>CM061070.1:69058764-71458764 GCA_030762895.1 Sophora flavescens | reverse complement strand
CCTTAAATTTTGGCGGAATTACAACATTTGGCACCAGACAAAGTTTCGAGGAATCCCTCAGACCATAACTATTTACCCCTTCAATGGCCCGTAGTCTTTCCTCTAGCACTTCCAACTTTTCTTTAGATTGGGAATTCCCTCCTGACTGATTCACTGGAGTTTCACCGTACATATTGAGGGAAGGAGTATGGCATGTAGGAGGATCCAAAGTTTGGCATCATTTGAGTCCCCCGGGGCCCATAATGTAGGATGCATTGTGGGGTTTTTGATTGGCAGAAAGCGTCACCGTTGGGGTGTTACCATCTGAAGGGTTGACAGCTTGTGTTTGTGGCATTTCGACAGCATCGGTGGGGGTTTGTGCCTGAGTGATATGTTCGAAGTTTCGAATGCCATCTTGTGGGCTGGGGGCCGTTGGTGGTACAAATCCATGAGGCAAACCGTATGGGGGATTGTTCAGGTCAAATGAAAGATGAGTTTGGTTGCTTGGATAAATAGTGATAGGCATCATGGCCCCTGGTTGGTTGAAGCCTTGAATAGGAATCTGAGCAAAACCGGGCGGGATGAGAGGTGTGGCTGGATGTCCTTCGTTCGAGGCTGGAGGGTTCTCCTCCTTGTTCTTTTCCTTCTGCATTGCTTGTAGGATATCCATCATCTTAGTCATCTGATCCTTGATTTGACTGGATTCATCCCCGATCTCTTGGACTTCTTCTAGTTCATCCGCCATGGCTCTTGTCTGTGACCGAGTGTGATAAGGGTGTCTTGGAGCAATTGTTCAGAAAAGCCACACTGTTTTAATCAAAACAAAAGTGAGAACCAAAATGTTGGAAAATGAAAAAAGCTTTTATGAAAATCACCTTTGGAGTTTTTTTTTTTTTTTTGAGTTAACACCTTATAACAGATAAGAGATGGTCCCTCCATCCCACACAGAGAGCATCGCTCATAAGATGAAATGGAGTTGACAACAAATCTAAGGGAGAAACAACTCTCCACAATAGATGTTGTCTCAAACACTAGCAATTCTGAATCGAGACGTCCCATCCCACCCTTTGCGCAGAATGAAGAATTCTATAAGGCAAAGATGTAGTTGACAACATACTAAAGGAAGACCATGCTCCACGATAGGTGTCGTCGCAAGACAAGTGCAAGAGTTGGAGTGCGAAGGAATCATGGAGGCAAGAACAGATTTCATTAAAACCTCCTCAAAGCAATACATAGAATCATGGAGGCAAGGACAGATTTCATTAAAAACTCCTCAAAGCAATATATAGAATCATGGAGGCAAGGACAGATTTCATTAAAAACTCCTCAAAGCAATACATAAATTGGGATTACATCATAATTCTCGACATTGTTACAACATTTCATCCTAAAGTCAACAGCTTAGGTCTCTTTCTTTTTAGCCCTTGAGCAAACCCTCGACACATTTGGATAAAATCATCCAACTCAGCCGGGAGACGAAGCATAGGGTCCGCACGAATTTGTTTGTATTCCTTTTCAAAGCGTTGGACAAAATTCGGAATACAATGACTTAGCTCTAAATTCATGCTCATATATATTTTTTTCCATATGTCAATATCTATCCCTAGCTCTCGCGCCTCTTCTCTCCACCACTTCACGGCATTCATTGCTTGAACCACTTGATCATGATAGTGTTTTGCTGAGGTCCACCCTAAATCGCACTGCTTCTTGATTTCGACTAGTAAGATATTCAGCTCTTGGACCTTTTGTACCAATTCATCAGTCATCCTATCTTGTGTACGAATTTGCTTTTGTAAGTTGCCATTGACTCCCCTTTGTCGATTAATTTCCACTTCCAATGACTCTCTCACACCTCCTTGCCGAATGACTTCTTCTAACTGACGCTTTTCTTTCCTTAGTTGATGCCTCTCTGCTGTCAAGGACAATACTTTACTTTCAAGAATCTGGATCCTAGTTATGACGCTCGGCGAGACCTTGTCTGTATTCTTCTGGACTCTTGAGGTTGCGGAGATATCTGCACACAAATATTTTAAGTGTTAATTTTCCTTTGTTAAATTCTCACAACGCTTTTGACCAATGACTATTTTCAACTCGGCATCTTGCTTTTGTTGTTCCATTTCCTTCATTTGTGCTTCCAGGACTTTCAGTTGTTCTACCATTTGAGTTACCGAAGGGGAGTAATCTTCAGCTTTCGTGCTTTCTACAGGAATGTTGACTGGACCTTTCCTTGATTTTCTCCATGCTTCATATTCTGAGACATTGATTAGGATTAGTTGGCCCAATTGTGATCTCCCTGCCATCCTCACATTTTTCCATGCATTTCATACTTCTCTTGCCAACAACTTAGTATTCTCCCCATCCTCGTATCGGAAACAGCATTCGCCAAGTTGTTCTTCTCGTGGCACGGTTTGCGTCCAACAAAGTTGTCGTAGGGCTATGGCCGGTGTGTAGGATATGCATCCTCTTGGGCCCATCAATGGAACATTAGGATAGTCACCACAACTATAAATGATATCTCGCCCCTGTTGACTTTCGTACCAGGGGCATACCCACTTAAAAGAGTCTCTTTCCACTTTGTCAAACTCGCTCTTCCATTACTCTTCATTAAGCTGTCTTATAGGGATGTTATGGAAGCCTCTTAGTGGATCTGAATGGTGGTTGATATAGACTTTTGCGTACATGTGAGTCATGACCCATACATAGAGCAACTGTGCACAACATCTGAGGCTCCCCTTTGGATGTCGCTGGCAAAATTCTAGAGTCAAAAGCATTTCAGCCAATACTGCCGGCACGGGGTTTTTCTTTCTTTCAACTGTGAAGAACACATCCATTGCTGCTTGATCTATCATGTCTAGCACCGATGGAAATAGAACCAACCCATATATTGCTAGTGCCAATACCCTCTCAAAGGTTTCCCAGTCTTGTCGATCCATTAGTTTCCTCAAATGATTTTCAAGAAATTTTCGGGTCAACCCTCGCGAGTTTGAGTGCCCGGTCAAGTTCACTTCAATTTTAGGGAGCCCTAGTAACCCTGCTATGCTTGCAGTGGTCAAGTATTGCCCCAGGTGAAAGTACACGACGTGATTTTTCTGCATTGGCAACCTTAACAGGCAAGCATATTCTTCAATGGTGGGTGTAATGTCCATGTTTGGCAACTCGAAACATCTGAGATGTGGGTTCCAATACTGACTTAGAGCACTCAAATCAGTAGCTTCAACCGGTATGAAAATTAGGTCCAAGATCCCTCCATACTTCTTGACAAAGCTTCTTCGATGTTCTTGAGGCAAAGATTGGCTTAACTCTTTCAGATTCTCTAATGAGTTCAAAATCACCCTGGAGCTCTTGGTGGCGGGAGCATTGCTAGTGTGTCTGACTTTTTCCATCTCTTGTTAACAAAGGTGTTATCTCACATGAAATTATCTGTGCAAGGAAAATTTTATTTTATTAATAACATTTGGAAAGCAAAAATACTTATGCATGAGAGTGTACCAAGATGCATGAATGAATGACATATTGACGATGCATGGCCTAAAATACTACATGCACGAGCATACAATGAATAAGAATGAGTGTAACAGGATGCATGAATGAATGGCATGTTAAGGTATATGTGAGATGCATGCAGAAAATCATTATGATGCATGAGATATAAATGTGATTATTCATGTTGCAGAAAAAGGCGGGATGCGCTCCCTTTTGTCCTACATAGGTCGTATCCTAAAATTTGAACTTCTGAGGTCAAAACCCTAGTTTGGTAGGCTGCTAGTGGCATTTTATGTGCATGACTTCCAGGTCAGATCTAGACCCCTAAACATATGGTCCCCGGATTACCCTCATATAAAAAGATAAGGACCCGAATCCATGAACCTCACCACAGGGACCAATAAGTCACAATATGGCAGTCCATGTACCGGTAGCAATCCGAGCTGGAGAATCAATGACTGTCAGGGATGCAAAAACATCATAATAACATCACTGAAGCCCCTTCTAATCCTATGGCATTCCAAGACCCGGGTATAGAGCCCAAAAGTGTGCGAATGTGTGATGGTGATGTGTGTGCTAGGAGCAAACAGACCTGCACAAAACCTAAAAAAAGAACTATCCCCAAACCTGCAAAAGAACAGTCAACAACAAGGTTCTCTATCCTAGGGTTGCAAGAATATACAAAGCCACTTGTAAGAGCATATCAAACTATATAGAAAACAAATAAAACAATGGGGGATAAAACTAATAATTCCAAAGTTATTAAAAAAAATTGCACAACCAACTATGATAGGCCTGACTCTCAAAAGTCCCCAGTGGAGTCGCCAGCTATCGCGATCGTCCCGTCCGAGAGCCGCGAAAAAGAAAATGAAACAGAGGAGTCACCACCAATATTTTATTTAGGAAAAACATTGGAAAACCCATTTATTTTAAGGAAACTGGTCTTTTTTTTTAAAAAAAAGAGAGATTTGAGTTCGGGAGTCGGTTACGAGTAAGGAAGGTGTTAGCACCCTACATCGCCCGTTTAAAAAATGGTACCTCAAGTTAATTGTGCAAACAAAATTTAATAACCTTTGAAAATATTTATTTTTCCCCACTTTTAAAATAATAATAAAAATATAAACACAATAAAATGAAAATTAAATTTTGGCTTGACAGAATGATTGATTATGCTCCTACGTATTCCCGGGTACGATGGGAAACTCAAAGCCACGTAGTTCTTATAGAAAAAGATTTGATTTGTTGGTGGATTTTAATTTTAGGTAAAGGATTGATTTATTTATTTTTTTGGAAAAGGGATTTTATTTTAAAATTAGTTCACTCATGCACATGGTCCAAGATAGCAGTACTACACGAGAAACCCTTACAATTCATACGATACTTAAGGATGAATATTCATACATCAATGTCGTAGATTGTTGCGTTAATTCAAAAGATATTTCTATAGAATTAAATCGGATGAAATTGGTTAAAGGTATAAATTGAAAACATTTTATTATTTTTATAAAAGATAATTCACTCTCACACAGGGTTAAAGATAGCAAAGCTATACAATGAACCCTTACAATTCATATGACACTCGAGGATGAAAAATTGTACATCAACGTCATAGATTGTTGCGTGAATTAATAATTGTTTTTATTTATTGAAATAAACTTTGTCAAAATAGAACATAAAAATCATTTTTATTTATAAAATGAGAGAACTCACTCTTGCACAGGGTTAAAGATAGGAAAACTATACGATAAACCCTTACAATTTTTACAACACTTGAGGACGAAAAATCATACATTAACGTTGTAAATTGTTGCATGAATTCAAACAAGCCAGTTTAGTTTCAAAACATTTTTTAGGAGATCTTTATGTGAAACAAGGAACCAAAAAAAAGAAAGAAGATATTTTGTTTTTTTTTTTGCTGGTTTAGTTTTGGCCCAAATAAATAAACCCAAACAAAAAAAAATATATATATATATATATATATATATATATATATATATATATATATATATCTTAAGCCCAAAGCACCAATCATATAAAATAAAATTTAGATTCAGGCCTGACTGAAAAGGAGCCCAATATATATTTTTTTTGACACATACCACTCATGTTAAAAGCTTGGCCCAAAAACTCATCTACTAACCCAAGGTACACTAAGCCCACCAGACAACACATATCAATAATTAAAACAAAAATAAAATAAACTCAGCCCAAACTAAAAGAAAGAGCAAATTAAATTTTAATAATATATATATATTACATAACAAATAAAAGAAAAGAAAGCATCAGAGAAGCCTCTAGCTTCTTTCCATCGTTACCAGTCTGAGCACAAGGGGGACAAGGGCGGCTGAGGAGATCGATCGGCGACGGGATCACGACGGATGGCGGCGAGCGGCGTTAGACGGTGCGGCAGGGGCTGGTGATTCGTGGTGGTAGCGCGCTGGGGGTAGAGTCCATGAGCAGAGCGGATATGGGGACGATGCAGGGGCTTGCGTGGTGGCAGGCGGCGGACTACGGGCGGCATTCCGTACCAGACGTGGCTGAGTGGGCGGCTTTCATGGGCGGATCCAGTGACGGTGACGGGGTTTGAGGCGGAGGAAGGCGGACAGAGCAGTGGCGATGATGGGCCGAGTGGATCTGTGTGTTTTGTGTCTGGTTCGTGGTTGTGACAGTGAGGGGTGATCGGAGACAGGGAAGCAGAAAACACGAACGGTGTCTTTGCCCGGCGGCAACCTGTAGCTACGATACGTTCGAGGTGGTGGTGATCTGAGGTGATTCGTGTGTAGATCTATGGTGGTCCGAGGCGGAGCTCGAGGTGGAGACGGGTGTGGCGCGGAGGTGTTGTTGTGACGGAGATGACGGCTGCGGTGCTGGGAAATAGCGGCGACGGCGGCATCGCGAAGAACAGGGGGTAGAAGCTCTCTTTTACATTTTTTTTTGTTTTCTTTTTTTATTTTTGTTCCTGAGTATTTGGACTTGAGTTAGTTGTGATTTGGAATAGAATGTGGATTAAGCATTGGTAGAGAAGATGATGGGTTTGAGATGGTAGATAGTTGGTGTAGTGGTTGTCATGGAAGAAAGGTATTGGGTTTATTGGGTTAGAGAGGAGAGTGTTGAGTATTTTTCTACTGTTCCCCCCTTCTACCAGATGATGCTTCTGTTTATATATTAACCATAGGGAATGATAGTGCTAAAATTTGTTATTGATATGTAGACAAAAAAATGTAGAGGGTGGTACATTTTGTGGGGAGCATATCAGCCTTTGCTCCACCACCTTGCTTGGTTGTTGTAGATGCAGGGTTGGTGCCTCCTTGTTTTGGAATAAAGCATAAGAGAACAAAAGAAAGGGAAAAAATAAAGCTGGCACATACCTGAAATGAAAAAAAACAGATAACGTTGGGGAGGGGGAATGGAAAAGTTCCAATTTTTTTTTATTATTTATTTATTATTGTTATTATTTTAAAATAAAAAATAAAAAGAGAAAAAGGAAAAGAAATCAGAAAGACTCTTTTTTTTTATTTGGGTTTGGATTATGGACCAACAAGACATTTGTAACAATAAAATGAAAATGGGCTGCACTAATCCTATAATGGGCCAAGAACAAAAAGCACATTTTTCCTTTTTGCAAAGTTTTTATTTATTTATTTATCATCATTCGTTTTTTGTTTATTATTTTTTACAACATTAATTAAATTAAAAAAAATATCCGGACAAAATTATTATTTTTATATATCTGAATGCTTTGTCCCCCTAGACAAAGTATTCAGATATATAACCAGTAAATGAGACAAACTGCATATGAGACAAATTGCATATAAGCTATTAGATCAATGCAACTACTTATCAAACTTAGAGTACATATGAAAGAATAAATAAGCATAGTTTAGCAGATATCAGAGCAAATAAGCAAACAGAAGTATCAGAGTAGTTATAAACAGAATATGCATATGCAGACGAATATGAGCTTTTCAAAGTTAGGCAGGAGGAGGTGGTGGAGGAGGTTGATTTTGAGTCTGAGTTTTCTTGAAATCAGTCAAAAATTCCAGCATTTTGTTCACAACCTCTAAGGTTGGAGCCATAGATACTTGAACTCTCTGAGAGACTTCCTCAATGATCTTCTCAGTCATCTTTTCAACCTTCTCTTCAACCAGCTTGCCAACTCTTTCATCAACTATCTTGCCAAGAACTTCTTCAAGATTTGATGGCAGAGCATGTTGTCTCGAACTTTCAGCAGATTCTTGGAAATGATCAGGTGCTTGAATGGTGCTTAATGCTCTGGAATGTTCAGGATGGTCTAAAGGGTGAACCACAGCCAAAGCTTGTGGTTGAGAAGTGTGCTTTTCAGAGGTGCTTTGTTTGGGAATGGACTCAGCAACCTCTTCCTCATGACCCCCTGGGTCAACAATAGTGGCATTCATGCCAGGTCCTTCAACTACAATTTCATCTTCTGTGTGCTCAGAAGGAGGTGAAGGAGGGGCAGGCTTAATCACAAGAAGGGGTAAAGTGGTTGCTACTATTTCCTTTGCCCATTTAATGGGATAGGAGAATTCCACATTCCTACTTGTTATAGGAAGTCCCCAGAGATCTTTGTAGATCATGTATTTGAAGTTTGAAAGTCCACATTTGCCTTTGACGTTAGGAATGGCCTTTTTCTCTTCTTGGGTCAGACCAGAGGAAGATGCTTCTCTTGTGTAATGAATGATGTGGGATTTCCAGAAGTCAGCAGCACGTTTTTCATTAATCATCCCAATAGACTCATATTTCAAATAATAGTCCAGCAAGGAGTAGTCAAAGGTTTCTTGATTTAGATCAAGCATTACTGATTCAGCTTGTGGCATTACTCCTTTGAATCTTCTATGCTTCTTGTCCTTGTCCTTGTTCAGATCAATCATCTGTAGTCTTGGACAGGTCATATAGGGTATGATTCCAACTCTTGTTTCTGCATTATGCCTCAGCCATGATGGAAGGACAAAATGTGCAGCTCTGCTAACTCTGAAATGACTGAATTCGCACTTCAGTATTTCATAGATGAGCTGATCCTTGAAGAAATCAGAGGCCCTCCCATAGACACCAGGATGCTTGAAGGATACCCATTTTGTGTCACTGTCCATGATCATAGGGACATGTTATGAGGATCTCGCTCTTCTTTCAGGGAGGGTAGGAAGATTCTTTCTTAGTGGGTCTGTCTCCCAGACACTTATCACATGTCTCTGAACTCCATCAGTGAAAGGTATGAGAGGTGGAGTTTTGACAAGATTAGGATAGATTTTCCTGGGAGGGAATCTTTTCTGGGGCAAGTGAATGACTAAGGGTCCAAGGTTGTTGAACATCTGTGAAGGAACATTTGTGATTTGTTTGCAGTCAGGATGTGGTTTATGGTAGGGTTCAACTGGTGGATCTATTTCTTCTTCATACTCAGGTATAGGGTACCACCTATCAGGGATGTGTTCAGGTTCAGACTGGTGAGTGAGAAACAGAACTCTCCAATCTCTCTTTACTTTATCTCAATCCTCAGATTTGCCATCATAAACAACAAAAATTGGAGTGAAAGGAAATAAAGTTCGTAAAGGTTTTAGGAAGGGAGCACCAGGGGAAATTCCAGCATCTGGTCGATTGAACCAGGGATCATCAGCAGGGATAATTGGTTGAAATTGTGGTCTAGATGAGGAGGCTATTTGTGAGTGAGCAGGGAAATGTGTAGGTAAATTTGTGGTTTGGTCAATTTGTGTTGGTTGGGGTGAGGGTGGAGATGGAATATAAACACTGTCAGTTATATTTTGGTTAAACACCTCATTTGGAGCAGAGACAGTAACATTTTCAACAAAGGCAACAGCAACAGGGAGAGTATCATCTCTATTTTCTAAACTAGACACTAAGGCGTCTACTGCTATTTGAACATGATCACTAGCAGAGATGGTTACTTTAGAGGTCATAGTTGTTCTGGCCTTTCTTGCAGATTGCCTTTTGGTTTCTGTTGAGACAGGCACAAAGGCCTCAGCAGCAGTGACAACAGCAGTAACAATAGAAGTTTTCTGCTTCTTTAGGATGGTACTGATAGGAACTCTGTCTTCCTCGTCCTCATTGTGTGAGAAGATGATTCTTCTTTGCCTCTTCACAGCAGGAGCACCAGTAGGTTCCCTAATTACAATGCCACCAGCTGGCCTCTTGGGGGCAGGTTTCCTTGCTGTAGTGGTCTTTTGTCTAGTTCCTCTTTTTATTCCTAGGACTTCAGCGTTGTTGGCCTCAATCATTTCTTCCTTGATTTCATAGCTTCTTTTGCTTTGGCCAAGGAAATTTGTTTGTAAGTACTTAGTTGCATAACTGAGAGATTGCTTCTCCCAAAATCAGCAGTGGACATTCCTTTCTCAGATAGAATTTTGTTCCGATCTTCTTCAGACATGGCAGCAAGGACATCATAAACACCTTGATTCCTGAGAATCTTTGATAAAAGGTGAGTGTAGGGAATGATAGAGAGGTTCTTTCTATTTTGAATAGCTTGTTTGAATCTGTTAAACAGAATCCAGGGAAGGTTGATTTTGGTTTCCCGGAAGAGATTGCACAGGCAGAATTTGTGGAGAGCAGAGAGGTTGTCCTTGGAGCCATTCTTGTGTAAGACAATCTTGTTCAGAATCTGATGGAGGATTCTGATTTCATCTTTCATCTCAGCAAACTTCCAGGAATGAGTTCTTGCAGTATCTTCTTTCATTAGGGTAACAGCAATGGTCTCAGAACCACCTAAGTCTTCTTCCCAAGTATCAGTAATCACCAGACCCTCTTGGGCACAAGCAATAGCATCGGAAATGGTCTTCTGAGAGACAATCACCTTCTTTCCCAGCACGAAGCTAATAATCTCAGTTTCAGTGATTGTAGGTTTCCTCCAGAAGGTCCTAATGAGGTTGGGGTAGATTGATACTTTCTCTAAGAACATGTCGTCCCATCCAGCTGCATTTATATACTTGCTTACATTCAAGTTGTACTCCTCCAGGACTTCAAAATTAAAGTGGTGTTCAACCGCTAAGTTAAGAGAATCAGTGACGTACGTAGGAATGGACAGGGAGTGAAGGTGAAGCCATTTTTTGAGGTTTGAAGGTTAGGGTTCAAAGAAGCAAAGAAACAGAGGTTCGTGAAAAAAACTCAGAGGCAATGAAAAGTTTTTCCGAGGGAAGAGAAATTGCTTTAAAGGTTTCTGAATTTCAAAGGATTTTCTTTGAAAATAATTCGAAAGAAAAATTAATGACAAGACATGTCATTAAGAGTAAAACGACGTTGTTATTTTGAAACCATAAAAAGGTTATGATGGGATCGATGGAAATTGCTGACTCAGCAAAGAGAATATACTAGATATATATGTCTAGTAAGATAAAATAAATGCATTTAATAAAAATATACTTAGACGCAAGCAGTTGTGGACGCGTATGTAATTATACAATGGACGCAGTAAACCACAACAATAGATGCAACATATAGTGGACACGCTACACAACATGCAATAGACGCATAAATTTAACATGCATTAGGCGCGCATATGCAATAGACGCAAAATTATCAAAACAATTTTCTCAAGGCTGGACACCTAAATCAATCCACACATATCATGTTAAGATGCTTTCTAATAAAGATAAATCTGTCCTCTGCAAGAGGTTTAGTAAGGATATCTGCCCATTGATGGTCAGTATCTACAAATTAAATATCAAACACACCTTTTTGCACATAATCCCTAATAAAATGATGTTTAATCTCTATGTGCTTAGCTCTAGAATTCAAAATTGGATTCTTAGATAGATTTATTGCAATAGTATTATCACACATAAGTGGAATACTACTTATAAACACATTGTAGTCCTCCAATTGATGTTTGATCCAAAGAAGTTGTGAGCAACATCTTGCAGCTGATATATACTCAGCTTCAGCAGTTGATAAAGTAATGGTACTTTGCCTCTTGCTTGACCAAGAGACAAGATTAGCTCCAATGAAGTGACATCCTCCACTAGTGCTTTTTCTTTCAATTCTATCTCCAGCATAGTCAGCATCACAGAAACCAACTAATCTGTAATCTTCATTTTTATTAAAGCATAAACCAAGATTAGTGTTACATTTTAAATATCTAAAAATTCTCTTAACTGCTGATAAGTGAGATTCTCTAGGATCAGATTGAAATCGAGCACACAAACATAAACTGAACATAATATTAGGCCTAGATGCAGTAAGATATAAGAGAGATCCTATCATACCTCTATATACCTTTTGGTCTACCTTTTCTCTTTATCATCATTGTTCAGTATGGAAGTGAGGTGCATAGGGGTATTCATTAGCTTACAATCATCCATCTTAAACTTCTTCAGAAGCTCTTTTGTATACTTAGTTTGATGGATGAGCACCTCGTCCAAGGTTTATTTTACTTGAAGTCCAAGGAAGAATTTGAGTTCTCCCATCATGCTCATTTCAAATTCTTTCTGCATTAACTTAGAGAATTCTTTGCAAAGAGATTCATTAATAGCACCAAAAATGATATCATCAACATAAATTTGCACAGCTATGAAATCAGACTTAATTGATTTTCTAAACAGAGTTGTGTCTACTTTTCCTCTATTAAAGCCATTTTCCATAAGAAATGAACTTAGCCTGTCATACCAAGCTCTAGGGGCTTGCTTAAGGCCGTACAAAGCTTTCTTAAGCTTATATACACTTTCAGGGTGGGTTTCACTCTCAAAACCCGGAGGTTGCATAACATAAACTTCTTCATTAATAAAGCCATTTAGAAAAGCACTTTTAACATCCATATGAAAAAGCATAATACTATGATGTTCAGCAAATGAAAGTAGAATTCTAATTGCTTCTAATCTAGCAACAGGTGCAAAGGTTTCAGTGTAATCTATACCTTCTTCTTGAGAGAAACCGGCCTTGAGCAACAAGTCTTGCTTTGTTTCTTATTACCTTACCATTTTCGTCAAGTTTGTTTCTGTAAACCCACTTTGTTCCAATCACTGATTTGTCTTTGGGCAGGGGAACTAGAGTCCAAACTTCACTTCTTTCAAACTGATTCAGTTCTTCTTGTATAGCTAGAATCCAACTGTCGTCCAGCAGAGCCTCGTCCACTGTCTTTGGTTCCTACTCAGAGACTAGTGCAGAAATATCTTGTTCTCTGAAAGTTGATCTGGTTCTTAGCTTGTCATTAGGGTTTCCAATGATCTGATCTTGTGGATGATAATTCTTGAAGTACCAAGATTTTTGAACTACATCATGTTGAGAAGTGGAGGTTTCTGGTTGTTGAGTGGGGTCGTCTGCTTGATCATCAGCTTCTATCTCTGGTGTGTCTCCTGAGATGGTTAGATCAAGATCTGCAAAAGCTTCATCTAGCTCTGATAATTTCTTATCAGGCTGTTTGTCATCAAACTTGACATGAATACTTTCCTCTACCATCAGAGTCCTAGAATTGTAAACTCTAAAGCCTTTAGAAGTTTCAGAACATCCTAATAGTATTCCATTATCTGTTTTAGAATCAAACTTACCAAGTTGATCTTTAGTATTCAGTATATAGAATTTACAACCAAAAGGATGAAAATAAGATATTTTGGGTTTTCGTCCTTTCCACAGTGCATAAGGAGTCTTGTTCAGGATAGGTCTAATGTATATTCTGTTCTGAATGTAGCAGGCAGTGTTAACAGCTTCAGCCCAAAAGTGTCTAGTGATAAAGTTGTCATTGAGCATAGTCCTAGCCATCTCTTGAAGAGATATGTTCTTTCTCTCTACCACACCATTTTGATGTGGTGTTCTAGGTATTGAAAAGTTGTGAAGGATACCACTTTCTTCACAGAACTTATGAAATAGCTCATTTTCAAACTCTCCCCCGTGGTTACTTCTGATTGAAGTGATACACATACCTTTTTCATTCTGTAAACGTTTTCAAAATACAGAAAAAGACCTTGAAAGACTCATCTTTGTGAGTTAGGAACATAACCCATGTCCATCTAGTGTAGTCGGTTATTATGACAAGACCATATTTCTTACCACTGACAGAAGCAGTCCTTGTTGGACCAAAAGGACCAAGGTGTAGCAACTCTAGTGGTCTATTGGTACTAACGACATTCTTAGATTCAAAAGAACCTTTGGCTTGTTTTCCCTTTTGACATGCATCACAGAGAGCATCAGATTTGAACTTAAGGTTTGGTAGTCTTCTCACGAGGTTATACTTGTTTAGCTTTGAAATTAATTTCAAGCTTGCATGACCTAGCATTTTGTGCCAAATCCATCGCTCATCTTCAATGGACACTAGACATGAGACACTTTGATTTGAGAGGTCTTCCATGTCAATCTTATAAAGATTGTTTTGCCTCTTAGCAGTGAATAAAAGTGATCCATCATCTTTCTTGATAGTACACATGTTCTTATCAAAAGAAACTGCATATCCACTGTCACATAATTGACTTATGCTTAGCAGATTGTGCTTCAAGCCATTTACTAAAAGAACATTATCAATGGAGGGAAAATGATGTTTACCGATTTTACCGATACCAATGATCTTCCCTTTCTGATTTCCTCCAAAAGTGACCCAGCCACCATCTTTGGGCTTAAGGCTTTGGAACATAGACCTTTCTCCCATCATGTGACGTGAGCAGCCACTGTCCAAGTACCAAGACGTCTGTTTTCTTCCTGCTGTTAAGCAAATCTGCAACAAGTATTATCTTATCTTTAGGTACCCAAACTGACTTGGGTCCTTTCTTGTTAGTTGTCACTGGACGAGTATGCTTAGCTTGTTTATTGTGTATGCATCTAGATGTAATATGTCCACTTTTTTCCACACACTTTGCAAAAGGTGTTGGACGAGCTAGACTTAGCTTTAGCATATTTATCTAGAACTTTTGAAGCTCTATGCTGTGTATGTGGTTTTGACTTTTTGTGAGATGCTTCTTGATTCTCTTTGTCATAACCAAGGCCAGATTTATCATGAGGTGACCTAGAGTACCTTAAAATGAGACTAAGCTTATCTGAGCCACCTAAAAGCTTTGACAGAGAGTCTGTCAGATATTTACATCTTGTTTCAGTTTTGCAACTTTGCAAGAAACATCAGGCTCACACTCCATTTTGTCAGCTAGACTGACATTCACTGATTTTAGTATGTCATTTTCATCTTTAAGATTTTGTTTCTCAGTACAGACCCTATCATATTCTCTAGACAGTTTATAAAATTTCTTTTTGAGACTCCTATACTCTCGTGATAGTATGGACAACTCATGCACCAATTCATTAGGTTAAGAAAATGAATTTCAAGTGATTTTATGAAAGAAAATGAAATTCAAGTGATTTTGATGATTTTGTAAAACGAATTTCCAACGTAAATGTATTTTTAGTAAAATAGTTTCATACACCGGGTTATTTCCGACAACTTGGATAAGTTTCGGAAGTTTTGTTTTGATTTTGTGTTTCACCGAACGAAAATAGTGTTAACATAAACCTAGTATTCGAGATGTCGTGATACTGGCGTTCTTAATTACAAGGACGAAGATCTTTGATCCGTGTTGCGTTGTTGCACGTTGTACGTTGTTGCACGTTGTGATGAACATTGTTAATAGTGAATATTAATTTTTATCACCACGAACATAAGACTGATTGCAAGGTCTAAGGTTCTGTGATTGAGCATTCGGACTTCGTGTCCTGTGTTAGTGTTGAGAAATCTATCACGTTAAAAATTACGAATAGTTGTAAGCCATCTTGAGTTTCGACAAAAGAAGAATGAACACAAAGAAAAATAACGAGAACAAAATGTTTTATATGCATGCATTGGCAGACGTGTCACGTCCTATGTCTGATACCTTAATGATAGGGTATTCGGGATACGTTGTTGTCCTATGTCTGATACCTTAATGATAGGGTATTCGGGCTACGTTGTTGCCACGTCTTATGTTTGATACCTTAATGATAGGGTATTCGGGCTACATTGTGCCTAATATACCTTGCAATTGAGCGTGATCAACTCATTTATTTGGTGTTGGGGTCTCCGGAGATTAGGTTAGAGCCTGAATATTGAAGTGTTCATGCATTTTTCCAAAAGACTGTGATCGGGTATGAAACCCATTGATAGACTATTTGTTTATTTATGGAAATGTATATGTATATATGTTTGCTTTTGTGTCGCTCATGTGGTTAATGTGTTAAATCCATATATTGGCGTCTCACCCTTACAAATATATCAGGTTCTTCTGGTAATTGCCGTTGTATCTTGGGATACTAGTAAAGATGAAGTGTAGGAGTTATTTAAGTCACTTGCGGACTTAATCTCTAGATGCTTGAAGAAGCATTTGTTCGTGGGAATGACCATGGGGGTCTTTCCAAATAAATGTCTTGTAGAGTGACCAGCTTAGGAGTCTTGGTTGGGTTGTAAGTTTGAAAAGGTCGGTAACTGTGGGGTTGTAATTAATCTTTGGTTTAATTTTCTCTTTCTGAAAATTGAAACTTTTTGAGAAAAATTGTATGCCGTAGTGACCTCGTTAAGAATATGATTTTACTGTTTTAGTGTATGTATCATGGTGTTCCAGAGTTTTCCGCAGAAGAAAATTTTTACACCCGAGTTTTCTGTCTTATAATAAATTTATTTTCCGAAAGCAACCAGCAAACAGAATTTTTAATTTATTTCCGCACGTGTTAAGAAGTAATGCCCAAGGAGGGTGTTACAGAGAGATAGAGTGTTTTAATGATTTTCCTTATATTGTATGTTTGCATGTATGTTTTTGAGGGTCTAGGACCCTTTCTTGTTGGTTTTATGGCTTGTGGATGATGCTAGAGTGAAGATAATAACTTGGTATGGATAAACATGGGTAAAATGTAATTCTGGCTGCAGGATGTATCTTTATTCGTAAGCCCATAAGTTTTTATACAGAACAAATTTCTGGAAATAAAATATATATTTGGAAAGAAGACTTCTGGGGCTTTAATTTGATATATAATATGTAGATATTTGGATAAGATTTTCTGGGTTGAAACACCTCTCAAAGTAGAATCAAATTCTGACTGCGAAAATAAGAACATAGTTGGTTTCATGATGATTTTAAATATGATTTTGAAAGTTAATAACTTTATTAAATTTTCTGGGATTATTAATAAAGTATAACTAAAGTTTTGTTGAAGTTTTAGAATTCTTACATATGTATATAAAGAGAAATAATTTCATAAAGTTACAAGTTAGTTAAATTGGATTTCTGGAAGAATCCTGTACGAGGCAGTATTTGATTTTTAATGAATTAATGCCTTTTAATTTTTACACGGGACCAACAACACTGTATTGATGTGTGAGTTGGGTACCTTCCATTAAATTTTCAAAAATTTTAAAGGTCTTTTGAGTGGTCATTCACATTTTAAAACCACTGATGTTATGAAAATGCTTTTATAAAAGAGTTCATCATAATTTTTGAATGAAAAATATGATTTTGAAAATAATATCTTTTAACATGATCAAGTAAAGATTTTTGGTATAAAATGGACTATCAACACTATCAACAAGTGTTAATGTAAAGGAAAAAAAACATGGGATTAAAGTGTATATATATATATATATGAAAAAGTAAGTCTTGAACAAAATACAATCCAAGAATTTGTAAAAGATCGGACATCTCTAGCATCATTTTTCCAGCCATGGCCAAAACCTATACTTAGGAAGATAAGACGACTTTGTTTATTTAACTTAAATCGTTCGCTTAATTTGTAGACTTGCGACACGCGGTGGGAAAAAGGAAGTTCGCTCTGGGCAACGTGGAAACAAAGACTTTGGCTGTTTTGGTTGGATTTTGAGTTCATGATATATTGATGGTTTATGAAAATATGCATGTTGCTTATATGTGTTGAAGTTGTTGTATATGTATTGATGATTTATGAAAATGTTCATGTTACTTATATATGTTGAAGTTGTTGTATATGTGTTGAAGTTGTTGCATGGAAGCCTAACCATTGGTTAGAGCTCAAATAATGAAGATAAAAGCTTTAAGAAAAAATTTTCAAAGAAAATCACAAGTAAGGATTTTTTTTAACAAGGTTTTGACAAAAAGGGGAAATTAAATAATTTTAATGTTTAATGAAAGTTATAGGAAATAACAACAATTTTTATGAAGGAAATTCAATTGAAAATTTAGATGATTTTACACTAAGAAAAATCAAACTTTGAAAAGATTTCATAGTAAGAAACCATGGAGAAAAAAAAATTATTTTGAAGTTTTGGAAAAGATTTTTTTTAGTAACATCTTAATGAAATAGAAAAAAAAATTAGATTCAAAACAATTTTATAAAGGGAAATTATTTAAGCTGAAAGATCTTATTTTGAAGAAAAACATAATTGTGAGAACATTTGTAGTAAAGTACCATAGAAAACGGGATGTTAGATTCCAATGTTCTTAGAAAGAGTTTTCCTTTGAAAAGGTTTACTATATTTTTTGAAAGGAAATAGACTTTTCCAAAACACAGGAGATTTTTAGAAAAACAAATAGAGTTCCTAAAGTTTAAAGTTTTAAAAATGAATTTCAAAAGAAAATGATGTTGAAAAGAATTTATTCAAGTAAAAATATCCGGTAACTTGGATAAGTTACGGAAGTTTTGATTTTGTATTTGTTTTTCACTGAACAAAAAATAACGTTGAAAAGTGAACCTAGTAACCGAGACATCGAGATACTAGAGTTAAAGCAAGTGGATCCATGATCCGTATCACAACGTTGTGGACTGTGTGTCCTATATATGAAGTTGTTGGTTGTGTGTCCTATTTACGTTGTTGTGGACTGTGTGTCCTATATACGTTGTTTTGGACTGTGTGTCCTAGACACGATGTTGTGGACTGTGTGTCCTACATACGTTGTGATAAAACATGGTGAAAGTAGTAAAAATGTGAAAGTTGTTTTCTACGACTACAAAGTCCAAGACTAGTGCACAGGTCTAGGACTATTGTGATTGGACACTCGGGCTAAAACGTCCTGTGTCGATAATGAAAGTTTTAAAACGTTGAAAATTTATGGATGGTCGTGAGCCTTGAGCCTCGACGAAGGAAAGAATGATACACAAAGAAAAGCTGCGAAAACAAAGATAGTTTTACATGTATTTGGCAGACGTGCCCACGTTGTTTCATATGAATGCCTTGAAGGGTAAGGTATTCCATGCTATGTTGTTTCATTGTGCCTTGATGGACAATGAAGTCCATATGCCTGGGTTGTTGTGCCTTGTGTTAGACAGTATGCTATGGACATCCACACACGTTGATCACTGTGCCATGAGTTTTGGGCAGTGCTGTGGAAAAACACGTTGTGCCTTATTGACAATTGAGCCTGATCAACTCATCTTTCAAAGAAGTTGGGATCTCCGGAGACTAGGATAGAATGATGAAATATAGAAGTGCCGTGTTTTCAAAAACGGTGATGATTGTTGGTTGATATGATTATTTGTGAAAATTTATATGTTGAAAATGAATATTTGTCTGTATCTGTTGCTCTGTGATTGGGCATACAGTCGTCATAATTCATCCATATATTGGTATCTCACCCTTATAATATATCAGGTTTTTTCCCGGGTCCTTTGCTGCAAGACGAGGGCAAGTGGTGCTGAAAAGTTCCTAACCTCGCTTAAGGATATTACTCCCGATCCTTGAAGAGATTGGTGAAAATTCTATCGTGAGACATATGGAATTCTTCCCAGTAGTTGTCTTTTAGAACGACCAGCTTAGGATGTTTCCTTTGGGACAGATGTTTTAAGGAAGTTATTATAGGTGGCCTTGAAGAGCCTTGTAATGATTTTATAAATTTTAGTACGAAAGATTATTCCATGAAAGTTCATATGTTGAAGTGGTTTGGATTTATAAATAAACCCAGTTGTTGTGTATTATTAAGCATGGTATGAATTATATTGTGTGTGTTGTATGCACTATTTTAAGTACTCCACAAAACTTTTACCCCCATATTTTCAGACTTATGAAAATAATAGAAGTTTTCTGAAAGCAACCAGTAAACTTTCTTTTTAATTTATTTCAGCATGTGATTTAGGAAGTAATGCCCAAAATGGGGTGTTACATTGGTGGTATCATAGCTGGTCGAGTCTTTCGGGAACTTGGGGAATAGGTCTGTTATGTTTTTGTTGTGTGATCTCTGTTTGGTCATTGCTTGAATTGTTTCCTTATCGAAATAATGTGTGATGACGCACCAGTAGGTGTGTTTTGATGGGTTCTGATCTGGTCGAGACCTTATGAGAACTCATGATTAGCAAATGGTACGTTGGTTCATGTTGACACGTTTGTCTATCCTTTTGGGATGGTGTCAGACATTTGAATGAAGTACCCGTTGTGTAAGATTTTTCTGGGAGTATTCCCTGAGAATGTTCCAGGTGTGTCCCTGTGAAGGATATTGAGTTCAATTGATCTAGTCCCTAGATTCAACCGGATCTCCATCGCCTCGTGTAAGATATTGCATCCAAAGTTAGTCGAGTTAGATGAGTTGAATTAAAGGGGAGATTGATGTCAGAACAGTCTGTGGGACAAAGTGTGTCTCGAGGGGAGTGTCAGTGTTGCTAATGAGGATGAAGCAGCACTTTTGTGAAAGTGACCACAGACGGTGATTAAAATCAGTAGTTTGTTAGGCAAATCGGTTATATTCGAAGGCGCATCGAGGAATTTTTAAGACCTTGGAGCCGTTGATTCCTCTTATGAGGAAAGGCCAACTTTTTGTATGACTGAGAGACGGGCTAAGTCATTGGTTATCGTATGCAGCTCAAAGAAGGACGTGGAAGGCGGCAACAAACCGGATTAAGTATGTTTAGAAAGACCTTTGTGTTTGTACGGAGTCGAGTCAAGCCAATCCGGATCTTCGATTTTAGAATAAGTGTCTCATGTTTAAGAAGACTCTTCATTGTACTTTTTGATTCTTTATGAAGGTGTCAGTTAACATTTGTTCTTCGAGTCCTTATGGTTGTATCAAACAATAGTAGTGAATCAAGTTTGCGTGTGTCGGATAAAACTTTTCGGAGTTTGATTTGAATTCTATCAGGACTTCTAAATTGGTTATAACTATTTCTTGAGTTATGACCCAAATAATTGAAGTTGACACAGGCAAGCACAAGAAGGGGGTTGAATTGTGTTTGTTAATAGTTTTCGAAAACAACCTTTTTCCAAAAAAAAATTCTTACACAAAAAGATTAACACAGAAATAAGCACACACAAATAGATCTTTTAGAAGCTTAACAAAAGCAATATCAAAACCCCACAGTTAGTATAAGCAAATAAAATTGAAGAGTTTAGGGATAGAAGATTCACGCAAGAGATTTTATCCTGGTTCACTCTCTTCCAACCAAGAGCTACGTCCAATCCCTTCGACTTGAAGGATTTATCCACTATTTCTCTAAATAGATTACAACCAAGTATTCAACACCTCTCCAGGCTACAAGTATTTCTTTATTACCAAGCCTCTTCAGGCTCTAACTCTAACAAAGAGATTTAATGTTTGATCTTCTTAACTCACTACGTGTGAGGATATGACAGTTTAAGATCAGTTGAATATTACAACAATATTCAAACTAAAGAATACAGACTCTTGCTTTTGAAAGAATATTAGAATGAGTGATTATCGATTATTAGCAAAAGTTGTTCTTCAGAATTTGAGGTCTTCTATTTATAGTGACCTTCTTCTTCACTTGTATTTCTTCAACGATTACTTTGAATAATCCCGTTTAGAGAGAGCATTTAATGCATGATATCCGTTGTGACTGATAGCTTGATTGTGGCAATGCTGAATAGTACTCTTGGTTATCGAGGTAGCATGAAATTGGAGGCTTACTGCTGAGTTTTGTAGCTTGAGAACTTGTTGTTTCTTCTTTGTGTATAATTCAGCTTTTTCAGTCATAAAGTTGTCATCGTACAGATTGTTTTGCAGTAGCTTACTGTACGATTCTGCTTTTTGCATTTCTTGATGGTACTATGTTTCTTTTACAACAAGGTGAAACATTAAAGCAGATAAAACAAATGTGAATAACAAATATTCTATTGAAATAAATATCAATCATTTGAAATAAACTCAAGAGATTCAGATTGCATTTAATTCATTTCTAGAGTTCGTCTAAGAAAAACTTCGTCTATTTAGTTATATGAGAGACTAAGTCTGTTCAATATTTTATTTTGCTCGTCTGATGATATGGCATACCTTCTTGTCTATCAAGTCTTCGGACTTGCTATTCCTCAATGAGTTATAAAGATCTCCGTCTGGTGACGTGGTGGTTAGAGCTCGTCTACTAGATTACTTTATTTTTCAGTTCATTTACTTCTACTAATTGCTTCCGTCTGTTTACGTGGCAAGATGGACGCGCTTATTTATCAAGTCATTGGACTTGTTGTACCTAACAAGTTATTTAGGTATTCATCTAGCAAATATTTAGAGCTTCGTCTACTTAAGTAAATCAGTCCAAAAGAAGTAACTTTACCAAAGTTTTTGAGCAGCCCGTCTATAAGGGTGGACGCGTATTTTTCAATGAAAACTTATCCCAAGTTTATTTTACTTATATTAAAGTATTCCTGTATAACTGAAAGCACATGTTAGATCTCAACCAACACTTTGCCAAGTAAATTTAATCCTTTTGTTAGCATCAAAACTTAGAGATTATTAAATCCAAAACCACTTTGGTTCCAACAATAATTTCTTAGTCACTTTTACTTTTGGTAAATATGACCCGATCCAATTTTGTCAGATTAAATTCCTTTAAAATCATCATTTGACGAACGTCTTGTAGTACGTTGAATACTCTTTAAAACTATCCGAGGAAATTCTAATGAAAGGAGAAACTCTATTAGATTCATGTTTGTAAATGTGTATTGGCCATGCATTTTTACATCCACGAACCTAATTGCATAATCTTTTTCCATACGGGATGTTCCTGTATCTTTCAAATTGATGAAATTCTTCTCTAAGCCTTTGTGAAAGTGAAATCAAGAAACTTCTTTTCTTGAAAATTTCTTTATGTAATCTCCAAGACCATGCCTTATAGTAGTTCGAAAGGATTTATCATCCTTAATCAATTTTACCTTATGTATTCTTCCAAATGTCATTAACATGTAACCTACCTTATGAGTCATGAGGATGGGTATCTGATTCACATCAGGGGGTCAGAATTAGTCGAGTATAGTGAAAGAGAGATAACTTGATGCTTGAGACATTCCTTGTCAAGAAGTTAGTGTTGCGATGGATTTCGTTATGAGCTCACTGAAGGACCGCTAAGAGAATCGTTTTGTTCGAGTGGCTGTGGACAATCTGATGAAGTTAACATCATTCTTATCATCAAAATCCACTATGCAGTGGACAAACTAACCGACATGGGCATCAGAGGACTAACCACACTCCATGGAATATCTTCAAATTTTGTTTCAAAATGAAGACCCGAAGTTTGCCAATGTTGTCATGAAAAACCCGCTCTAATTGTTGAGGGCTGAGCTGAGATTGATTTCAGCGGACCACTCTCAACTCGAGTGGATGAGTGATAGAAATAATATGATTCTTAGGAAGTTGGCTTGGGAGTAAGTAAGGGTAGTATTTGATTACGATCATCCTTTTAGCTGGATGGACAATAAATGATGAAAGATTTGTTGAGGTATAGTTGTGGCTAGTAAGATGTGAATCCTTAAGATCAATGACAGTAAGTGAGGATTTTTTTTTTGAATCAGATGTTGATAGAGGCAGAACACTGTTAAAGGAATCTAGGGTAATGATCAATATCCAGGGTTAAGATTAATTTTATAAGTTTGGAGATTTATAGAGAAATATCTATAGTAGTTCCCCTAAGCTGAACAGGAGCAGTAAAAAGGAGTTTTTGAGTAAAATTAAGTTGATGGGGAAGTTCAAGATTTATGGTTTTAAATGATTCAAAACAAGGTGATTCCTTTTTTGTTATAGTGCATAAAGGAGTGCAATCGTGCTCTTTAAGATTGAAATGAATGATTACGATATAGTTTGAGTAGTAGGATATATTCAAAAGAAACTAAGTTTCTGAAGGAGTTCAAAGTTGATGAATTTGAAAATCATGCCCAACGAGGTTCCTTTTTAATTTCAGTTTATCTTAGGAAGTATTACGATGTTTTGGTAAAATACTTGGGGTATGTGATTTTGATGGAATTTGAAAATTTTGATTACGTTCGGAGGAACTAAAACTGCAATGGTGTACCTTAAGTAGGAAGTTGATGCATGTTGTGGGAAAGTTAATGTTCATCTTGGTATTAACAGAGAGAGTTAGATGTTGAATAAGGATTATCTAGTAGATCAACAATGAGAATAGAGGTGACTAAATTTTAATATCATCCATTGCGTGTTAAGGAACAATGTCAAGAATAGTAGATACGATGTGGTGGTAGATAATATTGAGAAGTGAAAATATTAAGTGTCGATTATGTCCTTCGAGTGTGATAGACTAAGGTGAAATGTTGAAGATAGTGGGAATAATGTGGCAGTGGAAGTTTCGAGGATAAAAGAGAATGACATAGAGATGAATTATGTTCTGGATTTATCAATAAGAAGAATGAAGCGACTGAAAATACGACATAGCATTTTGGATAGGAACTGATATGTATGCTATAAGAGAAGTGGGAATCTTAGTTTAAATTCTTGGTGTTAATGGTAATAATTAAGGAGGTCGGAGGGAAATTTTCCTAATGGATTAGTATTGAGGAAAAAGAGATTAGGTTTCAAATTATATTTTTATGTAAGAGAGATTAAGATGAATCTGTTAAGTACATGGTGTAAGAGTTGAGAATAAGCAATTTCATGCCAAGGATAAGTAGAAGAAAGGATAAGCACGAACTTCATTTTTAAGTTACGATTGTCACCTGAGGAAGAATTAAACGTGGGAGATACAATGTAGGATATTGAGATACAAGATCCTGTCTAGTTCGGAGTCACGAAATTTTGAGGACGAATTTTTTTTTTAATGGGTTAGTAATGTAACACCCCGATTTTTCTGTTTTTCTATAATCTGTGCATATGTATGTGTGTGCATGTTTAATATTTTAAATTTTGAGAAATTATTTTAATAAACCAAAAATTACTTTCATAATTTATTTTATAGTAGGAAGCTACTATTTAAAATTCCGGTTGAAATTTCAAACGAAAACGGTTTGCATTTTCACTGTCAGTAAGACTTTACTGACCCGGAAAATGAATTTCGATTCGTAAATAAATTTTTTTAATTTTTCCTAACTCAATTATAACCGTTTCCATGATTTTAGAAATTTTCTTCTATAAATGTTTCAATATAAATTTTTCGGGTAGAAAAATTTACAAAGGAAAATACGATCGGTTTTCACAGTTGGGAAATTAATGGAACCGGAACGAAACAAATTAATTTAAAATATATTAAATGCAGATTTGAAGAGACTTGATTTGATTTGAATAGTGTTTTCATTTATTTCACACCATCATAACCTTACAACAAATTATTTCATCTATTTTTGTAAGAAACCTATAAAATATTTAAAACTAAAGAGAGTTTTATTTAAATATTTTGTTGGTGCAGAATTTTAGAGACATAATGAAGAAAAGACTTGAGGGATTGATGTGCATAGTATTATTATTTATGATCATTCATCATTTTATTACATCTTGCAAGAAAGCTATTTTTTTCTAGTTAAAATATAGCTTTATTTCAATTTTTAAATTGGATAAAAAAAATTAAAAACCCTCCTTCCTTGCTGCCCAAGTAGCCCCCCTCCCCCCCTCTCACTTTCACTCTCTATACATACCTTCCTCCACCCCTATCATTTTCTTTCTTCAATTTCTCTAAAAAATTTCAACTATTCTCTCACTCACCTTCTCACTTAAACTATCATGTTCTTCAACCTCTTGCTTTTGAGTTTGAAGACTTGGAAAGCTTACTCATCTCCTTCACTTCATCATCAAGAGGGTATTGCTCTCATCCTTTACTCTTAATCTTCTTAGAAATCTAGTTAATCTCAACATGCATGTCATCTTTGCATGTTTAAGTTCTTGATTTCAAGCCTTTAGAAAAAGTTTTAGAAGCACCATTTGAACAAGAAACAAAATCTTATAAGCTCACCATCATCTTTACTTTCATCTTAATGGTTTGCATGTAATGAAAAACTCCTCCAAACCTATTTTCCTTGGATGGCCGAAAATCATAGGTGGAGGAAAGTTGATGTTTTGTTGAGTTTTCTAATTGCATGTCCTTAAAACCTTCATGCATGTGAGTTCTAAGCTTATGAGTTTCATACCAAAAATTTAAATTTCCTTTCCCATTGAAATTATAGGGCCAAAACCCTAAGTGTTAGGGTTAAGGAGGCTTAACTTTAATTTCAAAGAAAGCATGTTGTTTGATCCTAAATTTTTACATGCATGTGGTACCAAATTGAAAATGGTTTGTTTTAAGTTTTTGAGAAGATAAAGTACTTTGATTTTCATATAGATTTCATGTATCTTGGCAAAAATTTGAAAAGAATATGTTTTGTATTTTTAAGAAGAACACTTAATTAAAAATCACCATTTTGATGAAATGCATGAGAGAGAGATAGAGTGTTTTAATGATTTTCCTTATATTGTATGTTTGCATGTATGTTTTTTAGGGTCTAGGACCCTTGCTTGTTGGTTTTATGGCTTGTGGATGATGCTAGAGTGAAGATAATAACTTGGTATGGATAAACATGGGTAAAATATAATTCTGGCTGCATGATATATCTTTATTCGTAAGCCCATAATTTTTTATACAGAACAAATTTCTGAAAAATAAATACATATTTGGAAAGAAGACTTCTGGAGCTTTAACTTGATATATAGTATGTAGATATTTGGATAAGATTTGCTGGGTTGAAACACCTCTCAAAGTAGAATCAAATTCTGACTGTGAAAATAAGAACATAGTTGGTTGCATGATGATTTGAAATATGATTTTGAAAGTTAAAAACTTTATAAAATTTTCTGGGATTATTAATAAAGTATAACTAAAGTTTTTTTTTTGAAGTTTTAGAATTTTTACATATGTATATAAAGAGAAATAATTTCATAAAGTTACAAGTTAATTAAATTGGATTTCTGGAAGAATCATGTGCAAACAGAGGCAGTGTTTGATTTTTAATGAATTAATGCCTTTGAATTTTTACATGGGAGCAGTTGCACTGTATTGATGTGTGAGTTAGGTACCTTCCATTAAATTTTCAAAAATTTTAAAGGTCTTTTGAGTGGTCATTCACATTTTAAAAACACTGTTGTTCTGAAAATGCTTTTATAAAAGAGTTCATCATAATTTTTGAATAAAAAATATGATTTTAAAAATAATATCTTTTAACATGATCAAGTAAAGATTTTTGGTATAAAATGGACTATCAACAAGTGTTAATGTAAAGGAAAAAATATGGGATTAAAGTATATATATATATATATATATATATATGAAAAAGTACTCTTGAACAAAATACAATCCAAGAATTTGTAAAAGATTGGACATCTCTAGCATCATTTTTCCAGCCATGGCCAAAACCTATACTTAGGAAGATAAGACGACTTTGTTGATTTAACTTAAATCGTTCGCTTAATTCATAGACTTCCGGCACACGGTGGGAAAAAGGAAGTTCGCTCTGGGCAACGCGGAAACAAAGACTTTGTCTATCCGTCGAATTAGGTAAGGGGAGAAAGCCTGAGAGATAATTATGTTATGATGATTATATGCCTTGTGTGTTTAGTTTGATGTGTTTGATTGATGTTATTATTGCTGTGACTGTTTTGGTTGGATTTTGAGTTCATGATATATTGATGATTTATGAAAATATGCATGTTGCTTATATGTGTTGAAGTTGTTGTATATGTGTTGATGATTTATGAAAATGTGCATGTTACTTATATATGTTGAAGTTGTTGTATATGTGTTGAAGTTGTTGCATGGAAGCCTAACCATTGGTTAGAGCTCAAATAATGAAGATAAAAGCTTTAAGAAAACATTTACAAAGAAAATCACAAGTAAGGATTTCTTTTAAAAAGGTTTTGACAAAAAGGGGAAACTAAATAATTTTAATGTTTAATGAAAGTTATAGGAAATAACAACAATTTTTATGAAGGAAATTCAATTGAAAATTTAGATGATTTTACATTAAGAAAAATCAAACTTTGAAAAGATTTCATAGTAAGAAACCATGGAGAAAAACAAAAATTATTTTGAAGTTTTGGAAACGGTTTTTTTTAGTAACGTTTTAATGAAAGATAAAAAAAAAAATAGATTCAAAACAATTTTATAAAGGGAAATTATTTAAGCTGAAAGATCTTATTTTGAAGAAAAACATAATTTTGAGAACACTTGTAGTAAAGTACCATAGAAAACGAGATGTTAGATTCCAATGTTCTTAGAAAGAGTTTTCCTTTGAAAAGGTTTACTATATTTTCTAAAAGTAAATAGACTTTTCCAAAACAAAGAAAATTTTTAGACAAAGAAATAGAGTTCCTGAAGTTTAAAGTTTTAAAAATGAATTTTAAAAGAAAATGATGTTGAAAAGAATTTATTCAAGTAAAAATATCCGGTAACTTGGATAAGTTACGGAAGTTTTGATTTTGTATTTGTTTTTCACTGAACGAAAAATAACTTTGAAAAGTGAACCTAGTAACCGAGACGTCGGGATACTGGAGTTAAAGCAAGTGGATCCATGATCCGTATCACAACGTTGTGGACTGTGTGTCCTATATATGAAGTTGTGGACTGTGTGTCCTATTTACGATGTTGTGGACTGTGTGTCCTATATATGTTGTTTTGGACTATGTATCCTATACACGTTGTTGTGGACTGTGTGTCCTAGACACGATGTTATGGACTGTATGTCCTATTTTGTTGTTGTGGACTGTGTGTCCTACATGAGTTGTGATAAAACATGGTGAAAGTTGTTTTCTACAGCCACAAAGTCCAAGACTAGTGCACAGGTCTAGGAATGTTGTGATTGGACACTCGGTTTAAAACGTCCTGTGTCGATTATGAAAGTTTTAAAACGTTGAAAATTTATGGATGGTTGTGAGCCTTGAGCCTCGATGAAGGAAAGAATGATACTAAAAGAAAAGCTGTGAAAACAAAGATGTTTTTACATGTATTTGGCAGATGTGCCCACGTTGTTTCGTATGAATGCCTTGAAGGGTAAGGTATTTCATGTTACGTTGTTTCGTTGTGCCTTGATGGACAATGAAGTCCATATGCCTGAGTTGGTGTGCCTTGTGTTGGACAGTATGCTATGGACATCCACACACGTTGATCACTGTGGCAGGAGTTTTGGGTAGTGTTGTGGAAAAACACATTGTGTCTTATTGGCAGTCGAGCCTGATCAGCTCATCTTTCAAAGAATTTGGGATCTCCGGAGACTAGGATAGAATGATGAAATATAAAAGTGTCATGTTTTAAAAAACAGTGATGATTGTTGGTTGATATGATTATTTGTGAAAATTATATGTTGAAAATGAATATTTGTCTGTATCTGTTGCTCTGTGTTTAGGCATACAATCGTCATAATTCATCCATATATTGGTATCTCACCCTTACAATATATCAGGTTTTACCCCGGGTCCTTTGCTGCAAGACGAGGGCAAGTGGTGCTGAGAAGTTCCTAACCTCACTTAAGGATATTACTCCCGATCCTTGAAGAGGTTGGTGAACATTCTATGGTGAGAACTATAGAATTCTTCCCAGTAGTTGTCTTTTAGAACGACCAGCTTAGGATGTTTCCTTTGGGACTGATATTTTAAGGAAGTTATTATAGGTGGCCTTGAAGAGCCTTGTAATGATTTAATAAATTTTAGTACGAAAGATTATTCCATGAAAGTTCATATGTTGAAGTGGTTTGGATTTATAAATAAACCCAGTTGTTGTGTATCATGGTATGAATTACACTGTTTGTGTTGTGTGCACTATTTTAAGTACTCCGCAAAACTTTTACCCCCATATTTTCAGACATATGAAAATAATAGAAGTTTTCTGAAAGCAACCAGTAAACTTTCTTTTTAATTTATTTTCACATGTGATTTAGGAAGTAATGCCCAAAGTGGGGTGTTACAAGAACGACTCTTTGGCATTAACGGCATCCCAGTACTTCAAATTATAGAAAATCACTTTCTGAAGTTTGTTTCTAACAGATCAAATTGATTGAAGACTATAAATAGAGAAGACCATGAAGATGAAGAACAAGACCGTGCAAATATTCAAAGAAGCATTTACTCTGCTCTTTTATTTCTTCATTCTTTCATTGATTCTTCTTCAATCATTTGAAATTAATAAGCAATCTTTCAACTCTCACATTTATTCCATTCTCTAAGTGTTTACCAGAAAGACTTGCAAATCTGTATTAAATACACACAAACACATTCTACTCTTTTAGCTGTTGAGCCTGGAGAGGCTAAGTGAGAAAAAAAAATACTTGTATAAGAGTGAGCCTAGAGAGGCTAGGTGTGAAAAGAATACTTGTACTGTAATCTGATCAATTATAATGGAGAATACATGGTGCTGCCAAGTACTGGACGTACCCTGTTGATTTTGGGGTGAACTAGTATAAATCACTTGAGTGATATTCTTTTCCCTTTATCTCTTTTATTCATTTAAGAGTTTATTAATTTTGTTTGTCTAACCCGAGGTTAAATCTGTGAATATCAAAACTCTTAAGTCTTCAAGTGCTTGTGTGTGTGCTGTTTAAATATTAGACGATTCACTTATCTGATAACTTATTTCTTTGCTTTCTGGCTGTTGTGCCTGCGCGATTTTCAAAGTTTTGAAAAGGTTGATACAAACAATTCAACCTCCATTTTCGTGTTTAATTTTGTTATTTTACGCATATGTCATGTTCTATCTCGCTTAGGAGTTTTCGATATTTTTAAATTAGGAAATAAAAAAACAAATCAAAACCCCTTTAAAATAAAAAAAAATATATTTTCATAAAAATTAAAATCAATAAAAAAAAATCAAGCCTTTTGTCGTAAGAACTACATGCCTTTGAACTTCTCATCGCGATAGGGAATACGTAAGAGCAGGATTAATCATCCTGTCAATTCAAAACTAATTTTTCCTTATTTTTGTGTTTCCTTTTTATTAATTTTTTTATCTAATTAAAATAATTGAATTTGAGTTATTTATGGATGCCCCGTTGACTTGAGTGTCATGTTCAATCCCTTAGAATTAAGGTTACGGACTTGTGTGTCGTGTTTGACCTTACGTAAGACTTTTCAACATTGAACAATTAGAAGCAAAATAATTATGAGTAGAAAATCATGAAATTAAATTTGATCTCACATTTTATTCTATTAAATAGCTAATTAAATCTTTTTTTGAATTACTGTTATTTGGGATCGCTCTATAAGAAGTGTCATGCGCGATACCTTAGATTTGAGGTTGCCGTGTGGACTTATCTGACACGTTCAACCTCATTTAGTATTTAGAAAACCAAAATATTTTTTCCTATTAAACAATTCTTTCTTTTTTGGTGTAAATATTAATTACTAATCTCTTTATTAGTATAAATAGTTTTTGAGGTAAAATAAATAATTTAAAAATTATTAACTTTGCACAATTAATTTAAGATACCATTAGTAGAATGGATGACGTAGGGTGCTTAACACACTGCCTACTCGTAAGATACTCCCGAACTCGTCTTTGGTTCCAAATACCATTCAATAAATGTTTTCCAATTTTTCCAAATTAATTAAAATTGGTGGCAACTCCCATGTTTTCAAAAATCTATTTCTTTTGTCGTTCTTGTCGCGATTCCAGTCGTGACATATGGCAACTCCACTAGGGATGTTTTACAGAGAATCAAGCCTATTATAATTAGTTGTGCAATTTTTTATTAAATTTTAACTTATTTGTTTTAGCCCTTTTTTAAAAGAAAAAACACTTCTCCTATTTAGTTAAAATAATTTATTTTTGTTTGCTTTATCTTGTTTTGATGTTCCTTGATACTCATATTATGCTTTATTTTGGTTATTTGGTATATTTCATTGATGATAGTTTGGCTTGTTACTTCAACTCTAGGGTAGGTGCCCTCTTTTTTTCTTTTTGTGTGTGTGTATGTTTGGCTTGGTTTTGTAGAGTATGTCATACTTTTTAAGGTTGTACATGCCTGGATGCTCCTTCCACACACTACACTATCACTTGTTGCACACTCTTTTTAACTCTATACCCGAGCTTGTGGATAACTTAGGACAGGACTAGCCAGTGCCTCATCATTATCATTGAACAGCCTGATGCCCCTATGATATTTGCCAAGTCATCACTCAAATAGTTACTAGTATCATGGTTTAGTCATCGTGTAAGGATTTATCCTTACTTGTGGCTAGGGGCATGAGCTAGCTCCTTGCCTGTGTTGAGTGGGAGCTGGTGGAGATGAGACCAAAGTTGGCAGCAAAAGTTGGAGAAGAAGCAGATGGAAGATCTAGTTGCAGACAAGAAGTTCCAGTGGTATTTGACTATTTGTGAATAACGACAAAACTGCATGAGTTTTTTGGTAACTTGTTCAACAATTATCTTATTTCAATCTCAACTATTCATTTATTTTATTAATATATCTAAGGGTTATAAAAAGTTCACTATCAATGGAGCACATACTTGATGGTTCACCGTAGAATCCGCCTACTAGTAAAATATATTAGCCATGCTATGACCACACATGAATAACTTCAATACAATGAAAGATTAAAAATGAAGAATGAAATTGTAAAAGTAAAATGAAATTAGAAAGGATTAAAGTGGTATGTATTGTCAGTATAAAAAGTTTTATATTGACATCCACTGCCATTTTGACATATATGTTTTTATTTTAATAACTAAGAGGGGGAAATAATAATAATGTTGATTTTTCGAATATTATTGGATGTCACAGTACATCATCATATTATATCATATCATATATATATATATATATATATATAATATTTGTGTCATTCTATTCATAAAAAAAAATAAAAATTTGTGTCATTCCACCTTTTTTTTCCCCCCGCTTAAAACCTCCCAAGTTTTCTACCTTCCCATTTTTTTTTTAATTTCTAAATTTCTAAAATCTAAATACTTTCCCGCTAAAGAGAAAACTTAGTTGACCTTTTTGTATGGAACGTGTGTAACGGTTACTCTCTTCCAAATTATCTCTCCATCGTCACACTTTCTCTCTACAACTTTTCTCTAACAATATTTCTCTGCATTACACAGTGATAATTTCTAAAACTACCATCCGATGTTTTCTCTATCTCTCTCAGACAATTCCCTCCCATTCACTGTAGTTCCTATATTTATTCGCTATTTTTTATTTCTGATTATTTTTTTGGTTTTAGATTTCTCTTTTTATTCATTGAGTTTAGATTATTATTTCCATCTGCCATTTGGGGTATTCCCGTCTTCTTCTTTTTTTATTACTGAGGCCTCTTTTGCTACAAAATGATTTTTTCTTATGTTTATTTGATATTTCTTTTCACCTTTACCTTTATACTTAGCCCAACATCACAACAAGCACTGATTTCATTTTTGCGAATTGCTGTTGTTGTTGATTTTTTTATTCTCTTGTGAATCAATGTAATCATTATGACAAGGATTTTTTGCAAATGTCGTGTAAGTTGTGTAGTTGTTAAACAAATGTTTGTATTGCTATGCACATATTGAGAAATGACCAAAACAGAAACTTTTTTTCTTTATCATTTCTTTTCACAAGATTCTTCTCATTTTATTTACTTCAAGTTATTTTTTAAAATGTTTAGAATTTTCAGCATGGCAGACAAGTGATAATCCATGGGCAAAACTTCAAATTACAAATGGGTATGGTTGATTTATCTTTTATAATGCTTTCTCTACCTGGTTTTTTGGTTGTCATGTTGAATTATTTCATGTTATTGTTATGTAATGATAATGGTATATTTAGGAAAGTTCAATGAGGTTTTATTTGACATTATATAATTGAGATGAAGGATTTCAATATTAGTTATTGAAGTGTTTACTTTGAGCATAAACTATTCTCTGTATTTACATTCCGTGTTCATACATTTCCGAGAGGCTTCTTATTGTCTAAGCTTCTTATTATTTAAGCTTCTTTGGCTTCTGTATTATCTGTCAAAAACTTATAAGTTTCATTATCTTTTGTTAGGGGTCACTTTTTCAGTGATGCACCATTAAAGAATGTGTTATTGTCTATTTGATAAACTAATGAATGTTAAAGTTTCCTATCCCAGGACTCGTGACATTATTTTTGGGTTGCAAGTAGTTATTCTTGTGCATGATGTTGGTCTTTGGGCAGGGCTTATTGGATATGTACAGTGCATACTGGTAGCAGTTTTGGGTCATACCAGCAATGCATATGGGTGAGCAGTCTTGGGTCATATCTTGTATTTTTACTTGTGTATCATTCGACTTTAGTTTGACTTAGCTTTTTCTGACAGTTATTATCTTATTCATTCAATATACTATTCAAATTTATTTGAATGGCCCCAATATTATATCGGTCATCTGGGACAGGACACCATCTACAAAGCTTTTATGGTAATTATGAGTTATATTGTTTCAATCAAGTGAGATAAAACTCAAGACTTTCAAATCTGTAAATGAATCCTTGACTAGAGTAGTTGTTTATATTTCTTTAATCGCATTATATTGTCTTGGAGGAAGCAAAGTTAAGGCGGTAAGCGGTTCTAGCTTGTGCAGCTTTTCTTTTCTCTCTCTATAATGAATAATCAAATGTTGATCATGATTACTATTGCAACGTAAATACTTTCTTGCAAATGCTGACTTATCCTTTTGATTATATTCATCTTTCTCTTATCATTCAAGTCAACTTTCCATCATTAGAATAGTTCGTGAATCTTGCTAAGTTTACCTTAATTCTTGCACTCAGGGTAAGCTCGCTGTTGGATTGAAATTATGTCAACTTTTGTTGGATACACTTTCACTTTAATACTTTTAAAGATCTTCGTGGCACTTTTGCTACTGTTGAGAGGATAAACTCTGTTTTGTCCCGAGTTCAAATAGATGATGCCCTTGCAAAAGGCGGAATTTGGAAAATAAACCAAGAATGACAATTCGGTATTTTTTTTTGAATTATTTTAATATTTTTGCCTTATTAGAACATCAAATGTATTGAATAGAGGGTTGTAGCATGTGAATGCCACAGCACGTGGCACATTAGTGAAGCCAAGAATCAATTCATTATAAATGAAGATCCCAAGATGGGAAGTTTTCCACAACGTGCATTATCAAACAATTTATTGTCACTTGAGAGTTGAGTGAAGAGTCTCCTAATAAACTCTTACAAAAAAAAAAAAAGTCTCCTAATAAACTGTTAGTTTTTCATTCTTTGTTGTTTGGCTGTTCCAATATATCACTATTTTGGAAATTATCTATTCATCTAGAAGTTCCCAACAAATAAGCATGGTTAATTTACAGATACATTCATTTCATTGATCCATTGAATCATGAGATAACTTTAGAATATTTTGTCACTATTAACAAATGGTCTTCATATAAATTATAATATTTTCTCATGCTAATCTATTTTGATACTATTACTAATATAATTATTTTATTTTTTAAATGTTATTAAGATAACTTTCATCAATTAAAATTATATTAATATTAATAAACAAAATTTAAAACAATAGTTTAACATATTTTTACGCACGGGTTTCAACTAGTAGAATTAAAAAAGTCTCCCTTACTCATCAATCGAGCGTAGAGTACACCTAAATTAGAACTTCCTCAGCAAAATTACTAGTAATCATACATTTGCTGAAGACAAATTTATTTCTTCTCCCCTATTTTTGCTGAATAAACACCTAATATTTAACTAATCCGAGGACTAAATATACCAAGTAAATTTTCCTCACTTCTTGTTCCTTCTTGGAGACCGTGGACCATGAGGTGATATTTCAGGAAGACGCAAATATTTCCATACACCAGGATTCTTAAGTACTGTAATCGAAAAAGAGAGAGATTGTATATGGATTTAAAATTTGAAGTGGTGAATAATGGGAAAGACATAGTAATATTGCAGAAGAAAAATTTGAAATGCCTTACCAAGGTAATACATAGTTGAAAACAAATTTGACGTGACCCAGGAGCAAAATATAGCCTGCACAATTATAAACGAACACAAGTTCAAACTACATAGATTGACAAACAAAAGCAAAAATACAGTAGTTGGAAGAAAATATGCAAACGGCCAAGCACTCCTTTTCTTTCTCAATCAGCTATATTAAATATGCTATTATTTCTGTTATTAATGAGGCCCCCAATACCATTATATATACACACAAAAAAAATTATTAATACACGTGGTCTGAAAAATGGATAATAAAAAATCTATCTATACCTTCATATAAAACCAGGGATTGCAGAAACCTTTACTTTGCTTAAGATACCCTTCAATTAAACGTTAATTACAATATTACTGTAGAATATCTACAAAATCTCCTAAATGGAGAGAATGATGTATAATAACTTAGGATCAGTTACTTTGTTTTAGGAATCTTATCTTTAAGAAATTATTTGTTTCCTTGTTTAACTAGGAATAGGAGTCTAGTTCTTAATCACATAGCCTAAGAGAATAGGCATTAGGGATTTGTCTTTTGTATCACATTAATATTAATATACACCATATCAATCTGTCTAAGAATATTAATGGAAGTCTACTTTCTCTCTTTTCTTCCTCAAAAACATTATTTGGACATCAAAATGAAACAATGTGAGAAACCTAGTCAATGACATTCAAAATTATAATTAATAGAATTGACTAATGGGTACACATGTGATTTTTCACTATACTCACTATTGTTTCATCGTGTTTCTCTTTTCAATGACTTTTTTTTACTCAATTCTCATTTAAATTTCATCCATAATATCTTCCCCTGCTGCTGGTTCAGGAACAAATGCTAACATGGCATTAAGGAGGGAAATGAGCACTATATAATGATATCTCTTCCCATCGATGAACTGTTCCGAATTCCAATGGGGAAATATGCTATTCGCCTTGAGGACAAGATGAATGTTTTGGGGGGAGTATTATTAAGTAAGGGCCCTAATGGACTTCAGTTAGGCTATGTTAGGGAAGCAGTTAAGAGTAGTAAGGAGGGTTAACCTTCTATAAATAATCATTTCTCGAAGACTAGCTTAGGAGTATTCTTGTATTGTTTCTACTATCAATAATCATTTCTCTTTTTAATCTGATCCAATTCCTATCAAGATTGGGTCATAGTCATTTCTCTTGTTAATCTGATCCAGTTCCTATCAAGATTGAAGAAAGTTAGCAACAAAGAGAACTTCACTGGAACTATCACATTGAGAACTTCTGTTTCTTTCTAAGTTCATACAGTAAATTATTTCAAATGCAGAGATGAGTGAAAGAAAAGCGGTTGTTCATTCCCAAAAAAGCTAAGCTAGGAAAGTTTACCTTCGGAAATCCCATGGTGAAAGGAATTACAAGAACAGCAAAAAACTTAGGTACATAAGCTAAGAGGAGCCAATCATGTCCTTCCGAATCTCGTATCCTTCCACACTAAGGAACAATGTGAAATCAATTAATCTAAATTGGGACCAAACTATAACAGATAACACTACTCTTGGCAACTCAATTTAAAACATTGTTTTCATATCTTATCAAGTGGCTTGCTTTATAGCAGATTGATAGGATAAGGTTCAACATAGAAAAGTAGGACAATCAGCAATTCAGGCAAGAATTCAGAGGGTCAATCTATAAAGAGAATTGAAATGAAAGTTGAAAGAAAAAACTTCGAAAAGAAAATGCTCACCTCTTGCATTATTAACAATGATAATGCAGTCAAAACTGGAAAAATGTAATAGGTATCTGGAGTTGTGAGATCAATGAACCAGAAGGCTCCACCATTCTTGAATGATGGCATCCTTTCAGCCATATTAGTTATCTATCATTAAACAAAGCCATGCGAATGGATATAAAAAATATAAAGCTTCCTCAGACTCCTACAATTAGGGAGAAAATCAAATCGACAGTCATCTTACCGCAAAGAAAGAACTGACAAATATAGAAAATTCAACTCCCATGCCCATCATTAGCGCATATAGATTCACATCATGTCTGCATATCAAACCCACAGAGAGAAAATGGCATTTAGTGAAAAAAAAGATCTATGAACTTTGATTAAATACTTTAAATACTGGGTTGCTGAGAGCCACGGAAACAGACCAGTTATGTCAAAGTTCCTGAATATTATAATAATCAGTCTTCTACATTATTAATAATCACACTTCTAAGCAAAACAAGGGTTCAACTATCAATTTCATTTGCATGTCTTCAGATTCAACATTTTCCATTTAAAATGAACATAGCAGAAGCATATGAGGCCATAATACCAGTCCACAAGAAAGAAAAAAAACACAGAGCACTGATTGTTTATTGATTTCAGTTATGGAAATCACACGTCACCACAAAAATTGCTCCACTGATTCATTAATACATAAAACTACCTAACGTAGTTACTACATCAGATAGGGAAGATCAAATCTGACTATTAGGGGCTGTTGACATTTATGTAAATAATATCTTCTGATTATAGGGATATTAGGTAATTAGGGTAGTCAGATATTGTGATTATCTTGTAATTATTACTCTGATTGTATTTGATTTGTTCATTGCCTATATAATACATTCTCCGTGGTGTAGTTGAAATACACGGATTATTCCAATGTCTCTTGTTTTTCTGTCATCTCAACATATTATCTAGAGCCTAACAAGAGGCAAAACCCTGATTCGTTCCTACCTAGTGAACCAACTGTTCATCAGTGATTTTTTTTTTGTTGCAAAATCGTGTACTCTTTCTGGTTTTGCACCATCTTTGGTTGCCATGCTCTCCTTCCGGCATCCCCTCCTAACCCTGTAAGTTGTCTGCTGTCAGTCCATAGTCAGCCCGCCGGCGGCCGACGCTGTTTCTGGTCGACGACCACATGGTTAGAATCATCGGTCGTTGATCTGCACAACCGTCCAAACACCGCCGGTCCACCACCAATCGACGTCGGACGCACCTCCAAGTGCCGATCACGTCTCTACATCTCCGTCGCACGCGCCTCTCTTTCGGCTGCCCGTGACGCTGTTTCCAACAACCTTTCCGGTTACCGTTTGCTGCGCCGCGATCGCCTCAACCTGCTTTACAAGAATCTGGGCTTACTTTCCCCTTTAAACCTTGTAGTGGCTCTATCCATTGCGTCATTACTCTAACGTACTTGTGGTTTCAATTTTTCGTTTTTTGTTTACTGATCATGGTTGCTTCTAGACCCTCAGATCCTCCTAAGGACTCCTCCAAGGCGAACGCTCCTGTTTTCACCAGTTATGTTAGTGCCCCTCTTTGTACTGACATATTGGATGGAAGCAATTATGATAAATGGGCATATGATATTAAGCTTTGGCTGAATGGGCAAGAGTATGTTGATCATTTGACAACGAAAGCTGATGATTTTCGTTACTGATGACCGTCCTCGGTGGAAAAAGATTGATGCTCAGTTGTGTAGCATTATCAAATCCACTATTCACTCTTCTCTGAAGCAGATTTTCCGTGCCCATCTCAATTGTGAGTCCGTTTGGGAGCAAGCCAAGGTTCTTTACACCAATGACACATAACATCTCTATGGAGTCTACCAGAATCTCATGAATGTCATTGCTCCTCGACAGATTGATGGTCCTATTTATGCTTATTTGGTTAAGGCTCATGGTCCCTTACATGATTTCAATGAACTTTTGCCACCGGCAGACACTCCAACTAAGGAACTTGAGCAGTGCAGTAGCTTCTTCATGTTGTTGGCCCTATATGGTTTGCCTCCAAAGTACTCAACCATTCGTGATAAGATTTTGGGTTCTCTTAATGTTCCATCTTTGAACACGGCTTGGTCCACCTTGCTTCGGGTTCCGTCCAAACCATTGGCTAGTTCTGGGCTCCTTCCTACTCCTAGCTCCGAGCTACCTCCTGCTCCCGTTGATGCTTTTGCTCTTGTATCCCAAGGCAGTGGTCGGGGTCGCACTTGGGGTGGTCAGTCTAGTAAACGCCCAAAGTGCGATTATTGTCACCGCTTGGGCCACACTGTTGATAAATGATGGACTTTACATGGCAGTCCTCCTCGCACTGCTAATGTTGCCGAGGTTGGTCCACCAACCCCATCTGAGCCATCCACTCAACCTATAGCATCACTTGTCGCCTACGTGGAATTTCTTAAGTGGTTTGAATAACGTCAAGGTACTGGGTCCACTGCTTCTGTTGCTCACACTAGTAATTCCTTTGCTTGTCTCTCCCAGTCGTCCCTAAGTCCTTGGGTTCTGGATTCTGGTGCCACCGATCATATCTCTAATAACAAATCTCTTTTTTCCACCCTTTCTATGTCTGGTTATTTATCCACGGTTGCCTTGGCTAATGGTTCTAAAAGACATTCCCAAGGGGTTGGCATGGTCCATCCCTTCCCTTCCATCTCGGTTGGTAATGTGCTTTATGTCCTGGGTTACCTCTTTAATTTGTTTTCCATTAGTCGCTTGACCCGTTCCTTTGATTGCACCATTTCGTTCACTAAAGATTTAGTTTTTCTGCATGACCAGAGTTCGGGACGGATGATTGGGGCCGAATCATTTTCTATATTTCAAAAATGTTATTATGAAATTAAAAATCAATTTGGCATTCTTATTCATACTTTGCGTAGTGATAATGCCCGAGAATACCTCTCTCAACAATTTCAATCTTTCATAGCTTCTCAAGGTATTCTTCATCAGACTTCTTGTGCTTACACCCCTCAACAAAATGGGGTTGCTGAACGCAAAAATAGACATCTTATTGAAACAGCTCACACCCTCTTACTCCATGGCAATGTTCCATTACGTTTTTGGGGTGATGCTGTTCTCACTGCGTGCTATCTCATTAACAGGATGCCTTCCTCTGTTCTTGATAACCAAGTACCTCACTCTGTTTTGTTCCCTCATCAGTCCCTCCATTCATTAACTCCTAGGGTCTTTGGGTCTACATGCTTTGTCCATAATCTCCAACCAGCTATTAACAAGCTCTCTGCTCGATCACTAAAATGTGTCTTCCTTGGTTATACTCGGTCACAAAAGGATTACCGGTGTTATTCTCCTACTCTACGCCACTATCTTGTATCGGTCGATGTCACTTTCTTTGCGTCTGTCCCTTACTTCGGGCCCTCTTCATCTCCTGAGTCGGTCACAAATGTCTTTCCTCTTCCTCCGGTCCCTGTGTCCTATAGTCCACCAAAAATATCCCCTGCTTTGGTTGCCCTACTGCCCCCTTACAGGTATATCAGCGTCGCCAACCGCCGCCTCCACAAATTGAGCATGTTCCTCTGGATGATACTGGTTCTACCATTGCTGACTCTCCTTTGACGCCAGATCCTCCGCCTGAACTGGCCTTGTCTACTGAGCCTGAACTTCCCATAGCCCTCCGAAAAAGTATACGCTCCACTCCTAATCCTTCTCATCACTATGTTACTTTAAGTTTTCACTGGATTTCTCCACCACATTTTGCGTGATTTCTTCTTTGTCTTCTGTATCTATCCCTAAGACTATAGGTGACGCCCTATCTCATCCTGGGTGGAGATAAGCTATGGTTGATGAAATGAGCGCCCTTCAGAATAGTGATGCTTGGGATCTTGTTCCTCTTCCATTTGGAAAGTCTGTTGTAGGTTGTCGGTGGATATTACGGTTAAAGTGAGACCAGATGTCCAGATAGATCGCCTTAAAGCCTGCTTGGTAGCGAAAGGTTATACTCAGGTTTTTGGCTTGGACTATGGAGACACATTCTCACCAATTGCTAAAATGGCATATGTTCGTCTATTTCTATCCATGGCTGCCATTCGTCACTGGCCACTGTATCATCTGGATATCAAGAATGCTTTTCCCCATGGTGATCTCACTGAAGAGGTATGTATGGAGCAACCTCCCGGATTTGTTGTTCAGGGGGAGTCTTCTGGTCTTGTTTGTAGTCTTCGCAAGTCTCTGTATGGTCATACGCAATCCCCTCGAGCTTGGTTTGGCAATGTTGTTCAGCGGTTTGAGTGAGGCAGATCACCCAGTTTTCTATCGCCATTCAGCTCGAGGGTGTATCTACTTGATTGTATATGTCGACGACATCGTCATCACAGGGAGCGACCACCGTGGCATATCACAGGTAAAACAGCATCTTTGTCATCATTTCCAGACAAAAGATCTTGGAAAACTCTGATATTTTTTGGGTATAGAGGTGGCACAATCAAAGGATGACGTTGTCATTTCTCGGAGAAAGTATGCGATGGACTTTCTTGAAGAATCAGGTCTGTTGAATGCAAAACCAGTTGATATTCCTATGGATCCAAATGCTAAACTTCTACCAAATCAAGGGGAGCCACTTTCGGATACAAAGAAGTATATAAGACTAGTTGGGAAGCTGAACTACCTCACAGTCACTCGTCCAAACATTTCTTTTGTCGTCAGTGTGGTAAGTCAGTTCCTAAATTCACCTTGTGAAGGTCATTGGGATGCATTGATCTGTATCCTCAAGTACATCAAAGGGGCCCCAGGAAAAGGGCTCATCTATGAGGATAAGGGTCACACTCATATTGTTGGATATTCAGATGCTGATTCGCCAGGTTCTCCAACTGGCAGGAGATCCACTTCCAGTGCTGAAGAGTAAGAAACAGAATATTGTTGCAAGGTCAAGTGCTGAAGCTGAGTATCAAATATGAAAAGACACAAGTATTTCTGAATAGCTTGAGTGAATAATGCACTCAGCAAAAGATATATTTATAGAGCTGATTTACACAGGAACTAGCATGCTAAATACAATTTACAAGGTAATTAAAATGGATGGTAGGACGGTGCAATGTATCTACTTCTATACAATGAGCCTAACTACTTGGGAAGGGAAGTCATAAACATTGTTATTTCCAACACTCCCCCTCAAGCTGGTGAATAGGTATTCTCTATTCCCAGCTTGGATAGAATTCTTTCGAATGCAGGGCTGCTTAGTCCTTTAGTTAGAATATCTGCAAGTTGTTCTTGTGAGGGTACGTAAGGAGTACAAATCAAACCACAATCAAGCTTTTCTTTGATAAAATGTCTATCCACCTCGATATGTTTAGTTCGATCATGCTGAACAGGGTTATGTGCAATGCTGATTGCAGACTTGTTATCACAATAGAGCTTCATAGGTCTTTCCCACTTAATCTTCAAGTCATCTAGGATAATTTTAAGCCATAATAATTCACAAATACCTTGTGCCATAGCCCGAAACTCAGCTTCAGCACTAGAGCAGGCCACCACATTTTGTTTTTTACTTCTCCAAGTCACTAGATTTCCCCCGAGGAATGTACAATACCCGGTAGTGGATCTCCCATCGATAATTGACCCCGCATAATCTACATCTCGTATATGCTTCAAGAGTCATTCTACCATTTTTCTTGAATAAGATTCCTCCCCCGGAGTTCCTTTGAGATATTGCAGAATTCTATAAGCGACTTGTAAATGGATTTCTTTTGGATTGTGCATAAATTGACTAACCAAACTTACAAAGATAAGCAATACCCGGTCTTGTGTGAGACAGATAAATTAATTTCCCAACTAGGCGCTGGTACATCTCCCTATCTATTGCAACATCTTCTTCTGCATTTCCCATTCTTAGACTCGGATCTGTGGGAGTACTTGTAGGTTTACATGCTGCCTTTCCTGTCTCTTTAAGCAAATCTGTGATATATTTTTGTTGAGATATGAAAATGCCATTTCGGGAATGAGCTACTTCAATTCCCAAAAATATTTCAGCTTCCCAAGAGTCTTGATCTCAAACTCCTTTGCCAAACACTGACTTAAGACTTGCTGCTCCCTCCAATCATTTCCGGTCACTATGATGTCATCCACATACACTAATAATACCGTCACTCCCCCTGAATTGGAGTGTTTAGTGAATAATGTATGATCTCCTTGACTCTGTTTGTATCCCAGGGCTGTCATGACTTTAGTGAATCTTCCAAACCATGCACGGGGTGATTGTTTCAACCCATACAATGCCTTTCTTAACCTGCAAACAGCATTGGTTGGAGCACTTTTACCATATCCTGGTGGCACATCCATATAAATTTCCTCCTCAAGATCCCCATGTAAGAAAGCATTCTTTACATCAAATTGTTGTAATTCCCAGCCATAATTTACCGCAAGAGATAATATTACCCGGACGGTATTCATCTTTGCAACCGGAGCAAAGGTCTCCAAGTAGTCAATCCCATAAGTTTGTGTAAAGCCTTTGGCAACCAGCCTTGCTTTGTATCTCTCTATCGATCCATCGGCCCTATACTTTACTGTATACACCCACTTGCACCCAATCGGTTTCTTCCTTCGGGAAAAGCAACAAACTCCCAAGTTCTATTCTTTTCCAAAGGCTTCCATCTCTATATCCCTGGCTTGGTTCCATTGTTTATCAGATAATGCCTAAAAAACATTGTATGTTCTTGAAGTAGTGTGTAGTTTTGAAAGGAATGGCTTGTGGGTTTGTGAGAATTTCTTAAATGATAGGTGATTTGAGAAAGAGATATACTTGGTTGTTTGGTACACTTTCGGGTGCCTTTTCTGATTGCAATGGGAAGGTCTAGTCTTCAACTGTTTGGGTTTCTGTTTCATCCTGTAAAGCTGGAAAATTATTTTGTAAAGCTGGAAGATCAGAATTTGTTACCTGAGTTGAAGGAATTGAGTCGGATTCTTGGACGTGTGTTGATTCAGGAATGACCTTTAGCCTTCTTCTAAACACCTGATTTTTCCAAGGTCTTCCAGCAGGACCAGAATTATCAGCCAAAGGAGTATCAATAGTTGATGAAGAAGGTTCCATTTCAGTTTCAGCTTCAAGATTAGATTGAGGCTCATTTGTACTAGATTGAGGCTCATTGGTACCAGACTCAAGGTTAGGGAGAACAGGAGTTTCCAAATGAATTTCAGGGAGAATAGGAGTTTCCAAATGAATTTTTGTATCCTCCTTATCTTCCCTAAAACTCTCCCCCTGAAGATAAGGTTGGAGAAAATAGGCTTGTTCTTCATGAAAGGTGACATCCCGTGACACAAAGAATTTTTTTCGACGGGGGATAGTAACACTTATATCCTTTCTGAGTGGAGGAATACCCAACAAAAACACACTTTAAGGCTCTAGGATCAAGTTTACCTCTTTCTTGACTATGAACATGAACAAAGGAGACGCACCCAAAGATCCTCGGTTTGAGGTTATTAGTGGGGGATAATTTAGGGTAGAAAGAGGAAAGAATCTCCATAGGACTTTTAAACCCCAAGACTCTGTAGGGTAATCGATTAATAAGATATGTTGCTTTGTTAAAACAGCTTCCCCCAAAAACCTTTTGGAACATTTTTCCGATACAAGAGTGCTCTGGTTTGATCTAGAAGATGCCCATTTTTCCTTTCTGCAACCCCATTTTGCTGTGGTGTTTTGACACAAGAAGATTCATGAATTATTCCCTTTTTGGCAAAATGGAGTTAGAACATGATTGAAGTATTCCTTGCCATTATCTGACCTTAATCTTTTTATTACCACACCAAACTGATTTTGATCATTGAAACAAAGTTTGGAAAAACTCAGACGACTTCAGATTTGTGTTTAAGCAGAAAAACCCAAGTAACACGAGTGCAATCATCAATAAATGTCACAAACCATCTAGCCCCAGACACATTTGGAATAGAAGAGGGTCCCCAAACATCAGTATGAACAAGATAAAAAGGAAATGTGCTTCTTTTATTACTTATGGGAAAAGGTATACGCTTGTGTTTTGACATTTCACATACCTCACAATGGAAACTTTCAACAGTCAACCCAGTAAACAAAGATGGAAACAAAATTTTGATGACACTGAAAGAGGGGTGACCTAATCGACAGTGAAACAAATAGATCTTCTCTTTATTCGAAAGGACGGACTCTGACTTGTATGAGTGGGGCAAGTTGTTTCTGGCTGTGTAGAGCACACTTGTTCCTTCAAGATAGTAAAGGTCATTCCCTTCTCTAGCACGTCCAATCATCCTCCCCGAATCCTTGTCCTGAAATTCACAGCAATTACTATAAAAAATCACATTACAGGATATGTCTTTTGTAAGTTTTTGTATGGAGATGAGGTTTGTGGATAGTTTTGGAACATGAAGAACATTCATTAAAGTTATAGATGGATTTATCTCAATGTTTCCAATCCCAGCAACAGTTAACAGGTTACCATCAGCAGTGATAATTTTCTTATTACTGGAACAAGGAGAATATGTGGAGAAGTATTTAGAGGAGGGTGTCATATGGTCTGTGGCGCCTGAGTCTAATATCCAAAAAAGGGTAGGAGAATTTTTTGAGACATTAAATCCGAATGAAAGTGGAAGCTTACCTGAATATGCCAAAGTACAGTTACCTGGTAATTTCTCCAGATCGTTGAGGAAAGCCCTCATTGTTTCCAAGTCCTTCTGCTTGACAATTTCCTCACCATTCGACATGGAGGAACTAGAAAAACAGTAACAAAACCAGCAAGTGCAGCAAACGAGGTAGAGGTGGAGGGCCAACAAACGGGACTTCAAAATGCTCACCAAATAAAGACCCACGGATCAGGGTCTCCCGGGAGAAGTACAAAGTGCAGAAAGCGGATGGTTCAAGTCAGAAAACAGAGGAACAGTGGTTCAAACAAGGTTCGAATCTGGACCCACAAAAAACAAGTGGCCAAAACACAAAACGGATGCTCAAAACAGGTTCAGGAGAAGCCGAAGGTGTGAACGAAGCAATCGAGCAGACGCGTGCGGTGGCGGAAAGTGGCGCGTGAAGCACACGCACTTAAAAAGTGGACTCGTGTGTGGCGGCGCGTGTGGAGGTATTTGGTGGTGAGATTCTGGGTTTTGGCCGATCGAGGCCGGCTGTTACGATGGTATGGTCGGTGATCCGAAAGACTATGGTCAACGGAGGATCACGCGGGTCAACGGCCTCGATGGTCGAACAAGATGGGTGTTGGTGGTTCCGGACAGTTGGAGATTTGAGAGGATTGGTGTTTGGTATTTGGTGAAAAATTGAGTTAAAATCTGGGTTGGTGTTTGAAGGGTGTGTTGGGACAAAAACACAGCAAGGGAGGCTCTTGTGATAAAGGCTGAGAAGGGGTTGAATGTGCAATGAAGGCACAAGAAAACAACAGTCCCGCAATAAAGGCAAGGTACCTAAGGAAACTCAAGAATGAAGGCCGAGGCAATGAAAGAAACAGAGACTCCCAGGGTCGGGAGCTCTGATACCATATCAAATATGAAAAGACACAAGTATTTCTGAATAGCTTGAGTGAATAATGCACTCAGCAAAAGATATATTTATAGAGCTGATTTACACAGGAACTAGCATGCTAAATACAATTTACAAGGTAATTAAAATGGACGGTAGGACGGTGCAATGTATCTACTTCTATACAATGAACCTAACTACTTGGGAAGGGAAGTCATAAACATTGTTATTTCCAACACTGAGTATCGTGCCATGGCATCAGCTACTTGCGAACTCATTTGGCTCAAACAACTACTTTAGGAACTGCGATTTGGGGATTTACACAAATGGCATTCATTTGATATAACCAAGTTGCATTACACATTGCCTGGAATCCAGTTTTTCACAAGAGGACAAAGCATATCGAGATAGACTCCCATTTCATTAGAGAAAAGATCTTATCCGGGGACATAGCCATTAACTTCATCAATTCAAATGACCAATTGGCAGATGTTCTCACTAAGTTTTTGAGAGGTCCTCGAATAAACTATATATGTAACAAGCTTGGTGCATATGATTTATATGCTCCAGCTTAAGGGGGAGTGTTGACATTTATGTAAGTAATATCTTCTGATTATAGGGATATTAGGTAATTAGGGTAGTCAGATATTGTGAATATCTTGTAATTATTACTTTTAGAAAGAGAGAATCTAGGGTTAGAGAGAGAAGGAGAGATAGAGAGAGAATTTCAGAATCTGAATTGTATTCAATATTCTGTCTTGATACATTTGCAACCATCTATTTATAAGCTAAGCTTAGACTGAATCAGTTGTAACAACTTCAGCTGAAACAGTTAAGTCTAACCAACTCTGAGTTAGGATCTGCTGTGTGCAGTCCTTCATTACAATCGTGTAATCCTAGTGTACACTAACATACCCCCCCAGAAGTCTAAGGTGGGTGCATGACAGCCACTTTGTCAACTACACTGAGATGCTTCCTGAGTGTCTCAAATCTTGTCTGGGACAGAGGCTTGGTCAGAAGATCAGCAACCTATTCTGGACCCGGAATGTGACTTACTACAAGAGTTTTGTCAATGACCTTTTCTCTCAAAGAAAAGATCCAGCTCCATGTGCTTTGTTCTTGAATGGAGTACTAGATTATGTGAGAGTGCCGCTGTGCTCAGGTTATCACAATACACAACAGGATTTTTGGAAGGCACTTGTAACTCTTTTAATAAAGACTGGATCCAAAGCACTTCAGAAATAGTTGCCGCAAGACTTCTGTACTCAGCTTCTGTGCTAGATCGGGCTATAAGCTGCTGCTTCCTTGACCACCAAGATACTAGATTGGGTCCAAAGTATACACATGAACCTAATGTAGATCTTCTGTCATCAACATCAGCACCCCAGTCAGCATCACTGAAGGCTTGAATTGTGAGTGGCTGTGATGTGCAGGCAGGTTTGAGAATGAGACCATATGACAAGGTGCCTTTGAGGTACCTAAGTATCCTCTTGACTGCCTTCCAGTGCTCTTCTAGAGGTTCAGACAGAAACTGACAGACTTTATTCACACTGAAGCAAATCTATGGTCTTGTGATTGTAGAATACCGTAATGCTCCAAACACAGACCTATACAAGGTGGGATCAGCCATGAAATTTCCTCCCTGTTTGGACAACTTGCAGTTACTCACCATGGTAGAGGCTTAGCATTTATCATATGTGCCCTAGTCAATAGATCTTTGATGTATTTTGATCAAGGTAGTTAAAACCGGACCGGACTGGCCGGTTGGAACCAGTCCTACCGGGAACCGGACACCAGTCCGGTCAGAAAGAACCCCAAAACCGGCTATACACGGAATCGGTGGAAAACCTGTTGAACCGGTCAAAAACCGGTCAAAACCGGAGGCTCACGATTTGGACCGGTTTGGGTGTTCTTCAAATAAAAAACAGTAAAATAAAGTAACAAAGAAAAAACAAAGCGCCATAAGTATGATGAAATGGCAGAGAAGTGAAGAAATGGAAATGGAAAAGAAAGCTTGAGGTGCAGTAAGTTGATCCAGCGAAGAAGAAGAGTGAAACATGAAGGAGGTGATGGTTGCACGTTAGTGTAAGGATAGCTGGCAGCGACAAACCCTACTTAAAAGGTGGGGCTTAATTAAAAATGATCCATTATTGCATATTTGTGGGTTGGGCTTCCTACTGGGCCATGTGATTAGGTGTTCTACGAAGCCCAAAATTGTGGTAAACATGCTTTTAGGTGTTCTAAGAAATTATCATTTATAAATAAAAAAATTTAAATTATAAACAATAACCACAACTTTGTAATTTATTTTATTTTTTTAACAAAAATCAAGTTATGAGTTGTTCTCTCGACTTGGTAGTTTTACATGTTCAATAATTTTTATTTTCGGAAAAGGAAGTCATTCCTGGTATTGACTATATTATTTTTTTAGAGTTTAATTTCTATGCACTGTTAGTGTAAAGAATCAACCTAATAGAAACAGATACAGAGAGTGAAGAAGGAAGAGAGAGAATCGTGAAGAAGAGAGAAAATGTTGATTCTATATTACAACCATGTATAACAAAACAGAGAGCAAGACTATTTATAATAGCTTGGTATCTAATAACTGATTCTAACCGAATTCTAACCAACTCTAACAATCCACTAACTCATCTGTCATACTCACTAACATACCCCCTTATAATCATGGGGGTGTGTTTACATAGGTGAACCTATCAACAATGCCAAGGTTCCTTCTTAATTCTTCAAATCTGTTCTGTGTTAGAGGCTTTGTCAGTAAATCAGCAACTTGGTCTATTCCAGGTATGTGACAAACAGCTAGAGTCTTGTCTAGCACTTTTTCTCTTACAAAGAAAAGATCTAGCTCCATGTGCTTGGTCCTGGAGTGAAGTACAGGGTTATGGGAAAGAGAAACTGTGCTTAAGCTATCACAATAGAGCACTGGACTTAGTGTAGGCACTTGTAGCTCTTTGAGGAGTGATTGCAACCAAATCACTTCAGCTGTGGTTGCAGCTAAGCTTCCGTACTCTGCTTCTGTGCTTGACCGAGCCACAAGAGTTTGCTTTCTGGACCACCACGACACTAGGTTTGGTCCAAGATACACGCATGACCCTGAAACTGAGCGTCTATCATCAGTGTCAGCTGCCCAGTCAGCATCATTGAACGCCTGCAGACTGAGGGGGGAGTGTTTGAAGGCTGGTTTGAGTAGCAGACCACAAGTGAGAGTGCCTTGCAGGTATCTTAAGATACGTTTGACAGCTTTCCAGTGTTCCTCTAAGGGTCGGGAAAGGAATTGGCACACTTTCCCAACACTGTAGCAGATTTCTGGCCTTGTAATGGTTGCATATTGAAGTGCACCCACTATTGATCTGTATAGGGATGGATCTGGAAGGTAATTTGCACCATACTTGGTCAGCTTGCAACTGCTGATCATGGGAGTTGGAAGGGGCTTAGCCTCAGCCATGTGTGCTCTATGTAGAAGGTCTTTTATATACTTAGTCTGAGACAACAAGAGACCCCCAGTAGGTAACCTTTTAACCTCAACACCCAGAAAGTAATCCAATTCCCCTAGCTGTTTGAGTGCAAATTCAGCACTGAGTTTGGTAATAAGCTGTGTAAGTCGGCTAGATGAGGAACCAGTGACAATGATGTCATCAACATAGATTAAAACATATGTGCAGTGACCCTCTCGAGAATGGATGAATAGGGAAGGGTCACACCTGCTGGATTTGAAACCGAACCCCAAGAGAGCTTTAGCAAGTCTCTCAAACCAGGCCCTGGGGTGCCTGTTTAAGACCATAGATGGCCTTGTTTAGCTTGCAGACTTGGCTAGGATTAGAGCTCGTAAACCCTGCTGGTTGCTCCATGTATACTTCTTCAATGAGCAATCCATTGAGAAATGCTTTATTCACATCAAGTTGCTGAATTTCCCAACCATGAGTGACTGCTAAAGTGAGTATCACCCTTACTGTTACTGGTTTGACAACTGGTGAGAAGGTTTCTGTGTAGTCGAAGCCATGTTTTTGGTGAAATCCTTTGGCTACCAACCTAGCCTTGTATTTGTTAATTGACCCATCCGGATTCTCCTTGATACGGAACACCCATTTGCATCCAATGGCCTGTCTATTGGGTGGCAAATCTACTAGGGTCCAAGTGTTATTATGTACCAAAGCATCATGTTCCAGAATCATGGCTTCTTTCCAATGGGGTAAGGACAAGGCCTCCTTAGGTGAATGAGGTTCAACTTGTGTAAGTAGGACTGTGGACATTTTAGCCTTTGATCTTGTAACCATATTATGAGTGTTTGAAGGTTGTATAGAGAGGGGAGATGGACTGTGAGAAGAGTTGGACAGACTAGGAGAGGGAGTTGGAGAGGTGGGATATTGTGGCGTGAGTCCTGAGTGCAAGGAAGGTAATGAGGAGTGGCTAGATGTAGGAGAGTTAGGAGACCCATTGGTTGGAGATAATGGAGAGAGAGTAGGTGAAGGAGCAGGGACACTTTCAGGTGGAGGACTAGGTACAGCTAGACCAGATTCAGGTGAACTGGGAGTGAAGGAAAGGGGAATAACCGTGAGAGGTATGGGACAAACTGACTCAACGGAAGTGTCAGGATCAGAAGTTGGGCTGGAACGAATGTGAAAGGGAAATTTGTATTCATTGAATTGCATATCTTTTGAAATATACAGCCTGCCCTCTTTAGAGAGACACCTATATCCTCTGTGAGAAGGAGAATAACCCAAAAAGGTGCACTCACTAGATCTGAACTGCAGTTTGTTTTTGTTGTATGGTCTTAAACATGGATAGCATGCACATCCAAAGACCCTTAGGAAGGAATAATCAGGGTCTTTGTTATATAGAACAGCAAAGGGAGTTTTATTTGAAAGAGTTGGGGTAGGCAACCTATTGATGAGATATGTGGCAGTGGAGAAAGCATAATCCCAGAATTTCATTGGAAGTGAGGCTTGAGAAAGAAGAGCAAGCCCTGTTTCAACAATGTGTCTGTGCTTTCTCTCAACACTCCCATTTTGATGGTGAGTGTGAGGACAAATGACCCTGTGAACAATGCCTAACTCAGTAAGAAACTTGGCAAAGGGGCGAAATTCCCCACCCCAGTCTGTTTGGACAGACTTAATCACAGTTTGAACTTGACTTTTGACAAACTCTAAGAATTGTTTAAAGATGCTTAATGTTTCTGACTTTTGTTTTAAGAGAAACAGCCAAGTAAACTTGGAATGAGCATCAACAATAGACAAATAATATGAGTGTCCAGTGGTTGAATGAACTGGTGATGGTCCCCAAAGATCAAGGAAAAGCAGTTCAAATGGTTTCTTATACACAGAAGTAGAGGGATTAGAGGGCAGTCTGTGTGATTTACCAAAACAACAAGCAGTGCAGAAGTCAAGAACTGTTTTATTCATATATGGTAGATTACAATGCTGTAAAACAGTTTTCAAGGCAGCATCATTGGCATGCCCTAACCTACAGTGCCAAATGTAATAGGAATTAGGCACATTAGTATGAGTGAAGCTACTGCTATCGCTAGAAACAGAGTTACAAGAGACTTCTTTATTTACATATGAACCTAAGAGATTACAACTCAAAGGACTAGATCTAGATACACTAAGACATTGTGGTGACAGTGAGGAAGTCTTGGCAGCTACTGTAAGGCTTGGAAAGACATATAGACCTTGAGGATTGACTTGGCCAACAAGAAGAACTTGCTTAGTGACCTGAGAAATGACATAACATTCATGAGAATAGAATTGAAAGAAAGCATTGTTATCTTGTGAGAACTTACTGACACTAAGGAGATTGTTGGTGATTTTAGGGACATATAGAATATCTTTGAGTGTCAATGTGATTGTAGTATCAAAAGGTGAAATGAAACAAGCAGAACCAATTGAATTAATTGATAGGCCAAGTCCATTACCCATGAAAACCTGATCTAGGCTGCTGGTGTTAGAATGTTGCTGAAGATTAGTCATATCAGAGGTAACATGATGTGTGGCACCACTATCAACATACCACATGTTAGAATCTGATCCGGATCCAGAGGCAACCATAGTCATAGGATTTTGACCAGAAGCAACCATAGCCATAGGGCCACCAGACTGAGAGGCCTAAGAAGGCTGAGTGTTATGCCAAGGTAGTGGCAACAGAGGTGGTAGATTGACCGAGTTGGAAGCTTGCTGATGGAACTGTTGTTGATTCAGTTGATGATTCGGTTGATGAGGATACTGAACAAAATTTGAGTTCTGAGACTGAGGAGGTGGTGCATAGTAAGGTGGATTCCCTTGAGTTGTGTATTGCTGATCAAAGCGATAGTAGCAATTATCGGCAGTGTGATTAGTGCGATGGCAAATTTGGCACTAAATTCCTCCACGATTATAGTATCTTCCTCCTCGACCTCTGCCACGGCGGCCATAGCGGCCATCACGGCCACCACGATAGCCATTACCAGAAGACAGAAAAGTGGAATTAGGATTAGAATACTGATTATTATGTTGGAATGTATTGGAGGAGGATTGAGGCTGAGAATTGATCACCTGATGTGGCAGATTGTTGGAGTTGTGAGGTGATTGAGTAGCAGTATGAGCCACATTAACAGAGAAGGTGTCAATTGCAGTCTTAGCCTTCAACCGTTCCGGACGCGATTCATGAGAGAGCAAAAGTGCTTCAATCTCTGCAACCGAGTATTGACCTAGATGCGATTCAATCGTAGGGAACAGGAGATGATAATCTTCTGGAAGTCCTTCAAGGATCGCATCGATGTGCTCTTGAAGAGTGATAGGGCTCCCGATTGAAGCCAAACAGTCAACAATTGCTTTGATCCTCAACAAGTATTCATTGATCTTGAGATCGGCTTTGGTGATGTGTCGCAACTCAAATCTCAGCTGCGCACTACGAGCTTTCATCAGCGCATTGAAGTGATTATGAATCTCGTCCCAGAGTTCCCAAGCGTGAGCGCAACCAATCACTCGCGCATGCATCGAATCGGAAAGAGTGTTGAGCATCCATATGAACAGGTGTTGGTCCTGTGCCTCCCAAGCCGAGTACTCGGGATTGACACGATCGGAAACACGATCTTCCTCAGAGAGATACCGTGGTGGAATTCTAGGGCACGCACAGAAGCGTTCAAGACGATTTGCTCGAATTACTGCTTCGACGACCTGTTTCCAATGAAGAAAATTGTTATCAGTGAGTTTCACTGTAACAATCGAAGCGAAGTTAGGTAGAGAAGATTGCGATGGCGCCGGTGGCGGTGGGGGCGGTGGATCAGTTGCAGTTGCGGAAGCCATGGCCTAGAATTTTGAAGCTCTAGATACCATAATAGAAACAGATACAGAGAGTGAAGAAGGAAGAGCGAGAATTGTGAAGAAGAGAGAAAATGTTGATTCTGTATTACAACCATGTATAACAAAACAGAGAGCAAGACTATTTATAATAGCTTGGTATCTACTAACTGATTCTAACAGAATTCTAACTGAATTCTAACTAACTCTAGCAATCCACTAACTGATCTGTCATACTCACTAACACAACCAATCAGAAATCATGATATGCGAGACTTTTAAGGTAATTAGGATAAGAGTCAAATATTTTCGCTTATGTGGCAATTTCTAATTGGTTGCCTGTGTAAAAATCTTTTACACTGACAGTGTATACCAATTAAATCCATTTTTTTATTGTATCTATATGTATATTTTAATTAGAATCATGTATATAAAATTAAAAATATATATTTAACTAAAACCGGTTTGACCACGGTTGAACCAATGAACCGTGAACCAGTGCCTCCACCGGTTCAATGACCGGTCCGGTTTTCAAAACCTTGATTTTGATTGAGTTAGAACAACCTCACTAGTAGGTAACCTTTTGACCTCCACTCCTAGAAAATACTCCAAATTTCCAAGCTGTTTTAGGGCAAAGATGGAATTCAGTTTGTTGATCAGTTTGGTTATTCTTTCTTGAGAAGTACCAGTCACTATTATGTCATCAACGTATACTAAGACATAAGTAGTGTGGCCTCCTTGTGAATGCACTAGCAAAGAAGGATCACAACGGCTAGCCTTAAAACCAAACTGCACTAGTGTCTTGGTGAGTCTTTAAAACCAAGCTCTTGGGGCTTGTTTGAGCCATAAATTGCTTTGTTGAGTCTGCACACCTTATCAGGAAATTCATAATTGAACCCCACTGGTTGGTCCATGTAAACTTCTTCCTCTAAATAGCCATTTAAGAAGGCATTATTCACATCTAGCTGCTGCAAGGGCCAGCTATATGTGACAGCAAAAGTTAGAATGATGCGTACAGTCACTGGTTTCACCATTGGAGAAAAAGTCTCAGTGTAATCATGCCCTTGCTGTTGGTGAAAACCCTTTGCTACCAACCTAGCTTTGAACTTGTTGATTGTGCCATCAGGGTTTTCTTTCACCCAAAAGACCCACTTGCAGCCAATGGGCTTTCTGTTTGGGGGAAGTTCAACCAAAGTCCATGTGATGTTGGCCAGCAATGCATCATATTCTCTTTGCATGGCTGCTTTCCAATGGGAAACAGCCAAGGCCTCTGGCATTAGAAGGTTCTACATGACTTAATAAAACAGAAGGTGTGACTTTAGGGACTTTAGACCTAGTGACCATAGGGTGTGTGTTTTGGACAGGAGGTGAAGGAGTGGGAGAAGCAATTGGAGATTGATAGAGAGGAGTGAGACCTGAATGTAGAGAGGGTAAAGTTGAGGATGTAGAATTGGTTAAGGAAGGTGATGTTTGTGACACAGGACTGACATGCTGTATAGCAGGGACATCTATGGGACTAAGAGGACTTAGTGCAGGATCTGAAACAGGACTGAGCTGCACATGACTGTGGTTCTGTTGTGCAGGACTGTGCATAACAGGGCTGTGCATGGGACTGACTGAGAAGGGAATTGTGGATTATTGGGGACAGGTTGAGGAATAATATGCAGGGGAGAAGAACAAAAATCTGCTGCACTATGCTGCTGTACAGAGTTATCTTTGACAGCAAAGGGAAATGAGTATTCATTGAACTGAACATCTTTGGAAATGTAGAGTCTTCGACTTTTGGATAGGCACTTCTATCCTTTATGACTAGGGGAATATCCCAGAAAAGTGTATTCAGTGGATCTGTACTCAAGTTTGTTTTTGGTATAGGGCCTAAGACAAGGAAAACATGAGCAACCAAAGACTTTGAGAAAAGTGTAGTCAGGGTCTGCCTTGTACAGGACAGAAAAAGGAGACTGAAGGTTTAATGTAGGTGTAGGCATCCTGTTAATGAGGTATGTTGCAGTAAGGAAGGCATGGTTCCAAAATTTCAAAGGGAGACATGCTTGAGCAAGCAGTGCAAGGCCTGTTTCTACAATATGACGATGTTTTCTCTCTACACTACCATTTTGATGGTGTGTATGAGGACAAATAACACGATGGGCTATGCCTAGTTCAGTGAGATAGTTGAGAATGGTCTGAATTCCCCTCCCCAGTCAAATTGGACAGCTTGTATTTCAGTTTGAAACTGAACATGCACAAGTTCTCTAAAGTGTTTAAGGGTTGTTAGCGTGTCTGATTTTATCTTTAGAAGGTAAATCCAAGTGTATTTAGAGTGAGCATCCACAATAGAGAAGTAGTATGAGTGTCCTGTTGAGGATTGTATTGGTGCAGGACCCCATAAATCTAGATACAACAGTTGGAAAGGCTTGTGAAAGACAGAAACAGAAGGGGAAGAGGGAAGGCGATGTGATTTGCCAAGACAACAAGCAGAACAGAAATCAAGAACACTTTTATTGACTTTTGAAATATTACATTTGTTGAGAATAGTCTTTACAATAGTATCAGGGGGATGGCCTAACCTACAATGCCAAATGTAATAGGAATTGGAAATGTTTCTATCAGTATTACATGGGGAAACACAGTCATTACAACCTAATGGACTAGAATTTGAGTTTATTGCAGCTTGAGGACCAGCTTGGGGACCACAAATACTGAGACATGTAGCTTGAGAAGACTTGACACCAACAGGGAAGTCATAAAACACATAGAGACCTGTGGAATTGACAAATCCTTCTGAGAGAACTCTGTTGTCAACCTGAGATTTAACATAACAGACATTAGGACGAAATTCAAAGAACACATTATTGTCTTTAGAGAATTGACTAACACTAAATAGATTTTTGGTTAATGGTTGGGACATGTAAGACATTGTTAAGAGTGAGTGTGGTAGTATTATCAAAAGGTGAATTAAGGCATGTAGAACCAACTGAATGAACTTTAAGGTCAGAGCCATTACTAAAAATGTTGTCTATCCCATTCTGATCAGCGTGCTGAGTGAGATTATTGGCATCAGCAGTGACATGATGAGTGGCCCCACTGTCCGAGTACCAGTTGTTAGCATCAGTTCCTGATGAGGTTGCCACCATAGCCATAGGATTCTTGACCTGAGGTGGCTGCATCTGCCATGGAAGAGGCAGAAGAGGTGGCTGATTGAGTGTAGGAACTTGATGAAAATTGGCATAGGAACTAGGTCCCTGTGACTGCTGTTGAGACCTGGGATTAGAGAATTGAGGCATGAACTGAGATGAGGCTTGCTGAAAAGGAGGACGAGAGGCATACATTCCTCTTCCAAACTGAGCTTGCATACCAGCTTGATACTGATTCTGATTAGGTTGCTGATATTGATTCTGATTAGATTGATCATACCGAGGATCATATCTGTAATAGCAAGCTAAGGCCTCATGATTGTTCAGCCCCAGATCTGACAAGAAACACCAAAATTGCCTCGGTTTCCATAATGGCCTCCTCTTCCACGGCCATGAAATCCTGAACGGCCACCACGTCCTCCTCGGAAACCATAACCATTGTAATAGTTTCCATTAGGTTGCTGATAATTGTGATTATTTGGAAACGAATTTGGAGGAGGTTGAGAAGAGGAAGCAATCACCTGATTCATGGAATTAGGGTTTGAGGCTTGACTTTGACTTGACGATGAAGCCTGAGCCACATTGACTGAGAATACATCGGAAGCAGTCTTCGATTTGGCTCTGTCAAGACACGATTCATGCGAAAGCAACAAGGATTCAATTTCAGTAATGGAGTAAGGCTCGATTCTGCTCTCGATCGTAGGGAAGAGAATATGGTATTCATCTGGTAGTCCTTCGAGTATCGCTTCCAGATGTTCTTGGTATGTGATCGGAGTACCAATCTAAATGAGCGCATCGACGATTGCCTTGATACGAAGCAGGTACTCTGAGATCTTGCGATCTCCTTCACCATGTGTCTGAGCTCAGCACGAAGCTGAGTGCTACGCGCCCTAGTCTGAGAATTGAAGAAGTTGTGGAGTTCATCCCATAGCTGCCACACGTTCGAACAACCAACCACTCTCGGATGAATCGATTCAAAAATGGAGTTCAGCAACCAGATGAACAAGTGCTGAAGCTTCCCAAGCAGAGAACTCAGGATTGACACGATCGTTCCTGCGATCTTCTTCAGTGAGGTATCGATGAGGAGGAACTTGAGTACCTACGACGTATCGTTCCAAACGATTCGCACAAATCACAGCTTCCACGATCTGCTTCCAATGCAAGAAGTTTTTCTCAGTAAGCTTCGATGTGATGACAGACGAAAGGCTAGGAGGTCGTGGTGTTGCCGGTGCCGGCGGCGGCGGAGGAGGATCGGAATCAGAGTGAGTCGCCATTGACGAACTCTTAAGCTCGAGATACCATTTTAGAAAGAGAGAATCTAGGGTTATAGAGAGAAGGAGAGACAGAGAGAGAATTTCGGAATCTGAATTGTATTCAATATTCTGTCATGATACATTTGCAACCATCTATTTATAGGCTAAGCTTAGACTGAATCAGTTGTAACAACTTCAACTGAAACAGTTAAGTCTAACTAACTGAGTCAGGATCTGCTGTGTGCAGTCCTTCATTACAATCGTGTAATCCTATTGTACACTAACAATGACCCTTATTGTATTTGATTTGTTCATTGCCTATATATTATGACGGAAACAGCCATGAATCTGTCCAGATTCATTGGTCAAATCTGTTTCAAATCAGTTTGTATTTTTAGGAGGAATAAATCTAATCAAATCAGATCAGATTTGATTAGATATTAGTCTTATCTTTCTGTTTTTTATCCTCTCCTGATTTTCAGGAGATTTGATTCAAATTAGGATCCTTATTGTAGCAGAATTAGTTACTCAATTCTGCATAAATACCGCTGTACTTCTATTTCATTTCACAAGAGGAATAAAAATATTTTTTTCCTAAAACCTAGATGGTATCAGAGCTGCGGCTCTGACCTCTTTCAATCATGGTGAAGACGGCGATGACCGGTGCTTCCACAAGAGCATCTACCAACTCAAAAGGGTGATCCGAAGGATGGATCCAAAGACCTCAACGAGGGCTCACCGGCTGCTGCATCGGGGCTCAACAAGTCGTTTGCATCGGGATCTTCCATAGCCCCATATGATGGTTTCTCACGGAACCCAAGCCTACAACTCATCGTGCATCGACTCAATGGAAAAAACTACATTGAGTGGACTCGATCTGTGAAGTTGGCTATTGATGGGAAAGGAAAAATGGGGTATCTCAATGGAGAGATCCAGCAGACCCTCCAGGGATGATCCTTCCTTTCAAAAATGGAAGTCGAAAAAATTCCCTTATCATTGCCTGGTTAATCAACTCCATGGAACCAGCAATAGGAAAGCCCTATCTATTTCTACCTACAAAGAAAAGATGTTTGGGATGCAGCGCGTGAGTGTTACTCAGATTTGGAGAACTCTTCTCAGATTTTTGACTTAAAGACACAACTTTGGCAACTCAAACAAGGTGATCAAGATGTCACCGCATATTACAACTTGATGATGACTCTTTGGCTGGAGCTAGACCGGTGCTATGAAGATGACTGGGAAAATCCCAGAGATGCTACTCGATTTAAGAAGAGGGAGGAGAATGATCGTGTGTACATGTTCCTTGGCTTGGATGGAATCGAAATCGGATGAAGTAAGGGGAAGAATTGCAGGCGGAAAGCCCTTACCTTCTATTAGGGGGTCTTTTACTAAGTTCGAAGGGAAGAATCAAGGAGGAGGATAATGTTAAGCACTCATGAATCAGCACCAACACAGGAACATGACAGCTCTGCTCTTGTGACTAAAGGAATTCCCTCAGAAGAAAATAAAGGAAAAAAACCTTGGTGTGATCATTGCAAAAAACCTTGGCACACTAGGGAGACTTGCTGGCTAATTCATGGAAAGCCACCTAATTGGAAGAAGAAATCCAACAAAAGTGGCCGTGCCTTCCAATCCACTACCGAGGAGATTCAAGAGCCTCCACCTACTTCGAGAGACAACTCCATTCACAAAGGAACAACTAGAGCATCCAGACAAATTCTTTTCCTCAAAAATGACAACCAATCCTTCTTGTTCTTTGGCCCAAAAAGGTACTCACCTTACTACTTTGCTTTTTCACCCAAAAACCACAAAATCCTTGGGTGATTGATTAGAGCAACCGATCATATGACGATTGATCAAAACTGTTTTCATCCTATAATCCTAGTGCGGGGAATAAAAAAATCAGAATTGCTGATGGAACTCTCTCTGCCATAGCCGGAATTGGGTCTATCACTCTCTCACCTTTAATAACACTCCACAATGTTCTTCATGTTCCTAATTTATCTTGCAACCTCTTGTCCATTAGCAAGCTAACCCTTGACCTGAATTGTCGTGTCATATTTAACTCTTCTCGGTTGTAATTTTCAGGAATTGACTTAGGGGAGGATGATTGGCGGTGCTAAGGAAGTTGATGGTCTCTACATCTTTGAAGATGGATCTAATTTAAGTAGGCACTCTAAAAATGCTTGTTTCAATTCTGTTTTCGAATTCCAACAAAATGAAATAATGCTATGGCACTATAGGTTAGGCCATCCTAGTTTCTATTATTTACAACACTTGTTCCCCTGAACTTTTTAGAAATAAAAATCCATCTTTCTTTACTTGTGAGACTTGTCAATTGGCTAAACATCACCGTCTTCATTTACCCTGCTCAAGCTTATAAACCATCTAATCCATTCACAATCATTCATAGTGATGTTTGGGGGACCGAGTCGTGTAAGTACTCCCTACCTTGCAAACGATGGTTTGTAAGCTTTATTGATGACCACACTAGGTTATCATGGGTGTATCTAATGAAAGAAAAATCTGAAGTTGAACACATTTTTAAAACTTTTTCCAATATGATTCAAACTCAATTTCAACAAACAATTCAGATTTTTAGAAGTGATAATGGAAGAGAATACTTCAACAAGTATCTCAACCAATTTTTTGAAGAAAAGGGCATTGTACATCAAAGTTCATGTGTAGACACCCCTCAACAGAATGGGGTAGCTGAAAGGAAAAATAAACATTTACTGGAAGTAGCTAGAGCCTTGTTATTTCAGACTATGGTTCCTACATACCTTTGGGGAGAAGCTGTCTTAACAGCTGACCTATTTGATTAATAGGATGCCTAGTAAAGTTTTAAAATTTGATACTCCCCCGGAAAGTTTCGGAACCATTTTCCTACAAACAGATTGCTCTCTAACTTACCTCTAAAAACATTTGGCTGCACAGCTTTCATCCATGTTAATACACCAAATCTAAGTAAACCTGGACCATCGGGCAAAAAAGTGTGTATTTGTTGGGTATGCTCCCTCTCAAAAGGGTTATAAATGTTTTGATCCACTCACTAAGAAGATTTTTGTGACTATGGATGTCACTTTCTTTGAGTCAAAACCTTTTTTCAGTCTCCTCTTCGGGGGAGAACTATAGAAGACTCGACCAAATACCTTACTATTGATGAGTCAAATATATCAATTGATAAGTCAAACATGTTAAATAATGGGACAAGTCCTGTGAATAATGAAATTTTTGGAAATCCTACTAGTCATGACATGGTTCTTGGTCTGTGAAAACACTAGTGCTGAATGTGAAAATACTAGTGACCCTTCTCGGCCTGAAAGGCAATGATGCTTGAACCCGAAAAGGGAATTGAAACTAAGGAAAAACATTTTGAGCACTTCTATACAAGGAGGAAACATGTTCAAAGAGTAGAGAATCGTGATCCTTTGCTCCACCATGAATCAGAGGACCCTCCGGTAATCCTAATCCTGAATTCTCTCAACCATTCTCTCAACCGATTGAAAATGATTGTGATCTTCCTATAGCTATTAGGAAAGGTGTCAGATCATGTACCCAACACCCCCTTTCCAACTTTGTCTCTTATGATAAACTTTCACCAAACTTTCGTGCTTTTACCTCTCAATTGTCATGCATGGAAATTCCAAAAATGTACAGGATGCATTAGAAATTCGAGTGGAAGGAAGTCAGATCTGGAAGAGATGAAGGCTCTTGAAAAAAATCAGACGTGGAAAATGGTAGAGCTGCCCAAAGGAAAAAATACGATGGGATGTAAATGGATATTCACTATAAAATACAGATCGATGGCTCAATCGAAAGGTACAAAGCTAGGCTGGTTGCAAAAGGCTTCACTCAAACTTATGGAATTGATTATTCCGAGACCATTGCTCCAGTTGCAAAATTGAACACCGTGAGAGTCCTTTTATCCCTTGCAACTAATCTAGATTGGCCATTGCAGCAACTAGATGTAAAAACGCATTTCTAAATGGGGATTTGGAGGAAGAAGTGTATATGGATGCTCCCCTGGATTTGAAAAGAGATTCAATTCAAAAGTCTGCAAACTAGAGAAGTCCCTATATGGATTGAAGCAATCACCTCGAGCTTGGTTTGAAAGATTTACACGGTTTGTAAAGGGACAAAGGTATATCCAAAGTCAAGCCGATCACACTATGTTTATAAGGAAGTCGGAAATGGAAGCATTGCTATTCTAATTGTATATGTGGATGACATAATTGTCACAGGAGATGACTTTGCGAAATAAAAAGGTTGAAAGAGGCACTTGCATCGAGAATTTGAAATTAAGGATCTTGGATCCTTAAGATACTTCCCTGGGAATGGAAGTAGCACGCTCAAAAAGAGGAATTATCCTCTCACAAAGAAAGTATGTCCTTGACCTTCTTAAAGAAACAGTATGAGTGGATGTAGACCAAATAGATACTCCAATTGATCCAAATCGAAAACTTGGAGACAGCAAGCGGGGGCACTCCAGTTGACACTACCCGATATCAAAGGCTAGTGGGAAAATTGATTTATCTATCACATACACGGCCGGACATTGCTTTTGCGCTTAGTCTTGTCGGCCAATTCATGCATGCACCCTATGAGGAACATCTCGGAAGTCTGTCTCTGAGAATCCTAAGATACTTGAAGAGTGCTCCTGGTAAAGGATTATTCTTTAAGAAGACTACGCAACATGACTATAGAGGCCTATACTTGATCTTGATCGGCGGGATCAATCATGGACAGAAAGATCTACATCGTGCTATTGCACATTCGTTTGGGGGAACTTAGTCACATGGCGTAGCAAGAAACAAAATGTTGTGGCAAGAAGCAAACTGGCGAATATAGAGCCATGGCACAAGGAGTTTGTGAAATGTTATGGCTGAAAAGAATTCTTGAAGAGTTGGGAACACCTATTAGTTTACCATTGAAGCTATCTTTGTGATAACAAGGCAGCTATAAGCATAGCACAAAATCCGGTACAGCATGACCGCACCAAGCATGTGGAAATTGATAGGCACTTCATTAAAGAAAAGGTTGATGAGAAAGTTATTTGTATGCCATTTGTTCCAACTACACAACAAGTGGCTGATATTCTCACTAAAGGAATCTCTCGACCCAAGTATGAACTTCTTGTGAGCAAGTTGGGCATGATAGATATCTATGCACCAACTTGAGGGGGGGTGACGGAAACAGCCATGAATCTGTCCAGATTCATTGGTCAAATCTGTTTCAAATCTGTTTGTATTTTTAGGAGGAATAAATCTAATCAAATCATATCAGATTTGATTAGATATTAGTCTTATCTTTCTGTTTTTTATCCTCTCCTGATTTTCAGGAGATTTGATTCAAATTAGGATCCTTATTGTAGCAGAATTGATTACTCAATTCTGCATAAATACCGCTGTACTTCTATTTCATTTCATAAGAGGAATAAAAATAGTTTTTTCCTAAAACCTAGATATTACATTCTCCGTGGTGTAGTTGAAATACATGGGTTATTCCAATGTCTCTTGTTTCTTTCTCATCTCAACAGGAGCTATAGAGTGAAAGAGACCATGAAAATAATGTCAAGGATATCCTTTACAAGCAAACTAAGATACCACTTACTTTTTTAAGAATATCTTCTTGAGTAGGTTAACACCTTCAGCAGCTGCTGCGGGGTCCCCACCCTGAAATGAATGTTATTGTGATCCGGAAAAAGTTGTTTCTGAAATAAAGTTCTATAGCATACATGTAAGAAAATCCAAAACTAATATTTTTTCTCCAACAAGACAGGCAAAGATGAGGTGAACTTGAAAGTGACTAATAAATAACTAAGATGTTTAGGCCATGTATATAACAGCAATGTCAACAGGCACAAGGCAAGGAATTCACATCAGGCAACCAAGGTGCATGTTGTGTAGCAATAGAACCATAAATCCACCATACACTATGGCACCCAAGTCATGCAGAAGTAGAACCATAAATCCACTATACATAATTAAAATTTTATGGCGACGGCAGCAGCAAGGTGAGGGAGACGATGGTAACAATGGTGGCAACAATGTCACATTTGACGATGGAAGTGGGGATGAAAATGACAGAGGTTGTAGTGATGGGGGATAGCATTAGCAAAGATGATTGAAGTGGTAGCGTTGGTGACGGAGGCAAAGGTGACAATGTTGGTGGTTGTGGTTATAAAGGTGGTGGCAACGGTGCGAGATGTGATGGTGTTGATAATGGTGTTAGACGTGGTCATGGTCATGGCAATGTTGGCAAAGGCAGTGGAAACATAAATAGGGCCATAGAATATTGTGGTGGTGGGGTAGAGGCAGCAGCTACAGTGGTGATACCGTTAGTAGCAAGAGTATCAGATTTAGGCAGATGGTTGGAAAGTGTGGGACACAGCATACGGATGCATATTGATAATTCCTATGACGCACAGATACGATACGAGTATTGGACACGATACATATCCAATATGGCGAAATGACTATTCTTGAATAATATAGGATATGATACACATATAACCAAACTAAGAACATACTTGACATTTAGTAAATATAAAACAGAAATTGAAAATCGTTGTCAAATAAATAAAATCATAATAGTGTTTATTGCCTGTGTAAAACTAAAATGTATTAGGTATAAAAAATAACGGTTGTGCATTCACTCAGAATGCAATAAAGCATAACTAGAACTAGTGTTTATGGACTTTTGCAATGGTTATTGCATGTGGGCCATGGAGAATGTTAGCCACTATGCCCACTTAAAAAATAACATCTGGTAGGGAAGAATTGTAAAAAAATATGCGGGATGGACATGTCAAAGCCATGTTGATTCTCTTACAGTCACACCTTATTATTATACAATATACAGCTCTTCCACTGTTTCTTGTATCAAAATATCTCATTAGGAAAAGAGTGTTGTGTTCATGGTTGTTAGAATCACGAGTCAACTCGTACGAGTTTACGTTTCCAGGTAGGCAAATAGCGGCCAAAAAGCGACCGCTAATAACGGCCGTTGCTGTGATTTTCTGACCAGCCCACCACATTTTCCGGCCAACCCACCCCTTTTATGGCAAACCCACCCAATTTTTGGCCTTTTCCGGAAAACCCACCCAATTTTTGGCCCTTTTCCAGCAGCCCCAGCCTCCTTGTACCTCACCTTCCTCTGTTTAACATACGTTTGGTTCGTGCCTTTTCCTTTCCTTTCCATTTTTGTGCTTTTTTTTGTCTTTCTATCTTCCATTAATTACAGTCTTCTTATGATAATCACTCATTACTTACAATATCTTTATTGGCTATAATATTTTTGTAAATAGAATAACATTAATGTTCCACTTTCCAAGTAGTCCGGATTCTTTGTACACCAAGAAGGTTCAATACATCTTAGGAAATAGTGATGGCTTAATTACTCTCTTGTAAATTGCACTTCACATTTATTATCTTTGTAATATTCATGTGTACAAATTAAAACATTATGCTGGGTGTTGACAATGAATTTGTTTATTATTTATGGATATAACTTTAATTTTGTATATTTTATATTTCAGAGCATTTAAATGTATATGATATAAATTTTTTATATTGTTTCCCTAATCTTCGTTGTAGCGGCCATCCTGCTACCCACTATCCTGCTATAGAGTTTTTGGGGTCAGCCGCTATCCAAGACTCACTACTATGTAACTTAGAAACTGAAATTACTTCCAACTTCGAAGGTTCATCCGGTGTTTCATGTCGAAGTCGATGGAACTGCACAAAGAAAGTTTTGGCTAGTAGAAAGATTATAAAAGGTAGCAGCAAAGGAAGGTAATATTTAGTACAATGGAAAGGCTTGGCTATGGAGGACGCCACTTGGGAGGACGAGCTGAATTTGCACAGCCAATTTCCTCGTCTCAGCCTTGAGGACAAGGCTCTTCTTCTAGAGGCAGCAAGTGATTGAACACTGGATAATGACTCTGTTGAAAACAGTGAGGACCAGTTATTGGGCCCTAACCAAGTGAAGCCCAGGATCTGGAAGGTCTATACCCATAAGAAAAAGAAAGAACAAGGGGGGAGAATTAGTTACAAGCTGAGTTGGCAAGTTAGTTAGGCGGCACAGCATGGTTGGTTATAAGGGAGAAGGTAGAGTGAGGAGGTATGCATGATTCTGGTTGGTTCGACAGAAATATCTTTTCTCTGAGGAGCTGAGGCTCTGGTTTTTCTCCATTGTAAGAGCTTAGGCTCATCTTTCTGTTTCTAATAATACACTTACTCCAGTTTTTATTCTTGATCCTCCATCATATTATGTCACATAATATTTTTTTTGTTACCAAAAACAATATTATGTCACATTGTAGCAATACTCCAACATTGTATAGAAAAGCTAGTATTAATACCTGTATATTGTATTCTCTTGGAATTTTTGAAATAAGAAATGTTATTCACTTTCTTCCATAATTGCAAGTGTTGATTATTTTGATCCCCAATGATTTATCCAAGACATAGATCTCAAGGGAAGATACCCAACAGGTGAACAACTATAGTCTTCAGAAAATTTGTTGATTCAAACTAAAATATTCAGATACAAAGCAATAGAACTTGTAATGCCTCACTAGTTAAACACACTTGCATATCAATATAATAGGGTACAACTATATCCACTATTACCAGCCATTTAAAAATGACATGATGACATGTAATATCATTACCGTTTTTAACATCTGTTGAATCGTCTCAAACATTTCATCCCCTGCTCTCTGCAACACACAAGAAATAGTAAGCTTAGGCAACAAGACAGATCAAATTATATAGAAAGTTCATACAGATATAACAACTACAGCAAGCTTGAGGACCTTTCAGGAAAAAGGGGAAAAGCACAGCATTGTGAAGGAATTAACCCTCCAACCCATGTTACGGAGATCTTAATTGAAAGAGGAGAAAAGGAATGAAGGGGAAACAGTTCCCTCCAAATGTTTAAATTATGTCCACTCCAATCAGGACATATGAGGAGGAAAGAACAAGAAAAAGTTAAAGCTATGAGCAGCACAACATACATGAAGCTTAGGATGGGCCTTAATTGAACTTATTACGAATGGAGCTGTTGCACATCGAATCAAAAGGGTTGTCAGAGCTATGGCTGCCCACCTGAAACAAAAGAGAATAAGGTGAAAAGTTTCCTTTCAAAATCTATGTGCCACCAAATCATTGATGAACTATGATTAAACATGCCATTGGAGAATCAAATCCCAGAATATGCATCATGTACCACAATGTCATTGCTGATGAGTGCGATAGATATCATATTACCAGAGTCTACGTAAGGAGAAGTAAAGGAAATGTCAGTGGAGGGGATATGCATTGGAGGTATTCTTGTAATTACCTACCTGGACATGTGGCAGAGAGAAATGCTAATGAATTCTGTTATAGGATGTTAGTGTGTGTAGTTGGAGTGTATCATGCAGTACACTAGGACTACACACAGACTATCAGAACCCTGCTGAGTCGGTTAGTCTGTGATAGTTACAAGTATGTTTGCGGTGACTTTAGATCTAACCACCCCATGCTATTATAAATAGCATAGTTGTACTAAACTAGTCAATTAATCAATACGTGAATATTTTCATATTCAACTCTCTCTCTCTCCCTCTCCCTCCCTCCCTCCCTCCCTCCCTCCCTCCCTCTCCCTCTTTTCTACTTTCAATTTCCTCTGTTTGTAACATGGTATCAAAGCTTGATGCTCAACCATGGCTTCCATCACTAACGATGGTTCCACTCCACCGCCTCCACCGGCGGCGGCTCCGATGCTGAACCTCACCATTGTTGTCGAAACCAAATCACTAATACAAACTTCCTCCATTAGAAGCAGATCGTAGAAGTGATCCAAGCCAATTGCCTCGAACGTTTGTCATTTGTCCTCGAATTCAATCGCAATTTCTTTCTGATGATGATCGCATTCATGATCGTGTTAACCCTGAGTTCTTGGCATGGGAAAAGCAAGACCAACACCTGTTCATCTAGATGCTCAATTCGATCTCAGATTCGATTCACACACATGTTGTTGGATGTTCTCCGGCATGGCAACTGTGGGACGAACTGCATAAGTACTTCAATTCACAGACGAAGTCTCGAAATGCACAGTTACGATTGGCACGCCGTCATATCACCAAAGGCGATCGGAAAATCTCTGAGTATTTGCTTCAGATTAAAGCAATACTGGATGTGTTGATCTACATCGGAACCCTATCACTTTTCAAGACCATCTAGATTCCATCCTTGAAGGATTGCCCGAGAAGTATCGAATATTGTTTCCTACAATCCAGAGTAGTGTTGAGCCTTATTCCATCACAGAGATTGAATCTCTTCTACTGTTGCATGAATCCAAACTTGAAGGAGCCAAGGCCAAAACTATTTCAGATACATTTTTAGGTTTTTTTTTTTTTTAGGTTTTTTATAAGCCAAAAGTATATTAGAAGGAGTACAAGAGGTACTCAAAACCTATGTAGTCAATCGCGGATTGCGCAGCATAACGGCCGACCCCTAAAACGCAATAGCGGTGTAGCGGGTAGCGGTATGGCCGCTACACCGAAGTATAGGGAAACTATACAAGAAATTTATACCATACACATATGAAAGCTATAAAATAGAATACACAAAATTAAAGACATATTCATAACTACTAATCAATGTTCATTGTTACCAAAATATTCAAAGTTCGAACCCAACATAAAGCATACAAGTTCTAGCCTCCTAAGATGCATTGAACATTCTACTTGGTGTATTAATTTATATAAATGAAGATTACAATGATAATAAATGTGAAGTGTAATTTACAAGAGAGTAATTAAGCTATCACTATTTCCTAAGATGCATTGAACCTTCTACTTGGTGTATTAATTTATATAAATGAAGATTACAATGATAATAAATGTGAAGTGCAATTTACAATAGAGTAATTAAGCTATCACCCTTTAGAAATTCATAGATAAGAAAGGGGGAAAAAAACACTATACATATACATATTCTGTTTATTATTATTTTTTGGTGTTTATTATTTATTATTTAGTTCATTTAATTTATTATATTGTATGTTATGTTATTATTTACTTTACTATTTTATTCTGAAAGTTTTTAAATTTATTTATGATATTCTAAAAGGCAAGTGTTTAGTTTTTAGACCCAACAAAATAAAAAACAAAGAAAAACAAGTAATAAAAACATTTGGGCCACAAGGCCCAATTCCCGGAAACCCTAGCAGCCTGTCCCCTTCACCTATTACTCCTCCCCCCTTTCTCCTGCCGCCTCTGCTATACTAAATGAAACGTCACGCAGTACAGAGATAGAAGACGATGAGATCGAACAGAGATACAACAAGCGTGAGGTACAAGGAGGTTGGGGTTGCCAGAAACGACCGGAAATCAGTTGGAGATGCCGGAAAACGACTGGAAATGAGGTGGGGCTGCCGGAAAACGATAGGAAATCAGGTGGTGCTGCCGGAACATGCGCGATTCCGCCGCGATTCACTGGTGCGGCCGCAACAGGCACGATTCCGCTGCGATTCCGCCGCAACCGGAGGCGCAACAGCCGCTACACAAAACCGCGACGCAACAGGGTTTTCTGTAGCACCGAGGTGCCGCCTCGATAGCAGCCGTGGCGGCCACGGTTGACTACAGAGCTCAAATCCCGTATACATAGTGAGATAAACTATTTTACATATCAGAGACCCCCTCCAAAGCTAAAGGAAAACAACCAGTAAAGAATCCCATAAACCCCAGAAGTAAACTTTTTAAAGGATGTGAAGAAAACTCCATATCCAATATAAAAACTAAGCTTCCCTAAGAAAGAGTTGTGTAGCACCTGTAAGGTGATTGTCTATCCTATGGATTGTATGCATACCGGTTTAGAAACCAATCAATGAATGAAAAACATCCCTTCTTGACCATACCTCTGCGCCAGCTCCAGGCCCTTACTTTGATCAAATCTATAACCTTTTCAAAATCCAGGTTAGCATGGTTGAATACGATGTCATTGCGATGAAGCCATAGGGACCAAATAATGGCAAACCAAAACATCCTCCACGCTTTTTTTGAGCCCCTGACTGATTGGCAAACCAAAACATCCTCCACGCGTTTTTAGTTAATCTTGCACAAGGTTCAAATCAGAACCTCAATCCCAATTAGGTGCCTACTTCCTCCTCTCAGTCAAACACTTATTCCTTCTCTGGTTTCACCAATTATCGGCATACTGGTACTTTTTATCACTTCGGCAATGGTTATCGAGGAGGAAGAGGTGGCCGTTTTAGCTATCGTGGTTGTGGCAGAAGTGGAACAACTGGAAACAAAGGTTTTGGAGGTCCAGGACTTGCCTGTCAGATCTATGGCAGAACCAATCATAATGCTCTCAATTGCTAGTACCGATTTGATGAGTCTTACACCTCACAAGCTGAACATTCTTCCAACTATGGCAGAGGACAGTCCTTTCAACAGTCTGCACAGTACTCTCAGTCACAACAGTCTCCTCCTTCCTCTTTCATATAGCATCACCCTGCTTTGCTCAATGCCCCACCACAGGTCCCCACAACTCCCATGGCAATCCTCCTCTCATCCAAGTAATGGTCAATTTAGTGGCACTCACCAGAACAGTGGACCTATGGCTATGGTAGCCTCCAATGTGAATCATGAATCCAATGTGTGGTACCCTAATAGACGGAAGTCATGGTTGAGCATGTACAAGCCACCAGCAATGACAATACCTTCTAACACGACTCATCATGTGACCTCAGATGCAAATAATCTCCTACAACAAACAGATTCGTGTGGCACTAACAACATTTTCATGGGTAATGGCCTTGGGATCTACCTTTATTAAGCCACCTCTTGATAGCATTGTCACACCACTCTACACACTCTCTTACACATTCCTTCAACCACCAAGAATTTAATTAGTGTCAGCAAGTTTTCTAAAGATAATCATGTCTTTTGTGAAATCCACCCTCATTTATTCTATATGAAATCTTAAGTCGATAGGAGAGTCGTGTTAGAAGGTATCATTGCTGATGGCTTGTACATGTTCACCAACTTCTCGATTGCTACAAGATCAGCAGCTCCAGCTCCTGATCTTGTTCCCATGTAGGAGAATCAAATCAGGGAATATTCTTGATTATGTTTATTCTGAATTTATTTCTCTTTATTTCTCTGATTTCCTTCCTTGATCCAAGGAAGAAACTTTATGACGTTTTATTGTAATTCTTCTATTTAAGTAGTCCTAGACCGACGAATAAAATTACAATAGCATTTTACCACTGCCTTTCTACATGGTACGAGAGCTCTAGGTTTTCCGATCTAGGGTTTCACTTTTCCCTCCCTCGAGACGTGCCCAAATTCATGGAAACATGCCCTTACAGGTGCCTCCCACAACAGCGACTCCACAGTTGACAACAGCGTCGCAAGAGGCGGTATAGGTGGCAGCGGCCTAGGCGGTGGTCTAGCAGCATCGCAAGAGGCGCCGCTGACACTAGTGCATGAAATGGCACAGGCAGTGATGGTGCAGGTACAGGCAGCGGCGTCAGTAATTATGGACAAGGCAGCGCAGGTCTGGACTCCTATTGCCAAGAGGGATTCTCAAATTCAAATTCTCTCCAGGTCAATGTTCTGCGACCTCATAGGAAGAACTACATAGAATGGTCCCAAACGGTTAGATTGATTCTAGAAAGCAAGGGATAATATGGGTTTCTTAAGAGTAGATATGCCTAAAGATGCAAACAGCAATCCAAATTCCAGGTCCTGGAAATCTGAAAAATTCTTTAATCATTGCCTAGTTGATTAATTCCAACCATATTTGGATTGTTTATTCAGGTGCTATCGATCACATGACATGAGAGTTTGGTTTTTTCTCTTCATATAGTCCTTGTGCAGGGAACTAGAAAATTAAAATTGCAGATGACTCTCTTTCAGCCATTGCAGGGAAAGGTTCTATTGTCCTATCTCCAATGTTAACTCTCCAAGATGTCCTTCATGTTCCTAATTTGTCTTGTAGTCTAATATCTGTCAATAAATTAGCTCAGGAGAAAAATTGTCAAGCGAATTTCTTTCATTCTCATGGTGTATTTCGGGATTTGAACTCGGGGAAGATGATTGGTAGTGTTAAGGAGAGTGGAGGGCTCTACTACTTTGACGATGGACTTGGATCAAGAAAACAATCCCAACCAATAAGTTCCTACTTTGAGTCTTATTTAATTTCAAATAGTAATGATGATATTATGTTATGGCATTTACGGTTAGGACACCCAAGCTTTAGATATTTAATTAAAACACTTATTTCCTAAGTTGTTTTGCAATAAAGACCCTTCATTTTTTCATTATGAAACCTGCAAATTTGTGAAATATCATCACTCTTTTTTTCCTATGCAACCAAATAAACCATCAAAACCATTTTCTGTTATTCACAGAGATGTTTGGTATCCCAATAAAACAAGTACACTCTCCCACAAAAAATGGTTCATCGCCTTTATAGAAGATCACGCTAGACTTTGTTGGGTGTACTTGTTAAAAGAGAAATCTAAGGCAGGTCAAGCTGTCAAGAATTTTTTTTTTCAAATAGTGCAAAATCAATTTCAGACAAATATTCAAGTCTTCAAAAGTGATAATGGAAAAGAATACTTTAACATGGTCTTGGGGAATTTATTTCTTGATAATGGATTGTGCATTCTCGTGCTAATACACCCCAACAAAATGGGATTGCGAAGAGAAAAAATAGACATCTACTAGAGGTGGCTAGAGCTTTACTCTTCTCAACTAAAGTTCCCAAATACTTGTGGGGTGAAGCCGTTTTAACTGTTGTATATTTGCTTAATCATATACCATCCAAAGTTTTACAATTTCAAACTCCCCTTCATACTTTCAAAGAATGTTTTCCTATGGCTCGTGTTTCAGCTGATTTACCATTAAAAATATTTGGTTGGACTACTTTTGTTCATGAATATAAGCATATTGGGAAGCTCGAACCATGTGCTATAAAATGTGTTTTTATTGGATACTCACCAACCCAAAAGGGATAATAAGTGTTTTGATCCAAAAACAAAGAGCCTTTGTAACCATGGATGTCACATTTGTTGAAAACCAACCCTTTTTTTTTTGGGAAGTTCATCTTCGAAGGGGATTTAAAGGAAGATTCACTTGAAACCATAATATTTTCTGATAATATGCTTTCTTCACATGATTTACACTACAACACCAACAGAAAATGACCAGGATTCATTATCTGGACATGCTCTCATCTTGAGTAAGGCTCCCACTGAATCTAGGTCTACATCCTTAAATCAAAATTCTAACAAACAGCCCTTGGAAATTGGTAATAATGAAAAACTAACCGAAATGCCACAACATGATGATTCTCGTGCAGAGTAAAAAAAACATGTTCAGAGACGATGATCAAAAGTGGAAAGGAATGTTCTTTGTGAAAAAGAACCATAAGAAAAGGAATGATGAATCAACTCTCCATCACACCAATGAATCTGAACCGAGGGTAAATCCAACCAGTCAACCTGATACTTGTAAATCTAAGGGTGCAAGCATTTGACTTACCAAGAGCTCATGGACCGTCAGTGTTGTCGAATAGCCACCATGGCGGAAAGCGGTGGCGTGGCGGATTTCACGTGGCGGTTCATGGCGACTGGCGGGTATGGTGGAATAGACTGCCATGGCGGAAAAAGCGGGTTTTTTGGGGTTTTTTTGAGGGGAAAAAAACCTGATCCGGCCTTCTAGGTTAGTTGGGTTGTGCGACCCGACCCGGAATATGGCCCAAAATGGGTAAAAACTTAATAACTTGGTATCGGACATTTCCTCCCTTCATTTTATCGTATACAGAAACCCTTAGAGGGCAGAACCCATGGTTGTCAAGCATCTTAACACACCAGATCGTACGCTCCTACGATATTTGACAGCTTCAGCGAGGCAGAATGGTGGTGAAACACGGATGGCGGTCGGCGCGGCGGGATCGACGGGGAAAAGCGCAAAAACGGTTGGAGCGGCGATCTGCTATCGCGTTTGTGATTCGGGTTTTCCAGACCCATTTTGTGTCGTTGACCCAATTTCAGGTTTTAACCCGTTTCTGCCCCCAAAAAAATCAGATTTTGTCCCACTTTTCAACCTGGTTTTTCAGCCCACTGCTTGGTATTTCAATGCAACCAACAGACCGACTCACCCATTTGCCACTTCACTTTTCAATAAACGGTAACTTCAAATTAAATTTAATGGTCTTTTTTTTTTGAAAGTTTATATTTAATTTAATGGTCTTAATGGTATTCAATTATTGTTTTTGGTATTCGGCGCACTCCCTGCCTCTATAAATTTTACACTTCCACTCTTCCTTCCCAATAAACTGAAAAATACGACTAAGAGTCTAAGATTGAGAAGCTGAGAAATTTTACACTTCCACTCTTCCAATTATTGCTTGTCATGTGGTTTTATCATTTTGTTGTTATTTTGAATTTTGATGTCTTGAACTTGATGGTAATCAACCTTGCTAGTAGTCTATGATAGGTGAATATGAGACTCGTATGATATTTTCTATCAATTTAGTTTTTGATTCTTGAAATATGTTGTTAGTGTTTTGGATTTTATATTTATTTCTGCAATTTTTGTTATGTATATATATATATATATATATATATATATATATAAAAAAAAAAAAAATTTGTCCGCCATGCCATCCGCCATATGGCCGCATCGCCATCTGCTATAATGTATGGCGGATTTTTGGCCAGCTGCCATCTGCCATCAATAACACTATGGACCGTAAATCTAAGGGCCTGTTTTCGCTGTAGTGAAAAATTTCACCCCTACATCAATGCCCTGAAAGGCAATTACGACTGCTGGTTCTTTTTTATGATAAGGCTAAAGGCGATGAGGAGGAGATCGTGGCCATCGAGGTGGATGCAGTTGAAGAGGAAACTATTGAATCTAGAACCTTGGCTCTGTGTGGGCTACATCGTGGTCTATTGGACGAGGTAAAGACTATGTAAATGGAAGGTAAGCAGAATAAGATCACAGTAATTGTGATGGTGGACAGTGGTGCATCACATAACTTTATTTCTCCCCAAATAATTGTTGTTCTTGAGATACCCGTAATTCCAACCCGTGAAATGGGCATTTGGTTGGGTGATGGTCACAGGGTCACAACCAGAGGCAAATGTTCCAATCTCAACATTCAATTGGAAGGAGTTGACATCAATATTGATGCCTATGTGTTGGATTTAGGGGGTTTGGATGTGATTTTAGGGGTGTTGTTGTTGAAGGACTTGGGAAAGATGCAAATGGATTTGGGGAAAATGACTATGAACTTCATGTATCAAGGTAGCCCAGTTTAGCTTAAGGGGTTGGCTAATAATGTAGGGGGACCATGCAGAAATCCAGCATCATTTCATAGTTTATTAAAGGAGGTTTGTGAAAAAGGTTCAGAAATTGGTGTCATGCAGAGACTAAATTGATGAAGCAGTTGATTCAAGCTTAAATTTGTTCAACCCAACAACAAGAACTTGTGAATGTTCTTGAAGAATTTACAGAGGTGTTCAAGGAGGTGATGAGGTTACACCCAAAAAGGGGAATTGAACATGCAATTGAATTGCAAAATGAGACAGGGCCTGTGAGTGTAAGGCCTTATCGTTATCCGCGTCTGCATAAGAATGAGATCGAAAGGAAGGTTACGGGGTTACTGCAACAGGGAGTGATTCGACATAGCTCAAGCTCTTTCTTAAGCCCAGCCATATTGGTTAAAAAGGATTCCTCCTGGCGGATGTGTTGGTTTTTGGGCTTTGAATAAGGTTACCATTCAGGATAAGTACCCTATCCCTATAGTGGATGAGCTACTAGATGAATTGAATGGAGCTTGTTATTTCTCGAAGCTGGATCTAGAGTCCGGGTATCATCAAATCCGTGTGAAGGAGGAAGATGTCCATAAAACGGCATTGTGAACTCATGAAGGGCATTACGAGTATCTATTAATGCCATTCAAATTGATGAATGCTCCAGCTACTTTTCAAGCCACAATGAATCTAATTTTTAAGCCTTGCCTGAGGGACAAGCACATTTGGAGCAAGCGCTGCAAGTGCTGAAGAATAATCATTTTGTGGCCAACAAAAAGAAATGTACCTTTTGGAGACAGTAAGTGGAGTATTTGGGTCATGTAATTTTAGGTGTGAGGGTTACATTGGACCCCGAAAAGGTGAAAAGCGTGGTGGACTGGCCAATTCCCCATAATGTCAAAGGTTAGAGGGGGGTTTTGGGGCAATCTGGTAATTATAGGAAATTTATTAAGGGTACCAAGAAGGAGGGGTTTCATCGGGGACCAGAGGCACTCGAGGCCTTCGAGGGATTGAAAGAGGCTCTCACCTCTGCACCTGTGTTAGCGCTTCCGGACTTTGCTCGACCATTTCAAATTGAGTGTGATGCTTCTGGGAGAGGGATTGGAGCTGTGTTGCTGCAAAGGGGCAGACCTATTGCTCATATTAGGAGGCATTAGCTAATAACAATTTAGCAAAATCTGTATATGAGAAGGAACTCATGGCTCTAGTTCTGCCAACAAAGCATTGGAGGCATTACCTTATTGGCAGAGACTTTGCAGTATTTACTTACCAGAAGAGTCTCAAAAGCTTAATGCAAAGGGCGGCTACTTGTTCAGCAGTGTTGGATTTCAAAGTTATTGGGCTACAACTTTTGAGGTGATTTACAAACCGGGTCCAGAGAATAAGGCAGCAGATGCATTGTCACAAGTTCATGAGGAGGGGGAATGTAAGGCATTGCTGTCTTCACCAATTTGGGACCAAAGAGAAGAGCTTCAGCATGAATTAATGGCTGATACAGAGCTCAAACGAATTATTGAAGATTTACAATCTGATTTGAATGCTAGACCTGGGTTCAGTTTACAGAGGGTCACTTTAGCATAAAGGCAGGTTGGTATTCCTTTCGTCTTCTTTTTAAATTGTTTACCCTTGAAGGAATTTTGCTTTATTCCTATGGGCAGACATTCCGGGTTCTTGAATCTTGAGGACATATAGAAGGATAGCAGGGGGAACCTATATTGGATTGGTACGAAGGAGAGGATTCAAGAGTTTGTGAGGGCATGCGATACTTGTCAGCACCTAATAGAGTAAAGCTATGTATGTAATGTATATTGTATAATTGTACATTAGTGTAGATCATAACAGACTGTATGTTGAGTCAGCAACAGCTGTTATGTTAGTTAGTGACAGTTGTTACAGCTGTTAGGTTAGTTACTCTCTAACTGCTAATCAGCCAGATTAGCCAAAGGTTATATAAACCTTCTCTTGTAACAACTGTATTCTCAAGAACCGAATATACTGAATTCTCAGATTTTACATTTTCTCTAAGTTTTCTTTTCTCTCCATTTCTATAGATCTATTGTGGGTGCACTTCAGTATGCCACCCTCACTCGGCCTGACATTGCTTATAGTGTGAACAAGGTTTGCCAATTCATGTCAAACCCTCTTGACTCTCACTGGTAGGCTGTTAAGAGGATTTTAAGATACCTCAAAGGCTCCATGGACTATGGTTTTCTACTCAGACCTGCAGCTGTTTCCTCTGCTCCTTATTCTCTGCACACCTACTGTGATGCGGATTGGGCTAGTGACCCAGATGACAGGAGTTCAACCTCTGCCTCCTGCATCCTCTTTGGTCCAAATCTGGTTTCCTAGGGCTCCAAGAAGCAACCGCTTGTTGCTAGATCCAGCACAGAGGCCGAGTACCGCAGCATGGCCAATGCCACAGCTGAGAGCCTGAGACTCTATGGTTTCAGTCACTCTTGACTGAACTGCACATTCCCTTTGCCATGCCACAACTTTTTTGTGACAACTTAAGTGCGGTGAATTTGGCCTATAATCCTATTCTACATACGAGGACCAAGCATATAGAGCTTGATATCCACTTTGTCAGAGAAAAGGTCATCTCCAAAGCTCTCAACATTGTGCATGTTCCGAGTACAGATCAGCTAGCAGACTCTTTAACAAAGCCAGTATCTTCCTCTAGATTTGTAGAGTTAAGATCCAAGCTCAATGTTGTTTCTTGTCCGAAACACCCATGAGCTTGAGGGGGGAATAATAGAGTAAAGCTATGTATGTAATGTATATTGTATAATTGTACATTAGTGTAGATCATAACAGATTATATGCTGAGTCAGCAACAGCTGTTATGTTAGTTAGTGGCAGCTATTACAACTGTTAGGTTAGTTACTCTCTAACTGCTAATCAGCTAGATTAGCCAAAGGTTATATAAACCTTCTCTTGTAACAATTGTATTCTCAAGAATCAGAATATACTGAATTCTCAGATTTTACATTTTCTCTAAGTTTTCTTTTCTCTCCACTTAGGGATACTTCTCATTAGCACCAAAATTACTTCGCCCTATGGGTTATTGCAGCCTTTGCAAATTCCAGCTCAGTTTGGGAAGATATTTCCCTTGATTTTATTATAGGACTGCCTAAGTCTAGATGGTTTGATGTTATCCTGGTGGTGGTTGATGGTTTATCAAAGTATGCACATTTTATTTTACTCAAGCATCCTTATACAATAAAGATCGTTGCTGCTGTGTTTGCTAGAGAAGTGTTGAGGTTGCATGTTATTCCAAACTCTATTCTTAGTGATAGAGATCCGCTGTTTGTCAGTGTTTTTTGGTATGAACTACCCAAGTTGCAAGGGACCGTGTTTAAAATGTCATCTTCCTATCATCCAGAAATCAACGGACAAACTGAAGTGATCAATAGGTGTTTTGAAACATATTTACGATGTTTTATTTCAGAGCAACCTAGAAGCTGGTCAGACTGATTACCTTGGGCAGAATTCTGGTATAATACCACATTTCATATTTCCACAGGCATGGCTCCCTTTGAGGTTGTTTATGGCAGGAAACCTCCATCGGTGATACGGTCCCACCAAGGGAGACCAAGGTAGAGGCTGTGGCCCAAGACTTACAGGACATAGATGAAGTTTTGCTGCAATTAAAGTACAATTTAGATAAGGCACAAGAGCATATGAAGAGGTATGCTGACAAAGGGAGAAGGATGCAATCTTTTAACGTAGGAGAATGGGTTTTTCTTAAATTGTGTCCACATAGACAACAATCTGTGGTGGGTCAGATTAATCAGAAGCTCGCCCCGATATTTTAATGCCCTTTTCAGGTGTTGGAGAAATTGGGTGATGTGGCTTCTAAGGTGCACCCAATATTTCATTTGTCGCAATTGAAGAAGGCTATTGGGGAGTATACTGCAGAAGCAAATTTGCTTGCTGAATTGGAGTTGAACCTGCTGACATTGTGGAACCTGAGAATGTATTGGCCAGTAGAATACTACTCAGAATGGCTGCCAAATCCGACATTTTTGGTGCAGTGGAAAGGATTGCCTATGGAGGATGCTACGTGGGAGGATGAACTTAACTTGGGGACAAGGCTTTTCTTTCAGAGGTAGGAAGTGATAGAGTATTGGACTAGGATGCGGGCTCGAATTCTGCAAGGCCCAGGATTTGGAAAGTTTATGTCCGTAAGAAGAGGGGGGACTAGGGTAATGATGAGCTGGCAAGTTTGTTAGGAGGGTGCAGAGTAGGAATATAGGGGAATGAGGGAATAGTGGGAGTGAGTTATGCATATATGGTTTCGTTATAGGAAGGGAAAACACTCTTTCTCTTAGGAGCTTACGCTGTGGTCTAGTTTGTAAGGAGCTCAGACTCTTTTTTCTGATTCTAATAAAACATTCTCTCCAGTGTTCATTGTTAGAAAACTATCAGGTTCTCTACGAGAGTCTCTCTATTTTGCATTTCTTTCTTCTCCTATCTAAACTCTTAAATTCCAACGAACTTTGAAATGTCATAAAAGAATCTGAGATTCCAATTCAGATATTATTTTCTATGAATAAAATGCATTCCCGTCTAAAATGAAATTCTGCATTTTAAGACGCAGGAACAAGCTATTATATACATTCATCATGAAAGACAAAAACACCCCATAAAGTAACACTAGTCCCTATAACAGAGTATTCTTCAGCCACACAGACAATCTTAATTATTAATATTTGGATAAATCAACAGCATCAGTGTTTATGCAAAGCAAGTCAAACTGAGCAACTAACAGGCTGAAAGAATTTATAGTCCACACCCACAACCTTGTAAAAGAAAAAAAATCCACCAATGGCAACTTGACATGCATGAGTGCCAATTCTGAATTATTTTGAAATTAACTCAGAATTGAGGTAGATTGTTTAGATTTAGCAGTATTTAATAGTTCGTTTTGGAAGTAACGAGAGAAGTATAAAATCACCAGTTCAAGCCAGTGTAGGAATGCACACCATCTATCATGTACTGCAATAACTTCACAGGTAAAAAACAATCAGCAGCAGCAATTGCAACTTCACTAATAATGGGGGCCTGAGAAGCTACAGCCTCAATGGTTGTTTCAGTAAGAACATCTGTTACATCGGTCATTATGTCAATGTTATCTGAACCCTCATTGACTGTTGACATATATCGGCAGACATTATATCCAGAGCACGGAGGAAGGAATCTGTTTGAAAGTATTGTATCTCGAGAAGAGGCAACAAACCCCATGGATTCGTTAAGAGAGCTCCCAAAGGACCTTAATTGGATAAAATTACCAATGCCAACTGGAGATGATTTTTCATCTGGGCTTTCGCGTTTCCTTTCATCACTGTGGAGAACGTAACTGAAAGACAGGCAGCATTTTCGATCTAGGTTCCCTCTTATCAAGAGGCAACGTCTGTAAGCCATTAATATTCTTTGAGAGTCCTATCAAATATCATCAAGTAACCAAATTAGAGGCTAGTGCCAAGATGAGCAAGTGCAGCGCCGAAAATTAACATTGATCCAAAATTCTAACATCAATAAAGCCACTAATTAAAGTTTGCCATGGCCAAAACTTATTCTGATTTCATAATTGATATAATAGGTAAACAACATCTTCTCCAGCCATTTCTTCAGATGAAACCAAAAATGTGAAAGAGCATCTGAAAGAGGATCCACCATTTCAGCTATCCACCCTCCTAACCCAAGAAATGGGCAGAGGGTGGTGATTTCGTACCATAAATTCTTAAGAATCAATTTTTTCATGTGCAGTTTTTGTGGGAAAAATATAAATGCTTTAACATGGCCTGCTAAATAAAATATTGTTCTAGCTCCACCCCCGCTTCGGGATTTGAAGCTCAAAAAACAAAGAGATATTTTTAACGTTTTTTGAGTCTTTAAGTTAAATTTGTGTTGTGATCGTTGTGGTGGCAGGGCTCAAAACCAAGCACTTCATCCTACAAGAGTTTACAAAGTGATAGGGAAAACTCAAAAACGAAACATCGGCGTACAAAGAGAAATCAAAGCGGAGAAACTTACCGTGCACGAAGAGGTGGCCGGTGGCGAGCGAAAGCGGAGAAGCGAGGCGCCGGTGGCGGTGGCGGTGGCGGTGGCGGTGGCGGCAGCGTGCTCCAGTGATTTTGATTACTGCAGTGTAGTGCATATATTACCTATTCACTCTTGCTTCTTATTTACCACGGGTAATTTTAATTTTTAATTTATAAATTATTATAATTATAACTCAAAAATATAAAGTAAATAATTAAGAATATTAATAAGCTCAATTTTAGTTTTTTATTTTCTTTTAAGTTCCAACGTAAATGGTGCCAAATATATTTTTTCATAATCTCAGAACAATTGATTAAATCTTTATTTATTTTATAAAGTATCTTATGAGGAGTGGGAATAAATTTTTTTTTTGGATATTATTCAATAAATAAATACTTTTGTTAATTCTATTAAAAATGATTTTAATTGTTATGAATTGTCGGTGTCAAATTTATTATACTGACATCTAATCAGAAATCATGATATAAGTGATTTAGATGGTGGTTAAGATAAGAATAAAACATTTGTAATGAATTTTTTCCTGGTTATTAGTAGAAAAAACATTTTTAAGTTTTTTGATCTTTAATCAAATATCCTTACAAATAAAGGTGTAAAACTAACCTTCCAAGGTAATAATTAGGTAAAGCACTCCACAAAACGAAGACTCTAAGATTCAAAACTACAACCTTACATTTAAAGTTGGCCTTGAGGCATAGTCCAATATCCCTGTGACTAGTCAGTGATAGATATGGTATAAAAAATTTTACTCAATGAAAAATGAGGTTTTTATGTGAAAGTGAGAGGCTAATATCAACCCTTAGATAAAAATCAATGGCTTAGATTTAAAGAACCAATTAAAAAGTCACGTGTACCTCTCATCACCACCAACCTCTTCTTCTTATCTTCTCCAATTCCCTTTGCAAACTTCAACCGAAAATCGCTGGCCAAGTCGATCCCTTTACCCAGACACTTCAATGCTCTCATCTCAATGGCAAATCGTTTATCCTCTTCCTCCACCGCAATAATAGCCACAATCAAAATAAGCAATTTTTCTTTTCAAAAATAAGGACCCAGAAACCAGAACAGAACCTATATACAAATGCCCAGTGCTCGGGCTCTTCGTTCACTTGATAAGCAAAAATTGATGGTTTATTTCATAATTTTGTGGAATTGGAACCAGCGCATGCAATATGAACGAAAGGTGCTTTAGTGTTAAAAAAATAAAATATTTAGGCACTGCTGTCTCTCATTTTAGTTTTAATTTTAAATCCTATTGGTTTGGAACTTATTTTGCTGACATTTTTTTTTTTTTGGAAGAAAAGCTCCGCCAAGTCAATACTCGTGGGAATAGGGAAGAACAGCAGGGGTTCTTGCACAGAGAATGAAACGGTGGGAATATGGAAGAACAACAGCTGGTACCAAAAACGGGAATGAAATGGCACAATTAGGGAAAAAGAAAAGCATGTGATGACACTTAAATTGCTTTAATCTAAGCCATTGATTTTTATCTAAGAGCTGATATGAGTCCCTCTCACTCTCACTTTCACATAAAACCCCTCTTTCTCATTATATATATATATATATATTAGTACAATACAAGTGCATTAATGCACGGGTTACGTTGATTTTCACACATGTTCTAAAGATCATATGTGTATCTCATTAATTATTTATATAAAATTATATATTAATTCTTTTGCCTTGACAAAGCAACAATTATATTAACTAGTGTAGCTGCTAGTGTTATACCGGCACTTCTTATAATATATATTTTTAATATTTTAAATTATTTTAATATAAAAATTACTAGAATATATTTAAAATTATAAACTAATACTATCGACTAATTATTAGAGTATATTTAAAATTATAATATATATTTTTATTTAAAAAAAGTTATTATCTACTTATATTATTTATTGATAGAACATATAATTTTTTTTAATATTGTTTTCATCTTTACTTGATATATTTTCAATAAGAATTGAATTTAAGTAATGACTTTATTTATCTGTAAAAAAAAGGTAACAATTTTATTTTTTAGATGATAGATAAATAAATGAATAAAGTTTTATATAATGTGTAGTGTATATAAATTAATTTCAAAAGTTATAGTGCATTGAATATATATGTTTAAAACTATTTTTAACGTTTGTTTTGGATTAAATTCAATATTGAGTTAATAATTTTTTTAAAAGAAAAGTACCCTACACCTGATATTGGGCATTGTCTATACTAAATATTACACATTTTTATTTGATTGTTTAGATTTTATTTTGTTACATAGTTTCCTTATCAAGACCAACACTACCGCATTCTATTTCACTAGAGGTCCGTTTGGGAGTTGGGAGGGTAGCGAAAAAGTTATAGCTAACATTTTCATCATATAAAAGTATTATAAAAATCAAATTTACTTTCCAAAATCCTTCAAAGTCCTCCCTCGATTCATTTTTTGAGTTTCCCAAATTGGGGGATTTTAGTCCAATGAAGAAAAATAAACCTCATTGCAAGGTGAGTGATTATTTTCTCCTCATTTTTCCTTTCCTCCTCCATTTCACATCAAACCCCTTCCCCTCTTCCTCTCCCAACTCCAAAATACATTGAATTTTATTCAATCTCTATTTATGTTTTAATTAGCATAATATAATAAAAATATAATATTTTTTATATTTATGCTTTAATTAATAAAATATAATATAATCCCACTTTAAAAAATTACAATTATTTTATTTTTAAACAACATTTGCCCGTGAGTACACACATGTAAAAAAACATTAGTGTAGTTGTCACACAAGAACACTTATTATATAAGGTTTTTTCTAAAACATTTTTAAATTATTTCAATATAAAAAAAATTATTAGAATATATTAAAAAAATGAACTAATACTATCACTTATTGTCTCTTGATATTATTTATTGATAGAACACTTTTTTTTGCTGATATTGTTTTCATCTTTACTTGATATATTTTTAACGAGAATTGAACTTAAGTATATAACAACTTTATTTGTCTGTCAAAACTTGAAACATTTTTCTTACTTGTCATAAAAATCATTTATAGTTAAATATATGCTAAACTTTTCAATAATTTTATTTTCAATGTATAATATTGGACAGTCAATTAGAAATTCATCTCCCATCCTATTACAAAAATATAGTTTTATCTATATTCATAACTAAAAAAGAATGTTATATAATTAGAAAGTGTGAGAATAAGAGTTATCACTCTATACAAAAATATACTTTTGTTAATTTACATTTGCAATATTAATAATTTCAAAAATCTCAAAAATTTAGGGGGGCCAAGGCCCTCCTAAGAATATGAGTAGCTCTTGCCCCTATTTATGTTCATTCGAAAATTGTCGTGTTTGACTTCTCAAAACATTATACCTTTACTGGTCTGAAAACATTTTAAAACAATAAAATATATAAATTTTAAAAAGTAAATAATAAAATAATACAAAAATTTCATGTCATTAAAATCATTTAGAGTTAAATCAACACTAAATTTTTTCAGCAATTTTATTTTCAAAATATATTGTCAAACAGTCAATTAAAAATTCATCTTCCATCTTGTTACAAAATATAATATAGTTTTATTTATATTTGTAACTAAAAAAGAATACTCTATAGTCAGAAAGTATGAGAATAAGAGTTATCACTCTATACAAATATATATATATATATATATATATATACTTTTTTTGTATTTTTACCGGTCAATGACATAAAATTAATAAATTTATACTTTTAATAATTTCTGAAGTTTTAAAAATATATAAATTTTAAAAAGTAAATAATAAAATAATACAAAAATTTTATATCTTGACATGTTGGTTTCATTATTGTGGTACAATAAAATCAACATTACCCTTAATTAATTAGTATAGATATAGATCTATGGAGTTTTTTTTTAATAAGGACAATGAAGTTATTGAAAACTTCGGTTTTGGTGAATTTTTCAACCTTAAATATTTTGGCACACGAATATGCCCTTCTTTTTTTTACCTTTTAAAGCTTCATGTCAAATGTTCATTATCTTTAGGTGGTGTTTGGTATAGGGAATATTTTATTGTCAGGTAAATTATATCCCTGTGAATGAGATTCCCAGAAATGACATTCCCAGAAATATTAATAAAACATGTTTGGTTAGCACTTCAGTTTCTCGGAAATAATATATTATTCTCAATCCATATTTGGTTCATTTAAAATATTCGGAATATAATTTACTTTTCCAAAACTACCCCAATAAAATAAAAACTTTCATCTTTACAATGTGCTTGTTCCCAATTCCCTCATCTTCCCTCCTAGGTCCTCACCCTCAAAACTCTTTCCCAATCTAACAACGTACTGAAGACTCATCCCCTATGCAATTAGCAAGATTAATGAATTTGTTTTTTATAAGAAAAATATTGTATTAATGTGAGAAGCAACTAACCACATAATGTGCCAAAAGTTGACGCAGAACCAACATCATAGTTGACGCACAGCCACAGCCACAGCCACAGCCACAGCCACGAGGAAGAGAAGGTGCCGAGAGAGAACTTTTTTTTTTGGTAATAAAGTAATTTAACTTCTCAAAAGTTTCATAAAACTTTTTTAAACTTTTTTCCCACCTTTATATATGAGAAAACTTTTTTCTCACTCTCTTCATAAACTTTATTCCTGAAAATATTTTATACCCGGAAATATATTTTTTCTCTTATACCAAAATTGGGAAAACTTTATTCCCAAGTCACATTCCTATGAATATAAAAATATTTCTTGTACCAAACGCTACCTTAGAATTTCATTTTCTAGACAAAGAGAGCATAGGTAATTTAGTGAAGCCAGCAATGATTACATATTTCCTAACATAGAAGCAAGTGCAATTGAATTTAGCAAGATTACATTTGGTCCTCTTGATTGGGATTATCATAGTATACTTGTTTTGTCAGGATGTGGCTGTGATGACTCATTTATCTTTTACCTTGTACGAGACATATACCCGTGCATGCACAGGTGAAATATGCGTTAGCGCCTTAGTAGTATAATTCATATTATTTTCAAACATTACTTGATTATGTTAAATTTGGAAAATAAATGAATAAAATCATAAATGATACAATACATTTTCGTAGGTTTTGCAACATATAATTGTGAAATTAAAAAATAAAACTGTAATTATAAAAATATGAAATTAAATACATATTGTGCTTATAAAAATAAAATGACAGTAAAGTGTTTGCAATGTACACAACATATCAATTGCAAATTTCATTTATAGTATGTACATGAACCTTGGATAACCTGGACACCGGTTTCTCATTGTCATCAATAACTGAAACATTAATTAAAGTTGTAAGTAATTTGCTTAAAACATAAAGTAATAAGAACATTGTTAACAGAAAAACTTACACAAAAATAAATCACAAAAAACAATTTTTAAAGAAATGTGTTAGATGATTTTTTTAAAATATTATGACACATGTTAGATTAATCTGATTATAGTTATGTTATTTTTTCTGTCGAAGCAAATTTAGGAAGCAACTATTCAAAACCCAAATGCAGAATCATATTAGTCCCTCTTACACAAAATTTTACACCAAAAATAAATTAGAAAACACAATTTACAACAAAGATAAATCACAAAACACAACTTTTTTATTAAAAAAAAAATAGTCCCAAGATATTTTTAAAATATTATGACACGAATTAGGTTATATGATTGCAACTATGTTGTCTCCCCGTATAAGCAAATGAAATAGTTAAGGCAATGTATATTTAACTTATTGGAAGAATTGCAATCTCATACATATTACTACTATATAATTCATATAGGGTATTTTCATCACTTAATATATATACATATATTGTAAAAAGTGAACACTATAATAATATATATTTAAAATCAAATCATTTTTCATTTAATCTTCACAAATTTAAAAAGTAATAATGAGAGTGATAGTGGATTCAATACAACCCTTCAAGCATCATATTGTAATAAATTCCAGCCATGATTCCCGGTGAGATGAGAGGAGTCCACTATATGGCACCTAAAATCCATTCCTAAATCCACCCAAATTTGGCTTGACACGGAGTAACATCCCAAACTTCCATCTGAATAGCCTCTTAAAACAACTTGCCAAAATGACACTTCTTTTCTTTAGGCCATGAATTTGTCCCTCCTTCATGCCTCAGCAGCAACTCAACTTCTGATGAAGCTGATGAACTTCAACTCAACATCATCGAAGAAAGGAAGCAGCGACAAATGATATTTAATGTAATAGCCCGACTTTTCAACTTTCTGATATCAGTAATAAATATATAAATGAGTATATTTATTATTTGAGTTTTTAATGATGATTTTGGTTTAGCCAAAGTTATTTTCATGTTTTGCTTGAAAACCTTAAGTTTCGGGGAGATTTGTGGTTGAAAACTCAGACGGAGCTTGATCTGAGATTTCGCTGACAGTAAGAATTTACTGATCAGAAGACATAATCTTGACTCGAGACTGAAGCCATTAGTGTCTTAGAGCATTTGCAAGAATGCTGACTATTTTAAAAAGTTTCGGAAAAAAAATATTTTATTAGTTTGTGCGGGGCCAAAAGCCGGGAGTCATGTGTGGGGACCTGAGACAAGGCAGAACGGAGCAGATTCATGATCTATATATTTTAGATGCTCGAAGTGACTAGCATTTATGGTGATGTGATGTGACGAGTATTTATGGCAATCCTATCCCCGTCATAATGATTTTCAGATTTTTATAAACTTATATTACTATCTACTTATTTACAAGTTTGCCAATGTAACATGTGGTGTAGAAAGTAGTCACACCTCCCATTACCCATTCACCGCACATTTTCCTAAGGCTACAAAGTTGTCCACCCTTCATCACTCATAACCACATGTTTTGCTTTTACCTAATGATGACAATTTAAGTGGAAATTGCACTTGGGTCCTTAAACTTTTCTAATTTGCAAATTGGTCCTTAAGTTAATTTGCACCTTGGTCCTTAAGTAACAAATTTTCTTGTACTTTAGCCCCCCCAAAGCAACCCAAAACCGCAGCTCCACCTCCCTAAACCACACTTGGAACTTCATTTTTCACAATTTGCATCATCATCTTCAAACGTCTTCAACACTTAAGCTCATCCAAGTCCTATGTTCTTCATTTTTCTCTCATTTGTTCTTCCTTTGTTCATCATCGTTCTTCATTTTCCTCTAACTTAGAGACATGATTTCATGATTCTTTCTTCATGAAACTTGTTCCTTAGATCATTGTCATCACTTTGATCCATTTAGTTCTTAAATCCATGAACTTTCAAGTTCATTTCTTCTCCTCTCAAATTTCGGCCATGACCATAAATCAACATCCAAACCTTGTTTTGATTTTCTAAGATCATATTCCTATTCCTCTAAATGATCTAAACACTTTCTATTTCACATCTCAAGTCATTTCTTCACAAAACACTTTCATGAACTCCATGGGTGTTTTTGCTAAGTTCATCATTGATCTTCAAGTTCTTGACTAAATCTCTTCATTCTAAGGCGAGGAACCTATTCCTAATCATCTTAGCTTTATTTCTCAGCAATCAAATCTTCATTTCATCAACTTTTCACAAAAATCTATTTCTAGATTTAGAGCTTTAAATAATTCTAGAAAATTGTAGAGAAATCCATTTGAGTTGAAATAAATTTCTATGAACTCATCATGATGTCTATGTTGTTCATCTAGAAGCATAAAAGCTAAAGAAATTTTCTTCCCTATTTTTATAAGAAGGCCGAACCTAGGTGAAAAAGGAGCAAATGAGTTTTGTTTGAATTTGTGAAAAAGAACACTTGATTTGAGCTCTCTAAAACCTATAATTATTAAATCCAAGTGATTAGAAAACCAAATCAATTTCTAACCTATTTTACTAAATAGGGACAAAACATAGCTCATAAAGAGTTAGAAGGTTTTGTTTCATATTTTTTTACTTCTAGCAATTTATCTATGCTAGTTAATACTATAGGAATTAGAATCCAAAAGATGGAATTGAGAAAATAACTCTAACCCAAATTTGAATCAAAGACTAATCCTAGTTCATGTGAACTAGGTGAGTTTGTTTTTTGTTGATTTATTTGTTGATTTGTGACTTGATTTGTTGTGAAGGATAAATCCTTGTGAGATTTTCATGAGTTGTATGGAGGAAGCCGGAGTCGAATCAGAGAACGGTTTGTGAACCGAAATTTGAAATCTTCAAGAGGTAATGAGAGCTTACATGAGGGATTTGAGATAATCACATGTTATCTATGTGTTGTCTGTGTATTATCTGGGTGTTTATCTGCCAAGTTGATTACTGTTGTGTTTAACTATATGGTTGTGTGATGTGATGTGATGTGGTTAGTGGATTATGTGGATCTAACTATGATTTGGTTATATTTGTGATGCATGCTATATCTGTGAAAGTATGCTATGTTTGTATCATGTGATATATCTGTTATTGATGGCTGGAGTGTGAAACCTGACATGGATCAGAGTTTAATTAATTCGGAAGATTAAAAGCTTGTTAAGTTTACACAAATAATCCAAGTGATTTAATAGTTTAAAATAGTGTAAAATTGGAAAAATAATATTTTATTGATTTTTCCGACGATTGATGAGCCAATGAGTGCTAGAGAGGGCGTAACCGTGAAAATATTTCACAGATGCTAGTTTTAGCAAAAAATATTTCACAATAATGGAAAATTATATTTGGAATAATAAAGTGACAAAACTATTTTATTTAGATTTTTAAATAAATATTTTCAAGTAAAAAGTCATTTTTGGCATTTTTATGAAGAAAATGAGAAAAATATTTTAGTTATTTTTGAGTTGAATTAAGAAAAGGTTATTAGAAAATTGATATTATTTTCTTCAAAATAAATATTTTCAAGTGTGAAAATACTTTAGAAAAGGGAAAGATTTATTCTTGACTCAAACGTATTTTAAATTATTTATAAAATGATTTTGTCGGAAATGAATTTCGGAAAAAGGGATTTTTCAGTGAAAATGATTCCGTTAAACTTGGATAAGTTTCTCGGAGGTTTGGTTTTGTATTTGTTATTTCACCGAGCGAAATGTTTTAAAAAAAGACAAGCGAACCTAGTTACCGAGATGTCGAGTTTCTAGGGTTCTATCTGACATGAGGATCTGGGATCCGTGTCATTGGACATGAGTGTCCTGTAAAATGATGGATTGTGTGTCCCGTAAGTTGATGTGGTTAAGCATTGTCTTCCATATCCGCGAACCTTTGATTGGTGTATCGGTGTAAAGGTTTTGCAATTGAGCACTCGGACTGGAGTGTCCTGTGTTGAGATTGAGCACGTGAACTTGTGTGTTCCGTGGGTGCCTAAGTTTTAACTCTTAATAATGAAATTAAGCATGGTCGTGTGCTTGGAGCCTCGACAAGGAAATAATTATGCGACAAAGAAAAGTATCAAGAACAAAAGTATCTCTCATGCATATTTATGGCAGACATGCTATATGTTACAGTATCTTGATTCATTGTGTCATCCGGGATGTACAAATGAACAAGTTTGTAGATCATTGAATCATATATTCTGATCAATGTATCTGATGGTATAAAGCACATTAACCGCGTAACCATTACGCCATGAGTAATATTGGGCAATGAGTGGACCGTAGTTTCCCGTTTATCGTGATGATAATTGAGTCCTAGGTTGGCTAAGGTGTCATATTTTGCGTAAACAACTATGGTGATGCCTGGGGTATTCCGATTGGTTGAAATATGTTGGACATTGAATTCTTTTCGTTGTCAATGCTCTATTTAAAACGCCTGATCAACGGAAACGAAAAATGAGGAGTTGGTAAAGTTGTGAGTGAGAGCCTAATTATTGAAGTGCCATGCATTTTTGTAAAATAGCGACTACTGTCGGTTTTGAAACCCTTTGACAATTTATTATGTTGTTTGGATAAATTGTTATATATTCTGAATACTATGAATATGCTGTTTTATATGTTATACGTGTGGATATCTTATTAAAATCCATATATTGGTGTCTCACCCTTACAAATATATCAGGATTCTTCTGGTTTGCTGTTGTACCTTGGTACAATAGTACAGTTGATGCAGAGAAGTTTCGTAAGTCACGCGGATTTAGATTCTAGATGCTTGAAGAAGTATCTAATCATGAGGAATGACCATGGAGGTCGTTCCAACAATGTCTTGTAGAGCGACCAGCTTAGGAGTCTTGGTTGGGTTATATGTTTTCAAAGGTCAGTAACTGTGGTGCTGTAATCTTGTCTTTGATTTAAGTTTTCCCTTTTGGGAGTTGAAAACCTTTGAGGAAAAAAAATGGTATACCGTGGTGATTTCTTTATGTACGTGACTTTACTGTTTAATGTATGTATTATGGTGTTCTAAAGTTATTCGCGGAAGAAAATTTTTACATCCGTGTTTTCTGACTTAAAACAAATAAATTTTTCGAAAACAACCAGCAAATTACTTTTTAATTTATTTCCGCACAGGTTACAAAGTAATCCCCAAGGGGGTGTTACATTTAATAGAGTCCGACCTACTGTAGGGGGTGTTACACTATAATCTGCCTGCAGTAATGCTCAAGTCGGACTTTTTCAAAGTCCGACCTACTGTAGGAAACGAGTCTCTATTCTATGACTCAGATGGAGTCTCCAAATTTCCCTTCTAATGGCAACCCCATCCCACTAAGTTCTCCAGCTATGACGTCGGCTACATGACAACTCAAGAGAAAGCCGACGTTGAGCTCCTAAAACTCTATCCTCGGTCATTGTCATGGGGTAGACTTTTACTGCTTCCCAAGTTGTCAACTCGGCAAGCCGATTTTGATCGTAAGTAGCTTTTTAGTGGGTGCTCCACTTGCCCAGCAGCGTGCTTGTATCTAACGGATTTCTTTTTTTCAGTGATAATGGGGAAATTCAACTACAAAGATTTGCTGAAGAAGTTGGTGAACCAAGCTGCGGGTGGGTCAGTTCCGATTGCGGGGGCTAAGGGGAAAAAGAAAAAAGCCCCTGACGCTGCGGAACCGAGCACCCGCCCCTCCAAAAGGACTCGGGAGGATTTGCAGATCGAGGTTTGGGGGAGAAGTCCTTCTCCCATACTGGTTGTTGATGAAACTCCTACCGCTGAGAGGAGGCCGGGGAAAGCTCCCGTGGTGACTGACTCTGCCCCGGTCACCAAGTGGTACAACGGGAATTGCAACCCGGACTTTGGCTCTCTGTGGGGCAATGAGTTTAACCCCAGCTCACTCATCGATGCCCAGGTACTCAAACCTGCTGATGCCCGTCTCTTGCTGGAGCAGGGGCCTGGTGAAGGCATGGAGGCTGCCGCTGCATATGCCCTCCTAATAGCTTCGATCACTCGATTTTGGAGTCACCAGTTCTTAGAGAACATCAAGAGGGTGGAGATGATGAAGGCTGATGCAGCTTGTGCCCTGAAAGTGAGGGACGACTTGGCTCAAGCTATGGCCAAGTGTGAGGAGCAGGCTCGGGCTATTGGTCAGCTGAAGGCCCAAAAGGTAGAGATGGAAAAAGGCAATACCGTCCTCATGACCGAGCTTGAAACAGAAAGAGTCGACTGGCTCAACCTTCAGAAGGTCGTGCAAGGGCTTCAAGCCGAGAAGGAGGCCGGTCTGGAGCTACGGAAGCTGCTGGAGACTGAGAAGGAGGAGAATCTGAGGCTCCATTCTGATCTGGCTGAAGCCGAGGCTTCCATCATGAGGGAGCATGTTAATGGCTTCTCCCGAGCCGTGAAACAACTTCAACATTTTAATCCGAATGCTGACTTCTCCTGTGCTGACGTGGACAAGGATTTTAACCGAGATGGAATCCTAGTTCCATTGTCCGAGCTGGAGGATGAGGAGGCCGTATCTCAAGGGGAAGAGGGCGAGGGACAAGCGGCCGAGGAGGGACCCGATGGTGGAGATGAGTTGGGCCTACCTGACCAATCTGCTACTCTCCCTCCGAATGCCGAGGATGACTTTAACTTATGAAATTGTTGTTTATGGGAATACCCATTAGTAGGTTAGGGGGCCATGCCATTTTATTATGAACTTTTATGTATTCTGGGCTTTGCCCTTTCTTTATTCAATGAAGTTATGTGCTGCGTACGAGTTAGTTTTCACTTAGAAAGTGTTGCAACTATTTTTCCACCTACACGTTACATGATTTTACTTGAAATACTTGTAGTTTTTTACTTACCGTCTTGGGTCCTTTTTGCCGTTTGACCCTGGTTTGGTCAATTTTGACTCGAGCTACCTTTTCAGGTGTTAAGTTATTATTTATCCTTATAGACTCGGCTTTTCGACTTTAACTCGGTCGATTTCGGCTCAGAGAGCCTCTTTACGTTGTATACACCGTTATAGACCCGGCATTTCGGCCTTAACTCGGTCGACTTTAGCTCAGTCAGTCTCTTTAGGTTTTATACACCTTTATAGGACCGACATTTCGTCCTCAAATCGGGCGACTTTAGCTCGATTACCCTCTTTAGGTTTTGTATACCTGTATAGGCTCGGCATTTCGACCTCAATTCGGTCGATTTTAGCTCGGCAAACTTCTTTAGGTTTTGTATACCTTTACAGGATCGGCATTTCGACCTCAATTCGGTCGATTTTAGCTCGGTCAACCTCTTTAGGTTTGTTGCTGCTCTTTACCTTTTTAGGCTCGGCATTTCGACCTTAACTCGGTCGATTTTAGCTCGGACAACCTCTTTAGCTTTTTTGCTGCTTTTTACCTTTTTAGGCTCGGCATTTCGACCTTAACTGAGTCGATTTTAGCTCGAACAGCCTCTTTAGGTTTTTAGCTATTTTAATTAAAACAGTATTCTTTCCCAGTAGCGCAATTGAAAATGACTCTATTTATTTATTTTTCCGGGTGTGCCTCATAAAACCTCCTCGGTCAAAACCTCGTGGGAAAAAGAACGAGATAGGAAAAAGAGTGCATCACCTATAACCTTAACTAAAATAAAACTTAAGGTGAGAGGTGTTCCATGTTCTTGGAACCGCCTTTCCTGACAATTATTCTAGCCTGTAGGCACCATTTCCACGATTTTCAACTATCCTATCCTGAATGGGCTAGACCAGTTCGCCGCGAGCTTACCCTCTCTGGGGTCTTTTCTCGCGTCGTTTTGTAGTCTCAATACCAAGTCACCTTGCACGAATTCCCTAGGCTGCAATCTCGAATTGTACTTCCGAGTTGCTTTTTTCTTGCATAGCTCGTCTCTGATTTTTGCCATATCTCGGACTTCCTCAACCATGTCAAGCTCAACTCGGAGTTCTTCTTCGTTTTTACTTTGATCGTGATGCTGCCTTCGGAAAGAGAGTTCACCGAGCTCAACTGGAATCATTGCATCGGTTCCATAGGTTAGTTTGAACGGTGTTTCTCCCGTTGAAGATTGTGGTGAGCAGTGGTAAGCCCACAAGATGCTTGGTAATTGTTCAACCCAAGCCCCTTTTTATTGTCCTAGCCTTCTTTTGAGCTCGTTTAAGATAACTTTGTTGGCTGCTTCTGCTTGGTCATTTGTTTGTGGGTGCTCGACCGAGGTCACTTTGTGTTTTATTCCGAGGTTGGAGTAAAACTCTCTAAGCTCTTTATCGGTGAATTGCTTTCCATTGTCTGTGACAACTGCATAAGGGAGGCCGTGCCTGCATGTGATGTTTTTCCATACGAAATTCTGAACCTTTTTCGCTGTTATCGTAGCTAATGGTTCTGCTTCAATCCACTTGGTGAAGTAGTCCACACCTACCAGCAGGAACTTGACTTGACCTTTGGCAACTGGGAAAGGATCGACTATATCCATCCCCCACATAGTAAAGGGCCATGGCGAGAACATGGAGTGGAGCTCTTCCCCTGGAGCACGTGCTACTCTGGCGAACTTTTGACAGGGCTCACACCTATTAGTCCAAGTAGCACAATCCAGTCTCATGGTTGACCAGTAAAACCCTGCTCGTAGGACCCGAGCTGCTAGAGATCGGCCACCTGAATGCATTCCACAGATTCCTCGGTGCATCTCATCCATTACGTACTCGGACTGCTCCTTTGTTAGTCACTTTAGTAAAGGCCTGGAGAATCCTCTTCTGTACAGTTCACCGTCTAGGATGGTGTAATGGCAAGATTTCAGATGAATTCGTCTTGCCTCCTTAAGATCATCAGGCAGTTTGTCCGAGGTTAAATACTCCCAAATCGGTGTCATCTAGCCACGACCATAGTGCTCGGTCATTGTTACCTCGACACTTTTAATGCTCGGTTCGAGAAGGTTTTCCCGAATGAAAGTCCTTAGCTAGCCAGCTTTCTTGGTGCTAGCCAATTTGGACAACAGATCTGCGCTGGAATTTTCTTCCCGAGGTATATGTTCAATAGAGAAATGATCAAATTCAGAAACTAGGCTATTAACCTTGCAGAGATATCTGGTTAATTGGGGGTCCTTTGTTTTGATAACTACCCGAGACTTGTCCTGTTACAAGCCGTGAGTCACTTCAGCATTTTAATTCTTGGACCCCAACTTCCTTAGCTAACCTTAGCCCTGCAATAAGGGCTTCATATTCTGCTTGGTTGTTCGAAGCAGTAAACCCAAACTTTAAAGATTGCTCCAGGATTAGGTCATCAGGCCCCTCAAGAATTATTCCAGTCCCGCTTCCGTTCAAGTTAGATGATCCGTCAACATATAGGAGCCAGGTGAAGGATTCCGACCTCGGTTTAGAAGAGAGCTCGGCAATGAAGTCGGAGAGGCATTGTGCTTTCATCGGCCCCCTCGGCTCATATTGTAAACCGAATTCCGACAATTCTACCGACCAAGCTATCATTCGTCCGGCTAGATCGGGTTTCCTGAGTACCTGCTTTATTGGATGGTCAGTTTTGACTATGACCTGGTGTGACTGGAAATAGGGTCGTAACCTCCGAGCTGCCATAACTAAGGCGAGGGCCAGTTTTTCAATTACTTGATATCGCGTTTCTGCGTCTTTCAGGATTCTACTGACATAGTAAACCGGCATCTGTTGCTCTTTCTCTTCTTGGATGATTACTGCACTGATTGCACAGTCGTTGACAGAGAGGTACAAGTACAGATCTTTACCGAGCTGTGGCCGAGTTAGGATTGGGGGAGATGCTAGGAAGAGTTTCAGATCTTCAAAAGCCTTCTCACACTCTTCAGTCCAGATGAAATCCTTCTGTTTCTTCAAGAGTTGGAAGAAGGGTCTTGCCATTTCTGCAGACTTTGGGAGAAAGCGTGATAGAGAGGCTAATCGACCGGCTAGCCTCTGAATTTCTTTCACATTCCGAGGACTCCACATCTCCATAACGGCTTTGTATTTATCCGGATTAGCTTCGATCCCCCGGTGTGTTAGCATATAGCCTAAGAACTTTCCCCCTTGTACACCAAAGGAGCATTTTTCTGGATTTAGCCTCATATTGTACTTTCTGATCTGGCCGAAGATTTCTTCGAGGTCGACTGGGTGTTGGCTTGGGTCCTCGGATTTCACCACCATATCATCGACATATACTTCTAAGTTCTTTCCGATTTGGTTGACGAAAACCTTGTCCATAAGCCTCTGATATGTTGCACCAGCATTCTTTAAGCCGAAGGGCATTACCCGATAGCAGTAGTTTTCCCCCTCAGTCATAAATGTTGTTTTTTCCTCATCGGGTGGATACATACTAATCTGGTTATAACCTGAATATGCGTCCAAAAAGGACAAAACTTTGTAACCTGAGGCCTCATCCACCAGTCTGTCAATGTTGGGAAGAGGATAGGAATCTTTTGGGCATGCCTTGTTAAGATCGGTATAGTCAGTGCACATTCGCCATTTACCGTTGGCCTTTTTAACTAATACCACGTTGGCTAGCCAAGTAGTGTATTTCACCTCTCGGATGAAATTTGCTCTGACCAGTTTGGAAGTCTCCTCGGCTACTGCTCGGCGCCTTTCCTCGCCAAGTTTTCTTTTTCTTTGATCTACAGGCCTGGCTTCGGGACATATGGACAGCTTATGGCACATAAAATTTGGGTCTATACCCGACATGTCCGATGTCTTCCAGGCAAACAGGTCGGCATTCTTTCTTAGGACCGCGTGAAGCCTCTGTTTGAGTGAGGGGTCAAGTTGACTAATGACTTGGGTGCATTATTCAGGTTGGGCTCCCAGCTGGAACCTTTCTAAAGACTTTGTTGGCTCGGCCCTGGACTCGTACATCTCCGTTCTTGGGTCCAGTTCAAACATGCTGACCAAGCTGGTTGAAGTTACTGAACGGACCGAGCTTACCATCTCTGCTTTACCAACCTCGACATTCTTTGGGGCGCCAAATGTTCCTGCCGAGATCCGGTTGGCCGGAATCTCGCCGTAGAATGTTTAACCAAGAGTGAACAATGGGGGTTGTTTTAGATTATGGCTTGACAGAATACCGGATTCCGGTCCTACGTATCCCGATGGGAATCAAAGCCAGACGTAGTTCTAGGTTCAACCCTTGATCATACGGTGATCTCGATCCCCTAATTTTGTATCTGAGGAATACCAGCGAGCAAGGACTCTTCAATAGTCTCTTGGTCGAGCTAGCTTCTCTAATACGCTTAAGGGAGAGTCACCGGGATTCAGTAAAAGTGAGTTTCTCTCTTGGGTTCTCCTCCTTTTATAATAGGATTCCCATATCTTTTAGAGATCTGGATTTATCTCCTTTTATCTCTTAAATCTCTCTTGAGATGTGATTTCCTTAATTTAAGGGATATTATCTCTTTTAACCAGATAAGGTTATTTCAGATAATATCGGGATTTAATTAAGGATAATATCAATATCCTATCCCTTAATTTAGGGGATATTATCTCTTTTAACCGGATACGATTATTTCAGATAATATCAGGATAAGTAAAGGTGATTTTAACTTATTATCCTTAATTTCCGGTTTGGGCCGGGTTTCACTCTTCGGTCAGTACACAAGCCCCCCAAGCTTTGAGCTAATAAAGCGTAAAAGCTTTCATGACATTTGCCGAGCTTAGGAACTTGGTCTTATCTTTTGGTCTTTTGGCTCGGCGAGGTGATTGGCCGAGCTTCATACTTCGTATACATATATACATATCCTCCAACTCAGTGAGCAGCTCGGGTTACCAAGCATGGCGCTTCAAGGTACCGAGCTCTATATCTCGGCTCATACACAAATTATCCTTGTACCTTAAGGAGAGGTTGCCAGAAGTTTAATTTCTTGCAATTCATAAAAAGAAATAATTGTTTATAACTTTTTAATAACTGTGAACTAAACAATAAAGAGACAGCCAAAGGAAAGTTAGAACTTAGAACTTGTAACATCCCGATTTTTCTGTTTCTTAATAATTTATGATTATGAATGTATATGTGTGTTTATTATTTTAAATTTGAAAGAATTATTTTAATAAACCAAATTTCATTCCTTATAATTTATTTGATTTCATGAAAGTTCAGTTGAATTCTCGGTAGAAAATTTCAGACGTTTCTAGTCTGAGTTTTTCACTGTCAATAAAACTCTACTGACCCGAAAAATAATTTTCTTTACATAAAATAAAATTTTAATTTATATAACTCCATTTTTAACTAATTCCATGATTTTAGAAATTTTTCTTTCGATATGAAATTTTCGGGTGGAAAATTAACGAAGTAAAATACGACCGGTTTTTACGATCAAGAAATTAATGGAACCGGGACGAGCAGCATTTATAAAAAAATATATAATTTTGGCACAGTTTTGATGTGATTTTGAATAGTGTTGCCTTCAAATCACAACATCATGATTTTTCATCAAATCATTTCATCAATTTTTACAAGAAACCTAAAAAATATTTAAAATTAAGAGAGTTTTATTTAAATAATTTTTTGGTGTAGAATTTTATAGACATGATGAAGAAAAGACTTGATGGATTGATGTGCATAGTACTCTCATTTACGGCCATTCATCATTTTGTTAAAATTTGCCAGAAAGCTATCTTTTTACTATTTAAAAAATTTGGCTTTGTTTAATTTTAATTTGAATTAAAAAAATTTAAAACCCCCTCTTCCTTTCTGCACAAGTAAGTAGCGCCTCCCCCCTCATTCCATCTCTATAAATACCCTCCTCCACCACCATCATTTTCTTTCTCCAAATCTCTCAAAAAATTCAACTATTTTCTCACTCACTTTCTCACTCAAACTATCATCTTCTTCAACCTCTTACTCTTGAGTTTGAAGACTTGGAGAGCTTGCTCATCTCCTTCACATCATCATCAAGAGGGTATAACTTTCATCCTTTACTCTAAATCTTCTTACAAATCTTGTTAATAGCTACGTGCATGTCATCTTTGCATGTTTAAGCTTTTGATTTCAAGCTTTGAGAAAAAAGTTTAGAAGCACCTTGAACTAGAAACCAATCTTTATAAGCTTACCATTATCTTTACTTTCATCTTAATGGTTTGCATGTAATGAAAAAACTCCTCCAAACCTATTTTTCTATAATGACCGAAAATCATCGGTGGAGGAAAGTTAGGGTTTTGTTGAGATTTCTCATTGCATGTATGTTTTAGAGGGTCTAGGACCCTTGCATGTTGGTTTTATTGCTTGTGTATGATGATAGAGTGAAGATAATAACTTGATTTGAATAAATTTGTGTAGATTTTGATTCTGGCTGCATGATGTATCTTTATTCGTAAGCCCATAAGTTTTTATATAGAACGGATTTATGGAAATTAAATACATATTTGGAAAGAAGACTTCTGGGGCTTTAATTTGATATATAATATATAGATATTTAGATAAGATTTTCTGGGTTGAAACACCTCTCAAACTAGAATCAAATTCTGACTGTGAAAATAAGAACATAGTTGGTTGCATGATGATTTTAAATATGATTTTGAAAGATAAAAACTTTTATAAAATTTTATGGGTTATTATTAAAGTATAACTAAAGTTTTGTTAAAGTTTTAGAATTTTTACACATGTATATAAAGAGAAATAATTTCATAAAGTTACAAGTTAGTTAAATTGGATTTCTAGAAAAATCATGTGCAAACAGAGGTAGTGTTTGATTTTTAATAAATTAATGCCTTTGAATTTTTACATGGGACCAACAACACTGTATTGATGTGTGAGTTGGGTACCTTCCCTTAAATTTTCAAAAAATTTAAAGGTCTTTTAAGTAGTCATTCACATTTTAAAACCGCTGCTGTTCTGAAAATGCTTTTATAAAAGAGTTCATCATAATTTTTGAATGAAAAATATGATTTTGAAAATAATATATTTTAACATGATCAAGTAAAGATTTTGGTATAAAATGGACAATCAATAAGTGTTAATGTAAAGATATAAAAATATGGTATTAAAGTGTGTGTGTGTGTATGTATTTGCTAACGTACACTCACCAATTTTTTAGAAGGTGTACTTAGCAAACTATAACTAAAAAAATGGAAAACACACCCGAAGGTGTAGCTTGCTAACGTACACACCTTCTGAAAAATGGGTGGTGGACGTTAGCAAATCCTTATAGGGTTTGCTAACGTGCAACCACCCATTTTTTAGAAGGAGTATGTTAGCAAGCTATAACTAAAAAAATGGAAAATGCACTCGAAGGCGTAGCTTGCTAACGTACACCTTCTAAAAAATGGGTGGGTGTACGTTAGAAAATATATATATATGTAAAAGTAAGTCTTGAACAAAATACAATCCAAGAATTTGTAAAAGAATGGACATCTCTAACATCATTTTTTCAGCCATGGCCAAAACATGCTTAGGAAGATAAGACAACTTTGTTGATTTAACTTAAGTCGTTTGCTTAATTCGTAGACTTGAGGCACACGGTGGGCAAAAAAAGGAAGTTCGCTCTGGGCAACGTGGAAACAAAGACATTGTCTATCCGTCAAATTAGGTAAGGGGGGAAAGTCTGAGAGATAATTATGTTATGATGACTATATGCCTTGTGTGTTTATTTTGATGTGTTTGATTGATGTTATTATTCTTGTGTCTGTTTTGATTGGATTTTGAGTTCATGATATATAGATGGTTTATGAAAATATACATGTTACTTATATGTGTTGAAGTTGTTGTATATGTGTTGATGATTTATGAAAATGTGCATGTTACTTATATATGTTGAAGTTGTTGCATGGAAGCCTAACCATTGGTTAGAGCTCAAATAATGAACATAAAAGCTTTAAGAAAACATTTACAAAGAAAAGCATAAGTAAGGATTTACTTTAACAAGGTTTTGACAAAAAGGAGAAATTAAATAATTTTAATGTTTAGTGAAAGTTTTAGAAAATAAAAACAATTTTTATGAAGGAAATTCAATTGAAAATTTAGATGATTTTACACTAAGAAAAATCAAACTTTGAAAAGATTTCATGGTAAGAAACCATGAAGAAAAACAAATTTATTTTGAAGTTTTCGAAAAGATTTCTTTTAATAACGTTTTAATGAAAAAGAAAATTCTTAGATTCATAACAATTTTATAAAGGGAAATTATTTAAGCTGAAAGATCTTATTTTGAAGAAAAACATAATTTTGAGAACACTTGTAGTAAAGTACCATAGAAAACGAGATATTAGTTTCCAATGTTCTTAGAAAGAGTTTTCCTTTAAAAAGTTTTACTATATTTTTGAAAGAAAATAGACTTTTCCAAAACAAAGGAGATTTTTAGAAAAAGAAATGGAGTTCCTAAAGTTTAAAGTTTTAAAAATGAATTTCAAAAGAAAATGTTGTTGAAAAGAATTTATTCAAGTAAAAATATCCGGTAACTTGGATAAGTTACGGAAGTTTTGACTTTGTATTTGTTTTTCACTGAAAAGTGAACCAAGTAACTGAGACGTCGGGATACTAGAATTAAAGCACGTGGATCCATGATCCGTATCACAACGCTATTGACTGTGTGTCCTATATATGAAGTTGTGGACCGTGTGTCCTACATACGTTGTTTTGGACTGTGTGCCCTATACACGTTGTTGTGGACTGTGTGTCCTAGACATGTTGTTGTGGATTGTGTGTCCTATTTTCGTTGTTGTGGACTGTGCATCCCACATACGTTGTGATAAAACGTGGTGAAAGTAGTAAAAATGTGAAAGTTGTTTTCTACGGCCACAAAGTCTAAGACCAGTACACAGGTCTAGGACTGTTATGATTGGACACTAGGGCTAAAACATCCCGTGTCGACAATGAAAGTTTTAAAACATTGAAAATTCATGGGAGATCGTGAGCCTTGAGCTTCGACAATGGAAAGAATGAAGCACAAAGAAAAGTTGCGAAAAACAAAATGATTTTTACATGCATTTGGCAGACATGCCCACGTTGTTTCGTACGAATGCCTTGAAGGGTAAGGTATTTCATGCTACATTGTTTCATTGTGCCTTGATGGACAATGAAGTCCATATGCCTTGGTTGTTGTGCCTTGTGTTGGACAGTATGCTATGGACATCCACACACGTTGATCACTGTGCCAGGACTTTTGGACAGTGCTGCGGAAAAACACGTCATGACTTATTGGCAATCGAGCCTGATCAGCTCATCTTTTAAAGAAGTTGGGATCTCAGGAGATTAGAATAGAACGTTGAAATATTGAAGTGCCATATGTTTTTCAAAAAAAAAAAATGAAATGACGATGAATTATGTGATATTATGCTTTTCCTGGAAATTGTATGTTGAATATGATTGATTATCTGTATTTGTTGTTTGTGTTTTGGGCTTGTAGTTGTCATAATTCATCCATATATTGGTATCCCACCCTTACAATATATCAGGTTTTTCCTGACCCTTTGTTGTGGTGCTTTGTTACACGAGGACAAGTAGTGTCAAGAAGTTCCTAACCTCACTTAAGGATAGTACTTCCAATCCTTGAAGAGGTTGGCGAGGGATTTGTGGTGAGAACTATAGAATTCTTTCTAGTAGCTGTCTTTAGAACGACCAGCTTAGGATTTCTCTTTGGAGTAGTACATTCGGAGAAAGTCGTTTTATGTGATCTGAAAGCCTGCTTGAAATTCTGTTGTGAATAATGAAATATTTTCAAGAGAAATCTATACATTATGGAAGAGTTTGTTTTTGAACAAAATCAATCTATGTATGTTGGTGAGTATTATATAATTTGTACTATTGTATTGTGCATACTGTTTTGTGAAGTACTACACAGAAAAGAAAAAGAATTTTTTTTTTGTAACACCCCATATTTTTCAGACTTGTGAAAATAATAAAAGTTTTTTCGAAAGCAATCAGTAAACTTTCCTTTTAATTTATTTCTACATAATTAGGAGGTAATGAACAAGGGAGGATGATACAGAACTAAACTGGAAAACTTGACAGAGGAGCTGAGTGTATGTTAGAGTATAATCAACACCAAGTTTGTTCCTTTCCCAGTAAATGGAAATTCTGTCACCAAGTCCAACTTCAACATTTCAATCCAAGCAATTATAACAAATGTTGGTGAACCCAACCTGGAACCACCGAAGCAATGCAACAAAAGAACAAAGACAAAACAGGTACAAACACCTTTGAAAAAAACACTACCAAGTCAAACACTCTCCTTGAACAACAAAAATGACTTACGATCCTCATGTTGAAATATAAAGCAACTACATATTAAAAAGAAATTGAAAATGACAGATACAATAATGTTCCACAAAGCCAAGCTCCAAAACCAAAACCAAAACCTTCACTCCTATAATTTTATCAGAGCAGAAAATAAGCATTCAAAGTCTTAGGAAGCAGTAGCTGCCACCTTCTACCAAAATAAAAAAGGGCCCATGAAACTTTTCATATGCCTCATTAAGTAAATAATATTGTGAGAGCAACCAAAACAAAGCTACTCGAGTTGTAAATCAATTCTAAAAGCCCCGTGAAGATTCAGACCCAAATGAAATGTGGCCATTATAGAGCTACTGGGTTAGCTCAGTCTAGAGAATAACATCAAACAGGTGGTGTTCAAAATAATATGGGAAAGGGATTAGAGAGAAAAAGTAACATCCCAAGAAGCGCCATAATTGATTACAGCCGGGATGGAAAGAGGCACACCATCTCCTTGGAAACAGGTTGTATTAAAATTTGTATTTACAATTTCACTTTTTTTAGATTAAATTATTTTTTTATTTCTAAATATTGCAATTAATTATATCTTTTTTTTGTAATAATTAATTATATCATTTCATTGTACAAATATAATTTGAAAAAATTGGAAAAGATAAAATATTGCACACGCCTCACTTAAGTAGAGAACATAATTGTTCTTAAAACTCGCACCTTAAGGTGTTTAGTTTTTTCTTTAATTTTTTTTGTTATCAGATTATATATTTTGAATTTCTTTGGGAACCTAGCACGTCTCATTAAAAATTAGGCAGAGTTCTAGAGAGGCTTACAGACGAAGCTTTTATTGTGGTAGTGGCAATAATTTATTTATCTATTAAAAAAATATTAAATTAATTTGTTAAGTAAAATTATCAAAAAAGACTGCTATTTTAGGGAAAAATTATTCTAGCCTCTACGACTTATATATATATATATATATATATATATATATATATATATATATATATATATATATAAAAGTAATCACTGAAAATATCATTAGTTGCACGGTAGCATAAAAGAAAGGTGAATGTTAACCAGTGCTTTAAGAAGAAAATTTGCATTGGAAAGTGATATATTTAATGTTTTGAGAATATAAATATTTAGCGTTTCAAGAAAAACTTGCATGTTATGAATTCCTTAACCAATACATGTTGCCTTAAAAACAGATGTCTTAAGCTTGGGCAAGTATACACAATAGCAGCAAGCAACAAAGAGTAAATAAGATCGTTCCCACGAGAATTATAATGTTCTAGTAATTACCAAAATCCAGATTAATTGTTCTTGATAGTTAAGATTTAGGTGACATAATAGTGTGAGTGTAGTGACAATGATTTAAATTGAACTTTTGTAAATAAAAACAGAATTAAAGACAAGAGATTTAAAATGGTTGTTGTTAAGGGCCCGTTTGGTGGTCAGGATAGGATAGGGGCGGATAGGATAAGGGAGCAGGATAGGAGTAGGATAGGATATGAGCAGGATAAGCTGTTATCCTATCCGACGTTTGGTGTCCACCAGATAACCAACATGGTAGCATTATATTATCCTGTCTTGTGTTTGATGCAAACCAGATATTGTCAGGATATGATATATATTATATGCAAATGACCAATTTACCCTTATATCAGAATTACATATTTTTTTTTTAAAAAAATTAACTTTCCTTTTTTTTAAAAAAAATATATATTATGTACATTTAAAATTATAAGAAATTATATAAAAAAAACTTATAATTTTGTACATTTTATACATTTTGTACATTTTATAATTTTATACATTTTGTACATTTTATAACTTTTTTGTTGTTGTATATTCTATACATTTTATAAATTTTCTTTTTAACATTTTGTACAAAGGGGTGATTAAATTGCAATTAATAATTAACCTTCGTTCAAAATGCACCTTAGTACATTATTACCAATATAACCGTTGTCCAAAAACTCTCGTAAACATAATTGCATTACTACCTCCAATTGCAGCAACATAACATAACATAACAATAGACTATAGTATAAACACTTTTGTTAGACCTGCAAAATATTTCATTTCCTCCAACGCAAAGATTCAATGCAGCACTTTGAGCTCCAAGTAACATAAAACTCCATTCATTAGAAACAGTAAACATAAATAAATGTCTCTTGTCATTGTCATTGTCATTGATAAGTTTCACCAAACAATCTAGAAAGTTAAACAACATAAACAAAATTCATCAAAATTAAGTAATAGATAAACTAAGTCATCTATAGAAATCACTCTGTTAACGACTTAACAAATGTAAAGCGAAACGCCTCATCAGCCCCCCAAAAAATGTGCAATCGATGGGGCACGGATAGAATTTTTTCTGCTGCAGCAATACAGTCTTGGTCACTTAAATCCATTTTTTTCAGTTCTTTCATGACACTCCTGGAATCATCAAACACATCTTTATCAACTCCAAGGCGATTCTGACTTCACCCAATCTATCTGAGCTTGTTTCTAGCCACTTCCCAAAACTCTTTCCTAATTCAGCTATGCTATTAGCAATGGCATTTGCTCCTCTATTTCTCTTCCTCTGTAGACTTCCCTCATTATCATTCTTCCTTTTAGATTGATTGACAGATGCTGACTGAGTCAAATCTACAACATCATTATCATCATTATGTTCTTCCTCTTCTTTATCTAACTCCTCAACAACATCAGCAGGGGTAACAGCTCCTTTACCAGTAGCACGATCTTTTCCGAAAGCAAGAGCAAGCTTATCAAAAAGTGGGACCGATGTATTCCTGTAGCTTGCAGCATTTGGATGACTCTACACAAGAATACAAATAAAAATTATTTAATTATTCATAAATAGAAACTGAAACAGAATAATTCATTATTGATAAAAAAAAAAAATACTAACCTTTATATACTCATTCCACACATTATCACTGTCCACCTTAATCATTTTCTTCTCATCATCCCAACCAAACCCACTTTGATTTTGCATATCATAAAATATTCCATACAGTGTCCTCAACCTTTTCATTGCAGACTCAATGTGTGGCTTCACCTTAATTCCACATCCAGGAAACTTTTGCTCTATTTTTGTCTCAGCTGTTTTCAAAGTATGTGCTTTAAATTGGCCATTATCACATCTTTGACCCTGGTTCACAGCTTCAATCAAGATATCAAGAAATGCTTCATCCTCCTCATTGGACCATTGCCTGCGATCTCTTTTTTTCTTGCCACTTTGTTGCATAATGCTTTCAGATTCCATTCCTATCTTATTATCAAAGTATAAATCACAAAACTTTTACAAAATATTCCAAAAAACATGAAATACAAACATAACCAAATACAAAAACTAAAATATGATGCAGCAAAACAAAAACATAGGTGTTCCAAATCCTTATGGGAAATACACAAATTGAACAGACCAAATTAAAACAAAGTCACCAATAAAATTACAAACAAACCAAACTAATAGGACCAACATGTTAATAAGGCCTTGCATTCCACATTTGTGTTGCTAGGTTTCCTCTCCAAGCAGACCATTCGTCAGTAGCGTCAATTGTATTAATAGGAGCAACATGTTCCATGTCCTCATTGTGTAGTTGTTCTTCCAATTCTGCACCTAGTTGTTCTTCCATTGGATCAGTAGGCATTTCTCTTCTAATAAAATTATGCAAAAGGCAACAAGCAATTATAATGCGATTTTGAATTTTGATTGGGTAAAAAGACCGACTTCTAAGTATAGCCCAACGCATTTTTAACAATCCAAAAGTCCTTTCTATCACATTTCTTGCCATAGAGTGTCTCATATTGAAGATCTCTTCTTTACATGTTGGTGTGTATCCGCGTCTCCATTCACTACGGTGATATTGATATCCTCTATATGGAGAAAGAAATCCTTCACAATTTGTGTACCCAGCATCCACAAGATAATAGTACCCTATAATAAAATATACCCGTCAAATTAAAACATAGCTATTATACATTTTTTACTATTACAATAAAATCCCAATGATTCTTGTTACCTGTTGGAACATTTAAACCATTCCTCCTAGAAATGGCATCTCTCAATACCCTTGAGTCTGATGCAGATCCTTCCCATCCAGGTAACACATATATAAATTTCATATCCCTGGAACATACTCCTAGGACATTTGTAGATATTCCCCCTTTCCTATTACGATATCGGGGCTTATCAATAGCTGGTACATTAACTTCGATATGTGTTCCATCTAATGCCCCAAGACAACTCTATAAGCAAATCCAAATAGAAAGCAAATGTTTTAGGAAAAAAATATAACACATTTGCAACACATCATAAAATAGATTCTAAAACACAATACACTAACATTGTACCTTAAACCATTTCCATCTTTCATCCAAGCAATCTTCCGGGACCGGATCCGGTGCTCCAAGAAGTGTTTCTTGCATTCGTAAGACACCATTCAGCACTAAATTAAAGTACCTACTAACCGTTTCTCCGGATCTTTTAAATAGAAACTTAATAACACGGTTCTTAGAATGATGTGCCAATATGTGTAAGAACATAGCTACTTGTTCTTCAATACTCACTAGTCCATCCTCTTTTAATTTACCTTCGTTACGAAGGAGAGCACATAATAACCGAAAGGACCTAACATCCATACGAAATTGATCAACAGTTGTAACATCATCATGTCTTATTAACCTCTCTAAAAATTCTCCCCTCAAACCTTCTCTATCCATTGGCTGTTGCCTTAGACTTTGATTTTCATAAAACCATAGTGCAGCATGACTCATTGCCATAAACATTGCAAAGCAAAGCCCAACCATCTCTAAAAATGTTTTCTCCAAAATTAGATATGACATAAATTGAAGCTGTTTTGCTGAATCCATACTTTTACCTATAAAATACATTGAAAATATTCCATATCCATATAAGGAAGCAACATGAATTGCTTAGTAATAGATCATTACTCAAACAACAGGCAGGTAAAAGCAAGCAAGGAAAGCAAAACCATGTGAATCCCATTCCCATGGCACCCAACCCACTTGTGACTCAACCCAAACTCACCTTCTAATATCTAATTAGTAATCAGTAATCACCAAAAGGAATAAAAAAAATAGACAATGAAAAATGGGGTGGGGAATTTCTATAAAAAAAAAGGGACATAAAAAAATATAGACAATGATACTCCTTCTATTCATTCTCTCCCCGATCTATATGGCTATCAACCCAATAGCAGCCACAAAGTCACCCACAGTGGCTGTTCAAAGTAAACAGGGAGACCAAAATCCCAAACATAAGAGAAAGATAATAACTATCATATTTATGTAATCCCAATCTCACGTTCTAACCACTGCACTTCCTCCTCTGTATCAATTGATAAATGACCGTATACCAAGAAATAAAATACGAAAAAAACTTATTAATAAATACTCATAACCAAGTTTCTTTGTGGCTCAAATTAAATATTAATAAACGTATAGACAATTGTAGAATCCCCCTTATACAGAATATGAGATCAGATTTGCAGATGGGCAAATGACCAGATGAGAGCAGCAGTGCGAGACTGAGAAACAGTATAAGCTAAGCATGTGAACAAGGACAGTCAAGCATGTGAACAACCATAATAGTTAAATGATACCAAAATTGCAAAATAGAGAAAACAAACATAACACCAAAAGAGAAACTAATTTTTTGTCTAAGCACATGAACAAACACGGTTCCAGAAGAGAAACTAATTTTTTTTCTAACCACATGAACAAATTTATAACCAAAAGAGAATCCTAACCCCAAAAAAAAACCCCAAAATCGCACCCAAAAAAAAAGGAACCTTAACCCCAAAAAAAATCATCTTTTTTTATAACAAAAAATGAAAGAGAGGAAGGAGAATGAAGTCCAAAAATCAAATTATGCACATGAACAAATTGTCACCAAAAAAAGAACCTAACCCCAAAAAAATCCCCAAAATCACGCCCCCAAAAATCCCCAATTTTGAAAACAAAAAATGAAAGAGAGGAAGGAGAATGAAGTAAAGAATGTTTACTTGGTGAAGACGGAGAAGACGAGCACAGGTGTGGAGAGGAAGGTGGCGAACACAGGTGTGGATAAGGAGAACAGAAGAAGAAACGTTGGGGAGGGGGAGAGTGTGGAGAAGGAGAACAGAAGAAGAAACGTTGGGGAGGGGGAGAGTAACCTTTGTGATGGAGGACTGGAGTGGAAATGAAAAATGCTATCCTATCCTACTTGTTTCTAACCCAGCCTCACCCCTAGGATAAATTTTTAACTAGTGGGTAGGATAGGATAAGCTGACAGGATAACCATATCATATCCTGTTGGTTCACCAAACTACGGATTAAAGTAGGATAGGATAACTTATCATATCCTATCTTCCCTATCCTGGCCACCAAACGGGCCCTAAGAGTTGGGATAAAACAGCTATAGGTATGCTTTCCTAGTAACTTCTACTTAGCTTAACTTATGCTCTACGTATGTTGTAGCATTTAACTCCAGGAAATAAAAGTTGTGTTTTCCAACACTTGAAAGATGAGGTTCATTAAATGCTTTCTATTGCTAGATTCATATTAATTACACCCTCTTCTCAATGAGCTCGTTCCGGCTAGTTTAAGGACTTGAATAATTATTCTTAATCTGTTCAAAATCATTTAATTTTCCAATTAAAGATTTAATCCTTATCTCTTAACTAGTTCCATTGAACTTAGTTTTTCCAAACTCAGCAAGCTCAACATTCATTCAAGTTGACCAGGCTTAAACAAATAGCACTAAACGCAAGTTAAGAGAAAATGCACAAACATAACATAACATAAATTTTAGCTAAGCATCCATTACATGGTTACATACCAATAGCTACAACAAGCTTAGCTCATGATGAGCTTAAACAAACTAAGAAATAAAAATGAAAAGAAGTTCATTACAATAGAGGAGTTGGAAATGCAGAACAATGGAGGAAGTGGAAGATGAACTTTCGGCTGCTCTCCCTTTGGTCAGAAACAGAATATTTCCTAGTGAGTGTAAGAAGTGTCCTTTCCCAGGGTTGCTAAGGGTTTATAAAACCTCATTCCTCCTTTTTGGGCTAGCATTTATTAATATTAAATTAAAGACCTAGCCCATTTCTAGAATTGTAGGAAACTGGATCCCTAGGTGCGCACATGAAGCTCACATCCAATCAGTACAAGCGCATCCAGCAGGAGAGAGAAAAGGTGTCCTAAACTTTTGTCTTCATCTGAAAGGTATCAAGGGGACTCATATGGTGCAACATTCAGGAATTCATTTACAGCATTTAGAACATGCTCCAGCAAACAACTGTAAAAATGTGCAAAACCTCACGAGCAACACTTTGACAACTTAAAAACAAAATAACCTTCTAAAATAAAACAAAAGACACGTATTCACATAATTACCAAAAGGACTCACAAAAGCTACACATATCACTCAAAGATAACAATAAGTCTAAGTAAAAAAACATGAATAACTCTTATTTCTAAGAGTTATCACACCCTCAAACTTGAACCATTACTTGTTCTCAAGTAATGAAATGAAAACAAACTCACTATCCTACCAAAATTTTGCACATGCATGGTCCACCCGGTGTTTCTTTTTCTTCAAACAACATGATTTTCCACTTGCCTCACATCAATCCAATCTTTCCATCATGCAACACAATCAACACTCAAACATGAGTTAACCCTGAATCAAACAAAACACAAGCTACAACATTTTCACTCAGAATAGTTGGTTCTATTCCTTCCCCTCTCGGTATTCAAGCTCACTTCTATCACAGTCATACAGCCATGTTATAAACTGGATAAGATTCTAACTTGATTCAAACAACAACAACATTGCACACAGTAAGAGGACTTAACATGATGTAATGGGGCTTAGGCCAGGTATGATCAAATCTGGATAAGTAGTTAACACTAAGCAGAGTGTAGAGATGCTTATCATTAATGCTTGCCACCCTAAGTGTTGCCTACAACCCAAATCTTTTACATAAAAAACATTCCTTTCCCATTTGACTTTCTTAATGCCCCACATTTATTGTTTTATTTTTTAATGAGAACAAAGAACACTTTTCTTGTTGTATTTTCATTTGTTTCACCTTCTTTGCTCTCTTTTTTTTTTATTTTTTTGGAGAAATGCATAAATGCAGTTTACACATTTTATTCACTAATCACTCCTACATTCCTCATTTTCTTCCCTTATGTACCAATTGTACAACACCCCCAAATTTAGGATGGTGTTTGTCCTCAAGTCACCCCCAAACTTATGCTAAAATCCCATTCTTAACAAGCATCCCTAAACTCTACTTATCAGGGGTTCATTGGTTTTTCAAGTTTAAAGGCTTGTATTAATGCTAAGGCTCAAGGGGTGTATGCAAAGGATAATTGTAAGGGTTAGGCTATTTAAGCCCTAGGGATAAATTTACAATAAGCATGCCTCAATCAAAAAGTGTGTGCAACATAGTAGTGTTCAGTTCAGTCAGAATCAAAGCAAAGCAAATCTTACACAGCATGCACAAAAGTGATATTTTACAGCAAGTTCGCTAAAACCATCATTTTATGGTATTATGCTACAGCATGCATTAAAACTCAAACAAGGCAAGTTATTATCAGTTGTCAATTACGTGTAGTCAAGTCAGAGTTTGAAGTGCTTAGTCAAGTGGTCCATCCAACAGTTTTAACAACACAAAAGGGGCCCTTTTCTTGGCCATTCATTCATTCATCATTTTAATCATTTCAAAAAGTGTGGCCCATGCACACAAAAGCAGGCAGAATTTAAAAGCAACCAACGGCCCAGTGGCCCTTCAACATCTACACCTAACATACAAGGAAACATAAAAAAGGGTCCTAATGACCAACTGCGTGCTAAAAACAGAAACATAAAACAGGTAATGAGCCAAGGGCAGAATTAAATGCATCCTGATATTAGATGCTGCAAGCTGCAGCACCTTTTTGCATCTATTTCAAGTGCATGGGTTCTTGATGCGACTGCACCTTCAAGTGCCCCCACTTTAATTTGCCAGTGATTTGGACATTTGGACATCCTCTTCATCCTCCTCTTGCTCTGTTTGCTCCTCATCATCTTCAACAGCCTGCTCTTCCTCTTCATCCTCTTGCACTTCAGTATCCAATGCTGCAGCCTCTTCCACCAAATTACCCTTGGCTGCAGTATACGAGAGAGTTTTCTTTGCTTTTTTAGTTGGGAGAGGATCTGGAGAATCCTCCTCTTCTTCAGTTGAAGCGTATTCAGCAGCAATCTGACTTATGATGCTTCCTCCGGCTGCTGTAATCTTGAACTTCTTGACCCCCCTCATCCTTCTGGGGGCTCTCAGATACAGTCTTCTTCTTCTTCTTGTCAGTTGCTAGGACTAATGCTTGCTTCTGGGACGGTGCAACGCTCATCCAGCGTGATCGGAGGAGGCGCTATGCGTAGGAGTTGTGTTGATATTGATTGTTATACCCATGAGTTTTAATAATTTAAGTATGTTTTAAATAATAATTATGCTATATTTTAAAAATACTTTTATGCTTTCTTTAATAATTTAAATGAAGGTTCTGAGACTTAACACACCTTTATTAAATTAATTAAGTTTGACTAATCATATATTATTAATTTTTGAGACTTGCTTATACTGTTTTTTTTAGTGAAGGACATTATTGTCCATTGCCTTAGGATTTCATTTTTAAAATGGGAGAAGCCCTTTCTTCTTCTCCATCCTTCCCCAAATATGAAAACCCTGATAGAGAGAGAAGAGCTAGAAGAGAGGAAGCCCATGGAGGAGCTATTGCTTGGTGTTCTTGGACTCCTTCTTCTTCATCTTTGTTCCCTTTAATCTTAAATTTTTGATTTTGGCTAACTCAACCCCACAAAACCTGGGCCAGAAGGTGAGGGACCGTCCCAACCCTTATAAAGACTACTTAAACATATCTCTACAGTCGATGTGGACTTTCAACATATAGACAACAAAACACCATTTTCGTAAGTGGTCCCATATTATCATATTATAAGCCTTAAACTTTAAACATTCCCTGACATTGATCCAATACATATTAAAATAAGCAAAATATGTAAATTGGTGTTTTATATGTTTATTTTATTTTTATATTCATCCCATAAGTTTTTTTATTTTTTAAATTGGTTATATGTTCTTCCTTTTTCACATTAGCCTCTTCCGTCAACTTTGATCTAACACCGTTAGTTTTGATGTCACGTGTTGGACTAAGGTGATAGACAGGTTAGATCAAAACTGACAGCGTTAGGTCAAAATTGACGGAAATGACTAATGTGAAAACGGAATGTAACGTGTAGGACCAATTTGAAAAATAAAAAACTTATAGGATCAATGTGAAAAATAAAATAAACGTATATGACAAAGTTTCTTCTTTTCATCTAACCTCATTGTGGCAGACAATTTATCTACGACCCAATCAGAAGAAGCCAGATACCCTTTAAATGTTCTCCCATAAGTGTGTTCCCTTTTATAAACCGATGTTTAAAACTTTACAACATCGATTATGAGGAAAACCGATGTTTAAAATTTTCGATTTAATTTCAAAAATGTCACCGCCTCCTTTTCCACATCGGTTTCTTAAAATCGATGTTAAAACGTCGATGTAAAAGGTATATTTTGCGCTAGTGAACTTTACTAACAAATGCTATTCAATCGCAAAATTCCCCTACACACTTCACTCTACACCCAATCTTGTCATTCTTTACATACGTTATATCCCTCCCATTCATCAATGCCCACTCCTTCACGACCTTTTGAATTGATTGATTGATGAAAATTCAATGCCCACCTTCCACTTATAGTCCATGCACATCTCTGCCAGATTGTACGTTATTGTTAGGTTTGATTTGTTCATCATCAGAAGATCCATCGATGCTACATATAGCTTCAGATTCATATCCCCTGAAATTGCAGCTTCTGCTTCAACATTAGCATTGACCACAGCAGGTTCACCTTGTGTTTTAGCAGTGGCATTGACCACAATAGGGTAACCTTCTGTTTTAGCAGTGGCATTCGCCTGCACATGTGGTGCAACACCTCCCTCTTCAACTTGTGTATGGCACAACACCTCCCTCTTCAAAATAATCATCATGTTCACCATCATCAGCACTATCATCGAATATAACCTCCTCAACACTCTCATCACTACTGCTACCATCAGTTTCATCATAATCTTAGGATAAACGGATTGTTCGGAATCCACTCCAGAACTTCTCTCTCTCACGGCCTTCTCTCTCTCTATTACTATATTCCATCTCTTCGCTAACTCAATGAATGAAGAAAAAGGAACACTACTTAGTGAGAAAGGAAGAAAACAAGGTCAAAATAAGGAAGATGTGGCACTTGAATGACCATGTAATTGGCGTGAATTAAGAAAAGGTGGAAGCAGGAGGTGTTAGCTTTAATTTAAAGTGTGTCATGCTTACTTTCATAACTTATATTTAATTAAATAGCTTTATTTATACTTAGTTTATTTTCTTTCTAACTTTTAACCGTCCAAAATTAGCTAAAGGAACCATCTCTTTTAATTACAAATTTAACTAGGATTAAATATGTTAGTTTGATCATAATTAGGTAAATATACTTAAGTATTTGCTTAATTAAGTGAGTTATGCTTGATTAGCATCAATTTGATTAAGTAATCTTCCAACTTTTTGTTTCACTAATCTAATTTAGTTCATTAAGTTTATGTAACCATGAAGCATAGCAAATTATTCCTAGTTAGTGATTAATTAAACTTAAATAACCTTAACTAGCTAATAAATTGAGATTAGTGTTAATTAATCATCATTAATAAAACTTGAGTTAAATTGACCATAATTAGTTATGTATGCTTAAGATCTATATTTATGACTAATTATCTTGTAATTTGGTTAATAATAAACCACCTTAATTAATGATTTAGATTGAGGTGCTTTCAATAGGGGGCTTTTGATGTACTTGCTTGAGGTGCTTGCCTATTGAAAATTTTAAGTTACTTGAATTTTGTTCTAAACTTACATATAGGTTTGGATTCTTAAATAGTTTTGATTTATCTAACCCCATTCCCATCTAATTAAGATATCTAATTTTTATTCACGAAAGATAGGATGTTACAACCCAGAGTCGCAAACCGCGTTCAAATTCCATTCAACGAGGATAGCAAGAATTTTATGCAAGCATAAAAATAAAAATCTCAGAAAGATAGAAGCAAAACAATCCAACGAAATTCATCCCAAACCTATCCAAATCCCTCACCTCTTATAGATCAATAGTTTTGAATCTTAAATGTTGAGAGTCCCACATCGACTAGAGATATGGCCTAAGTAGTGCTTATAAGGCTTGGGCAATCCTCACCTTACAAGCCGGTTTTGTGGGGTTGAGTTAGGCCCAAAACCAAAATCTAAGATGGTATCAGAGCCTATCTTAGATCTGTTATTGGACCAAGATCTCTATTATTCCACCCACATTTGTCCACGCTCCAGATGTCTAGGCCTGGGCGTGCCGTGAGGGGGTGTGTTGAGATCCATGTTATTCCACCCGCCATCTTAAAATTCGGGCTTGGGCCTAACTCAACCCCAAAATCTGGCTTGTAAGGTGAGGACTGTCCAAGCCTTATAAGCACTACTTAGGCCATATCTCTAGTCGATGTGTGACTCTCAACACACCCCCTCACGCTCAGGACTGGACATCTGAAGCGTGAACTAATGCGGGTGGAATAACATGGATCTCAACACACCCCATCACGGCACGCCCATGCCTGGACATCTAGAGCGTGGACAAATGTGGGTGGAATAATAGAGATATTGGCCCAATAACAAATCTAGGATAGGCTCTGATACCTGTTGGTAGTGGCTACGGTCTCAAGAGGGGGGGGGGGGGTGAATTGAGATATTGAAAACTTATTCAACAACTTAAAGTAAAACAATGTTTCTTTTAAAGAAAATTGGTTTTCACTCAATTTTAATTCGCAAGAATTAGGTTATAGAACAAGTAATGATGACAAGAAGAATTATAAGTAGTAACAACAGATTTTAACACAGATTGCAGATTAAAGATTCAAGTTAACAAGTATATGGAGTTTAGGGATAAGAAGAACACGCAAACCGATTTATCCTGGTTCGGCTACCTCCTCTGGTAAGCCTACATCCAGTCCCACGCCTCAGTGGTTTTCTTCACTATAATCAGCAATTTACACAATTCTAATTACAGCAACACAAGGATAACCTCCTTGCTTGAAAAATCTCCAGAAAGCACACTAGCTTTCTTTACCCAATGATCCTTTCTATTCTTGTTAAACCCTAAGAGATACCCTCTCTTAGTCACTCTAATTCACGAAAAGAATTGAGTAGAAGTAAGACTCTAAAAACCTGATAATACAAATTGAAGTTCTAACTACTATCACACTTTTCTCAGAGATGAAGCACTTTGTTTCACAATTAGTATGAGTTGCGTTTATTGTATGTGTTGTTGTTGTGTTGTTGTGGAAAAGTGTTCCTTTGATCCCTCTTTATATAGAAGACAAATTATAGCCACTGGGATCATTTAAGACAGATTTGGATCTGATTTATCAAAATCTGCTTTCTTGATTCTTGATCTCAAAATGTGATTCTGTTTGATCTTTGTAGAGATTGCGTCCTTCTTGAGATATAATTGTTTCCATCTGAAAGGATAGCCAAGTATTGTTGAAGAGTAATTAATCCGTGTTTATTTGAAGAGAAAAATATCTACGTCCATTTGCCACGTTAGCATACGGGAGTATTAGCTCAAGGTTATTGGATGGGCTCCAACTGGTAGACGAGCGTGCTAACACAAGGCAATTGGACGGGCTCCAATTTGTGGACGAGCTTTATATATCATGTAAGTGGACGGAGCTTCTAATTTAGCGTGTATCATTAGTAGACGAGCTCCAAGTGTTACTGTCAGTAGACGAGCTTTCCTTTTTACATCAGTAGACGAGCTCTCCAAGTGTTACTATCTGTAGACGCGCGCTCTTGTTACTTTCAGTGGACGAGCTCTCCTTTTTCCATCAGTAGACGAGCTCTCCAAGTGTTTCTATTAGTAGATGCGCGCTCTTGTTACTTTCAGTGGACGAGCTCTCCTTTTTCTTCAGTAGACGCGTGCTTCTTTTACATCAGTGGACGCGTGCTCCAAGTGCCACGACTGCAGACGAGATCTTCTGTTTTCTTAGTGGACGCGCTTCTTGTGCCACGTCAACAGACGAGCTCTTCTGTTTCTTTCAGTGGACGAGCTTCATGTGCTCTTTCAATGACGGGCAGCTTTTTTTACTTTGTTGTTCCTTTAGTGGACGCGCTTTCTTTGTTCTTTCAGTGGACGCCAGTTTTTTACTTTGTTGTACTTTAGTGGATGAGCGCTTATATTTTCCCTGTGTTGGACGAGCGCTAGTTTTGCTCTGCTGGACGAGTGATCTTGCATGCAACTTAACACGTAATGAGTGCATAGTCAAAATTAAAAATCTTATGCAAAATACACTTTGTTTGTCATACATCAAAACATGAATGAGGGCTTAGTCTTACAATACCATCTTAAAATTTGGGCTTGGACCTAACTCAACCCCAAAAGATACCATCTTAAAATTTGGGCTTGGGCCTAACTCAACCCCAAAAGCCATTTGTAAGGTGAGGATTGCCCAAGCCTTATAAGCACTACTTAGGCCATATCTCTAGTCGATGTGGGACTCTCAACACACCCCCTCACGCTCAGGATTGGACATCTGAAGCGTGGACTAATGCGGGTGGAATAACATGGATCTCAACACACCCCCTCACGGCACGCCCAGGCCTGGACATCTGGAGCGTGGACAAATGTGGGTGGAATAATAGAGATCTTGGCCCAATAACAGATCTAGGATAGGCTCTGATACCATCTTAAATTCGAGCTTTTTGGGCCTAACTCAACCCCACAAAACCGGCTTATAAGGTAAGGACTGTCCAAGCCTTATAAGCACTACTTAGGCCATATCTCTAGTCGATGTGGGACTCTCAACACACCCCCTCACGCCAGGCCTGGACATCTGGAGCGTGGACAAATGTGGGTAGAATAATAGAGATCTTGGCCCAATAACAAATCTAGGATAGGCTCTGATACCATATTAAATTCGGGTTTTGGGCCTAACTCAACACCACAAAACCGGCTTGTCGATGTGGGACTCTCAACATAGTATTTTTTTTCTTTTGCTTTGTTGCTTTCAATGTATTTTGCTTATTATTACACAAAATAAATGGTGGCACAGGTCCTTGTCAGCATCCATGTCACTCACTCACAAACAGTAGACTAACAGAACCCTAACAGAAGGACCCAGTTACAAATAAAATGATAGTTCAGGGATGTAATTACAAATTTTAAAAGTATAGGGACCTATTAAAAAATTCTCAAAAAGTTCAGGGATCTACAGAGTAATTAAACCTTTTTTAACTAAAAAAATGTATTTCTTTAGAGATTAGAGGGTATGTCTGTATGTGTTTTATCATAGTATTATAAGTGTCAATTGGTTTGTTCTCACCCTCTTGCAAAAATTTATAGAAGATTTATGTTATCTTAGAACTTATGACTTTGTTCTTTTCGTGTGTCTTCTGCATAAATTATTTGCTCGCGTTCATTACTTTTGAATTTAACTAATAATGATATTCAAGTTCACTTCTGGATTTGAGACAAATTCAAATGAAGTTCTGCTATGAAATATGAACATGGGACAACATGTGCTGACAACGGCAGATTGGCAAAGGGGTGGCAACAGGGTTTTAAAAAAAAAATCAATGGAGGTTGGCATTGTATCTCCATTCCAGATCTGATGTTGACGTTGATGTTGATCGGATCTTATTATAATGTTCATGTTTTGATTTTCATCAAATGGAAAATCGAAGGTTTGTGTGTGAATGTGATTGAAGATTTAATCATATATTTGAAGATAATTAAGTTATTACGTTGTGGGCGGAATGCAATGGATTTGCTTTAAACATATCTGATAAAGACCGTTTATATTCATTATAAGACTTCATTAGTTATTAAAAAAAATTAGAAACTAAAATGTGCTTTTATTTCATTATAGTTATTAAAAAAAATAGAAACTGGAATAGTGGGAATAGTAGAAACGAAAATTCCACTGTTATATAACCAGAACAGTGGGGGTAATAGTGGGATTTGGGGCTCTATTATGGCAGTAGATAGATGGGGGGACAAGTTTTATGATGTCATTCAAAAAGGATGCTGAGTTAACTTGAGAGAATGTAGAAAAACAAGATTTTGGTTGGACAAGTGGTTAGGGAACTCAACTCTGAAAGAGAGATTCCCACTGCTCTTTCTTGTATCTTTACAGAGAGAAGAATTCGAAGCCAATATGGGCTTTTGGGATGGGTATCAATGGCAATGGGACCTCTCTTGGAGGAGATAATTGTTTCAATAGGAATTAACAATTTTGGAGGTGTTATTAGAGTGTTTGAAGGAGGTTAATCTAGCACAAAATAAGAAAGACTTACCTTGGTGGAAATATGACAAGCAAAGGTAACTATACAATTAGGGCTCGTTTAGTGGTCAGGATATGATAAACTATCAAAACTTGTCTGAAACTATTGTTTGGTGAGCTAGCAGGATAGGATAAACCAATCATGTCACCTATCCTATCCTGTCCATCTAGTTAAAATTCTATCCTGAGGGGAGAGCTGGGTTAGAACTCAACAGGATAGGATAATGTGATTTATAGTATAATAAAGTATAAAAATATTTTATATATAAAATAAGTAAAGTATAATAAAATATAATATGGTTATCAAAAAAGGTATAATAAAACATAAAATAATAAAAATATTAATAATTAATTTAAAAATTTATTTTTATTTTGTCACAAGGCTAATTTTGTTACTTCACATTATTTTAAAAAACTGAAAAATAAATAAAAAAATATTCTAATAATTTAACTATATGTAAAGTAAAAACTAAAAATGAATATTTAAAATTATAACAAAATTAATTTAAGCTAAAAAATATTTTAAAATATTATATGTAATTTTTTCACAAGGACAATTTTATCTTTTTATATAATCTTAAAAAATAAAAATTATAAAAAACTAAAATCTAATAAAATATGAAAACATTCAGAACAAAAACGAAAATTTTAAAATTCGTACTAAAATTACATTGCTATCTAGTTGGTTATCTGGTGGACACCAAACGTCGAATAGGATAACAGCTTATCCTGCTCATATCATATCCTACTCCTATCTTGCTTTCTTATCATATCCGCCCCTATCCTATCCTGACCACCAAATCAGCCATTAAATACTTTACAAAAGCCATTTGGGATCAATCCCCTCGTGCTAGAAATGTGAGAAGGACGTGGCTAGGACTAGCCCCACCAAAGGGAGAATTATTGGTGTGGTTAGTTATGCAGCAACGTTTAAACACTAAAAGCAGATTAAAGAGGCTTAATTTGATTCAAGATAGTGATGCACTGTGTCCCTTTTACTCAAATGAAGAGGAAACAGTTAATCACTTATTTTTACATTATTATCATGTCTGGAGAACATAGGCTGAATGGCTGGACTGGTGGAAGGTTAAAATGCCCCTATCACAATCAATTGAATAATGGCTTGACTACTGGGTTGGAGCAATAACTGGGGACTTCCAAAGAAAGCTTTGGATTTCTCTTTTTTTATTTAGTAGTTTGGAACATATGGTATTATAGGAATTAGATTATCTCACAGAAAGCAACAATCGATTGGTCTTTGGTATCCTTCCTTATCAAAATGGAAATTCAAAGGTGTTATGTTGCTATAGGATAGTGTAAAGTCCCAAATGGTATTAGAAGTTAGTGCACATTTATTTAAACTATGGGTATAAAATGTATTATGGCATTTAAATTCATTGTGGTGCTATCAATTAGTGGACAATAAGTATGTATTAACAATATATAGTTGTCATTTAATGAGATAATTAGTATTCATTTGGGATAATGTTCAATCTCAACATTGTGAATTGGTATCATATTTCCTCCCAAACCACAGGTTGATTGGCACAAAGTCATTTGGAATCAGAATATTCCTCCTTCCAAGTCCTTTGTAGCTTGGAGACTGTTATTCAACAAACTTCCAACTGATGAGAAGCTCCAACAGAGAGGTTGCACCTCAGTCTCAATTTGCAGCCTCTGTTATAAGTATGCTGAAACATTTGAGCATCTTTTCTTTCAGTGTAGTTATGTGATGAGTGTGATTACACCTCATATTTCTTTATCATATTGCATGCATTTTCATGTATTTTAGGCATTTTTAATTTGTTTCTTGTTAGTTTTTACCTTGGAATGAGTAAGGTGGTTTTGTGGTGTTTGTGTGCAGAAATTAAAGATTAAAATGCTCAGGATCGGTTACGTTGGAGCTTGCACAAAGACGGAGCTTGAAAAGTAAGAAAAATGAGTCAAACAGAGCCCATCACGGCCTAACCGTGACAGCCATCACTGTCATGATCGAGCAAGGCTGAAAAGAAAAGAACGCAAAAGTCAGAACCTGTCGCGGCCAGGCCATGATGGCCATCACGGCCGTGATAGGCCAACCAATGCCAAGTTTTCCAAGACAGAATCTGTCACGGCCTGGCCGTGACGCGCAATATCTGAAATTTTAATTTGCTGATTTGATCTGATTTGTAGTTGCTTTAATCTCAAGTTATCCTACATTATAAATAGAACTCTAAGGCTCGAAAATAGGGATCCCAGGGGCTGCTACCTTAGGCAAAAATTAGGATTTCTCTTCTTCTCAATTTCTTCCTTTCTCTTAGGTTTTTTTATGCTTTTTGTTAATCAAGCTTGGCATGAACATGGCAATGCTTGAGTAGCCTTTTTATTTCTAAGAATTGGGGCTATGCCCAAGACTCGTTTTATGTGATGAATTGACGTTTTACTTCTTGTTAATTTCAATTTGCTTTCGATTTGATTCCTATTGCATGAATTACTTGTGAATTTGGTGCGCACTTATTTGCATGTCATAGATACTCTAAGGAGGAACCTATCGGTGAACTTAGGTATTGGATCTATAGGGATTGAACTTAGGACTTAAATCACGAGAGTTAGAAGCGGTCCTTTGATGGTTCACGAATTGTCACAAAGTTTAAAGGGTTCAGTTTAAATTCAATTACCACGAGAGTAGGGGTTGGTTTAATTGGATACGGTTCTTGTATCCCGAGCAAGGTTTTGAAAACCGGACCGGACCAGCCGGTCCGACCGGGAACCGGGACCTTGGCCGGTCCGGTTCACAGGGAAAACCGGCCTAGCATCGAACCGGTGGAAAAACCGGAAAACCGGTTCAAAACCGGTAAAACCGGTCATAACCGGTAGTGAACCGGCCAGAACCGGTTTCTTAAAAAAAAAAATAGTATAAAAGGATTTGGGTCATCCTAGCCAAAACCCAATTCTTTTGTTTTCTAACATATGTGGGCTAGTTGTAAATTTTGGGTTGGTTTTCCCTATGAAGATGATTTTAACATATATTTTTATATTTATTTAGTTTAATTTCAAAATAAAAAAAATTGTGCTTAATAATTTTAGTTGTTATGTTGTTTTTTTGTTTAATATTGTTACAAATATTATATTAAAAATTAAAATAATATTATTTAATTATAACCGGTTCAATCACGGTTCAACCTCGGTTGGACCATTGAACCTCGAACCGCTGTCTTCACCGGTTCGATGGCCGGTCCGGTTTTGTAAACCTTGATCCCGAGAGGGAACATTAACTTATTTAGGATAAATTCACCTTCAAAACAATTTTGATAATTAACAAGATGGGTAGTTAATTTAGTAGCATGAGCACTCTTGTTGGTAACCCAATTCCTGAAAATCTATTTTGATATTGAAAAATCCCAGATTTGATTTAATTGCGATTTTGTTTGATTGTGTTTTAGTTTTTTGATTTGTTAGTTAAACTTTTAAAAATCAAATCTTTTTCTAGTCCAATTTAATTGATTTAAAAATTAATAGTTATTTAAGATCACGGCCTCTATGGGTTCGATCTTTTTATTACTTGACCACGAAACCGTTAACGTGCAGATTCACGCCCACCATTATGCTAGAAGTTTATGGGATTGGCTTGCTATTTCTATTAATTGTAGCATTGACGCTTCATCTGTCAGTTCCATTATCAGCATCTGCAACCGAAACTGGAGCCTGTAGGTCAGAGACATCATTACAACAGCCATTATCAATATTTTGTGTGATTTGGTTCACCAGGAATAAACTTAGGTTTGATAACAGAAAAATTTCCCTCCAAGTTGCAACTAGCATGGTGATTGCTCCTCTTCTCTCACACGGAATCTTTCAAAGCACTCCTCTACTAGTAATGAGTTTACAGTCCTCAGGCTGTTTAAAGTCACTGCTCACCCTGGCAAAGCCCCCAAAATCACTCCAGTTCATTGGATTGCCCCTCCTAGTGGTTGGACTAAGGCAAATACAGATGGTTCAGCCTTGGGATGCCCTGGACCAGCAGGTGGTGGTGCCATATTCAAAGGCAAGTCTGGGGCATGCAGTCCTTGACTGTTTTTCTGACTTTTATGGATCCTATGATGCCTTTCATGCTGAACTATTTGCAGCCATTGCAGCCATTGATATTGCTTTTAGAAAAGGATGGAGGAAGTTGTGGCTTGAATGTGACTCTTTACTTGTTGTGCAAGCATTCTCTTGTCCAGATATTGTCCCATGGAATGTGAGAATCAGGTGGAAAAACTGCCTTAAAAGGGTTAATAATATGACCTTTAATGTCTCACACATTTATAGAGAGGGGAATTGTTGTGCAGACAAACTTACAGCTCATGGAGTAGCTTCTAAATACTTTAGTTGGTGGAATTTGATTCCAAATTTTATAAGGTATGATTTTTTCCACAATAGGTGGGGTCTGCCTCTGTATAGATTCAGCTAATCTTTCTTTCATGGGTTTGGTTTATACCCCCTTGCCTCTGTATTTCTTTATTTTTCTCTTTGTTTTTCTAATAAAATGTGGTATCTCTGCAGATGATTGATAAAGCTTAAGGTCCAACCTAATTGAGATGTCTGGCTTTATAATGATGTTTTTGCATACCATTCTTTTGTTTAAAAAAATGGCATCATATTAAATGTGACAACTGATATTTAGGATCATTTCTTGGTATGTAGATATAGATTTAGTTTTATTTAACTGGGAAACGTGTAAGTCATTTCATTTTTCCAGATTTAATGCCTTCATTTGCAGAGGGAGTGTTGTAACTTTAATATTTGATGGATAAGATGGTGTTATTTTGTAGTAACGGAAAGCCTCAATAAAAGTGACATTACATTATTAGTTGTGAATTTTATTATGTTTTAGTATTCATTTGGGATACTGTGCAGTCTCAAGTCTCAATATTGTGAGCCAGCATCATGTTAAATGATGATAATTACTCCCTCCAGTTCATTTCTATGGTAAATTTAGTTTTTGTTTTTGGTCCAATATAATGGGTCTTTTGCAAACCCGATATACATTTGATAATTTTTTTTCCATATATACCTTTATACTCCCTACTTAAATTCAATCAGGCAATCACTATTCCTTACTTAAATTCAATCATAAATACTAGTACTTGTTCCAAAACAAAAGTGATATGAATGTACCATTTTTTTATCATTAAATGTGCACATTCTGAATGCTTATTAATGACAAGTGGAATGTGGAGTAAATATGGTGAGAATGTGTAAATAAATAATGATATTATAAATAAGGGTAATTTGGTACAAATGTAAACAAATTAATGCTTTCTTAATTTGTGTGTAGAAATCTTAAATTGCCATAGAAATGGATCGGAGGGAGTAATATTTAGGATCATTGCTTGGTATGTAGATATAGGTTTAGTTTCATTTAAATGAGTCACTGTAAGTCATTTCATTTTTTCAGACTTAACGCCTTCATTTGCATAGGGAGGGTTGTAACTTAAATATTTGATGGATAGGATGGTGTTGTTTTGGGGTAATGGAAAGCCTCAATAAAAGTGACATTACATTTAAGTATTATGTTTAATGTTTAATGTTCAATGTTTCATTCGTTTTCGTTATTGATGACACAATTTGAAATATGAGCTCATGAATTTTATTATGTTTTTTAGGACTGTATATTAATTGTCATTCAAGTCTTTGTTATACTATTTTTATTCAAGTTCACAATTGTTAAACCGACAACTATTTCATCAACTAGAAATATACCAACTCCAACTTATTTAATATGTATGTTTTTCAGTTAAAAAAATGGATGTTTTTTTGTCTCCACAACTTTGCAATCGTATATTGGAGGTCTAACTCCTACAGTTTATGATTTTATGTACCCTATAAATTCATTTTAATTCGCTAAATAGTTCTCACAGGATTGAAGCAACATTCCATGTCTTTAAACGTTCAATTCGGATATTAGAATTCAATTAAACTAATTGAATTTAGAATTACCCAATGTTATAGATTGTTTACAGACAAATGTTATAGAAAAAAATTGTACAAATGTTATCTCATGACAGACTCTCAAGGGCAGACGGACACATATTAGCTTCTGAGGGTTATGCAATCAGCCTATCATTTTTCAGAGAAAAAGTTTTGGGCAATTTATTGCATTTATAGAATGTTTAATTTGATGGTATAAATTTATTGTTGTGTTTTAATTGTTGATTTCAAGATGGAACGCTCATCCAAATGTGAAAAAAAAATAGTTGTATAGTCATCTATAATCTATAATATATATATTCAAGAATAATCTCAAAAGGGAAATACTACATATATCAGCTGTAGGAAGCTTCTCACCAAGAATTGTACACGTATAGCAATATTACGATTTCTGCATAAACCCTGAAAGCACTCAGCATTATTTGACTTCCACCAATTAAAGGGTTTTAATTTGCAATCAAAGTCAATACATGCAATTTCAAATCAATCATTTACTATTCGTTTAAAATTAGAGACAAAGGTATAACCTATAATTTTCCATATTATATATATATATATATATATATATATATATATATATATATATATATCAAAATAATAATTTTGAAATCAATGCATGAATTAAAGTGTGCAAATTCCAACGGTCCAAATGAGGTGCAATTTTGCATTCATTGTTTACATGCAAATCATGTGCAAACATGGATGTAATTTGCATTCAATTATTTACTATATCAGGTGTAAACCAAGTTTCAATTTCTAACAAATACAAATTAATTTCCACTAATGCAGTATTAAATTCCATATCAGGTGCAAATCACGTTCCAATTTCTAACTCTGTATTTTTGAACCATTTTTTTCCTCCAATAATATAGCTGCATGAAAAAATGATTTCATTGCAATATTAATTTCAAACAATTTGCCTTGAAACCACATCTAAATTTGTATTTCAATGTCTTTCAAATCAAAATTTTGTATTTCATTACACATATTTTTCTCTCTCATGAGTCATGTCTCGGTAAAATGAACTTACTTCATATAAATAAAATGACGCCAACATCTTTTCCTTTCATCCTCCAAATAAAGAACGTGTTTGTTGAAATAACTCACATTGGAAGGAGCGTCATCTTTGACATGTCATCGTAAAACCTGTACAAATTCATCTTGACACTTTGCAATTTCTCTTCACAGTTGTTTGGATCAACTTTAGAATATGTAAATTTCAGGAAATTGAGCTTCTTTGATGGGTCAAGAATATCCCCAAATGCCAACGCTTTGAATCAAGACATCTTCACATATCAAGTTTGAGTTCAAAAGACACTTTATCCTCGATATTTATGCAAAATACAAAATTGATGTAGGATAAGTGTAACACACTAGTTTTTATGCGTGCATTGTCTATTTTTTTATTACTGGTATTTATATATTTTTATATTTTTACTTGTGACCAGAAAATGATTTTGAGGAAAACAAAAATATGGTCGGTGCCTACTATATTGTAGGAAGTAGTGATTCGATTGGATTTAAAACTCAGACAGAATCCGATCTGTGATTTAGCTAACAACATAGTTTTACATCGGCTAGAAAACTCAAACTTGAACCGAAAAATAAGAACAAGAGAGTGTTTTGTGATTATTTTTCAAAAATAGTAGTGCCAGAATAAAATATTTAGATTTTATTCGACGTCGGTATTTAGAGAAAGCATGCCAATCTCACGGCTTTTTGATCAAATTGGGTTCCTTTTAGAAACTATTTACCAGTTTAAGGTTATTCTGAAACTATTTACTAATGGGGGGTCGTTTTGGACACGTGGCATATTTTTTTTTTCAATCTAACAAGTCAAAGGCGCCACTGCAGATGGCGTCTTTAAAGGCGCCACTGTAGTTGGCGCCTACCCCTATTTAAAAAAGAAAAAGAAAAAAAGCAAAAGCGGGGCGCTACCTTTCTGATGAGCTCACTGTAGCGGTACTGTAGCATCACTTTATTTTTTTTAATTTGACTTTTTTAAAAAATAAAAAATTTATTTCTAAAAAAACCCATTTACCAGATAATGAACCGAATTTACCAGATATTTGTACATGATTCACTAGATATTTGCACATAACCAAAAAATTTATTTCTCAAAAAAACCTATTCACTGAGGATAATGAATTGAATTCACCGGATATTTATACGATTCACGGATATTTGCACATACTTAACCAAAAAAATTATTTCTCAAAAAAACCATTAACTAGATAATGAACTGAATTCACCAGATATTTGTACCCGATTTACCAGATATTTACACATACTTAACCAAAAAAAATTATTTCTCAAAAAAACTCATTCACCAGATATTTACACATACTTAACCAAAAAATTTATTTATAAAAAAAAATATTCACCAGATAATGAACTGAATTCACCAGATATTTATACCTGATTCATCATATATTTACACATACTTAACCAAAAAAAATTATTTCTCAAAAAAACTTATTCACCAGTGAATTCAGTTCATTATCTGGTGAATGTGTTTTTTTTTATAAATAAATTTTTTGGTTAATGTTGTGTAAATATCTAGTGAATGAGTTTTTTTGAGAAATAAATTTTTTTGGTTAAGTATGTGTAAATATCTGGTGAATCGGGTACAAATATCTGGTGAATTCAGTTTATTATCTGGTGAATGGTTTTTTTGAGAAATAATTTTTTTGGTTAAGTATGTGCAAATATCTGGTGAATTCAGTTCATTATCTGGTGAATAGGTTTTTTTGAGAAATAAATTTTTTGGTTAAGTATGTGCAAATATCTGGTGAATCAGGTATAAATATCTGGTGAATTCAGTTCATTATCTGGTGAATAGGTTTTTTTGAGAAATAATATTTTTGGTTAAGTATGTGCAAATATCTAGTGAATCATGTACAAATATCTGGTGAATTCAGTTCATTATCTGGTAAATGAGTTTTTTTAGAAATAAAATTTTTATTTTTTTAAAAAATTCAAAATTAAAAAAAAAAGTGCTGCTACAGTAACGCTACAGTAACATGTATCGTTGGGGGGGGGGGGGGGCAGCAACACCTCTGCTTTTTGCTTCTTCTTTTTTTTTAATAGGGGTAGGCGCCAACTGCAGTGGCGCCTTTAAAGGCACCATCTGCAGTGGTGCCTTTGACTTGTCAGATTGAAAAAAAATAAAATATGTCACGTATCCAAAACGATCCTCTATTCATAAACAGTTTCTAAAGGAACCAGTTTAGTTAAAAAACCGCGAGACGTTCCCAGAGACTCGTAACCAAGTTAGAGCAGGAGAGGAAGTGGATCAGAGGTGTATGACACTAAAGTCAAATAAAAGGACCAATACGACAAACCATCGAGTTATCAAGAATGTGACTAAAACACCTTATTATCCAAGTATACCTCTAACCAACGGACAAGTTTTTGTCCCACCTACAAAAGAAATAAAATAACAAAATTATCCTCGTCATTCACTCACTCTCGGTCACGTCTTGTTCTCCCACTAAACCCTGTAACCCACACATCTGAGCTTCCTTCTCCACGTTCACAATCTTCTTCCCTTCACAAATGTGGAACATCCTCTTCATATGCTTTCCTCCCTCTTCTTCATACTACTCATTTCAAGCCTCTAAATCAAAGCTTTTCAAACAAAGCTTCGAAATCACGGTCAGAAACGGACCTCCCTTCCTCTTCTTCATACTCTGTTCATCGTCGGTGTTGCTGTTTGCCAGAAACGAAATCAAAGCGTTGCTATTTGCCATCATGGGCAGCTGTCTCTCCCCCTAATCGCTGTTCACGACTTAATTTTAGGTGACTATTATTGATTTTTTCCAATTAATTTCATTCTGAATCCAACATGTTGCAAGGTGATGGATAAGGGATGGTGCTTTTCTGTCCATGTGGCGTTAGTGAAGTGCTCTTGGGTGAATTTAATTAGTGACAGGGACGCAATTTAGGTTGCAGGAATATTTTCTTTTGCTTTCTACGTGGCCTATTTATTTTGGCTGTGCTTATTATAAATTAATACAAGCATTTCAATAATGTATTGCAATCTATTTTAATTTAAAACATGGTAATTAAATAATATAGATAAAAAATTATTAGAATTAGTATAAATTAAAAATTATTTTTAAAAAATGATAAAAAAAATACTGGAGAATATATAAACATTAGTAATAAATTATAAGTAAAAGGATAGGATGATAATAATTTAATTATATTAAAAATAATTTAAATTATAAAAATCTTGTTTTTTTATCTTTTCATAATACAAATCAAACAATATATAGTATAAAGGGTATTTTAGTAAATTTTACGTTGTTTTGTTTAGTAATGGAAGATGAATCAAACAAATCCTAAGTACACAACAAAACACTCCCTCACTCACATTCTCACTTCATCTTTCATCAAAAACACTTTTTTCTCTATTTTTCTGAAGTTCTTCCGGTGTTCTTGCATTCATCATCCTAAGATGATATTTCTCCAATCTCACTTAATTCAAGTTGATGTTGTGTCCATTTGTCTCCATGTTGATCTAAGTTTTTTTAAAAAAGGCCTAAGCTTTATATTGAGCAGAAAGTTCGTAACTTCTTCTAGGATTTGAATCAAAGGGTTTGAACAACAAAATATTCATCCCCTATTTTCCCTTTGTTGGCCATGACCTAGGTGACTAGGTGTAGTGTGGACTTGATTTTTTTTCTTCCCTTAACTTTAAAAGCCTATCTAGACTTGGATACATGATGGTTGGTGGAGGTGTTGGGTTTTTATGAGATAATCCTCTTTAAAAATCATATCTCAAGGCGGAAGAAAATCATCCCATGGATCGCACATTACAAACATGAATCACATAGGGCATTAACATTTACCTCTTGAAGCATGCTTTACTTTTCGATCACCAGTGTCACGAAGGCGCAACACCTCTACTCAATCCACATGAGCAAATGGGCGTCAGAGTTATGCGTCTTGTACTAGCTGACGGCTACAGGGAGACATTGTTAGCAAGTCCAGGTTAGAGGCGAGAGCACTAGCCTATTTATATGCTAGCAGCTCCTTTTGACCTAATTGCTTACCCTATTGGGCTTTGTACACTACAAGCCTAATTGTCCTTATATTAATGAAATCATATTTAATTAATATAATTGCTCCGCATTTGCTTTATGCATGTGACCCTATAGGCTCTCACTAAGTTGGCAATAATATTAAATATTATAATAATATCAAATATTAATTATAATATTATAAATAATGTGCGACATCTAGCAATGCATTATTACTACCCAATTAGCGAGAGTATCGGTGATCCGATTTTAGCCGTATCGTGACCAAAATTACCGTGCAATATATGCCGCTTCGTCCATATGTCTTAAATGAACACAAGGCATAAGAGTATCATCCTTGTTATGTTCAATTGTTTGTTCCTCGATCCCCGAGTAGACGTGTAATCACAAATGGGTCCAATATGGCATTATGGCCCACTTCCGCGTGGCCACACATATTTCACGTCTCACTCTATCGAGGGGCCTATGACATTACCCTTGTTATGTAGGAGGGACGAATCCTGTCTACATCACTCACACTCCTCAACATGATTTATTGCAAGCTCAATAACTACCTTTATGATCACCCTGTTACGCGTGACATTTGATAGCATTAAAGCCTACAACTCCTCATGTAGGAATATCGTAGTGACTTCAAGTTGAAGGACTACTTCACTATGGTCAGTGTGAGAATACTTATGACACTTACATAACTATTATGAAGTATTCCCATAGTGGGTCATCCTGTATAAATATTACTCCTAATATTTATACATGTGTGCCAACTTGATATCACACATCCATGACCCGTGAGATGTGGTCATTAGTTTACTCACACAATAGTCTATATGTATTATTGTCGTCCTAACTAACAATAATACTCGATTACGGATATTTAATAATAGCGTTCTATTATTTAATGAGGTCTCACGATTAAGTCATGTACTTAATATCTCATTGAATGAACCGCCTATTCTAAGGACTTTATTATGAAATAAACTAATAATATAATAAATGAATGCCTTATTCATACATCAAATAGATGATTAAATTCATGATACAAATGATGATCTATTCAAAATAGATTGGCCTCTAAGGCTTACACCAACAATCTCTCACTAGAACTAGAGCCAATCGGGCATCAATCTAACACCCATTTATCTTGTGTGAGTGTCATGCTACCACTGAGCAAGAGACTCCATTAGCGAATTATTTAGTGTTGTCATTTTGCACATTTTTTACATCTCTCCACTGTTGATCATCTATCGAATGAGATGGAAGCGCCAAAGTATATGTTCGGATTGCTGGTGAGACCAACTTTCCTTAGCTTATGCGATCACTCCATCATCATCGCAACGAGATCAATGGAGTTTTCAAAGTTATGAATTATTCCTAGTTCATAAATGAACTTCTCAATCCAAATTACCTTTAAATTTGCAATTAAGGCAACTATATACTTGGCCTCTTTAATGAATTATATAAATGTCTCATACTTGGAACCTTTTCAAGCTCACAGTGCCACCATTAAGACAAAACACAAATCCAGACTGCGAGCTGGAATAATCTTTATCGGTTTGGAAACTGTGTCGATATAACACCTTACAACGACTTCTTCCTCAACTTTATTTGTTAAGAATGTATCATCAGTTCTTATCAGATACTACAGGATGTTCTTGACTATAGTTTAGTCACCTTCACTGATATCAATTGGTACCTTATTGTCTTGCTCCAAACATGCAAGACAACTGGTGTAGTACATAATGTAATCTGACTAAGACCCAACAACTTCAACGATCTATCTCTATAGATCATGATTCCTAACACTTAGGAAGTCTTGCGTAAGTCCTTCATCGAGAAACAATTCCCTAACCATGTTTTCACATTTTGCAGTGTAGGGATATCGTTACCAATAAGTAGTATGTCATCCGCATATAAAACAAGAAAAACAATCTCACTCACACTAACCTTCTTGTATACACAAGGTTTATCTTAGTTCTTGATGAATCCAAGCTATCTCACAGCTTCATCAAAACGAAGATTTCAGCTTTCTAAAGCCTTCTTTAATCCATAAATGGATCTCTGCAACTTACATATCAATTCAGCATCCTTTGGATCGACAAAACCCTCAGGTTCTGTCATGTAAACATCCTCGAGAAGATTCTTGTTAAATAATGCAGTCTTGACATCCATCTGCCATATTTCATAGTCATGGTATGCAGCAATAACAAGTAGAATTCGAACAAATTTAAGCATCTCTATTGGGGAAAAAGTTTCATCATAGTCTACACCATGAATTTGCTTGAAACCTTTTGCAACCAGTCGTGCCTTAAAGGTACCCACTTTACCAAGCATGTCAGTCTTCTTCTTGAAGACCCACTTGCACCCTATGAGTTTTATCCCTGCGGGTGGCCCAACCAAGGTCCATACCTGGTTTGTGTACATGGATTCTATCTCGGATCCCATGGCCTTAAGCCACTTCTCATATTCTGAGCAAATTACGACCTCTTGGTAGGTTACAGGCTCATCTTGATCCATGAGTAGCACATCACCTTCCTGAGTCAGGAGAAGTCCATATCTCTCGGGCTAGTGACGTGGTCTGTTAGACCTACGTAAGTCTTGTGTTACTTGAACCAACGGTTCAATCATAACTTCTTATAGGACCGATTATTGTTCCATTGCAGGTGGATCAGTGCTTTGTGGTATTTGAATTTCTCCAAGTTCTACATCCCTCCCACTGTCTCCTTTAGAGACATATTCCTTCTCAAGGAACACTCCACTCCTAGCGACAAACACTTTGCCCTTGAATGGGTTGTAGAAATAATATCCTTTAGTTTCCTTAGGATATCCCACAAATATACACTTACCTGATTTAGGCCCAAGTTTATCTGTCATAAGACATTTCACATAAACCTGACATCCCCAAATCCTCATAAATGACAAACTTGGCCTTCGCCCCATCCATATCTGGAGTCTTTTTCAACCGTCTAAGATGGAACATGGTTAAGAGCGAATGCAACTATAAGTAGAGCAAAACCCCATAAAGAGTTATAAAAGGTATAAATGACTCATCATAGATCGTACCATGTCTAACAAGGTGTGATTCCTCCTTTCTGACACGCCATTCCATGTTCCAGGAGGAGTGAGTTGGAGCACAATCCCACACTCTCTTAGATAGTCATCAAACTCTTGGCTTAAGTATTCACCACCACGATCTGATCGTATGGCCTTAATACTTTTGCCAAGTTGGTTCTCCACTTCATTCTTGAACTGTTTGAATTTTTCAAAGGTTTTAGACTTGTATTTCATAAGATGCACAAATCCATATTGTAACACCCTGATTTTCACTACTTTCTAATATCGTTAAATTATATAAATAAGTTTGTATTTCTATACGAGACTTAGAAAAATGATTTTGGATAAACCAAAGTCATATTTGTACTCTACTTTATCGTAGAGAGTTACGGTTAAATTTTGGGTTAAAAATTCAGACGAAGCCCGATTTGTTTTTCACCGACGGTAAAATTTTATTGATCAGAAAACCTAATTTTGACTCGTGAACTAAATGGTTAGGTTTTATATCAATTTTCCAACGACTTTGGTTATTTTGAAATTTTTCACTTAAAAGTGAAATAATATATATTATTCGGGCGATATACTAAATCGAGTAAACGACGGAGCTAAATACGGGATTATCGGGACCCACTAACAGATAAATAGCAAGTCATTCCAAGATGACTGATCTAGGTGAGTCATGTAGGTGACTCACCATTGCCACAATTACTTTAGAGGTGGAAAGACCATTATGTCCTTAGTTTGTTCTTAAAATGCCAAAATTGCCCCTAAGTAAAATTACACTTTTGTCCTCAAATGAAAAACAACTTGGACCTCCTTGCCCTCCATTTCCATGGCCAAGACACCACACATGGCCATTTCACTATCATTTTCATCAACTTCATCTTCTTGCTTAAGCTTTCTTTCATTTTCTCTAAGTTAACCATAACCAAATTTGTGAAGAAACCACTTGATCTCTTGCCATTTTTTAACATCTAAGAGGTATACCATACTCATCTCACTCAATCAATATCATGTTCTTCATTCAATTTCTTGATTCAAGGCCATGATCATCATGTTTCATTCTAGGGTTTTTATGTTCAAAAATCTCTAGAAAATCATAGAAAAATCCTATGATCATGAAACCAATTTCTATGAACTTGTCATCATCTCTATGTTTAGTATTCAAGAGTATGAATCAAACAAAATTTTCTCCCCTATTTTCCTTGATGAGGCTGAAACCCAACTTTTGAGGGTGGAGGAATTTCGCTCAATTTTTGAGAAAGTAACAATGGATTTCATCTTTCTAATTCATATATGTGTTGAATCCAAAGGATTGAATCAAAATGAAATCCCTAACCTATTTTCTATGTGAAGGTCGAATCCATGTTCTTGAGAACTTAGATGATTTTGTTTTATTTTTCAACTTATGATCATCGTTCTTAACTTTATACTACTCTAAGGTCATGGATCTAAGAGTATGTAAAATTTTGAGATCTCTAGCTAATTTAGCTAGCCATGGCCGAACCTACACTATTAGGAGTTAGTAGGTTTTCTTCAAAATTTAACTTGTTTTATGTTGTGGTTGTTGAAGGATAAGTAATTGTGTGAAGTGCACGCGTTCTACGGAGATCGGAAGTTCGGCTAAACTTATTTCGGGAGGAAAATCACTTTGAGGTAGGGGAGTACCTGAGGGATTTTTCCGATAGTTATATGCTATCAGTGTGTGGTCTGTATAATTTATTTGAGCTTGTTTGTGGTGGTTTAAATTATTTTATGTAGTTAATTTGTCTGTTGTTAATTATCTGCTTTTAATTGATTATCTGCAGTTATGTGTTATAGTATTTTAATGCATGTTATAAACTATGTTATCTGCTATAATATTGACGTGGAATTTTTATTGATATTGATTGTTGATTGAGAAGACTGGCAGTGATCAGTGCTCAATTAATTACGAAGATAAAAGCGTTAAAAAACTTTATGAGAAATATTGAATATTTAATTGATGAAATTTTGTAAAATAATATTATATAATTATTTGATTTGTTAAAAAGGAGGAATAGTTGAAAATACTATTGTTATAATTATTTATCGGTGTAAGAGTGATCTACGAGTCACTGAGAGTGCGTAACCGTGAAACATTTTTAGTGATATTAATTCTTACGAAAGAAATTCTAAAATAAAAAAAAAGTTACTAGAAAAAGTTAATTTTAAAAAATAACTTAATTATTATGTTGAGAAAATTCTTTTAAGAGAAAAGGTCAAATTTTGACTTAAAACGTTTTTAAAATGTTAAATGACGGTTAATTCCGAATATATTTATGGAAAACATTCTTAAAAACAACAGTATCTATTTGAACTGAGATTTAGTCTCAAACGATATTTGTTTTGGAACTAAGGTTTCGGATAAAGATTTTCAGAGGAAAATGAATTTCTTGGTGATTTGACGGTTTTATAAATGAATTTCAAACGGAAAGGATTTTCTATAAATAAGTTTTACACAACGGTGTTCCGACAACATGGATAAGTTGAGGAGATTTTGTTTTGGATTTGTGTTTCACAGAACAAAAACGGTGTAAACGTTGAAATATGAACCTAGTAACCGAGACATCGTGATACTAGTGTTTTGTAATGAAATCACATAGATCTTTGATCCGTGTTACGGTGTTATGGGCTTTATGTCCTATTTTTGGAGTTATGGACCTTGTGTCCTATTTACGGTGTAATAAACGGTGTTAAAGGTGAATGTTATTTTCTATCACCACGAACCTAAGACTGGTGCATCGGTCTAGGGCTTCATGATTGAGCACTCGGACTTTGTGTCCTGCGTTGAAGATGAAAAATCTTAAAACGTTGAAAAACTATGAATGGCCGTGAGCCTTTGAGGTTCGACAAGGCCAGAATGAACATAAAGAAAAGTAATGAGAAAAAAAAAAGTTTTACATGCATTATTCGGCAGACGTGCCTACAGTGTTATGCATGGTACCTTGGTAGGTATTCATGTTACGATGTATCATTGTGCCTTGATGGACAATGAAAAACCATATACGGTATTATCATTGTGCCTAGTTTTAGACAATGTACTATGGTTATAAGGTGTGCCTTATTTGTCAATCGAGCTTGATCAACTCATTTACACGACGTTGGGATCTCCGGAGACCAAGTAACAAATTTTAGACGGTGAATATTGAAGTGCCATGCATTTATTTTACAAATGACGATGATTGTCAGGTGTGAAACTCATTGATAAACTAATTGTTTATTTCTAAGCATTTTACATAGTTATAACTATATATGTTATATGTTGTTTTGTGTGTCGCGCATGTAGTTATCGTGTTAAAATCCATATATTGGTTCTCACCCTTGCGCGTTTCATTGTTGGTTTCTCTTCTTTGTGGCATATATTTATATCTGAGTATAGATAGAGTCGGGGATACCATTGGCTCATACGGGGATACGTTCCCTGACGTTTGAGCATGCGGCGAACGATGGTGCATGGGTGATAAACCCAGGGGCACATAGCGCTACCTATACCGACCCTATATGTACGATCAAAGACACGCTAGCGATGGGACCTCAGCGAGAGATCCATATGGTAGAGACTATCGAGGTATCATTACCTCCGATGTGGATTCTACTACATCATCTAGTGGACGAGGGAGAACTAGATATTCTTCCTCCGATAGTGCAGCCTTTGCACGAGGCAGCACCTACATCACCTACAACGCCAGTTGTTTTGGATCCAGAGTTTGAGGAGGATCCTGAGGAGTTTATAGAGGAGGAGCCGGATTACATGCTGCTTGATGATGATGATTCTCCTGATGAGGGAGAGGGAGTAGTAGTGTCTCCACCGGACACTCCTACTGATAGTGGGGATGATCATCACGGTCCTCCCAATGGGTACCATTAGTTACGACCAGCTGTAGGATGAGTTCATTTTTGGGGTAGTATTTTCGTCAGTTTGTTTCTGGCTACTGAGAGGCATGATTTTTGAGATGTGGTTCTGGACGATTCGCTACATGTTAGTTATTTTTTATTTCCTTTATTTTGTTGCTTTAGAATGGTCTGTCTTGATAAAGGCCCTGTGTAAAAATGGGTTATGATGTTGTATGTATAAAACTTATGATGCATATGTGTGTATATATATATATATATATATATATATATATATATATATATATATATGTTTGACTATGTTGTTTGTATGGAAAGGAAAAGGAAAAAATTTTATCACTATTTTCGAGATAAGTTAACTACTTAAAAGGTATTATTTTCCGAAAGTAACCAGGAATTTAAAGTTTTATTTTCCGCAACGGGTTACCATGTGATGTCCCAAGAAGGGGTGTCGCACATATCTATTGAAATCATCAGTAAATGTGATGAATTAAGGATAACCACCTCTAGCAGACTTGTTTAGGGACCCTCGTACATCACTATGCATCATGTCAAAAGATCACCAGCCCTTTCATCTTGACCGGAGAATGGGGGTTTAGTCATCTAACGCATCAAGCAAGATTCACATGCACCAAACAATTCAATGATTCATAATCGAATGAGTCCAAGAGTCCATCCTTATGGAGCTTGGAGATGTGTTTCTCACCTATATGGCCTAAACGACAAAGTCATGTAGGGTTCAAATCACTTATTTTGACCCTTTTTACATTTATATTATAGATGGGCGTTTGAGGATTACGGATACAAAGTCCATCATCCAAAAACATGCTAGCATAGAAAATATCAAGTGAGTGATGTTTCTACCAATAGCTGGAACATAATAACATTTATTTAGTTCCAAAACAAGCTCAATGGCAAAGTCAAAAACTTCTATAGTTAATGCAACAACTTTTGCTCTATTTCCTATTCACGGGATGACTTCGCATTTAATCAACATCCTACTCCCTTTGATCTTTTACATCAATGTGAGATCCACATGCAGTATCAAATACCCATGATTTTGAAGTAGGTTGACTTTTACAACACAATGTTCTAAGAAGAAGTCATACTTCTTTTCTTTTCTCATACTCTTTCTTGTACCTTCTAGCAGTTTTTCAATGTCCTGTCAAACCGCAACGAAAGTAAATGCCTTCCTTTGCAATCCTGCCTATCAGCTTCAAGAACGAAGTACTAGGCTTGAACTTGTTCTAGCCCTTGTTCTTCTCCTTGTTTAGCAGTCTTAAGATTTTTCCTTTCAATACTATCACAATAGTCTACCTTTTTCTTTTGTAGAGATTCAGCTCGACAGTTCTCAACTTCCTTGCAATCTCTAGTTTCACAACGATTTGACTATAGTTATCTAGCAACAATTGCAAGATCATATCAATGGACAATATTTGGCCTAAAGGAAATCCCAACCAACAAGGTTCTCAATGTATTCAATAGTACGAAGCACATGGTAAGTCTCTAGATTTCCTTCTGCCAGTTCGTAACTGAAAAAAGGGTCAGGATGACTTATGGTTCTTATGCATTACATGCTCTCAAGAGAGCATCATGAGGTGCATGATTACATCGCGCACCTTCATGGTTACAAGCATGAAGAATGCAACACCCCGACTTTTCGCTGTTTTCTAATATCGAAAATTTATATAAATATGTTTATATTTTTATCCGAGACTTAGAAAATGTTTTAAATTAATCCGAAACCTTATTTACACTCTACTTTACCGTAGAGAGTTACGATAAAAATTTAGGTTGAAAAGTCAGGCGAAACCAAGTCTGTGAATTTCAATGACAGTATGATTATACTGATCAGAAAACCTAATTTTAATTCGTGAACAAAAAATTTAAGGTTTTTATTTAATTTCCTACGATTTTGGTTATTTTGAAATATTTCACTAAAAAGTGAAATATTATATTTTATCCGGGCGATATTTTAATCGGGTAAGCGACAGAGCTGAATATGGGATTTCCGGGATCCGTTAACGGATAATGTCAACGAGTCGCACATGATGAGTCACCATGTGAATGCATTAATGGTGCACATGGCATCATGATGACATTTTAAGGATTTTGCACTTAAGTCCTTAAACTTTTTCTTAATTGCTTTTTAGTCCTAAGTTAATTCTTCAAGTTGTCTTTGACATTTGGGCCAATTTCTTGCCATCCAAATCCATTAAGGGCTGCGGTTTTTGAGGCCCAAAAGCATGGTCATGAATTCATTTGCATAAAGCCAATTTCTACTCTTAAACTTTCCTATGCCATCCATTATGCCTTAAGTCATTTTCATGATTACAAACACCTGGGCTTTGTTGGACTCACAAGTCCATTTGCACAAGCCCAAGGCCATTTTCCTTGGTCCATAAGTTCATGAAGTCACTTGAAGACTCCACATTCTTCTCCACACTTCCTTCATCACCTTCTTTGTTCTACCTTTCTCTAAGTTTCCATTGTTGAGTTTGTGAAGCAACTTGCTCATTCTTTGCCATTTTTCAAGTTCCAAGAGGTAATCTTTGATCCTCATCATCTTTAAGCTATAGTTTCTTCAAGAAATTTCATGATTCAAAGCCTTGATCATCCTTTCCAATTCCTAGATCTAGAAACTTTGAAATTGTCTAGAAAATCATAGAAAAATCCTAAAAATATGAAATCAATTTCTATGTTCTTGTTATAATCCTTATATTCATAATCCAAGAGTATGACTTAAACCAAAATTTCCTCCCTATTGAACCTTGTATGGCCGAAACCCTATGATGTGGGTGGAGGAAGATTTTGTTCATTTCTTTTGAAAATGATCATGTATTTCATTCTTCTAGTATGTATTTATGTTGAATCCGAGTTCTTGTACCAAACCAAAATCTCTAGTTCCACTTTTGATTCATGGCCGAAAATGAAGTCTCGAAGGATTGGAATGATTTGTTTCAATCTTTGTTGTTAATCACTAATCATGGATGAACCAAAGACTTAATAATTTTAGAAATTGTTAGCCACAAAAAAACTCACATGGACAAACCTATATAATAAGAGAAATAGGTGATTTTATTTGATTGTTTGTAATTGGTTGATTGTGGTTGTTGAAGGTTAAGTGTGTCAGTTATACGTGAGTCGTGACACCGGAGTTTGACGTACGTTCGAGACAAGAAATCGGGAGATAAGTTCTTCAAGAGGTAAGGGGATAATACCTGACGAGTTTTTCCTATAATCATGTGTTATCTAGTTGATGTCTGTATTATTTATCTGTGGTGCTTGTTTCAGTTGTGTTATTTTTATCTGTGATGGTTTATCTGCATTTAAATTGTTTATCTGCAATTATATATTATGATGTTGTGATGCATGATCTGCCTGGGAATATTGATATGATGTTGTTGTTGATTGTTGTTTGAAAAGTCTGACAGTGGTCAGTACTCAATTAATTAAACGAGATAAAAGCTTGAAGCTTCACGAGTAATATTCAGTATTTAATTGATAAATATTGGAATATATTATGACTTAAATAATTATTGGAGAAAATAAGAAATTTTGAAATTATTATTATTTTATTGATTTATTAGTGTAAAAGCAATTTATGAGTCACAGTAAGGATGTAACCGTGAAATTATTTTTGTACTGCTAATTTTTACGCGAATAATTTCGTAATATTATAAAAAGTTATTTTAAGAAATTAATCTTCGAAAATAACTTCACTATGATTTTAGAAAAATTATTTAAGGAGAAAAGGTACAATTTTGGCTTAAATGGCTTTAAAAAGGCTTAACGACGGCAATTTGGAAAAGTATCGACAGCAAGTATTTCTAAAGCGACAGTACGTATTTTAAATAAGTTTGAGTCTCAAGTAACTCTCTTTTCTAGAAGTTAAATTTTTAGTAACCGATGATTTTATAAAGGAATTTTCAATTAGAAATGATTTTCTATAAATGAATTTTTACTCAACGATGTTATTCCATCAACTTGGATAAGTTACGAAGATTTTGTTTTGAATTTGTGTTTCACAAACTAAAGACGGTGTTCACGTTGAAAAATAAACCTAGTATCCGAGACGTCGTGATACCAGTGTTCTATAATAAAAACACAAAGATCTTTGATCTGTGTGATGATGAGGATTTTAAGACGTTGGAGACGATGAATAGTTGTAAGCCACTTTGAGCTTTGACAAGAATATAATGAACGAAAAGAAAATCACGAGAAAAAAATGTTTTACGTTTGCATTTACGGCAGACGTGCCCGACGTTGTTTAACGTGAGACCTTATTGGAAAAGGTATCATGTGACGGTGTATCATTATGCTTGAATTGATAATGAGATGATGTATATGTGTCATTATGCTTGAATTGATAATGAGACGATGTATATGTATGATTGTGCTTGAATGGACAATGAGACGATGTATATATCATTGTGCTTGAATGGATAATGAGACGATGTATATGTATCATTGTGCTTAAGTGGACAATGAGACGATGTATATATCATTGTGCTTAAATGGACAATGAGACGATGTATTACTGTTGTGCTTAGCTAGTCAATGAGACGATGTATCGAGTTTGATCAACTCATTTTGAAGAGGTTGGGATCTCCGGAGATTAGGTGTGAATGTTAGACAATGAACATTGAAGTGTCATGCATATTTTTAAAATAACGATGAACGGGTATGAGACCCAGTGATAAACTACTTGTTTAGTTGTGAGAATCTTATGTTGTTATGGTTATATATGTCTATGTGCTAATTTTGTATGTCGTGCATGTGATTATCGTTATAAACTCATATATTGGCATCTCACCCTTATAATATATCAGGTTTTCGGGTTTGGCTTTTGTGTATTGATATATGAAAGTAGATGGTGCAGAAAAGTACTTAGCCTCACTCGGGAACATGGGCTCTGATACTTGAAAAGATGTTTGATTGTGGGAATGACCACGGGGTCTTTCCAGTAGATGTCTTGTAAGGCGGACCGGCTTAGGATTTTCTTTGGGTTGTGTATTTTTGAGAAAGTTGTTATAAATGGTTTGAAACACCTTGTAAGGTGTATGAAAAACAATTTCAGAAAAGCTTATATGTTGTGATGTTTTGGTTTACGAATAAATTTAGTTTATATGTAAGTATAATGTAATTATACAATTGTGATGTATATACCTTTTTCTGAAGTATTTCGCAGAAAGAAAAATTTTACCCTATTTTTGGACTTATTAAAAATTATAGAGGTTATTTTTCGAAAGCAACCAGTAATTAATTTTTTTAATATATTTTTGCACGTGTTACGAAGTAATGCCCAATGAGGATTTTACAAAGAATCCTACATCTAGGACATCGACTTGATGCTTTTCATAAGCATCCTTTTTTATCCTAGTAGGAACTGGTTGCTCAGGAATCAGTTGCTCGAGAACATACAACTATTTTTCGTACTTGAGGACAATCCTCAAATTCCTGTACCAATCCATAAATTTAATTCCGGATACCTCGTCCTTCTTAAGGACAAATTGTAATAATAACTTATAGTGTTTTATTTCATGGTAATTCTAAATACAGAAGCATGCAAAATATAAGTATCATGATAAAACATATTTCATTAAATATGCTCCCACTATTTTACTCAAATCAATGACCCTCATCATTGACTCGGAAAATCCCGTTGGAAGATTTTATAGTAAGACCAAGATCCGTATTTCACCTCGTTCTGAGTCAACTTTGGCCGATCTCCCAAAACTTAGTTATTTAAGTGGGAAACTCCTTTCCAATTACATCTCATGTAACTCTTGGATCAATTGGGTGAATAACTCTTATTCTAATTCTTCTATTGAATTGAAGCCCAACTCTATGCCTCTAGGCCCATTACAATCCTATTGAATTTAGCCCAATTAAGTCAAACCCAATGGTTGGCAGATGAATATTTGACCCGTCACGCCTCACCAAGATTAATTAATGTGCCCAACTTTGGCATGACCCACATTTAACCAATCCTGGCCTTGATGAGTGCCAAATGTGATACTCTCTTCCCTGCATGTATTTTTAAAGCAATAACATAGAAGAAAATATTTAAGTCTGAAAATAAATAAATGCATCTCATTTATTATAAAAAGAAAACCAACGGGTAGAAGATACCACATTGTAACAAAACATAAACAACGCGGAAATAAACTGTTTTAAAACGAAACACATAACAAACATATTGAAACCCAACCCCGATGTCACATTACAGAGCCGGTATAACCATAGTCCGAAACATCTCGGATAAATAACATAAACTAAGAAATCCTAGACTACGAGTAGCGGCTCCTCAGAGTCACTCCTCAACAAGCTGCTCACCGTCCTCTGCATAACCAAAAAGATACATTCAAAGCAAACAACAAAGACAGGCTGCAAGAAACATATATATGAACATAACGGCAATGAAGCAATTAGCAAGATGAGCATACCTCATAAAAACATAACATGCTATCACAAGTCATCATGCATAACACATATACATCATCCATAACAGTCCAATCAATGTATGCTATGCGGTGCAACTCTACTCCACTACTCCATTATGCACTTGGGTCCAATCTACCTCAGGAAGTCAACTTCGGAGTTACATATCCACATTGGCCATTAAGCACCACCGCCGGCAGTCCACCAAACCATGGGTAAACCCCTTGGATAACCGACGCACCGTACTCTAGGATACGCCACCGCTAGGGGCCATATTCACCTAACTCTCGGATGAATCACCGCGGACAGCCAGATCGCCTTACACCCGGATGACCTCCCCTATGTTGAACACCCCCCACTAACATCTCTGATACGTGAATGCATGAGCAACACAGCGCACAATCAAACAATCACCACCTCCGCTTGTGCCACTAGGCTACCCAAGTTTTATCACCATTAACACCTCGACCACTTGGCATCTAGGCCCCCTTGGCCACCAGGCTACCAAGGTACAACATCTTTTAACACTCTGAGCATAAGCACCAGAGCTCAACACCTTGACCAATAAACATCAAGACCCCCTTGCTACTCGGCTATCAAGGTACAACATCATATCGCTTGTTATTTATTTATCTTCATTGAGTCTTCATTGAGTTATCTAGCTTGCCTTTACTTCGTTTGGTGTCTTATTACATCATTGAGGACATTTGGGGTGAAACACCCCTGTTTCATGTTTCTGCGTTATGTTCTTTCTAGCGGAGCATGGTCGTGCTGACTGTTGAGCACGGTCGTGTTCACTGGAGCATGACCGTACTGTTTCTGGGTAGAAGGGTTGAAGAACCATTGTTAAGTGTTCTAGGGCATTCGAAGATCAATCCTAATTGGCTTTCACTAACCATCAATATTAGTTTCATACTCTCAATTAATCTCCATGTCTAATAACTAAGGGGAATTGATCCTTTAATTCTTGTTTCATTATTAATGTCCTTAAAACACTCATGAATCAATCCTAGGGTCTCGCTAAATCTTTGAGCAATAACCTTGTCTCACATTACTATCGTTCAAGTCTTATGGACATTTGGGAAAACATTCCTTAATTCTTAAACATCATTATTAACATCTTTTAACGTCTTATTAACATTATCGTTCATTTCATAATATCAACCAACAACCAAGTCAATCATTCATGACATCATCAATGGCATAACCAAACTCGACATTATTCATAACATCATCAATCCAAGCATGGCATCATCAAATACAATTCATACATAGGCATACCAATAACAGTTAAGCATATATCATCATGAATAGGTTAACAAGTAAACAATAGGGTCATGGGTTAACCCTTCATCTTACGCTACCCCTAATGCCTACATGTTCATACTATCCCTTCTCCTCATATCTAGTATGAAGATTCCCAACAACTACGATGCAAGCAAACTAACCACGTTCTCTCGAGCGGGATGAAAACTTCAAGCCTTGGCCAAACACAAGAGGATTAACCAATTAATCTTCGATTTAAGGAAAAGAGAAAAGGAGATTAAAGAAGGAAGACGGCGTTACCTTTTAATTGGCACTAGCGCATGACTTCTCTCCCAAACGGACTCAAGATCGCGAAGAACTTCAAAGGGTTCAAGGGAAAGGGTAGGGAAAATGTTTGTCACACTAGGATTGCCCAATGTGCCAAAAAGAGGGTTTTCACTCGAAACCCTCGCAGACCGCTCTCTATTTATAACTTCAGACCCGAGCACGGTTGTGCTCCCCCTAAGCACAGTCGTGCTTAACACGAGCATAGGGTTGTGCTCACTTAAGCACCGACAGACAACATTACCATCAACGAGCGCGTTTTCTGGCACGGCCATGCTCCCCTTGAGCACGCCATCGCAGCCAACGCTTGAGAGGGCGGGCTGAGCACGGTCGTGCTTTGTGGGTTCTCATGAAAAGTCCCACTTAGCCCTTTAGAGCACTCTTAAGGTCAAACTTAACATATAAAGCAAACACATAACCACTTATAGGCTTAACACGAAACGAGGTGTTACACCAAGCATCAGAAGGCATACAACTTAACATTAAATTGAGGGAATTTTAATTAATGATCACACCGGCGTTGTATCTCATACAAGGCGTCTCTCAGCATACATGCATACATGCTATCGTTGCGACACCCCATTTTTAGGTATCACATTTACGTAACATTATTCAAACATCAAACCAAATAAAATATTAAGTTGCTGGTTTCCTTCGGAAAACAAGATTCATTCTCTAATTCCCTATACTTCTTAAAAATAGTGATAAAATTTTTTCTTTTTCTGTACACGCATTCGAACACTCGTTAAATAATATACACCACTATATATATATTTTACATATGCTTCAATATTTTACACCAGACCCTTTTCTTACCAGGTCACCATCTACTTGTCACACATATTTTACATTATCTGAAATATCATAACTACGTCATAGTGGGAGTCTGAAAATACTACGCAAAAGATGGCTCTCAATAGCCACTAAGTCAGACTAACCTAAAATTCCCACTCTTTCCTAAAACTACATCCTAAGCTGGTCATCACTACAGAAATCCATTGGGGAGTCCAGTGTACACTCCCCCACCCCCGAAAGATGTGTCTGGAGAGGATACAACAACCCCCTCTCCAACAGCTGCAGACCCTTCATCTCCTAAAGGAATATGGTCAGGATATTCCACTGGATCCTCCTCTGGATCCTCCTCCATCTCCTCCAGAATATTCTCTGGAATTAATACAATGGGTGCAGGAGGTGATCCTGGTGCAACTTGCTGTAACGGTTGAACAAAGTAAGGCGGTTGATGTTCCAGATTTCTGTGTTGTACTAGATTTCGTAATATCATCCAAATAGGCGGTAACGAAACTTCAATTGTTTCCCTACTATGAATCAACTGTTGTGGTCCCTCAGCTATTGTACCTCGGAGCGTCCTCAAAGGACCAGTGTAAGTGGCACTCTGAGCTCCTGGGTTAATAACCCAGGTGTCCCCTCGATCAGTATTGTCGAACATCAGGGCTCGAACCCCTGAGTAGTTCAGATCCACTGCATCCGGATCCATCTAAACGCCGACACATATAGAGATTCCACATAGTAGAGGAAATCACACAGAAATTTGCAAGGGTGAGTTTCCGATATATGAGTTTTAATAAGACAACCCCATGCACGACTCTCAAACAGCAAATACCAAATATTCACAATATAATAAAATTAATTCGAACAGCAGAATGATTTAATTCACAGGGCTTCATGCCCGGCAGTCATCGTCATTTTATAAAAATGCATGACACTTCTATATTCAATCTCTATTTTGATAGCTAATCTCCGGAGATCCCACAACTTTCTGTTTCGTTTCAAGCTGATCAGGCTCCGCACATGGCACATTGTAAAAACGAATAAAACAATGCCCAAGAAAATCACATAACTCACTGGCCACACACAGTTTCACCAGGGTTATTATTTAAAGTTTGACTCATTGTCTCACACATGTACAGAGGCACAATGGTCACTGCGAATTATGGAGTTCATTGTCCATAACCTATTGCGTCACACAGATTGCAATAGTTAACGCATAAACTTGGACACACGATCCTATAAATTTGGACACACAGTCCTATATATTGGCTCACACATATAGAGAGGCTCAATATTTAAATGGAACATAGTCCATAAAAGATACATTGATCCACTCCGGAACTCAATGATCATCATCTCCTGACACGTTTTCCATATACATTGATCCACTCTGGATTCAATGCCCATTTACATGACACAATTGCCATTTATGCATGAGAAAAACTTTTATTCTCGTTTTGTTTTCTTTGTCGTAATAATCTTTCCTTATCGAAGCACAAAGCTTAACGACCATGCTTAATTTTTTTAATTAATACTTTTCACTTTAAGCAAATACAGGACACACAGTCCAAATGTTTTAAACTCAACACAAGATACACAGTCCGAATGCTAAATCACGAGGCCCTTAAACCAATGCACCAGTTTTAGGCTCGCGGATATGGAACTCACACTTTCCACATCAATTTAGGACACACAGTCCAAAAACAAAACTTGCAGGACACTCCGTCCCATGACACAGATCCTTGATCTTACGTGTCCATACAACACTAGAATCCCGACGTCTCGGTTTCTAGGCTTATTTATCTGCTGGTAAAACATTTTGCTCACTGAATAAAAATATTTTTACAGAAATCCTTTTTTTGTTAAAACGTTAATAATATTTGAAAATAATTGATAAATTCCTTTTATTTCTAATTATTTCACTTCAAAAATTAATTCTCAATAAAGTTCAACAATTTTTTTAATAATAATAAAAATTAATAATTTAATTTCGAATAATTAAATAATTAAATATTTAATATTTAATAATATTAAATAAATAATATTAAATAAATATTAAATAAATAATACTAAATAAATATTAAATAACTTGTATCACTTCTCTGTATCAGGAGTAATTGTTCTGACTGCTATAAAATATTATTTTAGAAACTTAATCACTTTAAATAACATTTTATAATAAAATTGAATTTATTTTATAAAAATTAGAGCCTGTGAAAAATTTCACGGTTTCGCCCTTACTATTGCTTATTTACACCGTTTCCACAAAATATTATTTAAATAATAATTTTTTTCATTTTTCTCAAAATCTCCCAAATTAATTCCTCTGATTAATTATCCAACCTTATTAAATTTTTTATCCTTGATTAATTTTTTTTTAACACTGACCAATGTCAGGTTACTTAGACCAACACTCAACAGCAGATAAATTTCAATCACAGAATAGCATGGCATATATCAATTCATGATATGCATCACAATTATAATATAAACAAATAATTATATTCATGTAAGTCCACACATCACATCAATTCAATTACTCAGATAAACATCACATCAATCTAGCAATTAATAGTAAACAATACAATATAATAAAATATTTCATACAGAAAATTAATAAATGACTCCACAAATAAGCATGTGATTATCTTAAACTCCTCAGGCATACTCCCCTTACCTCTTGAAGATTAAACCAACAGTCCCTGTTAATCTTCTTATCCCGATCCGATTTTTCTCTCCGTCAGCGCAAATCAGTTAACTCAGTTGTTTCCTTCAAACGAATTGCAACCAAAATAAATCAAATCAAACAACAATACACTTGGCTCATGGAGGTTAGGGTTTGGATTCAACCACTTTTCTAGGTTAGAAAAATTAAAATTTTGTTAACTTAGGGATTTATGATCCATAAGTAACTTAAGAATGATTAAACACTTAAACCAAGATTATGAACCAAGAACATGAACTAAAACTCATCTAGTTCCAAGAACTAGGGTTCGGTTTTCTCAAGATCATAGGCTAGAATTTTTTAAAATTTCTTCAACTCTTGGATTTAACCAACATACAAAACTTAGAGTTGGATTCAAGTGTTACAAAACAACTTGTGAATCACAAAACCATCAAGTGTTCATACCTAGGGTTTCGGCCTTGATGAAACAAATAGGTTAGAGTTTGATTTTTTTGATCTTCTATGTACTTACATACAAGAACTATCAAGGTACTTGAAGATTGAATCATGAATCAAGACATGAAAATAAAACAAAACCCATGAACATCATATTGTCATAGGTTCGGCCCAGTCCAGAAATTAGGGGAAAAAATTTATCATGATCTTATGCTTCTAGATGATGAAAATAGAGATGATTATAAGATCATAGCAATTTGTTTCATGTCAAAAGGATTTTTCTAGAATTAGTTATGAATTTTTGAATCTAGTTCCATAAACTTTGAGTAAAATGAAGAACATGTTGATTTAAGCCATAAATCTACAAAAGTTGTGAAGAGAAAGGCTTTAAATGACAAGAGAAGAAGTTGTTACCTCTTGATGATCAAAGGAAAGAAAGATTTTGATGATGTTCTTCACAAATTTCTTATGGAGTTCTTAGATGTTCTTAAGGCAAGTTAGTAGTTTTTGAAGAAAAGAAACCATGGAAATGGAAGGAATAATGGCTTAAGTGAAAGAAGACATGTTGGAGCCGTGTATTTTGGGTTGGATTTGGTCAAAGTTCTCAATGGCATGACTTGTAATTTTCATGAAGAGCCAAGGGTAAAATGGTCATTTCCAGGCAAAAGATTCCTTCGCCATAAATGCGCCATTATGGCCATTATGACGCGGATAAGCTAGTCATGTATGCTCGTCAAGTCGGTCAAATCCAATACCTCAGCTTCGTTGCTGACTCCTTGGTTCATCTGATGCAGGTTTTTCTTAGAGATATCTCGACGTATACGCCCGCAACAAATATAATATTTTAATTTTTACATCAAAATTTTCAAAACTTCCAGTATCGTAGTAAATACGATAAAAACACTTTTCATCTCGTTCACGAATTAAAATTAGGTCTTACGAGCAGGAAACTTTTACTGTCAGTGAAAACGCAGACCGGGTTGCGTCTGAATTTTCAACCCAAAATTTCATCTAACCCTAAGATATAAAACATGACAGGAAAATAACAGTATTTTACCCAAAATCATTTTCTAAGTCTCGGATAAAAATATATATTTTTATATATTAATTACCGACACTAGAAAGCAGTGAAAAATCGGGGTGTTACAATCGTACATTTTACAAACATATATAACATTTAAAACATACATGTATACATACATTTTATGCATCACATACACAAACATACATCTCATACGTTTCATACATCTCATTCATAAACATATAAGATAAATTATTATAGTTATCACCTCTTAAAGCGTAAAAATTAAATAAATAATTATTACAAATCTTTGACCCTCGAGCAAGCTTCTCAAGCTTCTCCCATGACGTCATCGTTTGATGTTGCCTCCTCATCAACTCGAGCAATTAAATTTATTAAAATAAATAAATAAATAATTGAAAAGCACGACACATACCGTATTTAAATAAATAAAACACGATATGCAGGTTGTATTTATCCAAAATAAATAACATCATAATGTAGGGCCATAACTAGAGGTGGGTAAACAGACCGGTCCGGTCCGTTTAAGTCCGGTCCGCATAAGTCCGCATTTAAACGGACCGGACTTTATAGTCCGCATGAAAAATGGACTCTGAAAAACAGAGTCCAAGTCCAGTCCGCGGACTCTACACTTGTTTTTTTTTTATAATGAAAAAAAAACTGTGATTCATCAAATTCATATCCATGTTTGAGCAGTAAAGGTGCATTATGAGCCTCAGTCATTAATGACTCCCTCTCCGTCTCTGCAACCATTTTGATATATATCTTCTCCATGTTTTTCTACACAAATTTTAGTTCTTGCTTTTGTAGAGGAACAACATTAGTTATTTAAAAAAAAAAAGTATATATAGATAGGTGTGATGTGAGATACAGAAAGTAAGAAGCAGAAAGAGAAAAAAATATATGGGCAAAGTAGCAAGAGACAGCAAAGATACACCAAAACTCATCAATATGAATGCACTTCTTCTCATCAGAATCTAGTTCAAGACGCCTTGCCATCAAAACCAACCCATCGAAAAGGATGCATGGCAAAAAAAAGAAAAGAAAAACTAACTAAAACAACCACATACCCATCTTCAACCCTCCTTCCCCAAATCACAATTTCGCTATGAAAAATATGAAAGCAACGATTTCGTTTGAATTAATAACAAAGGAAACACTTATTTCAACAATAAAGTAAAAACAAAAAAAGAAGAAGAAAATGCTAGGGCAAAACCACAAATAAATGTATACTGGAAAGTCTTTAAATCTTTTTTTCCCTTACCTCTGGTGCCTGTTTCTTGTTTTTTCTTTTCCTCTTCCAGTTCCTTCTGCTTCTCTTCTTCATCCTTATCGCCCAAGATACATAAAAACATGAGTAAACCCTCTGCAATGGCGAGCCCAGAATGAGGTTGAGCAGGGTGAGGTTGAGGAAGGTGGAGTGCGGCTGGGAGTGAGGACTTTAGGGTTAGGGTCAGGCACATTTGGCTATTCCGTTTTGGGCTGTTCCAGACACACTTGGTCTGTTGCGTTTTTTAGGCCCAACACACGTTTTTTTTTTAATAAAAGCTGCAACAATCCGCAGACGGGTCCGTGAATCCGCGGACTGAATCCGTTTAGCCCGCGGGCTAAACGGATCGGATCCAAAAAGCCCGCATTTAAATGGACTCGTAATTTATGGTGTCCAAGTCCGCGCGGACTGCGGGTTAAATGGACAGTCCGCGGACCCGAGTCCATATACCCACCTCTAGCCATAACCATATACCTTAAAATAAAATATTTAATAACAATTATTAATAATAATAATAATAATAATAAACACTTTATTATTATATAGTTATTAAATAAATTTTAAAGTGAAACTCTTCATGAAATCAATTGCCAAAATAATATCACATTTGATGGATATCCAAATCAGACTAATATCACATAATTAATTTTAATTGGTTCCAAAATCAATTCCAAGAATCGATTTTCATAGCAAATGATTAAGATGAAACTTAATTCACGGATACATGCTTCAATTCACGGATCATTGCATTTAATCAAGGATCCTTCAACAACTTTATTGTTAAAAATAAAAAAGTGTGCCCAAGGAATTCCAGCAAGTAATACGTGCACATTAAATTCACAAATCAATTTGAAATGGGTCATTGCGCAATGGAAGCAATTTTCACGTGAAATCCTATTTGAATAATAGGAACCTTGAAATAGAAAAACCCAGGCAGAACCATTACAAGTGCGTATAAACTAGAAGAACAAATAAATCCATGCGTGTATCTTCATAGAACGCAAACATATATATTTCGCTAGATGCTCAAAAGGATAACATGAAAAGCATTGAATCATATTCAAAACCAGAAAACAATGTTATCAAATAAGCCAAACAAGCACATAGGATTCAAACATGAATCACATAGGCATTAGAATTTACCGCTTGAAGTGTACTTTACTTTTCGATCACAAGTTTCACGAAGGTGTAATACATCTACTCAGTCCACGCGGGTAAATGAGTGTCAGAATTATGCGTCTTACGCTAGCTGACGGCTAGCAACTCCAGGTTAGATTTATAAGTTGACAACTCCCTTTGACCTAACTGCTTATCCTATTAGGCTTTATACACTACAAGCTCAATTGTCCTTATATTAATGAAATCATATTTTTATATTAATAAAATCATATTTAATTAATATAATTGCTCCACATTTGCTCTATGTGTGTGTGACCCTATAGACTTCCACTAAGTTGACAACAATATTAAATATTATAATAATATCAAATATTAATTATAATATTAAATATTATAAATAATGAGCGACATCTAGCAATGCATTATTACTACCCAATTAGCGAGAATATCGGTGATCCGATTTTAGCCTTATCATGACCAAAATTTACTGTGCAGTATATGCCCATTCGTCCATATGTCTTAAATGAACACAAGGCATAAGAGTGTCATCTTTATTATGTTCAATTGTTTGTTCCTCGATACCCGAATAGACATGTAATAACAAACGGGCCCGATATCACATATTGGCCCACTTCTGCGTGGCCACACATATTTCACGTCTCACTCTATCGAGGGGCCCATGACATTACCCCTGTTATATAGGAGGGATGAATCCTATCTACATCACTCACACTCCTCAACATGATTTATTGCAAGCCCAATAACTACATTTATGATCACCCTGCTATGCGTGACGTTTGATAGCATTAAAACCTACAACTCCTCATGTTGGAATCTTAGTCACTTCAAGTTGGAGGAATATTTCACTATGGTCATCGTGTGAATACTTATGATACTTACATAACTATTATGAATATTATTACATAACTACATTTATTATTATAGTGGGTCACACGGTATAAATATTGCTCCTAATATTTATACCTATGTGCTGACTTGATATCCATGAGATGTGGTCATCAGTCTACTCACACAATAGTCTCTATGTAATATTGTCGTCCTAATTAATAATAATACCCGACTACAGATATTTAAGAATAGAGTTCTATCACTAGTGCAATAAGTGCATTTTACGTCAGTTAAAATTGATTTTTTACATCAGAATACTGACTGACGTAAATACAACTGACTTTAATAGTTAATATTTTAACGCCGCTTAGAAGCGGCGTTAAATATAAAACTATTAACGTCAGTTCTTTAACAAAACTGACGTTAATTTTGTAAAAATTAACGTCAGTTTTTTAAACAACTGACGTTAAACATAAAACTATTAACGTCAGTTCTTTAAGACAACGGACGTTAATTTTGTTAAAACTAACGTCAGTTGTTATAAAGAACTGACTTTAAAGGTTTAATTTTAACGCCGATTGTTTATTACAATCGACGTTAATAGTGTATCTTATATTTTATAAAATACTATTAACGCCGCTTGTTTGATACAACCGACGTTAATAGTTTTTTTTTTAAATTCAGTTTTAAAATATCACTCCCCTCAGCTATCCCCGCATTCAAGAAATATCCCAAGAATACGTGAATATCACACGCATTACAGAATTGCAAAGGAAAAACGGAACAATGGGGGGACTTGAAACCAAAACCTATGTATATATATAAATAAATTTTAGTTCCAATGTCTAAAAAACAAAACTACCAATCTAAGGATATATATATACATGTTATTAATTAGTTTCTAAAGTCTAACAAAAAAAACTATTCATCTAAGTAGTGCGGAGGTATCCTGTCAATTCCTTTTTCAGCCGCATACTTGAAGAAGAATTCAGCGAAGCGCATCCTCAAGTCTCTTAACTCATCTTCTTGAATAGGCGATTGGTCGATAAATGCCTAGACACGTTCAAATAATAACAATAACATCAATGCAAGTCATCTTCAAAACTATAATATATAATTTAACAAGTTGTTTAAATATTACCTTATTCCATCCATCCGTAATAGATTCGAAGACTATGTTCAGCATATGAAGCATCACATAATAGCCGCACGACCACCCGTCAATTTGAAATCGAGACTACCAACAAAATTAATTTCAACGTCAGTTGAATATACATATAAATTAGTAATTATAATATTAATTATTTGATAAATAAACTACCAAACCTTGAGGATGTTCCATACAGGATTTGCTTTAGCCTTAGAAGTCCTACTTCTCCCGTTGGCGCAACTTATGCTACTCACCTTCAGCGCGCTATCATAAACAAATAATCATGATGATCAATTAACAAATTCATATATCATGTGTGTAATAAACTAAAAACAACTGATATTAAAACTTAAATTAAATTTAAGATTAGTTACTTACTTATTTACAGCTTCCACCACCTTCGGTGGCGGATCTTGGTGGAGAGAAAGAGAAGAATATGACAAGATGCCTAGACGGGTGAAGTACGAACAACTGCCAATGGCTTTTCATACAGTAGGGAGCCAGATATAATTCTTTCGGATTGTCTCCCAACAAGTTCCCTAAGTATTTACTCAATGCATCGCCAGCAAAGAAATCGGGCAGAAGGATTGACGGATCTAAGAAACCGTAAACTGATGCAACGCCCTTATCAAGCTGAAGACGATGGAGATACCTAAGATATGAAAAGGTGTGGATGTTAATTACATAATATATATATTGAAATTAAAATAAATTATTAAATGGAAAAATACCAAAAATAAATAAGTTATAAAATTAAAATTAACTTACGTGCACCAGAGACTGAAAACATTGCTGTTCATCCAGACGTTATTTTTGCAGGCGTTCCCGAGATCGTCACTACAGAAGGTAAATATCCTCCGTTGATCTGGGCGTGCCACCCATCCATCGTACTCCAATGGACATTCAAAAATCTCAAACGCATAATCCTCACCAAATGAGAACAAACGAGTGATAGGTGACAGCGACACCGACGTCGACTTGGCCTTCAGTTTAGGAAAAATAAAATAGATAAGTTGTTGATAATTAAAAAAAACACAAGTAATTATTTGACTAATTTGGACATTAATAATGAATACATACCTTTGTTAACATTTCGAGCTCACGTCGTTTGGAGTCCAACTCAAGCTCACGCCTTTTCATTTCCAACTCATGCTCATGGCGTTGGACTTCGAACTCCCGCTCCCTAGCTGCCAACTCATCATCCTCCACATGTGCCCTACTAAAACTCTCTTTTGTGCTCACATGTGAAGGGTTGACATACCCTGCGGTGTCCTGGGATGTACCGACGGAGGAAAGCTCTCTGGCAAGCGCTTGCTTGAATTCTGGGTTGGATATTAAGCCTTGCATCAGATGTGTTGTAATAGCTGGGTTGGACATGAGGTGCTGAGTAATGTCAGCCAAAATTGATGCTTCATCGACCACCCGCTTTCGTGAAGCAGACTTGCCATAATATTCTTTGATGGTCACGTTCCCAGGAACACCGAGAACCCGACCAGGATGGTCTTTCTTGCCTAGAGCAGTCATCAAGACGTCCCGCCGTCCAGAAGGGACGAATGCGCCCTGGGAGGATTGTGCTTTAAGATCCATCTACAATGAAAAAAAATGAAAAAACGTGCAAGTGAAAGTGTTGCAAATATCTATACAAATATCAATTGAAATCATGTTAATTATTTACTTACAATCTTATCTGCCACTTCGCGAGTGGCATCAACTTCAAAAGATCCCGTCTTTGTCATGCGGCCAGCTAACCAGACATCCTCGCGGTCGATGTCCGACAGAGGACTTAATGGTGTGCCCTCAGGCACCTTTCCTCTTTCAATCCTAGCAGAGTGCTCTTCCTGCTTCGCCCTCAACCTATCCGTCATCATCTGCTCGATCCGAGTCTGGTACCCACCCTGAGACATGGTGTGGCGGTGGATGTTCTTCGTCTGATTCTGCCGACCCTTATTTGCCTTAGACTATTCAAACAAAAACACATAATTAAATACAGTTAAATGATCTATAATAAGCATACAAAATTAACTTAATCAACCAACCTGAAATTCTCCATCCTGTCGACTCCTGGCAAACATATCCCAAGTATCCTGATCAATCCAGGGATAATCCGAGAACATTTTATCAAGCCGCTTCTTCCCAGATACATAGTACCTGGTAAGATCATGCTTGAACCCATTCCAACGCTTTGATGCCATTTTCATACATTTATGACGATGATCCTCGTCATTTGGCACGATCAAGATACCTACACATTAAATACATAACAACTGGATGGATTATAACTCGGATAATTATCTAATAATGTAAATCAAACGAATGTAAAGGTAAAATACCGTAATAGCCTCCCAAATCTGATCCTTAACGTTCTGTGGAACGTCATTCCAGTGGTTGTAGTTGATGCTTACGTGCTGCTTCGCTTATAGAAACACCCACTTATTAAATTCTTTAGCACGGGGTCCCTGGGCATTTAGATTAGCATCGAAGGACACCTCAAGCTTCTGTCCGCTTTGCTGTCCTTCTCTAGTTTCTTCAACTAGGTGGCTCCTCTACCCCGTTTCCTATGAGCCTGTGATGTCTGTATGGACAAAAAAAAAAGATAAAATAGAGGGTTGTAACATTATAAACTTACATTAAAAAGAAGGACTAAAGATAGTATATAACATGTAAACTTACACTAGAATCAGGCGTAGGCGTGATCGGGTCCTGCGAAGCCCCCACAGTGTCCTCCTATGCATGTGGGCTATCCGATTGATCCATATGTATGCCTGTTCAGAAACAATATATATGTATTAACATAGGTTATAACTCAAAATAAATACAGAAGTATAAATAAAAATAACTAGATAGGTCTTGTTGATATACAAAACATCTATCCAATATAAGGACAATACGGGATATTGAAAACAATAGTTTTTGAAGATTGCCAAGCACTGGTCACGGCCTGGCCGTGATGTCCATCACGACCGTAACGTTCCAACTGAACCAGACCCTCATAGGCAGAACTGATCACGGCCTAGCCGTGATGAGCATCACGGCCGTGACAGATCAACCAGCAGAGCAACATGCACTCAAAACCAAAAATAGAGACATTCCAAACAACTCAAACTCACGGTTTCAAGTTTCAACTACTGAGACTACAGTTTCAACATACACTCAAAACCAAAAATAGAGACATTCCAAACAACTCAAACTCACAGTTTCAAGTTTCAACTACTGAGACTACAGTTTCAACATACACTCAAAACCAAAAATAAAAAAATGTGCCCTAAAGACTCACCAGAAATAGGCGCTCGCGTGGTGGTGGTGGGGAAGCTCGAGTGGTGGCCAACGTTTGATGTGGTTACTGAGAGCAGAGGGACAAGGAGAGTTAGTGCGCGGGAAGGGGAAAGAGAGATGTCAAGTTATTGCAAAGAATGAGCGGGAAAGACAGAGTTAGGGGTTAAGAGTGTACCTCACGGTGGTGGCGAAGAAGCCCTCGCGGTGGTTGCGGTGGAGATGAGCTCGCAATTAGGGCAGAGTGAGAGTGAGGGTTGAGAGTGAGGGTTGAGCGTGATGAAAAGAGAAAAGAGACGTACAGAGAAGTGCAGAAGGCGCGCGGGTGTAAACGTTATAATCAAAATAAAACAACATTTTACGTCAGTTGTTAGTAAAAATTGACGTTAAAGGTCATATATTTAACGTCAGTTCTCTTAAGAAACTGACGTTAAAAACACTCACACTTCTAACGTCAGTTTTATTACACAACGGACGTTAAAAGTTTATTAGTTTCTGCAAAAACATTCATTCCTTTAACTACTGTGCTACTTACCCATTCACCTTGTAACCTAATCCTCTTAATGAGCAGTAAGTTTTTAGATAAGTTTTCAAGAAGATCAGAATAGCTTAGTAACTTCATCCCCTGCTCCTATAAATAGATTCCTTCCATCCTTTTAATTTTTTCTGCTTCACAATATGGCTCTGCCATGGAGATTAACTTCATCACTCTTTCTTCCTATGCCTAGACTCAAAGATCTTTGTCTTAATGGTCAAACAACTTCTGAGGTTGTGTAAATCACATAACATGGATGGTAAGGTTGGGTGAATCACGTAATGTGATTCTCTCACTTTATTTCATCCCCGTCATCCCTTTCACTTTCCTTTGGAAGCAAGTGACTGTGGATTCAAGACGATACATCAAGGAATTCCAGTGAAGAAGAAAGATGCAAAGATCCATTTCACTTTGCTTTCGCTGCTAGTGACTGAGGATTTACTTTGCATCATGGAATTCAAGTGGGGGAGGTGATGCATCCATTGGAGTTTCTGATGACAGACTCGAGAAGAAAATGATGTTGAAGCGTAAAACTTTTTTATATTTTAGGGCTATGTTGCAGAAATTTTTTGTCTTTTAATCATGTAATTTTAACTTATGAATCGCTTCAATGAGATACGATTTGATTATACATATAACTTGTTTTATGTTAAGTGTTTATTTATTTTAATTTGCACAAGAATTTGTTTACTAATTGAAGCTAATTAATAAAAATTAAAAATAAACTTGTTTAAAAAAAGGTTTAGAAATAAACTGCATTATATGGAGTGATCTGCGTTAAGAGGGACAACAGGGACATGACAACCAATAAAATGAGTTTCATAATTATTTACGTCAGTTATTTATAGAACTGACGCAAATAGTGATTTAATATTTACAAACTGCCACCACCTCATTTTTAACGTCAACTTAATTTATGACTCGCCAAGTTCCCGTATATTAATTACATTATTTCCAATATTCATTCTCGCGTTTATAATATATAGGATTATTTACGTCAGCTATTTATTTAATCAAGTAAAAATCACACTTTTAACGTCGGTTGTATAAAAACGACGTTAACAATAAATATTTTTTACTTTAAAAACAATTTTAACGTCATTTTTTTTAAACAACTGACGTTAAAAGTGTATAGATATCTGCAAAAACATTCATTCCTTTGACTATTGTGCTACTTACTCATGCACCTTGTAACTCAATCCTCTTATTGAGCATTAAGTTTATAGATAAGTTTTCAAGAAAATCAGAATAGCTTAGTAACTTCATCCCCTGCTCCTATAAATAGCTTCCTTCCATCCTTTTAATTTTCGAGCTTCACAATATGGCTCACCATGGAGATTAACTTCATCACTCTTTCTTCCTATTCCTAGACTCAAAGATCTTTGTCTTAATGGTCAAACAACTTCTGAGGTTGTGTAAATCACGTAACATGGGTGATAAGCTTGTGTAAATCACGTAATGTGAGTTGCTCACCTTATCATCCTTCCGAGAATCACTTTCTTGGAGGGCAAATCAGGTGCTCGGGCGTCACAGGTTCCAAAACCTCAGCTTTGGCAGCAAGTGACCGTCATGGAAGTCTCTAGAACCACTGCCTTTGCTTGAAACATATCTAGTGCACCTGTTTTTGCCTCTCTTGAGCTCTCTCATGCCCCCCAGTTTTCTGAGGTCTTAAAGGATGCAAGTGACTGTTCCAAGACCATTGCTAAAACAGATCGAGTGCACCCTTCTGAGTATAGTTTTCCCTTTGGCATATTTCATAAAACTCTCTCGATGGGATGTAGCTTTAATGTTTAGGATTTTAAACCCTTTCAATGTAACTTTTTATAGGATTTTAAACCCTTTCAATCTTCTCAGATCGATCGTATTACACTTCATGAATGAGATCCGGGTTTGGGTTATTGATTCAACTTATACTTCGCACATATATTTTAGTTTTCAAAACAGAAACACAAAACATCAAAGCAATTATGAAACTGAAACTTTGAGGAAGGCAATGCGGAAGGGTACGTATACTAGATAAAAAAATTATTAAAATAACCTTTAACGTCTGTTGATGTAAGGACTGACGTTAAAAGTGAAGTGACTCACTTTTAACGTCAGTTCGATAAAGAACTGACTTTAAAATGTTCACTGTTAATGTCAGTTGTTTATTGAACTGACGTTAAAAGTGAGTCACTTCACTTTTAACGTCAGTCCTTAAAACAACTGACGTTAAAATTGAATTAATTAAGTCTGATATTTACAAAACTGCCACCGCCCCCTTTTTAACGTCTAGCTTTTGGTTAACTGACGTAAACCTTTACCGTCTAATGTATATTTTCCACTAGTGTATTATTGAGGTCTCACGATTAAGTCACGTACTTAATATCTCATTGAATGAATTGCCTATTTTAAGGACTTTATTATGCTATAAACTAATAACATAATTAATGAATGCCATATTCATATACCAAATATATGATTGAATTCATAATACAAATGATGTTCTATTCAAAATAGATTGTCCTCTAGAGCTTACACCAATAGAAGGTTGGTTGTTTGTGTCCGATCTTGTGATGTTTCGTTGAGTAAGGAGCTAACTACCAAGACCAAAGGAAGAACCTTTAGTTTGCCTACTAGAGGTAAGGGAAGATTACCTCTAATGGTTTGATAGCTTCATGAGTTTTGTCTGTTTGTATGAGTGTGGTTGTCCTTGCTTGAGATGACATGATGATTGTCCCTGCAAACAGTAATTAGTCCTTCGTTGACAGTGTTCAGATAGACTAGGTTTAGACCAAAAAGATGACATGATGATTGTTAGAATGATTGTAGCATGTTTTGAAATTGCTTGATTTATTTGATGAAATATGTGTTTTGAAGGGGCAAGCATAAATTGTGGTATTTCTTGCCTTGAATTGAATATATTTATGATTGTTGGATTTAAGATTTAATGCCTATATTAATATATTGTATTGTGATCTTGCATGACTGGATTGGTTGAGAGCATAGCATCGACAATAGCTTAATAATGAAGATTAAGACGCTTAAAAGCCTTAATCGAAGAACTATAGATATTTTATTCTTTTAAGAGGAAGACTTTAAATTAATTGATATAATGACCAATTTTACTAAAAGTCACTAAGTTAAGAATTTAAAGATGGTTTTTAAATAAGACTTATGAAGATAAGTGTTAGTGAGGAAAAGTAGTGAGAAGTTGCTTATTAGTATTTTTCTAAACATGTTTTAAAAAGGTATTGTACGGCCGCTACCACGTATCCCTAGGAGCTACTCGATGCTCTAAAACTTACCCTAACAAACATACAACATCTAGACATTGTCACAAACAGCGATCTTGAAAGAAATCAATAAACAAAGTGAGAAATCATGCAAGAATGAGGAAAGAACGAAGAACGACAATGTCGACGTGTTAAGGATTCGAGCATTGCCTCGGTCGATCGACAAATCAAAGGCAGATATATGACGTGCTTGTTGCCCTGATCGCAGATTCGAAGTCGGAATCAATATCGGATGGGCGGATTGCTCACAATCTCAACTTTCTCTCTAAACCTCCACAACTTCTCTCTCTACTCTCTGGTTTTGCTTGGACGAAATGAAAGAAAGCTCAAGAGAAAAGAAGAATAAAAGAACTTAGGGGTGATGATTGGCACTGAGCACGCTGTCTCCACGCCTGAGCGTGGAGTTTCCTGCGCCACGTCTCTACCACACGTTGTTCTCGTACTGTCGCGTGTCCACTACGTGTTTGCACCACAGAACGCTCAAGCGTCCACATGAGTCACATTTGAGCGTTCCAATGCTCAAACGTTGGGTCTCTCCATGCTCGAACGTTGGGCTGATGTCGGTACCCGACTTTCACGCGTTTCGGTGCGTTATGGGCTCGTTTGAAGTCCGATTGACCTCAAATTTGACACACACGCTCATTAACTCCTAAGGAGCATAATTAAGCCTTCAAACATGCTTAATCATTTCCTCGTACGTTAATCGAGAAAACATGACATTACATTAAGCCAAATAGAAAATTAAAAACAAAACAAACATATCCGCACAAGGTTCTCTAGGTTAAAAAAAAGATATAACATAAAAGTTTTTCTTTATTTTTCATATTTTACTTCAGTATAAAGTTCCTTTATAACTATTTTCCGGGACCGCAGCCCATCTTTTCGGAAAGTCATTATATCCTCAAGCATATAACTTAAAGGAATGTACAATTTCCTAGTTAGAAAGCAAAATAAAACGTCACACAGGGAGCTTTAGTAGTCAATTTACCCTGGCACAATTTGTGATTATAGACAAGAGCCACTGAAGATGCCTCATGTTAGGATCCCTGCCTGAATTAATTTCCTAGAACTTTTGTTTGGTCTGAAAACGATGCTGTCGATCAGATGGTCAATAATGTAAAAATAATAGCCAAATCCATGTCTTTTTGCTGCCTGTCGTTTTAGGCAATATAAAGAAAGACTAGATGAGCTTGCATGTGGACAACACAATTTTGTATACACAGCCCATACTATTATACTCACCGACCGCCAAACATTACTTCAATGAAACAATGATGCTTATTCCAAGCTATAATGTCATGTGTTTTTTTTGGTTCCATTCAATCAATCTAGTATATGCAAATGAATGATCTTGATTCAATATCTGCCTAATTTTTGTTTTATATATATATATATATCTGCCTAATTTTGATTATGATATATTAACTCAACATCCTTGTTTTTTTTTTCTTATTTCTTTTTATGCCTAACATCCTCAACTAATATTTTTAAATTGGTTTGATGAAGTTTTTAGCCATGAAAATTAAGTGAATTTTAGTTTTAATCCCTACATTCTTTTCTCGTTAGTTTTGGTCCCTGTAAATTTAAAACTTTTGATTTTAGTCCATACGTCAGTTATTTTATGTTAAGTGCTTACGTGGTTAACAAAGTGCCACGTCAACACTGTCATGTCAGCAAATATGCCACGTTGACAGCTACATATAAAAATAAACTTTTGTTTTAGCCTCTGAAAAGTGAGTAAATTTTGGTTTTAGTCCTGTACTTTTTCGTTGGTTTTAGTTCCTACAAATTTAAAACTTTTGATTTTAGTCTCAGTCGTCAGTGATACTGTTAAGTGCTCACGTGACTAACAGAGCGTCACATCAACATTGTCACGTCAGCTTTATTATTATTGTTTTAAGCCATGTAGGTTGCCACATAAAAAATAATGTTTATAAAAAATAGTAACATGATTTATTATTATATTATTTTAATTTTTATTATTATAATATATTATTTTTTTTATAAAACATATGATTGTTATTTCTTCTTCCTTTTTTCTCTACCGTTCTTCTTTCATTTTGCAGTAATCTTGCTTTCTCCTTCTACAATAATTTTTATGCTCTTTTGCGTTGAGGAGGGCATCATGGTCACGACTTTAGAAATTCATTGCAGGAGAATGAAATGGGAAAACATGAGAGAAAGAAGAAAAAACGTAGGTATGAATGGAAGTACAAAAAACACTGCAAAAGTTACAAAGAAAAGCTTCAGAGGAGGAAGCAAAATTGCTGCATAATGAAGGAGGGACGATGAAGAAAAGATGAAGAAGAATGGACAGTCTGATTTTATAAAAAAAAGTTATAATATTATAATAATAAAAATTAAAATATATAATGATTAGATATAATAATAATTAATGTTAATATTTTCTAAAAAAAATAAAATTATGACGTCGCAACCTATGTGTCTTAAAATATTAATAATTAAGTTGATGTCGCAATGTTGACGTGGCACTCAGTTAGCCACGTCAGCACTTAACAGAGTGTCACTGACAATAGGGACTAAAATCAAAAGTTTTAAATTTACAGGACCAAAACCAAGGGGAAAAAAATTACAGGGGCTAAAACCAAAATTCACTCATTTTTCATAGACCAAAACCAAAGTTTATTTGTATGTGGCAGCCAACGTGATATAAAATAATAATATTTTTGTTGTTGTGACACTCTGTTAGCCACGTCAGCATTTAACATATGATTATTGACGGCATGGACTAAAACCAAAAGTTTTCAATTTACAAGGATCAAAATCAATGAAAAAAGAATGCAGAGACTAAAATCAAAACACACCTACTTTTCAGGGACCAAACAGTTGATTAATCCTTTAAAATTCATAGAGTTAGATTAACGAGGGTTGGCTTATTGAATCATTTTTCTTGATAACTAATTTATAATTTAATTGTAATTTCATTATAACTTCTCACTAAAATTAATACTTTATATATCTTAATATTAGAATCAATTTTTTTTGTGTGGTTATCATGTCATTGGTACGAAATATTAATCGTCAGAAATGTGATGACTAATTTTCGTGGGAAACCTAGACAACATTTAAGGATTATCCCCTCCCAATTGTAACACCTCGTTTTTCGTATAAAGGCTATAAGTGTTTGTTTATGTTTTATATATGTTGTATATGGTGTTAGCCTCTTAGAAATACGCTCTTAGAATGTTAAAATGGGGTTAAGTGGGATTTAGAGGTGAAAAGTCCCTATCTAGTACATGAGTACGGCCATGCTCATGTTTAGCACGATCCCATGCTAGTTGGCGTGCTCAGTGGCTACTTAGGCCACGAGAACGGTGGTGCTCAAGGGGAGCACGACTGTGTCGGAAATCGGAGTTTTTGACGAACATAGTGTAGGCTTCGTGCTTACTTGAGCAAGCCCGAGCTCAGGGTGAGCATGGCTGACCTTTTAACTAGAAGGGTTTTAGAGAGGGTTACAGGTACAACCCTCATATTGGCAGTTTTAGCAACCCTAGTGCGGCTCCAACCCCTCTTTCCTTTGAACCCATCAAATTCTTGAAGTTCTTGCGTTGTTTGGGAGAGAAGTCGCTCGTTAGTGTCAATTAAAGAGTTGAGGAATTCGTCGAGCCGCTCGAGGGAACCAGAGCAGAATTGCTTACCCTTGGCAAAGAGTTTAGATCTTCATACAAGGTATGGGGAGAAGGGATTCATATAACATGTAGGACATGGGGTAGCATAAGATGAAGGGTTAACCCATGACCCTATTGTGTGCTATTTTCCTAAATGTTTTGTCTTGCTATATGTTCACCTACATTTTATATATGATTGGCATGTTTAATTGTGGATTAGTGATGATGATGTTTATGTCATGAATGAATGTTTGATTTGATGATGATGTTTATGTCGTGGATGAACGTATGCTTGAGTTGTTGATGTTGTTAATGTTAATAAGAGATTAATTAAATGAACAGGGCTTGGTAATAGTGAATGGAATTAAAGGATTAATTTCCCCAATTGTTCATAAAGCATGAAGTTTAGTGAAGAGGGGTGAGGTTAATGCTCAAGGGTATAGTAAGACCCTAGGTTTGAATTATGAGGGTTTTATAGATGTTACCAATGAAACAAGAATTAAAGGATTAATTCCCAATAATCATAAGACATGGAGACTAAATAAGAATAAACAAGATTAATACTTGGTGGTGTAGTTAAAAGACCATGGGATTGATCTTGAATGCCTTAAAGAGTTTGGCAAGGGTTCTAACCCTTCTACCTAGACCAGTACGACCATGCTCCAGTAAGCACACCTGTGCTCAATAGACAGCACGCCTGTGCTCAACTTAAATGTCAGCATGCTGGGGGTCAGCACAACCATACTCCCCTAAACAGAACAGACGTTAAAAGAGAGCAAGGGTGGTTTCACCCAAATTGTTCTCTATGATGAAATAAGACATCAATTGAAGTAAAGACAAATTAGATAACTTAAGGAAGACTTAGCGAAGATAATTAAACACGAACATTAAGATGGTTAAGTCGGTAATGATGGGTTACCGCAAGTTGTTATGCTTTGGTGCTTATTGGCCAAAGTAGCCTTGATGCTTATTGGTCAAGGTGTTAATGATGTTGAACCTTGGTGCTTATTGGCCAAGGGGGCCTTGATGCTTATTGGTCAAGGTGTTGATGGTGTTAAACTTTGGTGCTTATTGGCCAAACTGGAGGTGGTGACTTGATTGTGTGTTGTTGTTACTCATGCATTCACACATTGGAGATGTTAATGGGGGAAGTATGACATAGGGGAGGTCATCCAAGAGTAAGGCGATCTGGCCGTCCGCGGTGATTCATCCAAGAGTTAGGTGAATTGTGCCCCCCTGTGGTGGTGCATCCTAGAGTATGGTGCATCAGCTATCCAAGGGGTTCACCCATGGTCTGGTGAACTGCCGGCATTGGTGCTTATTGGCCAATGTGGATATGTAACTCCGACGTTGTCTTCCTGATGTAGTTTTGGATCCATATGCATAACGGAGTAATGGAGTAGCACTGCATCACACAACATACATTGAGTGAGATTATGTGAATGATGCTAATATGCTAGATGTTGTTATGATTTAATATGCTAAATCTACATGTGATGTATGCTCATCTTGCTAACTGCTCCTTTGCCATTATGTTTATACATCAATTTCTTACTCCGATTTTTCTGTCGTTGTTTGTATGTACCTTTCTTTTATGCAGAGGATGGTTAGCAACCAGTTGAGGAGTGACTCTGAGAAGTCGTTTACTCGTAGTTTAGGATTTCCCTTTTGTTTGTTTTGTTTGTCTGAGGTATTTCCGGATTTGTTGGTTACCAGCTCAGTAATGTGACATCGAGGTTGGGTTTTGTTTTCAGTGATGTTTCTTGTTTATAACTTGTTTTATTTTCCGCGTTGAGACGTTTTGTTCATGTGGTATCTACTACCCATGGTTTTCATTATTATGAAATAATATGCATGTGTTTCTTCTATTTCTTTTCCTTTTATGCCTTTATAAATACATGTGGGATAGAGGGTGGTTTTCTCTCCATACAATAGAGATAAAAGTTGAATCTCTGACCACTTGCTTAAGGGATTTGAGCCTACTACTCAAACCAACCAACCATATGTTGGTAATATTAGGATCAGATGAATTTTCTAGCACCCTAAAATTTTTTATATAATGAAAGTAAAAACATTGGTAATGTTAAATGTTGTAGGGAAAATTCAAACTCTCTTTTACGTTCAACCTGAGCCAACCAAAGATACCACCTGTTCTATAGCAGCGGAATTTCAATTATATCATAGCTTTGATCTATAATCTATATATATCTATATCTATATAAATAATACAAAGCAATAATCAAGAACCGAAAAGCAATTTGAGTGACTTTTCTCTCTCTCTCTGATGAGAGTCGTTGGTTTTCTCTCCCTCTGGTGAGAGTTTGTTTTCATCTTGTCTTTTTTATCAGTGAGTTTTTGTGTGTGTTAGCTGCGATCATGTCCAACTTTTCAATCCCATACATATTGCAACACCTGAATGTTGATATGCTGATATTGAATGGCGGGCCATGGTCTTTCGAAAACCATCTCTTGATTCTGAGTAGTATCAATCTGGGGGATATTCCTAGTCAGGCTCCGTTGTACCATGTGGCCTTTTAGGTGCAAGTCAACTTCCATTGTGGCCCCATTGGTCACGTGGAAAGCCACTGTGCGAAGATCTTCAAGTTGGTAGATGATGATGGAGTTAGTGGCCGGTGCTAGAAGAAACAAGGAGGGTTTTAAATTGCGGTTGCGGTCACCGTTGTGGTCACTGCAGCCGCTGTGATGCGTGCGGTCGCTTACGATTTGAAAAATTCACAAAATGAAAATAAAACTTTTTTTTTTGTAATTTTATATATCTTTTATTAATGATGTTGCACAAATTTCTATTCATTTTTAATACATTGTATTATGTTTATGAATAATTTAAACTTAATTTAGTGAAAATAAATTATAAATAAAACTTTTAAGCACATATAAGTACAAAATTACAAAGAAGTAAGAAGGTCAGAAACTTAATAGTACATAAATATATATGAATAACAAATAAAAAGATAATAGTGTCACATATAGGAATACACCCAGCTACAATTGTGATTCTAAAATAACGTCACATTGTCACCACTTAGAGATACGTCTTCACTACAAAAAAAAGAAGAAGATAATCTTAAAAAAATTTGATTAAAAAAAAATTCTCATCTAAACTAGCCTTCAAAAAAAACTTTAATATAAACTAGTAATTAGCAAAACACAGATAATCTAATTAATAATTACAGTAAATTATTTAATACAACAAATCAATTATTAGCATATAATTTGAACAATAAATACTAGCTAAACATATACTAAACCAGTAATTAGATTAATATATCAATATATATTTTATTTCCCTCTCAAATTTTCCCTATATTATTCCCAAATCTCAATTAATTTCCCACCTAAAATTTTTGATTAAAAAAAAATTCCCCCACCCAATTCGGTCACCCCCCCCCCACCCGAACCCCCCCCCCCCCCCCCCCTCACACACAGTGACTGATAAAGTGATAAGATGTGCAGCAGTGAGTGAGTGACCTAAACCTAATTAGTAATTACCTATCCCTCTCAGCCTCTCTCTCGTCCCTCACGCTCACGCCCTCACCTTTTCTTCTTCAGTTCTTCTTCCCCTGTCCCTCTCTCGCCCCTCACAGCCTCATGATCTCACTCTCACCATCTCACCTCTTCTTCTTCCCCTCCTCTGTTTCTTTTTTTTCTTCAAGTGAGCAACCTGCAACCCTAGCTGGAAGTCTCACCACTCACCGAGTCACATCTCACCCCTCCCCAGCCGTGAGTCCGTGACAGCACTAGCCACCATCTGCCCCAGTCACCTCCTCCGCCGCCGTGCTCCCCTTGGTGCCGAAGCATGATGACCAGTCAAGTCTCAACCAGTTACCCTCCCTCCTCCTCCGTCACTCGTCCGGCGCCGCGGCTACCCACTGGCCAAAACCCAGATCGCGCTCCCCCTGGGCCCCTCCCCTCTCTCTCAGGCTCAGCCTCCCCTCTCTCTCTCAGGCTCCGCCTCACGACCCACGGCCTCCAATGCGGTTGATGCGGCCGTTGCGGCCGTTACGACATTACGTTGCGGCCGTTACGCCGTTACGTTGCTGCCGTAACGGGTGATTTTGAATCACACCACAATTGCGAACCGATGCCGTTGCGGTGAGTCCCGCAACCGCAATATTGCGGCCGCATTAGCAGTTGCGGACCACATTTTGAAACCCTGGTGGAGGCAGTCATTGGTTGAGGGAGGAAGGAGGGGCGAAACAGACGGTCGTGGGCACAGGAAATGGCTTGAATAGTGGGATACGTTATCAGGGAACGGATTATCAGGGATCTAATATTTTTAAGGAGCACGCGGGAGATAAAGAGTATCATCAGAATGCTAAAAGTAAGCCTATTGATGTGAATGTGGATCCGTCCCAAAATCATAAAGAATCGGGTAAGGCCGTTATTGCACGAGATATGATACCACTTACCTTTATTATGGTTAATAATGAGGCTCTTGTGTTGGGCAAAAAAAGGTCCTTCTTGTGACTACAAGGATAATGAAGCTGAAGTAGTAATTTCTAATGCAATAATGACTAGTTCTTCTTCTACACAGCAGATCACTAATGATGAAAACATGGTGCATTTTTTAATGGCAGGCTCTGGTCCCCAGGCCTGCCAGAAGCAATAAAATTTTTTAGTTGGAACTGCCGAGGCCTGGGTAATTTGCGAGCAGTTCCTACCTTTAATTGTCTCGTTCGGTATTATTGGTTGGACGCGTATTTTCGTTTTTCTTGTTTTCTTTTTAAATTTTAGTTCAAGCAAATAAAGCAATGGAAATCTCTTGGCAGTGCATTGAGTTTTTTTTGCAGGGTGCACAAAGTCTCGGTGAACTGACAATCGATTTTTGCATTAATTAATGCTTGTGACGAGGGATGACATCTCTTCAAAGCTAAATCTTACTGTCACTCTCCAAGACTCCAGATGCAAGGAAGGAAAGCCCTAGACCTAATACATACTATTCATTGGTTAATTGTGATTGTTTCAACCAAGGTGTTGTTCGAGTTTGACTTTGGTATGTAATGGATAGTATAAAAAACGGTCAAGAGGACCAAGTTGATTATAGGGTTATTATTTCAAATTGTAGGAGTATTTTATCGTCTAATGTTCCTAAATCGTTGATAAAGTTTTCTAGGAGGGAAATCTATGTAGTTTCTCTCACTTTGTTTAGGGTGGCTGCATATATTGAAGTAGACACAGGCAAACATAGGAAGGGGGGTTGAATTGTGTTTGTTAATAATTTTCGAAAACAACCTTTCAAACAATTTTTGCACACAAGGAGATTATAAAACAGAAGCACACATAAAGAAAAAGATCCTTTTTAAAAGACTTTAACAAAAGCAACATCAAAACCCTTCGATTAGTAAGAAACAAATAAAACTGAAGAGAAAAGAGATAGAAGAATCACACAAGATGTTTTATCCTGGTTCACTCTCTTCCAACCAAGAGCTACGTCCAGTCCTTTCTACTTGAAGGATTTTCTCCACTATTATCAAAATAGATTACAGCCAAGTATTCAACCCTTCTCCAGGCTACAAGTATTTCTTTCTTACCAAGCCTCTTCAGGCTCTAACTCTAACAAAGAGATTTAATGTTTGATCTTCTTAACTCACTATGTGTGAGGATATGACAGTTTAAGATCAGATGAATATTTTCACAATATTCAAACTAAGAAATACTTACTCTTGCTCTCTGACGAAATATGAGTATGAGTGGTTGTAGTTTTACAAAAGTTGAGCTCGTAAGGTTGTGTAGTCAAGAGTTCTTTCTTCAGTATCTCAGGTCTTCTATTTATAGTGACCTTCTTATTCACTTGTATTTCTTCAACGGTTACTTTGAATAATCCCGTTTAGAGATAGCATTTAATGCATGATATCCGTTGTGACTGATAGCTTGATTGTGACAATGCTGAATAGTACTCTTGGTTATCGAGGTAGCATGAAATCGGAGGTTCACTCCTCCGAGTATTGCAGCTCCAGCACTTGTTGTTCTGCCTTTGTGTATAATCCAGCTTTTTCAGTCATAAAGTTGTCATCGTACAGATCGTTTTGCAGTATCTTATTGTACGATTCTGCTTTTTACTATTCTTGATGGTACTATGTTTCTTTTACAACAAGGTGAAACATTAAAGCAGATAAAACAAATGTGAAGAACAAATATTCTATTGAAATAAATATCAATCATTTGAAATAAATTCAAGAGATTCGGATTGCATTTAATTCATTTCAAAGATGGAGCTCGTCTAAAAATAAACTCCGTCTACTTAGTTATATGAGAGACTAAGTCTGTTCAATATTTTATTTTGCTCGTCTGATAACGTGGTATATCCTCTTGTCTATCAAGTTTTCTGACTTCCTATTTCTTAATGAGTTATAAAGATCTCTGTCTAGTGACGTGGCGGTTAGAGCTCGTCTACTAAATTTCTTTATTTTTCAGTTCATTTACTTCTACTAATTACTTCCGTCTGCTTACGTGGCAAGATTGACGCGCTTATTATCAAGTCTTTGGACTTGCTGTATGTAACAAGTTATTTTGGTATTCGTCTCGCAAATATTTAGAGCCTCGTTCACTTAAGAAAACCAGTCTACTTAATTAAATAAACAAGTAACTCTACCAAGGTAAGCAGCCCATCTACAAGGGTGGACGCGTATTCTTTCAATAAAAACTTATCCTTTGTTTACTTATATTAAAGTATTCCTGCATAACTTAAAGCATATGTTAGATCTTAACTAACACTTTGCCAAGCAAATTTAATCATTTTGTTAGCATCAAAACTTAGAGATTATTAAATCCAAAACCACTTTGGTTCCAACAATCTCCCCCTTTTTTATGATGAGAGAACTAATTAAATTTGAAAAGCAAAGTCTAAGAGAGCTTGCAGGGCTCCCCCTAAGACAAAGCATTCAAATAATTAAGCAGAAAAAGCATATGAAAAACAACTGTATGTAAGCTAACAATTAGGAGCAACAACTTATCATACCTAGAAAGAGAATAAATAAATATAAGTATCAGAGCAGCAAATATCAAAGCAATTAAGCAAACATAAGTATCAGAGCAGTTAGCAAGTAGAAGAGAATATGCAAATGCAAACCAATATGAGCTTTTCAAAACTGACTTTATATAAACAAATCTCTTTTCTTACCTTTCTCCCCCTTTTTGTCATCAGCCAAAAAGGTCTAAGGAGAGGACCATCATTGTCAGTATAAGAGGAAAAAAATAAAGTTAAAGGTTAAGCAGGAGGAGGTGGTGGAGGTGGAGGGTTCTGACTCCGACTTTTCTTGAAGTCCATGAGGAATTCGAGCATTTTATTTACAACCTCTAAGGTTGGAGCCATTAAAGTTTGAACTTGCTGTTGGACATCCTCCTTAATCTTTTCAGTCATCTTTTCAACTTTATCCTCAACTATATTTCCAACTCTTTCATCAACTATTTTCCCAAGAACCTCTTCAAGATTAGATGGTAGAGCCTGTTGCCTTGAGCTTTCAGCAGACTCTTGAAATGTGCTAAGTGTTCTTGAATGATCTGAAGGGTGCATCACAACTAGAGCTAAAAGTTGAGAAGATTGTTTTTCTGATGAGCTCTGATGGTGAATGGATTCAGCTGTATCTTCTAAACTAACAACAGTGGCAATTTGTTCAGGTTCTACAACAACAGGTTCATCTGCAATAGGCTCTGAAGTAGGTGGAGGGTTCACTGAGACTTCCTTTGCCCATCTAATGGGGTAGATGAATTCCACATTCTTACTATTGATAGGAAGTCCCCAGAGGTCTTTATAGATCATATATCTAAAATTGGACAGACCACACTTCCATCTGACCTCAGGAATATTCTTCTTCTCTTCTTCAGACAGACCAGAGAAAGATGCCTCTCTGGTGCAGTGGATAATATGAGATTTCCATAATTCAGCAACTCTATGTTCATCGATCAACTCAATGGATTTAGTGTGTAAAAAGAAATCCAACATTGAGTAGTCAAAAGTTTCTTGGTTCAGATCAAGCATTGTTGATTCAGCTTCAGGCATCACTCCCTTGAATATTCTGTTTTTCATGTCCTCGTCCTTATTTAGATCTAACATTGGCAGTCTTGGACAGATCATGTAAGGCATGATTCCAACTCTGGTTGCTTCATTATATCTCAGCCAGGATGGAGGGACAAAATGCACGGCTCTATAAACTCTGAAATGACTGAATTCCCACTTCAGCATTTCATAGATGAGCTGATCCAGAAAGAAGTCAGAGGTCCTCCCATAGACTATGGGATGCTCAAAAGATACCCATTTTGTGTCCCTTGGCATGATCATGGGAACATGCTTTTAGGATCTTGCTCTATGCTCAGGGATGGTAGGAAGATTTTTCCTATTGGGGTCAGTCTCCCAGACAGGTATGATATGTCTCTCAACTCTATCAGTGAGGGGTAAGAAAGGAGGAGATTTGACAAGGTTCGGGTAAATTTTTTTGGGGGAGAAAGTTGTTTAGGGGTAGGTGAGTGACTAATGGCCCTAAGTTGTTGTGCATTTGAGAAGGCACATTTTTTATTAATTTACAATCAGGATGAGGTAGGTAAAGTGGTTTAACAGGTGGAGTAACTTTTTCCTCATACTCAGGTAGAGGATACCATCTGTTTGGAATGTGTTCGGGTTCAGGTTGGTGAGAATGAAACCGAACTTTCCATTCCCTTTTTACCTTGGCCCAATCCTCAAATTTGCCATTATAAAGAACAGAAGTTGGGGTGAAGGGAAATAAGGTTCTCAAGGGTTTTGGGAAAGGAGCACCAGGGGAAATGCCATCATCTGGTTGATTGAACCAGGGATCATCGGTGGAGATAATAGGTTGAAATTGTGGAGTGGCTATTTGTGTTGGTTGGGGTGAAAGGGGTGTGGGAATGTACACATCATCTGGAGTGGAGACAGGCACATCATCAATCTTAGTTTTTAAAATAGACACTAGAGAATTTACTGCTATTTGAACAGGATCACTAGCAGAGATGGTTATCTTAGAAGTCTTAGTTGATCTGGATTTTCTTGCTGGTTGCCTCAGCAGCAGCAACAGAGGTCTTTTGCTTCTTCATAATTGTACTGTTAGGAATGTTGTCCTCATCAGCTTCCTCATCTTCATTGTGAGAGAAGATAACTCTTCTTTGCTTCTTTACAGCAGGGGCATCAGAAGGTTCCCTGATAATAATGCCACCAGCTGGTCTCTTGGGGGCAGGCTTCCTTGCAGCAGTGGCCTTTTGCCTAGTTACTATTTTTACTCCTAGGACTTCAGCATTGTTTTGTTCCACCATCTCTTCTTTATCTTTCATCAACTCCTCAGTCTTGGCCATTGCAGCAACATCATAGGTACTGAGGTTCATTTTGGCTATATTCATTTTACCAAAGTCTGCAGCCGACATTAGTTTTTCAGTTAATACCCTAGCTTGCTCCTCAAGAGTCTTTGTAGCAAGAATCTCATGAATTCCTTGAGCCTTGAAAATCTTGGAATGAAGATGGCAAAAAGGAAATGTTGAGAGTATTTTCTTATTCATCACAGAGTCTCTGAATCTTCCGTACAGAATTCTTGGAAGATTGATCTTCGTTTCAGTGAGAAGATGGCAGAGGCAGAATTTGTGCAGAGAGGAGAGGTTGTCTTTGGATCCAACCTTATGAAGAACCACCTTGTTGAGAAGCTGATGAAGGATGTGAGCAATGTCCTTCATTTCAACAACCTTCCAAGTGTGAGTTCTGACTGTGTCTTCTTTCATGAGACAGACTTCAATAGTCTCAGAGCCTCCCAAGTCCTCATCCCATGACTCAGTAAAAACAAAACCCTCCTGAGTACAGAAAATTGCATCAGCAATAGTCTTCTCCGAGACTACAATTTTCTTTCTTAACACCGTTGAGAAAAAATCAGTATCAGTCACTTGGATGTTTCTCCAGGAATCCCTCATCAGGTTAAGAAAGACAGAGACTTTCTCCGTGAAGAGTCCTCCCCACCCGCCTGCATTAACATATTTGCTTATGTCTAGATTGTAGTCTTGCAGCACTCCAAGGTTGAAATTATGCTCTATTACCAAGTTGAGCTTATCCACGTTAAAGGTTGAAGGAGAAGCCATTTTAGGTGATCAGAGAACTTAGGGTTTGAAAGCAGAGAGAGGTAGAGAGAGAGATAGCTCGAGATGTTATGGAAGTGTAAAGTTTTTCTCAGAGGGAAAATATTACTTTTAAAGGAATTTTGAATCTCAAAGGTTAAAATTTTTTGTTTGACATGACATGTCATTATGATAAAACGGCGTTCGTAACTTGGAACTATAAAAAGGTCTTGATGGGATTGATGGAAGTACTGAATTAGCAAAGAGAATAAATGATAAATTTGTCTTGAGACAAAATAAATGCATTTATTAACACACAAAAAAATGCTTAAACACAGGCAGATGTGAACTCGTTCGAAACTATACAATGGCGCGGTAACCAGTATCAGTGGATGCGTCATATGGACGTGCAATACAATATGCAATAGACGCACAACTTTTAATAGATACTAGACGAGCATGGGTAATAGTGTTAGACTCAATGACTCGGAGATTTTGATATATGACAAATACAATTTAATGTGTGTGCAAGTGTTTTAGTGTCAAATTGCAAAGACAGGTATCAAGCAGTGATCAACAAGTTCATTAAGCAAATTCAAGGAAAATATTCAAGGAAGAACTTGAAGGAATCAAGGAGCTGCATGAAGAAATCAGAAGAGCAAAGTCAAAGATCAAAGGATCATCAAGACCGAGCTTAAAGGAGAATTTTAGACTTAAGTCTTAGATGATTTGTAAGAGAAAGAAGTCACTTAGTCACAAAAAGCTCATCTAAAAAGATGCATGAAGAAAATCAATTTTCATAACCTGCATTAAAAGGAATAAGTTTTCGTTAATGAAAAATGATTTTTGGAAATAAGAAGCGCTCGTCCATTAAAGTAATAGAAGCGCTCGTCCAACACAAAAGTGATAGAAGTGCTCGTCCACTAAAGTGATACAAGCGCTCGTCCACTAAAGTGACAGAAGCGCTCGTCCACTAAAGTGATACAAGTGCTCGTCCAATAAAGTGACACAAGCCCTCGTCCACTAAAGTGACAGAAGCACTCGTCCACTAAAGTGATAGAAGTGCTCGTCCACTAAAGTGGCATATGGAGCTCGTCTACTATCAACTACGAGCCCCGAGGATTGAAGACGACGTCGATGTAAAATCTTATTTCAAGAACCAGAATCAAGAAAACAGATTCAGTTATCAAATCCAAATATGTTTTAATTGATCCCAACGACTATAACTTGTTTTCTATATATAGAGGGATCAAAGGAACACTTTGAATATATCAACAATATTATTGAACACATCAGAAAGTTTACGAAATCAATTTGAGAGATCGATTGTGAAAATCATTCATCATCTTTCTTGAGCTTATTGTGAAAAGAGTGTTTCATTCTCATAAGTGCTTCAATTTGTTTATCTGACTATTGAGAGTTAGGAATCAATTTTTTATTTTATTTGATTGTACAGAGAGAGGGAGTCTCTCTGAGTGATTAGGGTGAGGTATCCCTAAGGAAGAACATTGAGGCTCTTCACAAGAGTGTGGTATCTCGAGGTGAAGGAGTGCTCTGTGGTGTAAAGGTTTTTCAAGCTACCTGGCTAAAGCTTGTTGTGTTAGTGTGAGAAAACCCACAGGTGGAGTGGGGACTGGATGTAGGTCACAGTGGTGGTGACTGAACCAGGATAAATCTGGTTGTGTGGTATCTCTAAACTCAAACTCTTTAATATCTGTCTTGCGCATATAACTATGATCTTGATTTTCTAAGTATTCAATTGATATTAGTTCTTGATCTGCATAATCAGTATTGAACCTTGAGTAAACTGTAATAATAACTGTGTATTCAATTCTATTCTCAAGGATCAATATTTGAATTGAATCCTGCATCATATATTGAAACTGAAACCTGCAAGTTTATTCTTGATTGTTAATGCTTGTATCTGAAACTTGCATAACTTGTTCTTAATCTTTAAAGGCTTAATCACTTTCTGTATTTTGTTATTATTGAGTTTTGAACCTGAACCTATTATGTGATCTATCTTTCTGAATTAATCCTTCTTATCTTCATCATCTTCCAATTCAAGATTTTATATAAACCGTTCATTGATTTTGTAAAAGATCCTGAGGCCACAAATCTGAAAAGTAAAGTTTTGTGGATAGTTTTTAAGAGGAAAATATTTTAAAGAAAACTCAATTCACCCCTCCTCTTGAGTTGTTGAAGCCAAAACAACAAATAGAAGCAGGATGCCTAAGTTAATCCACACATATAATATTAAGATGCTTCCTAATAAAGATAAATATGTCCTCTGCAAGAGGTTTAGTAAAGATATATGTCCATTGATGGTCGGTATCTACAAATTGAATATCAATCACACATTTTTACACATAATCCCTAATAAAATGATGTTTAATATCTATGTGCTTAGCTCTAGAATGCAAAATTGGATTCTTAGATAGATTTATTACACCAGTATTATCACACATAAGCGGAATACTACTTACTAATACATTGTAGTCCTCCAATTGGTGTTTGATCCAGAGAAGTTGTGAGCAGCAACTTGCAGCTGATATATACTCAGCTTCAGTAGTTGATAAAGCAATGGTACTTTGTCTTTTGCTTGACCATGAGACAAGATTAGCTCCAATGAAGTGACATCCTCCACTAGTGCTTTTTCTTTCAATTCTATCTCCAGGAAAATCAGCATCAGAGAAACCAACTAATCTGTAATCTTCATTTTTCTTAAAGCACAAACCAAGATTAGTATTACCTTTTAAATATCTAAAAATTCTCTTAACTACTGATAAGTGAGATTCTCTGGGATCATATTGAAATCGAGCACATAAACATACACTAAACATAATATAAGGCCTAGACGTAGTAGATATAGGAGAGATCCTATCATACCTCTGTATACCTTTTGGTCTACCTTTTTCTCTTTATCATCTTTGTTTAGTATGGAAGTGGGGTGCATAGGAGTGTTCATTGGTTTACAATCATCCATCTTAAACTTCTTCCGAAGCTCTTTTGTATACTTGGTTTGGTGGATGAGCACCTCGTCCAAGGTTTGTTTTACTTGAAGTCCAAGGAAGAATTTGAGTTCTCCCATCATGCTCATTTCAAACTATTTCTTCTTCTTGAGAGAAACCTTGGGCAACAAGTCTTGCTTTGTTTCTGATTACCTTACCATTTTCATCAAGTTTGTTTCTGTAAACCCACTTTGTTCCAATCACTGATTTGTCTTTGGGAAGTGGAACCAGAGTCAAAATATCACTTCTTTCAAACTGATTGAGTTCTTCTTGCATAGCTAGAATCCAACCATCATATAGCAGAGCCTCGTCTACTGTTTTTGGTTCCAACTCAGACTAGTGCAGAATTGTCTTGTTCTCTGAAGGTTGATCTGGTTCTTAGCTTGTCATTGGGGTTTCCAATGATCTGATCGTGTGGATGATAATTCTTGAAGTACCAAGGTTTTTGAACTATACCATGTTGAGAAGTGGAAGTTTCTGATCGTTGAGTGGGGTCATCTTCTTGATCATCAACTTTTATCTCAGGTGAGTCTCCTAGAATACTTAGATCAAGAGCTGCAAAAGCTTCATCTATCTCTGATAATTTCTTATTATACTGTTTGTCATCAAACTTGACATGAATACTTTCCTCTACTATCAAAGTCCTAGAATTATAAACTCTAAAGCATTTAGATGTTTCAAAATATCCTAATAGTATTCCACTATCTGTTTTAGCATCAAACTTACCAAGTTGATCTTTAGTATTCAGTGTATAGCATTTACAACCAAAAGGGTGAAAATAAGATATGTTGGGTTTTCGTCATTTCCCCAGTTCATAAGGAGTCCTATTCAGGACGGGTCTAATGTATACTTTGTTCTGAATGTAGCAGGCAGTATTAACAGCTTCAACCCAGAAGTGTGTAGGGACAGAGTTGTCATTGAGCATAGTCCTAGCCATCTCTTGAAAAGATCTGTTCTTTATCTCTACCACACCATTTTGCTGTAGTGTTCTAGGTATTGAGAAGTTGTGAAGGATCACAGAACTTATGAAATAGCTCATTTTCAAACTCTCCCTAATGGTCACTTCTGATTGAAGTGATACACATGCCTTTTTCATTATGTCCATGTTTGCAGAATACTAAAAAGACCTTAAAAGACTCATCCTTGTGAGATAGGAACATAACCCATGTCCATCTAGTGTAATCGTCTACTATGACAAGACCATATTTCTTACCACTGACAGAGGCAGTCCTTGTTGGACCAAAAAGATCAAGATGTAGCAACTCTAGTGGTCTATTGGTACTAACAACATTCTTAGATTCAAAAGAACCTTTGATTTGTTTTCCCTTTTGACATGCATCACAGAGAGCATCGGATTTGAACTTAAGGTTTGGTAGTCCTCTCACGAGGTTATGCTTGTTTAGCTTTGAAATAATTTCAAGCTTGCATGACCTAGCCTTTTGTGCCAAATCCATTGCTCATCTTCAATGGACACTAGACATGAGACACTTTGATTTGATAGGTCCTCCAAGTCAATCTTATAGAGATTGTTTTGCCTTTTTGCAGTGAATAAAAGTGATCCATCATCTTTCTTGACAGTACACATGTTCTTATCAAAAGACACTGCATATCCACTGTCACATAATTGACTTATGCTCAGTAGATTGTGCTTCAAGCCATTTACTAAAAGAACATTATCAATGGAAGGAAAATGATGTTTACCAATTTTACCTATACCAATGGTTTTCCCTTTCTGATTTCCTCCAAATGTGACCGAGCCACCATCTTTGGGCTTAAGGTTTTGGAACATAGACCTTTCTCCCGTCATGTGTCATGAGCAGCCACTGTCCAAGTACCAAGACATCTGTTTTCTTCCTGTTGTTAAGCAAATCTGCAACATGTATTATCTTATCTTTAGGTACCCAAACTGACTTGGGTCCTTTCTTGTTAGTTGTCACTGGACGAGTATGCTTAGCATGTTTATTGTGTATGCACCTAGATGTAATATGCCCACTTTTTGCACACACTTTACAAAAGGTGTTGGACGAGCTAGACTTAGCTTTGGTATATTTATTTGGAACTTTTGAAGCTCTATGCTGTTTAAGTGGTTTTGACTTTTTGTGAGATGCATCTTGCTTCTCTTTGTCATAACCAAGACCATATTTATCATAAGGTGGCCTAGTGTACCTTAAAATGAGATTAAGCTTATCTGAGCCACCTACAAGCTTTGACAGATAATTAGTTAGATATGTTACATCTTGCTTCAGTTTTGCAACTTCACAAGAGACATCAGGTTCACGCACCACTTTGTCAGCTAGACTGACATTCACTGATTTTAGTATGTCGTTTTCATTTTTGAGGTTTTGTTTCTCAGTGCAGACCCTATCGTATTCTCTAGTCAGTTTAGAAAACTTCTTTTTGAGACTCTTATATTCTCGTGATAGTATAGACGACTCATGCAACAGTTCATCAAAAACATTTTGAAGAGTGGACGGGTCAGATTCCATTACCTCAGCATCACTGTATTCACTTTCTGATGCAGTGTCTGCCATGAGAAGGATATTTGCTTCTTCCTCAGCTTCATTTTCTTTATCTGATGAAGACATATTAAGATCCTCCCATGTAGCCATTAAGCCTTTCTTTTTTTTTTTGAAGAATTTCTTCTTATCCTTTAGCTCGAGGTAGTCAGCTTTGAAATGACCAGGTTTCTTGCACTCAAAGCACAAGGGTGGACCTTTTTCCTTGGAGTCTGACTTCTCCTTGGAAAAATTTTTGTGGAGTTGCTTCCTTCTGAAACCACATTTATTTCTCTACATATGTTGAATCTTCCTGGATATAAAGGACAATTCATCCTCATCTGATCCTTCATCACTATCAGAAGATTCAGATTCATCAGATGACTCGGCAACTTTGAGAACTTTTGAAGAACTTGCTTTCTTTGCCTTTAGGGCAATAGATTTTCCTTTTCTGAAGTTTTCTTCTTCATTAAGTTCAAGTTCATGAACCTTGAGAGATCCAAGAAGCTCTTCCAGAGAAAGTGTATTAAGGTTTTTTGCTTCATGAATAGCAGTTACTTTGGGTCTCCATTGCTTGGATAGACTTCTCAGAATTTTTTGACGTGATCTCTATTTTCATAAAATTTTCCAAGAGATCTGAGACTGTTGGTGATGGTTTGGAATCTTCCAAACATTTGGTCTATTGTTTCATGTTCACCCACCTTGAATAGCTCATACTGATGAACCAGCATGCTGATATTTGATTCCTTAACTTGTGAGGAACCCTCATGAGCTAGGGCAAGAGTATCCCAGATTTCTTTCGCAGTATTGTAGCTATGAACTTTGTCATGTTCAGATCTGGTTATAGCACACATGAGATAGTGCTTAGCCTTCAAGTTTAGCTGATGTTGGTTTTTCTGCTCTTGAGTCCATCGGCTCTAGGAACAACAGCTCCAGCTTCATCTCTTGGTTCAGTGTAGCTGGTTTCAATCAGCTCCCAGATATCTACATTCTGTGCATCTAAGAAGGCTATCATTCTCTTCTTCCACTAGTCATAATCCGTTCCGTCAAAAAGAGGAGTTCTGTTGATAGCTTGTCCTTCTGCATCCATGGTTGTTGGATCATACTCCCTCAACACTTGTTAGATGCTCAACCCTTTCGAGGCTGAGCTCTGATACCAACTGAAGTTGACACAGGCAAACACAAGAAGGGGGGTTGAATTTTGTTTGTTAATAATTTTTGAAAACAACCTTTCAAACAATTTTTGCACACAAGGAGATTAGAAAGCAGAAGCACGCACAAAAAAAAGATCCTTTTTAAAAGACTTTAACAAAAGCAATATCAAAATCTCTCAGTTAGTAAGAAACAAATAAAACTGAAGACAAAAGAGATAGAAGAATCACACAAGATGTTTTATCCTGGGTCACTCTCTTCCAGCCAAGAGTTACGTCCAGTCCCTTCTACTTGAAGGATTTTCTCCACTATTATCAAAATAGATTACAGCCAAGTATTCAACACCTCTTCAGGCTACAAGTATTTCTTTCTTACCAAGCCTCTTCAGGCTCTAACTCTAACAAAGAGATTTAATGTTTGATCTTCTTAACTCACTATGTGTGAGGATATGACAGTTTAAGATCAGATGAATATTTTCACAATATTCAAACTAAGAAATACTGACTCTTTCTCTCTGACGAAATATGAGTATGAGTGATTGTAGCTTTACAAAAGTTGAGCTCGTGAGGTTGTGCAATCAAGAGTTCTTTCTTTAGTATCTCAGGTCTTCTATTTATAGTGACCTTCTTCTTCACCTGTATTTCTTCAACGGTTACTTTGAATAATCTCGTTTAGAGATAGCATTTAATGCATGATATCCGTTGTGACTGATAGCTTGATTATGACAATGCTGAATAGTACTCTTTGTTATTGATGAGTGTGATTACACCTCATATTTGCTTATCATTTTGAATGCATTTGCATATAGTTTAGGCATATTTAATTTGATTTTTGGTTAGTTTTTACCTTGGAACGGGTAAGGCGGTTTTGTGGTGTTGTTTTGAAGGAATTAAGGATTAAATGCTCAGGATCAATCATGATGGAGCTTGCATGAAGATGAGGCTTAAAAAGTGAAGAAAATGAGCCAAACAGAGCCCATCACGGCTTGGCCGTGATGACCATCACGACATGATCGAGCAAAACTGAAAAGAAAGAAGGCAAAAGTCAGAACTGGTCACAGCCTAGCCGTGATGTCCATCACGGCCGTGACCTGTCAGCTGAACCAGACCCTCACAGGCAGAACTGATCACGGCCTAGCCGTGATGGTGGTCACGGCCGTGACAGACCAAAAAGTGAAGAAATGCCCAAGGCAGAATCCGTCACGTCCTGGCCGTGATGGCCATCACGGCCGTGACGCGCATTACTTGGATCTGAAGCAACTGATTTTGAGCTAAATTTGTGTTTGATTGGGATTCAAACTTCCCAAATCTATAAATAAGGCATCTAGGCAGAGATGAAAGGGGATTTTGGCTGCTACTCTTAGGCTATAATTTAGGATCTCTCTTCTTCTCCCTGTTCTCTTCTCTTATTTTTTATTTTATGTTGTTGTTAATCAAGCTTGTCATCACCATGGCAATGCTTGAGTAGTAGTTTAATTTCTAGGGATTGGGGCTATGCCCGAGATATGTTTTCATGTTATGAATTGATTTCGATTTCTTGTTAATTAGGATTTTGCTTTAGATCTGATTTCTAGTGTTTTAATTACTCGTGAATTTGGTGGCCACTTATTTGCGTGTCTTAGATATTCTAAGGAGGAACCTAGCGGTGAACTTAGGTATCGGATCTATAGAATCAGACTTAGGACTTAAATCACGAGAGTTAGAAGCGGTCCTTCGAGGATTAACGAATTGTCACGAAACGTAAAGGGTTCAATCTAAATTCGACTACCACGAGAGTAGGGGTTGGTTTAATTGGGCACGGTTTTTGTAACCCGAGAGGGAGCATTAACTATTTGAGGATAAATTCGCCTTCAAAGTAATGTTGGTAATTAACAAGGGATAATCAATTTAGTAATATAAATAATCTTGTTGGTAACCCAATTCCTAGGAATCCATTTAGATCTGAAAAACCATAAACTAATTTACTTTCTGTTTTACTTGATTGCATTACTTATCTGATTTTCTAAGTTATCTCTTATTTCAAAAATCAAAACCTCTTCAAAAATTCTTATTTTTATACAGTCCAGTTTTATCGATTTAATAATTAGTTGCGATTTGAGATCACGGTCTCTGTGGGATCGATATCTTTTTATTACTTGGCGACGAATCCGGTACACTTGCCGGATCGCACGTGTTCGCACGCACGCAAGCGCGACATCAGTTATCGAGGTAGCATGAAATTGGAGGTTCACTCCTCTGAGTATTGCACCTCGAGCACTTGTTGTTCCTCCTTTGTGTATAATCCAGCTTTTTCAGTCATAAAGTTGGCATCGTACAGATCGTTTTGCAGTATCTTATTGTACGATTCTGTTTTTTGCATTTCTTGATGGTACTATGTTTCTTTTACAACAAGGTGAAACATTAAAGCAGATAAAACAAATGTGAAGAACAAATATTCTTTTGAAATAAATATCAATCATTTGAAATAAATTCAAGAGATTCAGATTGCATTTAATTCATTTCATAGATGGAGCTCGTCTATAAAGAAACTCCGTCTACTTAGTTATATGAGAGACTAAGTCTGTTCAATATTTTATTTTGCTCATCTGATGACGTGGCATATCCTCTTGTCTATCAAGTCTTCTGACTTGCTATTTCTCAGTGAGTTATAAAGATATCTGTCTAGTGACGTGGCGGTTAGAGCTCGTCTACTAGATTACTTTATTTTTCAGTTCATTTACTTCTACTAATTACTTCCGTCTACTTACGTGGCAAGATGGACACACTTATTATCAAGTCTTTGGACTTGCTGTATCTAACAAGTTATTTTGGTATTCGTCTAGCAAACATTTAGAGTCTCGTTCACTTAAGAAAACCAGTCTAGTTAATCAAATAAACAAGTAACTCTACCAAGGTAAGTAGCCCGTCTACAAGGGTGGACGCGTATTCTTTCAATAAAAACTTATCCTTTGTTTACTTATATTAAAGTATTCCTGCATAACTTAAAGCACATGTTAGATCCCAACTAATACTTTGCCAAGCAAATTTAATCATTTTGTTAGTATCAAAACTTAGAAATTATTAAATCCAAAATCACTTTGGTTCCAACATATATTACTATCCTCAATAATTGTGATGAAGTTATCGGATGTATTGTAGTCTTGATTATATATTATGGAATGAATGAACTTTTCTTTTGTAAAAGAAAAATTATATCATAGCTTTGAATCCACTAAAAGAATTACCTTTTCTCATTCATTTATAGGGGGAGAAAAAGTATTTTATCTTTTTTTTTAATCTTCTTTCTGGTTTTGATTTTTTTAAATCATTTTTTTTATATATTATGAAATATTTATTTTCAATGAAGTTTAGTAAAATCAATTAAGATATAATAATGTTATTTGAACATAAAAAAACTGACAACATGACAACACCGATTAATAGCGTATAAAATCGTGGTTAATGACGAGTTATACTTGGTCAGTGTATAAACCAAAATAAGTAATTCATTAATCATCTATCGAGTTTCATTAATCAAAATTTTATATATTATTAACCGAGTTATCAGTTAACAAGTTAATCATATTAATATAAGTGAACCCATTAAAAGTCTAACATGTTGTTAATAATGATTTTAAATGAAATTAATCAGGTACTGCATATTGTAAAATTTTGATTTCAATAAATTTTTCGGGACACTTTGGAAGATAAAACCCACTTATTGGGTGAAGTGACACTCTAAAAAAAACGAAAAAAATAAGATAAGACCAATTGTTGCGGTACTTTATTCATCCTAAACTTTTCCCCTACCACTGCCCACAATAATTTTTATTCACGTACTCAGTTTCATAATTTCAGGTCTCACACAAGTCACAACACACTGTTGTAATGGGACCATCAAGAGTTGAGCATGCTTAAAAAATTTTAGTCTAAATAGAAAGGCTTAAATAATAAGCCGTGATAGATATGATCATCTATAGTCAATTTCTTATTAATTGAAGTGGAAAGTCATTCGAAAATGCATGACTTGTAAAATTGGATAAGATGAGCAGATTAGTGCTCCCAGATTAGTAGATTACCACCGAAAGATAAGACAAAGAAAACTGCGTCAAGTAATTAACAGGGGATGAATAACAAATAAAACACGGCACCTTGAAGCTGTAAATAACATACTCCCAATGTCTCTTTTATAAATAAAAATTGAATAAAAAAACATATATATTAAGATGATTAGTTAATATGATTTAAAAGAGTCATTAGAATAAAAAATTAAGTTTGTTATCTAAATTACCCTCCTCTTATTTATTTTGCTTGTGTTGTTGAGAATAAAATTAGTCATTGGAAAACAAAATTTGTATTAAATGAAGGGTATTTTGAGAATATGATGAAAGTAGTTGAAATTTGCTTATATTTTGTACCAAAAAATTTGAAATTTTTTGCTTATATTGTGGACCCGAGGGAGTATACATTATACATTTGTTGTTAGAAAATTGATATTTTGACAGACTTTTGGGACAACATACGGTGTTGTACTGTAGCGGCATTGTAGCAGGTCCTTTTTTTTTAAAATTTAGTTTTTTTGAGAAATAAAATTTTGGGTTAAGTATGTGCAAATATCTGGTTAATTCAGTTCATTATTTGGTTAATGAGTTTTTTTGAGAAATAATTTTTTTGGTTAAGTATGTGCAAATATCTGGTTAATCACGTACAAATATCTGGTTAATTCAGTTCATTATCTGGTTAATGGGTTTTTTGAGAAATAAAATATCTGGTTAAGTATGTACAAATATCTGGTTAATCACGTACAAATATCTGGTTAATTCAGTTCATTATCTGGTTAATGGGTTTTTTTGAGAAATAAAATTATTGGTTAAGTATGTGCAAATATCTGGTTAATCAGGTACAAATATCTGGTTAATTCAGTTCATTATCTGGTGAATTGGTTTTTTGGTTAAGTATATGCAAATATCTGGTTAATCACGTACAAATATCTGACTAATTCAGTTCATTATCTGGTTAATGATTTTTTGGAGAAATAATTTTTTTAAAAAAATGTCAAAATTTGTAAAAATAAATAAAATAAATAAATAGCGCTACACTGGCGTATGTTGTCACGTATGTTATCCCATTTGTGTTTCAAAATAACACAAGTGTTATTGTTATTTCTAGGCTAAAATACACTTTTAGTCCCCCAGATTTTTCACTTTGGCAAAATCAGTCCCTCTACTTTTTTTTGAGTGATTTTAGTCCTCCTACTTTTACAATTTTGCAATAATGATCCTTCAGTCATCTTTCCATCCAAAATTTAACAGAATTAGTCTATGGGTCAAACAGCAAACAATATCATTGTCATGTGTCATCCAAATAATAAATTAATAATTAATAATAAATTTATTTTTTAAAATCCTCCTCTTATCATGTCAGTTGAGATGTACACGATCTTTTGCAGAAGAGAAGGGGTTGTCTCCCTCATGGTGATTGAACCCTAGCCAGTCCGCCGCCACCATTCCGGCTCGGCTCAGGCCGTCCTTGCGCTCTCGTTTCTGAATGGCCTAGCTCTCCTGTGTATCTCTTCTCACTTGAGCACACTGTTTCTCGCTACTGCCTCCGCTACACGGCGCTCCTCGACAGTGGCCAGTGGTCTACGATCTGGACGGAGAAGGATGGCGATGCAGATTGGGCTTTGTGGCAGTGACTGAGTTGGAACAGTGGTGTTGCGCGTGTAGGTACTCGGAGTAGATATGGACCGTTCAGGGCATGTAAGGGTATGGTGCTGCGTGGTGGTGGTTGAGCTCGCAGTCCTAGGTTCGCGTCCAGCTCATTGAGGCACAACGACTTTGTGTGCGCAAGGCAGCGCGCGGTTTAGATGCGGTGATGCTGCTACGAGCTGGTGTTCATTGATTGGGTAATTGTTTGGGTGTGTGAGTAGTTGCCATGGATGTTGCTTTTCTTCTTTCTGTTTCTTATTTTGCGTTGGTATGGAGGTGATAGTATTGACGCTATTTACTGTTGTTTGTGGAAGTGGGAAAAAATGGTGGCATGTTGCTGTGTTTTAGGTAGAAGGGAGATGGAGGGTTTAAAGAAAATGGGTTTCTGAAGATGGAAGCAAGAGGCAGCTTTTTATTATTAATTAATTATTTTATTATTTAGATGCACATGACATTGATAATTTTTTATAGGTTGAAAATTGTTTGACCCATAGACTGCTCGTTAAATTTTGGATGGAAAGATGACTAAACGATCATTATTGCAAGATTGTAAAATTAGGAGGATTAAAATTACTCAAAAAAAAGTAGAAGGACTGATTTTGCCAAATGAAAAATCTAGGGATTAAAACTACATTTTAACCTTATTTCTAAAAGCATGACTACGAAGTCCTCCGCAAAACTTCCAGCAAGCGCCAAAGAAATCTCCCTGAAAGTACATAAGTAAATATTAAATAAATTGCTGAGACCATACAAACGAAAGTGACACACACATAAATAAAATGTGATATCATTTGTTTCATTTCATACGGTCAAGTTTATCTTAGCGAAAAAGACTTTAATTATTATTATTATTATTATTATTATTATTATTATTATTTAAGTAAGTAGTCTAATATCAAGTGCAATGCTATCTCCGCTAGTACAATCTTGCACAGATGAGTCCAAAAAACTTAATTTACACTTTTCTCCTTCCATTGTATGTGTGCGTCACTTATATTGAAATCTATAGGATTAACACCTATTATTTATGAAGTAAAAGTGAGGGAAAAATACAGTTTTGCATCCGTTTCTAACATTTAAAAAGATGTATTTTAATTTCCACGTTTTTAAAGGGTGCAAATAACTACTCTATGCAGGGCAGGCCCCATGACCAAGCTTGTGGGTGCAAGTGCCCCCACTAAGTTGTGACATTTTATTTTAATAAATTATACATATATGTTTTCATTATTGAAATAAATAAATTAGTAGAATAAACAATAGAAAGATTTATTTATGCACTGCTGCATTATGTCTGTTACAGAATTGGAAACTTGTGCCTCACTTATGGCCCATTTTATCTTGGACTTTTTAAACTTTATAATAATATTTTAACTTTGGACCCAAAGACAAATAATGGTCATATAGGGTTAAGGGTTTTGACTTTTCCCCCACAATTCCCCCCATGCTTCTACTGCTTCTTTGTGTAGCATGCTTAAATCCACGAGATTCATTTTCCGAATTTGATAAGGAGAAGTTGATTCGTTTGGCTCAATTTTATCCTTTAGAATTTTCTTGTGTTGATATTTTGGTACTAGATAGTCAACTTGAAAATTACTTCATAGATATGTGCTCTGACAGTGCATTTTCAGAATTAGGGGGAATTAGTGATCTTTCTTTAAAGCTTGTGGATACCAGAAAGCATGTTGTATATCCGTCTGTATATTTGCTTTTAGAATTAGCTTTGATACTACCGATGTCAACTGCAACCGTTGAGAGAGTTTTCTCTGCTATGCATATCATCAAGAATCAGATGCAAAATCGTATGGGAGATAAATGGTTGAATGATTGTTTAGTTACTTACATAGAGAGATATATTTTTGAGAATGTTGAAAATGAGAAAATCATTCAATGTCACCAAAATATGAAAACTCGTAGAGAACAATTATGATGTATGTATATACTTTTAGAAATGAAATGTTATATTTTTTACGTTGCAAATTTATGAGTTTTGCCCCCACACCATAAAATTCCTGGGTCCGTCCTTGGCTCGATGTATTGTTTCGGTTAAAATTAGACTATGTGGATGGCGGATAACTATTTTATTTATAGGCCAATGTTAGTAAGTTAAATGTTATGTTATTTTTTCTACTTTGAAAGGGTTTGAAATATGGACCTCCTACTCCTTAACCCCTTATACCCTTAGCTCAAACCACTTGAGCTACCCAACCCCCCAACAAATAACTATTTAATCTCCTATTTGTTTACTGCAAGTAAGTTTGCATTGCACAGGAATGTCCAATCTAATTTTGATGAACCAGTCGAGCTTATTGTCGAGGATTGTCCATATTCCATACAACATATTCAAAGAGCAAAGTCGCATGTAGGCAAACAAGGTTGTTCCACCCAGATTTGGTACATGGCCCAATACTTATAGGCCCAATGGTATTAACCATTATTGAAGAGGCCCATTCGATATTGAAGAGATCTAAAGTGAGATCTTGGACAATCTTCTCGGGATAGATCGCCGAGGTAAAACGTTACTCGGGAAACCCGACACGTATACTCGGTCAACACGGGAACCCCGGGGTACATACCCGAGACCGAGTTGTCCCAAAACACTCATCGGGGGAGCTGTTAACTTGGATGGATCATGCAAAACATGCCTTAGGACACGTCACTGGGACACGTGGGCATTCTAGAAGGATCTCATGATAGGAGAGAGAAGAGGATCTACACCCGCGGTCTAGAATCGTGCTAACCGCATTTGGGGGGTCCCACTCAGCGTAACCGCCCCGCGTAGATTGTACGCACCTTGACTTCTATATAAGCCGGCTATCGTCTTCATTAGGGTAGCTTTTGAATCTTTGTACGTTCCTTATACCCATCGTTGTAGCAGAGTGCTAGAAACCTGATGTACTAGCTCTGCTACCTTGTACCCTGACTTTATTAATACAACACCTACTTGATATATTGATTAATTGTTTTAGCACAAACAATTGGTGCCCACCGTGGGGTTAGGTAAAACTCTTCCCTGACCACACCATCTTAGCCGAGACACGGCAGTTACTCGCAGTAGTAACGGAGCTGAAGGTCCGCCGCGTCCATCGAATAACAATGGACCTGGTGTAACACCCGGGTGCCGACGAGGGCGGGGAGTGATCGCTGGTGCAAGAAGACACTGACAAGGAGCGGCTCCTGCCAGACTTCTAGGCGGAGGGACACATGAATGAACCGATTACACACCCGAATGAGAGAGATCCTGAGATTGTGTAGGTATGTGACTATAAAGTTGAGGATAGCTTATATGAATTGATTGGTACTACCTATACCAATAAGATGCATCTTCTTATCGGTAGCCCATCACTTAAGAACTCCACAGTTAAGCGTGCTTGACTTGGAGCAATTCTGGGATGGGTGACCTCCTGGGAAGTTTCCCCAGGAAGCGTGTGAGTGAGGACAAAACATGCCGGTCTGTGGGGACAGTCGTCAATCCATAGAGCAGCCAGGGACAGTCGTCAATCCATAGAGCAGTCATGGATGTTATTAATGGTATCAGAGCGGCACCTCTCCTAGTACGGTGTGGTTTTGGGACAAACCAAGCGGAAGCTGGTGGGCATGTAACACCCGGGTGCCGACGAGGGCGGGGAGTGGTCGCTGGTGCAAGAAGGCACGGACAAGGAGCGGTTCCTGGCAGGCTTCTAGGCGGAGGGACACGTGAATGAACCGATTACACACCCGAATGAGAGGGATCTCGAGACTGTGTAGGTATGAGACTATACAGTTGAGGATGTCTTATATGAATTTATTGGTACTATCTATACCAATAAGATGCATCTTCTTTTCGGTAGCCCATCACTTAAGAACTCCACAGTTAAGCATGCTTGACTTGGAGCAGTTCTGGGATGGGTGACCTCCTGGGAAGTTTCCCCAGGAAGCATGTGAGTGAGGACAAAGCACGTTGAAAAGACTCGTGTTAGTCTATGGGAACATTCGTCAATCCATAGAGCAGTCGAGGATGTTACACCTGGATTCCAGGAGTTACTGAGAGCTATAGAGCAGCTCTGCCGGGACAATCAGGAGATGCGACGGAGGATGGACGATATGTAGAACAACCATAACGGAGGAGACACCTACGCGACATCCTACGTGCAGACGGATGCCACCAACTATGCTACCCTGGATGTGGACCTGGACGACCATCCTTTTACTCTCGCCATCATGATGTCTCCTTTCCCTGAAAATTTTAAAATTCTAAAGATGAAGAAATACAATGGTACCTCCGACCCAGAAGTCCACGTTACTACGTTCAATGAGCAAATGCTAACCGTCAGAGCTAGCGATCCCATCAAATGCCGAGCCTTCCCAACCACTTTGGAAGGCTCTGCCCTGGTATGGAACTCGCGCCTTACTCCCCTTTCCATTCATAATTTTGATGAGCTTAAAACTAGGTTTAATAATCACTGTTATGAGTCGTCCTCGTCAAAACACCTCTGCGAGCTTTGTCAATTTTCGGAAAGGGCCCACCGAGTCTTTGCATGACTTCATGAACAGATTCACACAGGCCACTGCGCAGATAAGGGATTTGCAACTGGGAGTGACGTTGTATGCCATCTTAGGGGCACTAAGGCCAGGGCTGTTCGTGGACAAGTTTACTTGGACAAAACCAGCCAACATGGAGGAATTAAAGAGGATTGCAGCAGGTGCACACTTTAATCCGACTGCAAATGGCACTCGATCGAAAGAGGACAAAAGGACGATGAAAGACAAAAAAGATCGAAGACACAACGCTGGCATCCCCAGATATGAGCATTATAACCCCATTGAATGCCAGTCGGACAACTGTTATGCAAGAGGCATGCAACGTCAATGTGCTCCAACTCCCTCCTCGGTGACAAACTCTAGAAGGAGCCGATTTGACCCTGCATTGCCGATACCACCGAAACATAGGGAACAACACTGAGGAATGCCGAGCTTTGAAAAATGTGATCGAGGATCTGATTCAGCAAGGACATTTAGGAAGGTATGTGAGGGGGAATGAGCATCAGAATGATCGCCGTGATGATAGCACAGGAAATCGCAGAAGAGGCCGAAGTCCCCGAGATGATGGGCGTAGGGAAAGGAACAAGGGTCGAAGTCCTTCCCGGCATCAAAACCCGGACCACCCCGTCCGTGGTGTAATCAACACCATCTCGGGTGGGTTCGCGGAAGGTGGAACGTCCTCAAATTCAGCTCGCAGGTGACACCTAAGAGAACTCCATATGGTAGGTTCTGTAATGCAAACATCTCGAACTCAACCTTCCATCACCTTCTCATATGAAGATTTCAGGGGGGTAACACCCGACCATGATGATCCAATGGTAATAACGGTCGAGGTGGCTAATTTCGTAGTGAAAAGGGCTCTGGTCGATCAGGGGAGCTCGACAGATATTTTGTACTGGACGACTTTCAACAAACTGGGACTTCCGGTCACAATGCTGAAACCTTACAATGGTGCTTTGGTAGGGTTTTCTGGAGAACAAGCCGAGGTACGAGGATATATCGAGCTGCTAACAACATTCGGGTAACCTTCTTTGTCCAGAACCATCACGGTAAAATTCTTGGTGATCAATGCAGAAACGTCTTATAACATCCTGATCGGCAGACCTTCACTAAACATGATCGGCACGATAGTTTCAACCCCGCACCTCACTCTCAAATTCCTAGCACCCACAGCAGAAATTGTGTCCATCAAGGCTGATCAAAAGGTGGCAAGACAATGTTATTTGGACTGCTTAAAGGTAGGAACCAGAACCAACACGGAAGAGAAGACGAACGAGCCCAACCAATCTGTAAATGTAATCGAGTTGGATCCCCGAGAGAACGGTAGAGAGATACGAGCCCAAACAGTGGATAACACAGTCATTGCAAGTCGGGCTGAAAGAAGGGCAGAATGTGAAGTTAGGGGTGACCCTTACCAAAGAATTCAGAACGGAAGTACAGAGGGTGCTGATAGAGAACAAAGACTTGTTTGCATGGATAGCCTCGGACATGCCCGGGATAGATCCCAATTTTGTCTGCCACTGATTAAACATAGATCCGGAAGCAAAGCCAGTGGCGCAGAGAATAAGGAAGGTAGGAGGAGACCGAAGGCAGGCAATCAAAGAAGAAACCGAGAAACTACTACAGTCAGGATTCATCCGCGAAGCCGAGTATACCACCTGGTTGGCAAACGTTGTGTATAAAATGTACCCCCCCTGATGAAGAGCACACTGCTTTCATCGCGGAAGGAGCCAGTTATTGTTACAAAGTAATGCCGTTCGGACTAAAGAATACTGGAGCAACTTACCAGAGACTGATGGACAAGGTCTTCGCGGACCAGATCGGACGAAACATGGAGGTGTACATCGATGATATGATTGTGAAATCGGAATCTCCCGATCAACATGTTCAAGATTTGGAAGAAATCTTCAAACAACTCAGACGACACAACATACGTGTCAACCTAGCAAAGCGCACCTTCAGCGTCCAGGGCAGAAAATTCCTGGGTTTCATGTTAACTAGTCGAGGAATCGAAGTTAACCCCGAAAAGTATAGGGCGGTAATTGAGATGCGAAGCCCTAGCAATATGAAAGAAGTTAAACGCTTAGCCGGTCGAGTCGCCTTATTGCAAAGATTCCTACCTAAATCAGCAGACAAGTCCGCTCCTTTCTTCAAAGTTCTAAAGAATCCTAAAGACTTCAGATGGTCCGAGGAGTGTGAAGAGGCTTTTCAGAAGTTAAAAAATTTCTTAGCTTCGCCCCCAATCTTGACAAAACCTACTCCTGGGAAAGATCTACTATTGTATCTATCAGTTAGCCAGCAACCCATTAGCGCAGTTTTAGTACAAGAAGAGGCAAAACAACAACAGCCGATTTATTACATCAGTAAAGTAACGCAAGGAGCAGAAACAAGGTATCAGATGATAGAGAAGCTATCTTTGGCATTAATCACAGCAGCTCGGCGGTTGAGGCCTTACTTCCAGAGCCACCCAGTGATCGTTCGCTCGGATTACCCAATAAAGCAAGTTTTGAGAAAACACGAGTTGACTGGACGAATGATCGCGTGGTCCGTGGAACTGTCTGAATTCGGTTTGAAGTATGAACCAAGGGGACGCATCAAAGCACAATGCCTGTCCGACTTTGCAGCAGAACTAACCGGCGCCCCGGAGACTCCCCAAATTGAGGTCTGGGAGATGTTCGTAGATGGATCCTCAAATACAAAAGGCAGCGGAGCTGAGGTGATCTTGGAAGGCCCAGATGGAATTAGCCTAGAACAATCCATTCGACTCAATTTACCAACTAGCAACAACCAGGCCGAGTATGAAGCATTGATAGCAGGAATGAAGTTAGCAAGGGAAGTAGGAGCAATAAGATTAAAAGCCTATAGTGACTCACAGCTCGTGACTCTCCAGATTGCGGGAAAGTATCAGACAAAGGAAGCGCAGCTAATAAAGTACTTGGAAAAGGTCAATCAGCTCGGAGCCTTGTTTGAAGAATTCACAGTGGAACATGTTCGGGGGGAGAATAACTCCCGAGCAGATATCTAGTCAAAATTGGCCAGCACCAAAAGACCGGGTCAATGTAAAACAGTAATCCAGGAAACCTTTTCTCCCCGAGCATCGAGGTGGAGGATGTAATGGACGTAGAGGAAGGAGATGAAGGATGGATAATCCCGATTAAGAGGTACCTTATTGAAGACGTTTTGCCCAAAGAACCGGAAGAGGCACGTAGAAAAAGGAGGCAGGTCCCGTATTATACCATTGTCCAAGAAAAATTATACAGAAGAGGTTTTTTAGCCCCACTATTAAAATGTTTAAGTCCAGAGCAAGCGGAATATGCCATGGCCGAGGTGCATGAAGGGATATGCGGGTTGCAGGCCGCTATATGCCAAACTATTGAGGGGCGGCTACTTTTGGCCCAAAATGCGAGCAGACTGCCTGCGATGGATTCAAAAGTACGAGAAATGCCAACGCTTTGCTAAAGCACCCCATACTCCACCCGGAAGCCTGCACAACATTATGTCCCCATGGCCCTTTGCAAAGTGGGGGATGGATATCCTCGACCCTCTACCCGTGGCGAAGGGGCAAGTGAAATTTCTCCTTGTAGCAATCGGTTATTTCTCCAAATGGATATAAGTGGAACCATTAGCAAAAATTACAGCCGGGCAAGTGAAGAAGTTCACGTGGAAAAATATTATTTGCAGACACGGTCTTCCTCATTCGATCATAACTGATAATGGCACGCAGTTCACCGATCAAACCTTCCAGCTGTTTTGCAAACAACTTGGGATCAAGCAGCGCTTCAGCTCGGTTGAACATCCTCAATCAAACGGCCAAGTAGAATTAGCTAACAAAATCATTTTAGGAGGACTCAAAGAGGTTAGAGGAAGCAAAAGGAAATTGGACTGAGGAACTCCCAAGAGTATTGTGGGCCTATCATGTTACTCCTCAAACAACAACAAAAGAAACTCCGTTCCGACTTACTTATGGTACATATGCAATGATGCCAATCGAAGTAGGATAAACATCACTCCACCGGGAAATTTTCAACTTAAAGGAGAATGGAGAAAACACGCAGTTGGAGAAAAATACAGCCAGCAAGCAGAAAGTTGAGAGGAAGTATAACTCCAGACTGTGCCCTCGGGAATTCAGAGAGGAAGACTTAGTTCTCAGGTTGCAGGTCGGAAAAAGAAAAGAGCGAAGCGAAGGAAAAATGGCAGCCAACTGGGATGGACATTTCAGAGTTATAGCAAAAATAGGGAATGGAGCATATAAGCTCGAGACTATGGCAGGAAAAGCCCTCCCGAGGACCTGGAATGCCACTCATCTTAAGTACTTTTATACTTAAATTGTAATACCTGGAAGAGTACTCTTTTTCCTCACCGGTGCTTTTATCCCAAATGAGGGTTTTTCACTGGAAGGTTTTAACGAGGCTCAACCCGAGGAAATATAAATGAAAAATCTTTATCATATTATTTCTTGCTTGATTTTATCGTTGCTTCTTAAAACCAAGTACTTGCAGAACAAACGCCAAAACGATGCAGTCAAGCTCATCAAAACGAAGACTTTCTAAAGAACAACTCGAGAGTCGAGCAAAGTCTCCTCTCACCTCGGAAGTCGAGCAAAGTTTTCTTTTGAGCAAAATCAAAACGGAAGTCGAGCAAAGTCTCCTTCCAAGTAAAATCAACTCGAGAGTCGAGCAAAGTCTCCTTTCACCTCGGAAGTCGAGTAAAGTCTCATTCTGAGCAAAATCACCTCAGAAGTCGAGCAAAGTCTCATTCTGAGCAAAATCAAAATGGAAGTCGAGCAAAGTCTCCTTCTGAGCAAAATCACCTCGGAGTCGAGCAAAGTCTCCTTCTGAGAAAAATCAAAAGGAAGTTGAGCAAAATCTCCTTCCAAGCAAAAACAACTCGAGAGTCGAGCAAAGTCTCCTCTCACAAACAAAGGTCCTGTCCTGATTTGGCGCTTCTCTAAATTCTAAAAGCTGTGCAAAAGCTTGAATATATTTTAGAGAAATGCTAATTGAACACACTTTCTGCAGTTAACACCGTATGAACAATGCAATTTTCAGTTTTTTGTTTTTTATTTAATTTTAATATTTAGCTTTTTTTTTTATAAGTAAACATTTTATTAAGATAACTAACTTTAGCATCACAAGTGATCACTCTTCCCTTTAAAAACTTGGTTATTTGGTCAATTACGTGCAAATAATCACGTGCAAATATTTGGTTAATTCAGTTCATTATATGGTTAACCGATCATCCTGAATCTTACAATCATTTCCACAACCATGTAAATATATAGCTAATCACGTACAAATATTTGGTTAACTCAGTTCATTATATGGTTAATGAGTCATCCTTAAGCTTACAATCATTTCCCACAACCATGTAAATATTTGGTTAATCACGTGCAAATATTTGGTTAATTCAATTCATTATATGGTTAACAAGTCATCCTAAATGTTACAATCATTTCCACAATCATGTAAATATATGGTTAATCACGTGCAAATATTTGGTTAATTTATTTTATTATATGGTTAATGAGTCATCCTAAAGCTTACAATCATTTTCCATAACCATGTAAATATTTGGTTAATCGCGTGCAAATATTTGGTTAATTCAGTTCATTATATGGTTAATGGGTCATCATGAAGCTTACAATCATTTTCCACAATCATGTAAATATATGGTTAATCACGTGTAAGTATTTGGTTAATTCAGTTCATTATATGGTTAACGAGTTACCCTGAAGCTCATAATAATTTTACACAACCATGTACATATATGATTAATTAGGTGCAAATATATGATTAATTCGGTTCATTATATGGTTAATTCGGTTAATGTGCAAAGCCCCATTAAAAACTTTAGGATGACCCATTAACCATATAATGAACTGAATTAACCAAATATTTGTACGTAATTAACCAAATAACCAAGTTTTTAAAAGAGCTAAATATTAAAAAAAAAATCAAAAATCCGAAAATTGCACTGTTCATACGATGTCAATCGTATGGTGTCCAAAAAATGTGTTCAATTAACATTTCTCTATATTTTATCTCTTGGATAGATAGATATATTAGCTAGAACGGTCCTACTATTATTTTAAGCATTTTGTATCTTATATTTTATTTATATTTTAATAGAGAAAGGATGAAGCAAAATTTGGTTACTTGTTCGTACCCCTAAAATCAAGTGTACATGGTGATTGTAATTTTTTTTGCTCTTACTATGAAAGCTATAATTGAACAGCTGCCAAAGAATCACGTCCAAGTCAGTTTTGATGCTCCACTAAACATGCAAAAACTGTTATTATACGATTATTGCTAATTCTTGGCATTGTTACATTACTAATTACTAATTTCCAATAGCTGATACAAAGCAGAAATTTGGGCATATGCTACGAATGAAAATTAATATTAATAATGTGAAATACACAAAATTAAAGAAAGGAGAAACTGGGTTGTTAGAGGCTTTATATCTACCTTAGATTATTAATAAAGGTATGTATTTGTTATATTTGGAGATGTGATTTGTATTCTCTTAAGGCATGCGCCTGAGGAATATTTATATCCACTGTCATCTTTATCATCCACTTCCCCTTGGCGCTTAGACATTTCTTGGCACAGAACTGCCACCACTCGACTCACAGAATGCATGTAATCACCATTCCACTTTTGTAGAACCAATAGGTGGGCACATAATTTCTCGTCGAAGAAAATAAAATGAAAGAAAGAAATAGTAGAGAAATTATTGTTATAAGAATAATAGAATGTCAAGCAGAAAAGAAAGTCTGAGGCATGTACTATATTTAAGGATTATTTCATTCATACTATTATATCAATTTGCCAAACTTCCGTAAAAAATAACAGATTCTTCTAAATACAAAATCACAGCAGTAAAATCAATATAAAATAACACTCTAAAGAAGAGATCACTTTTTTATTATTATTTAGAATATTATTTAGAAAATGGTGGCGAGTGAACTATCACTCTAGAACTACGAACGAGTCAGATCAGAGACCTCTTACTTCTCAAGAATATTTTTATACATACTTTATATCTTACGGATATAACACACTTTTACTAGGCCACTTTGGGTTAGAAGAGATCACACTTGTTTGCCGAGAAAAAGACTACAGCCACTGCTAGAAAGAATGGACTTTTGTCCTTTTATATCTCTAAAGGCATTATCAACTAAAGAAATGAGTAAGATATATTTCAATACCAAAAGCATAAATCGTACAACACCCATAACCCCAAATTAAAATAGCTACTCCTTTTAATTTCTAATAAAAGCCACATATCATTGTTAACAAAAAAAAAAAAATCATATATCATTGCAACCGTAACTGCCTCATTTGAACAAGAAAAAAGGCAATTATTAATGGTTTTGAATACTATTTCCACATGCAAGTAAATGGAAAGCAGTTAGGTAAAGTAATTACAACCATAAAAAACAATGAAAGAAGAATTAAAGCTTTAAAAAGACCGTTAAAAAATAAATGATAATAAAAAGAGAACTTAAATATTTTTTTAAAAATTTAGATTTCAAATTTAAGTTTATGAAATAAAATTAAATATACAACATTTATCACAGGATGAAAATGATATTAGGTGTCCATTCCTTTTGTAACCAAAAAAAAAAGAGGTGTCCATTCCTTTATCCGAGCTTCTTAAAGAAATAAAATAGAAATATATAAGTAAAATTTTCTAGGACTCACAAAAAAATATTGGAACCAATGCAACAAATATTGCTTTTAATATATAAGTAAAATTTTCATCCCTACGGGACTTTTCTTTTCCACTCGCACTATATGCATACAAAACAAAAAATATCGCTTCCCTTCCGCTTTCCTTTCTTTTCCACCAAAATATCTATTTAAAATTTTATATTAAAAATGTGTTTAAATAATAATTTAATTCTTATTTAATAAATTAGAGCTTGTAATGCAGAAAAACAGAATAAAAAGAGAAGGATAAACCTCAATCAATATTTTTTAAGTGTTAGTAGCGTTATTTTCAATAAAATTGTCTTATTTTTTTTAGATATTCTATTACTTTTGTAAAATTTTCGTAAATGATAAACTATACTCCATCCGGTCCATTTCTATGATAAATTTAGTTTTTTGTTTTTGTCCAAAACAATGTGTCTTTTACAAACCCAAGATACATTTGATAATTTTTTTCTCATATATATCCTTATACTCCCTACTTAAATTCAACAATTATTCCCTACTTAAATTCAAGCATAAATATTAGTACTTGTTTCAAAACAAAAGTCATATGAATGCATATTTTTTTTATCAATAAATGTGCACATTCTGAGTGTTTATTAATGACAAGTGGAATATTTTGGAGTAAATATGGATAGATAATTAATGATATTATAAATAAGGATAATTTAGTATAAATATAAATAAATTAATATTTTTTTTAATTTGTATGTTAAAATCTTAAATTATCACTGAAATGATTGAGATGGAGTATAAAATAACATATATTATATTTTTTTTATTAAAGAATAATATCACTAACAATGAAAAAGAAATTTATCAGAATTTTATGTAAGAATCTTTATGGCAGATTTATAGAAGATGCCAGATCCGAAAGGATATTAAACTCAAAATGCTATCATATCTTGACTGCGATGCTAAGATCACCGTCCAATCCCAGATTAAAGTCAAATAATATGGCGATATTTCTGACATGGCATGCTTTCAATTCAAGGGAACAATGATCAAGTGGGTTATTCCCCCACAACTCCTCTTTCTCTTTCTCCCTCCCATTTTACCATTTTCTTTGAATAAAAAGAGAAAAAAATACAAGAACCATCAAACCTTATATTGGCCCCGTTTGTGAGAGAGCTTAAATAAGCTTCTTATGATTTATCTGATGTCATAAATTCTTATTCCACTTATTTGCCACAACTTATGAAAAGAACTTATGGCATTTCATAAGTTACTTTTAACTTATTCTCATAAGTTAGGAAAACTAGCTTATGGAAATTGCAGAAGCTCTTATGCGGACCAAGTGCAAAGCGCACAGAAGAGTTGCTTGGCCATCCGGTCCTCTCATGAAGTGATTTTGGTTTTTCGCCCCGCGAAACTTTGCTCGCCTCGCGAGTGTGGAAATCATAAGCCAGCGCCCAGCGCTGTGAAAAAATTAAGCGTTTTTCATCTTTGTTTAAAAAAAAAAACCAATAAATCAAATTATTTGGTTTTTTTTGAAGCAATCAAATTGTTTGTTAAAATTACATTTTTATTGTAATTTTATAAAAAAAATGTCCATAAGCACTTATATAGTAATGTATCCAAACGCCTTAATTTTGTATAAGTGCTTTTGAAAATATGCATCCAAATGCACATGACTTATTGAATTCAAACTCTTATGGCATAAGCTCTTGTACAATAAGACCTTATGCTATAAGTGCTTAGTTAAGCGTTTTTCCCAAACGCACCCATTATCATATTAACAAATGAAAGTGATAATGGATTTGAGACTCTTAAACAAATAATCAGATATTAGACTTCTAATTGTCATGCATGTAGAAAATAGAAAATCTAATTAAAAAGAGACAACATTAAACTGTTTAGGTTTCTTAATGGTCTGTTTGTTACGATAGAAAAAGGGAAGAGAGAATTAGAGAAGAGAGAAAGAGGAGATAAAATGGAGCTCTCCCTCGTTTGGTTGGTGCAGAGAAACAAGGAAGAAAGAAAGAATTTGTGTGGGACCCTCTCATTTTGTTTTTTCTCCTGAAGTGCGAAGAAAAGGAGGGGAAAGACACCATTTTTTCTTCTATTCCATTTATAACCCTGCTTCTCCACCTGCACTTGCGCCTCTCTCTCTATATGGTATCTATGGCTGCAACTGCCACCATTTTGGGATGTTGGAAAGGACAAAGGAGGTTGTATATCAGATGAAACACGTGACTCACACCTTGAAGCTCAACGTTGCCTGATGATAATGTTATTCTCTTCACTTTGATAAGGTTAATCTCTAATTCATAAGTTTATGGTTATGGAGGAGGAAGACTTGATGGATCGGATGGAAAGATGCTGTGTGTGGAGAGAGGGGAAGACGATACAGTGGGGTAGCGGCAATAGGTTGGGGTTAATTTAATTGATTAAATTAAAATAAAAAATTAATGAAATAATTTAACTAATTAATTAATGAAAATGATAAAATAAAATAAATATCTATATCATCTTTTTTTATATTTGGATCTGTTAAGGAGTGTTCCAAGACATTGATTAAAAATTCAATAAACGGAAAATTTGTATTGAAAATATAAGTTTAACAATTTTAGATATTGTTAAAAAAACACTTTTAGATGTGATAAATATATCATTCTCCGATACAAACTTAGCTCATTCATTCATTTGAAATGTTACATTCAGAATTTTTTTTGGGTCTCATTCAATTATTAAAAAAATTTAAATAAATTGAATTAAGTTAATCAATTATTTAATTAAATTATTAAATTAATTTAAATTATTGATTATTTAGATTAAGTTGATTAATGAAGTTAAAATATTGGTATATTTGTTTTTTGATTAAGGGTATTTTTGTTTTTTAAAAACAATTACATTTCTAACTAATTATTTTATATCCAACCAAATAAAGGGAGAGAGAAAACATACTTCTTTCTCATCCATTTCTCTCTTATTTCTCTCATAACAAACAATACATCAAATCTACTTATTTTTCACAATTTTTTCTTCTCATACTCTTTCTCTCTTCTCTTTTTCTTCTCACAACCAAACAAACCATAAAGGATTAATCACAATCTACGATAGTTAATACTTCGAGTGTGTTTGGGGAATATTATTTTTCCCCATTTCAACTGTTTTTTGGTTAAAAAATTGCTTCATAAATAATCCATCACGTTTAACATTTTATTTAAATTTATAAAAAAACTTTACTAGGAAAAAAAGTTGTTTTATGCTATTTAGTTTGTTTTATCTTAAGATTGTTATGATTTGATTAATTTTCATTCTCAAAACTCCTTTCGTGTTTACCCCTACAAAACTAACTTCTATTATTAAATTATACCAATAACTTCATACCATTTTTTGTAATTTACTATATAAAAATATTTTTTTTTCACTACCCAAACAAAATATATTATCTTAAAATCTTTTTTCGGTAAATAAACCCAAACAAAAATAGATTTTGATTATAATTGATTATCACAATAATGATTATACAGAAATCGATTATCTAAATAATTTTTTTTTCCACCTTTTTCAAACACACTCTTCATGTCAATAACATGTTAATTAATCCAAAAAAAAAAAACCTTATCATAATAAAATATTTTTTTGAAACTTATCATAATAAAATATTAAAAATTGTCTTCTTAGATAAAACGTAAGAAGGTAAAGTTTATTTCTTTCTTTCATGCAATTATCACACCTCCAACAGCTTCCACCAACACTCCCACTCTATATGTCTCACTCTAAAAATGTTGCTTTTGCCTTTTGGCAGAAGAAACTAGACAAAAACCTCATGTCATGACGTGGCTTTCTCTGATTGGACAGGCTTTTACCCGCTAAAGAGCATTGACTTGAAACATCCAAACATGCACCATGTTGGTAGCACTCATCCATCCATGTTATTGCCCAGCAACTATTGCTCTTTCACTTAACTTTCTTCACTTAATTTTCTTTTTCTATTTCTTTTTTAATTTTTTACTTTTAGACTTGTGAAGACTGAAGACCCTGTTTTTCTTTCTTCCTTTATAAAGTTATCCTTAACGATCAAGTGGTAAACTTGATCTTCCTAATCACTCTGTCATCAATATGCTTATGTTCCCACAAAATTTTTTTTTTTGACATCTATGTTCCCACAACTTGATTCTTGTTAAAATTGATCCTTTCTGCTGTTTTGCATGTTGGGTTTGATAGTGGGAAACTGAAGAAGTCTCTTGCTTGATTGGTTGAGACAGAGTTGCATCCATGGCTTTCTGAGGTGTGTTTGAAGGCAATTTCTCACAATTGGGAATTTGGTTTTTCTTTTCAAGTTTAAATTTCAAACTTGTTTTTCTGCTACTTGTGTTAACTGATATTAGCACCAGGGGTTTTGGAGAATTTCGTTCCTTGCCAATTTCCCTTTTCTCCAGTTTGTTTATATATAATTTATATGGGTTTTGATGAATATTCAACTTTTAATTGCCTATGGAAAATAATTTTCTCTTCCTACTGGACTATAAGAATAGTATAATCGTATTCAATGTTACTCTAATTGTGCCAAATAACCAAGCTTAATATGCGTTTCTTTTTTTGAATAACTGTATTGAAAAGTTATTAATATGACAGAATTTGAAGGGTCGGTTTTCTGATTTACCATAATTTCCTAAAATTGAATTGTCTCATCTAATATTTCTGACTACTTTCCTTGTTACTGTTTATATAGTGAATCGGTGATAACAGCTAGAGGTGATATAGATTGATAAATTGGGGCATCAAGATGTCTTACAGAAGGGGGTCTGATCAGCAACCGCAAAGGCGGATACTGCGGACTCAGACTGCTGGGAATTTAGGATCAGACCCGATTTTGGACAGTGAAGTGGTGCCTTCCTCACTGGTTGAGATAGCTCCCATTCTCCGTGTGGCTAATGAAGTAGAGGCTAGTAACCCAAGAGTTGCTTATCTCTGTAAGTTGCTGCTGCATTCTCTTTATGCATATACTTATCTCTGAAAGGTTCTACTGTATTCTCTGTATACCTTTGTGTGTGTGTTACGTGTTGGTTAGGTCAACATTGTTTAGAAGCTTACTCTTTTAGAAGAGTTGACAACATTTTGCTAATTATCGATGACAAAGGAAAACAAATGTGGTTTTAAGCTCTCATTGATCAGTTGACTAACTAGATTTTAATTTGATTGGAAATGCTGTTGAGGGTTGTTTTAAAAATGCCCTTGTGTATTTTCTATGATGAGATATTTTATACAGTTTTTCAGATGGGAAATTTCTTGGCATGTCTGTACCAATCTTTTGCATGAATGATTCATTTTATTTGTAAAGGTACTCATAGTTATGAGTGCATTATGCTTTTCTTAATTTCTTAATAAATTTATTGCTTTTAAAAATGTTAATGATCGGTATTTTTGGTTCTTTAAATATTGTCAAAGAAGTGAAACTATTTTTTTGTGTGAGTTCCTGTGTTTGTTTCTGAAACTAGTCTGTTGCAAGTTCTTCTTTCCATTTCCCCCTTGTTACACCTTTTCTTCTGCTTATTCTATTTGATGTTATATTAGTTTCATATTATGATGCAGCAATGAGTTACTTTCTGAACTTTGATGTGTATTTCCTTTATCTAATGCTTGTCTTTTTTGTAATTAGGTCGGTTTTATGCCTTTGAAAAAGCTCATAGACTAGATCCTACATCTAGTGGGCGTGGTGTTCGCCAATTCAAAACTGCTCTTCTTCAACGTCTAGAAAGGGTAAACTTCTGATTGCATGCGTTACAAATTTCTACATTGTTTTCTTTCTTTATTTATTCAATCTTTTTAGGATCTGCCTCTTCCTTGATCACTAAATTCCACAATGGAAGAGAATTGAAAAGGCTTCTTTAGTGATCTCTAATTCAAGTATATTAATATACCAGCATAAGGCCAAAGAGAAAAAAATGCTTCCCATGTTATTGTTTCATAGAAGGAAAGTCTTTCATTGGAAATCTGAAAATGTAGAAGTATTTTTCCATCCTTTGCAGGAAAATGACACAACATTGGCGGGAAGGGTAAAGAGTGATGCTCGTGAAATGCAGAACTATTATCAGCATTACTACAGACAGTATATCGAGCGTTACAGAATGCTGCTGATAAGGACCGGTAATTTTTCAATCCAAGTCAATCAATAATTTGGTCATCGACTTGATTATAGCTCTCTTATATTACATAATTATATGTGAGTGCACCGAACTTGTCTTAATATAATTTCTTTTTTATGAAACAAAAAGAAGAAAATACTGGTATTAACTTCATTTGCTTCCCCAGTGCTCAGCTCACAAAAGCATATCAAACTGCTGCTGTTTTATTTGAGGTTTTGAAGGCAGTTAACCAAACCGAGGCTGTTGAACTCGCTGATGAGGTAAAATTGCTGTCATCCTGCGTCTAAAGAGAGTAATGTATAAATTCTTCCTTGTTTATTTTTATTTTGATGATTGTATTTTGTTTTGATTTTGTATTGTAGATTTTAGAAGCTCATACTAAGGTTGAGGAAAAGAAGCAGTTATACGCCCCTTATAATATTTTGCCCCTTGATCCTGAGAGTGGGGAAGAGGCTATAATGAGATATCCTGAGGTTTGTTCTCTATTATTATGTGTTGATCCCTTTTACATTTCAGTTAATGTTTGATTTAAAAGGTTCCAAGAGGTAATACCTTGAAATAGAATTAGGAAATTCCTATTGAAGCAGGGAGAATAGAAAAGTTTAAGTAAAAATAGCAATGTTATTTGTATATATGAGATTTTGACATCATTAACCAAAATTTGTACATCATTAACCACGATTCCGACATCATTAACCACCTCGCCAACCATCTACTTGGACAATATTAACCAAGATTTATACACCCATTGACCAAGTTGTTAGGTGTCTGGGTGTACAAATACCATTTTTGAGTAAAAATGCTGCAAAATCACTGAATCAGAAACCTAGTTCCTAAAAACATCTTCTTTTAGTGGGTTGGGCATTACCTGTATTACCAAGCAATAATTACTCATCCTTTTACACAACCAGCACCAACTTAACATTACAACTTTTAAATGATGAATAACTGCTGTTAGAATTTATTTTGAACTGTTGACTAAATTTTTTTTCTAACAGATTAAAGCTGCTGTCGCTGCACTCCGTATAACCAGGGGTTTGCCTTGGCCGAAGGGTCATAGGAGCAAAGTAAATGAAGATGACATTTTAGACTGGCTTCAGCTGATGTTTGGTTTCAGGTAATGACTGCATTGATCTGTGCCCACTCTGGTTTCTGTATTTCATCCATTGTTTATCTTCTTTGTACTCGTGCAGAAGGGCAACGTGGAAAATCAAAGGGAGCACATGATTCTTTTGCTTGCAAATGTACATATAAGACAAGTTCCAAAACCTGATCAGCAGCCCAAGGTTTGTTTTTATGTATTGCTATGGCTTGAACCTTTATGTTCTGATTTAGGCTTAATTTTTCCACTTACATATGGCACTTTCCCTATTTAGTTGGATGATCGTGCTTTAACAGAAGTGATGAAGAAACTTTTTAGAAACTACAAAAAGTGGTGCAAGTACTTGGGTCGCAAAAGTAGCCTTTGGTGAGATTTGCATCTCTGAATTTAGTAATTATTTCAAAGACTAGTTTCTGGAATATCAAGTTACACTGTGTTGTCTTGTATATAACTAGTTGAATTATGGCTAGAAGTCAACTCGCTTTTGAGCCAACCGCATCTTGGCTCAACTGTTGGCCTACGTGAGCTGAGTGGCCATAATGGAAGCATGCATAGTTCTATATCTTGCGATAAGGTTATGTAATGAACAAACTCTCCCAAAAGTTTAAACTATTGCATGAATGATAATGATTTTATATATCTGTTCACACAAGAGCTGTTTGGGCTTGAAGTGTGGACAGTGCATAGATCCACCTACCTTGTGTGCAAAAATCCAACATTTAATTTGAAGAATGGTGGCAGAAAAAATCAAACTATAGACCTCTTGGTTATAGTCTCTAATACCATCTCAGAATCAACTCTTCCAAAAGTTTAAGCTATAAGATGAAGGCACATAAATGGCAATAACTTTTATATATCTAACAATATACAGACATATATCTGTAAGTAAACATGCATTTAATTGTGGATGATTAAATTTGTGTTTACTATATTATACATTTTTAGTCATATGTGGATATATAATTAATAGAGCTAAGCCCGGGGAAACTTGGATCGGCTTGGCACTAGCTTTGCTCAAGTACATCCTAATATTTACTTTGTTGTTTTGATACTTAAAATACTTCTCTCCAGCTAAGTTTCAAGTTAAGCAGACAACATTATTTGGATGAAAATTTCTTTCAAGATTTTTATTCTTTCTTCATATGGTACAAGATGGAATTAGATCATTTCCTTGGATATACCCATCCATATGCCCCAACCTCCTTACTTATGCTCAAGTGGCCACTTTAGGAGTTTGTGATATAATATCTTTTAAAATATAGTTTATTTTTATTTTTGATGATTGCTAGGTTACCAACTATTCAACAGGAAGTGCAACAACGCAAATTATTGTACATGGGTCTATATCTTCTTATATGGGGAGAAGCTGCAAATTTGAGATTTATGCCAGAATGCCTTTGTTATATCTATCATCATGTAAGTCTTATTTAGAAAGGAAGACATTAAAAGTCTTCCTTCATTATGAAAGGAGACTGAGACGCCCTTCCCTCCCTAGTGGATATACTCCAACTCTGCTAAAATTATCTAACACAAACTCTTACTTTTGGCATACTCTACCTAATATAAATTATTAATTTTCCATGTATGTTGCATGTGCTTTGGTAGCTATGTGGTCGTTTTAGTCTTTTAGACTTAATATAAAAAGTACATGTTTTGGTTTGTGTATATCTCTTTTCTCATGACTTGTTGTGACAAAAGGATTTAGAACATTCTATAAAGGATTTGATTGGGCTGTATGATTAGGTCAATTAGGTCAAGTGCAAACAAAAGACATCAAAAAGGGGCATCATATGGTTAGGTCAACTAAAAAAGGATATCGTATAATAGGGGTGAGAAACACATTTAAAAAAAGGCAAACATATTTGAGCCATATCTAAGATGCATCGGATAAAAAAAAAAATAAAAAAATATAGAATACTTCTTAGATATGTATTGGGAAGTATCGTACGCATATCGGTGTCGGATAAAGGTAGGACACCAATACTTTCCCACTTTTGGAGTATCTAGAGGCCCCCTAAGGGACTTCATAAATATGTCTTGTAAGATGCTTTTGAATTAACAAAGCCAATAGCGATTTCTCTTGAAAGGAGCTTCTGTCTATCAAAATGGGAACCGATCTCTATTTGTTTAGTTCTTTCATGAATGACTGGGTTGGAAGCAATATGCAAGGAAGCATTTTTTATTTTTTTTACTTTTTTTTTTGGTTACATAGGAGGGAGGTATAAGCAACTGGTATGGGAGAGGGAAATAAGCCTACTGGAGGATTGAACCTTTGACGCATACTAGTTCCATAATATCCATTTGTCTGGCCTCCTCAAATTTCGCCTGCCTGCTTTAACCATTAAAGTTCACATGCTGCTGCCATGGTCTGATACTCAATCTGTGTTTTGACGCTTGGACTTAGCAACAACATTCAGTTTATTAGTCCTCCATGAAATAGTTACCTCCAACAAACACACAATACTCTGCGGCCGAGTGGAGTGCCTATCTTAATAGTGAACCTTTTCAACCAGCACTGGAATAACATGATCAACCTTACCCAAATAAGCATGCTTATCCACAGTAGGTGGCTTCTGATATCATAAAGAAACATTGTTTGAGGGAAATTGTATGTGTCTATGCAGTACAGTGATCTCTTATAGAATGTTTACAATCAATCAAGACACTAATTACTAGCTAATTTACAGAAATCACTACAGTTGTTTCCTTCACAATTCTATTGTGGAGAGAGAGAGAATAAAGGAAAATTTGGGAGTCCAAGATTTGTTTATGGTTGATAGTTCCAAGTTCTAATACCTTTAACTTTCATTATTATATGTATTATGTTATCTGATTTGAATGTGAAAATAATTACTTAACATAACATAACTATTATTTTTTCTTCTTGATATACCTAGATGGCATTTGAGCTGTATGGGATGTTGGCTGGGAATGTTAGTCCACTGACTGGTGAACCTGTAAAGCCTGCCTATGGTGGTGAAAATGAGGCTTTTCTGACAAAAGTAGTAAAACCAATATATGATACATTAGCCAAGGTGTGTTTTCTGGTTTTGTATGAGCTGAAGAACTGTTTTGGTTTACTTTCAACATTTGATTGCTTTCTACCTGTTTTATTCGATTTTTCTGTAGGAAGCTAAGAGGAGTAACAAAGGAAAAGCAAAGCATTCTCAGTGGAGAAATTATGACGATTTAAATGAATATTTTTGGTATTATGCTTCTTTTTGATTCGGTTGCTTCCCTTTATAATGTTTTTTAATTATATCATTAAAGGGGTCACCATTCCCATATTACAGGTCAGATGATTGTTTCCGGCTAGGTTGGCCTATGCGTGTTGACTCTGGGTTCTTCTCTGTGCCTCTGCCTCTTGAGCAACGTCCACTTAACAAAGATGAGGTATAACATATTTCATGGCTTACTTGTTAATTTGTTATCATCAAAATTCAAAATATGAATAAAGGATGTGGTATTTTGGACTTCCTTCAAAATAAGAAGAAAGGACAGTTGGATTGAAAGAAAAAGAAGGAAAGTGAAAAAGGATACCATCTCTCTACGTAATTAGTATTTATATGAGAAATATGGTCTTTTATCAGGACCTAACTTAGGAGTTCCTTACTGGCTAGAATAGGATCCCACTTTGTCATTCCTAAGGCCTTTCAAGTCTGTAAGTCACATCATAACAAGATATAAAATATCCCAAGTAAATACCAGAATAAATGATTATTCTAATATAAACCAATGGTGACCTTGAGTCAGCATTAAAGAGTTTTAAAACAAAAAACCAAATTTGTTTACAAAACCAAAAGGAAGTTCAAAACCTCCAAAACAGTAGAGATATCCCGTATGACAAAACTATCAGCAGCTAAACCAAAAGGGGCGGGGGTGAGTCACAAAAATCAGTGATGGTAAACAACAATAAACAACAAATAATAACAATAAATGCAAAGCATAATCATATATCCATAATCATGCAATGACTTTTTTTTAGACATAATAACACCACACAGCGCGATAATCCACTTGCCATATTCTCAAATTACCATTGAGCAAGATGTTTGTGTTTCTCTTGGGAGTTGTTCACTAGAGTCTCCCACTCCGACTAACACATACACATTTATACCCTGGTCAGATCCACTGACCGAAAAGTAACCTTGGTCATTGCATAATTTCCCTCCAAACTTTGGGGTTTTTCACTAGAGGCCCCTACTCTGATGATTGCATTTATATATTGGCTGGATCCGCTAATTAATCGGACACACAGTCTTGCTCAGTGTTCAAACATCACATCAAAACCATAGATACATCATATCCTTAAGTTCTAAACAGTCATGTCCATCTTATGAATTGTTTCACAGTCCATATCAAAATGTCATGCATTCACAACTCAATCATCAAGGCCAGTCTAAGGCAAGGTGAGGCCTTTAGAGTGAACATATCATGGGAGGAGACCTCATGTGTGCAATTTTTGTTAGGTATTGGACAATTTTTGTGAGTGAGCATGTAAGGAGCCGAGTGGGAACCCGGCCTAAAGCAAAGGCTTGTGTAGCTTTAACCTTGGGCCGGTCCTATCAATCATATCCTCATAAATTAAGAATCCAAACATACATGTTATATACTTTGTTTATCATTGACAAAACTATCATGAATGTCATCAAGAATCAATCATAATCCATTTCACAATCTATTACTTTGATGTCCAACACAGTATACGACATTTAGGGGATCAAAAGGTACCAATTAGCTGCAAAAACCAGTGCAGGCCCCGGCACCCCCCCGGTGCCCACTGATGTTTGGGTCATATATTTTATCTTGTGCACAGCTCCTAAGGGAACAGTCTTCGGCGCGTCGCGCCGTTTTTCTGAATCGCAGCAGCTGTTTTTCTGGTAGAAGATACAGATAATGCAGAATATACATCAAGAACCATTTGACAACATGAATTGACATCACTTACCATCAATTTCATTAACAATCAACCCAAAAGAAATCCTAATTCCATACTTCAGCCAGAAATACGAAAATCTCCAAATTAAAACTCAAATCTATCAAAACCTACCCCTCCCCTCGAATTCACGTGATAGAAAGAGAAGAAGAAGATAGGGACATGTTCTTCACACCAAAAGCGTGCTACCCATGCGAAGAAGCTACTCCTATGGCCTTAGATTGTCACATCTTCTCCATCTCTGAAGAACGATCAGAAACACAAATAGGGTTCTAAATGGCTGTAAGAACCCTCATTGTCTGTCGCCATCCGAAATGGGATAATGCTTCCTGAACTGTCATAGGAATGGGGATAGAGGAAATAACAGAGACAAAATCATAGTAGGTGGGAGATAAGTGATTATATGATAGGAAATCATAAGTGGGATGGGGTTAAGAGTAGCACATCTACCTTTACGGAGGGCGATGGGCAAGTCAGCAGAAGCAGGTGGACCCGGAGCAGCGAGGAGACTGGAGCAGGAGTTGAATCAGTATGAGAACTCACGGAAAAGGACTAGCGCTTATAAATGGTGCCAAACTGACGTAAAAGAGGAGTAGACCCCTTTGGTGAAGAAGTAGACGGCTTTGCTAAAGCAGTAGGAACAGACACAACAGAGTCAAAATGGGGAATAGGCAATACCCAAAGAAAGAGATCGGAGTAAACATGAGGATAATTTTAGATGACAAAGTATGGTGTGTCCACAAAGAACGTGACATCGTCAAAAATGTAGAAACGATGTGTAGGAAGAGAGTAACACTGATAACCCTTTTGGACACGAGAGTATCCAAGGAAAACACATTTGATTGCATGAGCAGAAAATTTATTGCGACCTGGAGATAGATCATAAACAAAACAACCACATCCAAAGTCACGAGGGGAAATAGAATAAAATGGGTCCAAAGGGAACAATAGGGAATGAGAAATATGATTGTCCGGCACCGAAGATGGCATCCGGTTTATTAAGTATCCAACAGGAAGAACATCACCACTCCAAAAGGTGATGCATGGACTCCACATGCTGGTGAAGAGACGGAATGCAATGGACGTGGGCAGGCGCATGACACCTCCGGTGAGTCGGTGACGACGCTCAAAGACAAGACCATTCGATGGTCTCTGGCTCAATCTACGGTGTCACTTTGATACCCGACGACAATACAAAACGGGGTCAGCCTCCTTGACGGCAGCTGAGCACAAAATTAGGGATGCTGGACTAGAATGCTATCTCTGATACCAACTTGAATTTGAATTTGAATAATTAATAGTGTATATACATGAATGATTGGTATAATATTTATATACATAGTAACCGAATCAATCCCTAAAGATTAGGATCAACTAACTAAGGAAACTTGGAAACAAAATCAAAACTGAACCTTTATTTGCTTTATGTTATGTTCTCTTTTGTTGAGAATTGTAGGCTTAGGTTAGGAAAGAAGGAACAGAGAGAAAGATACAGTTAACATATTATTGATAGGATATAATGTGATACAATACCTTAAACTAATACTCCTATTTATATTAATAATTGGGTCAAATACTTGTACAAACCCAAGTCCACTAACTATAAGACCAATAACCTAATTAAATAAGGAAATAAATAAGGAAATATAACGAAATGAGGAAACAACTCCTAAGATTGCTTCTTACTAATTGATTCCACAATATGTCCTCAAGATATTCAAAGATAATCTAAAAGTATCCTACATATATCCTAATATATATATATTTTTTATTTCTGCTGTCATTCATAGAGTTTCAGTCTGGTTCTTGTATTTAGGACTTGTACTACACAAGCTTTAAATTTATTATAGTTGTTTTCCACGTTTCTTTTTTAATTGAAAGAGCTCATCATAACTCATTATTCATTGTCACGTCACATCTATTAGTTACATGTATTGTAATTTTTTCTTCCTGAAGGTCTTTTGAACAATCCAAATGTTGCCTCCAATATGAATGAAGTAATCTGTCTCCATGATAATATCCTTGTTGAGATCCCACATCGGCTAGAGATACGGCCAAAGTAGTCCTTATAAGGCTTAGGCAATCCTCACATCTTGAGCTAGCTTTGGGATTGAGTTAGGCCTAAAGCCCAAATTCTAAGATGGTATTAAAGCCTATCATATATTTATTATTGGGCCAGTTATTTCACCTGCATTTGTCCACACTCCACGACTCTAGATGTCTAGCTCTGGGCGTGAGGAGGTGTGTTGAGATCCCAAAATCGACTAGAGATACGACCAAAGTAGTCCTTAGAAGGCTTAGGCAATCGTGACCTCTCGAGGTAGCTTTTGGGGTTGAGAGACCCAAAGCCCAAATTCTATGAATCTTGAATAATTGTGCTTGATTTTGGAAAACAGGAAAATGGAGCTTATGCCAGAGGTCGGTGGATTGGCAAAATTAATTTTGTTGAGATACGCACATTTTGGCATGTACTTAGAAGTTTTGATAGAATGTGGAACTTCTATATACTATGTTTACAGGTAATAGTTCCATATTTGGATTTTTCTTTACAACCTTTACCAACTTCATTCTACATCCATTCATTCTAATGATATATACTGATTATGCTCTTTAATTAAGGCAATGATAATAATCGCTTGGAATGGCTCAGGCCAATTAAGCTCCATATTTGATGGTGATGTTTTCAAGAAAGTTCTCAGCATCTTTATAACTGCAGCAATATTGAAGCTTGCACAAGGTAGATAAAACCATCTGTCTACTGTCAAGATTATGAAAATGAACCCAAACAGGCTCAATGCTTTTGATTATTTAATTTCATTAATATCACAATACATTGTGATGTATCCTTTGTGCCCCGATGATTCATTTTCATAGCAGGCAAACTAAGTATCTAGATATGAATACTTGGATGCTATCCAAATAAAACTATATATGTTCAATAGGAATGTAACAAATTAAACTGTTGGCCATGCTCTGAAATTGCAGTGTAAACATGCAGTTGAAAGTGAAATATCTGAAATAATATCATTTCTGAATAATAAACTGTACAAGGTGTTTCTCACAATATATAGACTATGTTCATTTAATTGCTTTCCTAAGAATATGGCTGAAATAAGGAAACTAAATAATTTATCCGAATTGTCATATCTTCCCGGTCGTATCTTTCCTAATTATTACACATCTACAAACTATTACAAAATAACAAAATTGTTGAAAGAGAGAAAACAGAGGCATAGAGATGGTGAAACCGTGTGTTTCAACTACATAACGGAGTCTGTTTTATATAGGTTTAATGAAATAATTACATAATGAATATAGGAGATTCTATTCCTATTTACAAGATATGATATGATATGCCTAAACCTATACATTAATGACAGATTATAATATTTCCAACACTCCCCCTCAAGGTGGGTCATATAAATCATATGCACCCAACTTGTTACATAGATAACTGATACGAGGACCTCTCAAAGATTTTGTGAAGGCATCTGCCAGCTGATCATTGGAGTTGACAAAGCTAGTGGTGATGTCCCCTGATTGGATCTTCTCCCTGATGAAATGACAATCTACCTCAATATGTTTGGTCCTCTCATGGAACACGAGATTAAAGGCAATATGCAATGCTGCTTGATTATCACATATTAGCGTCATTTGCATAGTCTCTTCAAACTGAAGTTCTTTGAGTAACTGTTTCAACCAAATGAGTTCGCAAGTCACTAATGCCATGGCCCTGTATTCAGCTTTTGCACTGGACCTTGCAACTACATTCCGTTTCCTACTTTTCCAAGATATTAGGTTTCCTCCAATAAGTACACAATACCCAGAAGTAGATCGCCTATCAATGGGTGAGCTTGCCCAATCGCCATCTGAGTAACCAACTATCTGAGTATGTCCTCTATCTTCATAAATGAGACATTTTCCTGGAGCACCTTTAATGTATTTCAGGATCCGTATCACTGCATCCCAATGGTCCTGACAAGGAGAATTTAAGAATTGGCTTACAACCAGGGTAGTCAATAGCGTGCATTCGCGGTGGTGCGGGGCATAGCGACCAGCGACTGCTACATAGGCGACGGGGTTGAGCGTTTTTTTGTAGCGGCCGTCGCGGTCGCTAAAGCGGCGGAAAAACGCGAGAATGAGGGGAGTAGCGGCGCTCCAGAGCCGCTTTTGCTTCATGGACCGACAGAACCCTCCGGCGAGCCTATTTCGGCCAGAACCCACCGTCGGCGCCGCTGTTTCACAGGTGGGTCTTCCTCTCCCACGACAGATCTTCTCCTGCAGCTGCTGTTTCCTCTTCTGCGGCCACAATTTCAGGTCTAGGGTTTTGGTTTAAGTTTTGGTTCCTCTAAGGCCGACATCTTTTCTTCATTAAGTTGGCCCATTATCTCATTTTTAAGCACTTGCTGAGGCCCAATATTATGTCTCATGTGAGACCTTACTTCAGCAGTAGAAATTCTCTTAATGGAACACTTTTGGGCCTGGCCCATTAGGTCAAATGACTTGTTTAACTCACAAATTCTCTGTTTTACCCTCTTTATTTGTTAAAATGACTTGTTTACCCTCACTTATAATCACTAAAATGTCTCTTCTACCCTTATTTCTTTAACTCACCCTTCCTCCCACTCTCTTCTCCCTTACGTGAATTCTTCTTCTTCTTCTGTTACAAGAGCCGTTCCTCCCACTTCTCTTCTCCCTCTCACTTTCATTCTTCTTTCCCCTCTGCCTCTCCTCCCTCTTTCCTTCTCAAGTCTCACCATTGACCTAAAATAGTGGCCGCCCCGCTACACGCTATCTTGCAATAGCGTTTTCGGGGTCAGCCGCTCCGCGCCGCTATCCGGGATTGATAACTCTGCTTACAACACTGATTGCAAATGAAATGTCTGGACGAGTGACTGTGAGGTAGTTTAATTTCCCAATCAATCTCCTGTACCTTCCTGGGTCTGACAGTTGCTTCCCCTGATTAGGTAGAAGTTTGACGTTTGGATCCATAGGAGTGTCAACTGGCTTGGCGTTCAATAGTCCAGTCTCTTCAAGAATTCCATAGCATATTTCCTTTGTGAAATCACTATACCATCTTTAGATTGAGCTACCTCGATACCCAAGAAATAACGAAGCTTACCAAGGTCTTTAGTCTGAAACTGATGAGAGAGATATTGTTTCACTTGTAGTATGCCATGCTGATCACTACCAATTATGACAATATCGTCCACATAAACAATCAGATAAATGCATCCTTGGGCCGAATGACGATAGAATACAGAGTGATCAGCTTCGCTGCGAACCATACCAAACTGTTGCACTACAGTACCGAATCTACTGAACCAAGCCCGAGGAGACTGTTTAAGACCATAAAGTGACCTGCGAAGCCGACAGACCATGGTAGATGACTCCCCCTGAGCAACAAACCCAGGTGGTTGCTCCATATATACTTCCTCTTCAAGATCACCATGTAAGAAGGCATTCTTGATGTCAAGTTGATGAAAGGCCCAATGACGAATTGCAGCAATGGAGAGAAGCCGAACAGAGGCCATTTTGGCCACATGAGAGAAAGTATCACCATAATCAAGCCCAAATATCTGAGTGTAGCCTTTGGCCACCAAACGGGCCTTGAATCGATCAATCTTACCATCAGGACCCACCTTCACAGTATAAAGCCAGCGACAACCAACTAAAGACTTCCCCGGAGGTAGAGGGACCAATTCCTAGGTACCACTGCTTTGAAGAGCACACATCTCATCAATCATCGCTTGCCGCCATTCAGGGTGAGATAAAGCTTCACCTGGAGAGTTAGGAATAGAGACAGACGACAACAAAGAAAGACAAGCATAATGCAAAGGAGAAAGACGATGATAATTCAAAGCAATATAATGGAGAGATGGATTACGAGTAGATCGTATACCTTTTCGAAGAGCAATGGGAAGGTCTGGTTTAGGCGGCGGAGCAGGATGAGCAGCAGGTGGAACTGTAGGAGGAACGGCAGGAACTTGCACCAAGGTGGGTGGTGGGCGACGATGATAAGTCTGCAACGGCCGAGCAGCTGGGGGATCCACATGCAGAGTTACCGGTGGGACAGACTCGAAAAGTACAATAGCCGAAGGAAGAGGAACGACTATAGAAAGCTGCTCGGGCGGTGAGGGAGTCGACTCAAGCTGCTCGGGAGGTGAGGGAGTCAACTCAAAGTAAGGGACAAACTCGAAAAAGGTATCTTCGGCCGATATAAGGTAGCGTCGAAGAGTAGGAGAAAATCAACGATACCCTTTTTGGGTCCGATGATAACCAAGGAAGACACACTTGAGTGATCGAGCCGAAAGTTTGTCAAGACCAGGAGCTAGATTGTGGACAAAACATGTGGACCCGAAGACACGTGGCGGAAGTGATGGAGAGGAATATGGGGAAAAAAGACTGAGTGAGGTACTTGGTCATCAAGAACAGAGGAGGGCATGCGGTTTATAAGATAGCAAGCTGTCAAAACAGCATCCCCCAGGATCGAAATGGAACATTGCCATGAAGAAGAAGGGTCCGAGTGGTTTCAATGAGGTGCCGATTTTTGCGTTCGGCAACCCCATTTTGTTGAGGTGTATGAGCACATGGCGTTTGGTGAAGAATTCCATTGGAAGCCATAAAAGTTTGAAATTGTTGGGACAAATATTCTCGGACATTATCACTACATAAAGAACGAATGGAGACACCAAACTGAGTTTTAATTTCTTGATAAAATTGCTAAAAAATTGAAAATAATTCAGACCTGTTTTTCATTAAAAATAACCATGTACACCTTGAAAAATCATCAATAAACGTAACAAAATATTTGTACCCATAAGTGGAAACAGTACGAGAAGGACCCCATACATCTGAGTGAACTAAAGCAAAAGGGGACGAAGCTCGTTTATTGACTCGAGCGGGAAACTGACTACGAGTGTGTTTCCCTAGTTGACACGACTCACAATGCAAACGAGATAACTTGGAAATGCTTGGCACCAATTTACGGGTTTTGGGAGACCAAGATGACCCAACCGAGCATGTATGGTAAGAGGGGAATTTGTGGCGAGAGAAAATGCGGGACGGGGTGGAAAGTCGGTAAAGGCCATGAGACTCACATCCGGTGCCAATGGTCCGTCCCGAACTCCGGTCTTGCAGGATAACACTATCTTTAGTAAATGTAATCAAACAATCATGAGAACGGGTTAAACGACTAATAAATTAAAGGGTCACCTAGGGACATAAAGGACAAAATTAACTGACGGGGAAGGAAGTGGATGGGCAGTTCCAATACCTTGGGATTGGGTTTGAGAACCATTAGCTAAAGTGACAATAGGTAAACAACCTAATGTAGAGAGAGAGGAGAAAAGAGCCTTATTACCAGAGATATGATCAGACGCACCAGATTCAAGAATCCAAGGACGAAGGGAGGGTGATTGAGATATGCAAGCAGATGAATTACCAGTATGTGCAACTGGATTCGGATGATTGTCAATGCTCAAACCACTTGAGAAAATCTTTATAATTAGACGGAGAGACCTTCAGAGGATCCATGGTCTTAGGAGGATCTGTGGAAGTAGAGGAAGCCATAGATCAGTAACAAATGCCCAAAACGACGACAACACGTGACCTGAAAAACCTGAAACGGCACAAGTGCACAGTGCGTCAGTTGCAAAAGTGCTCGGATTGGCCTGTGAGTGGTGGCATTGCAACCGTCGGAGATAGGCGACCACTGCGCCGGAACGGCGCCGGCTGAAGGAGCTGAGCGCTGAAGCTTCGCGACTCGCTTGAGAGCGTGTGAGATGCCTGTTGGGGTTGGGTCTTGGGACGTGGTCCGCGCACGACGGCGTGGTTCTGATGGTGGGGTGGTCGGACGGAAGGTTCCCCGGAAAAGGTGGTGACTGACGGTGGCAGAGGGCTAAAAAAAAGACCAAAAACAGTGTCAAAATGACGTCACGGCAGTGAAAAAGCGGCAAACCGGAATGAGAACACGGTTTGTCAAGAAAATTTCTCACCGGAAAACAGTGGGTCCACCGGGTAAGCACAATTTTAGGGTTGCCTCTGTCTGGCTCTAGATACCATGTTGAAAGAGAGAAAACAGAGGCATAGAGATGGTGAAACCGTGTGTTTCAACTACACAACGGAGTCTGTTTTATATAGGTTTAATGAAATAATTACCTAATGAATATAGGAGATTCTATTCCTATTTACAAGGTATGATATGATATGCCTAAACCTATACATTAATGACATAGATTATAATCATATTTCCAACAAAAATAATATCCTAAGGATATATTCTAATATTCCAACACTCCTCCTATATAGTTGGGGAACAAATACGTATCATTTCCAGCTTGCAACTAAGCTCGCAAAACTTCTCCATGTGTAGCTCTAAGATGGTACCAGTCAACATCCTCAGACGGCATCAACAACACTATAAGATGGCACCAAACAATAGCACAAGGGTGTACCAGTCAACAACATCAGACGTTGCCAGTTAGCATCATGAGGCGGGACCATCAGACACCATAAGACGGTTCCAGAACTCCATAATATTTAGAAAGGGTATCCAAACAAGTCATTTTAAGGTGATGAATTTTAATTCCCCTCAACAGTTACATCATTGAATAATCCATCCAAACACTGCCTAAGACACTGAAGAAGAATGGCTTTGAGAGACGTAGTGACAAGCTTCACGTGATTTGGGATGACAATGGGGTGGGGAGTACCTTCTCGCTCCCCGTCCCGATCCCCACCACAGGGAGTATTTCTCTCCTATCCCTGTTCCTCGCCTCCCCGTGGATCCCCGTGAGTACCCCAAAAGGACAATTGGTGCTACCCTAGCTTCATCTCCATCAACACCTATCTTTCCTTCAATGCAATCTCCCTTTAGATAAATCCCCTCAGTCTCACCTTATTGTTTCCAGTGTCGTAGAAGGCGTTTGATACCCTTTTCTACACTCATAAGAATATATATAATATGATACTTCTGTAATGTGTAATGTTCTTGGGGACGGGGATCTCTTTGGGTGGGGAGTACAATCCTCCATCCCTATCTCCAAATTGTCTTCACGGGAATTTTCTCCCCCTTTCCCTTCCCCGTGGGGAAAAAATCCCCGTCTATGGGACCTCGAATAGGACAATCCCTATAGGGATTCCACGCACGAGTGAAAACTGACATCCCTACCTGTGATGGACATCTATGCTTCACGTTGACGGGGAGTATTAATTAAGTAATTATCAGTATTGATTATGTAATTAACATGATTAATTACTATTATTTATGAAGGAATCTGTCAGCTTTAACAGTATAAGGTTTAATTACTCTACAAGTCTGTAAACTTTGGGAATTTCTAAATGAGTCCTAAATTTTAAAATTTTTTAATTGGGTCCCAGGTTTGTAATCGAGTCCCTAAACTTGTAAATAACTTTTAATTAGGTCCTTGGGGAAGTAATTCTGAACCGTGAAGTCTACTGATGGAACCCTACCCCCGAGGACCTAATTAAAAATTAGTTACAAGTTTAGGGACTCAGATTACAAACTTGGGACCTAATTACAAATTATTTACAAGTTCATGACCCAATTACAAATTTTTAAAGTATAAGATTCATTTAGAAATTCCCAAATAGTTTAGGGACCTGCAGAGTAATTAAAGCATAGTATAAATAGGATAACTAATTATGAATTATTTGGTCAGCAGATTTATTATGATTTATCTTACCTTCCTTATATAGGATAGTCACCTCTTGTATAAAAAGATATCCCAAGCATGAAATAATCAGACACTGAATAATAATTCCTTTCTTCTTTACAGCCTTGATTAATTATGATGTCTTTTATACTTTTCCAGCGATTCTTGACATAGTCCTGAATTGGAAAGCAAGGAAAGTAATGTCGCTTCATGTCAAGCTGCGATATATGTTGAAATCTATTTCAGCTGCTGCATGGGTCATAGTTTTTCCTGTCACTTATGCTTATAGTTGGAAAAATCCATCTGGTTTTGCACAAACCATCAAGAATTGGTTTGGCAATGGTTCAGGTTCCCCTTCTATGTTCATTTTGGCTATCTTCATCTACTTATCTCCAAATATTCTCTCTGCATTGTTATTTGTGTTCCCATTCATTCGACGGTATCTTGAGAGGTCCAACCATGGCATTGTAAAGCTCATGATGTGGTGGTCCCAGGTAAGTTGATGCATATTTGATTTGTGTATGTATCTTTGTATAGCTTATAATAATCTATTTCTTTCTTAGAAACCACTAGCTTCTTATCATCCTTAAGAAGTACTTCTGGCAAATGTGATATGCCCTGTTTAGTTTTTCTTAAAGATGATAAGTAGCTATTGATTTATGATAAAGAAGATAGATTTAGTATTCTATTTTTTCTAAAATTCTTTTCAGTATCTGTTCTATTCTTTCTTATATTTTTTTCATCAATTTGCAGCCTCGGCTCTTTGTTGGAAGAGGAATGCAAGAGGGCCCAATTTCACTTTTGAAGTAAGAGAATGAAGTTAATTTCTTGCATTGTCTGTAACCAAATTTACTGATCAGCTCTGACTGATTAAACTGTAACTGTCTTATTTTTCAAGGTACACTACTTTCTGGGTTCTCCTAATTCTATCTAAATTAGCATTCAGTTACTACATGGAGGTAAAGTTTTGATCCAGAAATATATCATATTTTATATTTTATATTGGCACTTGGAATGATTACAATGTACTTGTCTGTCTAATGCCGATGACACTTTAAACACGGAGTGTATGAGGTGCAAGAGGGCTTTGAATAGTGAGTTTCTATAATTCACTAGCTGCTTGTTGGAGGTTTCTTGACAGCAATTAAAAAATAGGTTTCTTATCATTTTTTAGTTCCTTTCTGGACCTATTTCTTCTTCTTCCTTGTTACTTTCCCATTTTTTAATTCCGGGTAAGTTCCATCTAATCCTGCATGGAAGGGGTTTATTGACTGATTAGGAAAATATATTTCCTTTCTGATACTACTTTCTCATTCTTCTTCCTCCTCTTTCCCATTTTTTCCCTTTACATTCCGTCTGCTAACTGGTTCATTTCATTACACCTAATTTTGGTATGTACATTAACATTAGTATGTGTATATAAATCAAGAATAAATGTTCATACTTGGTTCTGTGAACCTCTAATCGATCTATGGAGTCATTATAAATGGATAACTGTACTTCTACATCTGCAAAGGTGCACAGTGTTTTTTTTTTAATATGGCATCCTGTATTCATCTCGTTCATTTGCTTTACACTGCAGATTAAGCCTCTTGTGGGTCCAACGAAAGTCATCATGCATGCTCATGTATCAGTTTATAGGTGGCATGAGTTCTTCCCTCATGGTAACAACACCGGGAATACGTGAAAGTGAATGTAGTTCATATAATAGAATTGCTCTTGATATCATCTTCTACTCTCTGCAGCCAAAAACAATATCGGTGTAGTAATTGCTATATGGGCTCCTATCGTGCTGGTTAGCCTATCTTTCTGTCATGTCTCACCATTTGTATTAAAGCTATGTTCTTTGTATTCTAATAGTCTATCATGTGCCCTTTGCAGGTCTACTTTATGGATACGCAGATTTGGTATGCTATATACTCTACAATAGTAGGAGGCATATATGGTGCATTTCGTCGTTTGGGAGAGGTTTGTTTATCATCTGTGTGTCTTAAGCAGTCGTTTCTATCTTGGAATCTTTTCCAATTTTCCTTTTCGTATGTGTTAGAATAGATGATCTTATCTTATCTTATCTTAGAGTACATCTTATCTTTATGTTAAGAGTATCTTGAATTATCTCATAGGATTAAGTTCTTGTCACTTAGTTATTATCATAATTAGTTTCCCTTTTCAATTAGGATTAGGCGTCTTGTATCCCTATAAATAGGGGTTAGTGCTTAAGCTTTTTGCACTAACAAATTATAATCAATCATAATCATAATTGAGTGTTCATTCTTTTTCTTCTCTTTCTCTATCTAAACCCGTAACTTCAATATGGTATCAGAGCAGTACCATCCTCCGTGACCTGTCCCGTTACTATTCCGCTGCGGAGTTTCGCTAAGCGCTAAGTATGAAGGAACTCTAACTAGGGGTGGCAAAACGGGTTGAGCCCGACGGGCCAACCCGCCACTTTTTGACGGGGCGGGGTAGGGATTTCGACCCACCAACCCGCCACAACCCACCATGAAAACGGGGCGGGTTGGCCCATCGGGTTGTCTTTTTTTAAAAAAAAAATGTTTTTTTTTAGTTCTCATTTTTTTAGCCTTTTAAGTTTTAATGTTAGTCATGGTTTTAATAGTCACTACATGAGTACATGGTGATTGTTAGAAAAATGGTGCCATGTATATTTTTATTCATTAAAAAAGGTTCAAAATGCTATACTACCATGCATATACTAAAATATTTATATTTTTATCATGTGAAAGTCCAGTTTTGTGCATATAGAGATTCACAACCATGCATATGTTGGATATCTTAGTATTTGCATTCTAGTGTGTATACCTCCTACTCTTTCGTCAAAGTTGATTTTGAAGACAATTACTAAGTGAGATATAGTAATATCTTATTGCATGTGTTAAACAATGGGAAAACAAATACAAAGATTGATTTTTGCTTGGTGCATGCATTAAGATTGTATAATTTAGAGAAATTTCAATAGAAGAAAATGGCTACTAGATCACAACAATTACTAAGTGAGATATAGTAATATCTTATGCATGTGTTAAACAATGGGAAAACAAATACAAAGATTGATTTTTGCTTGGTGCATGCATTAAGATTGTATAATTTAGGTTCTCATAATTAAACAAGTAAGTCTTTGTATTGATAATTTTTCATTAATTTAAATCATTTTCAAGTGGAAACATGGTTATTTTAAAGATAATGTAAGTAATTAACTATTTAATTTGTTTTTTTTAGTTTTAAAAAAAAACAAATTGACGAGCCAACCCGCCAATCCGTCACGGGGCGGGGGTAGATTTTCAACCCACTTCCAAAATTCAACCCGGCCCGCCCCGTTTTAGACTGGTTGACGGCGGGGCGGGTTGGCCCGCTTTAACTCTAACCATCTTCTTTGCCATACAAAAAAAAGAATCCTGCCATTATTCCAATGTCTCTTGTTTTTCTGCAAAATCGTGTTCTCCTTCCGGCATCCCCCTCTTGTCAAGTACCTTACTGCATTCGTTCACCTTCAGTCTACTGCCATCCGCCGTCAGTCCGCCACCTGACGACACCATAGTTAGAATCGCTGGCCGCCGATCTACACAACCGTCTAAACCTCGCCGCCAACCGCCGCCAGATGCGCCTCCACGCGCAGATCGTGTCCCTGCTGCTCCGTCACACGCGCATCCCTTCCAGCCGCGTGTGAGGTAGTATCTGGTCTCTTCTTTGACTGATTTTCAGGTGACGATGTCGCCCAACCCAGCCGGTCCTAGATCCGGTCTTGGTTTGGAGTTTCGTGACACCGGAACAGTACCTCTGCTGCTACAGTCCGGCATCCACCGCTACAGTACCCTGTTAGTCTTTGTCGCGACCTTCGTTTTCCACTACCGTCGTTGTCCAAGTTATTCTTATCCCAATGTGCTTTCTGCCTTGTCACAAATTGGTCTCTAATGGCAGGCTCACTAGTAATCAGTCCCAGCACACTGTCGTTAATCTTTGGTAGTCCCTTCATCCAACCATCGTCAAGGTTGAGTCGTCGGCATCAGTCACAGATGAACTGTCCCACTTAAGTTTAGTCCCGTCATCTGACAATCGTCAAGGTTGAGCCGTCGGCACAAGTCACAGAAAACTTCGTGACTTGTCCCACACTTAAGTTGGTTGTTTCAGGGTAAGGACAACGTCTAGCCCAATATCATTTCAGTTTTATTTGATTGATGTTCGTGAAAATCAACAATGATTTCTTCAGTTGGTTCACTTGGTTGATTGGTGCTTTGTTCTTGGGCACAAACATTATTGGTGGATGATTCTGGTATTTCTCAGTTTATTCAAGATATCTTTATGGGTCTGGTTACCTCTGGTTGTTAAATTTTCTCTTTCAAAGGGTATATTTGTAACAAGCTTAAATCTCAGTAAGCTTTAGCTTGAGGGGGAGTGTTAGAATACATGATCTTATCTTATCTTTATGTTAAGAGTATCTTGAATTATCTCATAGGATTAAGTTCTTATCACCTAGTTATTATCATAATTAGTTTTCCTTTTTCAATTAGGATTAGGAGTCTTGTATATCTATAAATAGGGGTTCGTGCTTAAGCTTTTTGCACTAGCATATTATAATCAATCATAATCATAATTGAGTGTTCATTCCTTTTCTTCTCTTTCTCTATCTAAACCCATAACTTCAACATTATGTTCTCCCTGCAGTTTTCTGTTATATTTTGTTCATTACAATTACAACAACAACAACAACAAAGCCTTTTCCCACTAGGTGGTGTCGGCTACATGGATCAAAATAAAGCCATAATATCCTATCGTAAATCAAGTCTATAGACAAACCATTTAAAGCTAAACCCTTCTCAATAGTTTCACCTATATTTTTTTTTCATTATACTAATAATTTCTTTTCTTGTTACTCATTCCATAGTCCACCTTCCTAGCGGGAAAATAGAAAAAAGAAATATTATTAGATGAGAAGAGAATAGTACGAAACAGGAGGATAAGTTTATATTTCTAAGGATGTCCGGTTCAATGAGTTTAAGTTTCCCTATGCTACTAAATCTAACAACATTCCCTCTGTTCCTTCCTTTGTTTGTGAAACTGTTCCTCCCATTCCCCTCACTATAATTCCACCTAATTCCTTTCCACCCAGTCCTGCTCCTGTGCATGTTCCCTCACCTTCCCCACACTTGTCTCCTCAAGCTCAACCTACTCCTAATTCCTCCAACTCATCAACTTTACCCTGATTACACTCGGGTCTGTCTCCTCTGTATCTTGATTCTCCAACCTTTCTATCTAGCCCTGCCCCTTCAAGTCCCTCTCCTCCAGCCCTTCAAAACTTACAGCAGCCCACTAACCTCCATCCAATGGTTACTAGAGCAAAGTCTACTAGAGTGTCTCAGGTTCTGTTAACACATGCTGAACCTCGTTCTCCTAAAGATGCAGTTCTCCTAAAGATGCATTGACCATACCCTACCGGAAAGAAGCCATGCAACAAGAGTTTGATGCTCCAGTAAGGAACAATACTTGGACCTTGACAGACTTGCCTTCACATAGACAGGCCATTGGCTGCAAATGGGTTTTCCGTGTAAAGGAAAACCCAGATGGGACAATCAACAAATTCAAGGCTAGGTTAGTGGCCAAGGGATTCCACCAAAAGCAAGGCTTTGATTACACAGAGACCTTTTCACCTGTGGTCAAACCTGTAATTGTCCGAGTTATTATCACTTTGGCCATTACTTATCATTGGGAGATCAAGCAACTAGATGTCAATAACGCATTCCTAAATGGTTTGCTAGCAGCGGAAGTGTACATGGAGCAGCCCATGGGTTTCAGTAGCTCAAATCCAAACCAAGTGTGCAAGTTGAACAAAGCAATCTATGGCCTAAAGCAAGCCCCTCGGGCATGGTTTGAAAGACTAACTTCGGCCCTAATTCGATTTGGTTTTCAGTCCAGCAAGTCTGACCCTTCACTGTTTGTGCATACTGCTGGTGGTCAGAGCACATACATCCTAATATATGTGGATGACATAATTGTGATAGGCTCTTCCTCTACCCGAATAGCTCAACTGATTACAAAACTCAAATCAGAATTTGCTCTTAACGAGCTAGGTGATTTAGACTACTTTCTGGGAGTGGAAGTCAAGAAGCTTCCAATGGCTCTCTTCTTTTGTCTCAAACCAAATATATTAGAGACTTGTTGGCAAAGGCAAATATGGCTGATGCCAAGTCACTCCCAACTCCCATGACCAGCAGTTGCAAACTGACCAAGTTTGGAGGCAATTACCTAGTTGATCCTACCCAGTACAGGTCTATAGTAGGGGCTTTTCAGTATGCCACCATCACTAGACCAGAATTGTGCTACAGTGTAGGCAAGGTGTGCCAATTTCTGTCACAACCCTTGGAGGAACACTGGAAAGCAGTAAAACGTAACCTCAGGTATTTGAGAGGCACTTCGACTCATGGTTTACTGTTAAAACCAGCATCCAGCAGTGGCCCCTTCAGTCTGCAAGCCTTCAGTGATGCTGACTGGGTAGCAGATATTGATGACCGAAGGTCAGTGTCAGGCTCCTGTGTCTTTTTTGGAGCAAACTTGGTCTCTTGGTGGTCAAGGAAGCAGACCTTGGTGGCTAGGTCTAGCACAGAGGCAGAATACAGAAGCTTGGCAGCCATCACAGCAGAGGTTCTGTGGCTGAAATCCTTACTGCAAGAGTTGAAGGTTCTTGTTTTGCCTCCAGTTATCTACTGTGATAACTTAAGCACCGTTTCCTTGTCTCACAACCCTGTGCTGCACTCAAGGGCCAAGCATATGGAACTAGACTTGTTCTTTGTCAGCGAAAGAGTCCTTGATAAATCACTGTTGTGCATCATCTTCCTGGACAAGACCAAGTGGCTGATGTACTCACCAAGCCACCGACTCAAACCAGGTTTGAGTCACGTAGGAGCAACCTAGGTATAGTAGATAGGTTCTCTGTGTAACCCCGCCCTATGAATATAAGGGGATATATTAGAGTATACGTATATGAATTGTATAGCTTCAAGTAGGTTGTTATGATTGTAACAACTGTAACAGCTGTTTAAGTCAGCTCAACTGAATCTGTTATGCAGTGCACACTATCTATATATAGTGGCACCTATTGTATCAATTAGTCAAGAAATAATATTCAGATTAAGATTCCTTTATCTCTCTTTCTCTCTCTCTCTCTCTGATTCTAATACTCCCAACTGAAATTAAAAGTAAAAAAAGTTCTCTTGAAAATTTTACCATTCCTTTCCAACCATACCAAAGAATAGCATAAGATAGAGCATTGCATTAAGATCTTTGCTTCTCCATGAGAGTCAAATCCTCTTAAACTTTGTAAGGAGAAATTGATGCAAATCCTTAGGTCAGACCCGATTCTCTCCCGAAAACTCATACAGCATGTTCTAAAGGTAATCTGCTGCAGAACAATGCAGAAAGAGCAGGTCCTTGATTCTGAGGCAGAGCAGCACATTATACTCATATTATGCACCTTGTCCTTTGGATTGACCACCTCGATCCCCAACTCCTGAATTAAAGGATCCAAGCTCATATTATCCTTAATATTGTCAAGACAACTAAAAGCTTTGGCGACTTCATCAACCTTGTCCTCTTTGACCACATTTTGAGAAGTAGATTGATAGGGACCGAGTATTATGGGGTGCCTAAGTCCCACATCGAGTAGTATAGGATGCTCAGTGGAGTACCTACGTGGCTTGGTTTTCCCATCTTAACGACTAGCTTTTAAGGGAGGGTCCCCCAAGTACTGGGGTGCTTATCATTTGGTATCAGAACTGGCTGCCGGTGTCTCGGAAAGGGCTACTGATGGAGGTGCTTACCGGAAAGGCTGAGTGAAGCGGCATAGAGTGCATCTATGGGGAAGTCGGCTCTCAGGGGCGGTGCTATGATAGGGATTGGGTATTATGGAGTGCCTAAGTCCTACATCGAGTAGTATGAGATGCTCGGTGGAGTACTTAAGTGGCCTGGTTCTCCCCCTTTAATGGCTAGCTTTTAAGAGAGGCTTCCCCAAGTGCATGGGTGCTTATCATAGATGAACCATTTTGCAATGGAGTGGGTACGAGACTGTTATGAGTAAAGGAAAAGAGATAGTTGGTAGGCCATAACACTTCTTTTAGGCTGTGAGAGAGATAAGCAAATGAATTACAGTATATGCTACACAAGTTGGTAACTTGGTATGCAGGAACAGTCTATCCAACATTAGCAGTTCTTGTGGGTCGGCCATGTAAAGTCAAGCACTTGTCAGTGGTATAACCTAAGCGTTTGCTCAAACTTGGGATGAGGTTTACCTAAGTTACCTCCCCGAAACAGCCATGACTAGCTCTCTAAGAGGAAAGGGCAAAAGTATGACTAGTAGTAGGATCCTGAGTTACTTATCCAACACTTATATTCTTAGAAATGAGGAATTTTCATAACATATGGTTGTATATGACTCATTGAATGTAGCATTCACAATTAGACTTGAAATATGCTATATATAATTTTTTTTTCTGTAATAACCACTTATGCGATATTGATAGCTGTGTCACATCTAATTTATTATTAGCATTTTAATTTAATTTGGACCTTGCCCCTCCTATATGGTAATTCTGGCTTGACTGCTGACTTCCAGTAAGGGGGCTTAAATGAGCAACTCTAAATTTTGACATATATGGTGGCAACTGGTGAGATAAGGAAATTTTGACATATATGGTGCCAACTGGTGAGATAAGGAAACCCAAATTCAAAACGCAATTTCTGTGCTTGTAGTTGGAACTCTAGCTATCATTGAAAGTCAAGAGATGATCCTGGGTTCATTGTTCAAATTTGAATTTATCTCTTATGTTATTTCTGTTGTACATGCATGGTATTGTCTGGAGTCACGACACAAAAGGCTATATCCTCAAAATATTCTAATGGAAAGACGTGATGGTTTTTTCTGCTGCATTGGCTTCAAACCTATCAATCTTGTAATAAAGTCATTGTTTTCATTCTAATTTCAGATTCGAACATTGGAATTACTGAGGTCTCGCTTTGAATCAATTCCGGGTGCTTTCAATGCTCGCTTGATTCCCATGGATAACAGTGAGAAGCCAAAGAAAAAGGGATTAAAGGCCAAATTTTCTCGCAAATTTGATCAGGTTTTTTAACTTTTCTGCATTATTAGATTCTGTTACTGACAACAACTGTTATCTTCAGTCTTAACTGTCATCATCAACCTGTAAGCTTGGATAATTAAAAATATAAATCTGAGCTGGCAGCCTACTAGTAAATTGTTTGGACTGTCTGGAGAACGATATATATGTTTGCCTGACTAAGTGTGAAAATTGAGATAGGAATTTATGAATATTCTTGAGTGAGTAGTGCACTCAGAAGTCTTGGAATTTATATATACTTTATAATTAATTACATGTTATGTTTACAAAGGGAAATAAATACAAGTACAACTTCCTAAGTACATGAATCTAAGGCTTAAATTGCTCCTATTTCAAATAGTTATCTTCTTGTTTCCAGTTGGTGAATAGGTATTCTCCATTCTCAGCTTGGATACAATTCATTCAAAAATTGGGTTGCTCAATCCTTTGGTGAGAATATCCCCAAGTTATATGGATTGCAAATCAGCCCACTTTCGAGCATCTCCTTATTGAAATGCCTATCAACCTCGATGTGCTTCATTCAATCTTGTTGAACTGGATTGTGGGTGCATTTGGGTAAACAACTTAACTAAGAGCTTATCACATAAGACCTTATTGCATGAGAGCTTATGCCATAAGCGCTTAAAGAAAGAAAAAGAAAGAAAGGGGCATGAGATGATTCGAATAGTAAAAAACACGGAGAGGGTGTTTAGTGCATAAGCACTTATGATAATTCCATAAGCTTCTCCCAGTGACTTATGAAAATAAGTCAAAAACTCCTTATGGGATGTCATAAGTTATTTTTATAAGCTCCGCCAAACATACTGCATAAGAACTTATGTCATCAGATAAGTCAAAAGGAGCTTAAATAACCTCTTACAAACGCCACCTATGTGCTATACTGATTATTAACTTGTTGCTCCTTCCAACCATCTCTGTTCACTATAATGTCATCAACATATACAAATAGTACTGTAACTCCCCTTGATGTCGAGTATTTGATCAACAAGGTGTGTTCCCTTTGACTTTGCTTGTTCCCCAAAGTTACCTTAGCGAACCTTCTAAACCATACTCATGTTGATTGCTTCAGCCCATACAATGCCTTTTTCAACCTGCAAACCGTATTGACTGCTACATTTTTATCATATCCTGGTGATACCTGCATATAAATTTCCTCCTCAAGTTCCTTGTGCAAGAAGGCATTCTTCACATCAAATTGTTGCAATTCCCAACCATAATTGACAGTAAGAAACAAAATTATTATCAAATATCAAAAGACACAAGTATTTCTGAATAGCTTGAGTGAATAATGAACTCAACAAAAGATATATTTATAGAGCTGATTTACATAGGAAATAACATGCTAAATACAATTTACAAGGTAAATAACTATGCTAGAACTAATGTGGACGGTGCATTGTATCTACTTCTATACAATGAATCTAACTACTTGGGAAGAGAAGTCATAAACATTGCTATTTCCAACACTCAACCTCAAGCTGGTGAATAGGTGTTCGCCATTCCTAGCTTGGATATAATTCGTTCAAAAATTGGGCTGCTCAACACTTTGGTGAGAATATCCGCAAGTTGCCCTTGTGAGCGCACATAGGGAGTGCAAATTAATCCACTATCGAGCTTCTCCTTAATGAAATGCCTATCAACCTCTATATGCTTAGTCTGATCATGCTAAACAGGATTATGTGCTATACCGATTGCAGACTTATTATCACAATAGAGCTTCATAGGTCCTTCCCATTTAATCTTCAAGTCTTCTAAAATAATTTTCAGCCAAAGTAATTCACAAATGCCTTGTGCCATGGCTCAAAATTCAGCTTCAACACTAGAACGAGTTACTATACTTTACTTTTTACTTCTCCAAGACACACGATTTCCTCCAAGAAAGGTGCAATACCCTGTAGTAGATCTTCTATCAACGATCGATCCCGCATAGTCATCATCAGTGTATGCCTCAAGTGTTATATTCCCATTTCTTTTGAATAGAATTCCTCTTCCTCAAGTGTTATATTCCCATTTCTTTTGAATAGAATTCCTCTTTTTGGAGTCCCCTTGAGATACTGCAGGATCCTATGAGCTGCCTGTAGATGAACCTCTCTCGGACTATGCATGAATTGACTAACCAAGCTTACTGCATATGCAATATTTGGTCTGGTGTGAGACAAGTAAACTAATCACCCTACCAAGCGTTGAGACATTTCTCTATCCACCATAGCATCTTCTTTTGCGTCTCCTAATTTCAAATTCGTATCCATAGGAGTACTAGCAGGTTTGCATGTTGTTTTCCCTGTATCTTTGAGCAAATCTGTAATGTATTTTTGCTGGGATATAAAAATGCCTTTCCTTGAGTGTGCCACCTCAATGCCTAGAAAATACTTTAGCTTTCTAAGAGTTTTTGTTTCAAACTCCTTGGCCAAACACTGGCTCAAGATTTGTTGCTCTTTCCAATCATCTCTGGTTACTATGATATCATCCACATATACTATCAACACTGTTACTCCCCCTGTTGTCGAGTGTTTGATAAACAAAGTATGATCTCCATGACTTCGCTTGTACCCCAAAGTTGTCATAACCTTCGTGAATCTTCCGAACCATGCTCGGGGTGATTGTTTCAGCCCATATAATGCCTTTTTCAGCCTGCATACTATATTGGCAGCAACCTTTTTATCATACCCTGGTGACACTTGCATGTAAATTTCTTCCTTAAGTTCCCCATGTAAGAAGGCATTCTTTACATCAAATTGCTGCAATTCCCAACCATAATTGGCAGCAAGGGACAAAATTACCCGGACTGTATTCATCTTGGCAACAGGAGCAAATGTCTCTGAATAATCAATCCCATAGGTTTGTGTGAACCCTTTGGCGACCAATCTGGCTTTGTATCTTTCAATCGATCCATCAGCCTTATATTTTACCGTGTAAACCCATTTGCACCCAACTGGCCTCTTTCCTTCTGGTAAAGAAACTAACTCCCACGTTCTATTCTTCCTTAATGCCTCCATTTCTGCATTCATGGCTTGCTTCCATTTTTCATCGGACAATGCCTTAGAAACAGTAGTGGGTATGGAAGTAGTGTTTAGGTTTGTAAGGAAGGCTCTATGGGTTGGTGAGAATTTTTTAAATGAGAGGTAGTTTGAGAGGGGATATAAAGGCTGTTTGGTGCATTTTCTGGTTCCTTTTCTAATGGCAATTCGGAGATCTAGGTCATCATGTGTTGTTTGGGCTTCAATTTCATCCTGTAATGCTGGGGAATTAAAATTAATTACCTCATTCGAAGGAGTCGAGTCAGGCTCTTGAAGTGTCGATCCAGGAATGGCCTTTGACCTTCTTGAAAACACCAGATTCTTTCCATATCTTGCATCCACTTCAGGTCCAGGTTCAGCTGTAGGATAATTTGGTTGATCGGACTCAACTTTAGGTTCTTCAGTTTCAGGTCTAGATGGATCTGACACAGGTGTGTTTGACTCAAGACTAGAAAGATCGAGTATTTCAAGATTATCTTTCCTAAAATCCTCCCCCTGAAGATAAGGTTGTGTGAAATAGGCTTCCCCTTCACGAAATGTGACATCTCGTGATAGAGAATTTTTTGGACGGGGGATGGTAACACTTATACCCTTTCTGAGTGGTGGAATACCCAACAAAAACACATTTCAGAGCTCTAGGATCCTGTTTCCCCCTTTCGTGACTATGAACATGGACAAAGGACACACCCAAAGATTCTAGGCTTAAGGTTATTAGTGGTTGACAAATTTGGAAAGAAGGAAGAAAGAACATCCATTGGACTCTTGAACCCTAAGACTCTATAGGGTAATCGATTAATGAGATATGTAGTTGTGAGGACTGCTTCCCCCGAGAAATTTGTGGGAACATTTTTTTGAAACAACAGTACCCGGGTTTGGTCTAATAGGTGCCCATTTTTTCTTTCAGCAATCCTATTTTGTTGTGGTGTTTTAACACAAGACGACTCATGGATAATTCCCTCCTTTTGGCAGAATGAAATAAGGACAGAATTGAAGTATTCTTTGCCATTGTCAGACCTGAGTATTTTGATGTTCACACCAAATTGAATTTTAAGTAAGAAAGTCCAAGTAATCCAAGTGCAATCATCTATAAAAGTCACAAACTATCTAGCACTAGACACAGTTGGAACAGTAGAGGGACCCCAAACATCTGTATGAATAAGGTAGAAAGGAAAAGTGCTTCTTTTATTGCTCAAAGGAAAAGGTAGACGTTTGTGTTTGGCAAGCTCACACACCTCACAATGAAGACTCTCAATATCTACCTTAGTAAACAGAGATTGAAACAAAACTTTAATGATTCCAAAAGACGGATGACCCAATCGACAGTGAAAAAGAGATATTTTTTCTTTATTAGAGAGTACCGACTATGACATGAATGAGTGAGACAAGTGGTTGTCTGTAGACAGACCTGGTTCTTCAAGATAGTAAAGGCCATTCCCTTCTCTAGCACGTCCAGTCGTCCTCCCCGACTCCTTGTCCTAAAATACACAACAATCACTGTGAAAAATCACACTACAGGATAAGTCTTTTGTAAGTTTCTGTATAGAGACAAGGTTTATCGATAGTTTTGGGACATGAAGGACATTTTTTAGGGTTATAGAATGATTTATTTGGATGTCTCCAATGCCAGCTACAATTACAAGTAAACCATCTGCAGTGGCAATTTTCTTATTGCTGGGACAAGGGGAATATGTGGAGAAGTGTTTAGAAGAGGGTGTCATATGGTCTGTGGCTCCTGAATCTAATAACCAAAAAATACTTGGTGTTTTTAAGACATTAAATCCCAAAGAAAGTGGAAGCTTACCTGAATACACCACCGTCCAGTTACCTGATGATTTCTGCAGACTATTAAGGAAAGCTCTCATTCTTTCTAAGTCCTTTTGCTTGACAATTTCCTCACTGTTCAACATGGGGGAACTAGAAAAACAGCAACAAAACCAGCAAGTGCAGCAAACGAGGCAGAGATGGAGAGCCAATAAACGGGGCTGCAAAATGCTCACCAAATAAAGACCCACGGATCAGTGTCTCCCGGGAGAAGTCCAAAGTGCAGAAAGACTTGAAACAAGATGAGAACAAGTCACAGGAATAAGTCAGTGGCGCCAGAAAACAGTGGAACAGTGGTTCAATCAAGGTTCGAATCTGGACCCACAAAAACAAGTGCCAAAACACAAAACGGATGCTCAAAACAGGTTTAGGAGAAGCTGGCGGTTTGAACGAAGCAATCATTTAGCGCGTGAGGTGGTCAGAGGGTGGCGCGTGAAGCACGCGAGTCAGAATGTAGACCCGCATGTGGCGGCACGTGTGGGCACGTGCGGCGGTATTTGGCGGCGAGATTCTGGGTTCTGGCCGATCAGAGGAGGGCGGTTCTGATGGTATGGTTGATGGTCCGAAAGGCAATGGTCAACAAAGGACTGCGGTGGTCAACGGCGGTTCTGTTGATGGATCTGGCCTGTCAGAGATTTCTCTGGTTATGGGTGTTTGGGTTTTCTGATGAAAAGCTTGATATGAAGGTTGGGTTAAGAATTGACAATATGACAGTGATGAGGTTACAAAGGAAACGTAAGACAGCAAACTTAGCACACAATGAAGGTGTGCAAATGAATAGGCCTGCAGTGAAGGCTAGGCACTCAAACAGATCAGCTATGAAGGCTGATACAGCGGAAACAGAGACTCCCAGATCGGGAGCTCTGATACCATATCAAATATCAAAAGACACAAGTATTTCTGAACAGCTTGAGTGAATAATGCACTCAACAAAAGATATATTTATAGAGCTGATTTACATAGGAAATAACATGCTAAATACAATTTACAAGGTAAATAACTATGCTAGAATTAATGTGGACAGTGCATTGTATCTACTTCTATACAATGAATCTAATTACTTGGGAAGAGAAGTCATAAACCTGACTTTATATTCATCTTGACTATATTTCCAACAATTATCTTGACTATATTCATCTTTTCAACTAGAGTAAATGTCTCTGAATAATCAATCCCATAGGTTTGTGTGAACCCTTTGGCAACCAACCTGACTTTATATCTTTCAATCAATTGCTGGTTATTGTATGTTCTTAGGAGGTAATATCGTAACATGGAGTAGCAAGAAACAATGTGTGGTCGACGATCAAGTGAGGCTGAGTTTCGAGCTATGGCTCAATGAGTATGTGAGCTACTATGGATGAGAATCATATTGGATGACCTCGGAATAAAATATGAGGCAACAAAACAACCATCATTATTGCTAATAATCCAGTTCAACATGATAGAACAAAAACACACTGACGACGCTTCACCAAAGAGAAGTTGGATAGTTGAATGATAAAACCTGTTTATGTTCCTTCAGGACACCAGCTAGAAATGCCTTGACTAAGGGGCTGCCCCTAATGCATTTTCAGAATCTTACTAACAAGCTGAGAATGATAGACATCCATTCATTGACTTGAGGGGGAGTCTAGAAATAGTCCCACTTTGTATAGGAAAGTTAGTATTAATGTAGTGATAACTATATATCGGAGTAAAAGGATGGTAGGATAGAACAAATTGGTATTCCCTTTTGCAGTTTTGATGCAGTATTCTGTAATTGGCTTGGTTCTAGAATTTAACATGATAGATTTTTCCTTACATGCCTTTTATGTGATAGGCTTGCAGAATTATTGTTACACATGGATGTTGAATCTTTTTTTTTTTTTTTGAGGTTGTTTAGTTGTCAAATATGCCACGAGACTGATTTTCTTTTTTAAGCTGATTTATTTTCTTTTTGTTGTTTTCTTTGTTGATATAATTCCTGATCTACCTGTTTTGTATTTGTTTTCCTTTTAAATGTATTCTTCCTTCATCAATACATATTTGATTCTGTGGAAGCGGTTGTTTCAGGTCTCTTCTAATAAAGAGAAGGAAGCTGCAAGGTTTGCACAGTTATGGAACAAAATAATTACTAGTTTGAGAGAGGAGGACCTAATTGATAACAGGTAGTATTATGATTGGACATCTCTTATATTAGAATTGATAGAGGGGAGAATTTGAGAGAGAAAGCTGTGATAGAAATTCTGATTTCATCCTCAAATGATTACAGAGTAGCTCATCAGTATTTATACTGATAGCTGGGATAGTTACAAGTGTAACTGTCTAACAGAATTACAGCTGGCCTATACGGACCTAAGTCCAATCACTACAATTGCAAATACATCTCTAATATCTTAGAATCTTCTTAATTGTTTAATTCTTTGTCTATGGTGACACTTAAATATTAAAATATTGAGATTTTCATTTTTTATGTGAAGTCTTTATGGTTTGTTGCTAATAAGTCTGGCAATAAAATATTTAGGGAAATGGACCTCTTGCTTGTACCATATTGGGCTGACCGTGATTTGAACCTTATCCAGTGGCCTCCTTTCTTACTTGCTAGCAAGGTTCATCTACTTGTGATCAATTATTCTAGGTTCTTGTATGAGAATAATCAGTTTCCTGTTTAAATTCATTTATAACTAACTCTTCATGTTGCTCAGATCCCAATAGCAGTATCTATGGCCAAAGACAGTATTGGAAAAGGGCATGAGCTGGAAAAAAGATTGTCTAGGGATAAGTACATGAAATCTGCTGTTCTTGAATGCTACTCTTCTTTTAGAAATATTATTAACTTCTTGGTTCTTGGAGAGCGTGAGAAAATGTAAGTTCATGGTATCGAAATACACATCAACAGAGAAGATTGACGTAGTTTCACATACTGACATTATTGCATTATGGTTTCACTGATGCAGAGTCATAAACAATATTTTTCAAAGAGTTGATGAGCACATAGAAACCAGAGATTTGCTGAGTGAAAATGGATTGAATATGAGTGCTCTCCCTAGTCTATATGATCGTTTTGTTAAACTGATTGAATGTTTGGTAATTGTTTTGGAAACTTAAATTTAAATGTTATGTTTTCTTATGATGAAGTCTGAAGTTTAACGAAATTTGGCCTTATTTCTTCAGTTGGAAAACAAAAAGGAGGTCAAGGATCAAATTGTGATTCTCTTGCTTGACATGCTAGAAATTGTGACCAGAGACATAATGTTAGAAGAGGTTGAGGGGTAAGTCATTTGGGATTGTCTATATCCCTGGATAATTTGATTAGTTGTGACTTGTGATAATTTTGGATTGATTGTCATTCACTTTCAGTTTGCTAGACTCAAGTCATGGTGGGTCTTATGGAAAAGATGAAAGGATGACACCACTTGATCAGCAGTATCAGTTTTTTGGTAGACTTAAGTTTCCTGTCACAACAGAAACTGAAGCTTGGACAGAGAAAGTAAGTTTTACAGTTACAAGTGCTGTTATCACAAGGGGAAATTGTGAGTGTTCTCTGAAATTCAATTGACCTGGATTTCAGATGCCTGTAATTCTATTACTAGTTCGTTACAATTTCTCTATATATACTTTTCCTATATAATGATATAATTATTTTCTTTGTTGCTCTTTTATTCTTTTATTCTTTTATTCTTCACAGATAAAAAGGCTTCATTTACTGCTTACTGTCAAGGAGTCTGCTATGGATGTTCCATCCAACTTGGATGCTAGGAGACGTATATCTTATTTCTCCAATTCATTGTTTATGGATATGCCACCTGCTCCCAAAGTTCGGAATATGCTGTCCTTCTCGTAAGCTCAGTTCATGTTGAACTTTATTCAATATTGGAGCATCATTTTTGTGATTTATAATTCACTAAGTTACACTCGACTATCTTCTTGTTTGTTACAATGACTGCAGATCCCAAACTTCTCCAAAATCATACTTTACCCCATATTTTTTTACTTTGACTAAGTTTTTACTCAGCACCATTGAGTGCCTCAAAAAGAAAGAAAGAAAAGGTTACTTGTTATTAGTTATTGGTGAGTGGTGTTCATATATTTTACTTTGACTAACTTTTAACATGACACCATTGAATACCTCAAAATGAAAGAATGAAAAAATGGTTTCCTATTAATGAGTTGTGTGTGTGTGTTTGTTTACTTTGACTAACGTTTGACTTAACACCGTTGAGTACCTCAAAAAGAAAGAAGAAAAATGTTACTTGTTAGTAGTGAGTTGTGTGTGTAGTACCTCCGAAAAGAAAGTAAAAAAATGTTACTTGTTGTATTAGTTATAGTTGTATCACTTGTATGTGTGCGTTTTCTGCTGTGGGGAAGGAATAGAGAAAATCTTTGTTTGATAAAGAGGAGTGGGCCTGAGTCCATGATCTCCAACCACGTATTTGAACTGCGTTAACCATCCAAATAGTTGTCGAAAATTGTTGTCCCATTTTTGGGTTCAAATAACACAACTGCTAGTAACTAATAATAGTTGAGGTTTTTTTTTTCCTTTTTAAGATACTTAATAGTGTTAAAGTAAAAGTAGGGTAGAGTGTAATTTATGTTTTTTGTATTTACTGTCTTTTTGACGAACCTCGCAGTAGTGTAATGCAATTTACTCTTTATAATTTTATAACTAGAGTGAGAAGAAACCTGTATGATTATATTATATAATAAGCATTATTTTGAAGTATGGCATACATGTACTGGATATAATCTCTATCTAAAATACGTTAGTGACATATTATATACCTTGATTTTGTAGTGTCTTGACACCATACTATGATGAACCTGTTCTTTTCTCCCATGACCATCTGGAAGAGGAAAATGAAGATGGAGTCTCTATCCTCTTTTACTTACAAAAGATATTTCCAGGTTTCTCCATTTCCCCTAGATATCTTTGTCAAACTGCTTGACCTAAAAGCTTTAGTTGTTATGTTAAGCAAGAATCCAATAATGGGTATCACTCTCGAGTTTGACAACCTTGGTTGCTATCACTCTAGCATGCAGGGACGGAACTACATGTTCCATGGGAGGGGCCTTGGCCCCCTAACTTTTTATTTTTAATAAAATAATATAAAAATTACTAATTTTTAATTTTATAATTATTAATAGACTTGGAAACTATTTTTGATCTATGACATTGATTGATAAAAATTAAAAAAGCAAAAATTTCTAATAAAACTGCAGAAAAGTTCTGTATTTTTTTTTGGTAAGCCAAAAGAGTATATTGAATGGAGGTACAAGGGGTACCCCAACCTATATACATAAGAACCAAGGAACAAACGAAAGGACCAATGTAACTAAAATACTAATTTGTAAAAATCAGCATTTGTATTACACAAGCCTAACCAAGGGAGAAAAGAAATAAGAGACCAAACAGAATGGCTCATACTAGATAAGAGTATCCACCTTTTAGACTACCTCTAATAACTGACCACCACAAAGAAAGACAAAACAGCAAGCAAATCTCCCACCATTAGACAAGGCAACCCCTAGCTTAATAAAAGTTCAAACAGCAGCACGTATCAGTGTAGGTTGTAGTAACCGTACCACCACTGAGCAGATTTTCCTGAGGCCATAAAACCAAGCCGAAAGCCAGATTATAGATGATAGATGATTTTTGTGACATGCAGGAAAAAAGTTGTGTTTGGATGTAAATCATGTAATTAACATTTTGGAACATATAATTATGAATATTTTATATGAAGTTTGAAGCGTATATATTTGTTAGATGACATTTAGTTTGTATAATTGGCCCCCTATCATTCATGTTTGGCTCTGTCCCCGCTAGCATGTCCATGCAAAAGTCCTCCAGGCTTAAAATGTAGTAAAAGACTACCCTTGTACTGAACCAAATATTACTTTAACTAAAATTTTCATTAGAAGATTGATATAGGCATGGATTGAATTGTCTTCTTAGTCAACTTGGCTTTATACCATGTCAAAGAACCACTTGTCCTAAAATCTTAAGAGTTTAATTTAGATGCATTGTTTTGTAAAAATTTTAAACACTACCTTCTAAACTTGTGTTGACACCTCACTGAATAATTTTGACTATGTTAAGAACCACTTCAGGTGTCAGACTCATTAAACGACGTGGTCACATATCATTGGATTTAAGTGTAAAACTTTACATCATGTTGCATCGAAATTAAATTCAAATCATGTACCGTTAAGCAAGGGCATATATTCATTTTTGTAATTCTAATGATCAGTGACAATCCAAAAAAATTTGGGTATGAGGGGCAAGCACGGTAGAGATGAGCGGGTTTCAAAATTTCTTTAGAATTTACTCATTCATCCCCATGATGGGGTCAAAGTTTGAAACATACAAGAATGACCAAATAATACTATAGAAAAATTGTAAAATTTAGTGGGGGCACAACATCTTGGCTCCATCCTTTTTTTCCTTTCATACCACACTGCATTGCTCTAGTATACTCTTGCTTGAGATCATGATTTACTGCAGATGAATGGAAAAACTTTCTTCAACGTTTCGATTGTAAAAATGAAGAAAAACTCAGAGGAGAGCTTCAAGAAGAACTCCGTTTATGGGCATCATACAGGGGCCAGACATTGACCAAAACTGGTAGAAATTGCTTCCTCTCCCTCCCCCAATCTTTGTATATGTGTCAGATATGTAATTTAATGTTCTATTTTGCATTGCATTATATGAATGACTTCTGTGCATTTTCACTTTACTCTCGCCGAGTGAAGTCCGAGGAATGATGTATATCCGACAAGCGTTGGAACTACAGGCTTTTCTTGATATGGCAAAGGATGAAGGTATGTGGAGAAAGATTCAAATAGAGAGATTACTACCTTATCTATTATACAGCTTAGCTTAATATTGTCATTTCAATTGATCAACAGATCTGATGAAAGGTTACAAGGCTGCTGAACTACAGAGTAAGGAAAATCCAAACAGTGAGCGGTCACTGTGGACACATTGTCAATCATTAGCGGACATCAAGTTCACTTATGTAGTTTCATGTCAACAATATGGTATTCACAAGCGATCTGGTGATCCTAGGGCAAAAGAAATTCTCAAACTCATGACTAAGTATGTCCCTCAAATCAACCTCCTCACTTGTTATAGCCTATGCTAGCAACAGTCCTGTTACATTTGCAACTAACGTTATTACAGGTACCCATCTCTCCGAGTTGCTTACATTGATGAGGTTGAAGAGCCTAGCAAGGATAAATCAAGAAAAACAGATAAAGTTTATTATTCAGCTCTTGTGAAAGCTGCTTTACCAGCAAAATCAATTGACTCGTCTGAAACAGTTCAAAGTTTGGACCAGGTATTGTTCTTGGACCATTCCTGCAACTATGTTAAGTTGTTAACTGAAGTCAATAAATTGCAATTGCAATTGATTAAAATTCTGAATATAATTATACTGTATAGCCTACTTTTAAAAGCTCAATACTAAATAAGAAACCAGAATTAATATCGGCATTATTGAGAATGCAGAAGTAGAGAGAAAAGAGAAGAATGAATTCTCATGTATTGATTAGTTATCAGTTACAGTGAGCTATCACTTTATATAGTGATAGGTAAAACAGTTGAGATGCTAATTGCGTCTAACAGAAAATAACAGAAAGCTACAGCTGTTCAACAGCTAAGAGGGGAACGGGCCTTAAGCCCAATTACTACAAACTAAACTATCTCTAACATTCCCCCGCATAAGCTCAGGGTGTTTGAGCAAGTGAAAGCTTGTCAAACACTCTGAGTTATCTCTGAGAGCGTAGAACCGTGCGGCTGACAAAGGCTTGGCGAGCACATCTGCCCACTAGTCATGGGCTGGGACATGAGTCACACCGAGACTGTGATTGAGCATCTTTTCACGAACAAAGAAAATGTCCAGCTCCATGTGCTTGGTCCGGGAGTGCAGAACAGGGTTGTGAGCCAAGGATACAGTGCTAAGGTTGTCACACAGAACTCTAGGGACTGAGTTTTAACTCGCAGTTCTGACAATAAAGACTGAACCCATAAGATTTCTGCACAGAGGGCTGCCATACTCTTATATTCTGCCTCGGCACTCGACCTTGCCACCAGGGTTTGCTTCTTGGACCACTAGGAAGTCAAATTGGGCCCAAGATACACATATGTTCCAGATGTAGAACGCCTATCATCTGGATCCGATGCCCAATCAGTATCACAAAATCCTATTATGGTTAGAGGGGTGTGGATGGCAGCAGGTTGAATCAAAAGCCCATGGTGAATGGTACCTTTGAGATACCTAAGGATGCGCTTGACAGCTTTCCAATGGTCCTCCAAGGGCTGAGACAAAAACTGACATGCTTTGTTAACCCAATAGGAGATTTCAGGCCGAGTGAGGGTTGCATACTGCAAGGCTCCAACTATAGACCGAAACAGGGATGGATCAGGGACATTGATAGGTCCCCAATCACTATGAGGACTAACAACTTAATATGGGTACATACAGGCCCAAATATCCAGGGCCCACTTAGAGAAGGGTTAGTTATAGAGAGAGAAGAGAAGGAATGTTACAAATAGGAAGAGTGATGAGTGAGAGAGGTATCTTTGAAAATTATGGAGTTTATTATGGATGGAGAGCATTAGCTCTCTATAGGAGCCTAGCTCTGTGGCAGAGGAATACTCATTCCCTGTAAATCTTTCTTTTCTCAGTATATAATACACTACACCTCTACAATTTTCTTAAGCTACTGTTGTTATTTTCTGTTTGATCTTCTGGTTCGTATCAAACTGGTCCGACCTGCCGGATGTTCGAGGGGGAGCCAGTGTCGCGGAGATGGAGGATGTGTGGGCCAAAATGGTGCAGCTGCCGAGTTTTCGGGATGACCCCTGTTGGGTGGATTTCTAGAGCTGAAAAGTTCTTTGAGGAGCAAGAAATCCACCCATCCGATAAGCTCCAAAGGCGCATTCATGAGCATGAAAGGTGTAGCCATGCTTTGGTTCTCTTGTTGGAGCCAAGAGGACCCGGATCAAAGTTGGGAAGCATTTTCCAAGGCTTTGGTCAGAATGTTTGAAGGACGGAGGAAGCAAGTGAGGAGAGAAGTTGATCTTGGAAAATCAAGAAATAGAGGTGACTATGGGTGATGGGGAAGAGGCTCACCACAGAAATTAGAACCAAAGACCAAAGAGGTCATTGATGAAGAGGTGGGAAGAAGATCAAGAGAAGCAGGGAACAAGGAAATGAGTATCGAGGAAGGAGTTGTGGCCGACCCACCCACACCGTCGGAACCGCGACACGGGTCCATTAGCGGCGGCCCTTCTACCGCCGGGATTCGCCACCACCGGAGCCGCCTACACCGTCAATAGATCCGCTCGGGGCCGCCCGATCTATGCGGCTGTCGTGGTGGTGGTGGTCGGCCGGTAGAGACCAGAAAACCATCGCCGATGACCCAAGTTCAGTAGCGAAAGCTGCTGGGCCGCCATAGCCGGTCAGGTCACGAAGGACAAAATTGCCGGGCGGTGTGCTATAGGAGAGCTGATCTTGATGAAGGAGGAAGATAGGGGAGGCGATGAGGGATTCATAACTTGGGCATCACTTTAAACCTAATGGGCCAGGCCCAAATTGGGACTAGTTTCCTTGGTGCATATATGCCATCAATTGATGATATTAGTTTCTTTATTTCTATTCCATATGAATCTCTTCAAAGGGATTGGGCTCGTCAACCCAATATTTTTCCGAACAAATTGGGCCTATAACACCTGGTCAGTCAACTTGTCATTCTCTAGAACTTCTTGGATTAATGAAAGAAGGGCAACGCTTGAACTTTAATGTTGTGTATATTAGAGGGGAGAGAAGAGACTTCACACACGATTGGTTTTGGGTAAAAGAAAATGGTGTACGAAAGAAAATAAAGAGTGATGCAGACTTTTTGGATTTGACTCTAGAGGATTTCGGTGGGTGCATTGAAATAGTCTATTCTCCTATACGCAAAGATGGAATCAAAGGCACCCCAAAGAGCATATTATATCTGATCTCTCCTGATGACCCTAAGGGAATGGTCCTCATTATTCCTGACTGCTGCGAAGACAGAGAGTTTATCTCACTTAGAATATATTTATGGGGACATGAAGGTGGTGGAGAATATAAATGGTATAGTACACAGAACGTGAGGGCTGTTGATGGGGTGTTACCTAATTCGGCATCTGGGAACTCCTTGATCAGTGGGTTTACACAAGGGTTGTGTCTGGAAGCTTCTAGGCACTTCAGGAAAATGCGCAGTGTCTGGTGTGGCTCCATGTTTGAAAATTATCACTAATCTTTTGTCGGCATGTCTTTGACACATCTGTGTTGCAAAGTGGGAATGAGATACATGGGCATGTTGTGATTACTTGTGTTGATAGAGATGATTGTTTGGCAACTGCTCTGGGTGACGTGTATATGAAATATGGGCATGTTTCTTGGGCACGTAGGGTTTTTGATCAGTTTAATGCAAAACCAGATGACCCTGCATTTTGGAATGCAATGATAGGAGAATGTGGGAGAAATGGAGACTATGAGTCTGTTTTGGAAAACTTTGGTGATCCCATCCTATCAACATACAGTGAAGCTATGCATATTGAGTTTGAATGGTTGGGTAAGTATTTGGAATGCTTTGCCAAGGGAAAGACATCTGAGGCCATTAAAAGGTTAGTAGAACTAGCTCCTGCAACCACTATATTGATTGTCAAAGATAAAGATTGTAGACCTTTTGAAGAAAGGAAAATAGATCCATTGCCCCTTCAACTTTGTGGTACATTAAAAGTTCTTTATGGCACAAAGATATATGTTTTGAAGGAGGTCAATGCTCCTGTTATTGGAGGTGCAATCATTTGGCATGGTGTCCTTCATATTCAAGTTACCAACGTAGGATCTGTTGCAATTTTGAGCCAGGGATGGAATTCCTTGTACACAATTATTGCAGCTGAACTTTTGGCTCTGATGCTGCAAGCATCTAGCACTATAAAAGTCTCAAAAGAGCTTCTTGAAAGATGTCTTAATGCATGGAAAGCCTTACTTCCTGGTGATCATATTCAGAGTGGTGCAAACCTACTTCATTTAGCAAGGGTGGCAATACTGGATTGCAACCGACAGAAAAAGTGGGGTGTTTCTAGAGCTAAAGCTGAGTTTGACATGGCAAGGGATCATTTACATAATGCCATAAGGATTGCAAGTCAATATTTAGATAAGGTGCTGAAACAAAAAGTCAGGTTGAACAATTATATGGCACTTCGAGATTCTAGAAAGGAGGGCCAAACAACACTTATCATATTATTGCAATCACTTAGTACCTTAGCATCAGTTGTGTTAGCTAAGCAAGAATTGCCGAAGGCTAAGGAAGGGAATATTAACCTTGAGCCTCAAGAGGCTCTTTTTCAAGGCATTTCTACTCGGGGAATGAATTGGAAGGAGTCAGCCCAAAAGTGCAAAGCTCCCATTCAAAAGTTTGTTGAGTTTGTAGCAAGCATATTTGTTCCTACAGTTGTGGCTTTGTCATTAAGGACACTATTGTGTTGGTATATTGTTGGGGCTAACAATGGTGCTCTCGTTGAGAGTAAGTGTTATGGCATAATAACAGTGATCGAGTGGCTCATTCCTTGGAAGGCTCAAGCAATCGAAGAAGCTACTTGGGAGGCAGCAGATTTTGCTCTCGTTGAGAGTAAGTGTTATGGCATAATAGTGATTGAGTGGCTCATTCCTTGGAAGGCTCAAGCAATCGAAGAAGCTACTTGGGAGGCAGCCGATTTCATCAAGCAGCTGCTCCCTCCCTTCTACCTCGAGGGTTGGGAAATGACAACAATTATTAAAGAACCATTTGCTTTTCTCTGCCTTGAGGACAAGGCAGAAATTAAAGGTCCCGGTATTGATAGGTCCCCAATCACTATGAGGACTAACAACTTAATATGGGTACATACAGGCCCAAATATCCAGGGCCCACTTAGAGAAGGGTTAGTTATAGAGAGAGAAGAGAAGGAATGTTACAAATAGGAAGAGTGATGAGTGAGAGAGGTATCTTTGAAAATTATGGAGTTTATTATGGATGGAGAGCATTAGCTCTCTATAGGAGCCTAGCTCTGTGGCAGAGGAATACTCATTCCCTGTAAATCTTTCTTTTCTCAGTATATAATACACTACACCTCTACAATTTTCTTAAGCTACTGTTGTTATTTTCTGTTTGATCTTCTGGTTCGTATCAGACATAATCAGCCCCTATCTTGGAGAGTTTGAGGTTGGCAACCATGGGAGTATTGATGCCCTTTGCTGAATCCATTTTAGCTTTAGCTAGTAAATCTCTAAGATATTTGGTTTGGGAAAGAAGCAAAGCACCATTGGGCAAATGAGTGACTTCAATTCCCAAGAAATAGTCTAGATTCCCTAGTTGTTTGAGGGCAAATTCTGTGTTCAGAGCTTCAATGAGACTTTGAATATGAGACAATGAGCTTCCAGTGACAAGAATGTCGTCTACTTAAACCAATATCATGATACAGTAAGTAGCATTGTGCAAAGTGAAGAGAGAAGGATCACATTTGCTTGCTACAAAGCCACGGAGGAGCAGGGCAGTTTTGAGTCTCTCAAACCAGGTCCTGGGCACCTGTTTGAGACCATATAATGCCTTCTGTAGTTTACAAACTAGCTTCTTGTCTTCCACCTCAAAGCCCGGGGGTTGTTGCATATAAACTTCTTCATGAAGGTAGCCATTGAGAAAGGCATTGTTGACATCCAACTGCCTTATGGGCCACTTGCAGGACACTGCAATAGTCAAAATTGTTCTGACAGTGGCTGGTTTCACAACTGGGGAAAACGTTTCAGTGTAGTCACACCCTGCTTGTTGGTGAAAGCCTTTGGCAACTAGCCGGGCCTTGTACTTATTTATGCTTCCATTTGGGTTTTCCTTAACCCGGAACACCCATTTGCAATCAATTGGGGTTCGGTTTGGTGGAAGATGGACCAATGTCTAAGTGTGATTAAGTAACAGTGCATCATATTCATCTTTCATGGCTGCAGGCTTGCAGCCCATTGGGGAGCAGCCAAAGCTTGTTTAACAGAAGTTGGTTCCATGTGGGTTAAGAGAAGTGTGGGGTTAAGCCTAGGCATAAAGATCCCTGATTTAGATCTTGTTTGCATTGGATGAGTGTTTAGAGGGATAGGTGGAGGAGAAGGGGAAGGCTCGAGTGAGGATGAAGATAGGCTAGGGGAAGCCACAGGTTGAGAAGGAGGGTGTGGTGGTGAAGGGAAACTAGAGGATGAGGGTGAAGCTGAGGGATTAAGTGGTGATGTGGATGAAGGGGACTGAGTTTGTGACTGAACAGATTGAACCGGGGAGGGAAATGACACTGCTGGACTGGGAGTGGCAAGATGAGGAGAGAAAGTTGGTGCAGGGACAGTGACAGAAAGTAATGGAGGTATTGATGGGATTGGAGGAAATGAGGGCCTCTGTTGTGGTGTAGTGGTGTCAGGAAAGAGATCATTGTAGAGGAACCGAAGTTCATTGAAAATGACATCTTTGGAAATATAGATACGACCACTAGAGCTAAGACATTTGTAGCCTTTGTGAGAGGATGAGTATCCAAGGAAAACACACTCTTGGGAGCGAAAGGATAGTTTATGTTGCTGATATGGGTGAAGGAGGGGGTAACATGCACACCCAAAAACTTTTAGGAACTTGAGATTGGGTTCCTGATGAAGAAGGATATAATATGGGGATTTGTTTTGAAGGGTAGGAGAGGGAAGTCTGTTGATGAGGTAAGTGGCTGTGAGAAAAGCATGGTCCCGATACTTAAAGGGAAGGGAGGCATGAGCCAAAAGAGTAAGCCCAGTCTCTACAACATGCCTGTGTTTGCACTCTACAAGGCCATTTTGATGATGGGTGTGAGGACAGGCTAAACGATGGACAATCCCGGAGTGGACAGATACTAAGAAAAGGGTCGGAACTCACCACCCCAGTCACTTTGCACAACCTTGATTTTGGTGTTAAACTGTAACTCAACCATGGCACGAAATTGAATAAATTGGGACAAGGTATCTGACTTTCGTTTCAAAGGGAAAACCCAAGTAAAATGGCTAAAGGCATCCACACAGATCAGAAAATAGGTGCACCCACAAGAAGATTGAATTGGGGCAGGTCCCCATAAGTCACAGACCACAAGTTCAAAGGGAGAAGTGTATATAGTTGTTGAGGAGGGTGCTGGGAGGCGATGAGCCTTGCCCAAGCAACAAGCAGAACAAAAATCCAATGGATTTTTGTGGGGAACAGGGATGTTGCACAACTTAAGTGCTTCTCTAAGTGCATCATGGTGTGGGTGACCTAAACGAATGTCCCACAATTTGTAAGAAGCAAAGGTAGGAGACAAGTTTGAACTAGAAGAATTATCATTCATATCATTTGATGAATCATTTACAACAGATTGTGTAGTTACATTGGAAACAGAAATTGAGTTACAACTAGGTGTATGAGGTATAGTAACAGAATTACAACTAGGAGTAACAATCATTGGGTTACAACTAGAATTATTATTTGCACTAACAGCATTACAACTAGGAGAGGAGAATGACGTAGCTGACATAGCTGAAGGAGAGATATTGTCAAACTTGTATAGACCATCTACACCCACATGACCACAGAGCAGAATTTTAGAAGCAGCCTGTGATTTAACAAGACGAAAGGAGGGGTGAAATTCAAAGAAAACATGATTATCACGGGTAAACTGGCTAACACTAATTAAATTCTTTGTAATTGAGGGAACAAGAAGTAAATTGTGTAGTGTGAAGTTGGTGTAAGGTTGGGAAGGTGTGGTGAAAGACATGGAACCAATTTTGTTAATAAACAAACCTTGGCCATTGCCCAAGTAGACTTGCTCAGACCCTGGTAAGGAGGCAGTCTCAGTCAAGTTGGAAGGGTCCGGAGTGGCATGGTGAGAGGCACCTGAATCTTGATACCAAGAGGTGTTGAACTGAGACTCGGTGCCTATAAGAAATGCTTGTGGCTGTTGTGGACTAGGTGGTGTTGCATAGTTCTAAGAGAATTGAGGAGGCCTAGCAGCATAAGCAAACACAGGGGGTGGAGGTCTCTGGTACATGAAAGAGGACTGCCAGTTGTTAAAACCTTGATGGTGAGGAGGTCCTTGTTGATACTGATCAGTATTAGCATTCCTATAGTAACACACACTGGCATCATGTCCGTACTTCTTACATATTTGGCATTGGACATTAGAACGGCCACCGGAATGTCCACGATCACCGCGACCTCGATATATGCCACCACCGTAGCCCGCCACCTCTATTACCTCAGAATCCTTCACCTCTGTTAGAAGATTCACCACCAACAACATGAGAGTAACTACCTGGAAATGATGAATTCTGAATAGAAGCATTTAGAGCAGTGGAATTGGTGAAGTTTCCAGAACTCGATCCTTGGGAGGGAGCTTGTGTTTCGGTGAGATTCACTGACACAGAATCAGGGAGAGCACCCTTCTTGTTCTTCTCTAGCCGAGCTTCGTGAGCTAGGAGAATGGATTCAAGTTCATCAAGGGACATGGACTCAGTTTTACTATTGATCGCTGCTACGACTGGATCAAAGTCTTCAGGAAGCGCTTTGAGTGTCACTTCCAGAAGATTCCGAGTAGGAATTGGACCTCCAATAGACAAAAGCGAATCGGAAAGAGCACGAACACGAAGGATGAACTCAGAAACCGAACGATTACCTTTGGTTAGGGATCGCAGCTCAGAACGAAGTTACCGCGCCTTCGTACTCGAGATTGTGGAAATATTTGTGAATTTCGTCCCAAATCTGCCAAGCATGAAGACAATTTACCACGCACGAAAGCAAGGAATCAGAAATCGAAGCAAGAAGCCAAGTCGAAATGAGCGCATCTTGCTGCTTCCAATCACTGTACGCAGGATTCACTTCATCGATTTCTCGATCTTCATCAGTGAGAAACCTCGGTGGAATTCGTGGATCTGTAACATATTTCTGGAGTTTGTGGTCGCGAATTACTCCCTCAATCTGTTGCTTCCATTGCCGAAAATTGCTATCATCCAACTTCAACGAGATTGGATGCGAAGGTGTGAATTGTGGTGCGCTAGGGTTTGGGAAGGGATTTATAGAAGCCATGGCTTCAGGATCTAGAAGCTCTAGATACCATATTGAGAATGCAAAAGTAGAGAGAAAAGAGAAGAATGAATTCTCATTTATTGATTAGTTATTAGTTACAGTGAGCTATCACTTTATATAGTGATAGGTAAAACAGTTGAGATGCTAACTGCATCTAACAGAAAATAACAGAAAGCTACAGCTGTTACAGCTGTTCAACAGCTAAGAGGGGAACGGGCCTTAAGCCCAATTACTACAAACTAAACTATCTCTAACAGGCATACGCAAGAGTGAAGCCAATTTCTACAACAAAAGCATCAGGCAAAACTTGACTCATCTTTCCTGCAGGAAGGAAATATATAGCAAAATGGTTTTTCCTCTAGTTTTTTTAATTATTTTGGAAAATGATTATAGGTGGATAAATTGTTTACAATTATGTTTTGTGGTACTGGCTAAAGAAGAAACACTAGGTGCTATGATATATTCTTTACAATACCAATGATTGATAATTTCTTGTTTGGTTATATTGGTGTAGGTAATTTATAGAATAAAGCTTCCAGGACCTGCAATATTAGGTGAGGGGAAGCCAGAAAATCAAAACCATGCCATCATTTTCACACGTGGGGAAGGCTTGCAAACAATAGATATGAATCAGGTCTTACATTATTTATGTATGAAAGAAAAGGGGAAAAACAAGTAACCAACTTTTGAAAAAATTCAGTTAGCTAAGTATTCTTGTAACAGGATAATTATATGGAAGAAGCTTTCAAAATGAGGAATTTACTGCAAGAATTTCTCAAAAAACATGATAGTGGGAGATTTCCAACAATACTTGGACTCAGGGAGCATATATTTACTGGAAGGTAAAATCTGTTATCAGTTTCTATGGTAAATTACACTTACCCCCTGTAGTTTCACCTTTTTTCAAATACCCCGCATCTACTTCTCTGTGTGTCACTCAACCCCCTCAACTTTAGTTTAAGTTGAAAATGTTGACTTTTCAGTTAACTTACGACAGTTTAACATTTTTTTACATACCCCTCTTAAAGCCTTTTCTTTTTTCTTTTTTTGATGTCATCTAACTCCCCTTTGGTTTGGTCTATGTTGAAAAGGTGATGTTACATTTTAATAGATCATGTTTCTTCATCATTTACATGCATCACAGTTACTGCATAGGTCTTGTTGTGTGTTAACACCTCTACATTCACTATATCACACTTTGTCTGACGATCAATGATAGCATAAGGCCCACTTGAGAAAGATTTAGAGATTTTTGGATGTGAGAATTTATGAATTGCTAGAGTGAATAGCACTCCGCAAATTTGATATTTATATACACTTTAGAAACAATTACAACTTATGATTACAAGACAATTAATAAGAGTGCTACTCCTTAAATACATGTATGATACAACCTAGATGCATGAACCTACAAATACATGAACTACAAAGTTTATTACTGTTATTTCCAACATCCCCCTCATGTTGCACCATATAAGTCAAATGCTCCAAGTCCAAGCTTGGAACAACGAGGACCCCTAAGAGATTTTGTGAAAATTTCTTCTAGTTGATCAACTGAACTAATAGATTCAGAGATAGCTTCCTTAGAAAGGATTTTCTCTCGGACAACATTACACTCAATTTCAATATGCTTAGCTTTACATGAAAAACCGGATTGGAAGCTATATTAACAATTGCTTGATTATCACAAGATAACTTCGTTTGTTAGGTATCTCCAAACTTCAATTTTGAAGAAATTAATTAATCCAAATAAGCTCACAACTGGCTGTAGCCATAGCCTTGTATTCCTTCTGCACTAGACCTTGCAACAACATTTTGATTTTTACCCTTCCATGAGACTATTTCCACCAACAAAGACACAATACCCTAAGGTGAAGCGTCTATCAATAGCAGAACCTAATCTGCATCACAACAACCAACTATTTGGATGTTTCCTTTATTTTTATAGAGTAACTCTTGTTTCGGTCCCTTCTTAATATATCTCAGAATTTGTACCACTGCATCCCAAATGACCAGTATAAGAAGATTGCATGAATTGACTTACTACTCCAACTGCAAATGAATAATTGGCCTTATAACGGTGAGATAGATAAGCTTTCCCCCCAATCTCTGATATCTCTCAAGATCTGAATAAGTCACCCTTGATTAGGTAGCAGTTTATGATTTGGATCTAGGGAACTATCAACGGGTCTACACTCCAACATACACATTTCTCTGAGTATGTGTAATGCATACTTTCTTTGTGTGATGGTAATTCCATTACTTGATTGGGCAACTTCAATATCAAGGAAGTGATTTGATTTTCCCAAATCCTTGGTTTGAAAATGGTGGAACAAATGTTCTTTCAACAAAGGGAGTTTTTCATGTCGTTACCTGTGATGACTATATCGTCCACATAAACCACCAAGTAAACACATTTCTCAAGAGAGGTATGACAATAGAAGACTGAATGATCTGGTCGACTTCATTTAAGCAAAAAGTCTTGGGTAACATAATTAAACTTTCGAAACCAACATGGGGACTATTTAAACCCATAGATATAACATCGTAGTTTGGAAACCAATCTAGACTCCCTCTGAGCAACAAATTCAGACAATTGCACCATATAAAGTTCTTTTCAAGTTCGCAATGAAGGAATTCATTTTTAATGTCTAAATGGTATGATGGCCAGTGACGGATGGCAGCCATGACAAGAAAAAGACAAACTGAAGTAATATTTGCTACACGAGAAAAGGTATCGCCGTAGTTAGGGCCATAGATTTGTGTATATCCTTTGGCCACTAAACTAGCTTTGAGATTATCAATCTGTCCATCTAGGCCACTTTTAATAGCATACACCCATTGACAACCAACAATTATCTTTCCAGGAAGGAGGGGAATTCCCGGGTATCACTATGTTCAAGGGCCTGCATTTCATTAATCATGGCTTTTTTCTATTCTGGATGATCAAGGGCCTCATGAGCATTTTTGGGAATTGAAACAGAAGATAAAGATGATACAAACAAAAATAGGAAGGAGATAAACGATGATAACTCAAGAAATTATAGATGGGACGAGGATTTAGGGTGGATTGGCTACCCTTTCTAAGAGCAATGGGCAATCAATATTGCCTTAGGAAAGGTCTGTAATATAGGTGTTGATGGAGTAGCTCATGATTCATTGGGGTTTAAAGCTTCCTCCAGTGTCGGATCCGTAACCTGTACTCGACGGTAGTATATGATGAGAGGGCACCGAGATGACTCGGTGTGAGAATTGCCACGAGAGACTTCATTAGAATCTATAGGAGTGACTGGTTCCGGTAAAGGAGAGGGAATGGACCAAAGTAATACTTCAAGGATAGCATGGGACTCGTCCAAGGAAGAAGAAAAGTATAGAGTTTCTTCAAAGAATGTAACATTTGCAGATATGTAATAGCGATTATTGATTGGAAAGTAACAATGATATACTTTATGTACCTGGAGTACCCAAGAAAAACACCTTTGATAGCTCAAGTAAACAGCTTGTCTAAACCTGCAGAGAGATCATGAGTAAAACAAGTACATCCAAAAACACAAGGAGCAACATGAAACCATGGTTCTTTAGGAAATAAAATAGAATGAGAAATTTTATTATCAAGAGAGGAAGAAGCCGTCTACTTCATTAGAAAACATGCAGTTAGAATTACATTACCCTAATGACGGATAGGTACATTTGCATTAAGTAACAATGTCCGAGCTGTTTCAACGAGGTGTCTATTGTTCCTTTATGCTATTCCATTCTATTGAGATGTATGAGGACAAGTGGATTGATGTAAGATACCTTATAAAGACATCAAAGTGGAGAAAGCATAGGAGAAATATTCTTTGGCATTGTCACTTCGAAGAACCTTAATTTTCTTGACAAATTGAGTTTGAATCTAATTATAAAAGAAAGTAAAGATTGAAATTATTTCAGAACGTTCTTTCATTAGAAATGCTTGTGTACATTGAGAGATTCAAAATATCTAAAACCAAAGGAAGTCACATGACTCGATCTCCATATATTTGAACAAATAACAGCAATAGAGAATCAATTCGACTTTCAATATGTTTTGGAAAGGAAAAGTCTATGCTAAATCCTAGTAGAAATATACAATGAACATAAGAATACAATGGATGGGACTTCACCGTCCACATAAATCCACCGTCCACATATATTAATTATATTTAACACTCCCCCTCAAGCTGGAGCATATATGTCTGATGCAACCAGCTTGTCACATGTATGCTATTCTAGGACCGCGTAAAGACTTAGTCATCATATCTGCAAGTTGATCTCTAGTACCTACAAAAGAAGTCTTAATGATGCTCGAGAGGATCTTTTCCCGGATGAAGTGACAATCAACTTCTATATGCCTGGTCCTTTCATGGAAGATAGGATTTGAAGAAAGATACAATCCTGATTGGTTATCACAAGCAAGTTCCATAGGACCTATCTCACAAAACTTCAACTCTTGGAGCAAATATTTTAGCCATAGGAGTTCACAAGTAGTACTAGCCATATCACGATACTCTGCTTCTGTGCTTGATCTTGCAACAACAATCTGCTTCTTACTTTTCCATGAAATCAGATTACCTCCAATAAGCACGCAGTAGCCTGAAGTGGATCTCCTATCACTAGCATCGCCTGCCCAATCTGCATCCGTATACCCAATAATATTAGTATGACCCCTGTCCATATAAGCAATCCCTTTACCAGGTGATCCCTTGATATATCTTAGGATCCGGACAACTGCATTCCAATGACTGTCACATGGTGAGTTGAGAAACTGACTTACAACACTGACCGGAAAAGCAAGGTTTGGTCGAGTCATGGTGAGATAATTTAACTTCCCAACTAATCTTCTATATCTGCTGGTCGATGGATAGGGCTCCCCCTCATTAGGTAGAAGCTTTACATTTGGGTCCATAGGAGTATCAACAGGTTTACAATCTAGCATCCCTGTTTCTTCAAGAATGTCAAGGGCATATTTCCTCTGAGAAATGGCAACACTTGTTCTTGATTGGGCTACTTCAATCCCAAGAAAGTACCGCAATCGACCAAGATCTTTGGTTTGAAAATGTTTAAACAAGTGCTGCTTCAATTCCTTAATGCCTTCTTGATCGTCACCTGTAATAACAATATCATCCACATACACCACGAGATAAATACGTTTATTCAAGGATGAGCATTTAAAGAAAACAGAATGGTCTACCTCGCAACGAATCATGCCAAACTGCTGGATGACTTTACTGAACTTCCCAAACCAAGTGCGAGGTGATTGTTTTAAGCCATACAAGGACTTTTGTAACCTTCCAACAAGATCTGACTCCCCCTAAACAACAAACCCAGGTAGTTGCTCCATATAGATCTCCTCCAGATCACCATGTAAGAATGCATTTTTAATATCCAATGGGTATAATGGCCGTGTCCCATGGCGGCCATAGACAAGAACAAACGAATGATGCCACCTTAGCAACGGGAGAAAAAGTATCACCGTAATCCAGATCAGTAGTTCCGAGTATACCCTTTTGTTACCATCGGGCTTTCAAGCGATCCACCTGCCCATTAGGACCAACTTTAACAGTAAATACCCATCGGCAACCAACTACTGATTTCCCAGCAGGAGGGGAAACAAGGGTCCGTGTATGATTAGATTCCAAAGCCGTCATCTCATCAATCATTGCCTGTCACCATCCTGGATGAGATAGTGCTTCCTGAACATTCTTGGGAATGGTAACAGATGACAAGGCAGATACAAAGGCATAATGTGAAGGAGATAATCGATGGTAACTCAGGAAATTATAAATGGGATGGGGATTAAGAGTAGAGCGTTTACCTTTACGACGGGCAATGGGTAAGTCAGCGGAAGTGACCGGTTGTGACCTCAGGAGCTTCAGGAACTTCAAGAACTCGACGCTCATAATAAATACCATATAGATGAAACGGGCGGTCATCTTGTGGCTGTGGAGTTGGAGGATCGAGAGACAGTGTTGCAAGTTGAGGAATGGGCGTGACTGAGATGGAGTAGAGTCGGAGGTAGCCGATGTGACAAAGTAGGGGTATCTTCAAAAAATGTAACATCTGCAGATACATAAAAGCGATGTGTAGAGGGACAATAACATTTATATCCCTTCTGCACTCGAGAATACCCAAGAAAGACACATTTAACAGCCCGTACATACAACTTATCACGACCAGGAGAGAGATCATGGACAAAACAGGTGGAACCAAACACACGAGGGGGAACAGTATAAAGAGAATCGTTAGGAAATAAAATAGAGTGAGGGATTTTATTACCCAAAACAGAGGATGGCATTCGGTTTACCAAATAACAAGCTGTGAGAACAGTGTCACCCCAAAACTTCAACGGTGCATTGGCATTTATTAAAAGAGTCCGAGCTGTATCAACAAGATGACGATGTTTGCGTTAAGCAAGACCATTTTGCTGTGGTGTGTGAGGACAACTGGACTGATGTATGATGCCATGAGAACTCAAAGGATTTAAATGATGCAGAAAAATATTCTTTTGCATTATCATTGCGCAAAATATGAATTGTTTTTCCAAACTGATTCTTTATTTGTGAACAAAAGGTTTGAAAGACATCAGATAACTCGGAACGATTTTTCATTAAAAATAACCAAGTGCATCTTGAGAAATCATCAATGAAAGTAACATAATACCTATATCCTCGAATAGAAGGAATACGACTGGGACCCCAAACATCAGAGTGGATAATAACAAAACGAGACATAGTTCGACTACTGACACTACTAGGAAAAGATACTCGAACATGTTTTCCAAGTTGACATGACTCACAGTTCAAGGTCTTCAAATGTGAAAGATGAGGGACCATCTACTTTAACTTGTCTAGACTTGGATGACCCAGACGATGATGTAGGAGATCGACAGATTCTGAAACAGCACATACGGTGGATGAAGAAGATTGAAGGTAGTAGAGACCCCGTGTTTCAGATCCAGATCCAATCGTTTGTCCCGTACTTCGGTCCTGTATGACAAAGGAATCAGATTTAAAGGTTGTGGAATAATTTAGAGTGCGAGTAATTTGACTAATTGAAATTAAATTAAAGGGACAACCGGGTACAAATAGAATTGAATTTAAAGGTAAGGATGAAAGAGGAGAAGCTTGACCAATACCAGCTGCTTGTGCCTTAGACCCATCAGCAAGAGTAATACTGTTGAGGTGTTTTAGGGGATGACAATTTAGAGAAAATAGAAGGATTACCAGCTAGGTGATCAGAAGCACCAGAGTCTAAAATCCAGGATCCGAAAGAGGCAGATTGAGAGAGACAAACCATAGAACCATCGGTGTGAGCAATTGTGGCTGAAGAAGAAGCTTGTTGAGTGGCTTTAAACTGAAGATACTGCTTATATTCACTGGCTGATATTAAATGATCTGCCTTAGTAGATTCAGCCATGGAAGAAATTCAGAAGTAGTGACAAGTGTATAACACAAAGCACACTTGTTCCAAAGGAAGGGTAGCACAATGGTAGACCCACAAACCAAACAGGGCCAGAACAGAACCAGGAGCGGACGGCGATCACGGCGGTGGAAGCTGTGGCGTCAGCGAAGGCTGGGAAGGTGGCGCGTGGATCACACGCGCCGGAGAATGGAAGCGCGTGAGGGAGTCACTGGTGGCGGCGCTTCGTCGGACGGTCGACCGAACACTTCTGAGGTGGACGTCGGTGGTAGTTTGGTCCTAGGAGTTCATGGTTCGTGTGGGTTCGATCTCGGAATCGCTATTGTCCCTTGGTGATCCGATACCACATCGCAACCTACTTGAGATCATGCTTGAAGCGCTTCCGGAGAAATTCGATTCCGTCGTCATCGCCGTCAATAGCAGAACCGATTTGTGTTCGCTAGATGATCTCGAGTCTCTCTTACTGGTTCACGAGGCTCTACTAGAGAAAAACAAGAAGTCCTTGCTCACTGAACCGATTTCGGTCAACTTGGGTCAGGCACCTCAGTCCGATTCTTTCTCCAACCCTAGCTCCCAGGGTTCTTTGTTCCTTGAAGAAGTTTCTCACACAGCGGCGAATAGTGGTGGCTATCAAGGTAATGGTGGTTATAATGGTGACTATCGCGGCGATTTTCGTGGTGGCCGGAATGGAGGTTATCGCGGTGACCGGAATAGTGGCTTCCGTGGCCGTGGCGGCAGGTTCGGTGGTCGCTCCTCCATTCAATGTCAAATATGCAAGAAATATGGACATGATGCGAATGTTTGTTATCATCGCAACCCTAGTCCTTTCTCTGAGTATTACACTCCTGCCCCTCTCTATGGTTTTTGGCAGTCTCGTCAGGCCTCCTCACAGTAGAGGCCCCCTATGCATTTCAGGCCACCATCACAGTATCATTTCAATGCTCCACCACGACCTCAACATGCTCATGCACTACTTACTGGTGCAGATCCAATGTTTCGGAATCAACCTTGGTATCCGGACTCGGGTGCAACTCATCACGTGACTCCGGACCCAACCAACATGTCAGACTCATCTTCCATGCAAAATTCAGAGCAAGTTTTCATGGGTAACGGTCAAGGTTTGTCTATTAGTTCAGTTGGTTCTATGAAATTTCCCTCACCTTTGCACCCTCACACTACACTATATATGTCCAATTCATTGTTAGTTCCTTCCATTACAAAAAACCTAATGAGTGTAAGCAAATTCGCTAGAGATAACCATGTTTATGTTGAATTTCACCCCACTTATTGTCTTGTGAAATCTCAGGATTCCTCTGAAATTCTGCTGAGAGGAAAGTTGGTGCAGATGGGCTCTACATCTTTGACTCTCTGTCTCCTTCTATAGGTGTATCTACCTCTTTCAATGATTGTAGGAATAATGTGGGCAAAAATATTGCCCAATGTAATTCTGTTTCTCTCATTCAAAGTCTTGTACTCAGTCCACTTGTAATCATGTATCTTGTACTAAGTCTTCTTGTAATCAAGTATCTTGTAATTCCATAGCTTGTACTGATTGTATACCATCTATAAATGCAATGAAATCTTCTTTTAATCCCACTACTCCAGTTGTATACACTTCTTATCGCTTATGGCACTATCGTTTAGGTCATCCCCACTGATTTTTGTGCAGCCTGTTGCATGGGTAAGGCCCATCGCCTCCTTGCTCCTTCTTCTACCACTGTGTATAACACACCCTTTGAACTGGTCATATGTGACCTTTGGGGACCTGCCCCTATTAAATCCTCACGTGGATTTCAATATTTTGTAACCTGTGTAGATGCTTGTACCAGGTTCACTTGGGTTTTTCCCCTAAAACTCAAGTCTGATACTTTAACTCAATTTGTCCAGTTTCAGTCCATGGTAGAAAGGCAATTTTCTACCAAGATCAAATCTGTCCAGAGTGACTGGGGTGGTGAATTCCGCCCCTTCACCAAGTTCTTAACTGACTTAGGCATCATTCATCGCCTAATTTGTCCTCACACCCATCACCAAAATGGGTTAGTTGAACGAAAACACTGTAATGTTGTTGAAACGGGTCTCTCTCTTCTTGCCCATGCCAGCATTCCCTTCAAGTTTTGGGATCATGCCTTCATCTCTGCAGCCTTCATTATCAATAGACTTCCCTCATCCACCCTCAACATGCAGTCCCCATACTCTCTTCTTCTCAACAAATCACCTGATTACAAGTTTCTTAAAGCCTTTGGTTGTGCTTGCTTCCCTTTCCTTAGGCCCTACCAGTCCAATAAACTCTCTTATAGGTCTCAAGAATGTGTTTTTCTAGGCTATACTTTGTCTCACAAGGGCTACAAGTGCTTAAGCCCAGAAGGACGAATCTTCATTTCTAAAGATGTCTTATTCAATGAATCTAGGTTCCCCTATGCAGAGTTATTTCCTTACATTTCTACTACTTCCATATCTGCTCCTACTCACACTTCTCCTATTTCCTCAGTTCCTCCCCTTATACCCTCTTTTACTCTCCCATCTGCACTTACCTCTCCTCACTCAGATGCTGTTTTCTCAGCCCTGTCACCCACTACTACATCAACCAGCTCTTCCACCAACTCATCCTTCCCACAACCTGCTGCCCCAACCTCCCCTAACACAAATTCCACTCATTCTAACTCACCTGCCCAGCCTGAACAGCCCACTCCCTCCTCATCTTCACATTCCAGTAACACCTCCCCTTCTCCTCCACCATCTTTAGTTAATCCTCTTAATTGCCATCCTATGCAAACCCGTGCCAAATCAGGAATTGTTCTTCCCCGTCTTCACCCCACACTCTTACTCACACACATGGAACCAACTACTATTAAACAGGCCTTGGCTGTTCCTCGTTGGCTTGCAGCCATGAAAGATGAGTACACTGCCTTGTTGAGAAATAACACATGGACACTTGTTGAGCCTCCTCCTAATCGTATTCCCATAGGGTGCAAATGGGTATTCCGTGTTAAGGAGAATCCAGATGGCACTATCAACAAATACAAAGCCAGCCTTGTAGCTAAGGGCTTTCATCAACAAGCGGGCTGTGATTTTAATGGGATCTTTTCTCCGGTAGTAAAGCCTACCACTGTGAGAACCATTCTCATCCTTGCTGTCACACACAAGTGGCCCATTCGCCAATTGGATGTAAATAATGTGTTTCTCAATGGGTTGCTTCATGAGGAAGTTTACATGGTTCAACCACCGGGCTTTGAAGCAAGTGACAAGTCCTTGGTATGCAAACTTAATAAGGCTCTATATGGGTTAAAGCAAGCACCACGTGCTTGGTTTGAGCGCCTCAAGACAGCATTGGTAAAACATGGTTTTCAGTCAACTGTGATCCCTCACTGTTTTTGTTCCAGCAACAGGGCATTCGGATTGTGTTTTTAGTTTATGTTGATGACATTATTGTCACGGGAAACTCCTCTACTCATATTCAAGCCTTAATTGAGCAGCTGAATGGTGAGTTTGCTCTCAAGCAACTTGGCTCCCTAGACTATTTCCTTGGCATTGAGGTCAGTCATCTTCCAAATGACTCACTGCTGCTAAATCAGTCCAAATATATCCGTGATTTACTGGCCAAGGTTCATATGGAAGCTGCAAAACCTATTCATACCCCTATGGTTTCTAATGCCAAATTGTCAAAAAAAGGCTCTAACTATGTTGAAGACCCCTCCTTATATCGGTCTATTGTAGGGGCCCTACAGTATGCAACTCTAACAAGGCCAGAAACATCCTTTTGAGTCAACAAAGTATGCCAATTTCTTTCCCAGCCCTTGGAAGAACATTGGAAAGCTGTTAAGCGGATTCTTCGGTACCTTAAGGGAACTATTGGTCATGGACTTCTTATTCAACCTGCTGCCCTACATCAGCCACTTTCACTCATTGGGTTCTGTGATGCTGATTGGGCATCCGACCCGGATGATCGCAGGTCCACATCAGGAGCATGTGTGTTTCTTGGACCCAATCTCATTTCTTAGTGGTCTAAGAAACAAACATTGGTAGCATGCTCAAGTGCAGAAGCGGAGTATCGCAGTCTAGCAAATCTGTCAGCTGAAATGCTTTGGGTGCAATCCCTGCTCACTGAACTGCAGACCCCTTTCCAGACACCTAAAATACTATGTGATAATCTCAGTGCCGTTTCACTAGCTCACAACCCTGTACTGCATTCACACACTAAGCATATGGAGCTAGATATCTTCTTTGTACGAGAAAAGGTTCTTAACAAGAGCCTCATAGTGTCTCATGTCCCTGCTCAAGATCAATGGGCCGATGTGCTAACCAAGCTACTGTCTGCTACACGGTTCTGCAGCCTCAGGGACAAACTTCGGCTCTGTGACAAGTCCTCACTTGGTCAGCCACCTCAGAATTCTAAGGGGGAATATAAGAGAGAGTCTAGCTTAAGCTATTGTGCATGAGTATGTAGTGGATAGCTAGGACTATAGTCAGTTAGTAGATTAGTTTCAGAGGTAGTTATTCTGTTAGAACTACCTTCAATCTCTCTGCTGTATAAATAGTTGCTCCCTGTATTTCCAAAATCAGAAATGAAATTTACACTTCTCAGTTTATCTTTCTCTCTATTCTCTGAGTTCTCAGTTTATAATAGATATATTCGGGAATGGATCCTTTGCGGTGGAATTTTTCTGCAATGGGATCTTGTCCCTTAAAAAATAAATGGGCAGGAGGATATTGAATAATGAAAAGAAGGGGAATAAAGTATTTAAGGGTGGAGATCTAAAACTGCACAAAAACTGGAGTAACATGTATCTTGAGTATGACCCATTCTTTTGCAACATGAACATTGAAGACGACCACTTGCTCCACCTCATCCTCCATGTTTTCCACGATCTCCTCATGTCCTCCATGATTCGACGCTGTTAAATATAATTAATGTGGACGGTATGGACGGTGTGGACGGTGGAGTCTTATTCTTTGTATATCTCTCCTAGGATTTTGTATAGATAATTATTGTTTTCTAGGAATCAGATTTCCTATCTCATTGTCAAGTGTATATATATTGTCATATTGGAATGGAAATATATAGAACATACATTCAGTTCATATACTTTATCTTGGTATCCAGAGCTCTTTTTGTTCCTGGTTAGTATTGTTTGGGGTTCAAACTCTGATCTTGACCCATCGTATTGTTTGGGGTTCAGCTACAGTGCTGACCCACCTTTTTTTTTTAGTTGTCCGGTGACCAGAGTAACACCGGCAACCCCCTCAGAAGTCGCCGAGTAACCTCCGGCGTGTGTGATCCACGCGCCGCCTTCCCGGCCGACTTTTCCGCCGCCGATTGCACCGCCGTGTTCGCCGCCTCCTCCCGGTTCTGTCTTGCCCCTGTTTGGTGTCTGGGTCTACTGTTTGGCTACTGTTTGGTGTCTGTTTGGTGTCTTTTTCAGTTTTTCAGTGAGTATTTGTGTGTTCCTTTGGTTTGTTCACTGACGCTCTTCCATGGCAGCAAAGAAAAGTTTGGTTTCCTTTGCTTTTTCTGGGTCCCCCACCATTACTTCCGAGAAGTTGAATGGTAAGAATTATGTGAGTTGGCGTGATGCTGTTGAGGTGTGGTTTTGGTCAAGGTTTGTCTCGATCATCTCACCAAAAAGGTCACGATATTGCTGCAACTGAGAAAGAAGAATGGCAACGGGTTGATTATCAACTTGTATCATTGTTGTGGCAGTCCATTGAACCAAGGTTAATGGTGCATTTTCGTCCATACAAAACATGTTGCGAGATCTGGAAGAAGGCTCAAACTGTTTATGCTAATGACATACAACGGCTATATGAGACAATTCATAATTTGGCAACAATGCAGATGTCTGATCTTGACTTGCCCTCCTATCTGAACAAGGCACAATCCATTTGTGAGGAAGTCAAATTGATGCTAGTGAATAATGATGCAAAAAAGATGTTGGATAAGCTGGATAACATGCTTATGGTTTTTGTTCTTCATGGCCTTCACAAAGACTTTGAATCTGTTCGAAATCAAACTTTGACCAATCCAGATATTCCTACTGTAGAGGACCTCATTGATCGATTACTTCGAGTTCCTTCTCCAAAGAGCTTCCATTGGAGTTGATTCTCACACGGGATCGAGTCTTCGATTTTTATCTCAAACTCAACCAACCGAGGGGGTCGGAGTCATACTCATGGCCTTAGAGGTGGTGGTCGTGGCAGAGGTGGCCGAGGTAACCTTTATTGTTCGTATTGTAAGCGAGATGGACACACTCAAGATCGATGCTACTCCCTACATGGATTCCCAAATAAAACCGCTAATATAGCTCAGTCTCATGAACCTGTTATTGAACACAAGATTGAACTCAAGAAGGATCACCTTTTGACCGCCAATGAATATCGGGAGTACCTTCGATTTAAAAGCCACTCAACAAAGCTTCTTCTTCGCCACCATTGCTCACACCTGGTAATTCTACAGTTTGTCTCTCTCAATCTGCATCTGTTGGATCCTGGATTCTTGACTCGGTGCTTCGATCACTTAGCCGGTAATCCTTCTCTTTTCTAAAACCTGTCATTCCCTAAAACTGCTCACCATATAACCCTTGCCGATGGGTCTAAGACACGAAAGCCGGTATTGGACAAGCCTCACCTCTTCCTTCCTTATCCTTAAATTCAGTCTTGTTTGTGCCCGAGTGTCCTTTTAATTTAATTTCCATTAGCAAGATTACTCGCACTTTAAACTGTTCCATTACCTTTAACTCGGATTCCTTTCTTATACAGGACCGGAGCACGGGAGAGACGATTGGAGCTGGATCTGAATCACGAGGTCTCTACTACCTCCAACCTTCCTCTTCCACCATATGCGTTGTTTCAGGTTCGGCTGATCTCCTTCATCGTCGTCTAGGTCATCCAAGTTTGGACAAGTTAAAACAGATGGTCCCTCATCTCTCACATTTGAAAACAATGAACTGCGAGTCATGTCAGCTTGGAAAGCATGTTAGAGCCTCTTTTCCTAGTAGTGTCGATAATCGAACTAGGGCCCCTTTTGATCTTATCCATTCTAATGTTTGGGGTCCCAGTCGTGTTACTTCTGTTTCAGGATATAGGTACTATGTTACTTTCATTGATGATTTTTCAAGATGTTCCTGGTTATTTTTAATGAAAGATCGTTCTCAGTTATTTGATGTTTTTCAAACCTTTTGTTCCACCATAAAGAATCAATTTGGAAAAACAATTCATATTTTGCGCAGTGATAATGCAAAAGAATACTTCTCTACATCTTTTAAATCCTTTCTGAGTTCTCATGGCATCATACATCAGTCTAGTTGTCCTCACACACCACAACAAAATGGTGTTGCTGAGCACAAACATCATCATCTTGTTGATACAGCCCGAACTCTTTTAATAAATGCCAATGCACCCTTGAAGTTTTGGGGGATGCTGTTCTTACTGCCTGTTATTTGATAAATCGCATGCCATCCTCTGTTTTGGGTAATAAAATCCCTCACTCTCTTTTATTTCCCACAGATCCCCTTTATACTGTTCCCCCTCGTGTGTTTGGTTCCACCTGTTTTGTCCATGACCTCTCTCCAGGTAGTGATAAATTGTCGGCATGAGCTATTAAATGCATCTTTCTTGGGTATTCTCGAGTGCAGAAAGGATATCGATGTTATTCTCCTTCTACACATTGTTTTTATGTATCCGCGGATGTTACGTTCTTTGAGGACACTTTTTTCTTTGACACCTCAGCTACATCCGACTCCACTCCATCTCAGGTCCTTCCCCTTCCTCTTTGTGATGCTCCATCACCATAGGATGATCGTCCATTGCGACGATATGGTAAATTTTATGAGCGTCGAGTTCCTACCGCTCCGGAGGACATACCTACTATTGATCCTCATGATTCAGCTCATGCTCCAAACGCTTCTCCCACTACGGTCCAACCTGACACTTCCGCTGACTTACCTATCGCCCTTCGAAAAGGTACACGCTCTACTATTAATCCTCATCCCATTTACAATTTTCTGAGTTACCATCGATTATCTCCTTCCCATTTTGCCTTTGTATCTGCCTTGTCCTCTGTTACCATTCCTAAGAATGTTCAGGAAGCACTATCTCATCCAGGTTGGCGACAGGCAATGATTGATGAGATGATAGCTTTGGAATCTAATCTTACATGGACCCTTGTTTCCCCTCCTGTTGGGAAATCAGTCGTTGGTTGTCGATGGGTGTTTACTGTTAAAGTTGGTCCTGATGGGCGGTGGATCGCTTGAAAGCCGGGACCGGTAGCAAAGGGCTACACTCGGATCTATGGTCCGGATTATGGTGATACTTTTTCTCCCGTTGCTAAGATGGCATCTGCTTCGTTTGTTCTTGTCTATGGCTGCCATGAAACACTGGCCTTTATATCAGCTGGATATTAAAAATGCATTCTTACATGGTGATCTGGAGGAGGAGATCTATATGGCGCAACCACCTGGGTTTATTGCTCAGGGGGAGTCAGATCTTGTTTGCAGACTACAAAAGTCCTTGTATGGCTTAAAACAGTCACCTCGTGCTTGGTTTGGGAAGTTCAGTAAAGTTATCCAGCAATTTGGCATGATTCGTTGCGAGGCTGATCATTCTGTATTCTTTAAATGCTCATCCTTAAAAAAACGTATTTATCTTGTGGTGTATGTGGATGATATTGTTATTACAGGTGATGATCAAGAAGGCATTAAGGAGTTGAAGCAACACTTATTCAAACATTTTCAAACCAAAGATCTTGGAGGATTACGTTACTTTCTTGGGATTGAAGTAGCCCAATCAAGAGCAAAGTTGCTATTTCTCAGAGGAAATATGCCCTTGACATTCTAGAAGAAACAGGGATGCTAGATTGTAAACCTATTGATACTCCTATGGACCCAAATGTAAAGCTTCTACCTAATGAGGGGGAGCCCTATCCTGACCCAGGCAGTTATAGAAGATTAGTTGGGAAGTTAAATTATCTCACCATGACTCGACCAGACCTTGCTTTTCCAAATCGATGTCGTAAGTCGTTTTCTCAACTCACCCCGTGATAGTCATTGGAATGCGCTTGTCCTGGGATCCTAAGATATATCAAGGGATCACCCGGAAAAGGGATTGTTTATATGGATAGGGGTCATACTAATATCATCGGGTATACAGATGCGATTGGGCGGCGATCTTTGGCGATAGGAGGTCCACTTCAGTGCTCTTGTGTTCTTACTGGAGGTAACCTGATTTCATGGAAAAGTAAGAAGCAGACTGTTGTTGCAAGATCAAGCACAGAAGCAGAGTATCGTGCTATGGCCAATACTACTTGCGAACTTCTATGGCTAAAATATTTGCTCCAAGAATTGAAGTTTTGTGAGATAGGTCCTATGGAACTTGCTTGTGATAACCAATCAGCTTTATATCTTTCTTCGAATCCTATCTTTCATGAAAGGACCAAGCATATAGAAGTTGATTGTCACTTCATACGGGAAAAGATCCTCACGGGCATCATTAAGACTTCCTTTGTGGGTACTAGAGATCAGCTTGCAGATATAATGACTAAGTCTTTACGGGGTCCTAGAATAGCATATATATGTGACAAGCTGGTTGCATCAGACATATATGCTCCAGCTTGAGGGGGAGTGTTAAATATAATTAATGTGGACGGTGTGGACGGTATGGACGGTGGAGTCTTATTCTTTGTATATCTCTCCTAGGATTTTGTATAGATAATTATTGTTTTCTAGGAATCAGATTTCCTATCTCATTGTCAAGTGTATATATATTGTCATATTGGAATGGAAATATATAGAACATACATTCAGTTCATATACTTTATCTGACGCCATGGCAGAAGATTCAATTTAATCATCTGCCACTAGATTTTAGTGAAGGAATTGGAAGAAGTCGAGTAACCAAATCGATTGAAGGAACCTCTTGACCAATTAAAATTTGGTCGTGAACATGATCAAAGTCTGGATGCATTCCATGAAGAACCAACACAATAACAGATTATCAAGTTTTGTTTTAATACCTTCAAGAGTATTGGCTTCCAAAGACATTTTTAACTCCTAAACTGTGCCTACCAAAAAAAAAAAAAAACTCCTAAACTGTAGATTGGGCTTTAGAAACAGGAAATCATATCATGATTAGACTTGAGTGTGGCCAACTTTTTTGCTAAATCATACAACCTTTGAATGTCATTAGCAAAAACACTTTGAGACTTCTTCCAAAAGGTATTACAGGTTCTGAAGTTTCTGAAGTTTCTCGGGATACTTGGTTCAATATATTGCTATAGTAAAGCACAAACTGATAATCAAGTTTCTATGGGTCAGTGATAGCAGATTGTTTGCGGTATTGTGTTTCCACGCCTCTACATTCATTATATTGCACATTGTCAGAGGGTCAGTGACAACATAAGTGTCTACGGGTCGGTGATAGCATATCCTCTATGGCATAATAAATTAATAATTGTAGATCACGCCCTTCATCATCTTCATGCATGATAGCTATCTATCACACAGGTGTTGTGTGTGCGCACCTCTGCATTCACTATATTACTTTGTTGTGGGTCAATGATAGCAGAAGTCTTTGCATGTCGATTATAACTAATCATGCCTCTTCATTATTTACATGCTTCATAATTGCTGCACAGGTGTTATATGTCAACAACTCTGTAGGGGATTTGATGATAAAAAATAAAATAAAAAACTTGAGGTTGGTAGGTTGTGAGAGTTACACCAAAAGGGGTAATATGTAAAATAAAAAGTAACTGTTGTTAAAGTTAACATATTCAACTTAAACCAATGTTGAGAGGGATTATGTGACAAAAAGTAGAGGGGGAGTTGTTTGAAAAAGGGTGAAACTGCAAGGTAATTTACCCCAATTTCTACATGCTTTCTGGTATCATTTCTGATGTAATCTGAAAATCTATGAACGGACTCTATTCATCTTTGTCTCCTTATGTTTATTGCAGTGTTTCTTCCCTTGCTTGGTTTATGTCCAATCAAGAGACTAGTTTTGTGACAATTGGACAAAGATTGTTAGCTAACCCACTGAAGTAAGTTTTGTATTTGTTTTTTTGTTTTTGGTTTTTTTAAGTTTCACCATTTATTCCATGCTTATGATGAGATGTGTAACAAAACACTAACCTAATGCTCTTATTTATACTAATAATCTAGGTTAAGTACTATTGTAGTACAACTAATTCAAACCAACACAATAAGTTAAGGTTCCTAAAATAATAAGAATCACATTTCCTAATATTCTAACAGTTCTTTATGAAACCAATTTGCACTGTAGCTACCTTCTTTTTTGGATATTTATGATTACGTAAAAATAAAAAGTTCTATTTATATCTATATGGACTGTTTTACTGATCTATTTCTCAGCAAGCTCCACCTCTGGTCTTAAGTTGTCATCAATTTCCTGAGCCTGAAATAAAAAGGAGATCCCTGAATTTGGTTTCTATTTTTGTTTTGTTAATTTCGGTCAAGGGAAAGCTAGATATAGTAAAGAATAGATGATTGCAATGTCCAAACGACTTAAATTCAGTTGCTAATGGTCTACTGGTTTTCAAATGGCACATAATGAAGAGGTGAAAGTAATGAAGAAGGTGAGAGATGCATGGGATGTTTTCAAAGAGTGCAATGATTTAAATCATATAATACCGAGATTCATGAAAAAAATTACCTTTTAGGAGTAGCTGGCCTAGTTCCTACAATCATAATTAAAGTAAAAGAATTTCAAACTAAAGAATGACCAGAATACATTTTCTGATGTGTCCTTTCGTTCTTTGTGTTAAGGTTGCTCAATGTGCTGTGTGACAATTCACATTTACTCTTTATGTTTCTACTGGCTGTGTCCATTAATCTTTGAAGTTCATAGTAATGTTTTTGTGCTTTTCATTCAGAGTGCGGTTCCATTATGGCCACCCAGATGTATTTGACAGACTTTTCCATCTGTCAAGAGGGGGTGTAAGCAAGGCTTCTAAAGTCATCAACTTGAGTGAGGATATATTTGCAGGCATGTGTTTTAGTTTCTCCATGTGCATAATTTGTTTCCATTTCTTTTAAAGAAGTATCAATGTTATAAGTTTCTACATGATCTACAGGTTTCAATTCTACATTACGTGAAGGCACTGTCACTCATCATGAGTACATACAAGTTGGTAAAGGAAGGGACGTGGGTCTTAACCAGATATCAATGTTTGAGGCAAAGATAGCTAACGGGAATGGTGAGCAGACAATGAGTAGGGACATATATAGACTTGGGCACCGCTTTGATTTCTTCCGAATGCTATCTTGTTATTTCACCACTGTCGGATTCTATTTCAGTACCCTGGTATGCTTGGAACCTTCCTTACTTCTTGTGACACATGAATATGATCCATTATAAGTACTGAGTCTACTGACTTTGCTTTTGACAGCTGACTGTCCTCACAGTCTATGCATTTCTTTATGGCCGTCTCTACCTTGTCCTTAGTGGACTTGAAGAAGGGCTGAACAAACAGAGAGCTTTTCGAAACAACAAAGCTCTTCAAGTAGCTCTTGCTTCACAGTCTGTCGTGCAAATTGGACTTTTGTTGGCCTTGCCTATGCTGATGGAAATTGGTTTAGAGAGGGGCTTTCGTCAGGCATTAAGTGAATTTGTATTAATGCAACTACAGTTGGCTCCTGTATTTTTCACCTTTTCTCTTGGAACAAAAACACATTATTATGGAAGGACATTATTACATGGGGGTGCACAGTACAGAGGCACTGGTCGTGGTTTTGTGGTATTTCATGCCAAGTTTGCTGATAATTATAGGTTGTATTCTCGCAGCCATTTTGTTAAAGGAATTGAATTGATGATTCTGCTTGTGGTCTACCATATATTTGGCCATTCATACAGGGGCACAGTTACCTATATTTTAATTACTATGTCCATATGGTTCATGGTAGGGACATGGCTTTTTGCTCCCTTCCTTTTCAATCCATCAGGCTTTGAGTGGCAGAAGATAATTGATGATTGGACAGATTGGCAAAAATGGATAAGTAACCGTGGAGGTATTGGTGTACTTCCTGAAAAAAGTTGGGAATCCTGGTGGGAAAAGGAACATGAGCATCTCCGTTACTCCGGAAAGCGTGGTCTAATTACTGAGATAATACTAGCTCTCCGCTTTTTCATATATCAATATGGGCTTGTATATCATCTGTCAATGACTAACAAGACTCAAAGTATTCTGGTATGTGTTTTTTTCATATGGCTCTACTTAGGAAAGCTCCTTTGGCTGTTCATGGTTCTTGCAACTAGGATATCAATTTAATTGTGGTCACTATTGGCATACAGGTTTATGGCGTTTCATGGATGATTATCTTTCTAATATTGGGTTTAATGAAGGTGAGAACTCATTATTATATTTGGATCTTTAGTAGTCATTATTTCTCTTGGTAATTCTGCATACTTCTTCCACATGCAAGCCAGTTGAAAATTTAATTATAAACATCGTTGATGAGTTTAAAGAATCAAAATTTGCCATTGTATGTCACTTGAAAAAAATAATAAATACAAAAATAAGTAAAAGAAAACCAAAATTCACCATGCAGAAGTTTTAACTGGCTTACAATATCTATTAATTGAGACACTTCTACTGCCGTGTCCTTATGAGTGATTCAGTTGAATATTATTTGTAACAATGAATTATTAAAACTTAGAAGTTCATATCCACATGATATGCCATCTTTTCATCAACATCTAAGGTCGTCAACTTCCTCTTCATTGTCTTTTGGCCATGATCTTGTAGACATATTTATATTAATCCTTTCTCACTGTAATTAGGTTATAACCTTAGTTATCAGGTTCTCTTGTTAACCCTACGTATCACGTACCGAACTCGTCTTACTCGTCGTACCGTGTATTGCTATACTCTCCTTTTCTGTTACACCCTCACACATCCCTTCCTATACTATTGCATTTGTTTCTGAATATGTACAGTGTTATATCAACAGTTTCTATACTATTATGCTGCATTTTTGCAGAGTGTATCTGTTGGAAGGCGCCGTCTCAGTGCAGACTTCCAGCTTGTATTTCGATTGATTAAGGGTTCTATTTTCTTAACATTCCTTGCCATCTTCATCACATTAATAGCAGTCGCCAATATGACAATTAAGGACATAGTAGTCTGCATTCTAGCTGTCATGCCAACAGGCTGGGGGTTGCTGCTGGTCAGTAAATCATTTTTCTTAACTTACATTCTTGATGTGACATTTGTCTTTTATCAAATCTGAAATTTCATTGCTGAAAAGAAACAAAAAAAGAGGATAAAGTTCCTCTGAAGTGAGCAACAGTGCAAAAGTGTAAAGTGAGAAAATAAGGGTGTATCTACCATTGATTAGTTAAAGTGCGATTGAGATCTCAATCCATTTTATCTAATCAAGGGAGGATACACCTTCACTTTCTCACTTTACGCTTTTGCTCACTTTAGAGGAGCCAAATCTTAAAATATATATATATATGATAGCCCAATATTTCTTCTCATAATCTTAATTGAGATTTTGCTCATTATATTTACTTTCCTTTTTTTCAAAGATTGCACAAGCTTGTAAACCTCTCATTCAAAGAGCTGGATTTTGGGGGTCTGTTCGAGCACTTGGTCGAGGATACGAAATAATAATGGGCTTGCTTCTCTTCACACCAGTTGCTTTCTTGGCATGGTTCCCATTTGTTTCAGAGTTTCAGACACGAATGCTTTTCAACCAAGCTTTCAGTAGAGGTTTACAGATTTCTCGTATCCTTGGTGGACAAAAAAAGGATCGTTCCTCCAACAACAAAGAATGATTTATAACCCAACATATATCCTATTGTACATAGGGTTTAATATTGACATCAAAGGTTATTGTTACTATAGTCAAAAATCTTTTAATCTTCGAAGAGTACATAATAAGATGATAGCGAAATTTTTTATGGTGATAATGGATTATAAAATGATTCTTCATATATATTTAAAATGTGGTTTTACAAATTCTCACAAGTTGTACATTGTATAAGCTTTGCTAGGATTATATGTTAAAAAGTTGCTTGAGTAGAGCAACTGGTTAGAATTGTCTTTGATTGGTTTTCATTAATGGATGCATCTTGTTTTATTTAAAATAAGTTGAATGGATATCTTGGTATGTTCCCTCGAGTTATATGATTATAATATTCATTATTAATTTGTGAGTCATCATGTTTTTTATTATTTGTTGGGCTTGAACAACAACTCAATGGTGGATGTGCTGGACTGTGATTAATAATATTGTAGAGCTTCATGAGACTAATTTCTATGATGATGGACATTAGGTTGCTAATGTTTGATTAAGATGGCAAGATCTTCACTTGACTTCACCCCCTCATACTATGCATGGCTTCGTTTGATGTAAAGATTGTGATCAGAAGTCCAATAGCGTGTATGCGAGTTTCCATAAGGCTATGTTTGGATTGGTGAAAGGGGATGGAATGGAAGGGAATGGAATGAAGTGGTATCTTGTTTTATTGTTTGGATTATTTAAAAAATGATGGAAAGGAATGGAATATGATGGAACCCATTCCATCCCATTCCATCTCTTACACTCATTTCTCTTCCCTCCCAAATTGGGGGGAATGAGATGGAATGAAAGATCAGATACTTCATAAAATTATGAATTTATTATTTTGTCCTTTACAACTCTTCTTCTTTCTCTTTAAAAAAAAAAACTCTTCTTTTTCCAGAACGCAGGTTCCTCCCAGACGAGGCCATCCGACCAACTTTTACCAGGTTCTACAGTGCTGCTGTTTGAACGTTTCGTTTTTGCTTTTAATTTTTCAAACATCAATGACATTTTTTCTTTAATATTTACAATTTTGTATTGCTTTATTAGTCATACTTTACGGAGCTACTATTCGCACAGTAAGAAGAGAAGTTTTCAATTTGACAATATCACAATATAATACCAGAATAAAAATTGACACAACACTTTCAATATTGCTCATTGCTTGCCAAGCCAACACATTTTATGCATATAAAATAAATGTAAGGTGCCAAGTCAACACTTTCAATATTGCTCCATGTACTTTGTAATTACCTGCATAGCTTTTTTGGTAGGAGGGTACTTGGTTAGGGGGTTGGATTTTTATCAATCAACCATTTAACTTATAAAAAAAAAGTGTTTTTAAAATGAGGGTAATATAAGAACAAAAAATTTATAACACATTCTGTTCCGTCCACTTCTCAAACGATGGAATGTGAACTTTGTTCCATTCCATCATAAAATATCCAAACAATGGAGTGGTATTTTTATTCCGTTATGTTCCATTATATTCCATCAATCCAAACGAAGCCTAAAAATGGTGAGATCACTTTTGTTAATGTCTTTCAAATATATGCGACTTGAATTAATAATTAGTGTTCTAAATATTATAGGTCATTTTGTTAAAAAGTTTACATGTGGTGTCAGAACGTGCTAACAAGGATTATAACCCTAAGGGCTCGTTTGGTGGTCAGGATAGGATAGGGACAGATAGGATAAGAGAGCAGGATAAAAGTATGATATGATATGAGCAGGATAAGTTGTTATCCTATCCGACGTTTGATATCCACCAGATAACCCACTGGATAGCATTGTAATTTTAGTACGAATTTTAAAATTTTTGTTTTTGTTCGGAATGTTTTCATATTTTATTAGATTTTATCTTTTTATAATTTTTATTTTTTAAGATTATATAAAAAGACAAAATTGTCCCTGTGATAAAATTACATATAATATTTTAAAATTTTAAAATATTGTTTAGCTTAAATTAATTTTGTTAGAATTTTAAATATTCATTTTTAGTTTTTATTTTACATATAGTTAAATTATTAGAATATTTTTTATTTATTTTTCAATTTTTCAAAATAATGTGAAGTAACAAAATTAGCCTTGTGACAAAATAAAAATAATTTTTTAAATTAATTATTAATATTTTTATTATTTTATGTTTTATTATATCTTTTTTTGTAACCATATTATATTTTATTATACTTTAATTATTTTATATATAAAATATTTTTATATTTTATTATACTATAAATCACCTTATCCTATCCTGTTGAGTTCTAACCTAGCTCCCGGATAGAATTTTAACTAGATGGACATAGGTGACAGGATTGGTTTATCCTATCCTGCTGGCTCACCAAACAATAGTTTCAGACATGATATGATCTCTCTTATCCTGACCACCAAACAAGTCCTAAAATCGTTTTATAGGATTTTTCAAATTGATGAAAATTGGGGTTAGGGTTTGTAACTATCCTAAATTCTGAAATTAGAGGAAGAAAAGGTTGGCTCGAAAGTTTTGGTGTTAAGGGTTCCATTTTTGTGTTTCCTTATTTATGTTTTCAAGAGAGAGCATTATTCTTTCTCGATGGCTTGTTTGCCGCCATTAATTGCGGCCTTTAAGATTTCTGGACTCGAAACACGATGACCAATTGACCATCGTGTGGTGAAGACAACCATGTGATGAAGGGGGCAAATAATTGAAAAATATATATTTATTATGTGGTAACAAAATACTTTAGTTTTTTGAGATGATTTTAATATTTTTAAAATTCTCATAGTTTAACAGACAACAGTGTTTCAAAAAAAAAAACATACAATAGTGGATACCAATGGATATTTGTAAAATCCATTTAAAACACAACTAATAGATACTCGTGTAGGTACGGAACAAATTTTCATAAGACGAGGTTGGTGATGGGGCAGTTGTTTCAAGGTTTGAAATTATATTCCCGATAATCATATGATCAAGAATGTAATTATTCGGAATGTCGTTGTCAGATATTTTGTTAATGATTTTTGGTTAACAATTAAAATTCCTAGAAATCAATCTTGAAAATCCTGGAAATGATTTGAAAGTGTGTTTGGTTCATGACGTATACTCCTAGGAATAAAAGTTGTAATATCAAAATACTCATGTTATATAAAGTATTATTTAAATATTAATTTTTGAAAGCAAATGATAAAAAAATAATAAAAGGTAATTATCATATTTGTAATATAAAATAATATTTTTGTTTATTTTTGAACATTTTTAATGATTTATTAATAAATTATATGTTATAATTACGGTAATGTAGTGTATGATATTAATACAATATTAACTTTAAGAATTACTATTAATATTTTTTAAAAAAATTATGTTTTCAAACAAAAATTCAAATTTGGTGGGATCAACTATCTAAGATTAAATATTATCATGTCCATGTCCAAAAAATTTGACCAGTTGGGGAAAGATTATACTATAAATTTTTTTTACATAAAATATATCAATGCATAAAAGATAAATTAATTATATAACACCCTGTTTTCCATCCCCATGCTTATATGAGGTTGTTTTAATAAATATATGTTGCCTATAATAGATTTTGTGCACTAGATTATTAGGAAAATGATTTAGGATGGGTAAAAATGGTTTCAGGGGGATTTTCTAGTAACAAATCTCTTCCTGACACATGAGCATGACCCTTTGCTCATTTGAGCACGGCCATGTCGAAACTTGAACATTTGACATTGTTTTTGCTGACCCCTTGCTCATTCAGCATGATCGCCTGCTCATTTGAGCACGGTCGTGCTCAATTGAGCACAATCCCTTGCTCGTTTAAGTGGGGACCCCTTGCTCTTTAAGCACAACCCCTTGTTGGTATTGAGTACGACCCCCTGCTCATTCCTGACAGCACAAAAACGCCGATTTTAGAGCATTACGAGCCATAACCCTCATTTTGACACTTTTTCTCAATCATTGTGCACCAGAAACCCTCTCATCTCCCTCCCATTGAACCTCTTCAAGAGTCTTGGTGTTTTCTCTTGCGATTGGATAGTAAGCCGCGTGTTAATGTCAACTAGGGTAATCTTGTAAACCCTTTGTTAATCTCTTTTTGTTTTCTTGAATTGGGGATTAATTACTCCTTCTTTCTTTGATGTTCTTGACCAAGATCCGTTGAACCGTTCGAGTGGACCAAGCTTGGATTCGCTCGAAGTGACCGTAGATTAGACCATCATATCAGGTATGGGGAGAAGGGCTCGTATGAACATGTAGGTTTTGTGATAGCGTAAGATAAGGGTTAACCCATGACCCTATTGTGTGCTATATGCTTGTTTGATGTATGTTGCCAATTGTGTTTGTTAATAACATGATTAAAGTCTTTGATATGTGAATGACTTTGTTGTCTTGATGATTGGCATGTGTTGGTATGAATGCTATTTGTTGATGTGGTTGTTGCTGTTATGAATGTGATAATTAAAGATTATCCCTAATGTTCATAAGACATGAATCGTAGTTAAGAGATGTGAGGTTAATGTTCAATGGTATAGCTAAAACACTAGGATTGATCCATGAGTGCTTTAGGGATGTTAACAATGAAATAAAGATTAAGGATCTAATTCCCAAAACTGCTCATAAGACATAAAGATTAGTAAAGAGAGGTGAGATTTATATTCAATGGTGTAGAATGAAGCCAATAGAATTGATCTATGAGTGCCTTAAGGAGTTTGTCAAGGGTTTCCAAACATTTTACCCAGGTTCGTACGGCCACATTCCAGTAAGCACAGTCATGCACATAGGTAGCACGCCCGTGCTAGGGGTTAGCATGACCATGCTTCCTAATTAGAATGTGACGTTAAGTGGAGTTTGGGTGGTTTCACCAAGATTTCCCCCTATGATGAAATAAGCCAATAATTAAAGTAACAATAAGAGAGATAATCCAATCCAACGAATAATGTTATAAACCTTAACTAGAATAATTAATGATGATTAAGACAGTAACGATGGATTGCCGCATGTTGATAAACTTTGATGCTTATTGGTCAAAATTGCCTTGATGCTTATTGGTCAAGGTGTTGATGTTGGTAAACTTTGATGCTTATTGGTCAAAGTTGTCTTGATTCTTATTGGTCAAGGTGTTGGTGTTGGTAAACTTTGATGCTTATTGGTCAAAGTTGCCTTGATGCTTATTGGTCAAGGTGTTGATGTTGGTAAGCTTTGATGCTTATTGGTCTAAGTTGACTTTTGGTGCTTATTGGCCAAAGTTGTTAAATAAAGATTAAACAGAATGTTAAACTTTGGTGCTTATTAGCCAAAGACGTTAAACCATAAATAAATGGTGTTGATGGATGTGGTGAATAACGGTTGATTGTTTGTTGTATGCATGCATTCATGCACGAAGTTATTAGGGGAGGTACGATGACTGGGGGGGGTCGCCAGAGAGTAAGGCGATCTGGCCATCCACGGTGATTCATCCGAGAGTTAAGTGAATCTTGCGCCCCCGTGGTGGTGCATCCAAGAGTAAGGTGCATCGGCTATCCTAGGGGGTTCACCCATGGTTTGGTGGTCTGTCGGCGTTGGCGCTTATTGACCAATGTGGATATGTAACTCCAAAGTCGTATTCCTAGTATAGATGGATTCACATACATTCGGAGTAGTGAAGTCACATTGCATATCATAAGTTGTTTGTTATGATATGATGTAATTATTATGCTGGATGTTGTTGTTATGGGACTTGCTATGTTATGTTTGCTATTTTTTGCATGAACATATTTCCAACTATCCTATTGCCATTATGTTCATATGTATAGTTTCTTACTCCTTATCTTTTGTTGTTTTTGTATGAATCTTGGTTTATGCAGAGGATGGTGAGCATCTTGTTGAGGAGTGACTCCGAGGAGATCACTTGCTCGTAGTTTAGGATTTTCCTTTATGTTAGTTGTTTTTCCGATGTAATCTTCGGATTTGGTTTCCAGCTCTGATATGTTACATCGGGGTATTGGGTTTAAGTTTATGTTTGATTTTAATTATGTTTTATGCTATTTTCTTTTTCCGCATTTGTTACTTTTGATACATGTGATACTCGCTACCTTATGTTTTTATTTTATTTCATAATAAATGAACGTTTTATTTATATGTTTAATTGTTCAGGGTAGAGGGTGTCATATTTAGTGGTATTAGAGTCGGTCTGTCCTATAGGTTGGGGAATGTGTCTGTTGTGTTCTCTTTTGTGTGCTCTTGTGTGGTTTATTTATATTTAATATAGACATTAATATATGGTACTAAGTACCTATAGCTTCGTTTTGGCTTGACTTACTGCATTTAGTGGTTTTTCTTGGACACCTGTGAGTGCTTCTTGTGTTAAGAAAGATTGTTCTGTTATCAATTGATGATAATAAGAACTTTGTAGTTGACCTTGTGTGCTTACCCCTGAAACAACTTGATATTATTCTTGGTATGGACTGGTTATATTCCAACCATGTCCTCTTGAACTGTTTTGACAAGACCATTGTTTTGGAACTCCTATCGAATCTAAGGATCCGAGATTTCTCTCTGCCAACCAAGTTAAGGCTTCAATGAAAGAAGAGGGCCAAGCTTACATGATGTTGTCTTTCCTGGAAGAAGTAGAGAGCAAGCCTAATGTTGGAGATGTGCCAATAGTGAGAGAGTTTCCTAAAGTGTTCCTTGAGGATGTTTATAACCTACCCCTTGGGAAAGATGTTGAGTTCACCATAAACTTAGTGCCTGGAACTGGACCTATATCCATAGTTCCTTATAGGATGTCTCCTCTAGAGCTAGCAGAGTTGAAAAAGAAAATAGAAGAGTTGATCCAGAAACAATTCGTTAGGCCCATTGTGTCTCCGTGGGGAGCGCCAGAGTTGTTGGTGAAGAAGAAATATGGCAGTATGAGGTTTTGTATCGATTATCGACAACTCAACAAGGTGACCGTTAAGAATAGGTACCCTCTTCTTGGGATTGGTCATCTTATGGACCAGTTGGTAGGAGCTTGCATCTTTTCTAAGATAGATATAAGGTCAAGATATCATCAAATTCGGGTTAAGTCAGAGGGCATTCCAAAGACTGTGTTTAGAACACGTTATGGTCACTACGAGTACTTAGTTATGCCTTTTGGTGTGACTAATGCTCCTGTGGTATTCATGAATTATATGAACAAGACCTTTCACCCTTACTTGGATAAGTTTGTGGTGGTTTTCATAGATGACATCTTAGTGTACCCCAAGACCAAGGACGAACATGAGGAACATTTAAGGATAATTTTGTAAAATATTAAAATATTAAAGTATTTCTACTAGACGGAATCTAAGTTTCAAATTTAATAGACGAGCTTAACTTGTCACGTCATCGGACGAGATCTTTTTAAGTGAGTAGACGAACTTTAATGCCACGCCTCTAGACGGAGATCAAAATAAATCACTGAGATATAGCAAGTCCAAAATAAATCAGTGGACGAGCAAAATGAAAAAGTGAATAGACTTAGTTTCACATATAACTAAGTAGACGCGATTTTTAAGTAGACGAGCTCATCTTTATGATAAGCCTTCATAAATAATTTCAATCCGGTCCACAAGGAATCATATTTATTTGAAATGATTGATATTTATTTCAAGAGAATTTTTGTTCTTCTCATTTGTTTTATATGCTTAATGCTTTGTTTCCTTGTGAGAAAATCATAGTACCATCGAGGAAATACAAAAAACAACACAGTACAATAGGAAATGCAAAACGATATGTACGATAGCACCTTTATGGCTGGAAAAAGATGGAAGTTACATAAAGGAGGAAAAACAGTTTTCAAGCTGCAAATGCTCAGAGCAGTGAGCCTCCATTTTGTACTACCGTGATAACCTAGAATACATTTCAACATGGCCACGATCAAGCTATCAGTCACAACGGATATTGTGCATTCAATGCTATTTCTAAATGGGAAATTCAAAATGACCGTTGAAGCTTTTCAAGAGTAAAAGAAGGTCACTATAAATAGAGGACCTCAAGCGATGACGAACAACTTTTGCCAATACAATATTTGCGAGAACAATCTCTCATTTCTTTCATTCTTTCAAAAGCAAAAGTCTGTATTCTTTAGTTTGAATATTGTGAAAATATTCAACAGATCTTAAACTTTCATATCCTCGCATATAGTGAGTTAAGAAGATCTTAAGTTAAAATCTCTTTGTTAGAGTTAGAGCCTGAAGAGACTTGGTAAGAAAGGAATACTTGTAGCCTGGAGAAGTGTTGAATACTTGGTTGTAATATATTTGGAGAAATAGTGGATAAAACCATCAAGTCAAAGGGACTGGACATAGCTCTTGGTTGGAAGAGAGTGAACCAGGATAAAATCATCTGCGTGAATCTTCTATCCTTAAACTCTTACAGCTTTATTTGTTTATACTGATTGTGGGGTTTTGATATTGCTTTTGTTAAGTCTCAAAAGTTCTTTTTCAGTGTGTGCATCTGCTTTATATATCCTCGCGTGACAAAAACAATTTTAAAAGATTGTTTTAGAAAAATTATTAACAAACACAATTCAACCCCCCTTTCTTGTGTTTGCTTGTGTCAACTTCAATGTGCTCCACTGGGAAGCACCAAAGTTAGTAACCTAGATTAGGAGTTTCTTGAGTTTAGCAGGGTACTATAGGAGGTTCGTAGAGGGGTTCTCTAAGATAGCCTTACCTTTGACCCGCCTTACTAAGAAAGGTTAGATCTTTGTGTGGGACTCTAAGTGTGAGGAAAGTTTTCAGACCTTAAAGGAAAGATTGACATCCGCACCAGTGTTAGTTTTACCCAATGCTAGTGAACATTTCGTAGTATACCGTGATGCCTCTAAGCAAGGTTTAGGTGGTGTGTTGATGCAAAATGGTCATGTAGTAGCTTATGCTTCTAGGTAGTTAAAAACCCATGAGAAAAACTACCCTACCATGATTTGGAAGTAGGAGCCGTAGTGTTTGCCTTAAAGATTTGGAGGCATTACCTTTATAGAGCAAAGTTTGAGGTCTTTAGTGATCATAAGAGTTTGAAATACCTGTGTTACCAAAAGAAGCTCAATATGAGGTAGCGTATGTGGGTGAAATTTCTTAAGGATTATGATTTTGAGTTGAGTTACCACCCAGGAAAAGCCAATGTAGTGGAAGCCGCCTTAAGTAGAAATACCTTACATGTTTCAGCCTTAATGGTTAGAGAGATGGATTTGATTGAGGAGTTTAGAGACTTGAGCTTAGCGTGGGAGGTTACCCCTAAGAGTATTGGGATTGGAACCTTGAAGATCACCAATGATTTTATGGAACAGATTAAAGAAGACCAAAATATTGATGTGTACCTCCTAGACCAGAGAGAGCTTCTTACTCAGGGGAGAAACCTTAGTTTTAAGGAAGGAACGGATGGAATTTTGAGGTTTCAGGATAGAGTTTGTGTACCTAATGTTCTAGAGCTTACGAAGTTGATCATTGAGGAAGGACATAGGAGTAGTTTGAGTGTGCACCCAGGTACCACTAAGATGTACCAGGATCTAAAGTGTATGTTTTGGTGGCCTATAATGAAAAAGGATGTGACTGAGTTTGTCTATGCATGTCTAGTATGTCAAAAAGAGCTAAGATAAAACACCAGAAACCTTCGGGTAAGATGCAGCCTTTAAGTATCCCAGAATGGAAATTGGATAGTATCTCTATGGATTTTGTGTCTAAACTCCTTAGGACTCCAGCTGGTTGTGCTATATGGGATGTTGTGGACAGGTTGACTAAATTTACCTGTTTCATCCCTATGAACATGGAGTATCCACTAGAGAAGTTGACTAGGTTGTACATCAGGGAGATAGTTAGATTGCATGGTGTTCCTTCTAGAATAGTGTCAGATAGAGACCCTAGATTTACCTCTAGGTTCTGGAATAGTTTGCATGATGCTTTAGGAACCAAGCTTTGACTGAGTTCGGCTTATCACCCACAGACCGACGGTCAGTCTGAGAGAACCATCCAATCCTTAGAGGATATTTTGAGAGTTTGTGTTCTAGAATAGTCGGGTAGTTGGGATAAGTTTTTACCTATGATAGAGTTCACTTACAATAATAGCTTCTATTCTAGTATTGGGCGATACCCTATGAAGTTTTGTATGAAAGGAGGTGTAGGACACCTTTGTGTTGGAATGAACCTGGTGAGAATGTTGTGCTAGGACCGGAGATGGTGCAAGAGGCTACAGAGAAAGTGAGGATGATCCAAGACAACAAAAGAGTTGTCATGATAAGAGGAGGAAGGCTCTTGAATTCCATGAGGGTGATCATGTGTTCTTGCGAGTTACTCCAACAACTGGGGTTGGTAGAGTAGTGAAAGCACGGAAACTTACTCCCAAATTCATTGGCCCTTACCAAATTCTGAAAAGAATTGGTGAAGTTGCATACCAAATAGCCTTACCACCTTTCTTGTCCAACCTTCACAATGTTTTTCATGTGTCCAACTTCTAAAATACATTCATGATCCTAGCCATGTGATAACACCCGATACAATCCAGTTAAAGGAGAACTTGACTTTTGAGATACTATCGCTTCGGGTTGAGGATTGAATGGTGAAGCAACTGAGGGGAAAGGAGATTCCTTTGGTCAAAATTGTTTGGAGTGGGGCTACTGAGGAAAGTACTACATGGGAGTTGGAAAGTGATACACCCCGATGTCCCATTAAAGAAAACCCTAATTAACTAAGCCTTAATACGTCTTATTATCGTTAGCGCGTTTATACATTCAAAAATAATTGGAAAATAAAAAACATAATTAACATGCACAGAGGAATAAAAACAGAAACGACGTATAAACATAATATGTACAACAAGTCTCCAAAGTACTGTCGATCCCAACAGAGGGATGATGATCCTAGAATAACTATACAACTGATATAGTAAAAGGGCTGATAAACAAGTCACAGAACACTGGTCTCAAAAGATATAAAAACCTATATAGACATCATTTACCTGCCCTGCCTTAGACAAAATACATCAAAATCCAAAATAACTCTCAAAGGCTCTCCCTAGCAGACACTACCGTCATACCATATCAATGATGATATGGGCGTCTGGAACTACCCTCGCCCTCGACGTAACGACGCCTATGCACCTAAGTCCTTATAGACTCGTCACTGCTCCTCACGACCCTCCGGTAGAATCCTCTGCAGGTAATGCATCGGTCGGTGCTCCGGTCCTATCGTCGTCGCTGTACAGCTGCTGCTACTCGTCTATCAATCGTACGGTACATACAGAGAAAAAGAGATAGAGAAGGGAGATAAGCTACTATAACACCATAAAAGGGGTCGGGACACAATACAACATGTTAACATACAACAGAGATTTACACATAGCAACCATCTCACAAGTCAGTCGTTTACAAAACATCCTCGATCCACATCTAGGGTCAAAATCCTCTAAGGAGTCACACTCCTATGTATGTCGGTCGATCACTCTCATAGGGAACTCTGATTCCTGGACATTTTCTTTTCCTCAATTACACGGGCCTCCCTAGCACAGAGAATGTCATTTGACTTGTCCAGGGTACCGTTCCGCTCACCCCTATGAGCTCATTCTCCAATTAAGGTATCTTGGTCGCCTCAGAAGGTCCACCCGCGACTGGAATACTCAGGACCAGATGTCGGGATAGCCAAGCCTCCAATACGGTCTCGACATAGTGGGTGCAAATCATTAGTCTCTTGAAAACCATTCTAGACCGGACTACACCCGGGTACATTAACCTCGCATGACTCCCAGTCATACGGCCCGCCACTTTGGTAAATTATGCGATGTACAAACATCCTAAGTTGACACTGGTATCAAACTCATTCCTACACTCTTCACGATGCCAACGCATCCACATCTCAACATGGTACTCATATACCATTTTCCAACATCAAACCAAGAGAGTAGTACCCTTAGGGTGTCAACTAGGGTTCTAACATCATCACAACCCACAACCAGACAATCATCCTCAGCAACAAGGACATATATATATATATATATATATAATCAATAATAAATATATCCAAACAACATGTTAAGCATGTTATCACAGATCAAACGTCAAATAGCACAACATCCATAGACACATAAAGAAGATAAACTTAAATATTATTTTGCTCTAATACCGAGAAGTCTACAATAATTAAACCCAAAGTATCATTTCAAATCATTTTCAAGCAGAGTTTAACTATCGTCAACTCTCGACAACTAGTAGGGTCTGGGGCACCCTGCACAAACAAAATAACATGCTATACTATGCTTGACTCCCGGTGTGATAGTCACTTTCTCCCACCTTAGACAGTCATAACGAGAAACCTCGAGTCTCGAAATCCACGCCCTCCTAACCAACCAACTTCTGCCATGCACACGAACAAACGCCTCGATGCTCCAAATTAGTCCTGAACACATGGACAGAGTCCCGACAAAGTCATAAACCCCAATCTTGCAACAGTTTCACAGACAAAGCCATAATCGAAGCAAGATTCACCAAAGCAATGTAAGTGACAATGTTGACATGTCGACGAGTTAGGGACTTGAGCATTACCTCCACTGTTTGAATAATCGAAGGTATGTACTTGACGTGCTCGTTGCCCTGAATGCGTATCTGAAATCAGAATCAAAAATGGATGGACGAATCTCCCGGAATCTGAGGTTTCTCACTCTAAATCACTCTAAAACAGCTCTGCCCTCTCTCTAGGGCATTCTGGTTCGAGCAAGAAGTGAGAGAATTTAGCCATGCAAGTGAGTGGAAGAAGATGATTTAGTAAGGTTAGATGGTGCTGGCTCTGAGCTCGTTCTGATGCACTCTGAGCTCGTTTGAAGTCTGATTGACCTCAAATTTGAAACATAAGCTCATCAACACCTAAGGAATAATATCAAGCCCTTAAATGTGCCTAATCCCTTCCTTAAACAAGAATCGAGGAAACAGGACGTTACAGAAAGCAAGATGATAGAGTCATATTCGCAACTTTTTGCTCGGGGTGAGTAGAAATTTTGAGGACGAAATTTTTATAAGGGGGTGGAATTGTAACACCCTGTTTTCCATCCCCGTGATTATATGTGGTTGTTTTAATGAATATATGTTGCCTATAATTGATGTTTTTGCACTAGATTATTAGGAAATTGTTTTAGGATGGGTAAAAATGGTTTAAAGGGGATTTTCTGGTCAAAAATCTCTTCCTGACACATGAGCATGGCCCCCGGCACATTTGAGCATGGCCGTGTCGGAATTTGAATGTTTGACGGTGTTTTTGCTAACCCCTTGCTCATTTAGCACGACCCCTACTCATTTGAGCACAACCATGCCCAACTGAGAACAACCCCCAGCTCGTTTAAGCGAACCCCTTACTCTTTAAGTACAACCCTCTGCTGGTATTGAGCACAGTCGTGCTCAATTGTGCACGACCCCCTACTCATTCCTGACAGCACAAAAATACTGATTTTAGAGGCTTACGAACCATAACCCTCATTTTCACACTTTTTCTCAATCATTATGAGTCAGAAACCCTCTCCTCTCCTCCCCCTTGAACCTCTTCAAGATTCTTGGTGTTTTCTCTTGCGATTGGAGAGTGAGCCGAGCGTTAGTGTCAATTAAGGTAATCTTGTAAACCCTTGTTAATCTCCTTTTGTTTTCTTGAATTGGGGATTAATTACTCATTCTTTATTTGATTTTCTTGACCAAAATCTGTTGAACCGTTCGAATGGACCAAGCTTGGATTCGCTCAAAGTGACCGTAGATTAGACCATCATACCAGGTATGGGGAGAAGGGCTAGTATGAACATGTAGGCTTTGGGGTAGCGTAAGATGAGGCTAAACCCATGACCCTATTGTGTGTTATATGCTTGTTTGATGTATGTTACCAATTGTGTTTGTTAATAACATGATTAAAGTCTTTGATATGTGAATGATGTTGTTGTCTTGATGATTGGCATGTGTTGGTATGAATGCTATTTGTTGATGTGGTTGTTGCTGTTATGAATATGATAATTAAAGATTATCCCCAATGTTCATAAGACATGAATCGTAGTTAAGAAAGGTGAGGTTAATGTTCAATGGTATAGCTAAGACACTATGATTGATCCATGAATGCTTTAGGGATGTAAACAATGAAATAAAGATTAAGGATCTAATTCCCAAAATTGCTCATAAGACATAAAGATTAGTAAAGAGAGGTGAGATTTATATTCAATGGTGTAGAATGAAGCCAATAGGATTGATCTATGAGTGCCCTAGGGAATTTGGCAAGGGTTTCCAAACTTTCTGCCCAGGTTCGTACAACCACACTCCAATAAGCATGCCCGTGCTGGGGTTAGCACGACCGTGCTTCCCAATCAGAACGTGACGTTAAGTGGAGTTTGGGTGGTTTCGCCCATATTTCCCCCCTATGATGAAATAAGCCAATAATTAAAGTAACAATAAGAGATATAATCAAATCCAACAAATAATGTTATAAACCTTAACTAGAATAATTAATGATGATTAAAACAAGAATGATGGATTGCCATGACATTGACAAACTTTGATGCTTATTGGTCAAAGTTTCATTGATGCTTATTGGTCAAGGTGTTAATGTTGGTAAACTTCGATGCTTATTGGTCAAAGTTGCCTTGATGCTTATTGGTCAAGATGTTGATGTTGGTAAACTTTGATGCTTATTGGTCAAAGTTGCCTTGATGCTTATTGGTCAAGGTGTTGATGTTGGTAAGCTTTGATGCTTATTGGTCAAGGTTGACTTTGGTGCTTATTGGCCAAAGACGTTCAACCATAAATAAATGGTGTTGATGGAGGTGGTGAATAATGGTTGATTGTTTGTTGGTATGCATACATTCATGCACAAAATATTAGGGGAGGTATGATGGCAGGGGAGGTCGCCAGAGATTAAGGCGATCTGGCAATCCACGATGATTCATCCGAGAGTTAGGTGCATCGTGCGCCCCCATGGTGGTGCATCCAAGAGTAAGGTGCATCAGCTATCCTAGGGGGTTCACCCATGGTTTGGTGGACTGCCGGTGTTGGTGCTTATTGGCCAATGTGGATACGTAACTCCAAATCGTATTCCCGGTATAGATGGATCCACATGCATTCGGAGTAGTGAAGTCACATTGCATAACATAAGTTGTTTGTTATGATATGATGTAATTATTATGCTGGATGTTGTTGTTGTGTGACTTGCTATGTTATGTTTTCTATTTGTTGCATGAACATCTTGCCAACTATCGTTTTGCCATTATGTTCATATGTATAGTTTCTTACTCCCTATCTTTTACGGTTTCTTGTATCTATCTTGGTTTATGCAGATGATGGTGAACAGCTTGTTAAGGAGTGACTCCGAGGAGATCGCTTGCTCGTAGTTTAGGATTTTCCTTTATGTTAGTAGTTTTTCTGATGTAATCTTCGAATTTGGTTACCAGCTCTAATATGTGACATCGGGATATTAGGTTTAAGTTTATGTTTGATTTTAATTATGTTTTATGCTATGTTTCTTTTTACGCGTTTGTTATGTTTGATACATGTGGTACTCTGGCATCCCCCATCTTATGGTTGGTACAAATGCAACACAGATGACTCAGCTAAAGGTTCTCCCGGAATTGCAGCATGTGGAGGTATTTTCAGAGATGGTTTAGGGAGTTGCTTTGGATGTTTCTCTTTGCATATTGGAAACACTTTTTCCCTCAATTAATGCTGAAATTATTGCTATCATGACAGCCATTGAATTGGCCTATAATAAAGATTGGAAGAGGATTTGGTTTGAATGTGACTCAACTCTTGTTGTAGCTGCCTTTAAATATAGTTCTATTGTTCCTTGGAGGTTAAGAAATCGCTGGAGGAATTGTATGTTACTTTTGCATAAAATGAACTTTGTTGTTTCACATATCTTTAGAGAAGGCAATTGTTGTGCATATAGATTAGCAAATTATGGAATTCATTCAAGTGGTTTTACTTGTTGGGACTCCTTTTCTATTTTTATTAAGGAAAATTTCAACAGAGATAGGTTGAAACTTCCTAATTATAGGTTTAGGTGATTTTTCTCATGGGTTTCGGTTGATATCCCCCCATGTTTTTCTTATTGTACTTATTTATCTTTATTCTTTTTAATAAATTTAAGGTGTGCCGCAGATGATAGGTAAATTCTATGGTGCCAAACTAATTGGGATGGTAGTTTTTACAGTGATGCTTTTGTATGCCTTATCCTTTAGAAAAAAAATATACATGTGGTACTTGCTACCTTATGTTTTTATTTTATTTCATAATAAATGAACGTTTTGTTTATATATTTAATTGTTCGGGGTAGAGGGTGTCACAAATGACATCATTATTGTTAAGTCAAAAATTGGAAATTACAAAAACTATATTATTGCATACCCAAAACATTGAATACACTTCAAGATCTATAAATTATAATTGTTTTCTATGTGTCTTCAAATTTAGAAATTGTTGTATGATTTTTTTTTTTTCATTTTGAACACTATAAAAAATATCTCTCTTTATGTATGTGATCAAAAAATCATTCAACAATTCATCTCCCATTCGATTGCATTTGATTCTTCACAAAATTCATTGCAAAAAACGCCTTTCAACAATTGCAGTTGCCATAGGCAAAATCAAACTAACTTAAGAAGTAAATACATTAAGGTCAAACATTTGGACAGTAAGCCTACTATAGTTATGGGCTACAGAGATGCTTATATATATAACTGCAGTATGATTTATGCATATAGCTAAGCAAATTATGAGTTTAAACATGTGAAAGTGCAGAAGGAATCCAATCCTTGCTTATATATATAACTGCAGTATGATTTATGCATATAGCTAAACAAATTATGAGTGTAGGTTTTCTTTTTTGTATCTAAGACCTATTTGAGTATTTCGTAATTTGGTGGCTTTAGGGGTAGAAGGGGATTTGCATGTTTGGTTGTTGTGAATATTTCAGGTGGTTTTGACCCCACTCATTTAGCAATAGCAGGTCCGGTCCAAGGGGTGGGCAGCCCAAGCAAGGGCTTTATGCCTCAAAAAAAAAAAAATTGTTTACTGCCTAATTTATTTTTATTTTTTTTAAAGAAAGTCATACCTGATTGGCTTAGTCTTGACTCCATCTTCCCCTCCCTCAAGGCCTCATTCACGGCATTCGGTTGCCAGAGGAGTAATGAGTAATGAATTTTTTTTGGTAATGGACAACAATTAAATGAGTAATGAATGTTTTTAAAAAAGAAAATCAATAATAATAAACATTCTATTATCATCTCTATCTCCCTTAATCACCCACTTTCCTGCATCTCCCATTCTCCCTCATATTCTTCATTTCTCCTCTTTGCTCAATCAGTCAATTGCTCTCAAGTCTCAACTTGTGTGACTCACTGTGTCATCCCTGCGCAAATTGACTCACTGCGTCGTGGTCGCTGCGACTGGTTTGTGGTTTTCTAGTCGGCGGCAACGAGTCCTAGTCAAGCACTGGTTCGCTGGTCGCTGCGACTAGTTGGCTTTAGGCACTGTCCCTTAAAGAGCGTGAATCACTCACCGCACTGTTGAGTAGACTTTAGGCAGTAGGCTTCAATTTGTGTTTTGTCATTTTGTGTGCTGATTTTTTATATAAAACAATAATAAATTGATTAGTTGACAAATTATTTTCTTTCCTATTGCAGAAATCTTGTGCTTGTTCTTGTTGAATTTGGTCTAACAAGCATTCAAAATTTTTATGTAAAATAATCTTTTGGCAATCAAGTTCTATTGTTCCAACTTTTTTCTCTTTAGTTTTTTTTTATAGTTGTTTAATTTATTTTTATCAAAGGTTCGATGCTTTTATTTTAAAATATATAAATGTCAACTCGAAAATTTGAATCTGGTTATTCGAAACTAACTAAAGAAAAAAGTTGAAGCTAAGATCAACAAAGATTAAATGGATTGGCTTTATTATCCATTGAAAAAGAATTGTTAAATAAAATTGATTATAATAGTTTAATAAATGATTTTGCATCCCAAAAAACACAAAAAATAAACTTTAAATAATAATATAATAATTTTAACAAAATTATTATTTTTTTTTTTTTAAATGCCTCACTTTTAGAGTTCGATTTAGGCCTCCAAAGATGTTGGACCGGCCCTGACCAATAGTAACAGGGTATGCAGCTGGAGGAGAACTCTTTGAGAGGATTTGCAATGCTGGCAGATTTGTATTTTGTGGCATTTGATGGAAGGTTTTGAAATGAATTTTGTTTTGAGGAATGAATGACTGACGTAATGAAGATTCCATGTTAAAGTAGATGCTATTCTTTGTTGGTTTGAGGATAATTATGAAAGAATAAGGATCCATTTGAAGAAGTTATAGCCTGCTCACACAGTTAAAAAAGCTGAACATTTTAGTTTTAGGTCGATTTGATAAGAAAGGAACTAACTATTGGTGAACTGGATTGACTGTTTATGTGCTGATGTATCTCCCACAAATATACTTGACGACTTTGGACAGTAAGCCTACTATAGTTATGGGCTACAGAGATGCTTATATATATAACTGCAGTATGATTTATGCATATAGCTAAGCAAATTATGAGTGTATGTTTTCTTTTTTTTATCTAAGACCTATTTGAGTATTTCGTAATTTGGTGGCTTTAGGGGTAGAAGGGGATTTGGAATTAGGACCCTGAAACAAACAAGTGGCACCGACTGGTGGGGCTTTTGGGATAATTTTATGGACTGAGATGATATATTCTAGAATTCAAAAGTTTCTTCACCCTTTAACAAGTTATTTAGAAATTACTTTTCATTGCAGCTTATAGGTGTGGATTTTCATGGATTGAAAAATGAGAGGCAAGCAACTTGAAGATGCATTGACAGCCATTATGCAGTCTTTATAGGAAGAACTGACAGGTTTTTCAGAAGAGGGCAAAAGCTTTTGAGAAAAGGTCAGCTAATGGTATGGATGTATCTTCCCTATTTTATGATACTGCTTAAGATTTAAAATAATAAGTAGCAGCTACAGAGTGTGTAAAATACACCTATCTATTACACAAAACGACCGAGTCAGGATTAAGGGACATGGTAAGATTAAGGAACAGGGTAGTCATGTGAAAGTATAGATGCCAAATGATTTAAATCCATTGTCACTTTCACTATTACTTTTTTAATTTGTGAAGCCTAAATGGAAAATGTTTTGATTTAAAAATATAGTATTATAGTGTTCAGTTTTTACAATATATGTTTATATGTTTATATACTAAATACTAAATACTAACTGGTGAAATTTCCCTATATGAATTATATAGTAGTAATATGTATGGGATTGCAATTCTTCTAACAAGTTAGATATATATAGCTTTCACTATTTTATTTGATTCGTCGAGGAGAGAGCATGGCTGCAATCATTTTAATCTAATATGTGTCATAACATTTTCAAAATATCTTGGGACTACTTTTTTTATTTTGTTGTGAAATTATGTTTTATGATTTATTTTTTATATGAAATTTTGTGCCAATAAGACCAATTTGATTATACATTTGTGTTGAGTACTTGCTACCCAAGTTTGCTTCGACTGGAAGATAGCATACCTGCAATCAGTTTAATCTAAAATTTCTCATGACTCATTTCATTAAAAGTTGTGTTTTGTGATTTTTTTTTTTTTGGGTGAAATTTTATGTCAGGGTCAATTAGATTCCACATTTGGATTATGTTGAGTTTTTTTCTATGTTTGCTTCAACAAGGAGATAAAATATGTGTAATCAGTTTAATCTAATGCACGTAATAATATTTTTAAGACTTCTTAATACTCATTTCTTTAAAAAGTTTTGTTTTAAACAAATTATTACACACTTAATTAATGTTTTTGTTGTTGATGTTGTTGATGACACAAATAAACTGATGCTCAGGTTGTCCAATGTTCTTATTCAGGCTATAAAAGGACTCTACAGTTGATATGTCGTAGAGACTACAAACACTTTTCTGACATTTTACTTATAAGTGAAATATATATTTAATTTTATAATTAAAATTTTGTTTTAAATTTCACATGTGTATGTTGCAAAACCTATGAAAATACATTGTGTCTTTCATGTTCCAGATTATTAATACATTTGAATTCAACATAACCATATATTGTCTGAAAATAATATAAAATTATATCTTGGATGCCTATTTCACCCGTGCATCGCACGGATCCATCGTATAGTTTAATTAAAAATTAAAAGAGTCATGTGCTTTTCCAATAAAAAAGAATCTTGTTGTTTTTAGGTTTAATTATTGAGTTAGTCCCTGAACTATTTGAGAATTTTCAATTAGGTCCCTGAACTAAAAAAATATATATTAATTAGGTCCCTGAACTTATATAAAATTTTCAATTAGGTCCCTAAACAAAAAAATTTGTAATTGGGTCCCTAAACTTATATAAAATTTTCAATTAGGTATCTGAAGTAAAAAAAAGTGACTATATAAAATAAAAAGTAATAAAATGGTAGATGACGAAACTTAGGGGAAAAAATTATTTGACATGATAATAAAATGACAAAAGATGAATATGATAGAAAAAACTCACCATTCAAAATAATAATAATAATAAAATGAAAAATAAAACTCAGTGATAAAAATTATTGTTTAGCATAATAATTAAATAAAAATAGATAAATTTGGTTGACAAGATTTAGTTCTTGAAATGATAATAAAAAAATAATGACATATGAAATTGTGCTAGAAAATCCATGTTTTATAACAAAATATTAAGAGATTAATCTGATAAATCTCAATTAAAAATATAAATAAAATAAAATAAAATAAACCTCAATTTACAACAAAGTTATTGCTTGAAATAATAAATGAAATAAATAATATAGTTAAGTAAATATCACCTCTTAGTTTGATTATCAATTTTATTTTGAGTTATTTAATTTATTTATTATTTATTATGCTATTTTATATTTTAATTGAGGTTTTCCTTAAATTATTTTAATATACATTAAATAATATTTTCCTTGCTATGTCTATTATTATTATTTTTATGTTTTTTCAAATATTAAACATTTGACTCAGGTTAATAACTTAATATTTTGTTATAAACATAATTTTCTAGTACAATTTTATATTTCATTATTTTGTTATTATCCTTTCAATAACTAAATTTTATCTCTCAACTTTATTTATTTTATTTAATTATTATGTTAAACAATTGTTTTTCCCACTAAGCTTTTATTTTTTATTATTATTATTTTAAATAGTGAGCTTTTTCTCTTATATTCATTTTTGTCATTTTATTATTATGTCAACAATATTATTTTTTTTAGATTTCATCATTTATCATTTTATTATTTTATATATTCACTTTTTTACTTTAGGGATCTGATTGAAAATTTTATATAAGTTCAGAGACCCAATTAGAAAATTTTTAGTTCAAGGACCCAATTGAAAATTTTATATAAGTACAGAGATCTAATTAGAAATTTTTTTAGTTTGGGAACCTAATTGAAAATTCCCAAAAAATTCATGGACCGACTCAATAATTAAACCTTGTTTTTATTTAGGTTTAATTATTGAGTTAGTCCCTGAACTATTTGCTAATTTTCAATTAGGTCCCTAAACTAAAAAAAATTAATTAGGTCCCTGAACTTATATAAAATTTTCAATTAGGTCCCTAAACTAAAAATTTTGTAATTGGGTCCCTAAACTTATATAAAATTTTCAATTAGGTCCCTGAAGTAAAAAAAGTGAATATATAAAATAAAAAGTAATAAAATGGTAGATAATGAAACTTAGGGGGGAAAAATTATTTGACATGATAATAAAATGACAAAAGATGAATGAGAGAAAAAAACTCACTATTCAAAATAATAATAATAATAATAAAATGAAAAATGAAACCCAGTGAAGAAAATTATTGTTTAGCATAATAATTAAATAAAAATAGATAAATTTGGTAGACAAGATTTAGTTCTTGAAATGATAATAACAAAATAATGACATATGAAATTGTGCTAGAAAATCCATGTTTTATAACAAAATATTAAGAGATTAATCTGATAAATCTCAATTTAAAATATAAATAAAATAAAACAAACCTCAATTTACAACAAAGTTGTTGCTTGAAATAATAAATCTAGTTAAGTAAATATCACATCTTAGTTTGATTATCAATTTTATTTTGAGTTATTTAATTTATTTTATTATTTATTATGCTATATTATATTTTAATTGAGATTTTCCTTAAATTATTTTAATATACATTAAATAATACTTGTCTTGCTATGTCTATCGTTATTATTTTTATGTTTTTTCGAATATTAAACATTTGACTCAGTTTAATAACTTAATATTTTGTTATAAACATAATTTTCTAGTACAATTTTATATTTCATTATTTTGTTATTATCCTTTCAAAAACTAAATTTTATCTCTCAACTTTATTTATTTTATTTAATTATTATGTTAAACAATTGTTTTTCCCACTAAGCTTTTATTTTTTATTATTATTATTTTAAATAGTGAGCTTTTTCTCTTATATTCATTTTTGTCATTTTATTATTATGTCAACAATATTATTTTTTTTAGATTTCATCATTTATCATTTTATTATTTTATATATTCACTTTTTTACTTTAGGGATCTGATTGAAAATTTTATATAAGTTCAGAGACCCAATTAGAAAATTTTCAGTTCAAGGACCCAATTGAAAATTTTATATAAGTATAGAGATCTAATTAGAAATTTTTTTAGTTTGGGAACCTAATTGAAAATTCCCAAAAAATTCATGGACCGACTCAATAATTAAACCTTGTTTTTATTTAGGTTTAATTAATGAGTTAGTCCCTGAACTATTTGCTAATTTTCAATTAGGTCCCTAAACTAAAAAAAAATTAATTAGGTCCCTGAACTTTCAATTAGGTCCCTAAACTAAAAATTTTGTAATTGGGTCCCTAAACTTATATAAAATTTTCAATTAGGTCCCTGAAGTAAAAAAAGTGAATATATAAAATAAAAAGTAATAAAATGGTAGATAATGAAACTTAGGGGGGAAAAATTATTTGACATGATAATAAAATGACAAAAGATGAATATGAGAGAAAAAAACTCACTATTCAAAATAATAATAATAATAATAAAATGAAAAATGAAACCCAGTGAAGAAAATTATTGTTTAGCATAATAATTAAATAAAAATAGATAAATTTGGTAGACAAGATTTAGTTCTTGAAATGATAATAACAAAATAATGACATATGAAATTGTGCTAGAAAATCCATGTTTTATAACAAAATATTAAGAGATTAATCTGATAAATCTCAATTTAAAATATAAATAAAATAAAACAAACCTCAATTTACAACAAAGTTGTTGCTTGAAATAATAAATGAAATAAATAATCTAGTTAAGTAAATATCACATCTTAGTTTGATTATCAATTTTATTTTGAGTTATTTAATTTATTTTATTATTTATTATGCTATATTATATTTTAATTGAGATTTTCCTTAAATTATTTTAATATACATTAAATAATATTTGTCTTGCTATGTCTATCGTTATTATTTTTATGTTTTTTCGAATATTAAACATTTGACTCAGTTTAATAACTTAATATTTTGTTATAAAAATAAATTTTCTAGTACAATTTTATATTTCATTATTTTGTTATTATCCTTTCAAGAACTAAGTTTTATCTCTCAAATTTATTTATTTTATTTAAATATTATGTTAAACAATAGTTTTTCCCACCAAGTTTTTATTATTTATTTTTTTAAAATAGTGAGCTTTTTCTCTTATATTTATTTTTGTCATTTTATTATTATATCAAACAATATTATTTTTTTTAGATTTCATCATTTATCATTTTATTATTTTTTATTTTATATATTCTCTTTTTTACTTTAAGGACCTGATTGAAAATTTTATATAAGTTCAGGGATCCAATTAAAAAATTTTTAGTTCAATGACCCAATTAAAAATTTTATATTAGTACAGGAATCTAGTTAGAATTTTTTTAGTTTAGAGATCTAATTGAGAATTCCCAAAAAATTCAATAACCAACTCAATAGTTAAACCTTTTATTTATTTATTCTTCTCTGCTTATGGATTCCGTGGAACACGTCATGCCGACGTCGGAGCACGCCACGTCGTCATCAGAGTACGCCTCGTCGGACCATGCTAGGCCGCCATTGGCATTATGTCTTCCCGTTTAATGGCGTCTTTTATTTCAACAGTGCCACCACATGATTTCTTTCTGTCCAGCAGCTAGCGCCCAGCTGCCCATTCTTGAACACCCTCATTTTCTTTCGGGTCAACAACAAGAAAGTGGCTGCAGAGTATGCTATTCTTGATGATTGATCAGTGTTGACGTAGTTCTGTACAGTGGTCCAGTGTTATTAAAACCGGACCGACCGGTCCGATCAGCAATTGAATCCACTGACGCAGTCGGTTGAACCGCAACTCCACCTGAACCGGTTCAAATCAGGATGAATTTGCAAAAATCCACCAAATTGTACGCTGGTGGGGATCTACACGGGTTTGGAAGTATAGGCTTTTTTGATCAAATTGAGTTCATTTTAGAAACTATTTACCAGTTTAGGGTTGTTCTGAAACTATTTATCAATGGGGGTCCTTTTGGACACGTGGCATATTTTATTTTTTTTCACTCTGACGGGTCAAAGGCGTCAGTCAGACTGACGCCTTCCAAGTCAAAGGCGCCAATCTGGGGCCAGTCAGACTGACGCCTACCAGTATTAAAAAAAAAAGAAAAAAAAAAGACAATTGATAGCAATAATAAGAGGTATAAAAATATAATAGCAATAACAGTTTACACCAGTAAATATTCATCAATTATTACAGTATTAAAAAAAAATTACCTTGTAATAGCTTTAATGTCATCGATACTCCCTATACTTATAGTATAATTTTTTTAGCAGTGTTCCTTTAAAATTGCTGGTAACTTTCTTTTAATTCTTAAAAGGGAAATTTTTTTTTTACTACTGTAATAATTGATGAATATTTATTGGTGTAAATTGTTATTGCTATTATTTTTTTATGACTCTTGTGATATTATTTGCTACTTATTATTATGAAATTTTTTTTATTGCCTCTTGTTGTTTTAAATGGCTTTTTGACCAAAATGGGTTTATTTTAGAAACTATTTATCAGTAGCAAGTAGCAAGTAGCAAATAACAATGACAAGTAGCAAATAATATCACAAGAGGCATAAAAAATTAATAGCAATAACAATTTACACCAATAAATATTAATCAATTATTACAATAGTAAAAATAAATTACCTTGTAAGACTTAAAAGAAAGTTACCTACAATTTAGAAGGAACACTGCTATAAAAAAATTAGGTTAAAGTAATCTTTTGGTCTCTGTACGTGACACTGATTTTTAATTTGGTCCATATACGTAAGAAGTTATCAATTTGGTCCCTATACGTAACACTGGATTTCAATTTGGTCCTCACCGCTAATTGGTCTCTATATAAGAGGACGAAAATACAAATTATTGTCACATGTAGGGACCAATTCAACAAAAAAAAATTGAAATCGGTCCCTACATGTGACAACTATTTTCAATTTGGTCCCTATATGTGATAATAATTTGTAATTCGGTCTCTCTTATATAGGGACCAATTAGCGGTGGGGACCAAATTGAAAACAAGTGTCACGTATAGGGACCAAATTGATAACTTTTTACGTATAGGGACAAAATTGAAAATTAGTGTCACGTATAGGGACCAAAAGATTACTTTAACCAAAAAATTATACTATAAGTATAGGGAGTGACGATGACATTAATGATAAAGTATCTATTTAAAACAACAAGAGGCAATAAAAAAAATCCCCTAATAACAAGTAGCAAATAATATCACAAGAGTCATAAAAAAAATAATAGCAATAACAATTTACACCAATAAATATTCATCAATTATTACAGTAGTAAAAAAAATTTTATATTGTAAGAATTAAAAGAAAGTTACCTGCAATTTAGAAGGAACACTGCTACAAAAAAAATTATTCTATAAGTATAGGGGGTAACGATGACATTAATGCTAAAGTATCTATTTAAAACAACAAGAGGCAATAAAAAGAATCCCCTAATAACAAGTAGCAAATAATATCACAAGAGTCATAAAAAAACAATAGCAATAACAATTTACACTAATAAATATTCATCAATTATTACAGTATTAAAAAAAAATTATCTTGTAAGAATTAAAAGAAAGTTACCTACAATTCACAAGGAACACTGCTACAAAAAAAATTATACTATAAGTATAGGGAGTAACGATGACATTAATGCTAAAGTATCTATTTAAAACAACAAGAGGCAATAAAAAAAGTCCCCTAATAACAAGTAGCAAATAATATAACAAGAGTCATAAAAAAATAATAGCAATAACAATTTACACCGATAAATATTTATCAATTATTACAGTAGTAAAAAAAAATTTACCTTGTAAGAATTAAAAGAAAGTTACCAACAATTTTAAAGGAACACTGCTAAAAAAAATTATATTATAAGTATAGGGGGTAACGATGACATTAATGTTATTACAAGATAAAAAAATAAATTTACTACTGTAATAATTGATGAATATTTATTGGTTTAAATTGTTATTACTATTATTTTTTTATACCTCTTATTATTGCTATCAATTGTCTTTTTTTTTCTTTTTTTTTAATACTAGTAGGCGTCAGTCTAACTGACGCCTTTGAAGGCGCCAGTCTGACTGACATTTTTGACCCGTCAGAGTGAAAAAAAATAAAATATGCCATGTGTCCAAAAGGATCCCCATTGATAAATAGTTTCAGAACAACCCTAAACTGATAAATAGTTTTTAAAAGGAACCCAGTTTGGTGAAAAAGCAGTAAGTATAGCAGGCAAATAGAGTGCCACTAGGAGAACATTGCTGTTTAGTTTTTATCTCAAAAATATAATATATATACATGTTGTATTATTAATTTAATATATACCTATTCATCCGGTTTAACCATTGAAGTCTAACTTTATTTTTTATTTTTATGAACTACATTTATATTTATATTATAATGATACGATGATATATTGATTTTTTATACTATAATATTCAAGTAATATATTGATACTGATTTGAACTGATATAATACTGACATTATACTATACTCAATATCACTCTCATAATATTGAATTATTGTTTTTAAGTCAGAGATGTCTTCTACTAAATCTGAACCACAATCTGAACATGTTAAATTATATTGACCTATGTATTGATATTTTTTTAAAAATTAATATATACCGAGTCAATTCCTGCCAAATATTATTATGTACATAAGTCAATCATAATAATTTATATATTTAATATATATTGGTTCATCCGGTTCAACCAGTAACTTTGATTGGAATTTGTTGATTAGATATTTTTTTATGGTAATGATTTTGAATTTAGAATATGAACATATTAAATTATGTTGTCATATATATGAATATTTTAAATTTTTTTAATATATACCGGTTGAAACTGAATAAATTAATAACCTCCTATTACATTAATCCAGCACCCTAATCAAATCCATCATTGGTTCGATTTTAATATCATTGCTGTGGTGAATAAATGGCGGCTGGGTTGCCCAGAAAATTACTATATGCAGTCAAGATACTCAGTACGATTGTACGAACATCAAATTTCATCTCATATTAAACATTCCTACTTTCCACTCCATATTCATGTATGACCCCAAAAATATTGGCATGAGAATTACAAGCACCGAAGCAGTAGCTACAGGGCAACGAGGTGTGTTAGAGCGACGGCGCGACATGCTCCGAGAAACCCCTAAAGAGAAGAAAGGGGCGGTTATTGACGAGGAGAAGAAAGGGGAATAGGATAGCAAAAAATATGGGATAATGTTTTTTGAACATATTTTCGATGGTGTCTCCTCTTCTTTTTGTGGCATCACATACGATATTTAATTAAATTATGTGTTCAAATATCACAACTTAAAAATATGGCACGTGACTTTTTTAAAAAAAAATAATTTTTTTTTACTCAATTATTTTTAGCCGCGAGATTCATTATTGTCAACGATCCAGATTTGGTGTAAGTCTCTTGACTTACACCTGATGTCAACGAAGCTTGATTTTTCGGTGATGGAGGGACCTTGCAACAGGAAGCTTCATTTACATACACAGTCAAGTGCCGGTAGCCCGATAGTATTGCTTCACATTGAGGAAAAATGGCTATGGTGTCGAACATGGAAAGATGCGTGAACGAACAGATCTCCACCTCGACTTTCTGGCATCGTCTCCGACGTTAATGAACAGTCGCAATGGATGTCATGGAGATAGGGACGGGATTCGTGTCGTTTATCGACTTTTCTGATTTTGAGAATGAATGATGTATCAATAATCAATATTCAATATTCAATCCGATTTTGAGAATGAATAATCAATATTTAATAGGACGGGGGAAATAAGGATTAGAATATGAGATTCCAAAGAAGCATGGCAATGATTAGAGACCAAATGGAACAAAAGCTAAATTGGATTAGTGTCAAGATTCCCATTGAATTAGTAAAAAAAAAAAATCTGGAAAAATCCGAGAAGAAGGAAGGTAAAGAGGAACCCGCTGTGAGGAAGAAGGTGAGGATAAGAAAAGGGAAGATAAAATAATCACATGACCCTTTTTAATTATTTTAAAAATGTTTTTAATCAATTATTTTGAGTCATTAGATTAAGTGATTTCGACGATCCAGATTTGGTTAAGTTGAAAGACTTACACTTGGTGTCAACGAATCCTGTCTCATATATATATATATATATATAATGTCATAAACAATTTCAGAATAATGAACATCAAAATGATTAAAGATTTTAATCCAAATATTGAATTTTTTATATGAAACTTATCCAATAAAAAGATATTCACAAATGTAGAAATGAATCTAACTTACACATGTACATGTACCCCTCCTTGATGTACATTGAATATGGATATACACGGGTCTGGGCCAACCCAATGAACTCAAAGAACCGACCCAAACCAAAGCATTTGGTTCGGGTATTTTTCTATTCGGGTCCCACCCGAACCCGATCCATTGAGACCCGTCCCTGATTGGCTCGGGTAATGGGTTTGCTGTTTGTAAACCCATGAACCCGATACCCGAGCCGTTCAAATTACATTTTTTTTTTTTACACCTTTACCTTTCTTTAGATAGTGATTGTGATTCACTAGTTCACTTCAGACTTCACGAGACCTAACACGAGTTCACCATATAGGGTTCCTGGTTCAATTTCTTCGACCTTTGTCCTTTGCCTCTCACTCTATCGACGTCGGTCCGCCCAATATGTCTTCGCGTCCATCGTCGATCCTCTCCATTCATGTCGAGTCGCAAGCCGTCGGTCTTCTCCACTCAATTCAAATCACAATGAGTGCTTGCTCCGTTCTACTTTCCTTCATTTTTAATTCCCCCCCTTCACCTTGCTTCAATCTTCATCTTCAGTCTTCACTTTGCTCTAACAACGACACCTCATTCCAATGCCTCCGTGCGACACAACTCTATCTCGAACCAGAACCACGGCGCCTCTGTAATCCGCAAATCCACCCACGTGCAACTATGAGCCACCTCGTGCTCCACCATGAATCACCTATGTCCCTTCCCTCTTAGGTCCCCGACTTGTTGTGGAGCCAAGGTTTATTGATTGCTTGGTTTCTAACTTTCTAATCTTTAACGACTAAAGGTAGAGAACCGCCTTTCATCCGAAATGCTTTTATTGGTTTTCATATGCTGGGCTGGGCTAAGAGGTTGCTGTTATGTTGGGTGGTTTCATATGTGTGGTTGTTTTATTTAAACAAACACAATAGGCCCGACTTGAACCAACACGTTTTTTATTGATTTGTTTGGTTCAAGTTTCACACACAAAAAAATATACCAACCTGACCCAAGCCGACTCGTGAGATTTTAATTGGTTCAATAACTAGTTTGGTCAAATCCGACCTGTGTAACCCCTTACATGAATAATTCCTATCCCTTTCCATTGAAACTTTAACGACAAATTAAGAATTAATTCGAAAAACAACTTTTTAATTGTGAATATTTTCATACCGCTATTACAAAAGTAGAAAAGAAACTACAAATTTTGTATATTAGAGTATTTTATTAATACCAACATCAAAAATATTTTAAATATTTAATAAATTAATAACTCGTGTATTACCAATAATTTTTATCCAGGGTACTTTGAGTGGGATGGACAAGATCGGGGCATTTTTCAACTCGACCTACTCATCAAACTATTGAGTAGGTTAAGAATATTTCTCTTAGTTCAATTTGACCTAATCTGACTTGCTCGAGTGGGTAAAGTCCATCATAACAATATTTTTCAATAAAAAGGTAAAATAAGTGTTGAAGTACAAATTATAAAAAATATTGCACATTAACATATTTTAATTAAAAGCAATACATGTTCCAATTATGCTAAAAAGTCATATAATAAGTTTTATAGTAAGAAAATAAATTCTAACAAACTAAGTAAAAAAAAAAAAAGTCTAACCAAGTTAACTTAAATCTGAAATGAATTAAGTAAGCTAAAGAGGTATAAAAGTTATAAACAATAAATCAAATCTGCTAATTGAAGTTAATGTCATATTCTGACTACTATCCATTATATATATTAACAGGCCCACAATCTAGACTAGATCATTGCTTCCATGTCTGTGTTGTGATGGTTGTCAGATTACCAATCTCACTCTCTACAGGGGTTTCGGCAGTTATCAAAGTGTTTGGCCTTATTGACAAGAGAAATAGTTATTTATATATGATTAATCAAATATATACATGAAAATGGAAAATAAGCTTTAGATGACCCATTAACCATATAATGAACTGAATTAATCAAATATTTGTACGTGATTAATCAAATATTTAGGTGTCGTTGGAGGTGTCCCAAATAGGGTGCTCAAATAACACTACTGGATTGATAATGCCTCTATAAATTGGTCGCCACTAATCAAATTTCAAATCAACCGTATTTTCCTTAGTATTGAGTTTTGTGGGTGGATGTCATCGAAGATCGAACTCGCTTAATAAAGTGCCATTTTGTTTAGTACTAGAAACCGACATTCAACCCCCAAACCCCATTTACTACCGTAACTAGGGTGTTTGGGTACAAAATCCAGTTGGAAATAATTGATTCCCGGTAGGCAAAACTGAGTTTTGTGGAAGTAAAATTTTTTAGCTTTTCCGTTGAAAATAATTGATTCTAGATGTAAGACCCACAAAATTCTACATAATTACATCTCAAAAGTGATTTTACTTTATCATCTAAACAAAACCAATTCTTTTAAACCTACTTTTAAAATATTTTTATCAAACACAAATCAATTTTTTTAACCTTGATTTTTTCAAAATCAATTCTTTCAAAATTATTTCTATCAAAATCAATTCTATCCTCACGGTATCAGTGGAATGCGGCTTTTTCTATAACAACCAATTAGTGGAATGTGGCTTTTTCTATAGCAACTTGGTTGATATCAAAGGATTGTGGGTCCCACGGTATGCAATCATCTCGTGATCTAGCTACATAACCTACATTAGCTAGAGTGGTTATAGAGAATTATGACAAAAACTTATAACAGTTGTTGTGACTACTCCAGATAGGGAAACACTAGTATCGTGAGAATTTCCACTAGATGGATACCATAATATAGATGTTGGTGATTTTATTCATCATGAAATATTTGAAACGACAGGGGGTATTTTTATTAGAAATGACGCAAAAATGTTGGAGATGGGATTCCACTGGAACATGGAAGCTTTTTCTAGGGTTAAGGCTGATCTTTGAGATTTACCCCATAGGCTTCAGATTGCAAAGAACCTTGAAATATCAACTATAGTAGTTAATATAGATTCCATCATAGCCAAATATTTGACACTCAAAGGATTAAATTAATCACTTGTTCATAATATTCAAAACTTATTCTACGAAGAATATATGATAATTCTATTCCATTCCATTATAAAAAGTAATATATTTGCTAATTTTCTTATTAGATTAAGGCAGTCGAATTCCCTTTTTTAGCATTACGGATCTTCTTCCCAATCTCTTATTAATTTCCTTTGGCAAGACTTGTCCTCTCGCTCGTATGGCTAATTAATTAGTTTTATCTCATTTTGAGCCGCTATGCCCCTATTTAATATATTAAAAAACAATAACACTATAGTAAACCAAAAAATAAAATAAAAAATAACACTATAGAATTTGTTTATTTATAATTCCCAAAATTCAAAAATAAATATAAATTAAAAGAAGTTTCGTCGAATGAAAGGCAGTTCCTAGTACATAAGCACAAAGCCACAAATACTTTTAAAAGATCATTTGATGACAATGTAGCGTAAGGTGGACACCACGAGGCAATTTTGGATCCCTTCGTGTCTGCTAAAGAAGTGTGCTATTCCTAAAAGAGAAATTTTTGCAACACTTTCTAACATCTTTTTCCAATAGATTCTCATCTATTGATTGAAATTCAAATGAGACTCATATAAATCATTGAAACCCATTTTCAAAATATTGAGATCTATGTAAATTTCAACAGAGAGGGATGTGTTGGAAAGAAAGTATCTTGGTAGCATTCCCCATTCCAAAAATATTCAATCCTTCTCGAAGTGCATGGATCCCACATGAAAAATTATGGAAAGCAAACAGAATCTACATGGTACAGTCCATGCTGCTGAGTGCCGATTCCTCCGGGAGTTCTCCTTGTCACAAAAACAAAATAAAAAAAATCAGATAATAATAAATATAATTAAGAACTGAAATCAATCTCCTCCTGGTGAAAGAGTCATTCTCCTCTTGCACAACACAACTCCTTGATTGCCCTGAAATACTTGTACAAATGAATCAGTAAATCAAAATAAAGAAATTGATGAGTCAGTTAACAAACATACAAAACAAACAAATTCTCTAATTCTAACCGGGCGGAGCACTGTCCATTTCTTATTCAGGGTAGTAGTTCCAAAGTCCTACTCAGTCACAACCCATGTTCATCCAAAGAGTTAGGTTACAACTTACAAAAGATAATTGAAATTAACCACTAAATTAAACTAAACTAAACTAAATTGTCACTACATCTATCAACCTAGAAAATATATATGCAATCATTTACAAACATAACATCAAAGTCCTTATCTCATTCAAAAAGAAACTTGCAACCCAAGTAATGGTGAATGTATAGTTCACTCAATCACCATCACCACCACCACCATTTCCGACACTCGTCTCCGAGTAAACATCTTGGGCGAGGCCATCTTCAACGTTGTCCAGCCCCGCCGAAACCTCCCGGCGGCAGCCACCACCAACACCATCAGTCTCCAAACACTGAACCCTCCTCCTCAACTCTCCCAATTCCCTTTCCATCAAAAAAATCCTCTCTTTCAGCGTCAAATTATCCACTTCCAGCTGAGAAATTTGTGTGTCCTGTTCATCAACCCTATTCTCCAAAGCATTGCCACCGCAATTTGGGTATATCATCTCAAACCTACTAAGATCATGATCCAATCTCTTCTCAAATTCCACACACTCCTCAACGTCGCTGCCGCTGCAACCACCGCCGCCGATTTCTTCGCCGGAATCTTCTTCGTCGGAATTATCCCCTTTCCCCGACCTGAGCCGGATCAGGCCCTTCATCGACCCGTACCCGTCGACCCCCCACTCCGCCTTCGCCATGTCGACGAGCACCTCCCTCGACGGCGACAGCGTCGGCGTCGGGAGAATCGCCGGCGTGACCGGGTCCGGCGATACCAGCGACGCGATGCCGCCGGATTTCTTTGCGCGAATTATGAACGACGTCGTGTTCCGCGGCGCGAACGGAGCTGCAACGGAGAATCGGGCGCCTCCGCCTCCGAACTTCTTTTTCCGGCGATAGAACCGCCGGCCCTTGGAGCCGGAACGGTTTAGCGAATCGCTCGGGTTTAACCCGAATTTGTACCCTTGACCCGTAACCATATCGAACGGCTCGTTCCACCTGGACTCCTTTCGCTTGTCGGGTTTGTACCCGTTGACCCGACCCGGGTGACCGCTCTCCGGCGGAAGCTGTGGTGGCGGGACGTTGAATGCGAACATGGCCGCGTTTTCAGGTGGGTAAGGAGGCCAAACGACGTAGTTTTGGTGGCTGTGTAAGATCTGAGACTGACCCACGATTTGAGGCTGGTCGTTCATGGGGCTCGGAAATTTCAAAACTTGATGTGAAATTTTATGGGGAAAATGAGATTCAGGAAAAAAAAAAATTATTAAAATTGGGAAATTTGATGAAACCCTAAAAACCCCTAAAAAGTGAAAACAAAAACGGTGGTTCAGTTCAGTTTTTCTTGAGAATTGAGATTAATAGTAGTTGGCACAGAGTGAGCGTAGAAAATGGTGCCTGAGAATTTGTAACTAATTGCTGATTACATCTTGGGACGATGAGGATAGAGAGAGAGTGTTGTGTGTGTGTGTGTGTGTTATAGAGAGATATAGGGATTAACGGTTGGATTTGAGTTTCTATGAATTGGACGGTGGAGATTTGATTATGCTCTTATCTTGAGATTTGGGTTCTTAGCGTTTCTGCGAAGTAGAATCATAGTGTATTTGGGGTAACAAAGAATCATAGTGTATTTATACCGAAAAAATAATGCCACTTCCAAATGGCATAGATGGATGCTGCCAACTTGCATTGCAATGTCATGAAGGCTGAAGTTGAAGGCTTTCATTCCATTACAAGAATACACACTACTTTTATTGTATAATATTATGAGTTCGAATAATAGAATTATAGAGTTATGTTATTTGAACATCAAATTTTGGATACCGTATATGATATTGTATATATTTATTTCTATTTTTAATTACTTTCTATCTTCTTTATATATACGCTTCTCGAAATTAATCTAAAAAACAAAAAGAACGAGATATGATGTCCTCGTTTTGTTGTACAAAAATAATTCCTATTGTATTTAAGAGTTTTATTGAGAGAGATAGTCATGTTTCATCACTATTGGTTAATTCTATTATAAAGTAATTAACCTTCTTTTTACAAATGGATATGCTTTCATTAGTTTTGATTGCTTTTCAATAATAATTTATATTCTAGTTTCAGTCAAAAAAAAAATTTAAATTCTATTTAGGTAAATGTCAGCAGGGTTGGTTTCCTAAAATTTTTGAATAAGCTGAACTTCAAATGGTATAATTTTTCTTCACTTAAATTCTAATATATTTAAAAATTATTTATATACTATATATGTTTAATAATATTCCTTAATTTAATAATTTAATTTCATAAAATTATAAAAAATATAGACATAATTATGAAATACTTTGACTATATTTATCTAAATTACTTTTTTTCTATTATAGTTTTGCTAACAAGTGCATTGAATAGACTAAGTTCCTATAAATATTAATCCAAGTTCTTCTTATAACATACAAGTTTTTATTGGTTATGTGAGGCCTGTTAGTATATTTGTATTTCATCGGCTAATAAACACATTCACTAAATTGAACTCGTGTTGCTCACACTCATGGGCTAAATCTAGTTTTATATTCCTAAAATTAAATAATTTCCTTTCAACAACACTATGTTGGCCAATCAATTTAAAGCATTAAGCAGTAGTATTGTTCTTACAAATTCTAATACTAATGAATAGAATCGAAAAGAAACAATATTGCTATCTCTAGAACACAATCTTACTCCAAAGGTACTCGTTTATTCAAATTCTCTATGGAATAGCAGAGTATCGGTTATAGAAAAATAGCCTCCCTTCCCATCTGTCCCTCTCCCCCTTATATACATGGTAGTTCAAATTTAAACAATCCAGAGTTGTTCCTCTCGGTTACTGAAGATAACCATTCCCACCTTGTGAGTCGTGTCGTACTCTCACGTTCTCCATCTCCGTATTATCTCGACATACCTTCCTCAACCGCTTCTCGGATGCTTTCTCCATCTCACTGATTGGCTGTTCTCGGGTCATTCATGGGTAGGGTCACATTCTCGGATTGGACCGATAGCCCACTTTGAGGCCCACACAAATCTGATAGTACATTTGTCCCCCAAGCTCTGAGCAAAAAAAGGGCGAAAGAGCTTCATTGCACTTGGACCGATAAAACCAATTCCGCAAGCTCCCATTGAGGCCAGCTAATATATTCCGGTATATCAGTCCCCCAAGCTTTGAGCTAGAAGGACGAAAAAGCTTTGCTGCACTTAAACTGATAATCCATCCCGATGTCTGTATGCGAGTTCACTGACACTTGCCAGCACAGATTTTTGATGCCTTGCCGAGGACTAACGAGTACTTAACGAGACTCAATTCTCAACAGCTCGGCACTATGGTTCTCGCGGTATGCCTCATTAAAACCTCCTTAGTCAAAAACCTCTTTCTTTTTTATGAGGGAAAAAGACTAAGGTAGGAAAAGAGTACATACCCAAAAACCGTATTGGGAACTCGATTTCGCTTGTCGGTACTTGTCTATCTACCTGCCCTTTGGCTTTCTGCACGCGTGATGCTAGATCTTCTTTAATGACTGCACAACTTGATTACTCACTTAATGACTGTTGTTTATGTTACACACCACCCAAGATGTTACCTCGAGTCTCACCCTACCTACCCCTGTCTTTTCCATTCTCTCACTCTATTTGGTCAGCTTCTCCCTCCACATTCTTCTTACATGTGTGCCGGCAATAATGAAGCTTGTCTTTTCATCTGCCAATCTTATCATCCGCCTCTTCTCCTTCCTTTCTTCTTCTTTAAATACCTTTCTGTTTCTCCCCATTGTCCCCTACTGCAACCATACTCGTATTCTACTAATTCTCAAGGTTTTTCTACTTCATTTTCCCTTCTTCATACTTCCAGGTACGTTTCCTAATTTTCTTTATGGCTTCTTCATCTCCTACTCATCTTCAAACTCCATTTGCCACCTTGAGGTTTTGTTGATTGATGATGACTCATCTTCCACTTCCTCCTCTGACACCCTTAGCCAAAACATCGTAGACCAAGATAACCTTCCCATGGAGCTTCATCCCCCACTTCTCGTCATCATGTAGTCCTTCCACCTCCTCCCATTCTACCAGTCCCTGGATATGAATGGGTTCATCCAGATGTCATCAAAATGTTCTCTGATTATCAGTCAGAGGCTTCCATAGTCGAACTTAGGAAAAAAAATCCACTTGTCATCTTCGGATAAAGAACAATAATTTGTCTGTTATCCCTGCTCCAGTTTCAATCGAGTATGCATGAGTGCCACTGAAGTGGAATTCCATTTCATCTTCCTTTATAAAACCTTCTTCCATGAACTCTCTCTTACTATCCCCTTTTTTGATTTCCAGAGCTCGTGCTTGCTTTCCTCAATGTAGCTCCCACCCAGTTACATCCAAATAGATGGGCTTTCATTAAAGCCTTTGAAATCCTCTGCTCCAAGCTCGATATCCTCCCGACAGTGTCCAAATTCTTCCATCTTTACTCTATTAGATTGACCAAAAAGGCACGTTGGGTCTCACTTCACGACCGCAACAACAACAAACTGTTTTCTCTGTTTACATCCTCCTACAAGTACTTCAAGAAGGATATCTTTAAGGTTAGATCTGCCACCACCGAGATGGCTTTCTTTCTTAACGCCAAGGCCGAACCCAAGTTTCTCCTTTATTGGACTCGATCTCCCTGCCGTATCTCTGACCCCTATTTCTGACTCTCTACTACCGAGAAAGAGGAAGTAGATTTCCTTTCTGAAATTGGTCCTTTCAACTGCCAAAATCTTATCAACCCTCCCTCCAAGAAATGCAAGGATGAGAATTGGCAAAGTAAGGAATTACTGTGTTTCCCTAATATATGCCGACTTTAGGTTTTGACTGATATGATCTTTTATGTTCTGCCTTTTCCAAGAATCATGGAATCCAAACTTTCCTTTGTCGAGATGAGAAGGATGAGAATGGAGAAATCGAAGTTTAAGAATCCTCTGCCCACCAGCTCCAGCATCCCTTCTCGCTCAACTCATGCACTCTCAAACGCTGTCGAGAAGCCGAATGTTGTTTCCTCACCTTCCCCCGCCAAGAAACAGAAAACAACTGCATCAGAATCGCAGTCTTCTCTGCTTGCTGCTCCCGAGAAAGAGCCAACTACTCAACCAGCATCCGAGAAAAGGATGAGCAAGCGCAAATGGTTCGATGTAACATAGAGTGCGGAGCCCAACTCTTTCTGGCACCAAGACTTCAATCCTCGCACTCTAATTGACACTCAAATGCTCTTTCCCGCTGACATTGATGTGATCAACAGGTATGGGCCCGCAGCCCCGTATGAAGTAGCCCAAACCTATGCCTTGAGGCAAGCCGAGCTCATGCGCATAGCCGAAAAAGAAAGGATCCAGATCCATGTACAAATGGAGAAGATTGCCGCTGACCTGGTCGAGTTTGACAAGTTGAAAAATGAATTTCTGGAGTGCAACAAGGCTCGAGAACAACTAGCCAAGTAAAAAAACGAACTGAAGAAGACCACTAACACCCTCACCTCTGAGATCCAACGGATCAAGGAAAATGTCAAAGTTGTTGAAGAAGCGAAGGTTGTCATTGCCACCGAATTAGAGATCGCCGCACGAGAGATTTCTCACCGGAAGTATACGTAAGCAACCGTAGAAACCACTTTCGAACATGAGTTGGAAGAAATCAAGAAAGAAGCCACCGACAAGTTTGAAGAAGGTTTCAATCACGGCATTGGACAAGCTCAAGTGATAGCTCCTGAAGTGGAATTCTCATAATCTTATGTTTGGAAATAAATTGTTGACGGGAAGATGATCTTGCGCCCTGATGATGAGGCTAACAAAAAAGCTGAGAATGTCGCCCCAACTTCTGAATCTGCTGCTGATGCAACTCCTGCTACCGCCTGTGACGTTGTTACTGAGTTGAATGCCTCTCGGTAACTTAGTTTAATTTTAAAAACTTTATTTGAATGCTATTGAGGAGAGCGTTGAGTTCTCCCCTTTTGTACTCCTTTTGGACTTACTACTCCCAGTAATTTAATCTTCAGTTTGTTGTATGTTGAATTTTTTTAAACTTTCTCTTAACGAATTCTTTAATAAGCAGATCCAAATATCAGCTTCACGTCTCTTGCAATCCGCATTTAAACCTCTCAAACGATTATCGATTTCTCCTTCTTACTTTTCCTCCAGCTTTCCCAAGAATTGTATTGCTACTTCCTCTACACACCCTTATTTCCACATTAATTAATATCCTTTCCCTTTATAACTTCGCACATCTTTCTACTGTCACACAACCTTCCTTTGCTTCTTCTTCGTACTCCTGATTCTTCTCTTTTTCTCATATCGTGTTCCAGAATTGCTTCCACCCTTATTCGTCTATACTAAACCTTCCTCCAAGAAATATTAGAACTTCTCCTCTCACTCTATATTTCTGAATCCTTATATATCCTCCTTTTTCATCTCATTCCAACACCTTACTCCGAGAATTACATTCAACTCTTCTAACCTTTTCTTCCATACCAAAATCCTCCTCTATGAACACTCCATTCACCATCTCTACAGAACCTTCCTCCGAGAACACTATTTTCACCATCCCCGTAGAACCTTCCTTCGAGAACACTGCACTCACCTTCTCTACGGAACTTCCACTCGAGAACACTGCTTTCACCATCTCTACAGAACTTTCCTCCGAGAATATTTCTTTCTCCATCTCTACAAAACCTTCCTCCGAGAACACTGCTTTCACCATCCCTATAGAACCTTCCTCCAAGATCACTGCATTCACCATCGCTACAGAACCTTCCTCCGAGAACACTCTATTCACCATCTCTACAGAACCTTCCTCCGAGAACACTACATTCACCATTTCTATAGAACCTTCCTCCGAGAACCAACTCCCTTTTTTTTTGGTGTAAAACTAAATTGTCTGAAGATAATAGGAAAAATGTAATTCAAGAGAAAGAATCAACAACTTCATTCATTGACAAGAAAATAATATGGGATGGTGGCCTCATTAAAACCTCCTCAGCCAAAAACCTCTTTTTCACGAGGGAAAAAGACCGAGGTAGGAAAAAGAGTATCACCTAATACAACAAATCAACTGAAATAAAACTTAAGATGGAAGGCATTCCATGTTCTCGAAATAGCCTTCCCAAACAACTCCTCTAGACGATACGCTCCGTTCTCCAAGTTGTCAATTATCCGAAAAGGTCCAGCCCAATTCGCTGCCAACTTCCCTTCAGATGGATCCTTCCGAGCACTTCCTTGTAATCGCAATACCAAATCTCCAACCTCAAACTTTATCGGTTTCTGCAACGCATTGTGTCTCTCAGCAATCCTCCTCTTGCATTCTGCTTTTCTTATTCAAACTTCTTCCCTGACTTCTTCTATCAAGTCTAATTCCTCTCTCCTCATCTCTTCATTCACTTCTGGCTGATAGAGCTCTCTCCTGATAGATGTATCCCTAACTTCAGCTGGGATCATCGCATCATCCCCATAAACCAGTCGAAAAGGTGTCTCCTTGGTTGTTGACTGAGGAGTGCAATGATAACCCCACAATATGCTCGGCAATTCCTCAGTCCACCTTCCCTTCGCCCTTCCTAACCGTTTCTTCAATTCACCGTAGATCACCTTGATAGCTGCCTATGCCTGACCATTAGTCTGGGGATGCTCCACCGACGAAAATCTTCGTTTGATCCCGAAATTACAGCAGAACTCAAAGAGCACTTTGTCCGTGAACTGCTTCCCATTGTCGGAAATAATCACTGCTGGAATCCCATATCTGCACACAATGCTTTTTCACACAAACTCCTGCACCTCACTAGCAATGATTTTCACTAATGACTTCGCTTCTATCCACTTTGTAAAATAGTCTACAACCAATAAAAACTTGACTTGCCCTTTTGCTACCGGGAAAGGTCCGAGAATGTCAATCCCCCACATGTGAAAAGGCCATGCTGGAAGGATGTTGTGTAGCTCTTCCGGTTTTGTGTGTGGAATCACCGCATGTCTTTGACATCCCTCACAATTATGAACAAACTGAATACAATCAATCATCAGATTCGGCCAATAGTACCCGACTCGGATAAGCTTTCTTCCAAGTACTCTCCCTCCATTGTGCATTCCGCGGATCCTTTCATGTAACTCGGTCATGACATATTCGGCTCTATCCTTGGTAATACACTTTAATGTTGGGCCATTAAAGGCCCGCAGACACAATACTCCCTTCACAATACGCTTCCTGGCCTCTTGAGCATCTTCAGGTAGGATATTCTTCGCCAAAAAATTCCATATCGGCTCCATCCATTCTCTACCCGCCTCTTCAATCACCAACATAGTCTTCTCCTCTTCAATTCTCGATCATGAGAGTGTTTCTTGGATGACAGTCTTGTGTCCTCCGGGTGTTTTTGTGCTGGCTAACTTGGACAACAGGTCTGCTCGACTATTTTTATCTCTCAAGATATGCTCAATTTCGAACTTCTCAAATTAGGAAACCAACGAATTAACTATACATAAGTACCTGGTCAAATGTGGTTATCGGGTTTGAAAAGTTCCTCTAACTTGTCCGGTAACTAGTTGTGAATCGCTTCTGCACTTAACTGCTTTGACTCCCACTTCTTTCGCTAAATTCAACCCTACTATCATTGCTTCATACTCGGCTTCATTGTTCGAAACTTTGAAATCGAACCTAAACGACTGCTCCAACACTAAGTCTCCCGGTCCTTCAAGAATCACACCTACTCCGCCACCTCTAATGTTGGACGCCCCATCCACATATAAGATCCACCAATCTGATTCCAGCTTTGGTTCTAGGAATAATTCGGTAGCAAAATCTGAAAGACATTGGGCTTTTATCGGCCCTCTAGGTTCGTATTCAATCCCGAACTCAGACAACTCCACAGACCATACAATCATCCTCCCTTCCAATTCGGGTTCCGTAAAACTTGCCTGATAGGATGATCTGTCTTCACTACTATCTGATGGCTTTGGAAATACGGTCGTAACCTCCTAGCTTCAATAACCAAAGCATATGCCAACTTCTCGATTACTTGATATCTTGTCTCTGCATTGTGTAATACCCGACTAATATAATACACAGGAAGTTGCCTCTTCTCCTCCTCTTGAACAAGTACTGCACTCACTGACGTCTCGGTCATCGACAAATATAGCAAAAGTTCCTTCCCAACTTGTGGTTTAGTCAATATGGGTGGAGAAATCAGGAAAAACTTGAAATATTGAAATGATTCTTCACACTCGGGACCCCATCCAAATTGTTGTGGCTTTCGGAGCAGCTTAAACAGGAGTCGAGCCTTCTCGGCTGACCTCGGCAAGAATCTAGATAAAGATGCTAATCTACATGCAAGACTTTGCACCTCTTTGACATTAACTGGACTTCTCGATGATAGCTCGGCATTTGTCGGGATTCGCCTCAATCCCTCGGTTCGTCAACATGAATCCAAGAAACTTCCCGCTCCTGATTTCGAAATTGCACTTCTCGGGATTAAGTCTCATGTTGTACTTTCGTACTTGACCAAAGATCTCTCTCAGGTCCTCGGCATGCTTACTCGGCTCCTCTGTTTTCACCACGATGTCATCCACATAAACCTCCATGTTTCTTCCGATTTGACCTTCACAAACCTTGTCCATCAATCTCTGATAAGTGGCTCCTACATTCTTCAAGCCAAAAGGCATAACCTTTTAACAATAGTTAGCTCTGTTTGACATGAATGTAGTCTTCTCTTGATTAGGTGCATGCATTCGGATTTGATTGTAATCCGAATATGCATCGATAAGGCTGAGAAGTTGATATCCTGATGCTCCATTCACCAACTGATCAATAATGGGCAAAGGATATGAATCCTTAGGGCAATCTTTATTTAAGTCGGTATAATCAGTGCACATACGTCGCTTCCCATTTTACTTCTTCACCTAAACAACATTCGTAAACCAAGTGGTATATTTCACCTCCCAGATAAAGTTTGCATCCACCAATCTTCTAGTTTCGTATTTTATTACCTTCCTTCTCTCTTCTCCCACCTTTCTCTTCTTTTGTGAGACAGGTTTGGCTCCTGTACATAGAGAAAGTTTGTGACACACGCCCTTCTGATCTACACCAGGCATATCAAAGAAACACACCAAGCAAAGAGATCTGAATTCTCCAAAACTACTCGGATTATTGCCTCTTCTACATCAGCTTCCAGTTGTGTTCCAATATGTGTATCACGCCCTTCATTTTCCCCTACTCGAAATTTCTTTAAATCATCTGCGGGCTGTGGGCGTAATTCCTTCATATTTATCCAAGGATCTAACTCTACTGTTCTCACTGAAGCCACCTGCATCTTACTTTTCTGCTTTGGATCTGCTTCTTTTCCCTTTTCGGTTGGCACTTCCTCTTCTTTGAAACTCACCTTCAAACTACACATAACATTGTCGAGCTTCTTTCTGATCAGCCCTCACCGAGATCACTTCACCTGTGCTGGAATGAAACTTCATAGTCAGATGAGGGGTGGACACTATAGCACCGAGTTCATTTAGACATGGTCGTCCGAGAATTAGATTGTATGCCGCCCTCGGAGCATCCACAATAATAAACTTAACCGCAATATTTCTGGAAGCTATGCCATTACCAAACTTTGTTAGTGATTCAACATACCCCCGAGTTTCTACATTTTCCCTGGTAAATCCTACTAAAGCATTTCCGAATTCCTTAATCTCGGTCTCTGGTATTCCTAACTTCTTGAAAGTTCTGTAATACAGGATATCTGCCTAACTTCCTTGATCTACTAAAGTCTTCCTCACCACAAAGTTTGCCAGCTCTACTGAAATGACCATAGGGTCATCTTGATTTGGATCAGTCCCAACAAAATCGTCTTCCGTAAAGGTTATCGAACGATGATTTTGCATTGGCTTCTGCATGACCGAGTAGACCGACTTCGCCGCTCTGAGATGTCTCCTTCTCACCGAACTGGTTAAACCCCCTCCTTCAAAACCTCCTGAGATGGTATTTATAACACCTCTCGCCTGAGCATTATTTTCCATACGATGATCTTCATTGTTCTGATCATTCCCCATTCACTCCTGATACTCTCTTTTGAATAAATTTCCTCTTCCTTTCGTGCCTCTTCATCTTCCTCGACCTCTTCCACCATAACCTCTCCACGCTGCTTGCCTTCTTGGTCCTCCCCATTGTATGTAGTCTGTAAGTTCCCCCATCCGAACCAGTTCCTCAATATGATCCTTCAATTCCACACACTCTTCTGTGGTATGACCAAACAAGTTGTGAGAACGACAATATCTTCTTCTATCGGCCGACTCTGGTGCAGTGACAGGAGGAGGATATTCCACAAAACTTGCATGGCACGCCTTATCTAGGATCTGTGCTCTCGTAGTATCGAGCGGGGTGTACATGGTATACTTTGGTCTTCTCGGCTCGTACAATCTGGGTAACATTTCAATTTTGGATGCCAACCTCCTTCCTCCAACATTCTGATTTGTCTTTCTTTCTTGATTATCTACCCTTTCTTTCCTTTTTGCCTCCCTCGCCTCCTCCATACTAATGTACTTAGAAGCTCGCTGTCTGAGATCATCTATATCAATAGCCGGCCTCTTTGATAACGAATCCAGGAAAGGTCCTTCCCTCAAACCAGCCCTCATGGAATGTAGGGCCACCCCAGGTTCTAGATCTTTGATCTTCAATATCTCCGCAGTGAACCGATCTACATATTCGGACAACGACTCATGCTTCTCCTGTTTAAAGTTATCCAAGCATGCTGAGGTCTTCCTGTACATCCTGCTGGTCGCAAATTGTATGAGAAACTTCTCGATCAAGTCGTTCCAGGAGTAAACCGATCTCGATGGTAATCAAGAGAACCAAATGAAAGCCGGTCCCTCGAGAGTTGTTGGAAAAACTTGGCATTTAACCCTCGAAGAGATATGTGAGACCATCACTTTGACATTGAAAGTCGTAATATTCTTATGCGGATCTGAGGTACCATCATAGTGTCTCATCTTCGGGAAACAGAAATTGTGTGGTACTGGCTCAGACATCACCTCATCAGTGAAAGGATGATCCCTTCTCCCTCTCGGACATCGTTCTCGGTGTCCTCTACTTCTCCGGTAACTAGATTCTCCTCCTCCGAAATGGCGATGTCTCCTCTCCTGGCTAGAATCCCATATCTAAAACATAGGTTCTATCTTCAGAATGACTCCGTCTTCGGTCGACTTTCACGATTCCTGGATCCATGCCTATATCGGCTTGACACTCCGTTCTGGATTCCTCCTCTCGACTATCACTCCTTTCGCGCCAAGTTCGACCACGTTCACTCCAGCGAGAGAAACTGCTCCTTTCCCGGCTTCTGCCTCGACTCCTCCTTCCATCGTCTTGACTCATCCTCAACCACTCCACCTGACGTCTCAGATCACCTCCCTCCCTCCCTCCCTAGAGCCTCACTATTTGTATTATTTGACCGCCTTCTTGACTCTCGCCTCGAACCATTATCAGTCGTCCTTCCCTCCACGCTTCTCGATCCCTCCATCGCCTAGTGAAAAGTACAGTGTGATCGGGGAATATTTATCTCGGCCCCACGGTGGGCGCCAAATGTTCTTGCAAATTCTAACACTAATGAATATAATCGACAAGAAACAATTAATATTGCTATCTCTAGAACACAATCTTACTCCAAAGGAACTCGTTTATTCAAATTCTCTATGGAATATCAGAGTATCGGTTACAGAAAAATAGCGTCCTTTCCCATATGTCCCCCTCCCCCTTATATACATGGTAGTTCAAATTTAAACAATCCAGAGCTGTTCCTCTCGATTACTGAAGATAACTGTTCCCGCCTAGTGGATCGTATCCTACTATCACGTTCTCCATCTCCGCATTATCTCGGGCATACCTTCCTCAACCACTTCTCAGATGCTATCTCCTTCTAACTGATCGGCTATTCTCGGGTCATTCATGGGCTGGGTCACATTCTCGGATTGGACTGATAGCCTGATGAGTGTGATTACACCTCATATTTCTTTATCATATTGCATGCATTTTCATGTAGTTTACGCATTTTTAATTTGATTTTTGTTAGTTTTTACCTTGGAACGGGTAAGGTGATTTTGTGGTGTTTTTGTGCAGGAATTGAAGAATAAAATGCTCAGGACCAGTTATGTTGGAGTTTGCGTGAAGGAGAAGCTTGAAGTACAAGAAAAATGAGCCAAACAGAGCCCATCACGACCAGCCTGCGATAGCCATCACGACCGTGACATGCCAACTGAACCAGACCCTCACAGGCAGAACTGATCACGGCTAGGCCGTGATGGTGGTCACGGCCTTGACAGACCAAGCAGAGAAGCCATCTCCAAGTCAGAACCCATCACGGCCCGGCCGTGACGCGCAAAATCTGGAAATTTAATTGCTGATTTGATATGATTTTGTAACAGCTTTGATCCCAAGTTACCCTACATTATAAATAGGACTTAGAGGCTCGAAAATAGGGATCCCTTGGGCTGCTACCTTAGGCAAAAATTAGGATTTCTCTTCTTCTCAATTTCTTCTCTTCTCTTAGGTTTTTTTTTTATGCTTTTGTTAATCAAGCTTGCTATGAACATGACAATGCTTGAGTAATCGTTTTTATTTCTAGGAATTGGGGTTATGCCCAAGATTTGTTTTATGTTATGAATTGACGTTTACTTCTTGTTAATTTCAATTTGCTTTCGATTTAATTCCTATTGCGTGAATTACTTGTGAATTTGGTGCGCACTTATTTGCATGTCATAGATACCGTAAGGAGGAACCTAGCGGTGAACTTAGGTATCGGATCTATAGGAATCAAACTTAGAACTTAAATCATGAGAGTTAGAAGCGGTCCTTCGAGGGTTCACTGAATTGTCACAAAGCTTAGAAGATTCGATTTAAATTCAATTACCACGAGAGTAGGGGTTGGTTTAATTGGGCACGGTTCTTGTATCCCGAGAGGGAACATTAACTTAAGGAGAAATCACCTTCAAAGCAATTTTGATTATTAACAAGAGGGTAGTCAATTTAGTAGCATCAGCAATCTTGTTGGTAACCCAATTCCTGAAAATCTCTTTTGATACTGAAAAAATCCCATATTTGATTTGATTGCGATTTTGTTTGATTGCGTTTTAGATATTTGATTTGTTAGTTAATCTTTTAAAAACAAAATCTTCTCCAAATCTTTTTCGAGTCCAGTTTAATTGATTTAATAATTTATTGTTATTTAAGATTACGATCCCTGTGAATTTACTCTTTTTATTACTTAACGACGAAGACGCACACTTACAGATTCGAGTCATTATAGCCCACTTCGAGGCCCATGCAAATCTGATAGTACAAGTAAGAACGAATAAATCAAGTTCATGATAAAAACTAAAAGGAAGGATAAAAGGGTCAAACTACATGATGGAATCCCGAGGACCTCCTTGAAAACGTTTAGCAATACATAATTATCCAGAACACCAATCTTAAATTGAGATGCATCATCAAAATCAAGAAAAGCAAAGAAGGGAGGGTATGGAAGAACTTGTTTGGGGGCATTTTTTCAGTATATTCTGGATCTCGATCCTCTAATTTTATGGCACCAAAATTATCTGATTTTCTCTCTATTTCTATCCTATATTATTTTCTCGGATCCCAAACTCCTGACTTTGTGGCGTCAAAAGTTAGGTGACTTTAGTGTATTTTGAGAGAAAAAAATGTGAGAGAAAAATGGGAGATAAGACAAGAGAAAATAATATATGAGAGAGATAGAGGGAAAGTTATCTGACTTTTGGCGTCACAAAGTCAGGGGATTGGGATCCTATTTTCTCTCATCTTATCTCTTATTTTTCGATCATTTTTTTTCCTCAAAATACATTAAAGTCACCTGACTTTTAGCACCACAAAGTCACATGATTGGGATTCGTATATTCTCCAACATTCAATCTTGATTCCCGCTTGTTAAGGGTCTGTTTGTTTTGTCTCCAATTTTCTGTTTTCATCTTCTATTTTCAGAATTAATTACAAAACTGTCACTTTGTTCTCATTTTGTTTCCTGTTTTCAGAAATATGTACAGGAAACACCGGAAATAATTTTTTTTCTGTTTTCAGTATTTTCTGTACAGATTTCTAAAAACAGGAAATAGAATGAAAACAAAATAATAGTTTTATAATTATTTCTAAAAATAGAAAATAAAATTAAGACAAAACAAATACATAGTAATATTTGTCTATTTCGGAATGGTTGCCGTAAACCGATGCTAAGGACCTTAAAAATGATATAAAAAGGTTGAGCTCTTGTCTAACACGTAAGGCGTACTGCAGCTCTAGTATGTGTGTTGCGGACTTGCGGCACGTGTCTGTAGTGAAAAATAACATTCTGAGTTCATCACACGCAATGACGTGTTGCATCATGTGACTTCAAGATGTGTTTTCCTTTTTTACGGGTAAGGTACTCGTGCAATCCCACGTCTACGTATGTTCGAAAACGTCTATATGTAAACAATAAATTTGTCTATATTAAATTTAGGTATACTAATAATATTTATGAAAAAAATAAAGATTGTATCAATAATACAATTTTTTTGTTTGTAAGAAATTACATATGCTTTGTAAGTTCATGACAACTTAAAATTGATATGTGCTCAAATACAATGAAGGTGTATCGACAAATTCAATACATGCTAAATCATGCTTCCCGAGTATATATATCCTTATGACAATGCTTCCCGAGTATATATATCTAAGCCAAAACATATTTCCCATACAGACTTGAAAACACATGAAATATTATCAAACATAACAAACAATAATTTCCTGTTATATATATCAAATATATTTATGATTACTAAAGGACAAAACGTTTAATAACTGTATATAAGTTCTGCTTCTATTTGCAAAAAAGACTTTTATAGAAGACTGGATCAATTTTGATCCTTAACTTGTATTTAGTTCGTAATCTTCAAAGAACCTGATGGTTTTTTATGTTTAAATTTTATCTAAAACAACATCATTAAAAAATTAGATGTCTATTTCACATAAAAAGATATATATATAGCCAAATTCAAATAGATTAGAATAACAAGTTTATATCTTCGTATAAGAATGTTACCTGCGCTATTAGAACTTTGATACTTTTTCTTACCATTTTTGAATAGGAAGAACCATATATTGAAAAGCAATCTCAGTTTGATATAGGGTATAAAATCTGAATGCACTTGGTCAATCCTGGCAACCACTGTTAAGGCTAAGTGAACTTATGCAACTGCAATTAGACTTCAAAGGAGATCACATTTATTAATAATAAACATATATAGAGCAAAGTAACATGAGCAAGTAATAGGTAATATAAGAAACACAATACATCTCAAAAGTAAAGCAAATTCAAAACCTGGACTCAAAAGCAAAATAAAATAAAATGCATTTTAGTTTTCAATTCTCTTCATTGAATTTCTATCTGTTATTATTTTTAAATAGAAACTTACTTCAAAATCTTTCGACTAATCAAAAGTAATTCATAGTATAAGAATATATTATTTTAAAGTCAATCACTCAACTGCATAAAAACATAATTCCAAAAACTCAACCACTTGGAAACGATTTTAACATGATAGAAAGGTTTTAAGCCCAACAATGCAAAGTATATAACTACAAAGAATCAAACATAGCTTGATAGGAGGAATAATCACATTTAAATCACATGAAAGGGACACACTCAACAAAATCCGTGAGTTATACTACACATCCGGCATCTACGGATGGCGCTACTAAGAGAAGCATCTTTGTAGCATAAAATGGGTTAACCCACTTGAGAAGAAATATAATTATCAAGATAGATAGACAATTGTGTGAAAATCAGCTGAGGTTATAGGAAGGCGTTGATCATCATTGACAAGGCAAGTTACCACCAACTCGCCAAGGGACATGATAAAAATCTGCAAAAATAGAAACAGAAAAGACAGTAAGCAAATGATATTAGTTATTAAGAATAATAAGAAAAAATGCATTGTTTATCCACCCATACTTTGTTGCTTTCAATAAATACATACTCGAGTTGCAATGTTTATCCAACTTGATGAAAATAGTAAATGAAAGAGAGAAAAAAAATACTCGGATAATCATTTTCATCCCAAAAAGAACAAACAAACTTTTTGGTTAAACTTTCAAATGATAATTGAACTTATCAAGTTGAGTTAGGTTAACACATGAAATTAGTAAAACAGAATTTTAAGCACGTACGAAAATAGTATTCAAAATTTTATATCATATAATGCTCTGAAATTTTTTTATGGGTGAAAGGTAGCCTCCAATGTGTATAAGGGAAGCAAAATCTAATTGCATCCTGCACTAAATACATACTACGGGTGAGCAAACCAATTTGGTCATGTCGTGGCCTAATACAGGGAACCAAGATATTGGAAGCATATAGACCCTTGCCCCGCAAAACATCTAGATTCTCACTTCCACCAAATAAGTGTGGGTGTTTGATGCAAAGACTAATCAGGAAAAAGGAAGAACTATTCACAGTACTAAAAAACCAATGTTTGATAAAAGAATTCTCAGAGGACTACATGATAATTTAATCATGAAAATTCCACACTAAGATTCTATTTATCTAAAAAAAAAAAAAAACTAAGATGTATGCACATATACATAGGAAAAGAAACAAAATTGTGACTGGGATGTATGCACATATACAATTTCAATCAAACAATAGGAAATCCATTGTAACTATTTTCTTCTTCTTTCTCAAATAAAAGGAAAATAAAGCTAATATTCTCACAATTTGTCCTTGTCAAACTCATATCATGGTTCTGAACAATATGTGTTGATTAAAAAAAAGGAGGGGATCATCAAAAGAAGGGGAGAGGTTCTGAAACTATAGTCTAATCAACCACTGCATGAATTATAGACTAAACCCAAGCAAAATAACATCAGCTAAATAACTCTTTCCGAAACTGCAGTATGAGTAAACTGCTTAATTGAAGAAGAAAAGGAATCTCAGGGACATACTTGAAAACTTGAAAAAGGCAAACCAAAATTTTCAAGTATACTCTTTATCTATTAGTATAGATGATGCCTGGCAAGGTTACTGAAATTGCGGGTTAGCTTAGTAAGCATGAATTGACACTTTGACCAAAAAATATCATTGCCCTGTATGAGATTGATTTATGAGAAAATGCCAAATTGGCAATCAGTTGCTATTTCTTTCTACTGCATAACATAAAAGTAATGCTACTTCACATCAATATCACAAACAAAAGCTAACAAAGTTCATAAAAAGATAGAAAGGAAAAAACAGTCATGTTGATCCTTTTGCCATGTTTTTCACACTCCATCTTAGAGTCAACACCAGTCAAAAAAACCAATAACAATTGCTAAAGAATTAACAAAAAAAAGTTAAAACAAAGGAAAATTAAAAACTCAGCTAGATCCAAACCAAAGGAAAAAAAAAAATTGAGATCTTATACAAAGCAAAGGAGATACCATCTTAGTTTGAAGCTTCAACAGCATGTCATCAGTTTTAACATGCAATTTCTTCCCTTTGTGGTCTTCACTACCCTTGAAAATCCTCTATAATAATGATTAGATGAAGTTCCTATCACAGAACTCAAATTAATATCAACTGAACTCAAAGAATTTTTCCCTGATGGAGTAGTATAAAAAGAGAAGAGGTGTTTTGTATCACTTGCTGGACTATCATGAGCAATTTCATCTAATCTCATCATGGGATTCATAAAAACATGAGAAATCAAAAAAGGAATCCTACACTCACCTACATCATATTTATAGATTTTCAAATCTATTTCCAATGTGGACCACATTGTTTAGATGTAACTGGAGTATCATGAGCAATTTCGTCTAATGTCAATGATAGTTAGAAGAACAAAATATACTAAAAGAAAGAAGAAACATACAAAAAAAATAGCTCATCAAATTTGATATCAGTAAGATAAATATGATAAAGCTTATCTCCACATTTTTTTCTCCACAACCATAATATGAAAATCAAAACCTTTCCATCCCAATTATCAAGATGAGCAAGAACCCCATGATCATGCAAAATATTGAGAAATTCAAAGGTTTTCTCCACGCGAATTAACTTCTCAAAAACACAACTTTGGCGTATACATTAGACAATAACATTTGACATATATACATTTGACATACAGTTTGAGCATTGTTACCTTGAAATTTTAAAGAAGCCAAAATTTTTATATTCATTGTACTATGCTTTTCTTTGATGAAATCTTATAATCACGGTCCTTTATAAACTTCACAGAAGGTATAAATACACTTGCGTCTTGATATTTGCCCTTTCCAGCAAAAAAAAAAAAAAAAATGAAACTCCACAAATGGTACTTTAAAATTTTAAAGGAAAAAAAAGAGAGAAGGAAAGATGAAAGCACAACCTTAAAAAGATGAAAGTTTCTTCTTTTAAAAGGAAAATGGGGGATGAAGAAAGAAAACCTGTGGAAATTTGGGGGAAAATGGGGGGTGCTATCAACATTAATTTACCATGGTGTAGCTTAATCAGCCATGTGCTCAGCAAGCAATTTTTCATCATGTTCATTCACTTCAATCACAAAATTGATATAGGTCAAAAAGACCCAAGAGGTCAGTATATATACATTGAACAAAATTGATGTGTTTTACTAATCAAAGAGATAAAAAAAAATCTATGATAAATTCATATATAGTTTCTGATTCTCATTTAGCTGCAATATAGTGTGAATAACATCAATCGTAATTTCAATAAATAGATAAATTGAATAATGAAAAATAGAGACCAAAGATCAGAGACTTACAAATGAAAAACTTATGATGTAATTAAAGGAATCCAAAGGAGATACCATCTTAGTTTGAGGCTTCAACAACAATGTCATCGATTTTAACATGCAATTCCTTCCCTTTGTGGTACTGGTCTTCACTTCCCTTGAAAATCCTCTTTAATAATGAGTAGATGAAATTCCCATCACATACAAAAAATTGGGTAGCAGGTGTGCAAACAAAACAAAACAAAATGACGGGAAGTCTATTAACTTGAAATAGATATTCAACCCAACAATATTAAGTTATAATTTTACATTTCAAACCAAATACTGCAGTTTCAATTAGCATTGTTACACTGTAAGGGCACGTATATAACAGTAATATGGTTCAGTTCACGATGATAAGCTAATAAACATTTTAAACAGGAACCCCAAAATAAACCTTGCTCCAATGACCAACAATATATCAAGTCAGATTCTTAGAATGCCTTATCTTAAGAAAATAACACCAAACCCCAATTTCTACGCACCTTCCCTATGTATAGCTTCCTCAGAAGCCCTCTACTTTGCCACGTAAATGGCTTGTCCACCTCTATATGCCTATAAAAATTATTAAACAGAGAGAGGGAATTTTATGACAAGCGGTAAAAGGAACTAAATTTTATTAATTAGGTAATAGATTTCTCACATGAGCCCAAATTTTTCCTTGTTGAGTCCTCTGTTAGCTTCCTTGAGGTCCAACCTAACAATTAAAAACCACAAAAAAAATATAAGGTCATTGAGACACTTTAAAGTCGTATATATAAAGATCATCCACAGTTTGCCATTCTACACATGATTTAGTATCCAAACAGAAATTAATAAAAACAATTGCAGCTGGGCTTTTTGCTAGAAAAACAATTAAAAATTAGGATAAATAAGACACTAATTAATCAAATAACGCTTGAATAAGTCTAATTACTTGAAGTTATGATTCGTCACCATTATAATAAGAGGAATAGAGTCTGAAGCAACTGCACTATGCCTACCCTGTTTAGGCTCCACAATAGGTGATATCCAAAAAATTGTAGATCACCATCTTGATTATTTACTTGCCTTTGCCTTCCCCTTCCCCGTGCCTCTATTCTGGTGTGATCTATCTTCATAAGCAAAGAACATGTTAGAATATGTCATAGGAAAATCAGAGTTAAGTTCATCATTTCACTACAAAAAATTTATCATGTACATAATGATACTTTTAGTGATCGTTAAAAGTATCATATATCTTTAGATATCCAATTTTATCACTATTTGTGTTAGTGACGGATTTAGATCCATTGATGTAAACATCGTATACTTACAGATTTCTTTATCCATGACTATGTGTTTAATTATAGATTCAAAAATCGTGGATATAGATTACATATACTGTGGTTTTGTCATCAAACCATTTAGTAATAGATTCATAATCGTGGTATATCCTGATCAAAAGATAATTGTGGTATATCATATGCCAACAAATGTATGTATCTGTCATATGTTTTATAAGTGACAGATTTAGAAATTGTGGCTATAGATTGGGTATACCTACAAATACATGGTTCCATCACCATGCATATCCAGATACTTAGGGTGTGTTTGATTTGCAAAAAATCAGGGGACTGGACAGCACAAAAATTTTTGTCCCCTGTTTGATCTGAAAAGTGGTCAAGGGACAGGACAAAAAAAGGGGTGAGGGACAGGACAAAAACCCAAAATTTTGTCCCCCACCAAACCATGGGACAAAAAGTTGTCCCATGGACAGGCTAACAAAAGACAAAATTATCCTTACATCTCTCTCCTCTCTCTTCTATCTCTCCCCTCTCTCCTCTCTCCCTCCCTCCTCTCTCTCCTGTGCTGTACTGTCCTGTGCTGTCCTGATATTTTTTACAAATCAAACGCAACCTTAACTTCATTATGCATTTATTTTATTTATAATTTTTCTTTTAATTTATATTTTTAGGTTTTACCTAATTTTAATTTGTTGATTTTTAAACTTAATCTAATTTTTCACCCTAATTTATTTAGCTTGTTTTGCATTTGTAATAATATCTCGAAACTCTAAGCTAAGCAATAATTAGATTTTAGGCCTTTAGGATAGGTAATTTAGAAACAAATAGGAGTTAGAGGTATCAAAAGAGCTTAGGAAGGAGTTTAAAAATATAGAAAATCACCGCTTGACATTAGCACGACCGTGCTTGTTGGTAGAACATGGGTCTGTACTGGAAAATATCATTATAGCACGGATCGACGTCAGAAATTTTAGATATCATTGCTAAGCACGACCATGCTTGTCATCTGGATGTTATTTTAGCATTTTTAAATGAAAGGACGTGGAGGAAGCTCTATAAATAGCATATAAACTCTTTAGAATGCGTTTTTTTAATCCTAATACAACCTAAACACCAAGGTAATTGTCATGAAGAATCCTAATGCTTAGGAGAAGGGATTTACGAAGGAGAAGAGACTAGGAAGAGATGGAGAAGAAGGGATTTCAAGGCTTGAATGGATGACATCAAGACTTGGTTCTTGAAATGTTGGCAGCTTTTAGGAGGCCTACAAGGGTGAGTGTTAACGTCGGTTTTCTGTTCTTGACCAAAATTCCTTCGTGACAAATAATTAAAGATCAAACGAATGTAGGAACTACGAGTTATGCGGTAATCTCGTCAAGAATATGCTATTTGATGATAATGTCTGCAAGTACACGTTTGACAACTTAGTCAAATTTGGTAATATATTGGCAAAGACTAATAGTCTGGATTTGACAAGTGAGCAAATTGATAATGCACATTGACATGTAATTAATTGGATACGAATATTAGACATATAATGCTATCTAACTTTAAAATAAGAAACACATATGCTTAAATGTAGAAAGTATGGTTATTCAATGAAGATGATAAAAAACAGTTTTGGAATTGAAATAATTGACTATGAAATACTTGACAAGAAGTATAATTTAGACTTAAAAAGTAAGAACAACGTAAAAAATGATTATTTATTAAAGAAATACTTTTTGGAAAATTAACTAGAGAACGAGTGAAAAATGTTGGTTTGGATGAAAAGATACTAAACAAGAAACTACTTTAAAATGCTAAAGTAAAGTGAAACTTGATTAAACAAATACTAAATGCATAATAGTAATGATTATAGTAAAGGAAAACTAGATTAAACAAGTATTAATTTGTAGAAAAAATAATGAAGTTTAAAGAAATAACTTGAAGATGATTATAAATAAACCGGAAAATGCATGAAGAACTATTAAAGAAATATTAAAAGTTAATAAAAATTAACAAAGAAATAAGATGAATCCGCCATCACAATATCGATGGCAGTAAAATAAAGAAGTGTAAGAACACTATGAAAAACATGATGAATAAACTGGAAAATATTTGAAGAACTTGAAGGAAATGAACCAATATTGTATTGAAATTGAACATTGTATTGATGATAACATGGTGGAAGGAGTACTTGAGTTAATCCGCCAGTCTGCTGTGTGATCGAGACATGTAGGATGTTTCAAGTTCCAACCCTTATTACATTTTAATAACTAGTATTTATAGGCAAATAAAATAACTACCTAGTAGTAACTTCCTATCTAAATGACTGCCACATACCTTGGCAGTTCTCTAAATTTCAAATTTAAACTGTTTGTCAAACAACTCTGATAACTGCTCAATTTCTTGAACCGCTCCGCGTCAACTTGATTGTCTTCGACAGTTTGGCTGCTTGACAACTTATCTTGCTAATGCCTTGTCAGTCTTGAGGACTTAGCCATTATCACACTTCTATGTACATTTTACAACCTTCTTAATACTTTGTCAAAAAGCTTGGTTGTCAATTTATCATTTCTGTCGACCAGTATTTTCTTGTCAACTAAATATTTTCCATACTTAGAAAACATTAGTCATTACTCTGATTCCTTCGTCAACCTGTCGAAATGCATCCGTCAATAATCAGAAATTTTACCCCTAACAGATGCCCCCCAAGTTTTGCTTTTCGACGTCCTTGTTTGTCTGACATGTCAACTGAAGAACTTCTTGTCAACTCCATACTTGTCAATTCTTCTATAATCTTCTGAATTCGACTTTCTTCTTTATGTCAATTTTTTTCTCACAACTTTCCGTCTGTCTAACGAAAGCTCAAATTTGAAAATTCACTCCTAACAGTGAGTAAACATTGTTTTCTTACCCCCTCCATGGTACAATTTTAGGTTTGAATTTAGCAATGACATTTTAGGAGTTTAGTTGGAAAATTTTGGGATTTTCTATTTTACGGTTCAAGAACGTTGAATAATTGGGGGTTTTCTTGAAATTGAAAATTAATATCGTATTAATGTTAAGAACTATGAATTAAATGTTATTGTGTTATCTGTAACACCTTTTTTTTTGTGTCAAGCCTTTAAGTGCTTATGTCTGAGCTATATATGTTAAGTTTGACCTTAGGAGTGTTATGAAGGGCTAAGTGGGATGTTGAGGCTTAAAATCCCTTTTTGGTACATGAGCACGATCGTGCTCATGTATCAGCACACCTGTGCTTAGGCGCGTGTCTTGTGGCTGCCCGAGCCACAAGCACGACCGTGCTCAGGGGGAGCATTGGGGTGTCAGAAATACGAGCCTTGTGATGTGAATGTTGCAAGCCCGTGCTTAAGTGACCACAACCCCGTGCTCATGTTAAGCACGGTCGTGCCTGGCCGCTCTATGGATTGACGACTGTCCCCACAGACCAACACGGGTCTTTTCAGTATGCTTTGTCCTCACTCACACGCTTCTTGGAAAACTTCCCAGGAGGTCACCCATCCCAGAATTGCTCCCAGTCAAGCACGCTTAACTGTGGAGTTGCTCCCGAAAAGAAGATGCATCTTATTAGTATAGGAAGTATCAATCAATTCATATAAGTCTTCCTCAACTGTATAGTCCCATACCTACACAGTCTTAGGATCCCTCTCATTCGGGTGTGTAATCGGTTCATTCATGTGTCCCTCCTCCTAGAAGCCTGGCAGGAGCCGCTCCTTGTCCGTGCCTTCTTGCACCTGCGATCACTCCCCGCCCTCGTCGGCACCGGGTGTTACATGCCCACCAGCTTCCGCTTGGTTCATCCTCGAACCACACCGTACCAACTTCTGCTTAGTTCGTCCCCGAACCACACCGTACTGGGAGAGGTGCTGCTCTGATACCATTTGTAACATCCATGGCCGCTCTATGGATTGACGACTGTCCACACAGACTAACACGGCTCTTTTCAGCGTGCTTTGTCCTCACTCACACACTTCTTGGGAAAACTTCCCAGGAGGTCACCCATCCCAGAATTGCTCACAGTCAAGCACGGTTAACTGTGGAGTTCTTAAGTGATGGACTCCCTAAAAGAAGATGCATCTTGTTAGTATAGGTAGTACCAATCAATTCATATAAGCCTTCATCAACTGTATAGTCTCATACCTACACAGTCTCAGGATCCCTCTCATTCGGGTGTGTAATCAGTTCATTCATATGTCCCTCCGCCTAGAAGCCTGCCAAAAGCCGCTCCTTGTCCGTACCTTCTTGCACCAGCGATCACTCCCCGCCCTCGTCGGCACCGGGTGTTACAGCTGTGAGCCAAACCCTCAAACTGGCACTTTGGGCAATACTAGTGTTACAGAAACCTCTCCTTTTTCCCTTCCTTTGAACCCTTTGAAGTTCATAGTGTTCTTACGTCCATTTAGGAGAGAAGTCACGCGCTAGTGTCATCTAAGGTAATGTTAACGTCCCTCTATTAATCTATTTTCCTAGTTTTTGGATTTGGGATTAATTGGTTATTCTTATATGTTTGACCAAGACTTGAAGAATTCGTCGAGCCGCTCGAGGGAACAAGAGTAGTTTCGTTTATGCTTAGCAAAGGGGCTTAGATCTTCATACCAGGTATGGGGAGAAAAGATAGCATGAACATGTATGTGCCAACGTTGACCCAATTTGTTTTTTATTTTCTTAAATAATATTTGTTTGTTATATGATTATTATCAATGTTCTCTACTTGTTGGCATGCTTTAATTTCAAACTGTTATGATGATGTTATTAGCATGAATGAATGAATGATGTTGTTATGTTGTGAATGAGTGTTTTGTTGTTAAGGCTGTTATGCCAACGTTGATGTTAATAAGACTCTAATTAAATAATAGGGCTTATTAATGATGTTAAGACATTAAAAGATGTTAACAATGATGAATGAAAGTAAGGGATGTTTTCCCAATGTTCGTAAGACATGAACCGTAGTAAAGAGAAGTGCAACTGTTGCTCAAGGTTTAGCCAAAGACCCTAGGATTGATTCTTGAGTGTTTAGGGACATTAATAATGAAGCTGGAATTAAATGATTAATTTCCCAATAAGTACAAGACATGGAGATTAATTAAGAGTACTGAAATTGATGTGGATGGTTAGTAAAAGTCGATAGGATTGATCCTCGAATGCCCTAGGAAACTTAGCAAGGGTTCTTCGACCCTTCTGCCTAGAAACAGTGCGGTTATGCTCTAGTAAGCACGACCGTGCTCAACAGTCGGCACGACCGTGCATGACTTAAAAGCCAGAATGCTTGTGCTGAGGGAAACACGACTGTGCTCCCCTAAACAGAACAGAACGCATAAGCAGAAACAGAAACAGGGGTGTTTCACCCCAAATGTCCTCAATGATGTAATAAGACATCAAACGAAGTAAAGACAAGCTAGTTAGCTCAATGAAGATAAATAAATGATAAATGATAATATGTTAAGACGATAACGATGTGTTACCGCACGTTGTTGTACCTTGGTAGCCTAATGGCCAAGAGTGCCTTGATGCTTAGGTATGTTTTGTTTGGGTGGAGGGGGGAGGGGGGAATATTTTAAATTTGGTGTCTGGTTCATATTTTATGAGGGAAGGGGGGAGCAAAATCCCTCCTGGGTCCATTTTAGCTCCCCTCCAATATTGGGGGGATTTAGAGGGGAGAGGAGGGGAGGGGAGGGATTTTAAAACATTTCATGTGTATTGACTAAAATATCCCCACTTTTTTATTTTTAAATAAATAATTATAAGGTTTAAAAGTAAAGTTGTTTTAAAATCATTCCCCTCCCCTCTTGAACCAAACATGAAAGGTTTATTTCCACCCCCTCCACTTCTCTCAACCAAACACAATGTCTAACTAAAATCCCCCCCTTCCCCTCCCCTCCCTTGAACCAAACACACCCTTAATGGTCAAGGTGTTGTTGATGTTGTACCTTGGTAGCCTAGTGGCCAAGGGGACCTCAATGCCAAGTGGTCAAGGTGTTGATCTGGTGCCTATTGACCATAGTATTAAATCGAATTAAATGACTAAAGATTAAAAGATAATGTTGAACCTTGGTAGTCTAGTAGTCGAGGTGTTGATGATGATAAAACTTGGGTAGCATAGTGGCCCAAGTAAGGGTGGTGATTGTTTGATTGTGTGTTGTGTTGCTCATGCATTCACGCATCTGAGATGTTAGTGGGGGATGTTCAACATAGGGGAGGTCGTCCGAGAGTAAGGCGATCTGGCCGTCCGCGGCGATTCATCTGAAAGTTAGGTGAATCTAGCCCCCCGCGGTGGCTCATCCGAGAGTAAGGTGCGTCGGCTATCCAAGGGGTTCACCATGGTTTGGTGGACTGCCGGCGTTGGTGATTAAATGACCAATGTGGAAATGTAACTCCGAAGTTGACATTCTGAGGTAGATTGGATCCAAGTGCATAACGGAATAGTGCAGCATCGCATAACATACCTTGTTTGAGATGATGCGAATGACGTGGATATGCTAGATGTTATTATGTTTTGATATGCTATGTATATGTGTATATGTGATGCATACTCATCTTGCTAACTGCTTCCATGCCATTATGTTTTATACATGTTTCTTACTCCCCGTCTTTGTTGTTTGCTTTGCATGTATCTTCTTGGTTATGCAGAGGATGATGAGCAGCTTGCTGAGGAGTGACTCTGAGGAGCCGCTACTTGTAGACTAGGATTTCTTAGTTTATGTTGTTTATCCTAGTTGTTTCGGACTACGGTTATACCAGCTATGTAATGTGACATCGGGGTTGGGTTTCGTTATGTTTGTTATGTGTTTTCTTTTAAAGCATGTTTTATTTTCCGTGTTGAGACGTTTTGTTACAATGTGGTACTTTCAGCCCTTGGTTTTATTATTATGATATAATATGCATGTTTTTCTTATATTTCTTTTATGTTATGCCTTATAAATACATGCGGGGTAGGGGTTGTCACATTATCGGTATGATTGTTAGTCGATGTGTATACTCTTCAATGCTCTATGATGGTTTGACAAACTTGATCATTGTTTTGGATGCATTAAACTATTAATTGTATAGTGTTGGATAGGTCTTATTGAGAATGAGATGACATATACCTACTCGTTATAGGAAATGATAGATACCTCCTCGACCCTCATTAAAGAGGAAGCAATATACCTCCTCGTAATGTGGGAAGACAAATAGTCAAATACCTCCTCTTCGAGCGAGTATGATAGATAATAGAAACATTTTTTTAGGAGATATCAACGGGATGTCATTGCATTGTCACGAGCTCATAGACATGAAAACAAATGTTGACGTAAAGGCACTCAACAATTATGTGTTGAAATTGTGAGGACGTGTCGATATGTCCCTTGCATTGATTATTTGCATTTGCTGGTATGGTTGGAATATTGAATTCATTTATGTGAATGATTATTGTGTTTTATATAATTTTATGATATTTATGACATTATATTATGAAATCGAAAAAGTATAAGTTATTATATTATTTTGAAAATAGTGGAGTGGGTACCATGTTTTTTTTTTGGTCAGTTACCACGCCAGCTAAGAACAACATCTTTTTGAAACCTTTTTATGATTATGTTTATTCGTTGAGATTTTCTATCTTATTAGTGGTGTTGTTTTCAGAACACGGAGAGAATGCTGTTCATAATGTGGAGTCTTGAGAAGACCATGGGTTCTACCTAGTTATCTATTTATTCAAGTTTTATGGATGTAGAGCTTCCATGAATCATTTATTTGGATTTTTTTTTTTTTTTGATAAAATACTTGGATTTGTTATTGTCGCTTATCTTATTGGGATATTTGGTTTAATAGATGTCCTATTTAAGGCAAGATTTTAAATAAGTTATATATGAATCTTCTTAATAATTATGTTATGGTTTATTTCACACTTATATATATATATATATATATATATATATATATATATATATATATATATATATATATATATATATATTTTTAACTTCATCAAGTCTTTATTTTAATGCTTAAATGGATTTTTTCATAGAAAATAATTATTGTATAGTGTAGTAACGCAAGGTGTTACATTGTACACATGAATATGTGCACTCACCAATTTCTAAAAAAGATTGAATAAATTATTTAAAAAATTTGAAACAAAAAGTAAATTTATTATTAAGATGTTAAAAAACATGTCTTGGATAATAAAATAAATTGAAATAAAATTAAAAATAAAACTCTAAGAAGAACTTTCAAAAAATCAAAATGTAATAACTATGAATAACAATAAAATTGTAATATAAAAAAACCATAAGTCCCAAATTCTTGAAAATTATCTTCCCTTCGTATGTTCTAACTAGTGTCTTACTCATCCATCCCAAAATTTAATATTGTATTTTTTTGAAAGACCGTTCAATCGAAAAGCACTATTGCATTTATTGATAGACAACTATGTGTGTGTTTTGCATTTTTTTTAAAGACAATATTATCTCTCTCTCTTTTTGTGTGTGTTCTACCTGCGCATAATAAAATGGCATAAGATATAAAGAACATTCAATCGAACTCAACATTTGATTTAATGAATTTAAAACTCTTAGAGGTACTTTAATATCATCACATGCCAAAATAAGAAGAATAAATCATGTAGATATTAGTAACTTTTTAAGGCCAAAAGAAAATCACATTTATAATAAAGCATTATACGTTTATATTTGTGAATCAAACTGTATCTATTATGGCCGTTTGGTGGTCAGGATAAGATAAACAATATAGGATAAGCTATCATATCTTGTCTGAAACTGTTGTTTGGTGAGCCAGCAGGATAGGATAAGGCAATCCTGTCACTTATCCTATCATGTCTATCTAGTTAAAATTCTATCCTGAGGGGAGGGCTGGGTTAGCACTCAACAGGATAGGATAAGGTTTTTTTTTCTGGTAACAAGTAAGATAGGGTGATTTAAAGTATATAAAATATAAAACATATAATACATAAAATAATTAAAGTATAATAAAATAATAATTTAAAGTATAATAAAATTTAACATGGTTACAAAAAAAGGTATTATAAAATATAAAATATTTAAAATAATAAAAATATTAATAGTTCATTTTAAAATTTATTTTTATTTTATAACAATGCTAATTTTGTTATTTTATATTATTTTAAAAAATTGTACAATATAAAAAAGTATTCAAATAATTTAACTATATGTAAAGTAAAAACAAAAAATGAATATTTAAAAATATAAAAAATAAATTTTAGTTAGACAATATTTAAAAATTTAAAAAATTATATGTAATTTTATCACAAGATTAATTTTGTCTTTTTATATAATTTTAAATAATGAAAATTATAAAAAAAACTAAAATCTAATCAAAGATAAAGACATTTAGAATAAAAACGAAAAATTTAAAATTCATACTTAAATTATAATATTGTCTGGTTGATTATCTGGTGGACACCAAACGTCGGATATGATAACGACTTATCCTCGCTCATATCCTACCCTACTCCTATCCTGTTCTCTTATCATATCCGCCTCTATCCTATCCTGACCACCAAACGAGCCCTATAAGTAGGGATGACAATAGGGCTGGTGAGCATGGAAAGTGGTTCCACTCCATCCGCCCCGTCAGATGAAATCTGCCACGTATTCGCGCGGTAATTGCTAATTAGGTTTTTAGAGGATTTTATGAATATTCGTGGGTATCCAGGGATATCCATAGATATTTATTAAAATATTTAAAAGTGTATTTCTATATAAAAAAGAGTTTTTCAGCACCCTATTCTCTTAAATTTATACAAATCACAGATGAAATGAACGGATGAAAACATGATATGAGGGTTAAATTGTGTTTTCTTAACCTTTTTCTAAAGCAGTTATCTTTTCGCAAACAATAAGGAGGGGATGCTTTCAAAAGCACCATAGACACTTGGATGCGTCTGAGAGTTCTCAAAACTAAAAACAGAAGTGTTTAAGATTATCAAATTAAACCCTAGTTAGCAGCACAAATTAATAAGAAAAGCATAGATAAAGTGTTCAGGGATAGAGAAATTCACTCAAGATAATTTGTCCTGATTCACCCTAAACTTTAGGCTATGTACAATCCTTGGATTTAAGAGAAGTATGAATGAAAGAATGAAAGAATTTAAGAGTTTTGAATGCACAACTTGTAATGAATATTCACAGGGTTGTTAACTTCTTGCAAGTGCCTCCTATGTCTTCCTTATATATCCAACAAGCAATAAATTCATTGAGAAATATTCTCCTTGGATCACAACTTCGTTCTTTCATCCATAAATGCCAAAAAGTCATTCTGAACTTTAATTTAATGTTTTGTGATCGTTGGAGAGGTTCCTTGCATAGAGAACATATTTCTTTGCTTGCTTTATCGAGTGCAGACGTGAGTCAGAGTAGGTACAGATGCTTTACTGACTTCATGTAGCGCAAACTTACTCTTTTGTACAACAGTGAGATATGACACAATAAAGCGGCTTTATTGTTGCGTGCAAAAGGGATGTTGCAGATGCTTTAGGCTTTATCATCGTACTCAGGTCAAGATATTTGAATTTTAACTTTGAGTGCAAAGCATTGACTTAGAGTGATGAGTATGAATTGTACTATCAAATACTTGAAGTTGAGTTACTTAGAGTGATGAGTATGAATTGTACTTTATCATCGTACGACTATATGGTCAGTCGAAAGCCAATCCATGCCCAAGATAATATCAATTTACTGCATAGGAAGACAGACAAGGTCTACAATAATAGTTCTATTCTCGGGAACAGGGGTTGTCAATGTATCTCCCATGGGGTAGAAACATTCAAATCAAATGGCATTGAGTCAGCATATTTGAATTTTAACTTTCAGTGCAATGCATTGACTTAGAGTGATGCGTATGAATTGTACTTTCAAATACTTGAAGTTGAGTTGCTCTGTTGCTTCCTGATTCAGACGATTGGCATGTACATGGACTTCATCAGTCAATGTACAAACGTTTGGTATAGTAACCACATGCACTTGATAACTTTTTCAAACACATGGTTCACTTGATGAAATCTATCTAAGATACATTATTTTATGCACACTTAACACACTTGTTAGTAGATTTCAAATAGTTCATATAAGGTAAAGCATAACTTGATACTTGACTTTGGAGAAATGACTGGCGAAACCTGAGAGAGCATTGTGGAACCCTAGATGTCATGCCCTAGTCTCGTCGCCCCACTCCGGCACGGCTTCAGCCTTCACTGCGGCAGCGACCCTCCTTCTCTCTCTCAATTGTCTTATTTCTCGTGACTCTTATGCACGCGACATCGACATCCTGTTCCAAGCCACCACGATGGTTTGATTTGGTTCTGCCACAAGCGCAGGTCGCCATCTCCGACTCTATTGCAAGAACAGGTCGCCACCTCCGATTCTGTGTCTCCGATTCTGTTGTAAGAATGTAACAGCCATAATTTTATGTTTTGTTTAAGTAAGAGGATTAAGTTTAAGACTTGGATTAAATAGTTAAGATGTTGTTTGAGGTCTAAGAACCTTTGCATGGAAAGTATGAAGTCATCTCGAGTGAGTTTGAACGTGAAAACAACTTAGGGTTTTCCCCGATTATCGTCTTTAAGACGTATGAGTGTGAAACAATAAATTTGGAGTTAGGGTTGATATTAGGAATTTTTTATGGTTTGAGGTTATTTATTAGGTCTAGATGAGCCTATATCTCAAATCTGAGGTCAATCGGACTTCAAACGAGCTTTAATCGTGAAGAAACGCGCGAGGTCAACGTTGCTGACTAGAGGCCACGCTGAGCATGGGGAAGTGGTGTCATGCACGAGGACACGTGGTGGGTGACGTGTCATGCATGCAAGCACGCTGGTGAACACTCCCACGCTGAGCATGGGTAAACTCACGCTAAGCGTGAGCGCCAGGAATTTGAAAAAAATAAATAAAAAGGGCACAGGTGAAGTGATTTCACTTGAGCCATTTGAAACCGAAAACAGAGAGGGAGACCTGAGAGTTGGAAAGAACAGAAAGCCAGAGAGTTCTAGAGAGAGAAAGGGAGAGAATTAGAGAGAGAATTAGAGAATGAGAGAGGGAGATCACTAAAGAACCCTAAAACACCATTGTTGAGAGCTTTAGGAGCTGGAACAGTTTTAGAGAAGTCATCACCAATCCTTCATCCTCCATTGGATTGTGTCCAAATTTGACATGGAGGTTATAAGCTAGTATTTCTTTATATCTAACGGTTGGAAGCTCTGTACCTTTCCCATAGCGCGGGTTATTCAGCCTAGATTTTGGAGTTGAGTTCAACTCGGGTAGCTCCAAACCGGTCATCTTGAGAGGTTCATCCCCGGCGTATCCATCGTTGGATCGATCTGAAGGTTTTGGAGAAGGTAAAGGGAAGTTAGTTATTTAATCTCACTATTCAATTTTGTAAACAAATGTTTGGATTGTGATATATGAGGCCAAATTAGTGGCTGATTTGGTGGTATTTGCTGCCAATTTTGAGTTCCTTACAATGTACCTTTTACAATGTGATTCGTAGGTGGATTTTGAGACTCGGAGACCCTATTTTTAGGTGAGGCAGAATCGAGGAGTTTCAAGGACGCTTCGTTTCAGTTCGTTTCGTCTCGTTCCGTGTAGCTCGCGACTCTCCAGGTGGGGCAAAGAAACTATTTAACGTCGGAAACGGCGCGGTTACATTTAATTAGATTATGGCGTAGGGCAACTCAAACCCTATAGAGAGCGAGTAACGGACAATGTCTATACCACATTGGGGACTACTTAGTGATACCGATGATGATATAGGAATTGTGCGTTATCGTCATTACGCTATATATATATATATATATATATATATATATATATATATATATATATATATATATATATATATGATTATTTTATTACGTGATGATTGCCTGTTTGACTGGTTGACTTGAACTTGGCACTTGATGAATGATAACATGAATGTTATAATTATTTTTGAAAGTGATTGTTGTTGTTATTATTATATTTTGGTATTTATTATTTGGAAATGATATTATGACATGATGATATATGATGATGATTGTGATGATATGATGAGTGTTATGATTGCACTTAGAGGTTGAGTAAGTTGCAAATTATGTTGAGACATGAGGATGTATTGGGGATTGCATATGATACGTGATAGCAGTGCCTAACTGAGATGATTATCATGACATGAGGATGAGATTGATGAGATGAGGTTATTTTGAGGTTATCTATGAGATTATGATGAGCGGTTAGGGCACTAGGGGGTGACCTGAAACATGGTATGTGATATGAGGGACCTGAAACATGGTCGAGTGAGGTCTATGCCTCGGAGGGAGAATTCCCGGGGATAGGCTAACGACGGACCGCCCAGAGATGATTTCATTTTAGTCGCAGCTATAGTTAATGCTTTGCATGAGCACCCTGACCGGGGTTCGGAGGTGTGCGCCGGGGACTCTGGGACGTATCGATTGCATTATTGTGATATCCGGATATGGTCGATACCTGAGGGGATTATTCATACAGCATTTGCATTGCATCATGATGGAGGGTAGAGGAAATATCCTAGATGTGGATTGAGGATGATTGTGTTATATATATTTATACTTGGGAGACAGATGTTTAGTATGCCGTTATTTAATTAAATGTAGCTGAATCCTTTCCACATTTGATGTTATATGGTTTCTTATCTTGTCTTCTCTATTTTGCATATTTTTTTTATGTGATCGTGATGAGAAGATCCTACGGGGGAGCCGGCTATGGAGGAGCTTGATGGGACCTCGTATGAGCCAGACGTTGGAGGACGAGCAGTGGATCCTGATAGTTGAGTACAGAGTCTATGGTCAGTGTGTCTTGTCTCTTTAGGATATTGTTTTTATTTTCTGTTTGATTATCAGTTTGTACATTTTGGGATTCGACTGATGGGATTTCCCTCTACTGTACTGTATCAAGTCTTGAGGTGTATATGTTATGTATGTATGTATGTATGTATGTATGTATGTATGTATGTATGTATATATGTTGTGTATATTTTAAGATTTTACTTTTTTCCGCTGTTTTAATATATTAGCTTAACGATAATAACGAAATTAGGTCTTAATATTTTTAGTTCTCTTTAATGGGACGTCGGGGTGTCTCATTTGGTGGTATTAGAGAAATTCGGTTCTGAAATGGACTGTGAGCACTGTAATTAGGGTGAACTGGCCATTTAGTTGAATCCACATCGGATAACAACTATGCTTAGAAGTTGGATAGTGAGTCTGACGCGACATCTCTATGGCATATAGTATTTATATTCCAGTTTTATGTAGTATTATATGTTTAGGGGTGATCATATATTTACGACCCGCGCGAAACCGACCGACCCGTTGTTATTTTTTATGTAACGGTCGGGTTTAATCGGGTTGGCGGGTTGGGCGGGTGAAAAAACTGGTTTGATATGGATATATATGGTCGGTTTCGGGTATGGTTTATGTCACCCATCGGTACCCGAACCGACCCGCTCATAACAAAAAAAAATAGCCAGCTTTTTCTACCATGGGTTGCCATTCCTGCCAAGGCCCAACCCTTCACTCACCAAGGCCCAAGTCATCCCAAATTCACTCACTGACTCACACTCACTCTCACTCGGACAGTACACTCGAAGACTCTCGAAGAAAGGGGAGATACTAAGATTCTGAGAACACAAGTCTTTGAAAGTGAAACCCTAAACCTAAAGTGGTTCCTTACTTCCTTAGTCCTTGCCTCCTTGGCTCCGTGGCCACTCGCAGAGCAGCAGTGCAGCACGACGCACTACACAGCGTTCAGCGGCGGTAGCGAAAGCGAACTGCACAGAAGACCACGGATCTGCGGTCACCGTTCCAGGTATCCTCTTTTCGTTACTTTTCCTTCTATCTCTGCTTCTTTTCCCTCCTTCCATAACCATATGTTAATTTTACTTCCATTTTTGGTATGGGTTCTATTTTTTTTTTCGGATCTGCGGTCTTCCCTAATGCATGCGCTCCGATCTTAGTGATTCTCACTATTCCTTTCCTTTATTTGGTTATTCTCTCTAATGAGTAGAGTTTTTTTTAGGTTAACAACTCATTTTCTCAGATCTGTTCATCATTTCAAGCACAGAAGGCCACGGATAACGATTAATATAAAAAGAAGGTATCAACATTGTAAGCCTCATTCCAGTGTCAAATAATGTGTCATAAGTTGTTACAATCATCATATCTAGTACAAGCAATAAGTTATGTACAAAGCAAAAAAAAAAGTTGTCCAAAATCAACCCAACCCTAAATAAAGTTCTAAAAAAAAAGTTGTTCAGCTTCATCAACTATGATTAGTTTCCTGTAGTATCAGCTTGTGACTTATGAGCCTGTGGTGCATGGACATAAACTTCTGTTTGTATACATCTATGCACATCTGTGTGTTTGTTTCAAATGTTACACATACATAGATGTGTTACATCCTTGTACTGAAGTTAAAACAAACAATTTCTGACTATGAATATGCATTTGTGTTCAACATCACTATATTTATTATTTGAAAAAACACCTTCTCATGACATGTAAATTTAAACTGAGCTAAACTTATGATAAATGTATAAGTTTAGCTTTGTTTAAATTTTAATAACATGCATTTTTAATTGATGAACCCTAGCTTTTTTATAAGGACGTATAAATTTCTATTTCAATTCTATCTGTTTAGCCCTGCTTTTTTATAAGGTACTTTCGGTTACCTTTACAACACTGTAATATTGGATTGTCTTTCCATTAATCTTAGCATGATATTTTTTGTTTTGTTTTGTTTTGTAGGAATTAGGAAGTAATACCAACTTCACTCCAAGTCCACAAAAGTATCATTTTGGAACAATCCTCAAGGTACTTTCAGTTATCTTTACAGCACTATCATATTAGATTGTTTTTCCATTCTCTAGAGAAATACTAGTTCTTTTCTCAACTTTTGTTGTTAATTTGTCTTCTAATTTGCAGAATTTAAGTCTGTAACGAAAGAGATCTGCAAACTTCCCTCATTTTTCTCCACTGCTCTTTTCAGAAAGATTGATATCAATTTTATTGGAACCGTAACAAGGTACTGAATTTCTTGTTGAGTCATCAAATCTAAATTTATTTCTGTATCAGATGAAGCATTCTGAATTTTATAGTAGATCTAACACTAAATTTTTATCTATTATTTCTGCTACATTTAATTTGTAAATAACAAGAAAATAGAGCTGCCAGATGTTTGTTGATAGAGTGAGCTGTTGAAAGATGTTTACTTTCTGGGTGAATGGGTTATGCTTCTTGGGGGGTCGGGGCTGACGAAGTTTAGGTTTATAGTGGGACACCCCGATGTGCCCCATCGTATTATTACATTAAAACCTTAATATTTATTTAACTAATCGCGTGCTTACTATTGAAAATACGTAAAAATTTTAAAAAAAACTTAATTAATAATCATATAACTTCTACAAATATAAAACACACCAAAGTTGTAATATATATATTTACACACATGTTTATTTACTAAATTACCAAAACACTGTTGAGGGTATCCTCTCAGTAGGTTCCCTCACAGGCATAAAATTCACTACAGACATACTTAGCGGAATTATGAATACTCCTTAGACACACTGGCCATCCTGTCTATACTCTAATCGCCCTGGATCACAGCTCGACCTCCAGCATCCGGTTCATATGGAGTTCCATCTAACTCCTCAGCAATTGGTTCCTCCATCGGGTCTTCTCGTACGATCACATCAGATATAAAACACAACACACAGAAAGATATAGGGAATAAGAAACAGTTCTATCATCAAAAAGCGGAAAAGAATAATAGTAAATTATACAGTAATTGTCACAGACACGCATCACTCAAAATCAACAATCATCCTCAATTTACTATATCATCCTCTACCCTCAGCCCATGCAACTAAAACTTTATACTAATGTGGCCATCTTCACTCCTGTCACCTTAGTCAGTAGTCCAGAACTATTTAGGGTCAAAACTCGATGCGCCACTATTCCTTAATCACTCATAGGAAATAGTGCATCAGCACAATATGCGTCATTATTTCCCCTATTGGAAATAGCACATAAGCACATAATAAATAATAACTCGGTGCGCCCCTATTCCCTTACCTCTCATAAGGAATAGTGCATAAGCACAGTATGCGTCACTATTTCCCCCATTTGAAATAGCACATAAACATATAATAAATAATAACTCGGTGCGCCCCTATTCCCTAATCTCTCATAGGAAATAGTGCATCAACACAATATGCGTCACTATTGCCCCCATTGGAAATAGCACATAAGCATAAAAGACCTTACAATTCGGTGCGCCACTATTCCCTAATCTCTCATAGGAAATAGTGCATAATCACGGTATGATTCTCACTGACTTTTATCAATAGCAACCTAGTACCTCAAGCTTTTCCTCACAACCTCCACTTACATTTTATATCACATCACTTCATAGCGAGGCACCTCTAATTCATATTCACAACTCTCACCCAAACAAAACACCTCCGAGCAATATATATATCTTTCCTTAAAATTATCTAAGCATAGTATTAAAAACCAGGCAGATCATGCATAACACATTAATCGACAGAATATTCAAATATCTCAATATCATATAAAGCAATTTATCACAACCAATGCATAATAATCAAATCAAATAAATAACAAAGTCAGGCTCTATCACGGCCTGGCCGTGATAGCCATCACGACCGTGACAGACAACAAAGACAAGAATCCTACAACACAGAACCTGTCACGGCCTGGCCATGACAACCATCACGGCCGTGACAGACAGCAAACATCCTCACTATCATAATTATTCAAACACCAAAATAATACGTCACATGCAGATGGAATACCTCAACCAGCGTATCACAATAAATTCGATAACATAAAATCAAACATCCTCAAATACTTAAAATCAACTTAATGTCGATAAACCTACAATCCCCGAATCACCATTGGTTTTTCAAGAGGTTTCCAATGGGATTTTGGTCTTGTCGATTACTCGACTACTAGTAGGGTTTAGGTCGCCCTACACAATTATCATATAATCTACTACTTATCGATTCCGACGATAGGTTGATTCTTTTCCCCACCTGAGTTAGCACCGGAAACGCGTACACGATGATCCTCGTTATCCCGTCACGAGTTAACACAACCACCTTCAACCAAACAACATAACTATAATTAATCAACTAACAACCATCTATGACACTTTAGGGCTAGGTTCGGCCAAGACTTAGAAAATTGGGTTTAAGGTTATCTTCTTAATGCCATCTTTTGGATCCTAGTTACTAGAGTCTTAACTAACATAGATTACTTATTACAAGACTAAAATTTCAAACAAAATCCTCTAACCTTTAGGGTTAGGGTTTCGGCCAAGGGCTGACTTTTAGGGTTCAAAATCCTTAAAATTTCTAATCATGATTTAGTCATAGATTAATGATCCTTGATTTACCTAAATCATGGATTAGTGACTAAACAACTAAAGTTGAAACTCAAAACTTCCTATCTCTTTTATACAAGGATTCGGCCTTAACATGTTCATAGGGATAGGGTTCTTAATTTGATAAACCAACTTGGATTTATTAAGCATACATACTAATAGCTTGATTACTAAGGTCATTAATGAAAACTTTGAACAAAACTCATCTAGTTCCAAGAACTACGGTTTCGGCCTTGATGAAATCAATAGGTGAGAGTTTGATTTTTTATCTTCTATATGCTTGGATACAAGAACTATCAAGGTATTTGAAGATTGAATCATGAATCAAGACATGAAAATGAAACAAAACCTATGAACCTAACATTGACCTAGGTTCGGCCAAGTCCAGAAATTAGGGAAAGAAATTTTTCATGATCTTATGCTTCTAGATGATGAAAATAGAGATGATTATAAGATCATAGCAATTGGTTTCATGTCAAAAGGATTTTTCTAGAATTAGTTATGACTTTTCAAAGTTCTAGGGTTAGAAACTTTAAAGTGATGAACAACTATGATATAAGCCTTGAATCAAGAAACTTGCTAAAGAACATAGGTATGATTAAGAATGAAGATTTGAATTTACCTCTTGAAGATCAATGACAAAGGAAATCCAAGAACTTGTTTTACAAACTTAACACTAAAAGACTTATGAACTTTAGGGTTTTGGAAACAAATGGCAAAAGAAACTAAGTGAAAAGTGAGAGTATGGTATTTATAGGGATAGTGGCGCCATATTGGGAAGGATCTAGATGATGATGAGTTGTCTTGCTAAAAGGATTCAAATGCAATTAAGTTCTAAGGACCAATTTGCAAAGATTCCAAAAGTTGAAGGACTAGTTTGCAAATTGTCAATAAAGTGCCATGATGATGATTTTGTCACATTTAATGCAATCTTATCTTGACCAAAGTTGGCTGATTTTTTGAGTAAAAAAATATTTTAATAAGAATCAAGAAACTTGAAGAAGATTTGAGAACATTAGAGAAGAAGATGAACATGATGAGGGTTTAGAACAGTTTTAGTAATTTGGGTATATCTCTCAACATACTTGTCCGTTTTGGATGATCTTTATGTCGTTGGAAAGAAGAGAGAAAGATGAACAACTTTCATGTTGAAAGTTTTACGAGATTCAGAGCATAAACTGGTCAGAATTTCGTGGCAGTTTTGGGTGATTGATGAGAGAATGACTTTGCCTTATAACTCCTCCACTTAACATAAATGTCATTTATGGCTTAGGAAAAGTGATGTCCAAGTGATTGGAATGGAGGAAGGAGCCGTGAGTTTTGGGTTGGATTTGGTCAAATTTTCCAATGGCATGGCTTGTAATTGTCATAAAAAGACAAGGGTAAAATCGTCATTTCATAGAAAAAAATCACTTTGTCATAAATGCGCCATTATGGCCATTATGACTCGGATAAGCTCGTCATAAATGCTCGTCAAGTCGGTCAAATCCATCATCTCAGCTACGTTGTCGACTTCGGGTTTCATCTAGCGCAGGCTTTTCCTAGAGATAATCTCGACGTATACGATCGCAACAAATATAATATATTAATTTTTTACCAAAATTTTCAAAACTTCCAGTATCGTAGCAAATACGATAAAAACATTTTTCATCTCGTTCACGAATTAAAATTAGGTCTTTTGAGCAGTATAATTATACTGTCAATGGAATTCGCAGGCCGGGTTTCGCCTGACTTTCCAACCTAAATTTAAATCATAGCTTCCTACATTCAAGTAGGATTGAGTAGTAAACTCCGTTTAATTAAAATAATTTTCTAAAACTCAAATAAATTTATAAACATATTTATATGTATTACTATTATTTCAAACAGCGAAATACAAGGTGTTACATTACTACCCCACTTAAAAAAAATTCCGTCCTCGTAATTTACATACTTCAGAAAAGATGTGGATATCGTTGTTGCATATCTGCTTCACGTTCCCAAGTAGCATCTCCGGTATTTTCATCCCATATGACCTTAACCAAAGGAATTTGTCTACCACGAAGCTCTTTAATCTCTTTATCTGCTATCCTTACAGGTAGAGCCTCATACTCTAGATTCTCTCGCAGTTGTATAGACTCAGACTCAATAACATGTGAAGGATCAGGATAATATTTTCTCAACTGAGACACGTGAAAGACGTCATGAAGATTAGCAAGGTTAGGTGGTAAAGCAATATGATAAGCTACTGGACCAATCCTTCGAATAATCTGGAAAGGTCCGATGAATCTAGGAGTAAGTTTTATAGTTTTGATAGCCCTGCCAATTCCGGTCTTCGGAGTGACTCTCAAAAACACGTGATCACCCTCCTGGAATTCTAAAGGTCTCCTTCTCTTGTTACTGTAGCTCCTTTACCTATCCTGTGCCTCCTTCATCTTTTCCCTTATCTTCCTAACTTGCTCCGTAGTCTGTTGCACCACATCTGGATCCAAGACTTGATTTTCACCAATCTCATACCAACATAACGGTGTCCTACACTTCCTACCATACAAAGCCTCATATGGTGCCATCCCTATACTACTGTGAAAACTATTGTTGTAAGTAAATTCAATCAATGGCAAGAACTCATCCCAACCGCCAATGGTGTTCCAAAACACAAGCTCTTAAAAGGTCCTCCAATGATTGAATCGTCCTTTCTGACTGTCCATCCGTTTGGGGATGTTAAGCAGAACTCATCCTCAACTTAGTCCCTAAAGCATGATGCAACTGTTTCCAAAATCTAGATGTAAATCTAGGATCTCGGTCTGAAACAATGCTCGATGGCACACCATGCAACCTAACAACTTCTTTGATGTATATTTTGGTCAACTTCTCCAAACTATAGCTTTCCCCCATAGGTAAGAAGTGAGCACACTTCATCAACCTGTCAATAATAACCCAAATCGCATCATGTTTCTTAGGAGTTCGTGGTAGTCCAACCACAAAATCCATAGCTATGCTATCCCATTTCCATTCTGGGATATCTAATGATTGCAATAAACCAGCTGGCTTTTGATGCTCTATCTTAGCCTTCTGACACACCAGGCAAGATAAAACATACTCTGCTACCTCTTTCTTCATCCTTGTCCACCAAAACAATTTCTTTAGATCCTGATACATTTTAGTAGATCCCGGATGAATACTCAACTTACTCTTATTTGCTTCTTCTAATATCAACTTCCTAAGTTCTAAATCCTCGGGCATACATATTCTATCCCTAAACCTCAGTACCCCATTTGCTCCTCTACTAAACTCAAAATTTTTACCTTCATCTATACCTCTACTTATCTCCTGTAAATATGGATCTTGAGCCTATTTATCCTTAAGATCTCTCATAAAATCACTACTAATAGTGATCATACCTAAGCAAATTTTATCGTCAACCAACTCCATTCCTAAGTTCAAATCTCTGAACTGTTCCAGTAATTCCAACTCTTTAACCATCATTGCGGACACATGCAATGATTTCCTACTCAAGGCATCCGCTACTACATTCGCCTTCCCAGGATGGTATAGTAAATCAAACTCATAATCTTTGATAAACTCCATCCATCTTCGTTGTCTCATATTCAACTCCTTTTGGTCGAAAAGATACTTCAGACTTTTATGGTCACTGTAAACATTAAATTTTGCTCCATATAGAAAGTGTCGCCATATTTTTAATGCAAACACTATGGCTGCTAATTCCAAATCATGAGTCATATAGTTCCTCTCATGAATTCTCAATTGTCGGGAAGCATAAGCCACCACTCTTCCCTCTTGCATTAGAACACAACCTAAACCTTGGTATGACGCATCACAGTATACGTCAAATGGTCCTAATGGATCCGGTAAAGTCAACACAGGTGATGTAGTCAACCTTTCCTTTAGCTTTTGGAAACTCTGCTCACAATTGTCCGTCCATACAAAAGTTGTATTTTTCCTCGTCAATTGCGTCATAGACAACGCAATCTTTGAGAAACCCTCTATAAACCTCCGATAATATCCAGCTAACCCTAGAAAGCTTCGTACTTCACTTACTGACTTAGGCCGTTCCCATTTAAGAACTGCCTCAACCTTTGCTGGATCTACTGCTATACCTTCCTTGGTGATCACATGTCCTAGAAATTGGACTACTTCCATCCAAAACTCACACTTGGAAAGTTTAGCATAAAGCTTCCTATCCTTCAAAACTTGCAGCACTATCCTTAAATGTTTCTCATGATCTTCCCAGGTACGAGAATAAATAAGGATGTCGTCGATGAATACAACCACAAACTTATCAAGAAACGGTCTAAATATCCTGTTCATATAATCCATGAACACTACTGGCGCGTTAGTCACACCGAACGGCATAGCTAAATACTCGTAATGTCCATACCTTGTTCTAAAAGCCGTTTTTAGTATATCTTCCTTCTTTACTCTAATCTGATGGTATCCAGATCTCAAATCAATCTTGGAAAATACTGCGGCTCCTTTCAATTGATCCATCAGATCATCTATCCTAGGCAATTGATACTTATTCCTAATTGTTACCTTGTTTAACTATCTATAATCTGTGCACAACCTAGCACTTCCATCTTTCTTCTTAACAAACAACACTGGAGCTCCCCATGGTGAAACACTCGGCCTTATGAATTCTTTTCCCAACATATCATTCAACTGTTTCTTCAGCTCCGCCAATTCTATAGGTGACATCCGATAGGGCGCCATAGATATAGGTCCTGTCCCTGGTACAAGATCTATGGTGAATTCCACTTCTCGTTCTGGTGGTAAACCTGGAACGTCGAGAGGAAAAACTTCAGGAAACTCTCTCACGATAGGCATAGAATCTATACTAGGGGTCTCAATAGTTTCCACCGCGAACAGCATCACGTATTGCCGAGAATCATCACCCCTCATGGATACTCCTTCATTGGCAAAGACTATACTAGAAGACTGAAGAAATGATAAGGTCTTACTAGAACAGTCTAGCATTACATGGTTAGCCGAAAGCCAATCCATGCCAAGAATAACATCTATCTGTTGCATAGGCAAACAGACAAGGTCTACAATAAATGTTCTATTCTCAACAACTATAGGACACTGTAAACAAATAGACATAGTAGTCATAGGATTACTAGTTGGAGTAGATATTGTAAGGGTATAAGGTAATTGAGAAACAATTAATTTTAATTGATCCACACATTCATACGAAATAAATGAATGTGTAGCGCCTGAGTCAAATAACACGTACGAGAGTCTACCAGCTATCAAACACATACCTTGTATAAGATCAGCAGATTGAGAGGATTCAGCTCCCTTCATGGTAAACACTCTTCCAGTGGCCTGAGGTCTTGCTCCCTGTTGCCCTGCTGATATTACTCCTCTCCCAGCTCCACCCCGATTGCCTCCATTTCCTCTTCCTGCAGCTATCGGCGGTCGCCTAGCCTGCTGTCTGCAATCTCGGGCCATATGACCTTTTTTTCCACAGTATAAACAACTAGGTCGCTCCATGCAGTCTCTAAGATAATGCGGTCCGCCACATCTGAAACAAGATAAGCCTTGCTGCTGTTGACCAGCTCTAACCACTGGTGCTGGTGTTGGTGTCTGCACTGGTCGGGCATACGGTCTCTGTCTCCATTGAGAGTTACTACCTCCTCGCCTCTGAAAACCCGGTCGAGTAGGACCGTCACTCCTTAATTGTTTCTGCTCATTAGCCAGCCTCAGATCTAGACTTTCGATTGCACTGCATCGTTCCACTAGCTCTGGAAAACTCTGGATATCCAGAGATACTATAGCCCTCTGGAGTTCATGTCGGAGTCCTTCCTCAAACCTTCTATATTGCCAATCTTCATCTGGGAATCTCTGATAAAATTCGGAATACTTAATCAGAGCCTCGAATCGTGATGCATAATCACCAACAGTCATGTTGCCCTGTTTGAGACTCATGAATTCCCTTTCTTTCTCGCGCCGAACTAGACGCGGAAAATACTTCTCAAAGAAGCAGTCACTGAATAACTGCCAGTTGATAATTCTGCCTTCGGCATCTAGCAATCTTCGCTTGCCTCTCCACCAAGACTCTGCTCCTCCAGTTAACATGAAGGCAGCATACGTCACTTTCCTATCCTCTCTGCATCGCATGGTATCGAATATCTTCTCGATCTCTTGTATCCACCATTCTGCCTTCTCTGGATCATAATCTCCTCGGAATTGGGGTGGCTTTCCTTTCAGGAAAGTAGCCATTCCGGCATCTTCAGCTGCTGCAGCTCCCCTTTGATTCTGTTGTTCCTGCTGTTCTTTGTTCATCTGTAGCATCTTAGCATTCTGCTGTGTTTGTAACAACAGAGCAGTAACTATGTTTTTCATGGTATCTTGAGTCTCAGATGACTCTCCTCCACTTCCAGTATGATTATTTTCCACATTGTTAGCTCCCACAATTTTTTCAGGAGTTCTGTCATTACTGTCAATCGGACGTCCTCTTCCACGAGCCATGATTCTGTAGAAGAAATCATTCGCTCTTATCAGTATGACATATAATACCACATAGACAAGTATATAAATACCATATGCCACACTAATGTTATTTATCGCGTCGGATTCGGACACACTACCCATCTTCTAAGCATAGTTAAAATCCTATGTGGATTCAACTAGACACGGCCGGTAACAACTTCCTAGACCTCACAGTCCGATTAGAATCGAACTGCTCTGATACCACCAAATGAGAAACCCCGATGTGCCCCATCGTATTATTACATTAAAACCTTAATATTTATTTAACTAATCGTGTGCTTACTATTGAAAATACGTAAAAATTAAAAAAAAACTTAATTAATAATCATATAACTTCTACAAATATAAAACACACCAAAGTTGTAATATATATATTTACACACATGTTTATTTACTACATTACCAAAACACTGTTGATGGTATCCTCTCAGTAGGATCCCTCACAGGCATAAAATTCACTACAGACATGCTTAGCGGAATTATGAATACTCCTTAGACACACTGGCCATCCTGTCTATACTCTAATCGCCCTGGATCACAGCTCGACCTCCAGCATCCGGTTCATACGGAGTTCCATCTAACTGCTCAGCAATTGGTTCTTCCATCGGGTCTTCTCGTACGATCACATCAGATATAAAACACAACACACAGAAAGACATAGGGAATAAGAAACAGTTCTATCATCAAAAAGCAGAAAATAATAATAGTAAATTATACAGTAATTGTCACAGACACGCATCACTCAAAATCAACAATCATCCTCAATTTACTATATCATCCTCTACCCTCAGCCCATGCAACTAAAACTTTATACTGATGTGGCCATCTTCACTCCTGTCACCTTAGTCAGTAGTCCAGAACTATTTAGGGTCAAAACTCGATGCACCACTATTCCCTAATCTCTCATAGGAAATAGTGCATCAGCACAATATGCGTCATTATTTCCCCCATTGGAAATAGCACATAATCACATAATAAATAATAACTCGGTGCGCCCCTATTCCCTTACCTCTCATAGGGAATAGTGCATAAGCACAGTATGCGTCACTATTTCCCCCATTTGAAATAGCACATAAGCATATAATAAATAATAACTCGGTGCGCCCCTATTCCCTAATCTTTCATAGGAAATAGTGCATCAGCACAATATGCGTCACTATTGCCCCCATTGGAAATAGCACATAAGCATAAAAGACCTTACAATTCGGTGCGCCACTATTCCCTAATCTCTCATAGGAAATAGTGCATAAGCACGGTATGATTCTCACTGACTTTTATCAATAGCAACCTAGTAGCTCAAGCTTTTCCTCACAACCTCCACTTACATTTTATATCACATCACTTCATAGCGAGGTACCTCTAATTCATATTCACAACTCTCACCCAAACAAAACACCTTCGAGCAATATATATATCTTTCCTTAAAATTATCTAAGCATAGTATTAAAAACCAGGCAGATCATGCATAACACATTAATCAACAGAATATTCAAATATCTCAATATCATATAAAGCAATTTATCACAACCAACGCATAATAATCAAATCAAATAAATAACAAAGTCAGACTCTATCACGGCCTGGCCGTGATAGCCATCACGGCCGTGATAGCCATCACGGCCGTGACAGACAACAAAGACAAGAATCCTACAACACAGAACCTGTCACGGCCTGGCCATGACAACCATCACGGCCGTGTCAGACAACAAACATCCTCACTATCATAATTATTCAAACACCAAAACAATACGTCACATGCAGATGGAACACCTCAACCAGCGTATCACAATAAATTCGATAACATAAAATCAAACATCCTCAAATACTTAAAATCAACTTAATGTCGATAAACCTACAATCCCCGAATCACCATTGGTTTTACAGAAAAGGTTTCCAATGGGATTTTGGTCTTGTCGATTACTCGACTACTAGTAGGGTTTAGGTCACCCTACTCAATTATCATATAATCTACTACTTATCGATTCCGACGATAGGTTGATTCTTTTCCCCACCTGAGTTAGCACCGGAAACGCGTACACGATGATCCTCGTTATCCCGCCACGAGTTAACACAACCACCTTCAACCAAACAACATAACTATAATTAATCAACTAACAACCATCTATGACACTTTAGGGCTAGGTTCGGCCAAGACTTAGAAAATTAGGTTTAAGGTTATCTTCTTAATGCCATCTTTTGGATCCTAGTTACTAGAGTCTTAACTAACATAGATTACTTATTACAAGACTAAAATTCCAAACAAAATCCTCTAACCTTTAGGGTTAGGGTTTCGGCCACGGGCTGACTTTTATGTTTCAAAATCCTTAAAATTGCTAATCATGATTAAATCATAGATTAATGATCCTTGATTAACCTAAATCATGGATTAGTGACTAAACAACTAAAGTTGAAACTCAAAACTTCATATCTCTTTTATACAAGGATTCGGCCTTAACATGTTCATAGGGATAGGGTTCTTAATTTGATGAACCAACTTGGATTTATTAAGCATACATACTAATAGCTTGATTACTAAGGTCATTAATGAAAACTTTGAACAAAACTCATCTAGTTCCAAGAACTAGGGTTTCGGCCTTGATGAAATCAATAGGTGAGAGTTTGATTTTTTATCTTCTATATGCTTGGATACAAGAACTATCAAGGTATTTGAAGATTGAATCATGAATCAAGACATGAAAATGAAACAAAACCTATGAACCTAAAATTGACCTAGGTTCGGCCAAGTCCAGAAATTAGGGAAAGAAATTTCTCATGATCTTATGCTTCTAGATGATGAAAATAGAGATGATTATAAGATCATAGCAATTGGTTTCATGTCAAAAGGATTTTTCTAGAATTAGTTATGACTTTTCAAAGTTCTAGGGTTAGAAACTTTAAAGTGATGAACAACTATGATATAAGCCTTGAATCAAGAAACTTGATAAAGAACATAGGTATGATTAAGAATGAAGATTTGAATTTACCTCTTGAAGATCAATGACAAAGGAAATCCAAGAACTTGTTTTACAAACTTAACACTAAAAGACCTATGAACTTTAGGGTTTTGGAAACAAATGGCAAAAGAAACTAAGTGAAAAGTGAGAGTATGGTATTTATAGGGATAGTGGCACCATATTGGGAAGGATCTAGATGATGATGAGTTGTCTTTCTAAAAGGATTCAAATGCAATTAAGTTCTAAGGACCAATTTGCAAAGATTCCAAAAGTTGAAGGACTAGTTTGCAAATTGTCAATAAAGTGTCATGATGATGATTTTGCCACATTTAATGCAAGCATATCTTGACCAAAGTTGGCTGATTTTTTGAGTAAAAAAATATTTTAAGAAGAATCAAGAAACTTGAAGAAGATTTGAGAACATTAGAGAAGAAGATGAACATGATGAGGGTTTAGAACAGTTTTAGTAATTTGGGTATATCTCTCAACATACTTGTCCGTTTTGGATGATCTTTATGTCGTTGGAAATAAGATAGAAAGATGAACAACTTTCATGTTTGATAGTGTGATTTTACATGATATTTTCTGTATACTTTTGCATGCATTTTGCATATAGATTAGGCATTCTTTATTTGGTTTTTATTAGATTTTCCCTTGGAACGGGTGAAGCAGTTTCTTGGTGTTGTTTTGTAGGAATTAAAGGAAAATGCTCAAAATTAGCCTTGATGGAGCTTGGATGAAATAGAGTTTGAAAAGTGAAGAATATGAGCCAAACAGAGCCCATCACGGCCTGGCCGTGATGACCATCACGGCCATAATCAAGCAGTGCAGAAGGCAAAAGTCAGAAGCTGTCACGGCCTGCCCATGATATGCATCACGGCCGTGATAGAGTAAAAATTAGGGTTTCGCGTCGCAAACATAGGGCTCGCCTCACGAGACTCCATTTTGTGCAAGTACGCCCACTCCAGAACGCGTCACGGCCTGGCCGTGATGGCCATCACGGCCGTGACGCACAGTAGACCTATAAATAAGAGCGCAGCAGACAGAACAAAGGGTCCAGAGGGAGGCATTTGGAGGCACTTGGAGGCTGTGGCTAGGCTAGGGTTTCAACCCTAGAAGGGAGCCAAGAGGGGTTGCTTTGAAGAAGAAGGAAAGCTCACATGGAGCCTCTTCTCTCCTCTTCTCCTATTTCTCTGGTTTGGTTTTCTCTGTTTATGAGTAGCTAATCCCTATTTGTTGGGATTAGATGTAATCAAACTTATTACTATGTATTTGCCTTGACTGATTAATCTATGTTTATGCTTCGTATTAGTGATTAATTTTCCATGCTTAATACTTGTTGTGGCTAGCACCCCCATGACTTGATTTGTGTTTTGGTATGCAATTGGGAAATTCGTATCAGAACCGGAATTGAATTTAATCACCTAGTAAGCCTTGTATCTAGGAATGGAACTAGGTTTATTAGTAATCGCGCAATCCCTAATCTTAATGCAAATTCATTAATCTAGACCACCTAAGGAATTAGGGTCTATTAGTGGATTTAGGCTCTTGCCATCCGAGGAATCGGGGTTTGAGTAGTTTAGTGGATTGATTTTAATAACTGAAGCATGAATGGGAGATATCTAGTCCTGGTAATGCATGAGGTAGAGGTTTGGTGAAGTCTAGTCCCAACATATCCTTTCTGCACTCCAAGTGTTTGTTAAAAGTCCCCAAAAAGACAAAAAGATTTTATTTCTTTTCTTTTGTTTGTTTTACTTTCTCTTGATTAATAGTTTAGTATAGATAGTTGCTGAGTTTGCGAATTGGTAGTTGACATCCAATCCCCGTGGATACGATAACCGGTCTCACCACCGTATTACTTGCACGACTGGGTATACTTGCCCAGAATCGTCAACAAGTTTTTGGCACCGTTGCCGGGGATTTGTTTTGCCAATATCATTAGTAACAGAGGAGGCAACTAATTTAGACATTTTTATTCTTTTTTATTTTTCTGTATATATTTGATCTTTTTCTTTTGAGTTGTGTTTGTGCTAGGTGGATGCAGTTCTTGGAAAATTTGTATTATCCACCTGATGAGGAAGCCTCAAGTAGCGCTTTGGAAGACAACTGGTGTTTGGTAGATTGCATGGATTTGACGGGTCATGTCACTCCAGCACAAGTTGATTACATGACGGGAAGGCTTATATATAACTTCTCCGAGGAGGATTGGGAAACCTTTTGTTCATATTTGCCACCTCCACCACCGTGTATTGTGATTCCCATGGAGCCACATGAAGCAGAAGTTGAGCAGAATCTGGGTGTGGGAATGGATCAAATTGAAGATGAAGTGGTGATGGGGGATAAGTCACAAGAAGAGGGAGTACTTTCCACAAGTCCTTGGGAAATTGAAGAATGGGAATGGAAGGAGCAAACACCGTTGAAAGCTGCTCTAAAACAATATTCCCAAGAGCTATCCGCCTCAGAGGCCAAGGCAAGAGCCAACTGTGACAGTATCGAAACTGTGAAGCAGAACTTCAAAACGCAAGTTGAGGAGATTTGCAAACAATTAGAACAAGAGTCACATGCAGCACAAATTGAGGAAAATCTGGTTTGGGGGATAGTTCAAGATGAAGACGAAGTGGTAATGGAGTCCACCATGCTTGTTGAGCAATCTGAAATTTATGCATTGGACAAATATGTCGGCTTGCATGCATGTGTGGACATTGGTAAGTTAGTCCCTTCCACTAGTCTGGCAAACTTCCTGGTGAAAATGCCATTTGACCCACTAGGAAGTAAGTGCAGTATTATAGTTGAAGAGGTCAATGGTGCTTTTACACACTGGCTGGGTGGAGTTGAAGATAAAGTCATACTACTGCTACAATCTCCACTCCAAGTTCCATTTGATCCGGGAGGAGAATCCTAGGACGTCAAGCTAGTGACGTTAAAGAAGCGCTTATTGGGAGGCAACCCAATTTTTCTTTTCCTTTTTACTTTTTTCCTTCTCTTTAGTTAGTTTTGTTTTTGATTTTCAACTCTTGAATAATTTGAGAAGCTCAAGAGGAAAAATAATAAATTGAGATTTGCCAAGTGATTTCAGGGTAAGAAGGAAGGAGGGAAGAGCAAGAAGACAAGAAAAAGCAACCCAACTTTCAAGCAGTTTCTGACTGAAATGAAAGTCAACACCCGCTACCGCCTCGGTAAGCCGTTCCAATTTTTTTATTTTATTTTATTATATTTTTTTCCTCGCTCCATCTTGATTGTTTACATTGGGGACAATGTAAATTTTTAAGCTTGGGGTAGGGGTATTTTGCATTTGCATTGTTCATGTTGCATTCATATAGCCTTGCATGATAGTTTGCATGTTCACATTATTAGATTGCCCCTTGCCTGAATTTTGCATCCAATTGTGAGAACTAAGTGCCCCATAATTTGAGATAGTGAATTGTTGAACCCAATTTGTTATTCTTGTGATATGGCTGCAAATGAAAATGTTTGAGATGATCTTGGATAGTTGATAATTAGCATATGGTTATGTAGATTTGTGTCTCTCATTGATGGTTGAACTACTAAAATGTGAGATTTTGAGCCAAAGGGGAACTCACAAAATTTTACCCCATTCTTTGTGTTAGAGTATTATTCCTCTTGGTTTGTTTTCTCTAGAACTTGACTTGAAACCATTTTGAAGCTTAAAAATTTTTGAAAACATTTTTGAAAATGATTGAGGCAATAGGTATTTTTCGGGCCTTCTGAGCTTGGAATGATGAAATGCTACCCCTTAGTTGCCCAATTTTGAGCCTGACTGAATAAAATGCTTTTCTTGGTACCCTAAAATGTTTTGATAAATATGCTTGATAAGGGACCTTCTAAAGTATTATAAAAGGGTAAAAAGGTAGTCGAAAAAGTTTGGGAAAAGAATCAGAAAAAAAATAATTCTCTTGATTTGAAAAAATCTCCCCTTCTCCAAATAAAAGAAAAAGAAAAGAAAAAAAAATAGAGAAGGGGATAAAAAAAAAAGAAATGAGAAATAAAAAGAAAAAGAAAGAAAAGAAAGGTGGAAAGTGAATTGAAACCCAAAAAGGTATTTTAGAAGGTCATGCTTTGCAAATGTTGATATGTTGTGTAGCCTTTTGAAATGTCTTTTTATTGATTTCCCCACCTAACGATTAATCCCATGGCCCCGTTACAACCAAATAAAAGACCTTTTGATTCTTAATTGTTTTCATTAATAAAGTAGAGATTGGGTTGATAGTCAAGCCTATGGTAGGATTCATTCCTTGAGGAAAATTGAGTGAAATGTCATATACCCCTAAACACTTGAGTGAGGTTAGAAAGAGAGCCAAGCAAAAGAACAAGCTTGGGGTGAGCTTCAAGTGAGAAAGAGTGCCCAAATCAGTGAGAACATGAGTCTAAGGAACCTAAGCCTCTAATTGGACTTGAATTGATTGTCTCTTACTGAATTGTTTGAATTGCCTATTGCTTGGATTATTTGCTCGGGTTCTTGGTTCACTATCAATGTTCTGTTTATTCTTATGGCCTTAGTGATTGCTTGAGGACAAGCAATTGAATAAGCTTGGGGTGATTTGATAGTGTGATTTTACATGATATTTTCTGTATACTTTTGCATGCATTTTGCATATAGATTAGGCATTCTTTATTTGGTTTTTATTAGATTTTCCCTTGGAACGGGTGAAGCGGTTTCTTGGTGTTGTTTTGCAGGAATTCAAGGAAAAATGCTCAAAATTAGCCTTGATGGAGCTTGGATGAAATAGAGCTTGAAAAGTGAAGAATATGAGCCAAACAGAGCCCATCACGGCCTGGCCGTGATGACCATCACGGCCATGATCAAGCAGAGCAGAAGGCAAAAGTCAGAAGCTATCACGGCCTGCCCATGATATGCATCACGGCCGTGATAGAGTAAAAATTAGGGTTTCGCGTCGCGAACATAGGGCTCGCCTCACGAGACTCCATTTTGTGCAAGTACGCCCACTCCAGAACGCGTCACGGCCTGGCCGTGATGGCCATCACGGCCGTGACGCGCAGTAGACCTATAAATAAGAGCGCAGCAGACAGAACAAAGGGTCCAGAGGGAGGCATTTGGAGGCACTTGGAGGCTGTGGCTGGGCTAGGGTTTCAACCCTAGAAGGGAGCCAAGAGGGGTTGCTTTGAAGAAGAAGGAAAGCTCACATGGAGCCTCTTCTCTCCTCTTCTCCTATTTCTCTGGTTTGGTTTTCTCTGTTTATGAGTAGCTAATCCCTATTTGTTGGGATTAGATGTAATCAAACTTATTACTATATATTTGCCTTGACTGATTAATCTATGTTTATGCTTCGTATTAGTGATTAATTTTCCATGCTTAATGCTTGTTGTGGCTAGCACCCCCATGACTTGATTTGTGTTTTGGTATGCAATTGGGAAATTCGTATCAGAACCGGAATTGAATTTAATCACCTAGTAAGCCTTGTATCTAGGAATGGAACTAGGTTTATTAGTAATCGCGTAATCCCTAATCTTAATGCAAATTCATTAATCTAGGCCACCTAAGGAATTAGGGTCTATTAGTGGATTTAGGCTCTTGCCATCCGAGGAATCGGGGTTTGAGTAGTTTAGTGGATTGATTTTAATATCTGAAGCATGAATGGGAGGTATCTAGTCCTGGTAATGCATGAGGTAGAGGTTTGGTGAAGTCTAGTCGTCCCAACATATCCTTTCTGCACTCCAAGTGTTTGTTAAAAGTCCCCAAAAAGACAAAAAGATTTTATTTCTTTTCTTTTGTTTGTTTTACTTTCTCTTGATTAATAGTTTAGTCTAGATAGTTGCTGAGTTTGGAATTGGTAGTTGACATCCAATCCCCGTGGATACGATAACCGGTCTCACCACCGTATTACTTGCATGACTGGGTATACTTGCCCAGAATCGTCAACAATGTTGAAAGTTTTTCGAGATTCAGAGCATAAACTGGTCAAAATTTCGTGGCAGTTTCTGGTGATTGATGAGAGAATGACTTTGCCTTATAACTCCTCCACTTAACATAAATGTCATTTATGGCTTAGGAAAAGTGATGTCAAAGTGATTGGAATGGAGGAAGGAGCCGTGAGTTTTGGGTTGGATTTGGTCAAATTTTCCAATGGCATGGCTTGTAATTGTCATAAAAAGACAAGGGTAAAATGGTCATTTCATAGCAAAAATTCACTTTGTCATAAATGCGCCATTATGACCATTATGACTCGGATAAGCTCGTCATAAATGCTCGTCAAGTCGGTCAAATCCATCATCTCAGCTACGTTGCCGACTCCGGGTTTCATCTGGCGCAGGCTTTTCCTAGAGATAATCTCGACGTATACGCCTGCAACAAATATAATATTTTAATTTTTTACCAAAATTTTCAAAACTTCCAGTATCGTAGCAAATACGATAAAAACATTTTTCATCTCGTTCATGAATTAAAATTAGGTCTTTTGAGCAGTATAATTATACTGTCAATGGAATTCGCAGGCCGGGTTTCGCCTGACTTTCCAACCTAAATTTTAATCGTAGCTTCCTACATTCAAGTAGGATTGAGTAGTAAACTTCGTTTAATTAAAACAATTTTCTAAAACTCAAATAAATTTATAAACATATTTATATGTATTACTATTATTTCAAACAGCGAAATACAGGGTGTTACATATAGTACTTCCATCCCTTCCCTGCACCAGAAGCATTACCCTAGTTGATGATTTGACTATTTATATTGCTGAAGAATTCCAACATATTTATTTACTTGATTAGTTATTCATGTTCATATTTCATGACACAATGGTCTTATCATTTGATTATAGACTAATGTGTCAAAATCTTTAATTATTAGGGATTTGTTGACATGAACAAACCCCAAAAAATGATCCCTGCTGCTGCTGGTTTGGTGTATTAAAATGGTAGACTTCATTTTCAATTGATGTGGCATACTCTTGTTTATTCTGTTTTAATTACCACTATCATTGTATTGCCTGTGTGTGGATTGGTTTAGTAATCCTCTCAAGTGTCTGAATTTGGTAGATGAAAGCTTTGCCCTCTGATGAATATCTTTTGAATGGGGGAGCAGACTTAATATTGCTGTAAATGGGTAAAATTCAATGGTCAGAGTTTCCTTGAAGCAAAAGGTATATGGATTCTTTCATGTGTTTGTTGTTGTTTTATGTGGTTGTGCAAGCACTGCATAAGATTTCAACCCTATCCTTTATATTGCAGGTTTCTTGTAAAAAATGTTGATAGAGATGAGTTCATGGCTACCTTGTTTGAAGAATCAGCAGGATACCTTGTTTCAAGAATCAGCAGATTATGATTTTATTATGTTATAAACCTTGTTTTCTTATGTATTTGCACTTGTGTATTTCTAAACTACCGACTTCTAGGCTTCTCTATCTTTGTGTTTAATTAGTATGCATGGAGTGAAACATTGAACATTCTTCCATCTTTCATGATGAGGGCTCACAGTGACCCAATGTATGAATTAAGGTCCAATTGTGTATTTAGATGGTAAAATTAACCCAAAATTGGAAAAAAGTACTCAAAAATTAAGTTTGGCCCAAAAAGCGAATCTGGCCCACCCATACCCGTGTCAACCCGCCCGATCATCCGCTCAACCCGACCTAACCGCCACCCGACCAAACCGAACAACATTTGGGCGGAAATGGACCATAAAATTGAATGGCCGGTTTACGGCGGATTGGGCTTTTTGAGCCCGAAACCGATCGAAATCGACCACTGCTCACCCCTATATATGTCATATTGATGTGGGCTAATGATTTCTTTTAACAGGATCATGGCTCGAGGCCGAGGTCGAGGTCGAGGACGTGGCAGACGTGGTGGTTGTAGAACGATAGAGGGTGTAGAGGATGAGCCTCATCATCCAGAGGCAGGGTTTGGAGGTGGTGGAGAGTCCGCCGAGACTCTTTGGACTATCCGCGAGTTAGCATCCGTTCTGTTGCAGCAGGCGCAGTATAATGCTCAGAGGGTACAGGAAGAGGCAGAGTTATAGGAACGGCCGGATAGGAGGAGAGTCGCTGAGGCTGAGGATGCAGGATTGGCTACCTTTCTCAACGGTAAGCCACCACAGTTTGGTGGAGAATATGATCCAGAGCGAGCAGAGTGGTGGATTCAGGAGCTCGAGAAGATCTTTGATACCATGAGATGTAGAGATGATAGGAAGGTGACCTATGCCGCCTTCATGATAACCGGAGGGGCTGAGTCATGGTGGAGAGGCAAGAGGAGATTGCTAGAGGCTGAGGGCAGACTGGTCAGTTGGGAGCTGTTCAGAGAGTGTTTCTTTGAGAAGTACTTCTCGCGATTAGTCAGGCGCGAGAAGGAAAGAGAGTTCATGAGTCTCCAGCAAGAAGAAAGGTATGTTGGTGATTACGTGGCCAGATTCGAGGCCCTGATTCAGTTTTTTGAGTTCTACCAGAGGTTTCCAGATGAGGACTGGATGTGCTGGAGATTCGAGGAGGGTTTACAGCATCAGTTGAGGAGGGCTATAGTGCCCTTGGATATCCTGAGTTTCCAAGAGCTTGTAGAGAGGTGCAGTGCCATTGAGAGTATGGACCAGAGGCAGGCTGCAGAGCAGAGACAACAGCGTAGTAGGGGTCCTACCAGAGCCGGTCATCAGAGGAGAGGTGATAAGAGGTTCTCAGTGGAGGAGAGGACCATACATTAGACCGGGACAGAGCGCTCAGACATCTGCACCACCAGCACCAGTTACCAGAGAGGGCCAGCAGCAGAGGGCCCTAGTGTGTTTCAGATGCGGAGGTCCGCATTATATCAGGGATTGCACAGATGGATTTGGTTGCTACGACTGTGGCAAACCAGGTCATTTTGCTAGGGACTGCCGACGGAGAGCGGTACAGCAGCAGCCAGCAGTCGGCATATGAGCTAGTAGTTCTAGAGGAGCCAGTGGTTCCAGAAGAGGAGCTGGGAGAGGGGTTCCAACAGCGGGACGACAGACGGTTAGACCTCAAGTCACAGGGATGGTGTTTATAGTGTGAGGATGAGTCCTCTCAATCTGTAGATCTTATTCAAGGTATGTGTTTAATATCTGGCAGACTCTCGTCTGTGTTGTTTGATTCAGGAGCTACACATTCTTTTGTGACCCATGAGTGCGTAAATCATTTACATTTACCTGTTTCTCAGCTACCATATGCCCTGACAGTATCCACCCTACCAGTGATCCTTTGATCACTATGTCTGTTTGCTTACAGTGTCCTATAGTTGTTGAAAATAGGGTATTTCTTGTAGATCTCATCTATTTGCCTATACAGCAGATAGACGTTATCCTTGGTATGGATTGGCTTTCGGCTAACCATGTAGTGTTAGACTGAGCCCGAATGACCTTATCTTATATTGAGCCTTCTAGCATGGTATCTTCCAATGAAGGAGCAACTATGAGGGGTGGTGGTTCTCAACAGTATGTGATTCTTTTTTCTTTGGAAGCTAAGGAGACTCTGAGTATAGATTCTCTGCCTATTGCGAGAGAGTTTCCTGAGGTTTTCCCTCATGATGTTCCAGGTTTGCCACCAGAGAGGGAGGTGGAGTTCGCTATGGATCTTATACCAGGGACCATACCTATATCAGTAGCTCCTTATCGGATGTCACCAGTAGAGTTGGCATAGTTGAAGAAACAGTTGGATGACATGATGAAGAAGGAATTCATCAGATCGAGTGTTTCGCCTTGGGGAGCACCGGTATTGTTTGTCAAGAAAAAAGGCGGAAGTTCTAGGTTGTGCACGGATTATAGGCAGTTGAACAAAGTTACAATCAAGAACAAATATCCGTTACTTAGGATAGATGATCGGTTGAAGGGAGCTTCAGTGTTTCCCAAGATAGATTTAAGATCAGGATACCATCAGATTAGGGTTAAGAAGGAGGATATACCTAATACCGCTTTCAGGATGAGGTATGGACACTACGAGTACCTAGTTATGCCATTTGGTGTAACCAATGCTCCAGTGGTGTTCATGGATTATATGAATAGGATCTTTATACCGTTCCTCGACAAGTTTGTTGTAGTGTTTATAGATGATATTCTTATCTACTCCCGTAGCCAGGAAGAACACGAGGAACCTCTGAGAGTGGTGTTACAGGTGTTGAGAGATAGGCAGTTGTATGCTAATCTATCCAAGTATGAATTTTGGATAGAGGAAGTACAGTTTCTAGGGCATGTAATCAACAAGAAAGGGATAGTTGTTGATCCAGTTAAGGTAGAGGTCGTGATTAAGTGGGAAAGGCCTAAGTTAGTTAGTGAGGTGAGGAGTTTCCTAGGATTAGCCGGGTATCACAGGAGGTTCATCGAGGGTTTCTCGAAGATTGCGTTGCCTATGACGCAGTTAACGAGAAAAGGTACAGCGTTTGTGTGGACGGAGAAGTGTGAGAAGAGCTTTCAAAAGCTAAAGGAGAAGTTGACTACATCTCCTGTGCTGACATTACCAGATCCATTAGGACAGTTTGACGTGTACTGTGATGCGTCATATCAAGGATTGGGTTGTGTGTTGATGCAAGAGGGAAGAGTTGTGGCTTATGCTTCCCAACAGTTGAGGGTTCATGAAAGAAATTACCCAACCCATGATCTGGAGTTAGCAGCCATAGTGTTCGCATTGAAGATATGGCGACACTATCTTTATGGAGCTAAGTTCAATGTGTTCAGCGACCACAAGAGTTTAAAGTATTTGTTTGATCAGAAGGAGTTGAACATGAGGCAACGTAGATGGATGGAATTCATTAAGGATTATGAGTTTGATCTTCAATACCACCAGGGAAGGCTAATGTTGTAGCGGATGCACTAAGTCGAAAATCCTTGCATGAGTCCACAATGATGGTGAAAGAGATGGAGTTGCTTGAACAGTTTAGAGATTTGAACCTAGGTATGGATTTGACTGAGGATAGAATATGCTTAGGTATGATCACCATCAGTGGTGAGTTTTTGAGAGATCTTAAGGTTAAATAGGATCAGGATGAATACATGGTAGAGGATCTTAAGGTTTTTGAGGATCAGATGGGGTGTTAAGGTTTAGAGATCGGATATGTGTGCCAGAGGAATTAGAGATTAGGAAGATGATCTTAGAGGAGGCACATAAAAGTAATCTGAATTTCCACCCAGGAGCCACCAAGATGTACCAAGACTTGAAGAAGATGTTTTGGTTGCCAAAGATGAAGAAAGAAGTGGCGGAGTATGTTCTATAATGTTTGGTATGTCAGAAAGCTAAGATAGAGCATCAAAATCCCGCCGGGGTGTTGCAGTCCTTGGATATCCCAGAGTGGAAGTGGGATAGCACAGTGATGGACTTTGTTGGATTACCACGAACTCCGAAGAGGTTTGATGCGATTTGGGTTATCATTGATAGGTTGACGAACTGTGCTCACTTCTTACCTATTGGTGAGAGTTATAGTCTTGAAAGGTTGACCCAGATCTACATCAAAGAAGTTGTGAGGTTACATGGTGTGCCGTCGAGTATTATCTCTGACCGAGATCCCAGATTTACATCTAGATTTTGGAGACAGTTACACGATGCTTTGGGAACAAAGTTAAGGATGAGTTCTGCTTATCATCCTCAAACGGATGGACAGTCTGAGAGAACAATTCAATCATTGGAGGATCTTTTCAGAGCCTATGTGTTGGAACATGTTGGCAGTTGGGATGAATTCCTACCATTGATTGAGTTCACATACAATAGCAGTTTCCATAGCAGCATCAGGATGGCACCGTATGAGGCTCTGTATGGGAGAAAGTGTAGGACTCCGTTGTGTTGGTATGAGACTGGCGAGAGCCAAGTGTTGGGTCCTGATGTGGTACAACAAACAACAGAACAAGTTAGGAAAATAAGAGAGAAAATGAAGGAAGCCCAGGATCGGCAAAGAAGCTACAGTAACAAGAGGAGGAGACCCTTAGAGTTCCAAGAAGGTGATCACGTGTTCTGAGAGTCACCCCGAAGACCGAAATTGGCAGAGCTATAAAGTCTAGAAAGCTCACTCCCCGATTCATTGGACCATTTTAGATTCTTCGACGAATTGGTCCAGTAGCTTACCAAATAGCCTCACCGCCTTACCTTTCCAACCTTTACGATGTCTTCCATGTTTCCCATTTAATAAAATATTACCCTAATCCTTCTCATGTCATTGAGCCTGAGTCAATACAACTCCGAGAGAATCTGGAATATGAGTCTTTACCGTCTAAGATTGCAGATTGAAGGATTAAAGAACTCCGTGGTAAACAAATTCCCCTGGTCTGGGTCATATGGGATAGTGTTACTGGAGATTCTACTTGGGAGTGTGAGGCGAACATTCAGCTGCAATACCCCCATCTGTTTTCAGGTATGTAAATTCCGAGGACATAATTTCTTTTAAGGGGGGTAGAAATGGAACAGCCGTAATTTTATGTTTTGTTTAAGTAAGAGGATTAGGTTTAAGGTTTGGATTAAATAGTTAAGATATTTTTTGAGGTCTAGGAACCTTTGCATGGAAAGTACGAAGTCATCTCGAGTGAGGTTGAACGTGAAAACAACTTAGGGTTTTCCCCAATTATCGTCTTTAAGACGTATGAGTGTGAAATAAGAAATTTGGAGTTAGGGTTGAGATTAGGCATTTTTTATGGTTTGAGGTTGTTTATTAGGTCTAGATGAGGCTATATCTCAAAGTTGCGGTCAATCGGACTTCAACCGAGCTCTGATCGCGAAAAAACGCACGAGGTCAACGTTGCTGACTAGAGGCCATGCTGAGCGCGGGGGAGTTGACGCTAAGCGTGGGGAAGTGGTACCATGCACGAGGACACGTGGCGGTGACGTGGCATGCATGCAAGCACGCTGGTGGACGCTCCCACGCTGAGCATGGGTAAACTCACGCTGAGCTTGAGCGCTAGGAATTTGAAAAAAAAATAAAAAGGGCTCAATTGATTTCACTTGAGCCATTTGAAACCGAAAACAGAGAAGGAGACCTGAGAGTTGGAAAGAACAGAAAGCCAGAGAGTTCTAGAGAGAGAGGGAGAGAATTAGAGAGAGAGTTAGAGAATGAGAGAGGGAGATCACTAAAGAAACCTAAAACACCATTGTTGAGAGCATTAGGAGTTGGAACAGTTTCAGAGAAATCATCACCAAGCCTTCATCCTCTGTTGGATTGTGTCCAAATTTGACATGGGGGTTCTAAGCTAGTAGTTCTTCATATCTAACGGTTGGAAGTTCTGTACCTTTTCCATAGTACGAGTTATTCTGCCTAGATTTTGGAGTTGAGTTCAACTCGGGTAGCTCCAGACCAGTCATCTTGATAGGTTCATCCATGGCGCATCCACCGTTGGATCGAGCTGAAAGTTTTGGATAAGGTAAAGGGAAGGTAGTTATTTAATCTCACCGTTCAATTTTGTACAAAAATGTCTGGATTGTGATATATGAGGCCAAATCAGTGGCAGATTTGGTGTTATTTGCTTCCGATTTTGAGTTCCTTTCAATGTGCCTTTTACAATGTGATTCGTAGGTGGATTTTGAGGCTCGGGGACCCTATTTCTAGGTGAGGCGGAATCGAGGAGTTTTGAGAACGCTTCGTTTTAGTTCTTTCGTCTCGTTCCGTGCAGCGCGCGACTCTGCAGGTGGGGGAAAGAAACTATTTAACGTCGGAAACGGCACGGTTACATTTAATTAGATAATGACGTAGGGTGACCCAAACCCTATACAAGAGCGAGTAACGGACATTGTCTATACCATATTGGGGGCTACTTAGTGACACCGATGATGATATAGGAATTGTGCGTTATCGTCATTTCACTATATGAGGATGAGTCACCAAGCATTTATGAGCATTAAATTCTAGTAATCACGACTCTTAGGTAAAAAGACCAAAATACCCCCAAGCTTTCGCAGGTATTAACAAGACACAACTACGCACTCTTAACCACTCATTTTATATGGTTGTAAACCTCCCACGTCTATTCAATTTCGTGCATCCACCACCAATAAATCATACCTGTTTTATTTTGCTCTCGTTTCATTATTTTCCTCTCAAAAACCGAAATCGGGTAAATGACGGAGTTGCGTACGAAATTTCCGGGAACCGCTAACGGATAGGATCGGTGACTCATTGGTGAGTCACTATGGGTAGTCTAAAATCAGCCACACCTCCATCAAATGTGAGCCACATATTATTAACCATGGTTAGCCAAAATAACCTTAGTTAAGTTAATTATAACCTTAGTTAAGTTAATTATTAACTATAGTTAAGCTTATATTAATTAAATAATCACAAAAGCTATTAATCCAACATATAATAAACCAAACAAGGCCTAAGATATAGCCTATATATACCACAAAACCGCAGCCCCTTCACTCACACCTTCATTCTCTTCATCTTCCTCACCAACTAAGTTACAAAACCATAAGAGCACTGAATCCCCACAAAAAATATGACCCTCTTCCTTTCTGAAAGTAAAAAAACTCTAAACATAAAAGTTTTTCCTGTTTCTCTCTTATTTCCATCAAGCTAAAGATCATCAAAAACAGATAAATGGATTGGGAGATAGGCTCAAAAAACCGAAACTGCCCAGAATTCTCAGCAACCCACGAAACAACAGAAAGAAGATCCTTTTCACCCCTGTTATGATGTGAAACAAATGAAACCTTAAACACAAAAGTTGTTCCTTTTCTTCTTATCTTTCTTACAAGACAAAGTTCGTGATTTTTGGATGAGTATATTGTGAGATACACTCACAATACCATCACACCCTCAAGCTGTCCAGTTTTCAACTTAGTGAAGGTTGATCATTTTCTTCATTTCTTCAATATTCAAGAGGTAAAATCTCTTCTCCTTAATCATATAAGTCTTATCCTTCATTTATTTTGTAAGATCAAGCCATGATCATCAAGTTTTCATAAATTTCCATTCCTAGATCTAGAACTTCAAATAATTCTAGAAAATTGTAGAAAAATCCTTTTAATGTGAAACCAATTTCTATGATCTTGTGATGTCTTCTACTTTCATTATCCAAGAGAATGTAATCAAAAACATTTTCATTCCCTATTTTCTTTAAGTGGCCGAATCTCACTCAAAGGAGGGTTTGATGATTTTGTTTTCATTTTTGAAATCTAATGTTTGATTTGAGCTCTTTAGTACCTATATGTTATAAATCCAAGAGCTTGAATCCAACTAAATTTCCTAGCCTATTTTTCTAATATAGACCGAAACCCTAACCTTTGGGTTAGAGGATTTTGGTTCAATTATTTTAGTTATGATCATTGGTTTTATAGTTATAAATGCTTAAGGATCATTGCTCTAGGAGTTTGTGAAATTTTGAAATCCCTAGCCTTATTTTGGGTTGTCATAGCTGAACCGAGCCTTTTGTGGTTAAGGATGAACTTTGTTTGATTAATTCATTCTAATGTTGATTGGTTGAAGGTTAATTTAATAACCGTAGGGTCGTGACGAGGAGTGGGAAGTTCGTGTTTCCGGAGATAAGCTCAGGTGGGAGAAAGAACCATTCCATCGTCGGAATCGATAAGTAGTATATAATTTATAATAATGGTGTAGGGCGACCTAAACCCTACTAGTGGTCGAATAATCGACAATACCAAAATCGTATTGGAAACTTTTCCGTAATACCAATGACGATTTGGGAATTGTAGGTTTATCGCCTTAGGTTAATTATTCATATTTGAGGATATCTGAATTATTTACTTTTGACTGTTTGTGATCCGCTGGTTGAGGTATTCTAATGCATGTGACGTTTATTTTGGTGTTTGAATATTTTATTGATTATTGTGTTATGCATGATCTGTCTGGTTTGATAAATTGCTTAGTTGATTTTAAGTAAAGATATATATTGCTCGGAGGTATTTTGTTTGGGTGAGAGTTTTGAATATGAATTAGAGGTACCTCGCTATTATTTTATAGAAGTGATGTGATATAGAATGTAAGTGGAGGTTATGAGGAAAAGCTTGAGGTATTAGGTTGTTATTGATAAAAATCAGTGAGAATCATATGTTGCATTGTTGTTCATAACCGTGTATTTGAGATACACGAGGTCCGAAGTTCTCGTGGACCGTTCCAAATTAGAAGTTAAGTTGTGCAACTACAGTGTCATTTCTATGCATGAGTACCCTTGACATAGTTGAGAGAGAAAATCAAGGTGTGCAGCGATGGTACTGTGCAGCTATAGTGTCATTGTTTTGCATGAGTATTCTCACCATGGATGAGAATGTGCACCGGCGTTGGGAACGTGTCACTTGGACGACTGACTGACATTCCTAACGAGGGATGTGTGACAGAATTAGCAGTGGCCACGTCAGCATAAAGGTTTAGTTGCATGAGTTGGAGGGTAGAGGATGATGTTATAAAGTATGGATGATTGTAAATTGTGAGTGATGCATGTTTGTGACTATTATTCTATTATATGTTATGAATCTTTTCCGCTTATGATGATAGAACTGTTTCTTATCTCCCTATTTCTGTACTTTTGTGTATGTCTACTTTGTTATGTTAGAAGACCAGATGGACGAATATGTTGCTGAGGAGATGGATGGAACCCTGTACGAGACGAAGGTTGTTGAGGAGTTGAATGATATTCCGTATGAAGCTGACGCTGGAAAAAAACCTACTGATCCTAATAATATATTGTAGTAAGTTTAGGGCCAGTGAGTCATATAAGACATTTTTATTTTTCGTTAGTTATAAGCAGTTTGTATAAATAAGTACCTGTGTGGGATCCTACTGAGAGGATACCCTAAACAGTGTTGTGTAAAATAAAGGATAATTATGTGTGTATATAGTTTTGGTGTGATTTATATTTGCAGAAGTTATATGATTATTAATTAAGTTTTAATTTTTACGTATTTTCAACGATAAGCGCGTGATTAAGTAAATAAATAATAAGGTTCTAATTTAATAATACAATGGGGCACAACGGGGTGTCTCAGGATAGAGGAAAGATCCTAGATGTGGATTGAGGATGATTGTGTTACATATATTTATACTAGGGAGACGGATGTTTAGTGTGCCGTTATTTAATTAAATGTAGCTAAATCCTTTCCACGTTTGATGTTATATGGTTTCTTATCCTATTTTATCTATATTGCATATGTTTTTTTTATGTGATCGTGATGAGAAGATCCTACGTGGGAGCCAGCTATGGAGGAGCTTGATGGGACCTCGTATGAGCCAGATGTTGGAGGACGAGCAGTGGATCCTCATAGTTGAGTACAGAGTCTATGGCCAGTGCGGCTTGTTTCTTTAGAATGTTATTTTTATTTTCTGTTGGATTATCAGTTTGTACATTTTGGGATCCAAATGATGGGATTTCCCTCTATTGTACTGTATCAGGTCTTGAGGTGTATATGTTATGTATGTACGTATATATGTTGTGTATATTTTAAGTTTTTACTTTTTTCCGCTATTTTAATATATCAGCTTAAAGATAATAACAAAATTAGGTCTTAATATTTTTGGTTCTCTTTAATGGGACGTCGGGACGTCTCAAAGCACGCCACCATGTCGTGTGCGTCTCTGGTTGGATTGTTTGGAGCGTTTCTGGTTTGATTTGTAATGGCTTGTCCCTGGACGTTTCTTAATACGGATTCTCCATCGGTTCCACAACAAAAATCTTTTGCCTAAGCTTTGAATGGTTGGTTTGACACCCCATTTAGTCAGCTTCCTCGTCTGTACGTGAAGGAAGACTCTGTCTCCATCGAAATCTCTGAGGATGAATATCAAAGGGGGTTGGAATGTTGCAAAAACAATCTCCATGGTCGCTTGTTGTTGCTGAAGGGTGATACCCCTGTTAAGATCTCCGACTTACGTGACAAACTTCAAATTTATGGAAGTCTTTGGGTGGTCCATGGAGAATGATACAGTTAGGTAGGGGTGGGAATATGCTAGGCCGCTCGTCAGGGGCCTATGGCCTGGCCTATTTAAGGCCTAGCCTGGCCTGGCTTGTTTAATAAAAAGACTAGGCCTGAGCTTTTCAAAAAGCCTTTTTAGTTAAATAGGTCATGCTTAGGCTTATAAAAAAGCCTTTTAAGCTTAGTAGACTGGCCTACTTATAAATAATAAATATAAATAATATAAATAAATAATATTATTTTTTATAAAATATAAAATCTAAATATATTATATTATATATTATTATATTATTATATTATATATATATATATATATATTAATATATTAATATTAAATTAAATATATATACATATATATATATAATGTTGTTTTAACAAAATAATATGCATTTTAAGCAAAATGGGATTATTTACATAGATATAGATATAGGTATATATGTTGCAATTTGCTATTTATTTATAGAATGTTGGTTTGCTTTACATGTATACTTTAAGTGATGTGGGACTAACTCTCAATGAAGCATCACTGTATACATGAAACTTGTTTTTAAGCAGCACCTGCTACCAAAGCATGTTGCTATCTCATATGGACCCTTTTACAACCGGTGATGCAAATTAGGTGACCAACACCTTTTTTCTAGGCATAACTTCTAATGAAACCAATATCAGTCTCTTTGGGGATTGAAATTTCCGATTGTGGTTTTGTTCCTTCGCTTACTAGGCTCCATAGTTGCGTAGAAGTCATCCGGTTTCCTTTATTAGATAATAGTAGTTAGTCCCACGTTGCTAAAAGTATACATGTGAAGCAGGCCTTCATTCTATAAATAGAGAACAAATAGAAGTTGAAATTATTGGATGAGTAATTAAGAAGGCTCATTGGGTGCCTTATATTGCTTGCTAGAAGGCCCTTATTAGTAGTTCAAATAGAGAACTTGACCCATTTAATGGCCTATTACATAGCCTATTTAGAGATAAGCCAAATGTCCCATTTGAAGCCTTTAATATGAAATAGGCCTTTAAAAACCCTAACAGGTCAGGCCAGACTTTTAAAAAGGCCAGACCAGGTCTCAAAAAAAAATCTTTGATAGGTAACAGGTCAGGCTTAGACTTTCTTATTTTTAAACACGCTAGGCCTATTTAAGCAAAGTCTGGCCTGACCTATTCCCACCCCTACCGTTAGGAAAGGGATTTTATGAATTCAGTTTTGCTTCTCAAAATGATATGCTTAATGTACTGGCTGTTGGGGCTTGGAACTTTCATCAGGGCCATTGCGTCTTTCTCAGTGGTCACCAGATTTTATTCCTAATAAGCAAAAGCAAACCCATGCTTAATGCTGGATCAGGATTCATGACTTGTCACGGGAATATTGGCGTTCAAAATTGTTGTTTGAAATTGCAGGTGGTTTGGGTACTCCAATCAGTTTGGATGAAGCAACTCATACTAGGACATATGGTCACTATGCTCGAGTTTTAGTGGATGTTGATTTAACAGGGAAGTTGATCAAGGAGATTCTGGTTGAACGTGAAGATTTTGCATTTTCTGTCGGTATCGAATATGAGAAGTTTCCTTCTTTATGCTCTCATAGTAAATTAATTGGGCACTTGGCTACAAATTGTAAGAAACTAATTGGCAAGGAAAACGTGGTTGATCTGCCATTGGTACAGAAGACTATGCAGGCATATGTCCCTAAGGTTCTAGATCAAAAACCTATTGAAGATAATGGGCAGAATGTTACATCTCCGGGAGAAAAATTGAATGAAAACGAATCGGTTGAGACCGTTTAAGATGAGTCTATATCCCCTGATCATGTCTCAAATTCCATCCCACAAAACTCAACTTTTGTTGTAACTAATGTTGTCGATGGCTCTATAGACAATATTTCAACTTTTGTGGCAGCTAATGCTGATTCTACAACCAAGGATATACCAGTGCCCGAGCATTCCACAACTACCTGTGATTTAACAGTTAGTCGTAAGAATCTTGAGACTCCTGTGAATTCAAATCCTATGCACCCTAATGTTGCTCATGATTTGAAAATACTTGCCAAGTTTTTTGGAAATAGGGATGAGGATGACCCAGATAATGACTCTCCCTTAGCGGAGCCATTGAATAACGATATTGCTGTTGAAGTTGATTCTGATTTCACGGTGGTTTTGTCTAAATCTCAGAAATATAATCCAAGGAAGAATAGAAAGCGTAATGTTAGATTTTATTGACTGTTGTTTTTGCATGAGTTTTGGTTTATGTCCCCCATGCTCTTATTTTCTTTTTCTTTTTTTTTTCAATAAATGGTGACATACGGTCACCTTGCCTTAAAAAAAATAGTTCATATAAAATCATATATCATAAATGTTTGGATTCATCAAAATCAAAAGGTAATAAAGCTTTAAGCGCTTAGAGACTTAACAACGGAGGTGTCAAATCATTTCTGAAACCACTTCTCTGTTGGTGTAGCATAACATTTGAAGCAATCTAACAATTTTATGAGGATGTATGTAAATGTATCTTAAATATATAGAACATCCTTACATGCATGCAATAGCAATAATAAGACAAATTTACAAAACATTAATTTCATTTAAGTGGTATTTAGATAATTTCACCATCGGGTGCGGGTACCCACGGATACGAGTATCCTAATACTCGCCCTCGTCCCATTAATAAACAGGTAGAGAAAATATCCATTTATTTTACCCACGGGTATTTGTTAGGCTACATGTGCCATGCACATTATGGGTTTTATTCGTGGATATCCGTGCATATGGATAAAATTACCATACCTAGTTTTAAGTTAGAATTTCATGTAAATAGACAAAGCAATCGAAAGTGTTTAGAAACAAATCAATTACAATAAAAGTTAATAAAAAGAAAGGCTTAAAATTTTTGAATTTCAACTCAAAATAGATTATTTTGAAATTAAATATCCAATAATCCTTACACATTTCAAAATAATTTACGAACATAATTAATAATAAAATTTTGAGTTAAAAACATCATGAGTATTAATGTCTCGAGTCTAATATCTTTTGTACTATGAACCATATCTAGATCTATAGTTCAATAATATATAGTTTGAATTGGTGCATTTTTTAAAATTCTATGAACCAATACATTTTTGTATAAGTTGAAACCAATACACCCTCACAGTTCAAGGAAAATATCCTCTCCATTTTACATGAGAAATGGATTGCTCCATTACTAAGCTTTTGGAGAAATAAATGATACTCTCCACTATTTGTGTATTGAGACACCCATTCTCGGGATATCACATTTAAAGAAACTCGATTGCAGAAAAATAACTCAAGTGAACTTAAAATAATTGTTGCTGGTTACTTTCGGAAAAATATAATTTTCTAGTTACTTATCCTTTAAAAAATGGTGGTAAATTTTTTTTTCTTTTAATACAATTATTACCTAAGCATACATACAACATCATTAACATACACACGTCGATATATATCATATATGCATCATAGTATCATACATCACCCGACCTTTATTGTACCGGGTCACTAGTCACAGTCACACATTTAGAAGATAAAACAAAGCCACACTAAAACGAGAAAAGCTTAAAACAAACCTAGTGGGAGTCTGAACTGCTACAACCCAAAAAGAAGGTTCTCCACAACAAGATTTCATACTAACAAAAATCCCACCATCCTATAGTTAGATCAATACCCTACAGCTGGTCAATCTACAGAAAACCGTTAGGAAGTCCGGTAAAGACTTCCTCACCAGGGGGAGGTGGATCCGGAGATAATGCCTCCACTCCTGCCCCCACATTAGGCACCACTGCATCATCCGGGGAATGATGAATTGGGTCCTCAACTGGATCCTCTTCAGGATCCTCCTCATCAACATCATGAATCCCTCCAGGTACTAAGATGATAGGAGTCAGAGGTCCATTCGGTGGCACTGCTTGTAGAGGCTCAACATAGTGGGGAGGGTAGTGCTCAAGATCTCCCTACTGCACTAAATACTGTAGGATCATCCAGATAGGTGGAAGTGAGAGTTGGATAGTCTCCATACTATGTACTCGGTGTTGCGGTCCATCTGCAACAATCCCTGACAAAGTCCTCACCGGACCAGTATAGACAACACTCCCGACTCCAGGGTTGATTTCCCAGGTGTTGCTCTCATCAGATTTGTCAAAAACTAGGGCTCGGATCCCCGGGTAAGCCAAGTCCGGCTCGTTCGGATCCATCTGTACTCAACATACATAACCCACACTTAAAATGCACAACAGAAGGTATAAAAGGGCGAGTCGCCAATATACGTGTTCAAAAAGATAACTATATGCACGACACAAAGAAACATATACAAAATGTTCACAGTATATAAACAATAACCATAGAGTAATAATTCAGTCCACAGGGTCTCATACCGAGCATTCATTGAAATTTTAGAAGAATGCATGACACTTCAATAATCTAGCTCTCACTCACAACTCTACCAAACCTTGTTTTTCATTTACGCAGATCAGGCGTTTTAAATGGATCGTTGCCAACGAAAAGAATCCAATGTCCAACAGATTTCAACTAATTGGAATACCCCAGGCACCACCAATAGTTGTTTGCGCAAAATATGACACCTTAGCCAACTTAGGACTCAATTGTCATCACGATAAACGGGAAACGTCTGTCCACGCATTGCCCGACACTTATGGTGCAATGGTTATCGCAGTTAATGGGCTTTATACCATCAGATACATTGATCATAATATATGATTCAATGATCTCCAAACTTGTAACAGGGCACGTCTGCTAGAAATATGCATGAGAAATACTTTTGTTCTCGACACTTTTCTTTGTCGCATAATTATTTCCTTGTCAAGGCTCCAAGCACAGGACCATGCTTAATTTCATTAAGACTTAGAAACTTTAGGCACACAAAGAACACACGAGTTCATGTGCTCAAGTTCAACACATGACACACTAGTCCGAGTGCTTAGTCACAAAACTTTCTAACTAATGCACCAGTTGAAAGTTCGAGGATATGGTAGACAACTCTTAGCCATATCAAATTATGGGACACACAGTCCACCATTTTACAGGACACTCATGTCCAATGACATGGATCCCAGATCCTCATGTCATACAGAACCCTAGAAACCCGACGTCTTGGTAACTAGGTTCGCTTGTCTTCTTTAAAACATTCCGCTCAGTGAAATAACAAATACAAAACAAAATCTCCGAAAAACTTATTCAAGTTTGACGGAATCACTTTCACTGAATAAAATCACTTTCAGAAATTCTTTTCTTTTGAAAATGTTTTAAAATACGTTTAAAATCCAGAGTTAATTCATTTCTCTTCTAAAGCATTTCACTCTTGAAAATAATGTTTTCTACAGAAAAGAACATCGATTTCTTTAAACACTTTTGTTATCCCCACCCAAAACCAATTAAAATATTTTTCTCATTTTCTTCATAAAAATGCCAATAATCACTTTTTAATTCAAAATAATATTTAAAAAATCTAATTAAGTTATTTTTGACAATAAATGATTCCAAATAACATTTTCCAATATATGGGAATATATTTTGGTGAAATTAACACCTGTGAAATATTTTTACGGTTACACCCTCACTGGCACTCATTAACTCATTAATCGCCGGAAAAACTAATAAAATATTTTTTTTTCACTTTTACACTATTTTGCACCATTAAATTCTTGGATCAAAATATAAGCTTAGCAAGTTTTTAATCTTCCGAATTAATTAAACTCTGACCACTGTCAGGTTTCACACTCAATCTATCGATATCAGTTATATCATACATGATTCAGACATAGCATACTTTTATGGATATAGCATGCTTCACAAATACAACTAGCAACCAATCATAATCACATATCAGATAATCACACCACAACAAATAATTGAATAAAGCAATAAATAAAGCAGTAAATAAATTAAAAGCCAAATAAACACATAAATATCATACAGACCAACTTGATAGCATATAGCCATCTCAATGAATATTCCTCAGGTAAACGACCCCCTTACCAATTGAAGTTTCATATTTGACTTCCACGGAGATTTTGATCCCGATTCCCGTAGCGCCGCTTGTAACTCGTCTACCGATTGAATCCTTCACAGCGAATCACAACCAAAATTAACAAACAACAAACAAAACACACGAGTTTTAGAGGGTTAAGGTTTCGGTCCTCTCATGATCAATAGGCTTGGAGTTTTACAATTTTCTCAAACTCTTAGATCAATGATCCTTAAGTAAGATTAAGGCATAAACAAAGTTTATTTAACAAAACGTGAAACAAAATCATCTTAACCCCAAGGTTAAGGGTTTCGGCCATCAACCAAAAATATGGGTTAGAGTATGTTTTGATCATCTAATCACTTGAATCAACAAAAGAATGGACTAGAGATCATAGATCAACACTTGTTTACAAAGTTTGAAACAAAATCTTTCCTCACCCATATCTATGTAGGTTCGGCCAAGCTAGGATAAATAGGGAGGAAATTTTTGTTGAATACATGCTCTTGGATAACAAATATATAAATGAATACAAGATCATAGAAATTGGTTTCAAGTTCATTGAATTTTTCTACAATTTATAAGTGATTTTAGAAGAAATGGGTTTCAAACATGAAACATGAAGAACAAGGCATGAACACATGAATATATGTGAAGAGAAAGACTTAGAAAGATGAGATGAAGTGAGGTTACCTCTTAAAGCAAGAAGGAATGATCAAAGATGGTAAAGTTCTTCACAAAATTTACTTGGTGTTCTTGAGTTTTCAAGTGTTCTATGAGTAAGAAACTTAAGTTAAGACAAAGTGAAGTTATGAAGTGAAAAACAACTTATCAAGGGTGTGGGGTTGATGGGGTCACGGCTAGGAGGGAGTTTTGGGGGGTATTTTGGTCATTTGGTGCTATGGCAAACTTGTAAATAAGTAGATAGTGAAATAAAATAGTAATATTAGTTTATAAAAATCTAAAAATCATTATGATGTAGATAAGATCGCCATAAATACTCGTCACATCGGTCATTCGAGTCAAATAAAATATATCATCTCCCGATAAATTCTTACTGTCAGCGAAATCTTAGATCGGGCTTCGTCTGAGTTTTCAACCACAAATATCCCATAAACTTCAGGTTTTCAAGCAAAGCATGAAAATAACTTTGGCTAAGCTAAAATCATCATTTAAAACTCAAGTCATAAATATATTAATTTATATATTTATTACTGATATCAGAAAAACAGAAAAAATCGGGGTGTTACATGTATCATCTTTATTTTATTTGTTTCCCCAAAAGCATAGTGATCATGGACCTCTCTGTTTCTCATCTTTTATCCTCAGTTCTTGCTATTATGTTAGAGATAGTTATAAGTTGGTTAAGATTTGTTAGCTTGTTAGGATTTGTTAGGTTGGTTATGATTAGTATATAAGATGCATCATTCTCATTATAAACAACATTTCTCTTTGCATCAATATCATTTTCATATTTTCTCTTTACTCTCTATCCTTCCTCTCTTCCCTATCATGTTTCTTAACATGGTATCAGTGTCATACTATACACATTGAATATTCCGCTGCAATTCTTTTCCTTTTTCCATTATATACTTTAATTTTCCATTGTTCGTACTTTTCCCAAGAAAATCCACAATTTACTTTCTCTTTCCTATTCTACATTTTCATTTCAAATCTAGTTTTGCATCCTATTTTCTTTGTTAAGATATTTGTTTCCTTTCAGATCTCTCTCATTTTTATTTCTCTAAATTTCTCACTTGTTTTCTCCCTCACCAAAGTTTTGGTTTTTTTCGCCTTCAGGTTTGTTTTTGTTTTTTCGATCTTCTTCCTTCCTAGGTCCATAAGAACAAATGGTTGCATAATCTTTGCTTCTTCTCCACACAACTCGTCCTTCTCCCTCAGTTTCTACACTAACATTTAGTCCTCATCCTAACAGTTGGAGTTTTAGAGAAAGTCATCAGTGAATCTAAGAAGCAAATATGATTTCTCGAGAAAGGAGTCCCCGATTAGGAGAAGCTTGAACATATGTGATAATCTGGTTTGGTGCTTGCTCTTTGTTGAGATTATGATCTTCTTCAGAATTTCAGCAACATTCACCACTGTGGCGGATATACGTCGATCTTTCACCTAGTCTGTGTTGTGGTTGTGTCGTTGATGGCTTCGTCAACTGCATCAAGAAGCCTCAGAGGCACAGAATCAACTTCAATTGTGATTGTGCTTTCATCATGACAGATGCTCATGAATGATTTTGAGATATCCGCTTGCAAGAAGAATATGACACACATGATCCAGATGATCCTTACTGTGCGGTGTTGACATGTTTGAGAAAATATCAAAGATTATCTAGATTATAGCAGTTTGGGATATTGTTTTTTTCTCTCTCTTTTTCTCTTTGACACAATCAGGTGTTTGTGCCGCATTTAGTCTAGAGACCAATCAAAGGATATACAAAATTTAAAGATTAACATCCGATTAGTTCTTATTTCTCTGCCACCTTCATTTTGGTGATTGTACGGTGATGGATCCTTTCTTTCTTGGTTTCAGATCTTGGTCCATTTGGTGATTGATGAAAAAAAATATATTGTAGTTGATAATGACTGAATGGTCATTTTGTTTCTGGATGTGATTCCTTCAAAATTGTACAGCTTAAATTGGCTTTGTTGTAAGCTTTTGTCCATAGTGGTGGTTAAGCCTTAAGTTGTGGCTTCTACTTGGTGGTTAAGTTTTGCTTTCCTAGTTTGGCATTTGACAATTATTCCTAAAATCGGGGTTCTCGATTCTCTTAATGAGTATAGTGGAGACGCTGGAAGAAGATCGAAAGAACCTATTAGAAGGTTGAAGACTTTTAGGAGCTATGCACCTCGGTCGTTCATATGAGCCTTATTCACAGGATCTCTAATCACAAGATTCGGTTGCCATCACTATTAATTTCTCAAATTGGCTCAAGTGTCATTCACTTCAATGTTTTAGTTTTTAAAACTTCCTTCACAAAGGCTTTGTTAGAGGATTGTCCTAGCTCACTTATGACTTCACATAATCAATGGATATGATTTCATCTTTTAGCGGCTGAATTACCACATCAAGTCTCAAATGAATGCATATATTATTACCATTGAACGTATTATTTTTTGTATTGACTATTGATGCTTGCTAATTATATATACAAACATAGGAGAAGTTGCTTTAACTCTTAGTGAAATATTTTCTAAGAAGTTTCTCTACCGCTCAACCTCATTTACAGCCAATTCCAAAGCAAGAAACTCTACTCCAGAGCAATGACCTAACCCTGTCCTATAGTCATTGGCCCTGATCTCTACTCATTCAGCCTGCGCCATCACCACATCTACTCAGTCCCTATTCTTATCTAGTCTCATCTGTCCTCGATCTTTACTCCTTCGCCTTCATTCTTCCGGCTGTCGCCGTCCCTTCTGACCACATGCAACCCGTTGACGTTCGTGTAGAACCAGTCACGACAAGTCCTTCCAGCTTTAGCTTTCTTTGTTGATGTTAAATCTAGTTCACTTATGCTAAGATTCATTTTCCCTTTTTTTCCTTCAAATTTTAGAAACTCGTGTTCCAAGCTTATCACCACACCCACTTTCCCTTGTTGATCTGGGTGCCATCAAAATCATATATTTTCATCAAATTTAGGTTCTTTCTTTGTTTTTCCTTTCTGGGGTCTTAAATTATTATAACCCTATATAATAATAAGTAAAGGGTTTTGGTTTTGACTTTGTGTTCATGAGGAACAACATCAATCACCGTGTTGTGTTAGATTATTTGTGTGTTTGGTGTTAGCTATTGAACTTGTCCTCCATCTAGTACTGATTCTGATGGCAGAGAGTGGACCATCATTATTGGTTCCAAGTTTGAGTCCTCTAGTGGACCACTGATATTATTATTCTTATTTTGTTTTTCTTTCGTGAATCTCATCATTTTCGTTTCTTATTTACATAAGTCCTTCTTTTTGTTTTGCATGTTTCAAACTTGATGATAAGGAGCTTGCTGACTTGCACATTTTCTTATTAGCTCAGTAGATAAGGAGCTTGCTGCAAAATGTGTTTTTTAAGCTGGTTTTGGTTAAATTGTAATAGGGGGTGGTGGTTCTCTTTTTCTATTTGAGTGTGGTTGATTTTTATGGTTTGTTGAGTATTGTTGTAAGCTTATAAATAGATCTTGAGTACTATTAATCTTTAATTTATTTGACATTATGCAGTTTTTAAATATTTTTTAAGTAGTTAATGTATATTTTTATGAAAACATATTTTTCGACAAATATCCATGGGTATTTGTCATACTAGTGGATACCCGTGATACCCGCTAAATACCCACCTAGCGGGTACCCGCACAAGGGACAGGTAGGGACGAGCATGAAATTATCCAATGGAGTGGGGGATACTACCCGTGCCCGCTCCGTCCTGTTGCCATTCCTATATAGGATACCATAGTTCACGATACCTCTCAAATGCTTCATTAATCTGACTAGTTCAACCCAATAGTCATGATTGGGATCATCTCAAAAAAAAAAAAAATCATCCACAATACAGGTTGGAATACTGCTAAAACTAATTGATGTTATAAAACATGTGACAAAATATGGATGGTCCATTAGTATATAACCTCCAACTCATCACAAGTTATTACCCTTAATATTGTGTTGTAAATAACTCATTATGTATAGGCTTGTAAGTTACAAGATTTATGTCCTATGAATACGACTCATGTAGCACTGTAAAGATTGCACCTTGAAGAGCATAATCCAAAAATCTCTCTTCTTCTCTCTTTCTCCCTTCTCTCCTTATTCTTCATAGTTTGTGATATCTCACTATTGTTTTGGTTTATTTAATAACATGTTATCAGCACGATTCTCTACCATATGAATGATGGCTTATCTGCTTGGAGGAATTTGTTTTCTTCTCACTCTCTTTTGAACTCATGTTATTTTCTTATTCTTTTATTCTTCATGTTAATCTTTTACATTTTATTCATAGAGATTTTACTATCAATATTGTTTGAATAACATATATAATTATTATATTTTGTCTTTTTACTCTTGATAAATTCTTGAAGAATTTAGTGTGAAAGCATCCATGTAGGATTGCACAAAAACTATGATTTTTCGATCATTGCTTATATGAAGATTTGTGGTATAGTTCCTGAAGAACTAAACCTTAGACCATAATTGAAATCTAAAAGATCTATTTGATCTTAGTATGTTTTTAAAAAAAAGAAAATAAAAGAAAGTAAGAGAAAGATCATCTATTTTTTTGTCACTCAAATATGCTCCGGAAGTAGCAAAATGAGAAAAAGATCATCTATTTTTTGTTTCCCTCAAATATGCTCCTGGAGTAGTAAAAATGAGAAAATATTTTCAAGAATATTTTGAACTAAGTTTAAGCTTTATTGCGATTGAACACAAGAGAGTTATTGATGAAAAACGAGAAAGGTCACCTAATAGATTCGACATCATTCCCATAAGTGAATGTTTCATATTATAATTTCGGGTACGACAAAGGTCGTGATTTTGATCATCTAAGAGAAATATTGAATGTGTTGAATCTATTCATTAGGCATTAAGGTTAATTAAATGACATTAGTATGATTTATGATTATAACATTTACTATTCCTAATAATGGTGTAGTAAGTCATACACATTACGGGGAAGTGTAACTTTTCTCCTAAAGGACATCATTTTTTCATGAAGAAGGAATGAGAAAATTAGTGGAATGGTTACTTCCGGAAGAAGTACACCTTCTTGTGTTATTATTTCCTTTGTCCTAATCTCTTCTTATATCATTTTTTCTTCTATTTACACCATGTTCAAAGTATTTCATGATAACACTTGAAAAGAGTAAACAAATTTTTTTTTAGCAAATGAAATGCTTATTGATAAAGAAGAATTTAAGCTTTGGAAAATTATTAGATGTTAGAATACTCTAATTATTATGAACTATCATTTTGTTTTATTGAATATGAGTTAGTGTTCAAATTTTGCTTACAAAAAATTAGTCATTTGATCATGGTCTTACAAATAATATGCATTTGGATATGTCTGATTTGTTAAATATTTTGAAGGAAAGTTTATTACATTTGACTAAAGATTCGAGTAATTAAATTATTTTCTTAGAATTCATATGATCCATTTCATTATGATTTTATGTGATTTTAGACGCATATGTAATTTATTTTGTTTAGTTTAAAGGTTTAAAATAAAATATATGTATGATATTTCTAGAATTTTACTATTGAAGAAAATTATGTCTTTCTTATGCTTTATATATAAATGGTAATATAAAATGTGCCATTATTAAGGATGTAGTGGTTATAACCTTTAGAGTGTTTTATTCCTTTGTAACTATTGTGCTTATTTTGTAACCATTTTACATGATTGTGTATTATATTGAGACGTCTAACCACTCTCCATATTGATGTTTGGAGTCCTATATAAGGAGATAACCTCCCATGAAGAAATCGGAGAAAGTTATAATTAACTTGGTTCTAAGCTTCTTTTCTTCTCTTAATCTCTCTATTTCCTCTGTATTAGAAAAGGTAAACCAACCTCTAAAATATATACTATATCATTTTACTTGGATAGCAAAATTTTATAAATTTTATTTATACATTAACAACTTAAATAGGTTTGAGTGTGTTTGAAAGACGTTTGATTGTAAACCAGAAGTTTGCAATGCATATGTAAACCAAAGTTCACCATACCATTGTAAACCATAAGTTTACGGATCGGAATAAGTTTGTTGTCTGGCATGACCGGTTGGGCCATCCCGGGTCTATAATGATGTGAAAAATAATTGAAAATTCATGTGGACATCCATTAAAGAGCTAGGAGATTCTTCAATCTAATATGTACTACTTGTTCCCAAGGGAGGTTAATAATTTGACAATCACCAACAAAAAATTGGGAGTGAATCTCTCTTATTTTTTAGAGCACATACAAAATAACATTGGCAGACCAATACAATCTCCGCATGGACTATTTAGATATTTTATGGGTTTAATTGATGCATCAACTAGATGGTCATATGTTTGTCAACTCATAACCAGAAGTTTGCGAGATTGCTTGCTCAAAAAATTCGAATAAAAACTCATTTTCTCGATTATCCAATTAAGAAAACATGCCTTGATAATGTTGGTGGATTTATATCTCAGGTCTTTTAATGAGTATTGTATGTTTATTGGAAATGATATTGAACATCTTGTAGCACATGTTCATATACCAAAGCGACTTGCAAAATTATTCATTAAGCGTCTAAAATAGATTGCAAGACCATTAGTTATGAGATCAAAACTTCCAAATTATACTTGGAGACATGCAATCTTCCATGCATGATATTGATTTGCACCAGTCAACAAGTTATTATAACTCCTCCTTTTACAATTGGTTTCTAGTAAGAAACCTAATATTTCTCATATAAGAATTTTTGGATGTGTTGTATATGTTCCAATTGCTCCACCACAACGCACTAAGATGAGTCCTCAAAAGGTTGGGAATATATGTCAGATATAAATCTGAGACATCCCGACTGTTCTAGGGATTGGCGACTGTCCCCACAGACTAACACGGGTCTTTTTGGCTAGCTTTGTCCTCACTCACACGCTTCCTGAGAGAACTTCCCAGGAGGTCACCAATCCCAGAATTGCTCCAAGTCAAGCACGCTTAACTGGGGAGTTCTTAAGTGATGGGCTCCTGAAAAGAAGATGTATCTAGTTAGTATAGGTAGTACCAATCAATTCATATAAGTCATCCTCAACAGTATAGTCCCATACCTACATGGTCTTAGGATCCCTCTCATTCCGGTGTATAATTGGTTCATTCATGTGTCGCTTCGCCTAGAAGCCTGCCAGGAGCCGCTCTTTGTCTGTGCAATCTTGCACCGTGACTACTCCCCGCCCTCGTCAGCTCCGTGTGTCACATGCCCACCAGCTTCCGCTTGGTTCATCCCTGAACCACACCGTACTAGGAGAGGTTCCACTCTGATGCCATTTGAGACATCCCTGACTACTCTATGGATTGGCGAATGTCCTCACAGACCAACACGGGTCTTTTCAGCTTGCTTTGTCCTCACTCACACGCTTCCTGAGAAAACTTTCCAGGAGGTCACCCATTCCAGAATTGCTCCAAGTCAAGCACGCTTAACTGTGGAGTTCTTAAGCTAAATGTGACACCCTCTACCCTGCATGTATTCAAAAGCGATAACACAGATATAAAAAGAGAGAGAACACATGAAATATATATAATATCAAACCGGGCAGAGACTGCTGTATTGTAACATAACGCGGAAATAACCAAAACATGTTTATCAAGGAAACATAACATAACTAAAACATAAACGAACCCAACCTCGATGTCACACTACAGAGCTGGTATAACCAATCCGATAAACAACTCGGATACAACTGGAAACAAACTAAACAACTACTGAAAGTGGGAAATCCTATCTACGAGTTGCGGCTCCTCAGAGTCACTCCTCAAGTGACTGCACATCGACCTCTGCGTAAACGATACATGCCACAAACAAGAAATGTAGAGATAGGGAGTAAGAAACATATATATGAATATAATGGCAAGGAAGCAGTTAGCAAGACGAGCATACATCAAACAAGCATGTTAAACAACAATATAACATATCAACATTATCATACAAACATGTATGCTATGCAATGCAACTCTGCTCCACTACTCCCTTATGTATGTGGATCCAAACTATCTCAGGAAGTCAACTTCAGAGTTACATCTCTATATTGGCCAATAAGCACCAACGCTGGGGCAGTTCACCTTACCATAGGTGGACCCCTAGGAAAGCCGACGCACCTTATTCTCGGGTGCGCCACCGCGGGGGTACCTAATCCCCTAAGTCTCGGATGGTCGTATCGTCTTATACGCGGACGACCTCCCCTATGTTGCAAAACCTCCACTAATCATCACCGATGTGTGAATGCATGCTCAACACAAACACACAATAACAATCACCACCTCCACTTGAGCCACCAGGCTACCCAAGTTTATCACCATCAACACCTCGACCACTCGGCTATCGATGATTATCGTTATCTTTTCATATTCATTCATTAAACACTCCAGTCGTTCTGTGCTAGAGATTACCACCTTGACCATCAAGCATCAAGGCCCCCTTGGCCATTAGGCTACCAAGGTACCATATCATCATTAGCACTCTAGCCATTAAGCACTAGATATTACCATCCTGACCATCATGCATCGAGGTCCCCTTGGCCACTAGGCTACCAAGGTACAACATCTTATCACTTGCCTTTGGTCTTCATGTTCCGTTGGTATCTTATTAAGTCTTTTAAGTGTTTGGGGTGAAAACCCCTATTTCATGCATTCTAGTTATGTTCTGGCCGTGCTCACCCTCAGCATGAGCGTGCTAGACCTGCAAGTAAGCACGGGCGTGCTCAAATGTGTGCCCTGCTCTGGGTTTCAAACTGGAGCACAGGCGTGCACCTTGTTAAGCATGGTCGTGCTCAATGGAGCGTGGCCTTACTAATATGGGCAAAAAGGGTCAGAAACCCTTACCCAAATCCTTGGGGCAGTTCACAGATTCAACCTATTGGCTTTTACTAATCCATTGATCATCAACTTCATTAATCTTAACTGTTCTTCATTAATATTCATGTCTTATCATGTTCCTAGAACACTCACTAACCAATCCTAGGGTCTTTAACTAAGCCCTAAATACATAACCTTACCTCTCACACTATATTCATGTCTTATTAACAACTGGGAAAAACATCCCTTAATTCTCATTATTATTATTAACGAATTTTAACGTCTTTACATTATTGTTGGCATTAAAATCCTCAATAATCAACACTCATAAAGAGTACAATACAAACAACAGTTAATAACCAATATAACTCATTACAACATGGCATCAACATTCAACATGTTCATAACAGACAACATTCAATAACAAGAACATTCATACCAACATAAATCAATTAATAACAGTCATGCCAATATCATCATCACATAATTAACATCATATAACAAATAGACATAGAGGCATATAAACATGTTACCATACAAATAGTCATATAGGCATTTAATCAAACACCAGGGTCATGGGTTAACCCTTCATCTTATGCTACCCCATAACCTACATGTTCATACTATCCCTTCTCCCCATACCTGATATGAAGATTCCCAAATGGTAACATTGGCAAACTAGACACGTTCCCTTGAGCAGCTCGACGGGTTCCTCAAGCCTTGGTCAAACAAGAAGGGAAGAGAACAACCAATTAATCCCCAATTCAAAAGAAATGGAAAATGAGATTAAGGAGAGATAATTACGTTACCTTAAACGATAATAGCACGCTACTTCTCTCCCTAAACTAGAGCAAGAACACCAAGAACTTCAAGGGGTTCAAGGGAAGGGAAAGGGAATAGGTTTATGTTGCACTGGGATTACCCAAAGTGCCAAAAAGAGGGTTTGTGTCGCAACCCTGATAGAACTGCTCTATTTATAGACTCTGAGACCTGAGCACGACCTTGCTCCCTTTGAGCACAGCCGTGCTCAATTCCTAAGCACGGAACGCCAAATATTGTACTGCGGGACCATCTAAACGACTGAATTGACTTGAAAACATAAAATAAGACTTGTAGTAATTCTCTTAGATTTCCAACTCCATAAAGATCACCTTGATCGGACATCTATAACTCGAGGTATGACCAAAACGGTGAAATAGGTTACTTGGACTCTAAAAGGATTAAACCTTTCTAAGGCTAAACTTCCCCAAACATGAACTTAGGCATTAAAAACAAACATAACAAGCATATACAAACATATATATAACATATATAAAATCACTAAGCTTATTTACGAAAAACGGGGTGCTACAATTTCACCTCCTTATAAAAATTTCATCCTCGAAATTTCTATCACCTTGATTGGTTAAACTTTCACCAATTAGGCACATACATTGGGTTGGGTCCTTGGACTCGGAGACCCTCTACCCCGCATGCATTCGAAAGCAATAACACATATATAAAAGGAGAGAGAACACATGCAAATATATATAATATCAAAACGGGAAAAGACTGCAGCATTGTAACATAACGCGGAAATAACCAAAACATGTTTATAAAGGAAACATAACATAACTGAAACATAAATGAATCCAACCCCGATGTCACATTACAGAGCTGGTATAACCAATCCGATAAAAAATTCAGATACAACTGGAAAAAAACTAAACAACTACTGATAGCGGGAAATCCTATCTACAAGTCGCGGCTCCTCAGAGTCACTCCTCAACGGGCTGCACATTGACCTCTGTGTAAACGATATATGCCACAAACAAGAAACATAGAGATAGGGAGTAAGAAACATATATATGAATATAATGGCAAGGAAGCAGTTAGCAAGGAGAGCATACATCAAACAAGCATGTTGAACAATAATATAACATATCAACATTATTATACAAATGTGTATGCTATTCAATGCAACTCTGCTCCACTACTCCCTTATGTATATGGATCCAAACTATCTCAGGAAATCAACTTCAGAGTTACATCTCCACATTGGCCAATAAGCACCAATGTCGGGGTAGTTCACCTTAACATGGATGGACCCTTAGGATAGCTGACGCACCTAATTCTCGGGAGCGCCACCGCGGAGGAACCTGATCCCCTAAGTCTTGGATGAATCACCACGGATGACCGGATCGTCTTACACGCGAACGACCTCCCATATGTTGCACAACCTCCACTAATCATCTCCGATGCGTGAATGCATGCTCAACACAAACACATAACAACAACCACCACCTCCGCTTGGGCCACCAGGCTACCTAAGTTTATCACCATCAACACCTCGACCACTAGGCTATCGAGGATTATCATTATCATTTCATATTCATTAATTAAACACTCTAGTCATTTTGCACCAGAGATTACCACCTTGACCATTAAGCATCAATGCCCCTTTGGCCACTCGGCTACCAAGGTACATCATCATCTTTAACACTCTAGCCATTAAGCACTAGAGATTACCACCTTGACCATCATGCATCAAGGCCCCCTTGGCCACTAGGCTAACAAGGTACAAAATCTTATCACTTGCCTTTGGTCTTCATGTTCCGTTGGTATCTTATTAAGTCTTTTAAGCGTTTGGGGTGAAAACCCCTATTTCATGCATTCTAGTTCTGTTCTAGTGTGCTCACCCTCAGCACGGGCGTACTGGACCTGCAGGCAAGCACGACCGTGCTGCCACTGAGCACGGGCGTGCTCAAATGTGCAGCCTGCTCTGGGTTTCAAATTGGAGCACGGGCGTGCTCCTTGTTAAGCACGGCTATGCTCAATGGAGCGTGACAGTACTAATCTGGGCAGAAAGGTTCAGAAACCTTTCCCAAATCCTTGGGACAGTTCACAGATTCAACCTATTGGCTTTTACTAATCCATTGATCATCAACTTCATTAATCTTAACTGTTCTTCATTAATATTCATGTCTTATCATTATGGGGAATTAATCCTTTAATCATAGCTTTGTTATTAATGTTACTAGAACACTCATTAGTCAATGCTAGGGTCTTTAACTAAGCCCTATGAACATAACCTATCCTCTCACACTATATTCATTTCTTATTAACAACTGGGAAAAACATCCCTTTATTCTCATTATTATCATTAACCCATTTTAACGTCTTAACATCATTGTTGGCATTAACATCCTCAACAATCAACACTCGTAAAGAGAACAACACAAACAACAGTCAATAGCATCATACTCATCATAATCATGGCATCATAACATTAACATATTCATAACAGACAACATCAATTAATAATAAGAACATTCAAACCAATATTATTATCACAACAGACAATCATCAACAACACTTAACCATATAAACATGTTAACAAGGAAAAGGGTCATGGGTAACCCTTCGTCTTATACTACCCCCCAGCCTATATACTCAATTTTTCGTTCTATTTGATTGTAAAGAGAGAGGGAGTCTCTCTGTGTGATTAGGGTGAGGTATCCCTAAGGAAGAACTTTAAGGCTCTTCACAAGAGTGTGGTATCTCAAGGTGAAGGAGTGCTCTGTGGTGTAAAGGTTTTTCAAGCTACCTGGCTAAAGCTTGTTGTGTTAGTGTGTGAAAACCCACAGGTGGAGTGGGGGCTGGATGTAGGTCATAGTGGTGGTGACTGAACCAGGAAAATCTGGTTGTGTGGTATCTCTAAACTCAAACTCTTTAATTTTTGTCTTGCGCATATAACTGTGATCTTGATGTTCTAAGTTTTTAATTGATATCAGTTCTTGATCTGTATAATCAGTATTGAACCTTGAGTAAACTGTAATAATACCTGTGTATTCAATTATATTCTCAAGGATCAATATTTGAATTGAATCTTGCATCATATGTGATCAAATTCGAATACCTTAATTTCTGTTTCTTAATCACTGAAACTGAAACCTGCAAGTTTGTTCTTGATTGTTAATGCTTGTATCTGAAACTTGCATAACTTGTTCTTAATCTTTAAAGGTTTAATCAGTTTCTGTATTTTGTTATTATTGAGTTTTGAACCTGAACCTATTTGGTGATCTATTAATTCGGAATCAATCTTTCTTATCCTTATCACATTCTATTCAAGATTTCATAAAAAGCCCTGCACTGTTTTTGTAAAAGATCCCGAGGCAACTCTGATTTGAAAAATTTTTGAAAAGAATTTTTAAGAGGGAAAGATTTTACGAAAACTCAATTCACCCTCCTCTTGAGTCTTTGAAGTCAAAACAACAATTGGTATCAGAGCTAAACTCTTAAGTTTGGCTTAACAGCTATAAGAGTATGACTTCCAATGACTGTTAGAATGAAGGGGCTTCTCTTGCACGCCCTCCTGCCTTCAATGGATCTGAGTATATCTATTGGAAGGAAAGAATGGTAATCTTTCTTGAGGCAGCAGGTGTTGACATTTGGGATGCAGTAGAGAATGGACCATTTGTCCCCTCCACTGTAGATGCTAATGGCGCTCCAAGAAATAAGCCTAAAACTGAATGGAATGAGGATGATAAGAAAAGAGTTCAATATAATGCATGTGATAAGAATATTATAACATTTGCTTTAAGCCGTGATGAGTTTTTCAAGGTTTCAAATTGCAAATTAGCAAAGAAGATGTGGGATACATTGCAAGTAACACATGAAGGAACCACAGATGTCAAAAGAGCAAGAATGAACACCCTCACACATGAGTATGAGCTGTTCAGAATGAAGCAAGGAGAACCTATGACTGAAATGCAAAAGAGATTCACTCACATTGTCAATCAACTTGATGGTCTTGGAAAAGCTATATCAAATGAAGATCAAGTTAACAAAGTCATGAGAAGCCTAGGTAGAGAATGGCAACCTAAAGTAACTGCAATTTCAGAATCCAAAGACCTTTCAACAATGTCAATTGCAGCGCTCTTTGGAAAGCTACAAGAACATGAAATGGAGTTGACTAGATTGGTGCTAAGTGAAGAAGAAAACAAGAACAATAGAATCATCACATTCAAAGCTGTAAAATCTACAAAGGTTGACAAAAAGCCTAAGAAGGAAAGGAAACTTAAACGTGCATACATGGATTGGAAGGATAACAACCTTGGCTCAACGAATGATTCCAATGATGAAAAATCAAACTTGTGCTTAACTTCTCATCTTCATAAAGAAGATGATAAGGTAAATGATTCTAACCTTGATGAATTACCTTCTTATGATGAATTGCAAAATTCTTTTGAAGAACTTCATAAAGAATCCATTAGACTTGCTAGATTGCTAATTAAGTCTAAGAAAACCATTACATGACTAGAAGAGAAAAATTATGTTTTAAACAAAGAGCTAGATGAATTAAAAATAGAAAATTGTGCTGTAAAAGAAAGATTGGCTACTGTTTTGGAACCACCTATATGTGACAATTGTCCTAAGTTGGAGAAACATATAAATCATTTGAATGGTGATCTATCTAGAGTTACTAGCTCTAATTGTTCTAAGTGTTGTACATCGACTAAAGAAGTTGAAAAACAGAAAAATGACTTAGCAAAGTTCACAAATGGTAGAGATAACTTGAATGCTTTATTAGGACAACAAAAATGTGTTTATGATAAGGTTGGAATAGGCTATGAACCTAAGATACATGAGAAATACTTCAAGAAATTTTTTGCTGCACCTAAGACATCAAACACACCATTTGTTAAATGCAATTTTTGTGCTAGAAAAGGTCACACAGCTTCTACATGTCAATACAGAAAATCAGTATACAATAAATCTAAGTATATATGGGTTCCTAAAGGAACTATTGCTGCAACTAACTCAAAAGGACCCAAACAGATTTGGACACCTATAGCAAAAACATGAAATTCTGTTTTGTAGGTGTGGTGGAAGGTCAAGAGCAAAAATTGGAATCATGACATAGAGCCTTCATCAAACACAATGGGTAACAATAAAGAAATAATATTGATTGAATATGTTTTCTAATTATCATTATTAATGTATGATTATGAATCTTTGTGTTGACTTATATATCATTGTATAATATGTCTACATTGTTGTATTAAAGTTATTTGATCAATCTTGGAATAATCATATGGTATTTGTGTCTCAAGTAGAACCTAAGAACATAGATGATGCTATAACTGATGAACATTGGATGATGGCTATGCAAGATGAGTTAAATCAGTTTGAAAGAAACCAAGTTTGGAAACTAGTGCCTAAACCCAAGAACTGTCAAGTAATAGGTACAAAATGGGTTTTTAGGAATAAGCTAGATGAAAATGGTATAATTATAAGAAACAAGGCGAGATTGGTAGCCAAAGGGTATAACCAAGAAGAAGGCATAGATTATGATGAAACATATGCACCAGTAGCAAGATTAGAAGCTATAAGAATGCTACTTGCTTATGCTTGCATAATGGGATTTAAATTGTATCAAATGGATGTTAAGAGTGCTTTCTTAAATGGATTTATACAATAGGGAGTGTATGTTGGTCAACCACCTGGTTTTGAGAATAATGAATTGCCTAACCATGTTTATAAACTGTCTAAAGCACTATATGGCTTAAAGCAAGCTCCTAGATCTTGGTATGAAAGGTTAAGTAATTTTCTCATTGAAAAAGGATTTAAAAGAGGTAAAGTTGACACAACTTTGTTCACTAAGAAAAAGGCACACAACATTTTACCTGTACAAATATATGTGGATGATATAATTTTTGGTGCCACTAATGAGCATTTGTGCAATGAGTTTGCAAGTCTTATGCAGAGTGAGTTTGAAATGTCAATGATGGGTGAGCTGAACTTTTTCCTTGGACTGCAAATAAAGCAAACTGAAAATGGAATCTTTGTTAGCCAAACCAAGTACTGCACTGAGTTGATTAAGAAGTTTGGCATGGAAAATGCTAAGGAGATGGCTACTCCAATGAGTACCTCTTGTTATCTGGACAAGGATGAGCAAGGTAAACCTGTTGATGTTTATAAATTCAGAGGTATGATAGGCTCACTACTTTATCTTACTGCTAGTAGGCCAAATATCGTGTTTAGTGTATGCATGTGTGCTAGGTATCAAGCAAATCCAAAAGAATAACACTTAACAGCAGTTAAAAGGATAATTAAGTATCTGTTAGGAACAAAAGACATGGGATTATGGTATCCCAAGGGAGCTACATGCACTTTAATTAGCTATTCAGACACTGATTTTGTTGGTTGTAAACTAGATAGAAAGAGTACTAGTGGAACTTGCCATTTACTAGGAAACTCATTAGTATCATGGTTCAGTAAGAAACAATCTAGTGTGACTTTATCCACTGCAGAGGCTGAATATGTAGTAGCTGGTAGCTGTTGTGCACAGGTTTTATGGATGAAACAATAATTAGTTGATTATGGTGTACAACTAAACCAAGTTCCTATTATATGTGACAATACAAGTGCAATTAACCTAACTAAGAATCCCATAATGCACTCTAGAACTAAACACGTGGAAATCAGACATCATTTCATTAGAGATCATATTCAAAGTAGAGAAATTTAGATTAAATATGTTGATACAACTAAACAACTTGCCGATATTTTTACCAAGCCCTTGAACAAGGAAAGATTCTTTTTCATTAGAAGAGAATTGAGCATAATTGATCAATCTTATATCTAATCACTAAAGAAACAAAAGAAAATCAAAAAGGAAGAACTAGTTCTACAAAATCATAGGAATTAGAACTTAGTTTTTGAAAGGTAAAATGCCTTAGTTTGTAATTTTGGTTGATCGTTTCTATTCTTTTTTATTTATCCCTGCACCTATCCCTCTATCATGAACAATTTTATATGATATGTTTGAATGTTTAAATGCTTGCCTTCTCTATTACTTTGAATGTTTCTTTTCTTTACCTTTTTGATGATGCCAAAAGGGGGAGGAAAAAGTATGATATAGAGAAAGGGGATAATAACAAATTATATATGCATATGTTGAGGGGGAGCTTATAAGCTTACATGATTAATGGGGAGTAAATCAAATTCTGCTATGATAATACTTTTTTTGCTCTGATATACTTCTGCTCTGATACCATGATATAAATCTGTCAAAAACACTTAGCTTCTGCTACACTTATACTCTGATCTTATAATTTGTTAGAAGATTTGTCATAATCAAAAAAGGGGAGTTTGTTAGACTTAATGACTTAGAGATTTTGATATATGACAAATACAATTTAATGTGTGTGCAAGTGTTTTAGTGTCAAATTGCAAAGACATGTATCAAGCAGTGATCAACAAGTTCATTAAGCAAATTCAAGGAAGAACTAGAACGAATCAAGGAGCTGCATGTAGAAATCAAAAGAGCAAAGTCAAAGATCAAAGGATCATCAAGACCAAGCTTAACGGAGAATTTTAGGTTTAAGTCTTAGATGATTTGTAAGAGAAAGAAATCTCTTAGTCACAAAATAGCTCAACTAAAAAGATGCATGAAGAAAATCAATTTTCATAACCTGCATTAAAAGGAATAAGTTTTGGTTAATGAAAATGATTTTTGGAAAGAAGAAATAGATTTGATCAGGAATGGATCCCCTGTGTTTTTAGTCTGATAAACTCAGAATACACAAGATTCTAATCGTGCTCGCCCACTAAAGTGATACAAGCGTTCGTCCACTAAAGTGACAGAAGTGCTCATCCACTAAAGTGATACAAGCGCTCGTCCACTAAAGTGGCAGAAGTGCTCATCCACTGAAGTGATAGAAGCGTTCGTCCACTAAAGTGACAGAAGTGCTCGTCCACTAAAGTGATACAAGCACTCGTCCATTAAAGTGACAGAAGTGCTTATCCACTAAAGTGACATAAGTGCTCGTCCACACAAGTGACAGAACCGCTCGTCCACACAAGTCTTTGGACTTGTTAAATCTTTAATAAGAAGCTTCGTCCAATGACGTGGCATATGGAGCTCGTTTACTATCAACTACCAGCCCTGAGGATTGAAGACGACGCCAATGTAGAATCTCATTTCAAGAACCAGAATCAAGAAAACAGATTCTGTTATCAGACCCAAATCTGTTTTGATTGATCCCAACGACTATAACTTGTTTTCTATATAAAGAGGGATCAAAGGAACAATTTTAACATAATACACATATCAAAACATATCAGAATTACACTAAATCAATTTGAGAGATCAAATTGTGAAAATCATTCATCATCTTTCTTGAGCTTATTGTGAAAAGAGTGTTTCATTCTCATAAGTGCTTCAATTTGTATATCCGACTATTGAGAGTTAGGAATCAATTTCTTGTTCTATTTGATTGTAAAGAGAGATGGAGTCTCTCTGTGTGATTAGGATGAGGTATCCCTAAGGAAGAACATTGAAGCTCTTCACAAGAGTGTGGTATCTCGAAGTGAAGGAGTGCTCTGTGGTGTAAAGGTTTTTCAAGCTACCTAGCTAAAGCTTGTTATGTTAGTGTGTGAAAACCCACAGGTGGAGTGGGGACTGGATGTAAGTCACAGTGGTGGTGACTGAACCAGTATAAATCTAGTTGTGTGGTATCTCTAAACTCAAACTTTTTAATTTTTGTCTTGTGTATATAACTGTGATCTTGATGTTCTAAGTTTCTAATTGATATCAGTTCTTGATCTGCATAATCAGTATTGAACCTGGAGTAAACTGTAATAATAAATATGTATTCAATTCTATTCTCAAGGATCAATATTTAATTTTAATCTTGCATCATATGTGATCAAATTCGAATGCCTTAATTTCTGTTTCTTAATCACTGAAATTGAAACCTGCAAGTTTGTTCTTGATTGTTAATGCTTGTATCTGAAACTTTCATAACTTGTTCTTAATCTTTAAAGGTTTAATCAGTTTCTGTATTTTGTTATTATTGAGTTTTGAACCTGAACCTATTCGGTGATCTATTGATTCTGAATCAATCTTTCTTATCCTCATCACCTTATATTCAATATTTCATAAAAAGCCCTTCACTGTTTTTGTAAAAAATCCTGAGGCAACTCTGATTTGAAAAGTTATTGAAAAGAATTTTTAATTTAATAGGGAAATATTTTAAGAAAACTCAATTCATCCCCCCCCCCCCCTGAGTCTTTGAAGCCAAAACAACAAAATTGTGAGAAACTAAGCGCAATTTGTTTCTCAAGGGTTTTTGCAAAATATCTTACATTGATTTTGAAGAGACATGTGCACTTGTGGTGGATGCAAGTACTTTTTGATACTTAGGCTCTTTTTGGTAAAAAACTAGCGGATAAGCTAGCAGATAGCGGATAGCAGATAAGCTAGCTGATAGCGGATTAACTAGCGTATTGGATTTGAAGAGTTTGATAAAACTAGCGATTGGATTAACTGATAAGTGTAAAATAACATGAAAACATATATTTGCATGTTTATTCATATAAATTATATATATATATATATATATGATTTATTTTAAAAATAATTATCACTTTTAACACTTTAATTTATTTTAAATTATTTATTGTTTAAAAAATTAAAATATTATTTTTAATTTTAATATTAATTTATTTTTAATTATTTGTAATAAATAAAATGAAATAATAAAATAAAATTATATATTGATATGATTTTTATATAAATTATATTTTTTTAGTTGAAAGTATATTTTCTATTTTTTATCTTAAATATAAAGTTAAATAGTGAAATTAATTCTTATTTATATACTATTTTAAATGATTAGTGTCTTATTTTATTAGCTAAGGATAAGTGGGGAATTTAATTAAGATAGTAGGGATAAAAATGGAAGAAAAAATGATAAGCTATACGCTATAAGCTCAAACACAACTTCAAGTAGTGTCTGTAAAAAATGATATACGCTAGTGAAAAAACGCTATATGCTAATTTAAAAAACGATTACCAAACGGGGTTACTTTTCCATCCACGATAAGCTATCCACTATATGCTAGCGGATTTGGCAAACCGAACGGACTCTTGATCAGTTTGGTAGAACATGAAGGACTCAATTTACATCCGATGTATATTGTCTCAACCTATTTCTATGGATCACTTGATAATGAAATTTATATGAAACTCCCCGAAGGATTCAAGGTGTCGGAAGCATATCCTTGAAGGATTCAAGATGCATAAAGCATATCCCCGAAGGACTTAAGTTGTTATTACATCTTATGGTTGAGTCGAGAATAATATCTACATGCAAAATCTCAGAAGGATATATATTTGGATTTATAGTTTATATGCATGATGTTTTTCATGCAATGATAGATAAATTTATTTCAATTTCTTAACAAGTTTTTTATTTTCTTAGATATCTATATGAAGAAATTTGTAAATGTGTTTAATATAATTTCTATGATTTTATCTCGACCTGTAGATCAAGCATTTAACAAGGTGGATTTTGTCTAACAAGTGATATAGAAGTAGTTCTTAAGTGTCTCACAATAGATTATATCTATTGAGTACACTACTATAGTTCGGTAGCCGGATGTGAAGAAGATAATGAATATATTGGTCTTGAAGACCTTACCTTATTGTTAGAGAAGCACATGTGCATATTGCTAAATATTATGTGACTTGATATAATAAGTTTCATGAAGCTTATTGCCAATAATCTTGCAAATGTAAAGAGGTATTTCTCTCTTCCAGATGAAATCGATGAAGTCGTTAATGTTTCTTGTTAAAGTTATGATTCATCTTGTTCAAAAATCTTGTGATTCCAATTGAAGAAAATTTTGTCATGCAAAGCTCAATCAAAAATATGATATATCAAAAGTGTCTCATATAAGAATTTTGGTTCAAAATGCTTAAAGGGAGAAAATCAGAATGTTGGAATTCATATTCTTAAGTGATGCTTCGAACAAGGGAGAAAATTGTACTCTTTTTCCCTTAATCAAGTTTTTTGTCTCACATGGTTTTCCTTGATAAGGTTTTTAATGAAGCAGTTCTCATGTAAAGAATATGAAAGAATGATGTACTCTTTTTCCTTCACCAGGTTTTTGTCCCACAAGGTTTTTCCTGGTAAGGTTTTAACGAGGCACATTCTTTAAGTAACGGACATCCAAGAGGGAGTATTATGAAACATGTGACAAAATGTGGATGGTCCATTAGTATGTAACCTCCAATTCATCACAAGTTATTACCCTTAATATTGTGTTGTAAATAGCTCATTATGTATAGGCTTGTAAGTTACAAAAATTATGTCCAATAAATAGGACTCATGTAGCATTGTAAAGATTGCAGCTTGAAGAGCATAATCCAAAATCTCTCTTCTTCTCTCTTTCTCCCTTCTCTCCTTATTCTTCATAGTTTATGATATCTCACTATTGTTTTGGTTCATTTAATAACAATTGGAAATTTTTAAACCGGTCCTTATATTTTAAAATTTTTAATTGGATCCCTAAACTTGTAAACAATTTGTAAATAGATCCTATATTTGTATTCGGCTCCTTGAACTAAATAATTTATAAGGATTTAATTGGTATACGCTGACAGTGTAAAGTTTTTTTTACACTGTCGATCAATCAGAAATTGACACATTATTATAAATCTTTGATTCTTGTCTTAACCACCTTAAAAGTCATTAATTTCATAGTTTCTGATTGGTTGTCAATGTAAAAAATTTTATACTGACAATATATAGAAATTAAACTCAATTTATAATTAAGTCCCTGTAACAGGATTTCTGAAATGTGGAGTACAATCCTGTTATAAGGATCTAATTACAAATTATTTAAATGTTTAAAAGACCCGATTATAAATTTAAAATCTAAGAACTTATTTAAAAAAGTTTAAAGTATCGATGTACCTGCAAAATAATTAAACCTAAATCTAATTTTCGAACTTTCCCAAATTGCATTGAGGATTGATGGAACCGATTCTATTGTATTCAAAACTTCACCGATATATATCGTTTAAAAATTGTAGTCCAGGAATCCCTAATTTTCTTCCATTCTTGCTGTGCTCTGAGAAGAGCAGAACTTTTTCGTTTCGGAATCACACCACTTGAGTTCAAAGCCTCTTCATCACTATCTATCTCTCATAGACTCACCCCTTTTTCTCTCTCAAGTTCAAAGCAAGAACAAGTACCCCAATTGGTCATTTTCCAAGAAGAGCATATATGCACAGTTAATTCGGTAATTCCTCAGTTTTTTTCGAATCAATTGGAGTTTCTTTCTTTTTAATTTTTTATTTTTCATCATCTTGGCTTTTTTTTTTGTGTGTTTACTTTGTTGGGTTACAAATCAATTTTGATTTCTTTGCATATTCTTTTGCTGTTCAGAATGATTAACCCATTTTACTACATGCCTTGATAATTTTTGTTGTGAGTCCAGAAATATTTGGTTATGTTCTAAATGATAACTTTCTTTGGTAAAAGCACTTCAAAATAATTGCAATGTGTCTATGAGATGTTTGATTAGTTTGAGCAAGGGATTGTGTCTTATGCAGCAATCATAATGTGGGTCTGGTGGTGTTCTTGTTCATGTTTTAATTTTGTGATCATTCATTTACTATTGTGAATGTAACTTTGATTTATTTTTATTTTGTATTAGGATCTTGATACATTTGAAATGTTGTTGATGGGATAAACCTGAGCAAAAAAGAACTGAAAAAGCTGAAATGGAGCTTGATTTGAATCAAGAGCCTTGGAACCAAATAGAGGAGCGTATTAGACGCCTTGAAGCGGTAATTTTCAGAGCTAGGCAGCGCCAGAGGTGGCGACAGGGTCACACTCCAATTCAAACAACTAACTTTGCAGGAGAATTGATAAGAACAGCTAATGTTCAAGATGATGGCAGGGTGCACCAGGAAGAGGTTGGCATTGATGTCGAAGGAGGAACAGCGGATTGTGGGAGAATTCGCAAAAGGAAGGCTACCTATTTAATTGCTAAAGCATTGGGGATGGAAACTAGTTCCAATGAGGCAGAGGGATGCACTGGAAATTTCTTTGATTGTAATATATGCTTGTACATGGCAAGAGATCCTGTTTTGACCTGCTGTGGTCACTTGTTTTGCTGGCCATGCTTCTATCAGTTGTCATGTGCTTATTTGAATACAAAGGAATGCCCTGTTTGTGAAGGAGAGGTCACTGAAACAGGCATTATCCCAATTTATGGCAATGCAAGTGTCAATAGCAGTGATCAGTTGGAATTAAAAGAATCTGGCTTCAGAATTCCTTCTCGACCTCGTGCACCTAGAGTTGAGAGTATTAGGCAGCAGATCAGAAACCGGGGAGCATCTTCTACAATCCAGGATATGATGTGGCATGGTAACTTCTTTGATGGATCAGGAGAGAGAGTTCAGATGGAAATCCCCAATACTGCAACCAATAGAACTAACGTTTTGGTCACACAATCTCGCCAAGAGATAGAAAATAACCAACATGCCTCGTCCCATCAATTTTCAGGGCTATTACCACAAGGAGCTGCTTCATTTTCATCCCTTTCGTCAGCAATAAATTCTGCAGAAAGATTATCTGAGGAACTTTATTCATATATGCACGGTCCCCCCATAGGAAGCATCATCCAGCACCTATATCCTCACACTGTCAATAGAGATTCGCTTTTTAGCATTGCATCTACCAACCAATCAGAGAGTCATAGTCGGGATGTTGCTGCAACCAATTCTGCATCTACATCTTCTGTTTCTTCTTCAAGTAGGGATGATGATATTAATGCTCTTACAGATTCTGCAGCTTCATCTTCTGTTTTTTCTTTGAGTACGAATGATGACATTGATGCTGTTTCAGACTCCAATAACCAGCCAACCGATAGTAGAATGCAGACTATTTCGTCCGACCCTTCATCTTCTAGTAGAACTGATGTTTTAAGACGAGTCCCAAATGAGCCCTGAAGTAGAAGGTTTACACGATGGTCCTTTATGAAATGAGAATAGATCATGTTGACAGAAGGTTCCTATGTGTATACTAGCATTTATTTGATATACAGCATTTCCTTTTTTTTTGTCTAAAACAAAATATGCTTTCTACTTTGTGTATAGTGCAGACAACCCTTTTGAGCAATTTGTATAGGGTATAGCCATTTTTTCTTCGAAAGATATGAGGCTGTTGACAGCAAAGCTGCATTGTCTTTTTTGCCATTATTTATAATTTGTAATAGGCATATGAGGATATTGCTATATCTGCAATAGTATGGTGCACACTTTTGCAAGTAGAGTGGGTCATTACACAATGCCAGCATTTAGACGGTCTATGTTACAGATTCTTAGGGTCTATTTGGTTTGTATTTTCATTTGTTGTTTTTATTTTCTGAAGGTTGTTCTCATTTTCAAATTTTGAAAAATTTGAAAACATGTGTGTTTTGACCTCCTGTTTTTTTTTTTCATTGCCTATTCTTAAAAATTTGGGAAGGAAACATTGAAAACAACTTTTTTTTGTTTCCGGATTTGTGCCCAATTAAAAAAAAATTTATTTCAATGAAAACATTTTTATTAAACTCAACCAAACACATCTTCAAGCCCATTTTCTATTTTTACTGAAAATGAAAACAGGACAAAGCAAACAGACCGTTATATTCTTAATTCATCTTTTGATTAAGAACCCATAAAGATAACCCCTTTTGTGTATATTGTGCAAACAACCATTTTGAGCAATTTGTACAGGGTATAGCCTTTTTTTCTTTGACAGATATGAAGCTGTTCACAGCAAAGCTGGAATGTCTTTTTTGTCCTTTGTAATAGGCATAGGAAGATAAGTTTCTCTTCCCTTAAGGTAAATGCTAAATATTGCTATATCTGCAACAGTATGATGTCACACTTTTGCAAGTAGAGTGGGTCATTCATTACACAATGCCAGCATTTAGACAACCTATGCTAGAGATTCTTATATTCTTAATTAATCTTTTGATTATGAACCCAGAAAGATAACCCCTTTACCTGTTTCCCAAGTTTGAAGATTGATTTTGGTCTTTTGAATACCTATTAGCACTCGTACAGCTTCCACCTAGGGCTTTCCTGCCTGTTTAATCCCTAATTTGAGGGGTCATGGTCATACATAATTTGATTGGTAGAACATAAGGTTTGGATCAACTTTATTATGCAATGGCCTCTCACATTCTAACTTGTGCACACATGATCTCTTTTTTGACTGATAATAGGTGCATTGCGTGCAGTGTGAGCTTGAAGAAAAGATATCATGCTATTCTACATTAACATCATAGTTCTTCTAGAATAGCTTGGCTGAATCTGTGGAGTTGAATTTTCATGCAAATGCCATCAAAAGCGGATGTATGAAACATCAATTATTCATGAATCAATACCTTACTAGTTAATGATGAGCCATGTGGAAAAAGTTCCTGAATTATTTTCAAATGGTAGGGTGGGCAGCAATGACTTTTGCTCTTGGACCTGCTATCCTTACAAGCATAGCTCTGAGACTAACCAATCATGCTAGAGGTAGATGTTTGGTAAGACCCTTCCCAAAGTGGTGACTTCAGGATTGGAATTCCCGATTTTGCAGGTAAAGTTTACCTAGACGCGCAATCCACTTCTAGTGTGACTAATCATTGTTGAGTTAAAACAACAATGAATTTGATTAGCACATAAGCCTCAATAGTTTGGATAAGTTGACATATAATTTATTCTTTATTTTGGTCTCCAAGGGTTTGAAGAAACCCATCCAGCCAAACTTTACTGACCTAGTTCGTTGAAATGAAATTTGAATTCTAATTTCTTCTGAAACATTTTGCAAGGATGGTGCATGTTCCACTTATGGGGCTGCTCTTTGCACCTTGGTTTTTCCTCCATACACCTTGCAATTTTTTTTAAAAATTTCTTTTCTAAAAATGCCCTTTACATCTCGTTAGTGCGTTCATGTTGGAACTTTCGAAAATTAATTTCCGAAAATAGTTCGGAAATTAAATTCCGGACATTCAAAATGTCTCATATGTCCGAAAACTTACTTCCTAAAAAGATTTGGAATTTAAAATCCGGATACTAAATTCTACATCCATAAAATAAAATCTGGAAAGGTTCCGAAAAAACAAATCCAGATGGTTCCGGAAAAACAAATCAGAGAGCTAGGCGTGCAAGGCATACTGGACCTGGGTATTTAATTACAAACATGAACACATTCTTTCACATGCCCCATATGTGAGTTGGATTTGGGGCATGAGATCGAGTTTTGAACATCTAAGCACTGTGTCGATCTCATACACACGCGAGCGAAGCTGAGGAGGTAGCAAAACAGGCTTACGCCGAGAAAGAGCAGATCATTGCAGTCTTTTTGAAACAGGCTTCTCAACTCTTTGCTTATAAGCAATGGTTCAACTCTCTGTATTTGTTTTTTCGGAACTTTTTCAGAAATAAGTTTTCGGATGATGATTTTATTTTTTTTCTCGAGAGTAATATTTTGAATGTCCGGAATTTAATTTTTGCAAAATACCGATATAAAGCATAAACACACTAACGAGATGAAAAGGGTATTTTCGAAAAAGAAACTTTTTTTAAAAAAATTACAAGGTGAGTGGTTAAAAAAAAAAACAAGATACAAAGAGCGGGTCCCGAGAAGGGGGCCCCTCCTCCACTTATTTGATGTGCATGATTTGAAGTAGTACCCACCCACTTGAGGATCTGTAATACTTTTGGGTCCTCATGGCTGAAATGAATAAAAAACGCAGCCCATCATATGTAGCTTGTTTCATAAAATCTTAAATGGACCTTTTTTTAGTGAAACTAATGGGATCTGTTTTAGATGGATTTGGATATGTTTCGGCCTCCATGTTTCTTCTCTCACACTTTTCTATCTGACAAATTGTTTGCAAAAGAAATCAATTTTCGTATGTAATTTTAGATGATAGTATTCAAAAATGCTTAATTTTGATATATTGTCGGTTTATAATTTTTTTTATAATGTTAATTAATCACAAATCACTACTTATGTGATTTTTAAGGTGGTTATTATGGGAATCAAACTTTTTTAATGATACTTAGGTAAGATTGTTTAAATTGTGTATTTGTCATTTTCTTATATTGTTGATTGCAAAAGACAAAACACCAAAACAAAAACATATATATATATATATATATATATATATATATATATATATATATATATATATATATATATATATATATATTATAATGAGGTATTAGGTGCCAATCCGTCTAAATACCAGGTCATTGAATCTAATTTATTCTTCATCATACCAGGTCATGATTTGTAATTCTTCTTTATATAGGTGTAAGTATGACAATCTTATCTACTTACATTTCCTCTGTATCCCCTTCATTTCTTTTTTACATATGTTTTATGGTACTATACAGACTTTGCTTTCTCATTTCTTGATAGCTTGGATGCCTTTTATAATTGAAAGTAATGAATGACTAGAAATAATAATTGTAATTAATCAAGAGGCATGATTTGCTACTAATCAATTATTCATCATTCCAAGAAGGAAAAAGGCTCATAAATACATGGTCTTGTCTCCCTCTTCTTCTTTACGGGCAAAAGTCATAATTCTTTCTCATAACATGATATACAATCTTATAACATATTCATCAAGATAAATTCTCATTTTTATCCTCAAAAGACTATCACAATATTATTCTGGTCGAAAATATATAATTTATTATAGAAACGAAAGAGAAACTATTTTAACTAGGAAAATGCTATCAATGTTCTAGAAAAACATTGGTTAAGAAACTTAAAAAGAAAAATTCTCATTACAACTTATTACATTTTATATTGTAAGGTGTGATAAATTGAGTTTTCAATAAGATTTTATTTTATTTTGTCTTCTTTTAATCAGTATCTCTGAGTTCATCTATTAACATGACCCTTTTAATTATAAGTACAAAAGTTGGGGCATATACCTAAAATAAATGTTCTGACAAGCCTATAAACGTGTTTGGTCGAAAGGTGAAAAAGTAATGATATAGTTAAGTGGTACCCATGCATATTTCTATTGCCTTCTTCATTGTCATTACTCATTATGCTCTTGGTTATGTTTCTTACTTTCTTTTACCAATCAATTCTTCAGGAAGTTTGCAAGTAACTAGGTAGGTGGTGCTTCTAACTGGGTTCACAGAGAGTACTTAACTTAGTATAGTGCCTCTCGCCCTATGACCTGGGTTCATGAGAAAGAATGGGCCGGGTGTTAAATGAAGAATTTCAAATTCTTGACAGAAATGGTTCCGACAGGATGACAGAAGAATTGAAGGAAGAGTTGTCAGATAACCACCATGAAGAGTCGAATTCAGCAGAATTGACAGATTGAAAAATTGACAGAAGTTGGTATGTCAGACAGATAAAGCCGTTAAGAAAGAAACACATTTGTCACCAGTAAAATTCCCGACGAATATATTCAGCTAACTGACGGAGAAATAGAAGCAACAGAAAAAAGGTAAAAACCCAACTTTCGACAAAGTTGGTAATAAGAATTGTCAGACGGACAATATATAGAAATGGCTAAGTTTTCAAGGTTGACAAGATCGCTAAAGATAAGTCACAAACAACCAAACCGTGGACAACAAGCAAGTTGGCATAAAGGAATTCAAAGGAATGAGCAGTTATAGAAGTTTACTTGTCAAACAGTTTGAATCTGAAACATAGCAAAACTGCCATACAGGTGACAATTTTTAAGATAGGAAGTTTTCTTTAGGCAGTTATTTTATATGCTTCTAAATACTGTTAATCCCGATGTAATAGAGGAGGTTTTACTTGATGCAATATCCTACATATCTCGATCACACAACAGATAAAAGGATTGGACTCAAGTATTTCCTCCATCCCTTTTCATTTCCAGTTCAATTTACAATACAGTACTGGTCATTTAATTCCCCTTTACATGTTCTTCTTTACCTCCAGCATTCCTTTCATGTTATTTATTTAAGTTCTTCATTCCTTCCCATTTATCTTTCACGTCTTTTTACTTGCTTTCTTTTAATTTCCTACACTTTAAATGCTTTTTTTTACTTTTCAACCATTTAAATACTCTTCTTTATTTGCTTTCTTCCTTTAATTTACTGTCATTTGTCTTTCATTGTCATTTACAAGCTTTCAATTATTTTCCTGTAACTTACGTGCTTTCCTTTAAATTTCCTGTTGTTTATTGCTTTCTTTAATTTCATGTTTCTTTACTTTCTTCCAATTTAACTGCAAATTATATGTTTTCCTTCAAATCCATGTATTTCTATAAATTTAAGTAAGAAGTCACTCTTGTTTAGGCAGACACGCAATATACTCATCCTTACGAGATTACCGCATAACTCGTCCGCCCCTACACTCGTCTGATCTTAAGTTATTTGTGACAAGGATTTTGGACACCAACCAAAAACCAGCGTCAACAAATTGGCACGCCAGGTGGGATGAGTTTAGAGTAACTCGTATAGTGTCAGGAATTTGACATACAAATTTATTTGTATGCGTTTACGAAGCGGAAAGGTGGTTCAAGCATCATCTTTTTCTCAGATTTCTATGAATATGAGTAATGCAACTGATGCAGGCATAGTAGACACTAACGCCGCTGTGTCAACAGTGGATTCTATTGCACTGGTTGACAATATTCCTGCAAACGGAGCTAATGCTACTAATGCAGAGGTAAATGGTACTAATGGTCTAGGAATAAGAAGAGGCGTTTCTTACGCCCAAGTGGTCAATAGATTTGACGAAGTTGGTCAAGGAACACTCCCGTCACCAACTTCCCCTGTTTTACAACAAGTAAATACATCGACTACTGGATTGTCGTCACGAAGTGTTGTGAGTTCAAATCCAAGAGGGACTACACAGCCCCTCTCACAACCTTTGTATAGGATGCCTTATGGGTCAACAACCGTCAACCCAAATACCCCATTTGCATACATACCATATCCAAATGGAATGACGATGGATGCCCATACATCTGGACAGGCAGGGCCATCGACTGGGGGGCAAATTCCCAGTCATGCGAATGGAATAACGGGGTCCACGATAATTACCCATTCTCGACAAGAACAACCGGTAGAAAGGCCATATATTTCCCCATTGAGACAACTCCCACAAAGTATTGTTGGTCTGTCGGAGGCTACCTTAGCCAATGTCCGACAACAGATCGATTCTAGTAACCATGACATGGTGAATACATTTACTCAACAAATGAGTACAGTAATTACGCCATTAATGGAAAGCACAAACAATGCATGTTTAGCATTGACAAATGAGATACGTCGGTTAAATAGAGCCTTGGGTGTTGTAACCCCAGGCGAAAACCAAAATACTGGTAGAAATCTCAATGCAAATGTCAACAGGATTAATCAGCCACAAGTAGAACCACAACTTGACGGAGTTGAACAAGATGACGAGCGGCAACAGCCTCATCGTCGGATTCCTTTGAGACGTGGAAATGTACATATTCTGCGACCAGAGGAAGACGAGGATTTGATCCTAAACCAAGGTGCTGTTGGAGCATTCCGTCAGAATGTTCTAAATCAAAACGTCAACCAAGTTGTCGAACAAGCATTAAATAGGTTTGGTTTTAACATTGGTTATGCCAACCAACCATTTTTTGCATCAGCATTTCCTGATTGGGTCCAACAAGCAGAAATGCCTCGAGGATATAAAATACCCAAGTTGTCGAAATTCTCAGGAGAAAGTGGAGAGTCGACAATCGAGCATATTGCCCGATATACCATCGAGTTAGGAGACTTGGCCTTGGAGGAAGGATTAAAAATGAAGTTCTTCCCTAGTTCGTTAACTAAGAATGCTTTTTCTTGGTTTTCAACCCTAAGGCCTAATTCAATCCACTCTTGGAATCAATTGGAAAGAGGTTTCCATGACCAATTCTTTAGGGGAGACTTGAAAATAGGGTTGACAGATTTATTTGGAATTAAGAGAATGAATAACGAATCTGTTGACGACTACCTGGCTCGATTCCGTCAAATGAGGCGTCGGTGTTTCACCCCTATTCCAGAGGCAGAAATAGTGAAAATTGCTGCCGGAGGTCTGGATTACCATATCAGAAAGAAACTGGTTAACCAACATTTGATAGATCTTGCCCAGTTAGGGGACAAGGTTCGACAGATTGAACAATTAAGAGCTGAGAAGATTTTTAAGCAAAAGAGATTCCTTAATAGAGAAAGGGTTAATTTTGTCGGATGCAATGAATCCGATGAGAGTAATGATTCTGAAGAGTATGAGGTAGATTATGTCGAACTAAAAAATGGTCCACCTTATATATGTCAAGCTTTGAAGCCCGCAAGGGCCAAAGAAAGAATCCCTTTCATTAATAAGAAAGTATACATATTTGACGTGACCAAGGCCGATCAAATATTTGACATATTACTTAGAGATAAGCAATTAAAATTGTTAGATGATCATAGGCTCTTGAAAGCCCATGAAATTAAAGATCGGAAATATTGTAAATATCATAATACTTTTGGTCATGTGACAAACGACTGTATGCATTTCAGAAATATCATTCAAAAAGGTTTGACAGACGGAAGGTTGAAATTTTCAGACAAGCGACCGGAAATGAAGATTGATACAGAACCCTTCGGTCCTGAAGCTAACAAAGCAGACCGCCAAGTCCCTATGGGAGTAGGCATGGTCAACATCACAGCCGGACAGAATATCCAAATGGATTTGTCAGATCCATTTGATGTTTATCCGAAGCCAGGAGAGCCACTTGTTGACTATATGACACGAAAGAAAAATGGGGGCATAATTAAAGTTTGCCCAAGATGTGAAGCGTTTTACGATAAAGTAGCCGCCAAGAAAGCTAGGGGGCATAAACCACCATCGCATCGTCCACAAGATAACCAGAGCAGGTTTGCGCACCCAAATAGCCATGCTGGGTCCAACAGTGTACAAAGGAGTGCTGCATCTGCTGTAAATAGACAGGCAAATAGCCGTCAGCAACATATGCACCAGTCAAAATTTGGACAGCACAACACTGGGGGTTGGCTTGAAGAACCAATCAGAGGATCAACAGTAGGTAACTCTGTCAGTGGCAGATTTAATCCTGTCAAGACCAGGACACCCCCATCCAACGTAATGGTGGATCAATGGGTTAGGAATTCAGCCATGACACAGTACCCAGAATTGCAAAAACAGACATGGACTCGGAGAAGTAAGGTCAATGAACGGGGACCACCCTTTTGGAATGAAAATTACCGAAAGGGCCAACTGGCTCAAAATGCTCAGATGGCAGGGCCTGGTCTTTCAGGACCCTCAACTCAATTGGCTATTTCTAAAAGCCAAAAGAGGAGGCTACAGAGACTCCGACAGGCTCAGAAAAAGAAACTTGCCAAACAGGGAGGCGTCATTATAAAAGAGATGCCTTCCCACGATGCTGGTTGTTTGGTTGCTACAACTGACAACAAAGTTGATAAGAGGGGAGATACCAATATGAAGAGCGTAATAGTGAATCACCCCATGGAAGCTGATGTGAAGAAACCCAGTAATCAGACCAAGCAAAGTAAACCTGCATCCCAGGTTTTCATAGAAAAGAAAACTTCAGGCCAAGCATTCTCACCAGTAAAACCAAGAGGCAAATGGCCCGTCGGGCTGACAGAAATGGAGAAGGTTGCGGGGCTCGAGAAGAAAGTTGAGGCCAGAATAGAAGAGCAACAACTGACTACGTTCAAGCCTGAATGCGATTTAACCAAAGAGGAGTTGTCATTTGATGCTGTCATTGAAGCATTGAATGATCCGAATGATGACATAAACGTCAGTGGAGCCATGGACATGGACGGCCAGAATGAGGATTGGGCCGACATTGTGGAAGCATTAGACAAATGTGGCGCAGGAATTGCCCGGCCTTTATCAGATAGGTCAGGGTCATATGACGAGAGTGATTTAAAAAGAAATCACGGCAGAACAGTCGGAGGTGCATTCCTGGATGAGGATCCAGACAATGAAGTTATACTAGAGCCTGGAATGAGAATGAAGATAGGTTTGATTTCTTTCATCCCGGCAGAATACGAGGGATATTTTGAGTTTGATCCCTCTGATGACGACAGTAACGTCGTCAACAATGCAGGAGACCCAAGTGACCACTGGATGTGTGTTCAAGAAAATTTAGTTACTGTATTCGACAACGTGGCCCAGTTGGAGAAACCTACCGACGAACAGAAAAATCATTTAAGGCCTTTACATGTGAAGGCTATAATTGATGGAAGACCCACCAACAGGGTCTTAATTGACGGAGGCGCTGCTGTAAACTTGATGCCTAGAGCGATGTCTAAAAAAATTAGGAAAGGATCAGTCAGATCTAATCCCAACTGATATGGTTGTCACTGATTTCAGTGGCAAAACATCTCCGTCGGATGGTGTCACTTTATTAAACATACAAATTGGCACTGTCGAAAGAATGACGTTGTTCGTCATAATTCCAACCAAGTCAAGCTACAATATTTTGCTTGGCAGGGATTGGATCCACGCTGTAAGGGCAGTTCCATCAACGGTACATCAAAAGGTGATTTTATGGAATGAACAAGATCAAGTGGAGATTGTAGAGGCAGACGATAGTGCTTGCTATGCTCAGCAATCACATATTGACTTCCGGGTGTATTCTCCAAATGTGAAGCCGATAACTGCCATTGAAGGGGTTATTAACAAGGATACGTTGGAAACAAGCCTTCTTAGCCAGTTTGGAGTTACAATACAGGACAAGGCCGACAAGACTCGGCCAGAATCCAATAATGAGTATTGAGACCCACTTGAGAAGATTGTCGGCCTATCTGGCCGACAGAGAAGTACACACTCAAGAGAGTGTATTGGCGGATTGTATAATTGACGACGGCCCTTTGGGTTTTGAAAGAGGAGCCGAAGTCAAACAAAATGTGGAAGTAGAGGATCCTCTGGAAGAAATAAATTTGGGGACAGAGGAAAAGAAAAGGCCCATTTTTGTCAGTGCTTTTCTGCTAGAGGACTACAAACGAAAACTTGTCGGATTAATAGCAGAGTACAAAGATTGCTTTGCATGGGACTATGACGAAATGCCTGGTTTAAGCAGGGATCTTGTTGAACATCGCCTACCACTAAGGGAGGATTGCAAGCCTGTTAAACAAGCAAGCAGACGGTTTGCTCCAGAGGTGGTACATAAAATCAAAGAGGAAGTACAAAGACTGCTTAAAGCCAAGTTCATACGAACAACCAGGTATGTCGATTGGCTCTCTAATGTAGTCCCCGTTATTAAAAAGAATGGCAAGATGAGGGTATGCATAGATTTCAGAAATTTGAATATGGCTACCCCCAAAGATGAATATCCGATGCCTATAGCCGACATGCTTGTCGACTCAGCATCAAGAAATGAGATTTTAAGTTGTATGGATGGCCATGCAGGATATAATCAAATCTTTATAGCCGAAGAAGATGTGTCGAAAACTGCCTTCAAATGTCCAGGAGCAATTGAGACATATGAATGGATTGTCATGCCTTTCGGTTTAAAGAATGCAGGGGCCACCTATCAACGAGCAATGAATACAATTTTCCATGATGTTATTGGAAAATTTGTAGAAGTATATATTGATGATGTGGTCGTTAAGTCCAAGACCAAAGATGACCATTTGGAGCATCTGAGGCAAGGATTCGAGAGAATGAGAAAGCATAATCTAAAATGAACCCAGAGAAGTGTAGTTTCGGAGTGTCGGCTGCAAAATTCTTAGGATTCCTGGTCCACAAGAAAGGAATCGAGGTAGACAAGAATAAAGCCAAAGCAGTCATGGCAGCCTCCGCGCCGACAAATAAGAAAGAGCTACAATCCTTCTTAGGGAAGGTTAACTTTCTCAGAAGATTCATATCAAATATGTCAGGAAGGACAAGAGTATTTGCACCGCTGGTCAAGTTGAAATCAGAACAAAGCTTCATTTGGGAACCTTGTCACCAAGAGGCTTTTGACCAGATTAAGCAGTATCTAGTCAGTCCACCGGTCATGATGCCTGCAGTGCCCCGTCGACCGACCGCTGAAGTTGTACATATCAGCATCGAGAGGACACTATAGGATGTTTATTAGCCCAGGATGACGATGACAATGTTGAAAGGGCTGTATATTATCTAAGTAGAGTCCTAAACGATCTTTGAGGGAAGATATAGTGCAATAGAGAAGTTATGTCTAGCATTATATTTTTCTTGTACAAAACTCAAATATTATATGATGCCATGTCATGTATTAGTTATTTCCAAGACTGATGTAATAAAGTATATGTTGTCGAAACCAATCCTTAATGGACGAATTGGTAAGTGGACCATTGCTTTATCAGAGTATTCTTTGCAATACATGCCAGCTAAAGCTGTTAAAGGACAAGCAATAGCTGACTTTTTGGTAGACCATCCAGGACTGGATGTGCCAGAAATAAATGTTGTCAGTTTACTACCTTGGAAACTCTATTTTGACGGATCAAGGCATCAAGGAGGTAGTGGAATAGGAATCCTAATTGTGACCCCACAAGGAATTCCTACAAAGTTCATGTTTGAGCTTAAATATCCATGTTTCAACAAAATGGGTTGAATATGAAGCTTTGATTGTCGGATTGGAAATATTGATAGAGATAAAAGCACGGAATGTGCATATTTTTGGGGATTCTCAATTAGTCATCAAACAACTCACACAAGAATACAAATGTGTTAGTTACAATTTGTCAAAATATTGTATTGTAGCTAACAAATTGATGAAAAAATTTGATGACGTAATTGTTCAATACATTCCCAGAAATTTAAATCAAGAGGCTAATGAGTTGGCTCAGATAGCCTCAGGATATAAAATATCTCAAAAGACTCTGTCGACACTAATGGAAATCAGAGAATTGCTGTATCCATTAGAAGAAAGAGATATTTTAGTTAATGATGTAATTCTGCCTAATGATTGGAGGTTGCCAATAATCGAGTATTTGGAAAATCCAAATCAGAATGTAGATAGAAAAACAAAGTATAAGGCATTGAATTACACGATGCAAGGAGGACTGTTATACAGAAAATCTGTTGACGGGACTCTACACAAGTGCCTAAATGAGCAAGATGCTTATCTAGCTCTATCAGAAGTCCATGAGGGCATATGTGGAGCACATCAGGCTGGTGATAAAATGAAATGGGTTCTACAAAGAAGTTTGTATTATTGGCCAACTATGGTTAAAGATTGTATTTTATTTGCCAAGTCTTCTGAACAATGTCAGAAACACGGCCATATACAAAACGTGCCGGCTGGTGAATTACATTCTATTGTCAAGACTTGGCCATTTAGAGGATAGGCTCTAGATTTAATTGGCCAGATACATCCCGCTTCGTCAAAAGGACATCAATTCATTTTAGTTGGAGTTGACTATTTTACCAAATGGGTAGAGGCAATCTGTCTCAAAACAGTCACCCAACAAAAAGTAATTGACTTCATTGAAAACCACATTATCTGTCGGTTTGGCATACCCCAGACTCTGACAACAGATCAAGGGTCAGTGTTTGTCGGAAAGAAAGTTGTGGAATATGCCAGTTCTAGGCATATAAAAATGCTCACATCTACACCATATTATGCACAAGCAAATGGCCAAGTTGAGGCCATAAATAAGATTATTATTAATCTTATTAAAAAGCATGTGGGCCGACAACCTAAAAGTTGGCATAATACCCTTGATCAAGTATTATGGGCATATAGAAATTCACTCAGAAAGTCGACAGGAACCTCGCCATATCGTCTAACTTATGGGCACGATCCTGTATTACCTGTTGAAATCAATCTCCAATCCACTCGCATTCAAAGGCAAAATGACCTGCCTACTGACCAGTATTGGGATGCAATGCTAGACGAATTAAATGAATTAAGTGATGACAGATTGATTGCGTTGGAGAATTTGATTCGGCAAAAAGAAAGAATTGCAAGATTTTATGATAGCCAAATTAAGTTCAAAGCATTCAAGGTAGATGATTTAGTCTGGAAAGTCATATTGCCCATGGATAAAAGTTGTCGAGAATATGGGAAATGGTCACCTAAATGGGAAGGACCATTTAGAATTGACAAAGTATTTTCTGGAAATGCTTACGCGCTTGTCAATATTAATACTGGCTTGACAATCAAGTCAATTAATGGCAAGTACTTGAAGGAATACAAACCGACGATGTTAGAAGTAAGAATTGACAAATAAAGGAAATGAGTATATTCATTAAATTGACGATACAATGAAATATTGTCATTTGATGGTAGAAATCAAGTTGTCAATTAAAGCTAATCTAATCTTAGAATACAAGACAGTGTGTCAATAACACTTTATTTTCCTTCAACAATGTGGAGGGATAACCCAATCTGTTGAGACTTCATTCCTCATGTGATGAGATTTCAGTTGCCTCGTTTGTCGAGAATGCATCAAGAAGGGGATAAGCACGAGCAGATGTCACCATCATTTCACTTAGAAGGTTGTTGTTGTTATGATAGTAAAGATGACACCAAAACCTTCCAGGATGAAGATGATGGAACTAGAACGAGATGCACTCGTTCTGTATCAAGATCAGCTTTTCCCCGAATATGCAGTAAGGCCAGCTATGGATGTTACATTGGTTACTGACCTTCACTACACGTTTTTACATTGGTTATTGACCTTCACGAAGGATATGACCATTAAGACAAACACCTTGGATTGAAAATTTGATATAAAGAAGGTTAGATTTTTGTGAGGGAAGAAGAAAAGATCTTTCTCTAGAAAAGGTTTACTAGTGAAGAAGGAAAGATAAAAAGGAGAAAGTCAATACTGATGTGATTGACATTTAAAGGAGAATTGAAAATCTTCGGTTCGAATTCCAAGAAACCTGCGGCATCATGATTGTCCCTATTAAGTAGGGATGAAATTAAAAGCAAGGTTTAATTAACGGATAAGAACCCGAAATTAAGATGATTGTTGGTGATTTGAAAATTCAAATTTTGCTATTCTTTCGGGCAAAGCCGTCGAAAAGCAAAATTTGGGGGGCATCTGTTAAATGAAGAATTTCAAATTCTTGACAGAAATGGTTCCGACAGGATGACAGAAGAATTGAAGGAAGAGTTGTCAGATAACCACCATGAAGAGTCGAATTCAGCAGAATTGACAGATTGAAAAATTGACAGAAGTTGGTATGTCAGACAGATAAAGCCGTCAAGAAAGAAACACATTCGTCACCAGTAAAATTCCCGACGAATATATTCAGCTAACTGACGGAGAAATAGAAGTAACAGAAAAAAGGCAAAAACCCAACTTTCGACAAAGTTGGTAATAAGAATTGTCGGACGGACAATATATAGAAATGGCTAAGTTTTCAAGGTTGACAAAGATCGGAAGATAAGTCATCAAACAACCAAACCGTGGACAACAAGCAAGTTGGCATAAAGCAATTCAAAGGAATGAGCAGTTATAGAAGTTTACTTGTCAAACAGTTTGAATCTGAAACATAGCAAAACTGCCATACAGGTGGCAATTTTTAAGATAGGAAGTTTTCTTTAGGCAGTTATTTTATATGCTTATAAATACTGTTAATCCCGATGTAATAGAGGATGTTTTACTTGATGCAATATCCTACATATCTCGATCACACAGCAGATAAAAGGATTGGACTCAAGTATTTCCTCCATCCCTTTTCATTTCCAGTTCAATTTACAATACAGTACTGCTCATTTAATTCCCCTTTACATGTTCTTCTTTCCCTTCGGCATTCCTTTCATGTTATTTATTTAAGTTCTTCATTCCTTCCCATTTATCTTTCACGTCTTTTTACTTGCTTTCTTTTAATTTCCTGCACTTTAAATGCTTTCTTTTACTTTTCAACCATTTAAATACTCTTCTTTATTTGCTTTCTTCCTTTAATTTACTGTCATTTGTCTTTCATTGTCATTTACAAGCTTTCAATTATTTTCCTGCAACTTACGTGCTTTCCTTTAAATTTCCTGTTGTTTATTGCTTTCCTTTAATTTCATGTTTCTTTACTTTCTTCTAATTTAACTGCAAATTATATGTTTTCCTTCAAATCCATGTATTTCTATAAATTCAAGTAAGAAGTCACTCTTGTTTAGGCAGACACGCAATATACCCATCCTTACGAGATTACCGCATAACTCGTCCGTCCCTACACTCGTCTGATCTTAAGTTATTTGTGACAAGGATTTTGGACACCAACCAAAAACCAGCGTCAACACCGGGTCAAGCAAGAGTGGGTCGGGGCTCCCCATGGAAATACACAATGCACCCACAATGGGCCCCCATGCACAAACAGAGCAAAGCTGAATACAATCAAAGGAAGCTTAGCAGGAATTGGAAGTAGCACACTTCTCTTTTTTTTGTTCTTACTTCTCCTTTGATATTAAAATATATAAAGTTAATTACAAATTTTGTTAATTCAATATTACTCACTCTATGCAGCATCCTATTACCTTGCAAGATGAGAGGTTTCTGGGAAGGTACATATTGATCATAAACAATAGGCTAAATTGCAGTTTTGGTCCCCCTGTTTTTCAATTTGGCGAAAATAGTCCCCCAACTTTTTTTTTGGCGAATTTGGTCCTCTTAAAATTCGAATGTTGTGAAAATGGTCCATCCGTCAGGACTCCGTCCAAACAGTAATGGAGGTTGGTGACGTGTACTGCCAACTAATATTTTAAATAATATTGAATATTATTTTTAAAAAATCAGAAATAAAAAAAATAAAAAAGGTATCTTTGGTCTTTGGATAAAGAACCACAGAAGTCTAATAGCGTTCCCATGTGGGTTTCCTCCCTTCATCGTCTTAAAGTTTCTTCCTTGCAGGGCCACAATCGCGTCTTCTTCTTTGGCTTCTTCCTCCATTATCATCGTCTTTGAGCTTCGACCACCATGGATGGAAAACCCATACCGGTGGAGACAGAGAAACTCATGCCTGCCAAGAAGTAGAAACCCATGTCGGCGGAGACGCAGAAATCCAAGCCGGCGCGGCGGAGACACAGAAACCCAGCTTCCACCACCATCGTGGTTCCTTGATTTATGACACAGATTGACGGAGTAGAGAAGAATGAGAGAACATTTTGATAAAAAAAACAAACGCACATACACAAGGAGGGGCATAGAAGAATGGGGGTCAATGCTTAGAGATATCAATGAGCTTGATTTTTATCTGTATGGTGAGGGGTCTCATTGATTTGTAATTTTCTCAGAAATACAGGGGTTCTGTAGTTCAAAAATTAGAGAATGTGTAGGTGCTGTTTGGGGTTTTGTTGTTAGGGATTCTGGTTTTCAACAAATTGAGAATGTATAGGTGGTGTCCTCTCCTAAGTTTCGCAGACAGAGAATCGAAGACAAAGTGAAGAACCCTAACCCCACACACAGTCACGATCGAAGAAGAAGAACCCTAAGTTTTGCTCCAAGTTTAAAAATAGTTTTTCTCCAAAAAACCCACATAAACACAGCCCTGACCCCGACGTCACCAACCTCCATTACTGTTTGGGGGGAATCCTGAAGGAGGGACCATTTTTGCAACATTTGAATTTTAAGAGGACCAAATTTACCAAAAAAAAAAGTTAGGGGACTATTTTTGTCAAATTAAAAAAACAGGATGACCCAAACTGAATTTACCCAAAACAATATATTCCATCTCCATTCAAAGTTTTAACAATAAGTGGGACCCTTTACTGAAATATGAGTGGAGCATATCGCATATCTACCCAATATCTTTTCTAAATATGTCGATATGCGCCATAGTGATATATACGGATACACCCATCTTATAATTTATGAGTTTTGCGAATATATATAACGAAGAGCGTAAAAATATAATATTTATAGAGAATAAGAAAAGAAAAATCTAATATTTATATGTACATGACATGAGTACATCATTTATCACTCGTAGATGGATATGCAGCCAAATGGCTGAATACTCCGCATTATGACCAATGTGTTGATGGGAGGGCCCTAAGGCCTATATGTCGAGTCCGGCAAAAAGAGTAAAGTCACTAGAACCCTAATTTTAGATATATTAATAAAAAAATTATTTATTCTTAATTTTTATAATTAAAAAAAAAAGTTCATATATACAATTATGTAACAAGTGTCCGTAAGGAAGGAGCTACCGCCTACCACTATAGCAAGTGCCCAGCCCAACGCACCCGACAGGCTTGCCTTTTCCTCACTGGGTTTCTTCTCAATCACACATGATATATATATATATATATATATATATATATATATATATATAGTGTTATTTTGGCACCATCACCTATTTTTATACTTTTTTTCATATATTTATTTATTATTTCTCTCTTATCTTTCAGTATTTTCTTTTCTAAACTCATCATGATTGATAGTATTAAAAATTGGTATCAAAATATCATTTCTCAAATATATATTACCTCATGGATAGAGTACATTATTGAAAACAAATCATTACACCTGATTTAGTGGAAGAATCTCATTACTTATAAACGAAAAGACCCCATTTTGACTAACTTCAATGAAATAATAAGTGCAATCAATTGGTTATGGAACGACCGAATCATTTACTCAATTTTGAGGAAAGATCCAATTTGTCAATCTTAGTTCAAATTGTCAAGTCTCTTGTTTTGCAAGTTCAAGCTTGTTTATAGTTCTTTTTTTACTTATTTATAAGATTGTTGGGCTGAAATACATATGTTTGGTAAACTAGCTTATTTCATTATTTATAGTTTTTGTTCATAAGCTATTTTATTTAACTTAGCTTATAATTTATTGACTTTCCTTTCGTTTTTACATCATTTAATAAAATTCTCACTCTACAACGTCTCTCATAAATATATTTTTATGCCAATTTATATTTATAAATTAGTTCAACCGCTAATTTTATAAAACACTTCAAATTTAACCAACTAACTTTTCAATTATCAGCTATCAGTTATAAGCTTTCAGCTAAAAATTAGTTTATCAACTATAAGTTAGCCTATCAACCATATACCCGATATTCAACCTTCTACGCATAGAAAACTGTCCGTAGTCAATTCCACCTTAATAGCTATTGGACAAACACATTTAAACATAAGTCAATTTCTCTTATAAATAATCATCTTATATGTTCTAATCTCACACTACAACTTCTATAAACTCTCGTTCTTCTATATTCTTGTGTTCTTATCATAACATATGAGCCACACTATAATCCAGAAGAGGACGACACTCTCATATTTTCTTATCGTGTGTCATGACTAATATGCAAAAGAGAACATTCCCTCTTAAATGTCATGACAGACAACAAGAAGATACGTGAATGTCATGATTTCTTTCCTATGTGGGCAATAAAATGCCCACACAACCCATTCGTTAATTTAAAATATAAATTTTAAGATTATATATACATAAGTTATAGAATTAAAAAAAGTGTAAAATTAAAGTTAAGGTATATTTTACCATATATATTTTAAAATTAATAATATCAATATAGATATTAATATCATGCAAAATGTTATTAATTGCATAAAAACCCTTATTATTTATATTTAATTATGAAAAAAGTACAAATTTTAAAAGAATATTAAACACTTGAAATTTTATCCAAAAATAAAAAAATAAATACTTGAAATAATCCGAAATATAACCCAAATCCATTCTCAAAATCATCAAAACTAACTTCGGGAGGAATTAGGGAGACTAGAGGGATGTCGAATACCCTAAGTAGCACTCTTGCTTTGCTAATTGCTGGTCACCCACGCCACTCTTTAGCTTCACACCTTCGTCAATAGGGATGTCAATTTGTATCCTATCTATTGGATATTTATAAAAATTATCTACAATGGGTAAAGATTCGGGTATAGATAATTATCAATAATATGTGAATGTTTGTTGTGTTTGTAATTAGATATTTTTATATATTATATATAAAATTAATAATTAAAATAAATATATCATAGTATAAATAATAATGAAATATTATTGTAGTATTTTAAATATTTAAATAAAATAAGCATTGAAGAACCAATTAAGCAAAAAGGCACCTTTGGTTAATAAATCTAATAGATTGGACGTATGGCTGAGGCAAGGGGTTGAGGCATCAAAATGGTCAAATCTCATCATTTTTCTCATTATCCCTTTATTTCCAACCAACGAACCATTCCATTCTACTCCAAGTTTTATTATCGGCCAATCAGTAATTCATACTTTATTCAAAAGTTTTTCATAACAAATTAAAGAACAGCCCCACAATTAATTAAATTGTTGCCCATTGCTACTCCCTCCTTCCTGTGCCTCTTATAAGAAATAAATGGATATTTTTTTTAAAAATATAAAAAATATATATCAATTTTGACACATATTAAATATTAATTTCCAATATTACCCTCATTTATAATAAGATTTATATTTACTAAATAGTATCAACTTTTTATACAAGTAGATTTGTTCATTTATAATAATATTACCCTTCTTAATTAATGAACAAATCTACAATTGTATAGAAAGTTGATACTATTTAGCAGGGGTGGCAAAATGATCCATTTGTCCACCATCAATCCAATCCATCCATGAGAAAATCCATCCAATCCATCCATTTATAAAAAAAATATATAAATGGATTGGATGGATTGGATTTTTTTTTAGTGGATGGTTTATGATCCATCCAATATTTTTTAAAATCCATTGGATCAACAATAAAAAATGTAATGGATCAACTTTTATCCATTCCAAAACCAATTTATTTTTTCATATTATTTTTTACCAAATAAAAAAACCTCCATTTGTAACAAAAAAAAAACACACCATCTAATTTTCTCTTTCGTTCCCTATTATTTTTTTCTTCACTATTTTTTATTTTATTTATCTGCATTGTTTTTCTTTTTTTGTTACATTAAGTATTAACTAATTAATTGTTCTCAAGCACCGATTGTAGTCCACGTTATCACGTACGTTTTTTTTTGTTGCTTTTTTTTGCTGAGAAACTTAAAAGAATAGTATTAACTAATTGAAAGCACAGAAAATCGTAATAAGTTTCGTAAAACAATGTCATGGAACGTTGTGGCAAAATAACATCTGCAGATGCACATAATCAATAACTCCCATATAATAATAGAAAAATGGCCGTGATACAAAATGCTCGTGAGATAGAGTGGAGAGAGAGTAGAGATAGAGAGAGAGTAGGAAAAAAAGAGAGAGAAATGGTAGAGAGAGGAAGAAAGACGAGAACGAGAGTGAGATAGAGATAATATTTTAATTTTTTTTACAAATTATTTTATTTTTAAAAATATTTTATGGAAGGATAAAAGAGATATAAAATTATTTAATTTTTTAAAATAAATTTTAGTGGATGGATTGGATATCCATCCATGAAAAGTTGTTAATGGATGGATCAGATGGATTTTATTTAATGGATCATGGATGGATTGGATTTTTTAATGAATTTTTAATGGATTATAATGGATTAATGGATTGTTTTTAATCCATCCATTAAGATCCAAATAAAAATTTATCCGATCCATCCATTTGCCACCCTTACTATTTAGTAAATATAAATCTTATTATAAATAAGGGTAATATTGGAAATTAACATTTAATATGTGTCAAAATTGATGTATGTTTCTTATATTTTGGACAAAAAAAATATCCAGATGTAAAAAGTGACACGCATCACTTTTAACTTATGTTTAATCAACAGACGTTAAAAGTTCATCTTTTACTTCTGTTTGTTATCAACAGATGTAAAATATGACTATTAACGTCTGTTTGTTAAACAACAAACATTAATAGTTAGTTCCAATTTTATTTTTAGAAAGTATACGTTACACAAACCCGCACGTGCTTCCTTCTTCACCACTTTTACTACTCTCTGCCTCTATTCTCGATCACTATCTCTCTACTCTTTTCTACCCTAACCCTTGTCAAGCACCGCGACCGAGTTCTTCTCCACCACCGCGACAGTATTCTCTAGCGAGTCATCTAATTCTCTCCTCTCTCCTCTCTCCTCTCTCCTCTCTCCTCTCTTCTCTATTCTTTTCTCTCACATTTATGGGTTTTTCATTCTCATTTAAAGTTCTAACAGAAGCCATCTCCTTCACCACTTAGCCCTAACAGAAGCAACCGTATTCTTTGGTAATGCCCTAACTTTGTGTTGGGTTTTTCTTCATGTCTTATTGTGATAATATGTCCGAGTCTCTGTCTCTATTTCTGCTTTCTGATAAATGTTTTGTAAATAGCAATATTGAAATAATGATATGGTATAAGTTGTGTTATTGTGTTTATCTCTATTATATGTATGGGGGGTAGTTTGTTGATAACTGGTATTTGATGGAGTTTGATAATGGTGATAATGAATTTTGATTTGTGAAGGTTCATAAAACCAGTAGATAGTTTGCTGAACTTGAACAGTTTTTTGAACTTTCACTAACAATTGGCTGAACTTGAATTGATATAACATTTTTTTGAACTTTCACTAAATGGCTAGCTAGTGTGCTTTTCCAATCTCCCATATTGTGCTTATAATGGATATATAGACATACACATGGATTCTACAGACATCCCTCATGGACGGGAGGGGTCGGTGGCGCCTACGCCTAGTGATAATGTAAGTTTCGCATATACATTTAGTGTTAACTAATTATCCATGTTACTACCTATCCTCTAATTTAATATTTGTTGTTCCAAACAGGCACCACAGAGAGGTGACATCCCACATAGACGAGAGGGGTCTGTGGCACCTACGTCTAGTGATAGTGTAAGTTTTATTTATACATATAGTTAATGTTAATTAATTAGGCTCATATTGTTTATTTATCCATGTTATACATAACCATCTCATTTAATATATTTTTTTTGTCCAAACAGGCATCACAGAGTTGGAAAAGACGAGGTAGATCAGCCACTACTTTGAAAAGCCTAGACAAGTCTAGGTTAAGTGGTCAGAAGCTTGAGGTGTGGTTTAATGATAAAGTGAAACCCCAGGGACCATTTGCTAAGAGGTTTACAACTTGGGTGTCAAAGGAAATGGGTGTGAATGTTCTTTGCTTGATTCTATGCTAATTCATCCCTTTTGTTATGTAATTAATGTGTAGATTGCGTGGACCATGCCGAATACCGATGAGCATAGGCGGAAATGGCTATCACTAGAAGCTGAGCGTTGGAAGGGGTTTAAGCACGATCTGACCAGGCATTTCGTGTTCGGACCAAGGGACCACGAAGATATTTTAATTAACTATCCATACATTGATATGGAAACGTGGGGAGACTTTGTTAGGAGCCGCAACACACCTCAGTTTCTAGTTAGTTGAAGTTAATTTACTTACCATTTTAAAGTACATTTAAATAATAAAAATTATTTAACTTCTTTTATTACGTGTTTTTGTTTTTGTAGGCTAAAAGGGAAAGGGGTAAGTAGAATCAAGCAAAGAACACTCACACCCACACCATGTCTTAGGGTGGGTACCCCACTTTGATTAAGGGTATGATGGAGGATAAATTAAATGAGAGGCAGGAGAAGCTAAAAGAGATGATAGCAGCTGGAGAGATGCCTGAAGGCATGGTGGTTGACCCTCCGTCTACACCTGAGCTCGAGGATGTTTGGATGGAGGGCCGAAGGACCAAAAATGAGATTTTAAAGCTTAAGTCACACGCAATGTGGTAGAGAAGATTGTAAGTAACAAATTAACTGTGTTTCTAGTTGATATTTGTATATATTGATTTTTTTAAAACATGTGTCTTACACGGTTTTAATTTATACATTGTAGGGGGAGCTTAAGGAAATGGCCTCCCAAGGCTTATTCGTCCCACGTGGACACCGGGATATCTTGATCATTGCCTTAGGCAAAGACGACCATCCTGGTCGGGTGATTGCTGTTCCAGGGAGGGTGGGCGTCAAAAAATTCTATGGGAAATGTGCTTCACGTATTCGAGCCGACGATGAGGAGCGTAGAGAAGAGGTTAAACAACAGCTCATTGCCGACCCGACCTTTCACACCCAGCTGATGAGCCGCTTCCTATCAAACCCAACCATCAAGCAGATGTTGTTGCAGGACTTATTCTCCATGCATGGTTCCCAGGACACAGCGGGAGTTGCCCAACCTTCCCATGTGTGCACAAAAGAGAGTTGTCATAACACACGTGTGGAGGTGGAAGACTTGTCAAAGAGGGAGCGGGAGTTGGAGGTGAGACAACAGGAGGTTGAGTTGGCGCAGCGGGAGTTAGAGTTGTCCCGACAGGTATATTCATAATTAATGATCATAATTCTCAATTAATTACTTATGTTTTCTTTATATATTCTCAATTACTTATACTTTCTTCATTTACAATTGAAGGCATAGCAGAAGACGATGTCACTTTGTCTCCCATCACTCGTATGTTCTCTTTTGGTCAGGATTATTCGTTCGAGCTTTTTGAATGTCCGTGGAACACGATGGATGGGGGACACCACCAAACCAAGAATTACTTTTTAAATTATGTGGTGAAGATCTTGGGCACTCTTGCACAAATGCCAAGTGGTTAGCCGGCTCGGTTGTGAGTCTTTGGTGCACGTAAGTACATTTTAATTTTATAACTTATTTTTTTCATTATATTTTATTATTTAAATTTTAAAATATATTTCAATATATATATATATATATATATAATTTCATATCTTAGGTACCTGCATCGTCTTTTAGTTGAGAGGGACTGCAATGTGTACGGCTTCTTAGACCCCACAATCCATAGGCCTGACTTCTTTGTCATTGAATCAAATGTCACTTCATACATTAGACGCTTATTGGGAGGTGCTCGGAAAGAAATATATTTGGCACCCTACTGTATGCATGACCATTGACGGTTGCTCATAATTCATCCATCTAGGCATACTGTTATATTCCTATGCTCTCTCCACAATGCGCCGCCGAAGGAAGTGGTGGAGCCTATCAATACGTAAGTAATTAATATTCTATTAAATTTAATATGTGACATTTGATTTTATTTTATTACACACATGATGATATGATTGATTAACGTGGATATCTTGTTTACGATAGTGCGCTGAAGGCATGTAGCATAAGTTGTGCCAATGGGAGAAGCAGGACTTCCAAGTCAAAAGAAAATCCTGCATGGATTATCCTTAAGGTTGGTAGTTTATTAAATAGTAATTAATATTATATATATATATATATATATATATATATAACTGACATTAAATTTCATTTCTTTTGTAGTCTTGTCATCAGCTAGACAGTTGGTCGTGTGGCTATTATGTGATGCATCATATGCTGAACATAGTCTCCGCAGGCATTACCGAGGGATGGAGGAAGGTAATCACCTAAACAATTAATTTATATAATTAAATATTTTTTGTTTTTGATGAATTGAGTTAATGTTTCTGTTATGTTAATTTGCATGTGCATGCTTTTACTGATCAATCTCCTATTCGTGAGGAAGACTTGAGGATCCGATTTTCAGAATTCTTCTTTAAATATGCTGCAAAAAAAAGGTGTAGAAGGAATACCTCCAGCATACTTAGAAGACGTGTAGTTAAATGTGTAATTAATATGAATTTATTATTTATATACTTGATTAAAAGCTAATAGTTACGGTTTGTCAAACTTTAGGTTTATGCTTCTTCTATCAATGGGTTTTGGTTTGTTGTCCCCCCATTGATTCTTTGTATTTATTTTCATTTTCTTTCAATAAAATTTAAGGGCACTCCTTTTCCTTAATGATGTTTTTATCCCTAAGGAGGGTTTTGCATCATAAGGTTTTAATGAGGCCCTTTTTTGCTAGTTTGAGTGTGTGCAGATTCTGAACTATGTGCATATATTGTATTCTATATTCTTGACTATTTGGTGACTTGCAGGGATTGCTGGGGGAAGCATATTGTAAATGTAATTTTTTTTTTTTTAAAATAACTTTTACGCATGTTCTCTATTAACAGACGTTAAAAGTAATATTTTTTAAAAAAATTACTTACTACGTCAGTTATATTAAATAACAGACGTTAAATGTAATACATTTAACATCTGCTGAAATAACATCTGGCATTTTTCACTCGTTATTAAGCACTGCACTTTTACCAGACGTAAAAACCGCTTCCTGCACAGGTGCATGGTTTTTGTGCTAAATGTTCGAGTTTAATCTCGTTTTCGCCCAAATTTAGCTTTAATTGTCCTCGAGCAACATTTTGAGTCTTTTAATTAGTTTTTAGGATATTTTAGTTATTTTTGAGTCAATAAAGCATTTTAATGCTACTTTTTATTTTCAAGCTAAAAGCGATGCTCAAGAAAACTTGGAATATTGAAGAAAACAAGCAAAAAAGGGAAATTTCAATGTCTCACCCCGCGACACAATGCTAGTCCTGTGAGCCAGAGTTGATACTGAGCAAGGAATTGGAAATCTTTCAGGCTCACCCAACGGGCAAGGTCTTGCCCCACGAGCCAGACACAGGAATCCTGAAGATCTTCTGTCTCGTCTCGCGAGACAGCTCTCGCCCCGCGAGAGTTCAAATTTTCCTGCAGCCAAAGTCACGTCAACTAAAATTATACAGAAAGCCCACACTCACCAAATCACGTGATGCCTTATATGCATGGGCCTATCTCCGATTGAAGTAATAATTTAGAATAGTTGAAGTGAATTTTTAAGTTGAAAGTCCAATTTGGATTTGTGCAGCGCATGGCAAATTTGCTAGGGCGCCTACGTGAAAGATCATGAAATTGAAATAATGGCTTGTATGAATTGATATACAAGATCAATTTGGACTTGGATTTGAAGTGGTCCACGTGAAGCTTGGTCTTCAAATTGAGAAAGCATCAGGCAATGAATATTTATATTTCAAATTAAATAAATGAAGTGGGCCACCGAGAATTCAATTGGAAATTAGATAAAGAGTTGAAACAGAAATAGACGATTGGTGTGCGAGATTTAAGGGATGCAGATTTTGGTTAATTATGGAATTATCCAAATCAAATTGTTATGGTTTGGTTATAAAAGAGTACACAGCGCATAAAACCGCAGGAGGAACAGAGCAGGGGTCTAGTGCAGCAACATAGCGCATAGTCCTAGTACCATAGTTTAGATCTTTTTTTTTTCTTGTTTATTTTGGAGCTGTGTCTCCTTTAGGATATTTTCTATTCTCTTTTTATTTATTTTGTTATGAACGTGATGAGCAGCTAATCCATTTCTCCGAGGGATCGATGAAGTTGCTCGTGACGGTATAGTTCAATGTGATGTTTGTTTTCTTATTCCTAATCTCAATTCTTGTTTCCTAATTCTGTTTTGTTTGCGATAATCAAAGTACACTTGGTTAACTTGTCAAACGTGATGAGATTTGGTAGGTAATTCAAGCTTAGGATTTAAATTAGGAACATCAGTTGATTACACCATTGGTAGTGGGTAGGAGATTGATTCAACATATAGGGAACAAGAACTTAATGGAGTCTAATTGTAGGTTTTGAGACTTGGTAGGTAATTAACTTGCATGTTACATATGTCCTAGCATTGGGAGTGCCGTTAGGAGAAATTGGGGGTCCCGGTTGACAATGAAATTGAACTTAGGGAAAGAAACAGTCATTTGAATCTACTGCTTAACAGGGTAGGTGAATTCGTGACCTTAGAAGCTTTAAACCATAAATTTTATCTCATTGTTATCTGTTAGCTTTTAGTTAATTGATTTTGATACCTTTTGTTATTTTAATTTTCTCTCTCTTCTAAACCAATTGTTCTTGACTTGATCAACACTTTAAGTTTCCCTATTAAATTGGTTGAATTGGTCTTTCAATCCTTGTGTTCAACCTCGATATTTACTTACCTTGTTTTTATTACTAGCAACGAACCAGTACACTTGCGGATCGTTAACAGCTCTCCCAAAGAGCAAGAACACCAAGAACAGTTTGGGTTCAAAGGGGGAAGAGGGGTGGAGGCTGTCGTCACATTTGGTGTTGCCTAAAGTACCAATTTAGAGGGTTTAACTCGTAACCCTAGCTATTAGCCTTATATTTATAGGCTCTGGCCCGAGCACGGTCGTGCTTAGCATTGAGCACGGGTGTGCTCAACTTAGCGTCAGCGAGACGCGTTTGGAAGCTGAGCCAGGTCGTGATCCCTATTGAGCACGGGCGTTCTCACATTAGCATTAACAAGACACATGCTTCCCGAAGCACGGGCGTGCTGGATTTGAGCACGGTCGTCCTCTTGTACCAGAAAGGGATTTTAAGCCTAGAAATCCCACTTAGCCCTTCAACAACAACTCTAGACTAAGTCCTATGGACTTATCAACCAAACAGGCATACAAACAAGCGCTTAACGAAACATGGGGTGTTACCTTTTGCACTTTTAGCACTGAGTTAGACCTTTAATTTTGGAGTCTAACTTATCCTTAGTGAACTTTTTGTTGAACTGCTTCCTTCTGAAGTCATATTTCTTTCTCCACATATGTTGAATCTTTCTATAGATGAAAGACAGTTCACCCTCATCAGATCCTTCATCACTATCAGAGGGGACCTGCTTCATCTGAGGAGTCCTCAACCTCAAAAACTTTGGATGAGCCAGCATTCTTCACTTTTAGCGCAACTGACTTCCCTTTTCTAGTACTCTATTCTTCATTGTCCTCAAGCTCATGGACTTTGGTAGATCCAACAAGCTCTTCTAAAGTTTAGGTAGACTCCTCAAGATCTTCCTTACACGATCCTTGTTCTCAAAGGTCTTTCCAAGAGATTTTAGACTGTTGGTGATGGTTTGGAATCTTCCAAATATTTGATCTATGGTTCCATGTTCAACCATTTTAAATAATTCATGCTGATGAATCAGTATGCTTATCTTTGACTCCTTGACTTTGGATGACCCTTCATGAGCTAGGGTTAGAGTATCCCAAATCTCCTTAGCAGTGTTGCAACTGTGAACCTTATCATGTTCAGATATGGTGACAGCACACCCCCAGGTAGTGCTTAGCTTTGAGATTGAGTTGATGCTTGGTTTTTGATCTGCAGTCCAATCTGCTCTTGGAGTAACAGCTCCATCAGCCCCTTTAGGTTCAGTATCACCAGTTTCAATCAGCTTTCAGATATCCACAATGCATAAAAAAAAAGCCAGCATTCTCTTTTTCCAGTAGTCATAGTCTGTGCCATCAAAGACTGGAGGTCTGTTGATTGCTTGTCCTTCTGTATCCAAGCTTGCTGGATCGTACTCCCTCAACACTTGTTAGATGCTCACTTTCGAGGCTGAGCTCTGATACCAACTGAAGTTGATACAAGGAAACACAAGAAGGGGGGTTAAATTGTGTTTCTAAACAATTTTTTGAAAATTCTTTTCTTAAAACCTTTTTGCAAGCAGTTAAAGAAATATACACACAAATAAAATATATTTTCAATGGAGTTAACAAACTCAAGTTCAAATCTCCACAGTTAGTATAAACACAGACTGTAAAATATAGGGATAGAAGATTCACATAGTCGATTTATCCTGGATCACTCTCTTCCAACCAAGAGCTACGTCCAGTCCCTTATACCTGAAGGTTTTCTCCACTATTATCCAATAAGGATAGAAGATTCACATAGTTGATTTATCCTGGATCACTCTCTTCCAACCAAGAGCTACGTCCAGTCCCTTCTACCTGAAGGTTTTCTCCACTATTATCCAATAGTTTAACAAGTATTCAACACCTTTTTAGGCTTACAAGTATTCTTTTTCTACCAAGCCTCTTCAGGCTCTAATTCTAACTAAGAGTTTTAAAGATTGGTCTAAGACCTCACTATGTGCGAGGGTGTGAAAGTTTAAGATCAAATAAGATTACAATTGAAAGTATTCGAGTGAACTTTGAGCTGAGTTTTGACACTTTTGAAAATCAGAGCTTCAGTATGTTATTTAATGGGGTCGTCCAGTATTTATAGAGTTCTTCAGCTTGAGCTCTCTACTTTTTCAACGGTCTTCAAAACATATTCGTTTACATATAGCATTAAATGTTGAGATCTATTGAGTATGATAACTTACTTGAATATAAAACTGAATATTTCATTGTATTTATAATGAATAGGACTACAAGATATATATACACTTGACTATGCACTTGATTCCTAAAACATTAAAAGTCTATGCTAAGTCCTAGGAGAAATATACAACGAACATAAGAATAGGATGGATGGGACTCCACCGTCCATATATATTAATTATATTTAACACCCCCCTCAAGCTGGAGCATAAATGTCTGAAGCAACCATCTTGTCACATATGTATGCTATTCTAGGACCCTGTAAAGACTTAGTCATTATATCTGCAAGTTGATCTCTAGTACCCACATGGGGGGACATAAACCAAAACCCATGCAAAATAAACGAGAATCAAGCATACCTAGAATTAGGTTTTTTATTCAGTTTCAGGTTATACTTCTTCTGAGATTTGGACGTAACCACCGTGAAACCATCTTCAGCAACATTATCATTATTCTGCTCTCCTTCCTTAGAAGTACATGCATCCTCTTTTCCAACCAAGCAGATAAAACATTAAAATCATTCTAAACAACAGTTGGAAAAACGCTAAGATCTTGAACATAATTAAACTGGACTTTAGGTAATCTCAGGAGTCTCAAGATTCTTACCACTAACTGTTAAAACTCCTTTCATGGATGATAGGATTTGAAGACAGATACAACGTTGATTGGTTCTCACAAGCAAGTTTCATAGGACCGATCTCACAAAACTTCAACTCTTGGAGCAAATATTTTAGCATAGGAGATCGCGAGTAGTATTAGTCATAGCACGAAACTCTGCTTCTGTGCTTGATCTTGTAACAACAGTCTGTTTCTTACTTTTCCATGAAATCAAATTACCTCCAATAAGCACACAGTAGCCTGAAGTGGACCTCATATCACTATCATCGATGGGTCAATCTGCATCTATATACCCAATGATATTAGTATGACCCCTGATGGGCTCCGGCAAGTGTACGGATCGAAGCAAATAATAATACACGGTGAGATACCGAGGTCCAACACAGGGATTGGGTGACCAAGTACCACTTCACAAATTTAACAACTATTTATACCACAAGAATTTGAGGATTTTAATTAAGATAAAAATTATGAAAAGAAACTAAAATTGATATTTTTGGATTTTTGAATTAATTAACTAAAAATCAAAACTAAACAAGGAATAAACAATTAAAGAAAATCCTAGGGATCCAATTTCACCAATGCTATGAATACGCATCCCTCATAGACAAGAAATACTTATCCCACTTGGTTTGATTCAATTATATCAATTCTTTCTAATTTCTAATCAACTTCTAATGTCAACCAAGAATCCAAATTTATTCTAATGTCTCTCTCGAGTACGCTAGAAAACACCACCTTACCCCTAATCAACTATATCTCTATGATGATTATTTATCAAGAATTTCATTAAGATCTATGATTCTCTATTGAAATTGCATAAAGCTCCTACGGTATATCTCTATCCGTATCAACCCTATGGTTTTATCTCAATACCCTTGACACATAAATCTCCTCTCGGTCTCATTACGATTAGCCTATCATCTAATTGATGATCAAGCAATTAGAACCATTAAGAATAGATAATAAACTACAAAAGAAAGAGAAGAAGAAATTAAGAAAACTGAAATAAAATCATAAAACCATCGTGGCGTGGTTACATTGTCACTCTTGAAAAAAAAGGATTCAGTTCATGACCAAAGGAATCAAGAACAAAGCAAATAGAATCAAACCCATTGACGAAAAACAGTGAAACGGTCGTAGAAAGGCGTCCCAAAACTCAGGGAAACACAGCCAAAAGAGTAGTAAAAAGATCCTAGGTCAATACAAAGAATTTTAATTTATAAGTTCTGCTGCGCGTTTTCACCCGTTCTAAGTATGTTGCGCTGGGCGCAACTTTAAAAATGGGCCCAATCAGAAAAGGGGCGTTAGGCCGTGCCTAAGAAACTTGCGTCGGGCCTAAGTACCAAAATAGCCAGTCTTGTCCTTGTTCTTTTGCTTCCAATGCTCCCACGCTTCACTTTTCTCCTTTCCTAGTGCAAATATACACCTGAAATCACTTCAACCAAGAAATTATAGAAAATGACTCAATTTCCTAATTAAAAAGACAAAAATACACTCAAAGACTCTAAACATTACTTAAGGAAAACAAAGCCAAAGATAAGTAAGAATTGACAATAGAACTCATCAAAATGGTAAATTCCACTAGAAAATCTAGAATAAAACTAAATAATCTAGCGGATTATCAACCCCTGTCCATTTAAATAATCCCTATAGTTACCAGGTGATCCCTTGATATATCTTAGGATCCGGACAACTGCATTCCAATGACTGTTGTATGGTGAGTTAAGAAACTGACTTACAATACCGACTGGAAAAGCAAGGTCTCATCGAGTCATGGTGAGATAATTTAACTTCCCAACTAATATTCTATATCTGCCTAGGTCAGGATAGGGCTCCCCCTCGTTAGGTAGAAGCTTTACATTTGGGTCTATAGGAGTATCAACAGGTTTACAATCTAGCATCCCTGTTTCTTCAAGAATATCAAGGGCATATTTCCTCTGAGAATTGGCAACACATGTTTTTAATTGAGCTACCTCAATCCCAAAAAAGTGCCGCAATTGTCCAAGATCTTTGGTATGAAAATGTTTAAATAAGTGTTGCTTTAATTCCTTAATGCCTTCTTGATCGTCACCTATAATAACAATATCATCCACATACACCCCAAGATAAATACGTTTATTCAAGGATGAGCATTTAAAGAATACAGAATGGTCTGACTCACAACGAATCATGCCAAACTGCTGGATGACTTTACTGTGAAATGACACAAAACAACACTAGAATGGGGGTTGAATAGGGTTTTCGAAAATCATAGTTTAGAAGCACAAAATAGATTCAGATCCAATAAGACGCTTTAAGACAGACGCCTTACTGAAAAACTGAATTGCAACTATTTCACACACCCAGGTTAGTTAAGCAAACAAAATTAAACGGAGTGAATAAGTAAAGGTAGGGAAAGAGTATACTCAGAGATTTATCCTGGTTCACCCTCAACCTTTGGGGCTACAACCAGTCCTTGGCTTAACCAAGTTTTTCACTATAACTGATCAAGGTTACAGACGAGTATTATTTACACATATAGCCTCTCCATGCTCAACCACAAGTATTATGTGCACGCCTAGTCTCTTCAGGCTCAACAAGTATTCTTGAAACAAGCCTCTTCAGGCCCAAAGAGTGAATGTGAACTTGGAGCTTGGTGAGTTGCAGATGAGTTCTTCTTCAAAGAATTTTTCAGAGTGTGAAGAAGATGCTTCAGAGAAGAGAACTTTCAGCCTTTGATGAGTATTGATCTCTTGTGATATCAAATAAATTCTTCAGTTTGGTTTTGGATGTATCACTTTTCTTTGTTTGCCTCTCTCTGTATATGAGTGTGTATATTACTTTATCCAGTCTTCAACTTCTTCTATTTATACTCGGCCATGAGAGATCCGTTGAGAAGTAGTCGAAGGTCTTCAGTCTTGTTCTCCACAAAATAGCCGTTCTGACTTGATAATAAATGCTTTGAAGAACGTTGGATATTCCTGGTTGATTTTATGAGAATAGAAGATAAGCTTTTCTGGTCTTGGACAACATTCTTTCCTTATATGTGTAACACTTAAAAAAGTCCAGATAAAGTAGCTTTTCCTTTGCTTTCATAAGGAAAGCCTTTTCCTGCTGTAATCTCGTTTTGTCTTTTCTTCTTTTTAATTCTTGATTGAAGATAATATAATATATTTTAATTAAACTTATTTCAAGTTTAATCAATTCTCTGTTTCAAATTCTATTCCCAAAATTCAAAATGAATTTCCTTTTGACTTTGGAGTACTTTCCTTCGAAGTGCTTTTCGGTTCAGTACACATAGACTTGGTTTGAGTATTTCTTCACCTAGAGTTGAGATAATTGATACCAGATGAATCATAATAAGTTGATTTGACATATTGTAGATGTTGTCAGAGATTCAAGCGCATGTTGAAATAATCCTTGATCTGGCTTTGATATGTAATCTTGATCCAAATCTTCTTTCAACTTTCTTCAGAAGATATTGTAGATAGTCTTTGAGAGTTAGTGAGATAGGAGTTCAGTTGTTCTTGAATTTTGTCATTCTCTTGACATAGTGCAGCTTGTGAACTTTCTTTCTTTCCTTGGCAAACTGATTGAATAATTCCTTTCTTGCTTCCAGTTGCATAGGTTGGATAAGTTCTTTCTTGGTCTTCAGTTGATGTTGAGGTAGATGTTCTGAATAAGTTCCTCGATCATTGTGTTTGAGCACTTGTAGGCACAATTCATCTTGACCATTGAGTCTGAGATATGAATTGTAGCTCGAGTCATACTTCAGATGCATAATCTTGATAGTCTTGAATAATAAAGTTTGCTTGACATTTTCTTGTCAAAGAATGATTCCTTTTGATTTAGCTTTAGTGAAGAATACAATCCTTGGTGACTTGCTTTGAGACTGCTACTTGTTGATCTTCTTCAGTTTTGATGAGTCTGACAGATACCGATGCTTCAGTAAGTCATGCTTCAGACGCATTGTTCTACAGATGTCTTTATGCAATCATAAAGTCGTTTGATGACTTGATCTTCTTTAAGATAGAAGATCTTATTCTGCACATCTCAAGTAGATTGTTAGTAATATTCAGATGGGTCAATGTAAAATCAAATACTTAATGTTTGGGTTCATCAAAACTCTAGGACACAACAGGGGCAAAGTCAAATGCATAACAGAGTCAGACAGATTGAGACTTAACATACTGAACTTCTGTTGATGACGCCGGCAAGTGTACCGGGTCGTCGCAAGTAATAAAAGAAACACGGTAAGTAATTACCGAGGTAGAACTCAGGGATTGGGCTACCAATTCGACTAATCCGCGGGAAATCAGATACGTTGGTCAAGTTACAGAAGGTGGTTGAGAGAGAAGATAGGATTGAATTCAAATTAACAAATCTAATAAAATAATTAACTAAAAATCTGAAATTAAAATGTCCAAGGTCACAAATCCACCTACCCAATCATGTATAGTTCCCAAGTGATGATGAATTCCTCCCTAAGTTCAATTACAATGTCAACCGGGACCCCCAAATTCTCCTATATCCACTGTCGTGCTTAATAGGACGTATTCGACGATTGGATTAATTACTTACTAGGTCTCATAATCCTAATCTCGAATTTGATTAATTCTTGTTCCCTATAAGGTTGCACTAATCTCCTAAATCCACTGTCGTGCTCATTATTCAATTAGTGATTCCAATTCAAGTTCTAAAACGCGAATCGCCGTTCGGCCTCAAACACGTTTAACTAGTTAATCACGCAAAACATATGATCAACGCAACCATATCAGAATTGGAAAACAAGAATTGAATTAAAGGAGAGAAAAACATACATCACATCGAATCTACACCGTCATGGGTGGCTTCATTGTTCCCTCAGACGAGGGGATTAGTTCCTCATGCTCATAGACAAGCAATCCGACATAATCTCCATAATAAAATAAGAAAAGAAAAGAGAAGGGAGACGCAGCTCCAGAAACAAGGATTCGTAACTACTGATCTAAACTAGTGGAAAAACCTCCTCCCCCTAAGTTGATCTGAAACAGCCTCTAAATAAGGATTCTGTTTCTCGCCCGCTCGCGGGGCGAGCTTACTCTCGCGACGCGAATATTAGTTTTGGCGCGCATTCAAGTTTGGATTTTCGCGAGGCGAGAGTGTGTTCGCTGGGCGAGTCTTCCAACTTCAATCTGTCACAGTCGTGACCTTTATCACGGCTAGGCCGTGAGTGTCTCTGTCTTCCAGTGTCTTCAAACTCTCGCGTGGCGAGATGCTTTCGCGGGGCAAGATTCAATTCTAGGCTGTGACCTTCATCACGACTAGGCCGTGATGGTCTCTGACTTCCAGGTCTTCATTATTCGCGTGGCGAGCATCCTGTTCGCGGGGCGAGCCAGAGTGATGACTGTTGCTGCTTTATCTGATGTTCAGGCTCGCGAGGCGAGTATCTCCAGAAGTGCTTTTTCCACTGCTTCTTGACTTTCCTTGACTCCCGGAGCTTCACTTCTAACCTGAAACAATAAAAAGACACAAAAAGCATAATTCTATTCAAAATAACCTAAAAACTACTAAAAATACCTAGAACGAGTCAAAGTCCAACTTAGGAACAAAACAAGGCAAATTTGGGTGAAATCGAGAGTGAACTCGAATAATTTGCATGAAAACCACAGTCCATCTAGTTATAAAACTAGATAAGCCAGAGGCTTATCAACTTCCCAAACCAAGCGTGAGGTGGCTATTTTAAGCCATACAAGGACTTTTGTAACCTGCAAACAAGATCCGACTCCTCCTCCATATCACCATGTAAGAATGCATTTTTAATATCCAGCTGGTATAATGGCCAGTGTCTCATGACGGCCATAGACAAGAACAAGCGAATAAATGCAATCTTAGCAACAAGAGAAAAGGTATCACTGTAATCTAGCCCATAGATATGAGTGTACCCTTTTACTATCAGTCGGGCTTTCAAACGATCCACCTGCCCATTAGGACCAACTTTAAAAGTAAATACCCATCGACAACCAACTACGGATTTCCCAGCAGGAGGGGAAACAAGAGTCCATGTATGATTAGATTCCAAAGCCATTATCTCATCAATCATTGCTTGTTGCCATCTTGGATGAGATAGTGCTTCTTGAACATTCTTGGGAATGGTAACAGATGACAAGGCAAATACAAAGGCATAATGGGAAGGAGATAAACGATGGTAACTCAAAATTATAAATGGGATGGGGATTAAGAGAAGAGCGTTTACCTTTACGAAGGGCAATGGGTAAGTCAGCGGAAGTGGCCGATTGGACCACTGTGGGAGAAGCGATTAGAGCGGGAGCTGAATCAGGAGGATCAATACTGGGTGTGATCCCAAGAACTTTAAGAACTTCAAGAGCCCAACGCTCATAATAATTACCATATCGATGAAACGGGCGGTGATCATGTGTCTATGCAGTTGGAGGATCAGAGATAGGTGTTGCAAGTTAAGGAATGGGCAGTACCTGAGATGGAGTAGAGTCGGAGGTAGTTGATGTGACAAAGTAGAGGTATCTTAAAAAAAAGTAACATCCGCAGATGCATAAAAGTGATATGTAGAGAGACAATAACATCGATATCCCTTTTGCTCTCGAGAATACCCAAGAAAGATGCATTTAACAATCCGTGTAGACAATTTATCACGGCCATGAGAGAGATCATGGACAAACCAGTTGGAACCAAACACACGAGGGGGAAAAATATAGAGATAATTATTCGGAAATAAAATAGAGTGAGTGATTTTATTACCCAAAACAGAGGATGGCATTTGGTTTACCAGGCAACAAGCTGTAAGAACAGCATCATCCCAAAACTTCAATGGTGCATTGGCATTTATTAAAAGAGTCTGAGCTGTATCAACAAGATGACGATGTTTGCGTTTAGCAACACCATTATGCTGTGGTGTGTGAGGACAACTAGACTGCTGAATGATGCCATGAAAACTCAAAGGATTTAAATGATTCAGAAAAATATTCTTTTACATTATCACTGCGCAAAATATGATTTGTTTTTCCAAACTGATTCTTTATTTGTGAACAAAAGGATTGGAAGACATCAAATAACTCAGAACTATTTTTCATTAAAAATAATCAAGTGCATCTTGAGAAATTATCAATGAAAGTAACATAGTACCTATATCCTTGAATAGAAGGAATACGACTAGGACCCCAAACATCAGAGTGGATAATATCAAAAGGAGACATAGTTCGACTGCTGACACTACTAGGAAAAGATACTCTAACATATTTTCCAAGTTGACATGACTCACAATTCAAGGTCTTCAAATGTGAAAGATGAGGGACCATTTGCTTTAACTTGTCTAGACTTGGATGACCTAAACGACGATGTAGGATATTGACAGACTCTGAAACAGCACAAACGGTGGATGAGGAAAATTGAAGGTAGTAGAGACCCTATGTTTCAGATCCGGATCCAATTGTTTGTCCCGTACTATGGTCCTATATAACAAAGGAATCAGAATTAAAGGTTATAGAACAATTTAGAGTGCGAGTAATTTGGCTAATTGAAATTAAATTAAGGGACAACCATGTATAAATAGAACTGAATTTAAAGGTAAGGATGGAAGAGGAGAAGCTTGACCAATACTAGTTGCTTGTGCCTCAGAACAATCGGCAAGAGTAATACTGTGAGGTGTTTTAGGGGATGACAATTTAGAGAAAATAGATGGATTACCAGCTAAGTGATCAGAAGCACCAGAGTCTAAAATCCAAGATCCAAAATATGCGGATTGAAAGAGACAAACCATAGAATCATCGGTGTGAGCAATTGTGGTTGAAGAAGAAGCTTGTTGAGTCGCTTTAAACCAAAGATACTGCTTATATTCACTGGATGATATTAAATGATCTCCCTTAGTAGATTCGGCCATGGGAGGAATTCAGAGGTAGTGAAAACTGTATAACACAGCACGTGTGTTTCAGAGGAAGGGTAGCACGGTGGCAGACCCACAAACCAAACAGGGTCAAAACAGAATCGGGAGGAGACTGCGATCATCGTGGTGGAAGCAGCGGCGTCAGTGGAGGCCGAGAAGGTGGCACGTGGATCACAAGCGCCGAAGAATGGAGATTTTGGCGGTGGCGCGTGAGGGTGCGTGAGGGAGGCACTGGTGGCGGCGCTCCGTTGGATGGCCGATCAGACACTTCGAAGGTGGATGCCGGTGGTAGTTTGGTCGTCGGACACTTTACAAACAATAGGTCAGCACTTAACAGCAGCTGAACCCCCAAACAAAAACACAAAGAAGAAACAAATAGGCTCTAGATACCAACTTGAATATAAAATTGAATATTTCACTATATTTATAATGAATAGGACTACAAGATATATATACACTTTACTATGCACTTGATTCCTAGAACATTAAAGGTCTATGCTAAGTCCTAGGACAGATATACAATGAATATAAGAATATGATGGATGGGACTCCACCATCCATATAAATCCATCGACCACATATATTAATTATATTTAACAAACTTTATATGCTTTCTGTGAAATGTGCTCTTGGTTATCAGAAACACTCAAAGTGGTATTGTCACTTCCCTGTCGCATCGAAAGTTGCTTGCTAGCTTTCATTCTTTGTACTTTTACAGCAGCTTGTGTGTCAGAGTACAAAGTTTTGTATTTTTGAAGGTACTATGTTTCTCTTACCAAGATAAAGTTATAAACAATTCAAATAACACAAGCAAGTGACATAAATACCTTCGTATTAAATAAACAATCATTTGAAATCAATTCGTTTTGACTAGATGGGTTCATTTCCAGTAGGCCTTTGGACGCATGTATTTTTAACTTTAAAGAGCAACTGGGTAGACTAACTTAATGGACTAGTTTAGCTTAGATCTGTTTTAATCAGATAGTCCAGTTAACTACTCGTCAACTTATTTACCAGGCGGTCCATTAATTTTCTCAAACGGACTGCAATTCTTTGGACTTGCAATTTTTCCTGATAGACTTAAAGACTCGTCTAGCACTTTTTACAGAGGTATTTCTAGACACTCGTCTAGTACCTTTTAACTTAGTTACTTTTAGCGCTTCTTCTAGCGATAACCTTATGGACTAGTACTTTACCATATTGATTTGAAGGCTCATCTAGCGATTAAGACTTGGACCCGATATGCTTTTTAAGCTGTTCTATGGAACTTTAAATTAGTTCCCTAGCGATACTAAAAACAGTTCTGCATACAAGAGAAGATGAGTTAGTCCTTTAACATATCTTTGTCATACAAATTTAATCTTTTTGTTAGTATCAAAACTTAAGAGATTATTTAACCATAACCATTTTGGTTCCAATAGTTTTTTGACATCGGGACTCTTTGCTTGCATGTCAAGCTTCTAGTGTTAAAATTTCCTATTTTTACTGCTTGTGTATAAGTCACCAATTTTTCCTCCATCCCCTGAAACTTCTATTATCCTTCGAGGAAACAGATAGCTAGAGACTTCTATTCTTTTGACTAATTATTCCCTTCTACGACCAAACTTTGGAAAATTTATGTTTGAATTCTCTAAACTGATATATTAAAATGTTGTCCAGAGCCCATTCAAGTAAAAATATGTCTTTCACTTCCACAAAGTTCACAAACGTGAACCTTTTCACCAAATTTGTCATTTTTTGTTTGGAATAAACACCTCCACAACTTTGCCCTATCTCTAAATGATTATCCATATTTCATACTCTCCAAAAACTGAAGGAAAGTTCAAGAAGATCGACACAATTTCTTTTAGCGAAAGAATTACCCTCTGTGCTTGCTCACCCTCCTGCTTACCATAATACCTGTTGAATTGCTTCCCGTAAACTCTCTAATCCTCCACTATTCTCCCTTTGCTATCCATTTGCTCTAAGTGTGTGTCGGATCAGTTGTGGAAATTTGATTATTTTCAATAATTTATGAGGAGGTAGGCTCTTGTTATATAACATTCTAAGTGGACTTAACCTAATTCGATCTTCAGAGAATTGGGCCCGACCCAATCGATCGAGTTGTCTTCTCATTCCGGTCGAGATGTCTTCTTGTTCTGATCGGGACGTCTTCTTACCACACCGACTGAGATGTCCCCTTCTACCAACCGAGTTGTTTTTCTCCTAAGTGACCAAGATGTTTTCCTGATTGACCTTTATCCTTATTGGATAGGCCGAGATGTTCTTCTTGAAGCTATCTCGGGTCTTGATGGGGAACACTTTACGGGCTTCCATTCTCATCCTTCATACTTATGGGCCTTGATCTATTGGGCCCAAGAACAATTCTAGCGGGAGAACAAACATATCAACTAATACATGAAAACAATTTTTATTATGAAATTTACAGTTGTTCGAGTGAGATTAAACACTTTCTAATTAATTAGATCAAATATAATGTTTGTATTTGATTACAAGTTAATGGCTTTTTTCTTTCATATTTTGTGTTTTGAGTTGATTTAGTTTCATTCAGGTTTTAGTTATATCCTGAACTGTAGTTTCTGATTTAGAGTTGAATGAATAAATCATCATTCACATAAAAAGAAAGAAGCACATCTTTTGAAATAGCTACATTTATATTTCTTTTGATTAGATACTTTGCTTGATTAATTGCACACCTATTTTTTTTAATACAAATATTAAAATTGCTGAAAAATACATTTATTTGAAAAGAAAAAGGAATGCAAACCATTTTTACATGTTAAACTAGATGAGTGTGGTCTTGTACTATTTCGTCTAGGAATTCTCATTATTAACACAGCTATCTTTAAGTGGGGCATCAATACATGATATTATGATCATGATTCATGATAACTGAACTACTTATATATCTTCCATTAAGTGTGTTGCTGGTCAAGACTGATTGAAGACATTTGCATGATATGTGTCGGAGGAACCAAATGTTATATCAATAATTCGATATCATGAGCTTGTTTCTGCTGAGAATTGAAATGTGGGGCACTTGACATGGAAGCTTAATTAAGAGTGATATTCATTTCTTTTTATTTATTTTTTCTTGCACTTCTAGTTGGTTGGCAGTTTTGGATGCAACTCATCATATTTCCATTTTAAATGGGACACATCAAGTGTCCCATAAATTCTACTCTCATACCATCATATCAATTATTTGCAATTATTCCAGTCAATAGTATATTTGAACGCATGCCCACCATAATTTTTTGGGGCGTTGATCGATATTCGGCATATGTTTCTTGAATGAACAATCATTTTAAAGGATATTTTGTTAAACAATTAAGTTTTGCATTATTAAAAACAAAAAAACAAAATCATGAAATTCCCAAAAAAAAAATTAAAATTTTATTTTAACATGCGCTGTCACACTAGCGCCCGTTTATTACGGATGAAAAAAAATGATTTTAACATTTAATAATTTAGAGTTTATATATTAGAGGTTTTAAAGAAAAGCTTATGCTATCTTGCGTTTCTTTATTATCATAAAAATCATTTTTTTAAAATAGTTAATGATTTTTTTAAAAGCTAATAAAAGTAGTTTTTTATTTTAACCGTAAAAATAATTTTTTTATTTAAAAAATTATTTTTATTTTTCAAATAATCTATAACAAACACACTTTGAGAACTAGAAGATTTATTTTTCTTTTTTGTTATAAGGATAGAAAACATCTATAATGCCACTACACTATCCTGAAAAGAAATCCAATTCATCTAAGAAAAGCAGGAAACCGTTTAGAAAGTGAGGTAAAGGACAAAAATGAGTTAGATTTAGGTGGCGTTTGGAAGAGCTTATTTAAGTTTCTTTTGACTTGTCTGATGACATAAGCTCTTATGCAGTGTGTTTGGCAGAGCTTATAAAAATAACTTATGCCATCCCATAAGGAGTTTTTGATTTATTTTCATAAGTCACTGGGAGAAGCTTATGGAATTATCATAAGAGTTTATGCACTAAACATCATCTATGTGTTTTTCACTATTCGAATCCTCTCATGTCCCTTTCTTTCTTTAAGCGCTTATGGCATAAGCTCTCATGCGATAAGGTCTTATGTGATAAGCTCTTAATTAAGTTGTTTACCAAACGCACCCTTAATCTTCCCACCCATTATCTTCTTTGAAGAAAGTTTCTCATTAAGTGGCATGCTGATGGTTCTGTTAGTTGAAGCTACAGAAATAATAACAAACGGGTCTTGTTAATGAGTGCTTTTAGGTTATCTCCGTCTTAGCATCTCATGTTTTTACTTTTTGGGTTCTTAAATAGGTCCCATCTTGACATATTATTATTATTTATTTTTATTTTTTATAACTTAAGCACATCATCTCTCCAACTCAAACTTTTAAAAAAAATTAAATGAGTCTCACCAATAATCTCAGATCCTTACATTTCATCAATAATTTATTTATTACCCTCGTATTTTTTAATTAAATTTTTTTGCAAATGACCCACACAAAAATGTGGTGCTTCTAAAAGCACTCATTCTTTTAAGCACCCTTTCTAAAATTTGCTCCCCATGGTTGGAAACAAGCGAGAACCCCATTTTCTTTGGCCGTTGGAGATGGCCTTAAGGCACTGGTTTAGGAATTGAAAAATAGCAAGATTTTATTAACTATTAGGGGGATGAGGTAGCTTAAGTGGTAGGATCTAATGTTCAAACCTTGGCAAATGAGATAAAATTAACTACTAACATATTAACTAGGAGTAACTACTAACATTTGCCTATAAAAAAAAACAAGATTTTATTATAAAATCAAATGTTTATATTTTCAAAACATTAAACACAAAACTTTTTAATAAAACCTTTTTCTTGATTTCTCAACTAGTACCTTAAAAACACTCGCTAGCATTCTCCATTGGTGAAATTTGATCCCTATTGGTCTATCTTCCAAATTTATCTTCCCTCACCCCCTCCATAGGCCTCATTAGAGGGTCATTTGGGAACCTCCATTAGGGGCTCCTCTACCTAAACCTTACCCCAAAAAGTTCCCATAAAATTAACACGGTGGCAATTGCAATAAAACTAAATGAAAGTATCTTAAATATACATACATGACTTTCAAATACAAGCTTTCTTGAAGAGTTTGACTATATCCTTAACGTTTACTCTTTGACTCTATGTGGCAAAAATAGTTGATAAGCTAGCAGATAGTTGATAAGCTAATTTTTAGTTGATAGCTAAAAAACTAGCTGATTGAATTTGAAGTGTTTGATAAAATTAGCGGTTGAACTAATTTATAAATATAAAATGACATATTTACGATAGACATGATAAAAAGAGAATTTCATTAAATGAAGGGGGTAAAACCGAGAGAAAAGTCAATAAGTTATAAGCTATATGCCATAAGCTAAATAAATTAGCTTATGAAGAAAAGCTATAAGCTAACGAGATGAGCTTGTTTATCAAACACTCTATTTCAGTCAAACAAGCTTATAGTCAAATAAGCTATAAGCTATCTTATTGAACTTGGCAAATAGAACCTTTATATATATTATCACTCAAAATTTATAAATTTTTCATTAAGTGAGCTATCTGTGTGGCGGAACGACGTCTGGACGGCGGAGGGAGCAGTTCAGGTGCGGGGCTTGCGGAGGTGGCTCTCCCGGCGGCATTGGGTGAAGACGTGGTTGTCGGCGGATGGTGGAGGAGCTTAGGGATAAGGTTCTGGCCTGTTCTTCTTTTTATTTGTTTGGGTTTTTATTATGAGAGTAGTGATGGCTTATGACGGGTTGAAGAGCATGAATGGTTTGTGGTTATGTTGTGTGAAAGGTGAATGAAGATGGTAGGGGTGTTGGATTATTGTGAAAGGTGAATGAAGATGGTAGGGGTGTTGGATTATTGTGAATGGTTTTTTTGTTGAAAGGAGGTTTTGATTTGGGGATGGGATGGTCTTGAAGGCAGGTTCTGTTGGGGTAGTGAATGTGAAGGAAGATTGATGATAGAAAGGGGTTGATGAAGGATATGTGAGTAGATGGATGTAAAGCTTGAAGAAGAATGATGGTGTGAATGGAGGAGGGAATGACAGTGTTGTTGGGAGGATTTGCATTTGTTTTTGAAGCTCTTTCGTCTCCCTCCTTTTTTCTCAGTAAGGAGTAGCAAAAGAGGAAGATAGTGCCAAAAATTGTTATTGTTTTATTGAGAGGTAAGGAAGAAATGTATAGAGGCCAGAGGGTGGTGCCATGGTGTAGTGCTCTCACTACTTTGCTGGGTTGCTGCACTGCAGGGATTGTTACTCTTATTTTGGAAACAAAAATGAGGAAATAAAGTAAAGCCGGTTTATACCTTAATTGAGAGGAGACAGTGGGGGAGCAGAAGACAAAAATTCAAAGTTTATTTTATATTTTTCAAATAAAAAACAGAAAGCTCATTATTTTTTTTTTTGGTTTGGGATATCATTTGGATCATGTGCTTAAAGAAGCAAATTGGGCCTAAATGCATAAAGATATTTTTTAATATTTTTGCAATTTTATATTTTTTTCTTTTGTTTTAAAAAATATTAAGTAAAAGAAAGAAAACCCGGATAAAATTAGGTATTCACAACAACAACAACAATAATAATATAAATCTTAATCTTAATATATATTTATATACAAAAGTAAAGTAGTAGCTGTAATTTTTCCAGCCTAAAATAAGGTTAATATGGTCGTTTACATATAATAATTTATTTTTTGTTTTTCATTATAAATAAAATAATAGAGCATTTAATAACTTGCAACTCTTCCCTATGACGTATGAATAACTGTTTGAAATTTCAAACTAGCAGATAGCGGATAAGTTAGCTGATAGCGTATTAGCTAGCGGATTGGATTTGAAGTCTTTGGTAAAACTAGAGATTAGGCTAGCTAATAAATGTAAAATAACATAAAAGGAAATGTTTGCATTCTTTTTTTATATAAATTATATGTATAGATATATATTATTTATTTTAAAATAATTATCACTTTTAATAATTTAATTTATTTTAAACTATTTATTCTTTAAAAATATATTAATTTTTAATTTAAATATTAATTTAGTTTTAATTGTTTTCTATAAATAAAATGGAATAATAAAAATAAAATTATATGTTGATTTGATTTTTATATAAATTTTATTTTTTATAGATAAAAATATGCTTCTTCTTTTTATCTTAAATATAAATCTAAATAGTGAAATTAATTCTTATTTATATACTATGTTAAATGATTAGTATTTTATTTTATAATAAAGGATAAGTGGAGAATTTAATTAAGATAATAGGGATAAAAATGGAATAAAAATGATACGTTATACGCTATACGCTATAAGCTTAAACGCTACTCCAAGTAGCGTATGATAAAAACGTTGTACGCTAGTGAAACGTTAACGGATTCAGTAAACCAAACCGTGTATGTATTTCCTATGCAAGTTCCATATATTTTATTAATTGCTCACTAGAATTCCGATGCAATCTATTATTTAATCTCAATTCCAATTGCTTTCTTTCCACAATTGAAGAGTACTGAAGAGTTAGAACAGATAACCTTTTTTGAAATCTTGATGAGATTTCGTCCTACTTTCCTCATTTCAAATGTAAAGTTTGTTCGCAAGTCTTGGGCTGCTATATTCCGTAATCCAATATTCATTGAGACACATTTTCTTTACGCAAAAGCAAAACCCTGTATCTTGCGCCAAAATGCAGATGATCCCTATGGTGCTTGTTTCATAGAGATTAAAGACAATGTGGATGTTGAAGTTACCAACTTAAATCCTGAATATCCAGGGGAAATACTGAACAGCTGTGATGGGTTGTCATTGTTGAAGAGTCTCACATCGACTAGAGATATAACCTAAGTAGTCTCACATCAACAGTTACCATGGAGGTTGTGAGGGTTGTTGATCTACCTACGAGATCGGATTTCGATTATGCTAAACTGACACATTTTATTGACACTTACGGAAACACCGTATATGTCAATGGCAATTTCGTGATTCAACTAGTGGCAAATTCGTGATTCTGAGTAACAGGGGAAAAGGGGTTTTCCCTCCAATCTTCCCTCCTTCTTGTCCTCTTCTCACTGCCTCGACGTCATTCTTTCTGCAGAGCTCTTTCTTCTCACTCGTGGACGCCCTTTCTGCTTGGCTCTGTCTTCTTCAACAGCCTCGATGCTGTGTCTCCCTCCTTCGCACTTTCATCTCATTTCTGTTGGCTCTTTGTTCTTCACTCGACGCTCTGTCTTCTTCTCTGCCTCGACGCCAGTCTTGTTCACCCGTTCTTCTCTGCCTCGGCGCTCTGTGTTCAACTCTTTGTTCTCACTGCCTCGACGCTCCGTTCCCGAATGACACCACCACCCACTAGCAAAGCCCAGTGACAGCCACAACGGAAACGCCGCCACCCACCACTCATCGACGGCGTTTCCCACCACAAGAACAGGTGAGGAAAAACCCTCCTTTCTTCCTTTCCTGTTTCTGTTGATCTCTCTATTCTCCCTAGGGTTTATATGCTATTCACGTTGTTTCTTTTATGGCTTTATCGCTTGAGGTCTTTGTCAACATTGTTGTGGCAAGTATTGGGTGAACCTTAGAAACCTCTATTTTTCTGCTGATGGAATGATGTTATGATTTGTACTGTTTGGTAGTGTGACAGTGTAAAATGCATTTTTTGGTTGAATGTACTTGGCTTGTTCATGAAAGAAGGACTGAGGATACTGTGTAATTGAAAGTTTGCTTGGAAAGCAGTGAAAGGTGGTTGTTTTCGCTGGTGTGGATGATTTTCCAAGTTTGGTGGTTCACGTTTTACTGTACTAGTTTATAGTTCCAGCATCTGTGCTTTATAGTTATCATGATGAAGCTTAGTTCTTCTGGTGCAGTACAATTCCTTTTGGAGTAGTTGCAAACTCCATTCCAAGGAAATATGACAACTTTCCTAAGGCTGTCATTTCAAACACTCCCAGAAATTGAGTGTTTTAAAACACTCAATTTATATAGTATGATCATTTCCAGTCACTAGCAGATTATCACCATATATGCAAATGAGCAGCAAGCTTGCCTTTTTATTCACCTTCACATACACTCCATACTCCATTGAGCACTTAGTAAACTCATGTTGAAGTAGAAAGGTGACTATTGTTTTATTCCAATGTGCATGTGTCATTGGTTTGTTGATGCATTGTCTTCAAACTGGAAGATGTTAGATGCAATAGGTAGCTACCAAATACATGTGTAGTAAGTTATAAGTTATAATTATGCATTGTTAAGATTTTCTATATTAGGGAAGGTTAGCATGGTGCATACTCTAACATGCAGCTTAGTTGAGTGGGTTAAGGTGAATTTGAGTTTGTCATCATTAATTCATATGAGAAGCTAGTGAATCCATGATTGTTTTGTGACATTACTTATGAAAGATCTAATTTGTGCAGTTTCAGAGTGGCATCCTCAATTCGATATACATGGAAACTTCAAATGATTATGTGGACTGTGGTGGTGGTGATAGCGAAGCAAATGGAGTTGACATTGTTAATGATGATCAAGAAAAGTGGGAGCCTGCAACATGGATGTGTTTTGATTCCATAGAGGATGTTAAATCATTTTATCGCGAGTATGCTTTAAGAAAAGGTTTTGGTTGGAAGACTAGAACATCAAGAAAAGGAGAGGATGGGCAGATTAGATACTTAATGCTAGTATGTTCACGAGCGGGGTCCCAAGTGTCGGAAATTCCTTGTACGTTGATGACACGTCCGACTAAACAGAAGAATTGTCCGACAAAAATTACTATTAAGTTGGGAAAAGATGAACTGTGGTACATTAATAAATTTGAACCCAACCATTCTCACGAGATCAGCCCTACAAAGTCAAGGTTGTTCAAGGCTAACAAGAAAATCAACCTCCATGTAAAAAGAACAATCCAAATCAATGATGATGCAGGGGTGAGGATTAATAAGACTTTTCAGTCTCTCGTTACAGATGGAGGAGGGCATGAGCATATACCCTTTTGTGAAAAAGATGTGAGAAATTATGTCAACAAAGAAAGGCGTGCGATTGGGAAAGAAGGTGATGCTAAGGCCTTACTAAGCTATTTTTCTTGAATGACGGAGCAAAACAAAGATTTCTTCTATGCCATAGATATGGATGATGATTTTCATGTTAGAAATGTGTTTTGGGCTGATGCAAGAAGTAGAGCTACTTATGCATATTTTGGAGATGTTTTGACATTTGATACAACATATTTGACCAATAAGTATGACATGCCTTTTGCTGCATTTGTTGGTGTGAATCACCATGGTCAATCAACATTACTTGGATGTGGTCTGGTTTCTGCAGAAGACACAGAGTCATTTGTCTGGCTTTTCCAAACATGGCTTCATTGTATGGAGGGAAAAGCCCCTACGGGTATTGTCACTGACCAATGTAAGGCTATGCAAAATGCCATTGAGCTAGTCTTCCCTACAACTCGTCATAGGTGGTGTTTATGGCATATAATGAAAGAAATTCCTGAAAAACTTAGCGGATATGGTGAATATAAGAAGATTAAGTCTGCAATGAAAACATCGGTTTATGATACAGTCACAGCAGCTGATTTTGAAGATAGATGGACTTCCTTCATTGACAAATTTGACCTTGGACAGAATGAGTGGTTGGATGGGTTGTACAAGGAACGTCATAGATGGGCACCAACCTTGCTGAAGAAATATTTTTGGGCAGGTATGTGGTTGTGTGCAAACTTGGTCTGTCTTTTGTTTCAAATGCATTTTCCACCTTCTCATACTTTTTGTTACAACAAGCCGTGTAATGTCCATGGTTATCATACTTGGTTAATGGTTTTTCACTTGTATGAACTTGGGCAGGTATGTCAACAACGCAGCGAAGCGAGAGCAGACATGCATTCTTTGATGGGTATATCAATTCAACAACAAGTCTGAATCAATTTGTAAAGCAGTATGATAATGCTCTCAAGAGTAGAGCCGAAAAGGAGTTTCAAGCTGATTTTCAATTCATGGATACGACAATTCCCTGCGGTTCAAACTCGTCAATTGAAAAGCAATTCCAATGTGAGTATACTCATGCCAAGTTTAAGGAGGTTCGGGCCGAGTTTAGATCAAAGATTAATTGTGCGTATTCTTTGAAGACCGTGGATGGTTGCGTTGCCACTTATCATGTGATGGAGGAGGTCCTGTTTTGTGATAGAACAAAAGAATGTGAGTATACTGTTGTGTTTAATCGTGAGAACCATGAAGTGTGTTGTGAATGTTCGTTGTTTGAGTTCAGAGGCATTCTGTGTCGCCATGTGCTTTGTGTGTGTACTCAAGAGAGGATTAAAAATGTGCCGGATAAGTATGTTTTAGCAAGATGGAAGAAAAATATTAAAAGGAAATATTCATATATTAAGAGCAGCTACTGTGTGACAGAATTGAAGCCACAAATGGAAAGATTTGACAGATTGTGCAAGCATTTCTATGAGGTTGCTGAAGTATGTGCAGAGTCTGAAGTTGCAAGTAAGGCACTACATGAAAGGCTACATGAGTTTAGTTCTAATTTGCCCACCATGGATGCTACAATGCGGGAAGTTAAAGAAAGTCCCATTTCCGACTCAAATCCAAACAATGCTCCCCACATTCGCAGTCCATTGCGTGTCAAACGTAAGGGATGCCCTCGTACAAATAGAAAAATAGGGGTAGTTGAAAAAGTTGTCAAAAGGGCGAAGAAGCGGTCACAACATACTGAAGACAAAGAGACTACCAAGGTATTATTTTTTTCTCCAAAAATTCTGTATTAACCATACACACCACGTGATTGATGAGTAATGCGAACCTTAACCAAAATCCAATTTAAATGTAAGTTTCAACAACAACATTTCTAAACTGTGCAGGAGGCAAACAATGGAATGGTGGGTAATCACAGTGGAAACAACATCCATGTAAAATCATCTCTTGACATTGTCACCAGTGGAGAATTGTTGGATACAAGCACTGTGGTTTGTGTCCAATATCATATTGTGTTTAACTTGTAGACGTTGTTTTATTATGTGTTGTCGGTTAAATTTTAGCAATTTGATGGATTTGTACCCCGTCATGTATACTTTCTACAAAATTCATGTGCCTTTTGTGGGCAATGAGATGAAAATTTATGTTGATTGGTTTATTGTTTTTCTATACAATCAATGTCCACTTTTGAAGACAGTTGTTGTGTTCTTCAAAATCCAACAGTTTCAAGCCCTGTATTTAAGGGTTTAGAAGACGTTACTTTGAATACACAGGCATGTAATTTGTGGGTCATTTATATAGTTAAGGACTCCATTATTATAGTTTCTTATATGGTGTTGTCCAGGTTGGAGCCAGCATATCGTTCGTCGACCTTTTGACAACGTTTGATGTTGACTTCATGGGGTGTCCGCGGTTCACTACAAATTTGGATGATTAGACACATTTTGGATTTTAGTTGTCTTCACTAATGATATGTGTTTTTTGGTGTATGGTTGTCAGTTGATGGTATGGTTTTTCATAAGTCCTGGACTATGGTACTAAACTTTGTGTACAATTTTTAGTGTTGAATGCTTTACCATTTGTTGTGCAGGTTGGTCGGGCGCCATAACTTTTGTCGGTTTTTTGAATGACATGGTTGCAGCACAACGATGCATTATCTTGTCATATATGTATATGAACATTTACTATGTGTATGTAGTTAAATACAACTTGGTTGGGTGCAACACATTGCGTGTTAGATTTTTGTATCATGAATGACAAAACCACCACTTGTTTACATACTTAGACAATCCTATGTAAATGATCATGTATAAATGTAAATGGAAATAATCATATATATCTTATGAATGCCCTCAATTACCTTGTGAACAACTTATTCCTAGATAATTAAGTGTTGAATGCCTTCGAATATGTGGTGAATGCCTTATATTATCTAGTGAACGTAGTTCAATTATCTGGTGAATGCCTTCGAATATGTGGTGAATGCCCATAGTAAAACCCAAGTTTCGGATGGCTTATATTATCTGGTGAACGTAGTTCGAATATCTGGTGAATGTCTTAGAATATCTGGTGAATGGCCATAGTAAAACCCAAGTTTCGGATGCCTTATATTATCTGGTGAACATAGTTCGAATATCTGGTGAATGGCCATAGTAAAACCCAAGTTTCGGATGCCTTATATTATCTGGTGAACATAGTTCGAATATCTGGTGAATGCCTTAGAATATCTGGTGAATGGCCATAGTAAAACCCAAGTTTCGGATGCCTTATATTATCTGGTGAACATAGTTCGAATATCTGGTGAATGCCTTAGAATATCTGGTGAATGGCCATAGTAAAACCCAAGTTTCGGATGCCTTATATTACATGGTGAACATAGTTCGAATATCTGGTGAATGCCTTCGAATATGTGGTGAATGCCCATAGTAAAACCCAAGTTTTGGATGGCTTAGCTTATCTGGTGAACATAGTTCGAATATCTGGTGAATGCCTTCGAATATGTGGTGAATGCCCATAGTAAAACCCAAGTTTTGGATGGCTTAGCTTATCTGGTGAACATAGTTCGAATATCTGGTGAATGCCTTCGAATATGTGGTGAATGCCCATAGTAAAACCCGTTTTGGATGACTTAGATTATCTGGTGAACATAGTTCGAATATCTGGTGAATGCCTTCGAATATGTGGTGAATGCCCATAGTAAAACCCAAGTTTTGGATGGCTTAGATTATCTGGTGAACATAGTTCGAATATCTGGTGAATGCCTTCGAATATCTGGTGATTGCCTATAGTAAAACCCAAATTTTGGATGGCTTAGCTTATCTGGTGAACATAGTTCGAATATCTGGTGAATGCCTTCGAATATGTAGTGATTGCCCATAGTAAAACCCAAGTTTTGGATGGCTTAGATTATCTGGTGAACATAGTTTGAATATCTGGTGAATGCCTTCGAATATCTGGTGATTGTACATAGTAAAACCCAAGTTTTGGATGGCTTAGCTTATCTGGTGAACATAGTTCGAATATCTGGTGAATGCCTTCGAATATGTGGTGAATGCATTCGAATATCTGGTGAATGTCTATACTAAAACAGGGTTGTGGATGCCTTAGATTATCTGGTGAATGTCTTCGAATATATGGTGAATCACCATACTAAAACCCAATTTTTGGATGCCTTAGATTATCTGGTGAACGTAGTTCACTTATCTGGTGAATGCCTTCAAATATCTGGTGAATGCCAATACTAAAACCAAGCTTGTGGATGCCTTAGATTTTCTGGTGAACGTAATTCGCTTATCTGGTGGAATCTTCAATTATTTGGTGAATGCTTTAAATTATTTGGTAAGTAACGTATCTTACCACCAACTCTTGGAGCAAATCAGCTATGTCATCACTGAACTTCACTCATCAATTTCGTTATCTATTTAATGACTTGTCAAAACACTTAAATTAGTTTCACACAACCATGTAAAGCATGTCAAACCTGTTAGCAATGTCGTAAGATATTTTGCACAATAGTTAATATCTATTTTAATGTTGATCATAGAATCCAGGCTTACCAATCCGAGAAATTACATACTACTCCTACATTACAAAATAACAATGTACATATCAAGTTTTCATGTTCGAATATACAAATAAAAAACTATTCTTTTGTTGTCTTTCTCATGTATGCCTTGGTATATGGGGGATCAAGTCTAGAAGATTGCTTCCGCATCCTATGTTTGCCCTTCACCCTTGTTGCTATGTTTGACCCACCCTCCGGATCACCCTCCGTATTATGTTCACCTACAACAGTCACAATGGTAGATGATAAGTAGTCTTTCTTTTTAACATAATGGAACTTTTTAATTGTCAACATGCAAATCATTACTTACAAGCGGGCACTGCAACTGCTGCTTCATTTGGTGCACCCATCGCTACAGCCGGAGGATCTACAATAGCATCATCAGCCTCCATTCGCTGAGAAATTGGCATTTCTACACCTGCATATACAAAGATCCTCAATGTGCTTTCAACGAGTAAACCACAAACACAACCATGTAAAACAGGCAACTAGCTTGTTTAGTAACCACCACCTATTTGAACACCTGAAGACCCTACACCACCCATGTCAGCATAAATATCCGCTAGGGGAGTTTGGTGAAGATGGGTTGAATCTTGTCCTCCTAAAGTGGAACATCCCACAAACTCATTGACTTGGCCTATGTTTGATCGGTGACGAGTGGTACCATCTTTCAAAATTGCAACATCCGCCTCTAGAGCCAAGATCCTCTGTTGTTGCTCCCTAATTTTCTGTTCATGCTCCTGAAGCGTCGCCAATACTTTTTGATATTCATCAACATGTACATATTGGTGTTGTTGGCCCCCCAGTAATGCATCCCGGACAATGGGTAGTTGAAGCTCAGCATCTGTTGCTATTAAAGCAACCGTTACCTGCAAACATCAGACTCACATCAACTGAACATTGGGTATATCAATTTTCAAGATATTATCGAAAATATGGTATGGTTGGTACCCTTGTATTCATGAATGCTTCCTTCATTTTCTTCTTCCTCAATGTAACAATTGGCCAGTTCAAAAACCGTGGGAAAGGATGCTCGGGAGGAGTGCTAGGTGTATAGCCAATCGAGATATGGTTCATCGCCCAAATCTACCAAAAAAGATTGACATCATTAGTAGCCGTAAAATTTTGTTAACATATCATTATATGGCTATCTAACATATGCAACAATACATACCTGAAGGATGGGTGCACAGCCACATATATGTATTTCATGGTCATTTGACCCTTCGCCACTGACCATGTGAGCTCTGCTCAAACTCGCAACCAAGAATTCATGAATTGCAGCTGCCCAGTTGAAGCTATGGCTGGCATCCAAGTCATCTAGCAGCCAGGCATAATCTGTGAAGACATGCTTGCCTGTCCTCGCAAAGTAAAACACTCCGAAAGCAAGGAGTATATATGTCCTACAAAAATCCCCCACATTATGCGGAATGGCGGGCATCTTGTCCAGTATAGCCTCTATGGTTATATCAGCCTCCTAAAAAATAGACAGTGTATAGCACTGCTCATTAGCTGCACCTACCACTGGTTCACCTGTGGCTGGAAGTCCCAGAGCCAGGCATACATCAGCAGGGGTAAAAGGGATCGGCGTACCCCTAACATTGAATGCTCGAGTACCATCATCCCACCTCCTTACAAGCTCGCACAATAAGACACTTGAAATATTAGGTTCATTGGTCATTTTACTAACCCATTTAAATGGGGTCGTATCCAACAAAGCACGATGCTCCTCTGAAAGTGCCTTGTTGATATCAATCAATATTCCTTTCATACAAGCATGCCTCGCACGAACCTGCCAAGTATCATTACTTGAAATGTCAGTTGATTGTAAATACGTTGCACACGAGTAAGTACAACCACAAATGAGGTTTCCTTACATTAATATCTGCTGCTCCAGCCATTTTTCTTTGCTTTTGGTTTACCTGTTTATAGACGATCCAACACATCATAAGTTAGAATCACATTAAAATATTTTGTACTCACTGCCATTGTTTTTCTAAGTTTTCTATATGGTACATATAGAAAACTTATCATAAGGAATGGTTGAGACAAAGTCATGACAAACTAGGATTATATCGGGCCTAAAAAAATTCAACACTTTGATGCAAACAAAATGCTTCAAAGATAAGTTACAAGAAGCCAGAACCAACATTGCATCCTCAGTCCTTCTTTCATGAACAAGCCAAGTACATTCAACCAAAAAATGCATTTTACACTGTCACACTACCAAACAGTACAAATCATAACATCATTCCATCAACAGAAAAACAGAGGTTTCTAAGGTTCACCCAATACTTGCCACAACAATGTTGACAAAGACCTCAAGCGATAAAGCCATGAAAGAAACAACGTGAATAGCAAATAATCCCTACGGAGAATAGATAGACAAAGCTTACTTAGCTATAGCTTCAGCAGAGCCCAAGGGATGAGATGCGGGATTGTGAGAGTGAGTGAGCTGGGGTTTGTTTGATTTGGTGGTGGGTGGAGATATGAGAGATCAACAGAAACAGGGAAGGAAGAAAGGAGGGTTTTTCCTCAACTGTTCTTGTGGTGGGATTCGCCGTCGATGAGTGGTGGGTGTGGGCGTTTCCGTCGTGGCTGTCACTGGGCTTTGCTAGTGGGTGGTGGTGGCATTCGGGAACAGAGCTTCGCGGCCGTGAGAAGAACGAGTTGAAGACAGAGCGTCGAGGCAGAGAAGAACGGGTGAACAAGACTATGTTCTCGAACCAGTGAGAAGACACAGTGAATAAGAAAGAGGGACGAGGCAGAGAAGAAGACCGAGCGTCGAGTGAAGAAGCGAAGGAGGGAAGAGTGCAAGGAAAACCTATTTTCCTCTGTTCCTCAGAATCACGCAATTGCCACTGGTTTAATTACGAAATTGACACTAACATATACGGTGTTTTCGTAAGTGTCAACATTTCCGTGTCAGTTTAGAATTATTGATCGGATTTCTTGTTGTACGGGACGATGGGATCCTATTCCTAGAGGTACAGTTTCACCGTTGGCATGTGCTAAGACTTGGAAGCGGTAATGGGTGGGAAGAAGTTTGTGAGGGATCTCCTGGTCCACATAGTTGTGTGGGTTGCAAACCAATGAAATCTACTGGACCTCAGTGTATGGTCGTTATATGTGAATCTGAAAGAGTTAAACTACATATTTTTTAACTCACAATCAGGGACATGGATATTCTATTGCCAAATAGGAGAAATCAATTTTCCCTATCCTGCAGGCTATGTAGGGCATTTCATGATGCTTGTGTTTGGATGAACCAAGAGCAGTGTTATCGATGGCGGATGGCGGCCGGGCAAAAATCCGCCATACATTATAGTGGATGGGATGCGGTGAGATGGCGGATGCCATGGTGAACAAAAAAAATATATATATATATATATATATATATATATATATATATATATATATATATATATACATATACATAACAAAAATTACAGAAATAAATATAAAATTCAAAACACTATCAACATAAGTCAAAACCATAAACTAAATTGATAGAAAATGTCATATAAGTCTCATAATTCAAATAGAAAATGTCATAAACCATCAAGTTCAAGACTTCATAATTCAAAATAACGACAAAATGATAAAAACAACATGACAAACACAAAGTAAATGGCTATTCCTCTTCCTCAACCCCAACATAATCAATTTCTTGGTTATCTAATGGGGAATATCCCTCTTCCTCTTCTCCATCAGATTTCTCAAAAACAAGTAACCCTTGTTCATCTTCAGATGCCTTAGAATCATCCTCAAATTCCAATTCTTCACTTGGATCAACTGCTATCTCTTTCCCCTTGCCCTTACTCCCCTTAGAGGTTGAACTTGCACCTGGACCTTTCTTAGAAACTTTGGCAACAGCTGCAACACTTGATGCTCCCTTTCTTTTCCTTGTTTTCTGCCTAGTAAGTGCTGTAGGCTCTCCAGGCCCCGAAGCCTCATAAACAGTTCCCCAATTTAGTGTGTCATCACCATCAAAAACCAACTCATTCCCAACATCATCATTATTATCATCCATCTCTCAAACTAACCACTCATTACACTCATCAATGTCATTGAGTGTAATTAGGTCAATTTCATCTTTAATACTATGTCTATGATGGAGTTGTTGGTTATATTTGACATAAACCAAATCATGCAACTTCTTATGGTCAAGACTATTTCTCTTTTTTGAGTGAATCTGAAACATAAATATAATTGAAGAAGTGTTAATACTTAATTAGGCTTGACCACACTTATAAAATAAACTCAAGATACTTACTTGCTCGAATACACTCCAATTGCGCTCACATCCAGATGCGCTACATGTCAAGCTCAAAATCTTTATAGCCAATTGCTGCAAATTTGGAGCCGATAAGCCATACATTCGCCACCATTGAGCTACAAAATCAGAGTGTATGACTTAGAATTTAAACATTAAACTTAAAAGAATTAAAATAGTGAAATTATTAGAAGATGGGGTCTTAGTTTCTCACTAGGAGCGACGACTTTTCTCTGTGTTATTGCAAATTCAGAACCAAAGAGACCGCTGGCAGTCTTATAAATGGCAACTCGGCTAGTATCTTAGCTTGCACATCCTTACTTTGCACCAACCTAGAGATGCAAGCATACAACCCATTGTGAACCTCCAAATCAAACTCCAAGTCGGGATTGGAATAGAAGAACTTCGGGTTTAAATAGTGACCAGCTGCGTGCAATGGACGATGAAGCTGACAATTCCATCTATTGTCAATGATTTCAAAAACATCTTTGTATTTGCTTTCATTGTTGTTGGAAGACTTCATAATTAATTATTTGGCCTTGACCATTGCTTCATAAATATATCCCAAGGCTGGTTTTATTTCACCATCAGCAAGTCGAAGCACTCGTACAAGAGGAGCCATGACTTTAAGAATATAAACCACATTTTTCCAAAATGAAGGCATAAGAACAACCTTCGATGCTTGCCTCCCCTTAGCTTCCTTGGATAGCTTGTTTTTGCTCCACTCATCGGAAGTAAACATTTTTCTAAGATTGGCTTTTTCTCCATAAAGTCTCTCCAATGATAAAAATGAAGTAGCAAATCGAGTAACCCCACGCCTTACCAATTCCCTATTGTTTGTGAATTGTCTCAACAAACTCAAGGTACTTGAATGACTGTAGATAAAACCAATAAGACCAATTCCCCTTTGAATTGTCTTCTTTATCAAAGGAATATTTCCAATGTCTTCAAGCATTAAGTCCAGGCAATGGGCTGCACAAGGAGTCCAGTAAAGATTTGGTCTCTTTGCTTTCCAGCTAGAACATAGTTGCTTCCATTATCTGTAATGATCTAAACAACTTTCTCCTCTCCAATCTCCTCTACAATAGAATCAAGCAACTCAAACAGTTTCTCACCGGTCTTCACAAATGCTGAGCCATCAATTGACTTCACAAACATCGTCCCAGCTGGAGAGTTCACCAAGAAATTAATAATGCATCTTTGCTTTCTATCAGTCCATGCATCCGACATAATAGAGCAACCATGTTTTCTCCACAACTCCTTGTGATTTTTCAACAAATCTTGAGTGTATTCCATCTCCATGTGTAAGAGTGTAACTCTAATAGCATGATAAGTAGGAGCTGGTAGATGTTTACCAAAGGTACCAACTGCTTCAAGCATTTCTTGAAAGCTTTCCAACTTAATACAGTGAAATGATAAACCAGCCTGATACCAAAAACGAGCAATTTTTTGATGGACCAGAAGAACTGCTTTCTTTTCACATGCCTCTCTAATGTTAGCTTGCCTCATTTCCTCCTTCTTCTTTTTACCAATTGCAGCTGGTGCAGCTAGTTTCCTGACATAGAGATCAATAGGCCCCTTTTTAGCAACTTTTTTCTTCCCTGTAGAAGCAGAACTTGCAGCAACAGCACTAGTAGGTGTCATTTCCATCTCATCTTCACTACTCTGCACATAGAGTAGACTCTCAATTTCAACTCCAACACTTGGAACATAAACATAGTTGCTGCCTAGATTCTTCCTCTCTTTGAAAAGTGTCCAAAGCTCTTCTCTAACTTCTTTTGGACACTTGGTACAAGTAGCTACATTCATCTTCTTGCCCATTAAGTGTTGTTTGGCTCTAGTGATCCCTCCCTTCATGACTTTTGAACAGAAAGTACACACAACCGAGTTTGTGTCTCCTTCTTGCAATGGAAAGCAGTATTTCCATCCAACATCAGCTCTGGAGAGGGCCCGTGAAGCATCAAAAGAAGCTGGTTCGCCTGCCATTTTTGAAAATGACTGAAAAAAGGAGAAAGGTAGAGAATGCTCGCTGGTCGCCGGAGGTCAGTGGTCGCCGGACGGTGGTCGGCCGGCAGTGGGTGTCGCCGGTGGTGGGAGTAGAAAATGTGGAATGGGAGGAAGGGAAGGGTTCGGCCATTCTGCTGTGTGTTTGGAAGAAAAACTCTGATTAGTGATATCAGGGTTTTCACCATTGTGGACCGGGTCGGGTCACAAAACCCATCTAAATGGGTCAGGTTTTCCACCAAAAAACCCAACAGCCCCGCCATGACCCGCCACGCCACCACCTCCGAATGGCGGTTCCTTCAAATCCCGCCACCACTTTCCGCCATGGCCGCTATTTGACAATACTGACCAAGAGTTGATTATTAGGGAAAAACTTTTGCCTTCTGGGGAAATGTATTTTGGTTTCAATCTATTTAAAATAGAAAAAACAAAGGCAAGGATGTAGAAAACAATAGATTAGAAAATATGAAGAGCTCTACCTTTATTTATGTCAATTCAGAGATTGTCGTGTTTGACTACCAAAACATTGTACCTTTACCGGTTTGTAAATATTTTAAAACAAAAAAATATATAAATTTTAGAAAAAAAAAATTCATCACTTCACATGTGACTTGCACCATTGTGCTACACTAAAATTAGCATTGTCCCTTATTGATTAGTATAGATATAGATTTATTATTTAAAATAGAAAAAATATAGGCAATGATATAGAAAAAAAAATACAGAATATGAATAACTCTGCCTCTATTTATGTCAATACAGATATTAGAAAAATAAAAAAAAATTAGTAAAAAAAATAATTCGAAAAAAAAATAAAGAAAAATAGAAAAGTATATAAAAACATATTTTTAAAAAATAGGAAAATAATAATTAGAAACAAATATTCAAAAAAATTAGAAAAATAAAATTAATTAGAAAACAAAAAGTATTTTAAAAAAATAAATTATAAAAATAAACATTTAAAAAAATTAAATTAGAAAAAAACTAATTCGGGAAAAAAATAAATTTTAAAAACAAATATTATAAAGAATATATGTTTAAAAAATATATAAATAAATTTAAATAATCTAAAATAATCCACCAGTTGACAACTCCATCTACTGTTACAGGAACGGTAGAAGAAAAGTTGTTAATTGATAAAGTGATATACATATTGAATACTAAAATATATATAAATATTAAATTATAGTAATTGGTTCGGTTAAAAAATAACCGAATTAATGACCATTGAGTTTGGTTCAATTAGGAGCCGTAAAAATATTATAAAGAATATATGTTTAAAAAATAAATAAATAAATTTAAATAATCCACCAGTTGACAACTCCTTTTACTGTTACAGGAACAGTAGAAGAAAAGTTGTTAATTGATAAAGTGATATACATATTGAATATTCAAATATATATAAATATTAAAATATAGTAATTGGGTCGGTTCCAAAATAACTGAGTTAATGACCATTGGGTTTGGTTCAATTCAGAGCCGTGCACAAAAAAGAACCAATTTAATTGGTTGGTTCGGATTTTCAAATTCATCGAATTATTGGTTCGAGTCTTACGATCCTAAACTTTTTCGAAGAACATGGTAGCTTTGCTACCTTTCCTGGCTAAAAATATTTAAAAAAGAAAAAAATTATAAACTTTGAAAAGTCAATAACAATATTTGAACCAATTAAAATTGGTTTGGTTTGATTCGATTCGAACCAGAAAATATTAATATATATATATATATATAATATAAAAAATATTAAAATTTAAACTATTAAATTATATATACATTAAAATATGAGTATATAAAAATTAAAATATCAAGAACACGACAACTCTACTTTCACTGTTTGCCAACTTATGATTGGTTGACAGTGTAAAAAAAACTTTACACTGTCAGTTTATACAAATAAATGCAAAAAAAAGGTATTAGCAAAAAAAAATTATTAGGACAAAAATTTTAAAAATTAAGGAAAAAGTAAAAAAATAAATAATTAAAAAAATTAATTTTAAAAAATATATTTTATAATGAATAAGGAAAAAGTAAATTAGAAAAAATGTAAATGAAAAATAATTAGAAAAAAATTATGAAATAAAATATTTTAAAAAATTAGGAAAAATATAATTAGGAAAAAAAGATTTAAAAAAATTTTAAAAATATAAATTAATTAGTAAAAACATATATTTAAAAACAATTTTAAAAAAATTAGGAAAAAATATATTTACAAAATTATAAAAAAAGTAAATTAGGAAAAACAATTAGAAAAGAGTATATAAAAAATATTTTAAAAACTTAGGAAAATAATAATTAACCAAAATATTCAAAAAATTAGAAAAATAAAATTAATTGGAAAACAAAAATATTTTTAAAAAATCAATTAAAAAATAAACATTTTTAAAAAAGTAAATTAGAAAAAAACTAATTCGGGAAAAAAATATTTTTTTTAAAAATATTATAAAGAATATATGTTTAAAAAATAAATAAATAAATTTAAATAATCCAAAATAATCCACCGGTTGACAACTACTTCTACTGTTACAGGAATAGTAGAAGAAAAGTTGTTAACTGATAAAGTGATATACATATTAAATATTAAAATATATAAATATTAAAATATAGTAATTGGTTCGGTTCAAAAATAACCGAATTAATGACTATTGGGTTTGGTTCAATTCATAGCCGTGCATAAAAAAGAAAAAAAAGAACCAATTTAATTGGTTGGTTCGGATTTTCAAATTCATCGAATTATTGGTTCGAGTCATACGATCTTAAACTTTTTCGAAGAACAGGGTAGCTTTGCTACCTTTCCTGACTAAAAATATTTGAAAACAAAAAAAAAATTATAAACTTTAAAAAATCAATGACAATATCCGAACCAATTAAAATTGGTTTGGTTTGATTCGGTTCGAATCGGAAAATATTAAAATATATATTTAAATAAAAAATATTAAATTATATATACATTAAAATATAAGTATATAAAAATTAAAACATCAAGAACATGACAACTCTACTTTTACTGTTTGTCAATTTATGATTAGTTGACAGTGTAAAAAAACTTTACACTGTCCGTATATACAAATAAATTAAAAAAAACGTATTAGAAAAAAATTATTAGGAAAAAAATTACAAAAATTAAGGAAAACGTAAAAAAAACTAAAAAAAATTGAAAAAAATTGAAAATAAAAAAATAAACGTAAAAAAATTTAAAGTTTTTAAAAAAAAGTAAAAAACATTTTATTTTATTTTTTAAAAAAAAAGATAACAAATCCTAGTGCTGACATGTATATGTAAAGTAAAATTGTCTATCCAACTTTTTTAGTATATATATATATATATATATATATATATATATATATATATATATATATATTTACAATTTAGTAAAGCTCATATTTTTTTCTATCATGGTGAAAGGGTTCTACTTTTATATGATCATTAACCTAATGTTTCTATTTTTTTTCTTCAGAAACCATGGATGCTTCATCAATTCCAATAGATGATGGTGTAGATAAATGGGTCAACAATATTCATGAAAAATTGTGGAACATGGGCAAGAAAGTGTTATCGACTATACGCCACAACTTGAAATGGAGTTTGAATCAGAGGAAGCGGCTTATGATTTTTATGATGAATACATCAGGAGGATTGAGTTTGGTATTCGTAGAGAATATGCAAATAAAAGCAAAAAGGATGGAATTTTGACTTCAAGAAAATTCACATGCTTCAAAGAAGGTAAACGAGGTGCTGACAAATGAGACCACTTGATAAAAGAGCATAGAGCAGAAACTAGAACAGGACGTGAAGCACGTATGGTTATTTCATTTGATCGGAAGATCGGGAAATACAAGGTTGTTCACTTTGTAGCTCAACACAATCACCCTCTTCAACCGCCAAAACATGTCCATATGTTTCGCTCTCATCGACATATAGCCGAGTCACAAGCATCACAAATTGAATTGGTTGAGGAATCTGGATTAAACCAAAATATTTTCATGAATATGTGTCCAAGCAAGCTGGTGTAATAGTCACTATTGGTTTCACAAGACAGGACCTTAGGAACTACATTCGAACCAGAAGGAAGCAGTCACTAAAGTATGGTGATGTGGGTGCGTTGTTGATGTATTTCAAACGACAAAGTGAAAATCCTTCCTTCTTCTATGACTTTCAAATGGATGATGAAGAGCAAATAACAAATATATTTTGGGCGGATGCACAAATGATAAATGATTGCGGGTACTTCGGTGACGTCTTCACTTTTGACACCACATATAAGACAAATAAGGACTATCGACCGTTGGGAGTATTTGTTGGACTTAATAATCACAGGCAAACAGTTGCTTTTGGGGCAACATTGTTGTATGATGAAACAATCCCTTCTTTTCAATGGTTATTTGAAACTTTTCTTGGAGCAATGGGTGGAGAAAAGCCTAAAACAATTTTAACAGGTCAAGATGTAGCAATGGCTAAGGCTATTTCTTTAGTTATGCCAGAAACATTTCATGGATTATGCACTTGGCATATTAGAGAAAATACCCTAAGGCATGTGAATCATCTATATCAAAAGAGTTCACAAGAGTACAAAACGACCTAAAAACTGGGTTGAGAAATTGAAGAGAAAGAGAAATGCAAACCTATCACAGAAAAAGCAAAAGCCTCAAGAAAATATGGTAATTTACTCCATACTTTAATACTACTATTTCATATTTATAATACATGTTACTTATACTATCAATTATGTAGGAACAATCTCAAGCAACCACTAAAGGTAAGCAATAAATTGGGAATCCAACTAGAAGTGGAAGCCAAGTTTTGAATGCAAGTCTACATGGGATTACGATCCAAATGACACAATCAAGTCAAACTGACAGTGCAATGGGGATGTATAACTTCTTTTAGACATAGTGGACTCATTTTTTGGGTTTGAATTTGTTTGGGGTATTTACAACTTGCTGTGTTTTTTATAAGTAGCAAGTATGGGTTAATTGGATACCTTTTTTGGGAATAGATATTGCTTACACAGTGGATACATTTTGTAATTTTTTTGGAAATAGGTACAGACTATTGGAAAATGAAATATCAATGGAATTATCAAATATTATGTCATTTCGTCTCTGTTACAAGCTTTACACAGTTTAAATTGGAATTCTTGTATAATTGCCCTATATTAAATTTGAAACAGCTGCTATACACAGAAATAGAACATAACATTTTGCTGTACACAACATTGCTACATTAGAACAGAAAAATTAATACAAGGTAATTGATACAAGATTGATACAAAAACAGAATAGAATAGTTGCTGTATAATTTCAATCTGTACAAGGTAATTGACACAGTATCTGTACACAACAAAAGATGCTAATTTGAATCTGCATAATAACCAAGGAGCTTCATACCGAATCTGCATAACAAATGAATCTGCATAATTTGACATATGCATAATAACCAAGAAGCTAATTTGAATCATTTTGAAATCTGCACAACAAATGAGGAGCTTCATTTTGTGCTTCATTTCCAATTTGTAAAAGTAGCATCTCAATTTAGTCCTATTTAGCCTCAATTTCTCAATAAGTGTGTTCATGGGTTTGAAGTTGTTCATGGGTTTGGGGTTGAAGAAGAGAGGCACAATATGTTTTCTTGCAAGGTGGCAGAATAGAGACGGAGGGGCGTGGCGGTTCAGGTGACTTTGATATATTAAACTCTAGTTCTAAAATTTTTGACAGTGAGATAATTTAATATGTTATTTTCTTCTCACAAAGGCTTGTTGTAACCTCTTTATCACAAAACCACGTGATTTTATTACTTTTTATAAAATGCATAATCTAATAAAAAAACCAATATAAAATATGTTTCTAAGCCATTATTACAAAATATGTTTCTTCTAAGTCAATATGTTTCCCAAAATATTACAAGCTTTTATTTTAAGGCATTATTTTAATATGTTTCTACAATAAATTTTTATAAGATGTGAATTTAACTTTATAAGTGTTTTTTTATTTACAAAAAGAAACAAAAAATAAAACACAATTAAATAAATTATATAACTAATCATATTTTCTCAATAATTATTTTTAAACTACTTACTTTTATTACATATTATGTATCAATTATATTTTTATTCTGTCAAAAAAAAATCAATTATATTTATATTATATCGTACATGGCACTAGTAAGCTAGTTACTTCATAAATTGTAGGACACCACCTTTATTCTTTCAGTCTTTTGGTTGTAGTTTACAATCCGATTGTGCGAATTTGTCCAAAATGATTTTAATACCATGATCACATTAAGATTTAAACTAATATCCTAGTCAATTTTCTCACTAACAACTTAGTACAAAGTCAGGCCGCTTTTTTTTGCACGTTTCCTCATCCAATCCCACAAATATTTAACAATAGAACGAAAAAGAAAGGACAAAAAGAGATATCGGGAGGCAAAAGGGAAGTGTATCTTGTACGGCTGCGGAAATTTGAGGAATGGTAAATGGTAATGGACTATAATGGGATTAGGATTTTTATATTGGGATGAGAGAGGAAAAATGCAATCCCACAAAAAGCAAAACCCCACCATAGCTATCTTCTATGGTTACGATTGTTTCAACTTTTTCTAAACACAAATTGGAAAACCACGTGTTACGAGGTACTGAAACATAATTTTTTCCGAAGCTAAAATGTAGAGCGTTGACGAAACGTATTTGGGAACGGAGAAATCCATCTGCCCAACTATAAAACAAACACTATATTCCAATTTGAACACATGATTGTTGTTTTGACACCATATTTTTATATAATTCATGACTTTTGGTTATCGGCCCCGATAAATGTCTTTATTGAAAATAATATGGTGTTTGTATATTGTTGTAGAATTATGATGTCAAAAAATCATTTAGCTTCCCCTAATAGCGCTTCATTCCAATGAAAATCTCAATGCAATTGAGGTTATGTTTAGTTTAGTGTTGCAAATGTAAAACCCAAAAGTACGTTTATCACGAAGAAATACGTTTATCACAAAGAAATTCTATAAATACTTTGCATGAATCATATATTTATAACTTCTCAGTGATAAATCAAACATGCACTTAGTGATCTCATCGAGGGTATATGATCATCCTAGTTTAGAGTGACATGACCCTAAGTGGGCTGACCCGTAATCTCCCAACAGGATAACCAAAAGTCAACAAAAGGCTGAATAAAGGCACCTTTTTTCCCTCCTACTAGTAGCACTCATAAAAAAGCTTGAAAGCAGACTTTAAAATATCAAACAGATCTGTTACTATATAATAAAATTCACATGTTCATATGTATTGCAACTTAACATTTATTAAAATATTAATATGGGACAACTTGATACATGGTACATATAAAAAATATGAACTATATCAATATCCGAGTACTAGGTGCTAAAAGATGTAATTATATATTTACATAAACAACATATGGCCCAATAATTAGCATATAATTGAAGGATCTAGATGAATGCCTACCAAGTTACCGTTTAATCTGTCTGCATTTGAAATTGTTCATATACCTTGTATAGTAGTATGCTCACAGAGGTCATAGTCGTTTAACATACAATATGAACAAGATTCAGAATCAAACGGTCTCTTCGCCACAACTACTGATTGCTTTGACTCAGACTCTATATTAATGTTGTCCAAAGCGCTGGTTATCTTTGGATCAGTGAGGGCCTGAGTTTCATCTTCTGAGAAACAATTCAGTAGAGTCAGATAGACAGCTTCAGCTAGCACAGAATAGTTATGCAAATATATATATGAGAGGAGTAAATATGGGACATTAAACCACAAAGGGATATTAGAAGTTACTTAGTGGCTAGTGGTCATGTGATCACTTAAAAAAATTAATTTTATGTTATAATCTTAACCATTTATATGTGATCCAAAGACCCATATTTGGTCATCTCACTCTCATATCAAAACACCCTCTCACTTGATATATATATATATATATATATATATATATACTCTTCAAGGAGATAATGCGACATGGCTTTGTCTTTAAAAGAAAAGTGACCAAGAATAGAGATAAGGAAAATGGTATATGCAGAGACATTTATCCTCAAAAACCTGACACACTCCAAGATGAAGTCATTTAGACCATTCAAAAAAAGTTAGTGGCACCAAATTGTTAACCAATGACTTGCATGGGAGTCTGTGAGGAGTTTGAAAGGATGAAGTGTGTGGCAAGTTCATTACTCTAGAGAAAATCATGCCTGAAACTGTGGATATCGAGAGTTCAGTAAGGCATCTGACACAGTCCTTTAGTGCCTGTAGTTCAGCTTCCTTCTGATGGAGATTGGATTGAGCCAGGTTCAGTTCAGATTCTAGCTCCGCGATCTGGTCTTCCTGCTGTTTTATCAGCAAGTGGCTTAGTTTCTGATTAAGTTCGGATGGCAACACTCCATGGGATTGAGGATAGTTGAAATTCGGGTCATCTGTTCCATTACAGCCTTCATCTTGAACTTCAATCTGCACAGCAGTTTTTTTTATCAAACCCAAACTCATATGGCAAAAAGTGGTTAACAAGCTGCCACTGGTTCCCTCTCCCAACTCGGAGTGGGAAGAGGCAGAAACTTAAACAAGATTTAGGCAGTCTAAAATCATATATATAGAAAGGCAAAACATAAATTGATTCTTGTAATAAAAAGAACATTTTACATGCAGTTTGAGTTTAGAATGTTTCCACTAGTAAATCAAGGTACAAACAAGTTGAATGCCCATGCTGGAAATGAGATATGAGAGCAATTATACAAAATGGTTAGTCAAACAGATTACTCAAAAAGAAAAGGCCAAAGTAGTTATTATAAAAGAAAAATCAAACCCTGGTGTATTCAGAAGAAAGAGGAAAGGGGAAAAAAAATTCTTGTACTGTAGAATTGACAACAAACACATCTATCTCATTTAAAGCAGTGGCATATGAAGATTACATACAGGACATATTCAATATTACCAATATGAGATACACATAAGAAAGAATACCCAAGAAGTTCACCTCATATAATTTTGGCCTTATTTCTTCATGGCAAGGACGGTCAGAAGAACACCCGGAAAGCTTTTGGAGTTCAAACTCAAGTTCTGCTTCCAGTTGATCCATTTCGAGAACCTGTGGTTCTGGTTCCTCAGTAAGAGTACTACTCCCACATTCACCTCCGTCAATTACAGGACTCCAAATTTTGACATCAGTGCCTCTGAACTCACTGTTTGTCTTCTTGAGCATTACTTCATTATGCCTGCCACTCATTTTGTAAGAATTCATATCAATATGTCCATCAGAATCCAAAATTTGATGAGCACGTGATGATTTTCTTCTGTTGAGCTCAGATTTTAGTTCCTGAACAGATGTAGCTATCTCGTCCATGGTCTTGTTCAGCTTATTGATCTCCGCTTTTCCAGATGACATCATATACATGATGGCAAAGGCAAGTCCCCAGCCAAATGAGTTGTCTGAAGAATGCAATATGATGCTAAACTCAATTTTCGCAAATTAAGAACAAGGAAAGTTAAAATTTAAAACTAAAAAGACATCATTGCAAGGTTCAATAATCTTAGAAAAAAGAAAGTAAATTATGTTTTAAACCAATTACTAATTTAGACATTGTTATGTAAAAAGGCACAATAGCAGATGGTGCAAATCAAATAACACATAGCCAAAAGAATAGTGCACCATGGCTAGAAAACAAACAACAATTAACAACAAAGTACCAAGAGATTGTGTCCAGAAAATTGACACTATTCCGACTAAGACTACAGATTAGAATAGTTTGTGGTTATAAATATAGGTTCAACCAACCTCCTAGTTATAAAGCAACTTCTTGCTTTGTCACTTGTGAAATCATTGAATGGAAAACATGGTCAAGCGAGATAAATGATAATGAATAGAGGAGCAGGAAGAGTGAAAAATTCAAAGTTCCAAATAACACAGTTTAGGTGAAATAGCTTTGATTTGCCTCTCTGCCAGATATTCATGAGGGAAGTTACGTATAAGATGATTACAAGTATTTGAATTTCCCTGCCTTAGTAACAACAAAACTAGGCAGAGTTTCTTCAACATTTGGTACCCATAAGACTTGCACAAGATTGCTAATTACAACTTTTACACATGTAAAAATAGTATGGCCTCTCTTAACTTGAAAAGGACTTGGAAGTTTTGCCCCACTAATAGATGTGGGTTAGTAACTAGCTAGTGGCGATGTTATATCAAAATGCAACAATGTAAGCCATCATTTCATGATTTTCATCCTCTTTTGCCATCTATTATGGCATACATACAACAGTTATTGCTACGAAGCTCAATAACCATTTGAAATTTCTATACCAACCAGCTGGCAAATTGAAAACTCATACAAAAAATACAAGGGTCTTTCCATTTGCCTGTTTTCATTAATAATAATTACAAAAATGTTATATTGTTTTTATTATAACAAAAACAACAAAATGCGCCTGGTGGCATATTTGCAAATTATTAACCTGAGAACAAAGAAACTGACCAGAAATTTGCAAGTTTTCAAAATCATTAACAAGAACTATTATGACGTCTCTAATTTAATAATCAAAACCTGCCTCTGTAGCTGGCTTCTAATGGGGAAAAACATTTGGAAGAAGAAAATGGAGGCTTCATCATACATACGTAACCCCAAAAAAAAATCATTTTTAACATAGTATAGAGCGAAAAAGAGAACCTTTGGAAGAAGAAAATGGAGGCTTTATAGCTAAAACCTTGTTTGTTGTTTTTCTCTTGTTCAAGCAAAAGGGTAACAATCTCCTGTGCTCAACCTTGGGAACCCTATTGGATCCTCGAGAGTGGGACCCATGTTGTCTGAGAGATCCGGAACTACCGTCGTCACGTGTGTCAGAATCGGATTGGTAAGAAGCATTTGCATTTGGGTCCTCCTCAGTATTGTTGGCATTGCCATCATGAGGAGGATGAGTGTTGTTGTTATGATGATGGGTGAGGAAGTGGATTGTGGCGAAACCAGTGGATCCAGCCACAGCCGCAGCTAACAGAACAAGTTGCCACATTCAGATAGATAGATAGATCACTGAGGACAGTGTTGTGTTGTGTTGTGTTGTTCCGGAAGATCAGCAAAGACAGACAGAGAAACAGGGTTTACGCTATAATTTATTACCTACTGATAGCTTTAATAATTATTTTTTTTAAAATTAAGATATGATATTACACATTATTTTTTATTTATATGTATGTTACGTTTTGGTGTTTTTTTTTTTAAAAGAGGATTTATTTTTAAAATGTTAATGCTTTTTGGACACAAAAGTCAAAAACTGATATCATATCATATGCCCAACTTAAATTTGATGGTAAGTTTTACGTAATAAAATAAGGAGAGATTAGAGAAAAATAATGGATAAATATATGAGTAAGTATATAAGTATAGTGTTGGTATTTGATTTTGTTGGATAAATAACACAACTCAAACTTAAAGAATAATTTTCTTTCTCTTCTGTACCCAACAAAAAAACTAGGTATAATTTTTGAATACATGTGTTATTTTTAATATAAAAAATGTGTAATAATTCGTTAATAAAAGAATTATACTAACTAATATTTTTAAGATATAGATTTTATTTTATAAAATTTTTAAGATATTGATTAAGAATTAAAAAAATAAGTTATCATTACAAAAATTAAATTCATCACTTGTCAAAAATATCAAATGCTATAATTGCCAACGAATCTTTTATCTTTTAAATTCTTTAACCACCATTCTCCTTAATAAAGGAAAAAGATAGTATGTGGAACGGTTATTACACAAATTTATGTTATGCAGCTCTGGTGATGTTAGAACTTTGGCGTCATGTGCTACCCGCTTCTTTCCATTTTTGGACCATTTACATTGGTATCCCCAGCGGCTTCCCCAACTCCAACTGTACATCCCAGTTTCAGGAACACTAATTCACCCACAGTATCAACTTTGAAACTCATTAAGTACTTTTCAAAATACAAATCTTTCTTTAATTATAATTAATTACATGCTTAAATAGATACCTTCTGTTATCTTTTTTTAATTTCCTTGTTTGTCAACTGCGCCAGCCAAATCTTGGTTGCCGTAGCACACAGCAACTATCCTGTAATGTAAGTATATATTTATATAAATTGAATGAATATTTAGAAATACTATAAATTTTTTAGAAATAAAAAAAGAAACCCTTAAATTCTTATAAATTGAATAAATATATTTATATATATAAATTGAATGAATATTTAGAAATACTATAATTTTTTAGAAATAAAAAAGAAACTTAAATTCTTATAAATTGTATAAATTTCTCAAAATGCTTAGGAAGGTAATGAAGGGGTAAAATACTATAATACTCATATGTATGCTCTCATTTAAAAAAAATAAAAGTATTTGCAGTCAGACTGGTGTTATTAAAATCGAACCGATTAGATCGGAACCCAGTTATATCCATCAAAACGTAGTCGAACCGGGTAACTCAGACTGCGGTCGAACCAGACCAGATACAATAACGTGTTTTGCACGCTGGTGCATGCACGCTTTCCAAGCCCGCATACTAGAAAGCGAACTAGTTTTGATGAAAATTCAGCAAAATGCCCACCAGATGTTCGAACCCAGTACCTTGGGCTCCTTTCCTAGGTGCCTCCTACAGTTGTGTAGCTACGATGTTCATGTATATTATTGAAATAAATATAATATATATGTTTATTATATATTTAATATTGTTGATCTGTTTTTAAAATCTCTTAAATAATTTTAAGATCGAGTGAGTGAGGAGAGATCGCGTGATATTAAAATCTTTTATTTAATTGATTAGAATAGAGGGCTCCCCCCCCCCCCCCCCCCCCCCCCCCCCCCCCCTCCCCCCTCCCTCCGCCCCCCCCCTCCCTCCCTTTTCTTTTTTTTTTTTCTTTTCTCTTTTTTCCCTCCTTTCTTTTCCTCTCTCTCTTTCTCCCCTTCCTTGTTTTTTTTCTTACTTTTTTTTTCTTTCTCTTGTATTTTCTTATCACTTTTCTCTTCTTTTTTTTCTTTTTTTTTCTTTCTCCTCCTTTTTGTTTTTTCTTTCCCTTTCCTCTTTTCTTTTCCCTCTTCTCGTTTTCTCCCCTTTTTCCTCTTTCTTTATTCCTCTCTTTTTTTTCTTCCCTCTTCCCTCCCTTTTTTTTTTCTTTCATTTTTTTTTTTTTTTAGCTTTTCTCTCTCTTTCTTTCTTCTTCTCTCCTTCCTTCCTTTCTCTTCCTTATCTTTTCTTTTTTTCCTTCCCTGTTTTTTCCTTCCCCTTCTTTTCTCCCCCTTTTTTTCTTTTTCTCTCTTTTTTTCTCCTCTCGTTCCTTCTCCTTCTCTTCTTTCCTCTTTTCTCTTCCTTTTCCCTTTTTTTCCCTCTTTTTTTCGTCCTTCTTTCCTCCCTCTCTCTTTCCTCCTTTTTCCTTTCCTCTTCTTCCCCCCAATTTTCCAATACTCATTTTTTCCCTTTCCTTTTTTTTTCTTTTTCCTCTTTTCTTCGACATACTAATTTCTGTCAACTTTTCAACCTGTCAATTTTGCTGAATTTGATTCCTTGTGGTGGTTCTGATGACTCTTCAATTTTTTCCGTCATCCTGTCGGATCTGTTTCCGTCAAGAATTTTAAATTCATATTAACAAATATACACAGAGTCAATCGGTCCAACCAGTGACACTGATTGAATCAATGATCCATTAATATGATGCCCTGATCGAGTCGATCATCGGGACCATTTTATTAACACTGCTCGAACTCATACTCGAGTACATAACAACTTTAATACTTATATCATTATTTGTTGGCTACCTGAGTACTTATATTTAGACTCATCAACCTCATTTTAATTAACTATTAAAAACAAACAAATAAAAAATTTGACTAAAAATATAATTATAACTCAATTTAAAAACTATTTAAAGATCATCCAAACATAATCATAAAACATTACAAATAAAACTATTTAAGTAAATTAAAATACTATAAAAAAAAGTAAATTAAAATACAATGAGTTTAATTTTTATATAGTGTCGGTGTAAATATTTTTACACTGACAACCAATCAAAAATCATAAAATTGATGACTTTTAAGAATGTTAGGATAAGAATCAAAGATTTGTAATGATGTATCAATTTCTGATTGATTGACAGTATAAAAAAACTTTACACTGTCAATATATACCAATTAAATCCAAATACAATATACTATGGTTATTAGATACAATATATATTTTTGTCAAAACAAAACATAACATATATTTATTAATTTAATATTATGTGTGTGCACGCACGCGTACATGTGTGCGAGCTTTGTGTTTGAGTATGGGACAAGATGGGCACTAGAATATCGATACTCAGCACATATTCTCATTAAATTTTGTAGTTAATAATTACTCATTCACATACTAAAATAATCTTAAAAAATGGAATAACTTAACATTACTGAAAAATAATAAACATAATCAAAATCAATGTTGTAAAAAGTCTCCCTGGCATATATCTCGTATTGTCAAAACCTGTTGTACAAGTAAGGTGGTTGTAGATAACACTGGATGAAACATGCTAGACAACTCACTGATCAACTTTGAGAAGAAAAAAAAAATATTCCCTTAGTTGTGCTTCAGGGTTTTTATCAATATATCTTCGTCTAGACCCTAAGTACCAGAAAACAACAAGATAAAGTATTCAAATATCTATCTATAGCATCAGGCAACCGTCTATTGCTACATCAGTTCTATTTCTATATATAGGCATTTTAGACCTAAAATACCACAGTATGCTATATATTTCCATCTTCACAGATGCCATTTGTACCTGAGCTCGATGGCTTCTATAGTGAAAAATGCTCCAGATAAGAAAATTATTAAACAATAGTGCCATAAATAATTGTGAAAACAAATCCTGGAGGACAAATTCGGAGTGGTCTGCATGGCAAAATGAAGAAGTGCAAGGTCAGTTGTTAAAACTAAAATACTGAAGCATATGTAAACATTATAGATTTATAGTTATAATAGAGATAAGTTCGAATATTTTCCTGCCTTTTGCACAAAATAGAAACTTAATCATGGAGAAGATTGAATTTGAGAGATATAATATACAGGACTCACGATAATGTCTTCAAATGCATAGATTATTTGACTTTAGTTGAGGAAACAATAACATGATCATTGCAGGTAGCACAATTCAGCATGCTCGGAAAAATCCGACAGTGGAGTGAGTTTCAACAAAAGAGCGCAACATGAACTCAACATCAAGAAGGTTTCACAATATTACATGGGAAATCTCTAACACCAGGGAATATGCGAAGTATCCTTCACATAGATAGAACCACCTCCCAAAAGCGCTCTCTTCAATAATCGGAAAAAACCGATTCACACCCCAGAACCAAACCGCCCCAAGAAAAAAACCCCAACCCGGTTCCCGCAAACACCTGCGCCACAGTATGATAACCCAAATAAACCCTGGAATACATAGTCAAAAAGGCAAGAGACCACGTGAGGGAGTTGAAGATCACGTGACGCTTGAGACAGTGGCGAAGAAGAACATGTACTGGCAGTGGCTGGAAGGCCGGCCGTGGGAGTCGCAGATTTCGAGGACGGTGGTCTTGATGAGTTCGTTGATGAATTGGGAGACGACGAGGCCGAGGGCGAAGAAGATGCCTTGGAGCTCGCGGCGGAAGATGAAGTGAGAGACGAAGACACCGAGGCTGATGAAGACGGGGACGAGGGAGTGGCCGAGCTTGTCGCCTCTTTGGTAGCGCACGTGGGTTAGGGTCACGGTCTTCAGGTTGTCATGGCTAGATCTGAATTGTGAACAGAGATTTGGAGAGAGTGGGAATCAGATTGTTAGATTGGATCGTTTCCAGATTTTGCGGAATGGAGAAGATGCCGATTTTCTGGAGACAACAAGCGCCAGCCAGCGACGAGTCGGAAGCGAATTCCCTGACGTTGCGGCGCGCAAAGTTAGGTGACTTTGACGTTTATTAGCCGTCGGATCAAATCCGACGGCTCAGAGATGAAAAGCTTAATTTTTTCACCAGCGCTGGGCGCTGGCTTCCACACTCACGAGGCGAGCCAAGGTTCGCGGGGCGAATCTCCAAAGTTGAAAAACGCTATTTTTCACCAGCGTTGGGCGCTACATCACCAGCGCTGGGCGTTAGATTCCACACTCGCGGGGCGATACAAGGTTCGCGGGGCGAATCTCCGAAGATGAAAAACGCCTACTTTTTTACCAGCGCTGGGTGCTGGCTTCTGGTTTCCACACTCGCGAGGCGAGCCAAGGTTCGCGGGGCGAATCTCCAAAGATGAAAAAGTTTAAGAAACCCATAGCGCTGGGCGCCATACTTAAATTCAGTAAAACATGAACACTGGGAGCCAAGCTCCTGCTTACTTCCCCATTAAAATTGACATTATAGGTAGTATAAAGAACACTGGCATGATCCTGCTGTTGCATATGGTCTAGAATGGTCACCTCTGAGCCTCTTCAATTGTACAAGAGATTTCCTTAATTTTTTTTCCTCTAAATTTCTCCTTCTATTTGTTCTCCTTGGGTGTTAGCTGCTTGGTAGTTGGTATTACTCCATCCGTTTCTTATCTTTGGTATTTTAAGGTTTCTACGGATAAGTTAACAAATCATTAATTTGCGTATATTTGTATCAAAATACCCTTATTTCTACCATTAATTTGGATATTCGCCCCGCGAACCTTGGCTCGCCTCGCGAGTGTGGAAACCAGAAGCCAGCGCCCAGCTCTGGTGATGTAGCGCCCAGCGCTGGTGAAAAAAAAGCGTTTTTCATCTTCGGAGATTCGCCTCGCGAACCTTGGCTCGCCTCGCGAGTGTGGAAGCCAGCGCCCAGCGCTGGTGATGTAGCTGTTGGGAATTTGCGTATAAAACAAAAGAAACGCAGCGGAAAAATTCCCATCGAAGGATCCTTGCGAATGGTCATGATTCATGACTCGAAAGTTTACCTCTTGAAGCGATGGCTGTTTGTTGAAATTCGTCTATCACGAACACCGCACGAACGGTGTCTCTAGAGGTATCCACACGAGCGGATTCCGTGAGCGTCCAACGTCACGAACCGAAGCGTCTCTGACTCACAGTGCTAGCTTCAAAACCGAGACTTTGTTGTTCACACTTACTCTCTTTTGTGCGGCTAGGTTATCAACCGCGTGGGCACAACAACTTAAGTGGTCTACTTATAGTATCACCTCCTTAAGTGAGTTAGTGAGCAACATTTGACCTAAGCCCATCTACTATGCGCTAGGCCCAATAGGAAAGTCCAACTTTCTTTTAATGCTTCTTTTAATCCGCTCTTTTGTGTGTGACCCTATAGGTTCCCAATACGTTAGCAGTAATATTAAATCCCATTTAATATTACAAACAGTGAGCGGTATCTAGCAATACATCACTGCTACCTAAGTAGTGAGAAAGTCAGTGATTTGACGAAACCTTTCGTGACAAATATTCATGTGCATTGTTATCCCTTTGTCCATATATCTATATTGAACACAAGGCATAGAATGTGTCACCCTTGTATGGTTCAATATCATGTTCCCGATACCCGAGTAGACTTAACAACAAATGAGGTCAATATCTCATATTGACTCATTTCAAAGACGGCCATGCATTTTACAGTCTCACTCTATCGGGGGCCCCACGATATTACTCCTGTTATGTAGGAGGGACAAATTCCATCTAGGTCACTCACATCCCTCTGCATGGCTCGTGGTATGCCCAATGATCGTCTTTATAATCATCCTATTACAGATGACGTTTGACGATATTAAAGCACACGACTCCTCATGTAGGGATCGTAGTGATTTCAGGTCGAAGGATTACATACACCATTGTCACTATGAGAACTACTTATGACACTCACATAACGCTCCATGTAGTGTTCTCATGGTGGGTCAATCCAAAGACATCATTACCTTAATGCGTACCTATGTGGCAACTCGATATCTCATATCTATGACCCGTGAAATGTGGTCATCAGTCTGCACACATAATAGTCTCAATTGTATTATTATTGTCCTTATTAATAAAATACTTGACTACGGATATTTAAGAATAGGATTTCATTGTTCAATAGTGTCTCACGATCAAGTCATATACTTGATATTCTATTGAACAGAAATTTCTATTCTAAGGACTTTATTATGTTTAAACAAGTAACACAATAAACTGGAATGCCTCATATCATATATATATATGAAATAGCAAGATACAAATGTAAGTCTAAAGAAATACATTGGCCTCTAGGGCTTACACCAACAATCTCCCACTAGCACTAGAGCCAATCAGGCATCAATCTAATGCCCATCGATCTAGTGTGACCATCATGCTTCTGTTGAGCAAGAGGTTTCGTAAGTGGGTCAGCAACGTTATCAAGTGTTGGTACTCTGCATATCTTCACATCTCCTCTATCGATAATCTCTCGAATGAGATGGAAGCTCCTAAGTATATGTTTGGATCGCTGATGAGATCTAGGTTCCTTAGCTTGTGCAATGGCCCCATTGTTATCACAATAGAGATCAATGGGGTCCACAATACCAGGAACCGTACCAAGCTCAGTAATGAACTTCCTGATCCAAACAGCCTCCTTTGCTGCATTGGAGGCAGCAATATACTCACCTCTGTAGTAGAATCGGCAACTCGTCTCTCCGCTTCAACTTTTCCAGCTCACAGTCCCGCCATTCAGGCAGAACACATAACCAGATTGCGATCTGGAATCATCCTTATCGGTCTGGAAGCTAGCATCGGTGTAACCTATTACATCAAGCTCTTCCTCACCTCCATATACCAAGAACGAATCCTTAGTTCTTCTCAAGTACTTAAGGATGCTCTTGAAAGCAGACCAGTGACTTTCACCGGGGATCGGACTCGTGCACTCGCTCGTTATGCTTAAAGCATACGATACATCTGGTCGAGTACATAACATGGCATACATGATAGATCCAATTGCGGATGCATATGGAATCTTACTCATGCGATCCCTTTCTTCTTGAGTGGAAGGGGATTGTGCCTTTGATAGGCATATACCATGTGACATAGGCAAGAGTCCTTTCTTGGATTCATGCATGTTAAAGCGTCTCAACACTTTGTCTATGTATGTACTCTACTTAGGCCAAGCAATTTCAGCGATCTATCCCTATAGATCCCGATTCCCAATACATAGGTAGCCTCACCCAAATCTTTCATAGAGAAGCAATTCCCTAACCATGTCTTTACATTTTGTAGTGTAGGGATGTCATTTCCAATGAGTAATATGTCATCTACATATAACACCAGAAAAACAACAATGCTCCCACTAACCTTCTTGTAGACACAAGGTTCATCTTCATTTTTGATGAATCCGTCATCGTCTTACAAAGATCATCAAAACGAAGGTTCCAACTTCTGGAAGCTTGCTTCAATCCATAGATTGACCGCTGCAATTTACATACCTTTCGGGCATCCTCTGAAATGTCAAAGCCTTCAGGTTGTGTCATGTACACATCCTCAAGAAGCTTTCCATTAAGGAAGGCAGTTTTGACATCCATCTGCCATATCTCATAATTATGGTATGCAGCGATAGCAAGTAAGATCCGGACGGATTTAAGCATCGCAACAGGTGAAAAGGTCTCATCATAGTCGACACCATGAATTTGCCTGAAACCCTTAGCGACCAATCGCGCCTTAAAGGTGTGACCTTACCATCCATGTCAGTTTTCTTTTTGAAAACCCACTTGCACCCTATAGGTTTTACCCCTTCAGGTGGCTCTACCAAGGTCCATACCTGGTTGGTGTACATGGAATCCATCTCAGATTTCATGGCCTCAAGCCACTTCTCAGATTCTCGGGCCCGATGATGGCCTCCTGGTAGGTCACAGGCTCATCTTGATCCATGAGCAATACATCACCTTGTGGAGTCATGAGAAATCCATATCTCTCAGGCTGGTGACGTATCCTGTTAGACCTACGCTGGTCTTGTGCTACTGGAGCGGGTTGTTCCTCCACAACATTCTGTGAAGGTTGCTCCTGTCTCACCAATGGTAGGTCACTACTCTGTGATTCTTGAATTTCTTCAAGTTCTATCTTCCTCCCATTGGTTCCTATGGAGATAAACTCCTTTTCTAGGAATACACCAGTCCGTGCGACAAACACTTTGCCTTCGGAAGGATTATAAAAATAGTATCCCTTGGTTTCTTTGGGATACCCCACAAAGAAGCATTTATCAGATTTGGGATCAAGCTTATTAGAAACTTGACGTTTTACATATGCTTCACAACCCCAAATCTTCATAAAAGACATGCTGGGTCGTCTACCAGTCCATATCTCATATGGTGTCTTTTCTACCATTTTGGATGGAACACGGTTAAGTGTAAAAGCTGCTGTCAATAGAGCATATCCCCAAAAGGAGTTTGGAAGGTTTGCATGACTCATCATAGACCGAACCATGTCCAACAAGGTTCGATTTCTCCTCTCAGAAACACCATTCCATTGTGGTGTTCCAGGTGGAGTGAGTTGAGATAAAATCCCACACTCTCTCAGATGATCATCAAACTCTAGGCTCAAATATTCACCACCTCGATCTGATCGAAGAGCTTTAATATTTTTACCAAGTTGGTTTTGTACCTCATTTTTGAATTCCTTGAACTTTTCAAAGGATTCCGATTTATGTTTCATAAGATACACAAATCCATATTTACTGAAATCATCAGTAAATGTGATGAAGTACTGAAAACCACCTCTAGCTAATGTGTTTAAGGGTCCGCATACATCGCTATGTATAAGACCCAAAAGATCATTGGCTCTTTCACCTTTGGCGGTGAATGGAGCTTTAGTCATCTTTCCCAATAAACAAGACTCACATATCTCATATGATTCATAATCAAATGAGTCCAAGAGTCCATCTTTATGGAGCTTCGAAATGCGCTTCTCATTTATATGGCCTAAACGACAATGCCAAAGATAAGACGGGTTCAACTCATTTGGTTTGATCCTCTTAGTATTTACGTTATAGATGGGCATTTCAAGATCAAGGACATAAAGTCCATTACTCATGTGTGCACTAGCATAGAAAATATCATCCAAATAAATAGAACAACTTTTGTTCTTTATTATAAAAGAAAAACCAATCTTGTCCAAACAAGAAATGGAAATGATATTCCTGCTAATTGCAGGCACAAAATAACAGTTCTCTAACTGAATAGTAAGCCCAGTGGGCAAAGTCAATAGATAAGTCCCTACGGCTAAAGAAGCAACCTTTGCTCCATTTCCAACTCGTAGGTCGACTTCGCCTTTGCCAATGGTCTACTCCTGTTTAGTTCCTGCACATTTGTACAAATGTGAGAACCACATCCGGTATCTAATACCCATGATGCAGAAGTAGATAAATTGACTTCTATAACAAACATACCTGAAGTGGAAGTCTCACTTCCCTTCTTCTTCTTGCTTTCTTCCGGTATTTTGGGCAGTTCCTCTTGCTTGCTTGCTCTTGGTAGAGCAGCTTGAGGTGCACGATCATATCGTACGCCTCCATGGTCTCATGTTGCTTTTGCAGCTCGGAGGTCATGGCAGCAAGCATAAGACAACCCACGTCTAAGGCGTCATCCCGATGCTTCTTATAAGCATCCCCTGCACAATTTAGGAGCACTTGAAGCCGGTGGCTTCTCGGAATAGGCTCCTCAAGAACATACAGCTTTTTCTCATGTTTGAGGACAATCCTCAAGTTTCGTACCAGTCCAGAAAATTCGTTCCGGATAGTTTGTCCTTCTCAAGGACGGATCGCAATGACAAAGTTACTTGATGTGTTTGATGCCATGGTAATCTACAGAGATAAATATGCAAAGTATAAGTATCATGCCATGAAGTTATTTAATAAGGTCTTTAATTAAATACGCCTCCCACTATTTTACTCAAAACAATGACCCTCATCATTGATTCGGAAAATCCCGTTGGAAGATTTTCTAGTGGGCCAAGATCCATATTTCACCTAGCTTTAAGTCACTTTGGTGATCACCCAAAATTCGGTTATTTAGGTAGGAAACACTTTCCGATTGCATCTCATGCAACTCTTGGATAGTTGGGTGAATAACTCTTATTCTAATCCATCACATGGACTAAAGCCCAACTTATGAGCCTCTAAGCCTTTCAATCATATTGAAGTTGACTTAGTTAAGTCAGACCCAATGGATAGCAGTTGAACATTACATTTGTCCCATCACGCCTTACTATTATAGATAAAGGTACCCCGCTTTGGCGGACCCACACTTAATCGATAGTAGTCTTGACGAGTGCCATGCATCGGAAGGCCTTTAAATGTGACTTAATATTTCCTTTTGAGGGATTTGATTAAAACTTGATCTCATCATTTGTTAAACTCTTTAACTTACTATTTTCATACATGCATCTCATACATATATTAGTTAAACATGTTTTAACATACTATATACATACATGCATCTCATACATATATAAGGTAAATAAATGTGATATGGTTATGGCCCCTAACGCATTGATTCTCCCAAGCCAATGAGAGAATCTAAACTAAAACCTAGGAGCGTCCAAGCTTCTCCAAGCAAGATCTCCCACGTGATAGCGTCTTCTTGTCTCCATCATTACATTACATAAACAGAAACCTCATTTTACATATGAGGGGAGTGAGATGAGAAAAGAAGATACATATGGAATATAAGAGAAAGGCACGGCACGCAGTTGTATTTCAAAATATAAACCAAAAGGTAAAAGGACTAAGGCCATAACCATTCACCATACATCACCAAATAAATAGTAACAACCAATAATAACACATAATCATTATTATTATTAATTTCATAAATTAGAGATTTCAAAATCTGAATTTTGAAAACATAACATATATATATATAATAAATCACATTTATTATAATAGATGTTACTATAAATCATATTTATTGCAATTGTTGTTACCACAAATCACATTTATTATAAATCATATTTATTGTAAATGACATAAATCACATTTATTGCAATTGTTGTTACCACAAATCACATTTATTGTAATTGACATAAATCACATTTATTCAATTAACATAAATCACATTTATTGGAATTGATATAAATCACATTTCAAAATCTGAATTTTGAAAACGTAACATATATATAATAAATCACATTTATTATAATTGATGTTACTATAAATCACATTTATTGTGATTGATATAAATCACATTTCAAAATCTGAATTTTGAAACCGAAACATATATATAATAAATCACATTTATTATAATTGATGTTACTATAAATCACATTTATTGTGATTGATATAATTATTAAATGGTGACATAAAATTTCAAAATTTGAATTTCGAAATTACACACTACGCAGAGGTAGCACGGGGTCCCACTGGAAATTCCGAAATTCCGAAGTGTGCCTCGCTTCCTTGGTGGCTAGGGCGTCAACCTTTCAACCCTAAAACCGCAAGGCCCGTGAACACTTCACGTTGCAAGGAACGACGGCTACGATTTCAACACTTGGAACCTCAGCCGCAACAACATGAACTTTTCATGTCTGAAACCCCTTAACGCCGCCAACACATAACTGAAAACAATCATGTTTAACATCAACATTTGATGCCATCGCAGAACATAATAAGGATTCAGAACCAATGTACATATCTCATATATACACAAACATGCAATAGACATATATATCATATACATACGAAAATCACAGAAACAAGGTTTCGCAAACCAGATGCAAACGATTTTCAAAAACAATTTTCAGAAAACGATTCACATTACAAACATGTTATCATACATAACAGATAAAACACGTAATAGAATCATGGTTTCGCAAGCGGCTCTGATACCACTGTTGGGAATTTGCGTATAAAACAAAAGAAACGCAGCGGAAAAATTCCCATCGAAGGATCCTTGCGAATGGTCATAATTCATGATTCGAAAGTTTACCTCTTGAAGCGACGGCTGTTTGTTGAAATTCGTCTATCACGAACACCGCACGAACGGTGTCTCTAGAGGTATCCACACGAGCGGATTCCGTGAGCGTCCAACGTCACGAACCGAAGCGTCTCTGACTCACAGTGCTAGCTTCAAACCCGAGACTTTGTTGTTCACACTTACTCTCTTTTGTGTGGCTAGGTTATCAACCGTGTGGGCACAACAACTTAAGTGGTCTACTTATAGTATCACCTCCTTAAGTGAGTTAGTGAGCAACATTTGACCTAAGCCCATCTACTATGCGCTAGGCCCAATAGGAAAGTCCAACTTTCTTTTAATGCTTCTTTTAATCCGCTCTTTTGTGTGTGACCCTATAGGTTCCCAATACGTTAGCAGTAATATTAAATCCCATTTAATATTACAAACAGTGAGCGGTATCTAGCAATACATCACTGCTACCTAAGTAGTGAGAAAGTCAGTGATTTGACGAAACCTTTCTGTGACAAATATTCATGTGCATTGTTATCCCTTTGTCCATATATCTATATTGAACACAAGGCATAGAATGTGTCACCCTTGTATGGTTCAATATCATGTTCCCTGATACCCGAGTAGACTTAACAACAAATGAGGTCAATATCTCATATTGACTCATTTCAAAGACGGCCATGCATTTTACATCTCACTCTATCGGGGGCCCACAGATATTACTCCTGTTATGTAGGAGGGACAAATTCCATCTAGGTCACTCACATCCCTCTCGCATGGCTCGTGGTATGCCCAATGATCGTCTTTATAATCATACTATTACTTATGACGTTTGACGATATTAAAGCACACGACTCCTCGTGTAGGGATCGTAGTGATTTCAGGTCGAAGGATTACATACACCATTGTCACTATGAGAACTACTTATGACACTCACATAACGCTCCATGTAGTGTTCTCATGGTGGGTCAATCCAGTACATCATTACCTTAATGCGTACCTATGTGGCAACTCGATATCTCATATCTATGACCCGTGAGATGTGGTCATCAGTCTGCACACATAATAGTCTTAATTGCATTATTATTGTCCTTATTAATAAAATACTTGACTACGGATATTTAAGAATAGGATTTCATTGTTCAATAGTGTCTCACGATCAAGTCATATACTTGATATTCTATTGAACAGAAATTTCTATTCTAAGGACTTTATTATGTTTAAACAAGTAACACAATAAACTGGAATGCCTCATATCATATATATATATGAAATAGCAAGATACAAATGTAAGTCTAAAGAAATACATTGGCCTCTAGGGCTTACACCAACAGTAGCGCCCAGCGCTGGTGAAAAAGTAAGTGTTTTTCAACTTTGGAGATTCACCCCGCGAACCTTGGCTCGCCTCGCGAGTGTGGAAGCCAGCGCTAAGCGTTTTTCAACTTTGAAGATTCGCCTCGCGAGTGTGGAAGCCAGCGCCCAGCGCTGGTGATGTAGCGCCCAGCGTTGGTGAAAAAATTAAACTTCTCATCTCTGAGCCGTCGGATTTGATCCGACGGCTAATAAGCGTCAAAGTCACCTGACGTTGCACGCCACAACGTCAGGGAATTCGCGTCCCGAAGAGTCCTGGGTCCTGACCTGAGATTACTGTTGTTTATTTATTACGTTATTTCAGCCATAAAAACAGCCTCCCGCGTGTGCACGATTTTTTTCTTTTTTCCTTCTTCTTAATTATACTCTTGTCGCTTGGTCCCTGTCAACTTCTTTTTATTCTTCCTTGTCTTAGCGGGCGAGACAAACACAAGAATCCTAATTTTCTAAGATGCGTTTTCGCCCCAATCTCATGCATAAGAGCCCTACTATTTCTCCTTGAATACACACAATAACCCATAATAATATCCCAAACCTTGATTTTGCCACTTTTCACTTCTTTCTTAGAATATGAGTTGCGGTTCCAATCCCATGTCTAGGGGTGAGCATAGCTAGAGTGCTTCTTCAAGTTTTGCAACTCCAAAATTTGATCCTCCGAAATTTGTATTTGCAAGAAACCATCTATTATCTACATTTCAAGAACTATGAAGCACCCAAATAAAGCATTCTATGGGTGCCCAAATTATAATTAGGTAAAGAAATTTATTCTATGGCTTCCCTTTAGTCTTCGGGTTACATTACTTACTGTTTGATGGTTGCAGGAGAACAAACCTTATTCTGAAACTTTTGTTTGGGTGGATGAATATGAGGAGAAGCAGCAGAAGCTGCTGTTAACGGCGAAATTTGAAGAAAGGAGAATTAACCGGTTGGAGATGGACATTGGTGACAACAAAACAAAGATGATTCAAATACAACTCAAGATGAGTGAAATGCATTGCAAGATAAGTGAAATACAATTAAAGATGAATAAAATGCAACTGAAGATCAATGAAGTTACGCATCTCCAAATATCTCTTGGAATAGTGATAGTGGTTGTGATTGCTGTTCTGGTTATGATAGTTTGTGTTTGGAAGTCGGTTTAAGTGTTTATAACAAATGTACTTCACTTTGTTATTCTAAGTGTTGTTAACCTTAGTGTTATTAAGTTAGTCTAAATGTTGTTACCAATTGTGTTTAATTATTGTAATGAAATGGAAAGCTTGGCTTTATTAATGCTCACTTGTATGTTAGCAATTGTGTTTATAAGTATTGAAGTAAAATGACAACAATAATTAAAGAGGTAAAATGACAATGAATCAAATTGATTCATTACCAAAATATATTGTACTGAATTACATCATCATCATCATCAAAAGTTCCTAAGAAAGTGTATGAGTTCTATGCATCCAAAAAAAAAGTGTACTCCATAACACCCACAAAAAAAAAATTACAAAATCCTATGCATCTCCCTTTAACATTGAAATCCTATACACCCCCTAAAATTCATCGCAGTCAATCCGTTCACTTGTTGGTTGAGTGCTTCTTTGCAGTTGGTAGCTTAAGCCTAGGTGGTGGCCTCATTACAGTTGGCGGCCCTGGTAGTCTTTGTGGCCTAAGTTCAGGTGTTGGCATTAATGTTATCTCACTCTGCGGATTGACTATTGTCCCCACAAACCAACACAGATATTTTCAGTGTGCTTTGTCCTCACTCACAATCGAGAAAACTTCCCAGGAGGTCACCCATCCCAGAATTGCTCCAAGTCAAGCACGCTAACTGTGGAGTTCTTAAGTGATGGACTCCCTAAAAGAAGATGCATATTGTTAGTATAGGTAGTACCAATCAATTCCTTTAAGTCTTCCTTAACTGTACAGTCTCATATCTATACAGTCTCGAAATCCCTCAACTATGCAGTCTCATACATACAATGTCTTAGGATTCCTCTCGTTCCGATGTGAACTCGATTCATTCATGTGACCCTCCGCCTAAAAGCCTGCTAGAAGCCGCTCCTTATCTGTGCTATATTTGCTTTTTTAAATTTAGGATCTACTTAAAAATCTCAAATAATTTTGAACCAGCTCAACATATTTGTTTTTGAAATACTTTGTTTTTTTTTTGTTTTTTTTTTAAAAAAAAAAACGCTACGGTGTAACAAAGGAAAGTGTTTGCCTGTTTGGCGGTATGTAAGAGGGCGACACATAAGGATACTCAGCTCAACTGGTCTTCCCGGCGCCCCAACAAAGTACTCTCCTCTTCTCCCTCTGCAATGGCCGATCCTTCTCCTGCTAATCGAAGGGATCCTATTAAGTCCTCAGGTGCGATTCTCATTTCATCGCAATTACAAATAGAACAGACAAGACGAACCTCCAAATGTTAATTTTCATTTTCGTATATCACTCTTTTCATTTCTAATATCAAAACCTAATATTCACTTTCAAATATCTTCTTTACCATTTTTGCACGCGCAACCTTTGTTTCTTTTATTGTTTTCTGCATCTGAGCTGAGGGTTTGAAAACTCTGCGTTTTGGTTTCAGTTGGGAGTGTCGCCGCTAGCAGGAGACGACAACATGCAGTTACGGTTGGGAAAGAAAGGAGGGAATCGCTGGTGCGAGCCAAGAGACTTTGCAGGGTCGCTATTGGTAGCGGCGACGGCCAAGAAGTTCCGGTCGATGGTGACATGATTATCGAGGAAGAGCAATCCATTCTGGAGTCTCAAACTTCATTGACAGTGCAAAATTTGAAATCTGCCATTGCTTATCAGTAAGCTGTTCCACACTCATTTTGTGGTTTTATGGAAACAAACTTTTATTTCTTATTTTTGTAATCTTGATAAGTAAATCCCGAATAAGCGGCTGCACCTTGGAATTTTTTTAATGTAAAATGAATTTCTGTTTTGAGATTTGCTAATAAGTTCCTTTATCTGATAGAATTGGTGGAAATGTATTTTTGAATTCAGTTGTCACTTGTTATTGAGAGGGTGAGCCCTGGCGCAACATTAAGGTTACTGCCTTTGAAATCCTGGAAGCAGTCTCTCTGCCTGCGAGGGTAAGACTGCGTACATCTACCCTCCCCGGACCCCACTATACGGGACTCTCGTGCACTGGGCTGCCCAGTTGTTACTTGTTATTGTTGCTTTACCATGCCACTGGTTCATGTATTGTGGTACCTAAATAAAGCATATAAAATAACGTCTCTTCTTTATTTCATGCAAACAACAAGGATCTTTCATGGTTTGAGTTGATTAAATCATAAGTTGGGGTTTCAATGTTATACTGTCTATCTTACTGGTAGTTTAGGTCCTTGAAACAAATACTGGCAGTCTAGTATGCTAACATGCTACTCCTATCTGAACTTCATGGCACCTATACCCTAGGTGATTGTGGGAAGGGCATAAAACAAATAAATTTTGGAACTTAACATTCCAGGAAAAAATTCTAGTTTATGATGAAGACAGAAGACTATTGTGAGGAAATTGAGGCAAAGTACTTGCAGTCCTATGAAGAACTGTTTAACGGGAATCATGTAGTTGATGTTAATTTGAATTTTACAATCATGTTTGACATATATGATTAGCCAATTGTTTTGTTGGTCTGAGGAAAAATTAAATCCACCGAGTGTTTTGAACCTTCTGATTACGGCGGGCAGCTTATTAAGAAAGGGAGAACTTTGTGAGATGTTTATATTTTTTCAGATGTAGGACCTTTGAGGCAAGCTTGTATACACTAAGATTGGTGTTGTATTTGCTTTTTTATCCCTTTTCCTTTGATCATCTTAGATTGGTGTTTCTGTAAATCTTTAGTCTTGTCTTGGCCATGTTTATCTATACCGACTAAGAAAAGCTTCAATCATGTTAACTGCAAGTTCACATATTGGTTAACTTTGGCATATGAGTAACATTATATATATATATATATATATATATATATATATATATATATATATATATTGAATTGATAGGGGGAAGGGTGCAATGCAGAAAAGAGTAAGTGCTCTTCAAGAATTAAGGCGTTTGCTGTCAAGATCTGAATTTCCTCCAGTTGAGTCTGCTCTTAAAGCTGGAGCAGTGCCAATACTAGTGCAGTGTCTTTCATTTGGCTCTCCAGATGAACAGGTCTAAAGATTTGTCTTCCTTTGAACAGTGTTGAATTGCTTCTATGAATCTCTTGCACTCACAAAAGACTTGAGCATGCACATCTTTATGTTTATGTTACACAGATACTATGGAATTAGTATTGGGATGAAATTTCTTGGTACTTACATTTGTGGTTGAAATCTTCCACAGTTGCTTGAGGCAGCTTGGTGTCTTACAAATATTGCTGCAGGGAATCCCGAAGAAACAAAAGCTTTGTTGCCTGCATTGCCTTTGCTTATTGCTCATCTTGGGGGTGAGTGATTGCTTTGAGAGATTCCTTTTGCATGTAAAGCAGTGAATTACTTTTTTGAATTAATATTGTTATATTGAGATTAAGAGGAATTCTTATAGCCTATTAAAGATATCTATTATCTAAAGGAAAAAAGGGGGGGTGGAGGGAGCTTAACCTGCTAGCATATGATTCTTTTTCTTAAATGTCCATCTTTCACCCATGACCTTGGCAACTGTACTAAGCATTTACAAGATGTAGTTGTTCTTGAAGGTCGAGACTATTTTAATAATAGCATTTACAATTACCCTTAAAATTTATGATCGATCCTGTTCTGCAGAAAAAAGCTCCTCACCTGTTACTGAACAGTGTGCCTGGGCACTAGGAAATGTGGCAGGTGAGGGTGAAGAGTTGAGGAATATTCTGCTAGCCCAAGGGGCCTTACTGCCTCTTGCAAGATTGATGCTACCGACCAAAGGTTCAACTGTTAGAACAGCTGCGTGGGCTCTCTCTAACCTAATCAAGGTTTCAAATCCGTCAATTGAATAAGTTGTATATTTATAACATTTGCGTGGTTGACCTCTTGACCTTTTTGTATAAGTTCTTTATAATTACAGTCATTCTATATCTGTATAACTATATTCATACTCTATTTGCTTGTGTAATGTTACCCGTATTTTCTGATACCTGTTAAGTAGTCGTCAGCTTTTGTGATCGCATGTGCATTATGCTTTTTGTGGAAGATTGAATATTCTGTTTGCATTTGTTTAGTTTGTGCGCATGCGGTTGCATTGGCATGAATTCCTTTCTGGAAAAATATAACATGACTTCAGCACGTTTGCATGTAGGGTCCAGATCCTAAAGCTGCTACTGAACTCATTCGTGTTGATGGAGTATTGGATGCAATAGTTCGACACTTGAAGAAAGCGTGCGTATTACTCTGGAATTACTTGTAGTATATTATGGCCTAAAGGGTTTATGGTTGCGTCAGACTCCAATGCTTTCTAACATTATTGGAAAAACCCAAGTCCCACATTGACTAGAGATAGTATCTAATGAGTGCTTATAAGTAGTAGGCAATCTTCATCCTATGAGCTAGCTTTTGGGATTGAGTTAGGCCCAAAACCTAATATGGTATTAGAGCTATCCTAGATCTATTGTTGGGCCACCCACCATGTTATCCACGCTCCAAGCCCACTAGTGCTGGGCGTGAGGGGGTGTATTGTGAAAACCCAAGTCCCACATTGACCAGAGATAGTATCTAATGAGAGCTTATAAGTAGTAGTGGGCAATCCTCATCCTATGAGCTAACTTTTGGGATTGAGTTAGGCCCAAAATCTAATAAACATACATGCTTAATATCTATATGCTGGTTTTATACAGTACATGGACAATTAATACCCTCTTTTCTTGTTTAAAGTGCAACTACAAATACAATTACAGATTTCATGTATTTATGATGTTTTGTTCTATATGCTGTCAAAAAACACAATTTACTTCATCGGAAAGATGAGTTAAATTTACAAACATGTTAATTGTAAAGTATATATGTGATAAACATATTCCAATTTTTGGACGTCAGGGATGATGAATTGGCTACTGAAGTAGCATGGGTAGTTGTTTATCTATCGGCACTTTCAAATGTTGCTACTGGCATGCTGGTGAAGAGTGATATACTTCAATTGCTTGTAAATAGATTAGCAACGTCGAACAGTTTGCAATTACTTATTCCGGTACTTGTCTCCATAACTTTTAGTTGAATTGCTGTAAAAGTCTACCTCTCCATTTTCTTATGATTAGCATTTACTAATACACACACATCGCGATGTTTTTGTTATTCACATTGATCTATTGTTTCTAATAACAAAGGGAAATCTGTCTAGGTTTTGCGAAGTTTAGGTAATCTCATTGCTGGTGATTCCCATACAATTTATGCTGTTTTCATACCTGGACGCGAAATTACAGGCTAGTACATATTCTTTTATTTGCTAAGCTAAATTCATGCATTTTGGTATGGGTAATTTCTTACGTCTAATGACATTTGCAGATAATGTCATAGAAGTCCTGGTAAAATGTCTGAATAGCGAACACAGGGTCTTAAAGAAGGTATAAAATTGTAATCTTCGATTCTTTGGTCTAACTTTGGATCCATCTTGATATGAGCTTTGTTATTTTTGCAGGAAGCAGCCTGGGTTCTGTCTAATATGGCTGCTGGTTCTGTTGAGCACAAGCAGTTGATATATTCTAGTGAGGCAGTGCCGTTGCTGTTGCGCCTTCTTTCTGCAGCTCCCTTTGATATAAGAAAGGAAGTGGCTTATGTATTGGGAAACCTTTGTGTTGCCCCAACTAAAGGTGATGAGAAGCCAAGTCTGATCCTGGAGCACCTGGTTTCACTTGTTGAAAATGGATGCTTGCCAGGTTTTATTGATTTGGTTAGATCTGCTGATATTGAAGCTGCTAGGCTAGGACTTCAATTCATAGAGCTGGTAAGGAATATTGATGGTTGTATAAATAATTACTTCATAGATTTTGGCTAGATCAAGAGCCCATTTGATATAGATTAAAAATAACTAATTTTGATATTCAATAATTTAGAGATTTTTTTTAAAAAAAGCATAAGCTATTTTATGTTTGTTTACAATAATAAAAATCATTTTTAAATAAAAAAAAAGTAGTTAGTGAAAAAAATGGTTTTTTTTTTCTTTCCAAAAGCTAATGAAAGTAACTTTTCATTTTAACCTTCAAAAATGATTTTAAAAAAAAAATGATTTTCTCATCAAATAATCTGTAACAAACTCACCAAATCTATTCACATGGTTTGACGAGAGTCGACCCTATTAGTTTGCATGATCAATGATAAAATTCCACCTCATGGTGGAGACTGGAGAGAATATCAAATTCTTTGTGATCTAAACTCCTGCTTGTTTATGATTACTTGTGCCTGTAGGTCCTGAGGGGGATGCCAAATGGTGAAGGCCCAAAGCTTGTAGAACAAGAAGATGGGATTGAAGCCATGGAAAGATTTCAGTTTCACGACAATGAAGATCTAAGAACTATGGCAAATAGTCTAGTTGACAAGTATTTCGGAGAGGACTATGGTCTTGATGAGTAGTAAGTATAGGTCAGAATAGCGAGATACACAATCGTTTGTCCTTGTAATGCATACCTTACCTCTGCTCCATTGTCAAATATGGAGCAATTTAAGTCACTGTCGTTGCTGACATTCTTCATCGAAGACCAAGAGATGGTATTGAGATGTTTGTTAAAGTCGTCAGGGGTTTTTGGTTATACTTTTCTTGTGGGCCTTCTAATTGTGAGCACATCACGATGGACTGAATGTAAATTTTTGTCAGTGATAAATGTAGTTCAGTTTGAGTTTTGTCTACATGGAAAAGGTTCATCTAAAGTGAAAAAGTGGCTCTAAAGTGAATATGCAAAGATGTATTTATCTTGGATCATTTTAGTGGATTGATATGTTTATGTACTTTATCAAATTAAGGATGGATAAATCCTTATTTACTCGCTTCAAAAAAGGCAATTTTTTTTGTTTGAGGAGTCTTATCCTGCTTATGTTATTATATACTAAGTGAATATAAATTAAATCCTTAAAAATTTATGTGGATGAATTTTCCTTCTGTAATGCTGGGTATAACACGCTAGGCAGGAAATAGATGTTTCAAGTACTGCTTTGTAATGGTGTTACTTGCACATCAAGCTGATTTAACTGTTGGTTGTATTTGAACCATAATGATCAGAAAAGCCTACAAATTAAACTATCCAAAATCACAGTAAAGGTTATATCTCACTCACCCTTACCATAACAAACTACCAAAAAGATCATGATGCAACTACCTTCATAATCTGATACTTTTCCAGCATAATCATAATTATTTGATAAGAGATCCCAAGGTTCATTATTATTATTATTTTAATTTGAAGTCCTGTTGTTGGACTGCTAGTCAACCCAAAATTAATAATTAGAGCTCTAACCAGATCATAATCACTGGTACTAGTTAAATGGCAGAGAACATATTGTTATTTGGTGTAGATAGCAACTCATGCTCTCTCACAAGCTCTTTTTATTTTCTTTTACTTCAAGTGACATCCATGTGAAGCAATAACTTTCCAATGAAACACCTGCAAAAAATTGTAACCATTCAGTTTGGTAGTACCAATCATCAGTAACCTTGTATTGCTCCATTGGTGCATCTCACCTTCCAATCACCACCGCCATCCGTGGTTGTGCCGCCTGATCGCCACCGTCAAATCTAACAACTCCTTAATCTATCCTTGCTGGTGTTTTGGGGTGCTGATTTTGCTAGATGGAATTTAAGTCCCGATTGATCAAGGCATTATAGTAATTGGTAAATTAAACCAGTAAGGGCTCATGATACGGAGTGAATGCGAGTACTTGGCTTTTTGGAATGATGGAGCAATTTCAAAGAATAAAACATATCCTGCAGTATTTTCAACGGTAATAAATTGGTGATAACCTGCAAAACCACGACCATTTTTACTGCAAAATGGAAACTCATCCATTTTCAAAAGCGAGTCGCCTTCTGCAGCAGGGTGCTATGATGGAGATGACGGAAGCCGGAACAGTGTGTGCTAGTGCTTGGGCTCGCGGCTGCAAGTAGTGGTGGTCGGACCTGGGACATGACGGCAGATGGCGGAACATTCGCCTTCCGCGCTAGCACCGACGGAGGGTGCCGCCGTGATAAATTGGAAAGAACAAAAAAATTAATTTTATAAAGTAATAATTACAAAATTATTTAATAATAATCTATAATAAAAAATAAAATATCAGAGACTTCAATAGAAATTTCATACCATATTGACACCTATAGTGTAAATATTTTTTTTAAGGGACCTATAGTGTAAATATTAAAAGGTCCTTTTAAATAAATATATACTTGTCAATCAAACCTACTTTTCAAGTTGCAAGTAATAGTAGTAATAGTGTTATTACCGTTGATGAGAAAGTGACATCCATTCAACGCTTCAGATTAACGACCTCAAAATTGTAGCCCTTTTTTCTAGGGTCCATACTAAAATTCTCCATGGAAGAAAGCCATAGCACATTTTTCTCTACGGAAATGATTTTTTGACACAGATTTTGCGACAAAATACATACATCGTATGAACAGTGCCGCACTGTAGCTGCACTGTACGACACTGTAGCACTTTTTTTTTTTTTTTTTAATTTAATTTTTTTTTGTAAATAAATTTTTTGATTAAGTATGTATCAATATCTGGTGAACGGGTTACAAATATCTGGTGAATGCCTTCAAATATGTGGTGAATGCCCATACTAAAACCAAGTTTTGGATGCCTTAGATTATCTGGTGAACGTAGTTCAATTATCTGGTGAATGCCTTCAAATATGTGGTGAATGCTCATACTAAAACCAAGTTTTGGATGCCTTAGAGTATCTGGTGAACGTAGTTCAATTATATGGTGAATGCCTTCGAATATCTGGTGAATGCCCATACTAAAACCGAGTTTTGGATGCCTTAGATTATCTGGTGAATGTAGTTCACTTATCTGGTGAATGCCTTCGAATATGTGGTGAATGTCTATACTAAATTAGCTTGTGGATGCCTTAGATTATCTGGTGAACGTAGTTCAATTATCTGGTGAATGCCTTCAAATATGTGGTGAATGCCCATACTTAATCCAAAAATTTATTTTAAAAAAAAATTAAATTTAAAAAAAAAAATCTTCTGATCTGCAAAGATGCGGTCTACAAGGTCGCATCATGTGCGGCACTGTTCATACGATGTACGTATGTTGTCCGGCATTTTGTGTCAAATTAGCAAACCTGTTTTCTCTATAATAAACATTGATACATCCCTAGGAAGAAAATTATTTGAGTGCATTAGCTAATCACATTGTTAAATGTTACTTGTCATTAACAATGGTAGTTTATTAATAATTAACAGAGACATTTAATAATATGTTTGGCCTATGGATACATTAAGTTTATGCAAGGATTTTTCATATAAAAGTACCTTTGGGGGGAAAAGGCAGAAAAGAAAGGGAGGAGGGAGGGGAATGTGTTTGAGTAGCTCTTGAACTTAAAAAGCTAGTGCTTATTATATTCCACTTATACATGAAGTGGTTGAAATGTGTAATCTTAAAAAAAAAAAAATCAAAATCTTGAGCATACCAAACATGAATGATAACAACAAAAGCTAAGTTGAAATTGTAAGCTGGAATAGGACTAGTGATGTGTGTTTGTAAAAAAAGAAAATCATGTACTACAATAATTCCGAAGTACATAATAGGTGTCCATGAGAAATCATGGAAAATTATTTAAATGCATCTTGTGTAATGTGCAATAAACAAAAAGGACAAAAAGGTTGACACAAGACTTTGGGGGCTCGGTAGGTAACCTTAGCCCTGGCCGGTCATGGACCAAAATCGGGTCGTGACACTTATAAATTCCTTTTGGGAGCCTCACCCTAAACTAGGGAATTCAAAGTTATGTAATGTCGCAATCACTTATAAATTCCTTTAAGGAGTCTCACCCTAAGCTAGGGAATTCAAAGTTATGTTTTCCTGACTTTTCAAATGGTTGGGAGCCTCACTCTAAACCTAAGATTCCAAACTATGTTCCCTTGTCAAATGGTTGTTTCTGCTTCCTTTTAATAAATGGTTGGATCCCATGGGTATTCCTTGAGGCACAAATTAGGGGATGAGGCAACCACTTACAAATTCATTTTGGGAGCCTCACCCAAAATTAGAGAACTCAAAGCTATGTTTCCTTGATTTTTAAATGGTTGCGTTTCTTCTTCTATATCCCTTGAGCCAAATGAAGCATGCATGAAGGAATCGGTCTTCTATTCTTTTCGTTGGAACAAGCGAGCCATCCGAACTTGAACCAGAGACCTCACCTATGAAATAAATCATTGCACCTACGGTTTTAATAAATAGTTGGACTTGGCTAGTCATGATTTACAAATAAGTAATGTTAGGGATTAAAATTTCTTTTTCAAACAGAAAGATAGGAAGGAAAGGAACCACGGAAGAATAAAGGTGGAAATATCAAAAGAATTCCGGAAATAAAGGTGGAACCAAGGAAGAAAGTATACGTAAGACAATTTAAAAAACCAAAACAAAACAAAAACCCAATTTCTTATTTATTTTTTATGGATAAAAAAATTATATTTATATTTCTATAAATTAGTTTTTTAAATGAGTAATTTTTCGGATTAAACTATGTTTTCGAATAGAAATAAAGAATAAATATTGTCACAATGGAAATATCAAAAGAACGTGGAAATATATATTTCTAGCGAAATCAAACGTGCAGAGTAAGGCTATTTTAAAAAGTGTTAAACAAAACAAAATCTCAAATTTTGATTTATATTTTATAAACAAATATTTTATATTTCTATAATAAATGTGTTCCGTCCAAATACCTCGGATGAGAGATACTCGACCGAAGAAAGCTTAGTGGGAGTGTTTTGGATTGTGCTTGACAGAATGTGAATTCTGCTCCTACGTATCCAAATGGGAATCAAAGCAAACGTAGTTCTTAGTGAGGGGGTTGGACCCCTAATTATAGAGATGTTTCAGAATCAGGCTCCGAGATATACGGAGAGATATTAGGATCAGGTTCCGAGATATATGCAGAGATATTAGGCTCAGGTCCCTCATTATGCGGAGTGATATTCGGATCAGTCATTTATGACTGATCCGCGAGCGACCGGGATGTACTTTCCTGGCGGGGCGAGTCCGAGTACTTATCCTCCGCTGGCTCGGTGTGCTGATATGTCCTCGGCCTTGGAGGAGTTTGGGCTAAGGCCCGTAGCCGGGGTAAGGTAACCTCGGTCAATCCAAAGTGTAGACGAATCCTCGTCCTTACCTTCTTGGCCAGTACACAAGCCCCCCGAGCTCCGAGCTTGAATAAGCGAGAGAGCTGATAAGCATGAAACCGAGCTTATTCTTCGGCTACACAGGCATCCGCGTTCCCAGCTGTCATTTCAATCAAGTCTTCTCTCTCTGTCAGAGAAAGCAATCATTCCCCCTAGTACTTCTGCGGCATGCTTCGGGTAAGAAACCCTAGAGTTCCGCGCCCATTTAATGGGGGGGAAATCAAAAGTCGCGCCCTTTGGGTTGGACGGGACGTGGGCCGTTGATCGCGCCATCATCCGCAACAGCTATAAATATCCCCAAGTCTCCCCTTATTCCGCCTCTCAGCCTACTTCCCTTCATTCTTCAGCTTTGTCTTTCCAGCCTCTGCGACTATCTTTCTGCCTCTCACTCTCCAGGTACGCCCAGCCTCCTTCCTTCTTTTAAAGTTTATCTTTGAATTCCGGTCATGAGTTCGTCTGATTCCACCGAATCAAACACCTCTCCTCTGGTGGAACGAGAGGTTTCCCCCATTGGGGGCTCTCCTTCCGCCTCTCCTATTTCTCCCCAAGGGCCGAACGTCGGTCCGGTGGGGTCGTCCTCCTCCGGGTCGTCTTCTTCCGGGTCTGGTTCTTCTTCCCCACAAATCTCCCAACCCACCACGCGCAAACGACGCCAGCAGGTTCCGAAAGATCCTGTACCCGATATTACCCTCCCTGGGTACACTTGGGTCAAGGGCGAAGTTGGCGCTTACCTTTCTAGTTATCAGACTTTGGACTCAATCGCTCATCTTCGGTCCCAGATTGCCATTTCGGCCTCTGGGGACGAGTCCGAGTTCATCTGTTCTCCATGCTCGGATACCGAGTATGTTTTCCTCCGGGCTCGTCCTTCCGAGCCTCCTTTTACGTATATGTACAAAGCACTTGTCTCTCACCTGCGTGTCTCTCTTCCTTTTACCGACTTCGAGTGTGACGTTCTGAGGACTATGAACGTCGCACCTACTCAGCTTCACCCCAATAGTTGGGCCTTTTTGAAAGCCTTTCAAGTTTTGTGTGCATACATCGGGATGGAGCCTACTACTCCCAAATTTTTGTATTTTTATCAAACAAGGTTTGGCGAGAAAACCGGGTGGATCTCCCTCAACGGTCTGAACCGAAGAGGGTTGATCAGTTTGTTTAAATCTTCGTACAAGGACTTTAAGGTTGGTTTCTTCCAAGTTCGTCCCTCAGATTCTCACCGTTCTTACTTTTTTGATGAGGATGGGTGTGCTAAGTTCCCCTTGTATTGGCAATCGTCTACCACCAAATTTGTCGGTTTCGAATATGAGTCCCTTCCTGCCGAGGAGAAAAGGGATATAGACACCCTAGAGAAACTTCCTCGGCCTCTCCCTTACGGATGTCTCCTGAAACTACCCTTCTCATCAACCCCGAGAACTGACTTGAAAAGTAAGTACTCGGCTTTTTAGTGCTGGAATTTTTTCTGTATTTGTTGTTGATCTAACAACTTTCTCTTTTTGGCAGTCATTATGGGGAAATTTGACATCTCGAAGCTTGTAAAGGCTGCTGCTAAAGAGGGTCAGGGGCCCTCCTCAACTGAGAAGAAGAAAAGACCTCCTCCAGCCAAGGTCTCTGCAAAGGGGGCTTTATCATCCGCCCCCCAAAAAAGGAAGAGGGTAAAGGTTGTAGTGGACACCGAAGATTCTCCTCTTCCTCGTCCAAGTCCCCCACACCCGACTGCTCAGGAGACAGGAACCGCAGGGCGAGAACAACCACCTCCTGCCCCCACCGAGCTGAAATGGTACAATACTTCTCTGAAGGTAGGGACTTCATCTCTCTGGGGTGAGGACTTCAACCCCTTCCCTTCTTTCGACTCAAACTTCTTAAAGCCCGCCGATCTTCGGCTAATTAAGCAGCAGGGGGACCCGATCTAGCATGGAGGCCCTCTCGGTCTCGCCCTTGCCCGCTGCCGCTCTGGCTCGTTTCTGTAGCCGAGAGTTAACAGAGACCGAGAGGAAGTCCCAGCAGTTGGAATCTGAATTTTCTGCAATTGAGAGGCTGAAGGGGGATCTCACCCGAATTTCCTCTGAGCGCGAGGAGCTGGTCCGTGGTAACGAACGCCTGACTGCCACCCTTGCCGAGATTAATACTCGGAACTCCGAGCTGGATTCTCGAGCGAAATCGACTGAGGAAGACAAGGCTCGGGTTGAAGGGGACAAGGCTCGCGCTGAGGAAAAGCTCAAAGAGGCTCATGCTGAAATTGAGCGACTTAAGGCCGCCCTGGAGGCTTAAACCAAGGCCAAGATGGAAACTGTTACCGTTTTGATGACTTTCCGTTGTCTTGTAGCCTCTTGTTTGGTCGAGATACACTTGTGTTTGGCACGTTTAAGCAAATCCTCGGTTAAGACCGAGGTAATCAACCGTCTATGTTAAAAAATGGACAGTGGTGAAACACATGTTTCACGCCTTACGCATGCGTTCACGCATTATACGCTTTGGAAAACTCACGCATTTACTGCTTCTTGTAGAGTTCCAAGATTTATGCTTTTCAATGTGTCATTTTCCAATGAATATTCGTTCTTTCCGTACGTCTATTCCCCGCGCACCATCACTCCTTTCACCGTCCTTTTCTTCTTATAAATAGGACTGCTCATTTGTTTCCCTTCTTCATTCTTCATCCTCTCGATCTACCAAGCTCGTTCTTGTGTGACCCGAGTAATCCTCACCCCGAATACTTCCACAATGCCACCAGGGGTTTACGTTCTTATCTCCCAGTTAACATCCTTTTTTGAGCTCAATAGCTGCCAAAAAGGATGTAATTGGGAGATAGGATCCAGAATTCCTTCCATACTTTAATCCAACAAAAAGGATGTTACCTGGGAGAAAAACAGGCTTCTGGAGTGGAGAAAGGGGTAGAGGCCGTCTACTCCCGGATCCAGCCGAGCACCTCATCATCCAGCTTTCTCAGGGGGAAGTGACTACATCCTCCCTTAAGAGAGAGTCATGGCGTTCGATCGGGGGGACCGGGGGCCGACTGGACTTGTTCTTGCTCTAATTGGGGGGACTACTGTCCCGTCGAGCGGCCCTTATTTTCAATTTCAGCGTTGTGCTTGGTTCCCTTAATGTACTTTTCAAGAGTCAAACTTGGCTTTATATTTTCTTTACGCATTGTACTCGGTTTCCTTAATAAAATAATGGCTCGTACTCGGCCTTTATATTCGCTTTACGCATTGTACTCGGTTTCCTTAATAAAATAATGGCTCGTACTCGGCCTTTATTTCGAACTTTGATTATTTGAACTCGGCTGGTAACAATTTAATCGGCTCGTACTCGGCCACCAGGCTCAAACTTGACCTTAGAAATTTGACTGGCTCGAACTCGGCCACCAGGCTCAAACTTGGCCTTAGAAATTTAACTAGCTCGTACTCGGCCACCAGGCTCAAACTTGGCCTTTAAAAATTTAATGGCTCGAACTCGGCCACCAGGGTCAAACTTGGCCTTAGAAATTTGACTGGCTCGAACTCGGTCACCAGGCTCAAACTTGGCCTTAGAAATTTGACTGGCTCGAACTCGGCCACCAGAATAAGATGCCTGCAGAGTAAATACATCGGCAAAATAAGAGAACATAAAACAATATTCATAATAAATTCTTTTATTGGATGGAGTCTGCGGTGTGCCTCGTTAAAACCTCCCCGGTAAAAACCCTTTTTGGGATAAAATACCGAGGTAGGAAAAAGAGTACATCACCCGACTATATACATCAACTGTAATAAAACTTTAAATGAGAAGCATTCCAAGTCCTCGGGATAGGCTTCCCTGACAATTCTTCTAACCTATATGCCCCGTTCCCCAGGTTTTCTACTACTCGGAATGGCCCTCCCCAGTTTGCTGCCAACTTGCCTTCCGTGTGATCCTTCCTTGCCTCTCCTTTTATTCTCAGTACCAAGTCTCTACGCAGAAAACTCCTCGGCTTCACTCTTGAATTATACCTCCTAGTTGCTCTCTGTTTGCAGGCTTCTTCTCTGATTTTGGCCTCCTCCCTGACTTCCTCTACCAAGTCAAGTTCGACCCTTAAATTGCTTTCATTGTCGTTCGGCTCATGTTGCATACGTCGGAAAGACGGTTCACCAACTTCCACTGGGATCATGGCGTCTGTTCCACACGTCAACCTGAAGGGTGTTTCTTGAGTGGTAGATTGAGGCGTGCAGTGGTAGGCCCAGAGGATACTCGGTAACTCTTCTGCCCAAGCTCCTTTGGATCTTCCTACCCTCTTCTTCAGTTCTCCGAGGATGACCTTGTTAGCTGCTTCGGCTTGCCCATTGGTTTGGGGGTGTTCAACCGATGTAACTTGGTGTTTAATACCGAGGTTGTCATAGAATTCCCGTAATGTCTTATCTACAAATTGTCTTCCGTTGTCCGTGATGATTGCGAAGGGAATCCCGTGCCTACAGATGAGGTTCTTCCACACAAACTTCTGTACCTTCTCGGCGGTAATCTTCGCCAAAGGCTCCGCTTCAATCCATTTTGTGAAGTAGTCCACCGCTACTAGCAGGAATTTGACTTGACCTTTGGTTACAGGGAACGGCCCCAATATATCCATTCCCCACATAGCAAACGGCCAAGGCGAGTTTAATGTGTGAAGTCCTTCAGGAAGGGTACGATTTATATTGGAAAATCTTTGGCACTCATCACATTGCTTCGTCCATTCCATGCAATCAACTCGGATGGTAGGCCAATAGTACCCTGCTCGGACTACCTTGGAGGCCATTGATCTGCCCCCGCAGTGAAAACCACAGATTCCTCGGTGAACTTCTTCCATGACGTACTTGGATTGTGCCTTCGTCAGACATTTTAGCAACGGTACCGAGAACCCCCGTTTATACAACTCTCCGGAGATGATAGCAAAGTGACTTGCCCTGAGTCTGACTTTTCTGGCTTCGGCATGATCCGAGGGCAGAGTTTCTGAGGATAAGTATTCCCATATGGGTGTCATCCACTCTCGGTCAACCAGCTCGCTGGCCATCACCTCTTCTGACCCGATGCTTGGTTCATTGAGGGTTTCTTGAATAACCGTTCTATGGTGACCTGGCTTCTTTGTACTGGCTAGCTTGGACAGCAAATCAGCCCGAGTGTTTTCTTCTCGGGGAATGTGCTCAATAGCGAATTTCTCGAAGTTGGAAATTAACTGGTTGACCTTGCATAAATACTTGGTAAGCTGAGGCTCTTTCGTTTGATACCCTCCAGATATTTGCCCAGTGACTAGCTGTGAATCACTCCGGCATCTAACAGCCTTCGCCCCCATTTCTTTTGCCAGCATCAATCCTGCAATCAAAGCTTCATATTCGGCTTGATTATTTGAGGTCTTGAACTCAAACTTTAGCGATTGCTCCAGGATCAGATCTGCTGGGCCTTCCAGAATCACCCCAGCTCCACTGCCCCTGACATTCGAGGACCCATCAACATACAAATTCCACCATACCTCCTCGGATATTGGCTGCGGGTGGAGCTCAGCTATAAAGTCAGAGAGACATTGAGCTTTCAGCGGGCCTCTCAACTCGTATCTTAGACTGAACTCGGATTACTCTACCGACCACGCAATCATACGTCCTGCCAATTCGGGCTTTTTGAGGATCTGCTTAATCGGGTGATCAGTCTTAACAATCACCTGGTGACTTTGGAAATATGGACGTAATCGCCGAGCTGCGGTTACCAGAGCTAAAACCAGCTTCTCAATGACTTGATACCGAGTTTCGGCATCATGAAGGACCCTGATGATGAAGTACACCGGCATTTGAGCTTTCTCTATTTCCTGAACAATGACTGCGCTGATGGCATTCTCGGAGGCTGACAAGTATAGGTATAACTCTTTCCCTGGGATGGGTCGAGTTAATATCGGCGGTGAAGATAAAAAGGCCTTGAAATCGACGAAGGCCTTCTCGCATTCCTCGGTCCACGCGAAGGTTTGGGGCTTCTTTAGTAATCTAAAGAAAGGCCGAGCTTTCTCTGCATATTTGGGCAGGAACCGAGATAATGATGCGAGCCGTCCTGCAAGTCTTTGCACTTCTTTAACGTTCTGTGGGCTTCTCATCTCAATCACAGCCCGACATTTATCAGGATTGGCTTCGATTCCCCGGTGCGTTAGCATGAAACCGAGAAATTTTCCACCTTGGACACCGAAAACACACTTCTCCGGATTCAATCTCATGTTGTACCTCCTCGGCTGCTGAAAAATTTCCTCCAGATCTTTGGGGTGGTTATCGGGGTCATCAGATTTCACCACCATGTCATCCACATAAACTTCCATAGTTCTGCCGATTTGTTTTTCAAATACCTGGTCCATGAGCCTTTGGTATGTAGCTCCAGCATTCTTCAGCCCAAACGGCATCACCCGGTAACAGTAATTCAAACCCTCAGTAATGAAAGATGTTTTCTCCTCATCTGGGGGGTACATTCGGATCTGATTGTACCCGGAGTATGCATCCAAGAAACTCAGAATTCTGTATCCGGAAGCTCCGTCCACCAGTCTGTCAATACTCGGCAAAGGATAGGAGTCTTTCGCGCAAGCTCTATTCAGATCTGTGTAATCGGTGCACATGCGCCACTTGCCGTTCGCTTTTTTGACCAGAACAACGTTGGCCAGCCAGGTAGTGTACTCTACTTCTCGGATAAAATTGGCCTTGACCAACTTCGCTGTTTCCTCTTCCACAACTTTTCTCCTTTCTTCGCCTAGTCTCCTTTTCCTCTGGGCCACTGGTTTCGCCTCGGGACAAATTGCCAGTTTATGGCATAAGAAGTCGGGATCAATTCCCGGCATATCAGATGTGGTCCAGGCGAATAAATCGGCATTGCTGCGTAGCACTTGCTTTATTTCCTCTTTCGAGTTCGGCTCAAGGTGACCGCCGAGTTTCGTGCATTGATCAGGCTGTGAGCCGAGCTGGAACTTTTCTAACTCCTCAATAGGTTGTGGACGTTGTTCCTGCATGTCCATCCTCGGATCTAGTTCGACGGAGTAAACGGAATTCACCGACTTGTCTTTCCTCCTGTCTAGGGTCTCTGCTGGTGTAGGTTTAAGTTTGCTCACACGCAAACTATCAGCATAGCACTGTCTGGCCATATTCTGATCCGCCCGGACAGCAACTATGTCCCCCGAGTTGGAAGGGAATTTCATCGAGAGGTGGGGAGTAGAAACCACAGCCCCTAGCTCATTCAAAGACGGTCTTCCGATCAGGATATTATATGATGTTACTGCATTGATTAACACATACCTGACCATGATAGTCTTGGATGTTCTGCCATCCCCAAAAGTAGTCAGGAGGTCAATGTATCCTCGTGTATCAACTTGTTCCCCTGCGAAGCCGACGAGCTTACTATCGTACGGTTGAATAGACTTCTCTGGGATGCCGAGCTTCTGAAATGTTGAGTAATATAAGATATCTGCCGAGCTCCCCTGGTCAACAAGGGTTCTTTTGACCGAGAAATTAGCCAACTGCACGGTAATTACCATGGGGTCATCTTGATTAGGATCTACCCCCACAAAGTCTTCATCAGAAAAGATAATGGGTGGGGAATTTCTCGGGGGTTTGCCAGATACCGAGTGGACAGCCCGAATAGCGCGCAGGTGCTTTCTCCGAGCTGAACTTGTTGTGCCTCCCCCTGCGAATCCACCTGAAATGGTGTTTATCACGCCTCGAATCACATTATCCTCTTCTCGTCTTTCATTCTGGCCCCCTCTGGTTTCTGTTCTTTCATTATTTCGTTGACCGCCACCCCTCCTCGGGCTTTGGTCACCTTCTCTCCTTCTGCTTCTGCCCCGCCTCTCACCGTTATTGTGGTTTCTCCGAACAAAATTATTGAGGTGGCCAGCCTGCACCAACTCTTCAATCTTATCTCGTAGGACCCAGCACTCCTCGGTGGTATGACCAAAATTACGATGATACCGACAATGTTTCTGTCGATCAGCATTCTGGGGGGTGTGGCCACGATTAGGGAGCTGCAAAAGTTCCGCATTGTAGGCCTCCTCAAACACCCGAGCTCGGTTTGTGTTGAGGGGAGTATAGTGCTCATACTTCGGTCCCTTCTGGAAATGCTCGGACAGGCTTTTGAATTTCGGTTTATCACCTCTGGCCCTCCTCTTCTCTCTTCCTTCTCGTCTGCCAGCATCATCGGTTCTCTCCCTTTTCTTCGACTCCTCAACTTCCTCCATATTGATGAATCCCGCAGCTTTTCTCCTCAACTCATCCATACTGGTTGGTGGCTTCCGAGCCAAGTGTCTGGTGAAAGGGCCAGGCCTTAACCCGGTCAAGATGGTGTGTAGTGCAACATCAGCACTGAGATTCCGGATGAGGACTGCCTCCTTGCTGAATCTGGCCATGAAGTCGCGCAGGGACTCATTCTTTTCTTGCCTGAAGTTTACCAACGAGGCCGAGGTTTTTTGATGGGCCCGGCTCGTGGCAAACTGAGCACTGAACTTAGCCACGAATGTATCAAAGGAGTCTACCGACGCTGGCGGTAGCTGGGTGTACCAGGTCAACGCAGCATCCTTCAGAGTGGTCGGAAAGACTTTACACATGACAGCGTCGTCATCGGTAAAGAGGTACATCTGAGTGGTGAAAGCGTCCAAGTGGTGCTCGGGGTCTGAGGTGCCATCATATTTGTCAATGCTGATTGGCTTGTAGTTGGCTGGTAGGGGAACCTCCATGATAGCGTTTGTGAAGGGATGCCTCGGCTTCCGCACGCTGGCCCTGTCATTAAGTCTATTTGTCTGGAGTGAAAATTATGGGGCCTGCCTAGGAAATCCCTCCTCCTCTGCTCGGTTAGTATGATGGGAAGCCCGGAGTTTGGGCCCCCTTCTCTGTGCAAGTTTCTGGACCCCTCATTCTCAGGTGGTCGGCGCTCTCTCTCGTGGGGAGAAGAGACAGACCTTTCCCTGCTCTGCTCTCTTTCGCGACGACTGTTCTGTCGGCAGATCTCTTCGTTCTCTCTTCTCAGCGCTGCAATTTGCGCGAGAAGCTCCTGAACCATGGGATTGTCGGCCATTGCTGCTGGGCCTATGGATCGCTCTCCGTTATCCCCGTTGTTGGCATTCCCTGGCTCCTCCCTCCTGTAGTTCCCGCTCCTCGTCCTCACCATTTTTTGTGGTATGGGAAAATATTTGCTTCGATCCCCACAGACGGCGCCAAATGTTCCGTCCAAATACCTCGGATGAGAGATACTCGGTCGAAGAAAGCTTAGTGGGAGTGTTTTGGATTGTGCTTGACAGAATGTGAATTCTGCTCCTACGTATCCAAATGGGAATCAAAGCAAACGTAGTTCTTAGTGAGGGGGTCGGACCCCTATTTATAGAGATGTTTCAGAATCAGGCTCCGAGATATACGGAGAGATATTAGGACCAGGTTCCGAGATATACGCAGAGATATTAGGCTCAGGTCCCTGATTATGCGGAGTGATATTCGGATCAGTCATTTATGACTGATCCGCGAGGGACCGGGATGTACTTTCCTGGCGGGGCGAGTCCGAGTACTTATCCTCCGCTGGCTCGGTGTGCTGATATGTCCTCGGCCTTGGAGGAGTTTGGGCTAAGGCCCGTAGCCGGGGTAAGGTAACCTCGGTCAATCCAAAGTGTAGACGAATCCTCGACCTTACCTTCTCGACCGGTACAAAATGAATTCTTTGTATTATAAGAAAGTGTTACAGATTCAAAATAAAAGTTTTAGAAAAGAAAAAATAGATGAAAGTAACTAACAAAAGAATAAATATTATTTGCAGTAGAAAGATCAAAAGAATTGTGAAGAGAGAAATCTCAAAAACAGAAAATAAAAAGTTTCAGGATAGAATTCTAGAGCAAGGCCATTTTTTTTGAAAAAAATATTTGATATGTATTATAGCGTAAAGATTTTTTCTATTGTCATCAATTATAAATTATCATATTATTAAAAATATTTGACATTTATATATAATTATCTTAAAAGTCATTATAAGATGATTTATAATTAATTCATAATATAAGAAAAATTATACTAACAATATATCAACATTAAACTCTAAAAAAATGATAAAAATGTTTCTAAAAATTTTTTTTTACCAAATTTTAGGATGCGATCTATCAACCTAATAATAAAAATAAAATAAAGTATTATAAAAGCTCAAGTTCTTATTTATCATTTTAAAAATAATAATAATAATAATAATAATAATAATAATAATAATAATAATAATAATATTATTATTATTATTATTATTATTATTATATAAATGGATTCTTTGCATTGTTATAATTAATATTTTTTTTAAAAAAAGAATGTTACTTCCTAAAAAAATTTGTTTCCGATTAAACAAAAGAACTCTATAAATATTATTTGCCTCAAAAAAAAAAAATCATCATAAAATTGTAACGAACTTTTGAGAGAAGTCAAAAGAGAAAGACCATTTTAAAAAAAAAAATGAAACACTATAAAATACAAATCTCAGGTTCTCAATTCAATTTCCTCCTCAACTCAACCCTCTTTGCAAGAAAACGCATAACCAGAACCTTAACCTTGTTGTAGCGCGAGAAGGTTTCAACATTATGGTTAGCCCTTCTTCATCATTCATCTGATTAATTCTTTTTACTTTGATTTTGAGCTACAAAATCAATCATCTTCAACCTAATTAGTACCTTTCTTCTGTTAGCCTAATAACAATTTTGGTCATACTCTGTTTCTAAGGTTAGGGTTTTTCTTTTAATAGTAAATTTTGATTAAAAGCCTTGGCCAATAACTTTAAACTACAATAGGGATCTTGCTTTTTCTTATTAGGTACAACTTGCTTTGAAACGAAGCTCCTCTTTCTCCTTTCTCTCCGTATACACCTTTAATTTTTAGTAACGTGTTACCCATAATTTATTGGTGCAATTTAGATAAGTTGTTTATTCAAGTAGTTTTTTTTTTCAATTTCTGGGATTGAAGAGGGTTTTGAAATCCTGATGTGCAACAGAAGCTGGATTTGTTTCCTCGTTGTTGTTGATAAGAATAAGTTGGGGTTTAGATTTCCTAGCCATTTGTACTTTATTTTATTTTTATTTTCCAAATTGTGTGTTCATTTTTTTTCTTTTCAAATTGTCTTTTATTTATGAAGCTGGAATTTAAATTTGGAACAGGCTACACCATTTATTGCAGGAGTTGCTGTAGCTGCTGTTGCTTATGTCGGTAGATATGGTATCCAGGCTTGGCAAGCATTCAAGGCAATCCACATGCATTGCATAAATTTTACGAAGGTGGTTTCAGCCAAGCATGATCAGGAGAGAAGCTGCTCTCATACTTGGTGTTAGATACTGACTTTTTTCGTTTGAACATTCTAATACGTTTTTGTTTGTGTCATCCCATTGTCACGACCGACATCGCGACGGGATCGGCGCGCTTAAAACCTTTTTTTTTTAGAAAAAATAAACATGGAGTCGCTATCAATTTTATTTTAGTTTAGGAAAAAACTGGAAAACCCAAAAGAAATGATTTGTGTCCAAAAATTGGATTCGATAGTCTAATTATGCATGGGGAAGGATGGAGACTTAACCCAACTGCACCCTCGATGCATCCGTTCTCAAACGGTTACCCTTAATTGATTGTGAAAATTATTAGTAATCTTTAAAATATTTATTTTACCCCTAAAATAGTATATTTTACAAAAGCATATAGAAAAGAAACAATAGATAAAAAAAAGATACAAATAATAATTTATATTTTTTTTATGACTTTTTTTTTCATTTATTTTTTGGTTTTAATTAATAAATATTTACCCACCTTTTTTAAACATACCGAGGTAAAAGTTTTCACTATATATAAGATTGAAGAAAGAAAAGAAGATTAACAACGTAAAGACAAAATGTTTATATATATAAAAAAAAAACATTGCATTAGAAAACAAACTTTGCATTAGGATGGCCAAGTTCCACTTTCAGTACAGCACATTATCAACATTGTTGAGCTTTATTAGGAATAAGAAAAAGAGTTACAAAACCATCCCTTTGCTGTGTAGATTGTAGACTAACCCAATTAATTACCACACAAAAAATTTTATAACATCAACAAGCTCAACTCTCATTGCAAACCTTGTCAACTATGGCACCAGCAAATAAATGCCTTTAATATATTATTATAATTAATTAATGTATGGACAATAATTAATTAATTGTTATTTATGTGTGAAAAATGGGAAATAGGATTGAAGATACAGTCTTATTGAGAGGGGTCGCGAGGAGGAAGGCTTGGCTGTGCTTAGGAAGATTCGTGGTGTGGACAATGTTGAGGCAGAGTTTGAGGATATCCTTAAGGCCAGTAAAGTGGCTAAATCAAGCACCCCTTCAGAAACCTCCTCAAGCGCCACAACCGTCCTCCTTTGATCATTGCCATCTGGTTGTAGGTCACCACTTATTATTCATATTCCTATTCCTATTTAATCATATAAACCAAATAAATGTTTCTTATAAAAATTATCTTAAGGCTATGTTTGGGATGAGTTGTGAGGGGAAGGCTTATGGCTAACATTTTCGGTTATAGGTCGCTAGCCTCATACTAATTTGATTTGACACTTTTTTTTTTATTTGTTTCCTTTGGGTATAGATCTTCCAACAATTCACTGCTATCAATGCGATCATGTTCTATGCTCCAGTGTTGTTCAAAACATTGGGATTTGAAAATGACGCCTCCCAGTACTCAGCTATGATCACCGGATCCGTGAATGTGTTATCCACCTGGGAAAATGTCGTGCTTCCTGGTAGTCACGGTCGTGCTCCTTGTCTTGCATGGTCGTTCATCCATGCACGGTCGTGCTTCCTCTACTATGTGGCCGTGCATAAAGCACGACCATTTTCCAGAATTTGAACCGGGAGCACGGCCGTGCTCCCTGTCAGCACGGCCGTGCTCTCTGTCAGCACGACCGTGCTTAATGCACAACTGCACTGTTTTTAATCCTAATTTACCAATTAATATTTTGATCATCATATCTCAACAATAACAGCATCATCATCTCAACCAAACATCAATTCATCATGTTAATAACATCATCAACATAGCAACATATTCAGAGGCAACCAATCATGAACATAACATATAACATACATATTTAACAGTCATGAACATGTTAAACAACTAGTCAAACTATCATGTTAAATCATACATCAAACATAACAAACCGAGGTTATGGGAACCCCTTTACCTTACACTATCCCTACTGCCTAATGAATACACTACCCTTCTCCCCATACCTGGATTGAAGGTTGCTCTAAAAACAACTGTGAGTTCCTAGCTGCAAACCGGTTCCTTTCCCTCAAGTGGCTTAAAACAAATCCAAGCCTTGGAACAACATAAACACAAACCATCAGTTTCCAATTCTAAACAACAAAAGGAAACACGAAAGGGAAAGACTTTACCTCTATATATCAAGCACATATGAAACAGGGCTTCCCAAAGGTCTCCAATACTCAAGAAACTGTCTGAGTTTGATGGAAATAGGGAATGAAACAGTGTTAGCCGCAATAGGGTTAGCAGCCAACACAGATAGGGTTAAAAACGCAACCCTCGATTTCTGTGCCAAAATATATAGACTATGCACAAAGCACGACCGTGCACCCTTTAAGCACGGTCGTGCTGGACTTAGCGTCAGCGAGACGTGATCCGCACGGATGCACGGCCGTGCTCACTAACAAGCACGGTCGTGCTTGTGAGTCCACTGGTCACAAGACACGTGGCCAAGCACGGGCGTGTTGGACATAAGCACGACCATGCTTAAGTACCAAAATGGGATTTTTAAGCCAAAAACCCCACTTAGCCCTTAGCCAACAACTCTAACTTATCAAAACAAGCTTAAACAACCAAACAAGCTTAAGGAAAGTACTTAACGAAAAGAAAGGTGTTACAATTCCACCCCCTTATAAAAATTCCATCCTCGAAATTTCCACGTACCTCAAGCGAAAAGGTGCGGGTATGCTTCCATCATCTTGCTTTCCTGCTCCCATGTAGCACTTTCCTCAGTTGCCCCACTCCAAACCACTTTGACCAAAGGAATCTCCTTGCCTCTTGGCTGCCTCACCCTCCTATCCTCTACTTGAAGGGGTAACACCTCAAACGTCAAGTTCTCTTTCAACTGTATTGCGTCGGGTACTATCACGTGACTAGGGTCATGGATATACTTTCTGAGTTGAGACACATGAAAAACATTATGGAGATTTGACAAGAATGGTGGCAAGGCTATTTGGCAGGTGACTTCATCGACTCTTTTGAGGATTTGGTAAGGACCAATGAACCTCGGAGTAAGTTTTCTCGCCTTTATCACTCTACCAACCCCAGTCGTTGGAGTAACTCTCAAGAATACATGATCGCCTTCCTGGAATTCAAGCGCCTTCCTCCTTTTGTCATGATAGCTCTTTTGCCTACTCTGTGCAACTCTCATCTTTTCCTGAACCACCCTGATCTTTTCTGTTGTTTCTTGGACTATTTTTGGCCATATTACCACACTATCACTAGGTTCACTCCAACACAAGGGTGTCCTACATCTCCTCCCATAAAGAGCCTCATAAGGTGCCATCCCAATGCCGGAATGGAAACTGTTATTGTAGGTGAACTCTATCAGGGGTAAAAACTTGTCCCAACTACCAGACTTCTCTAATACACAAGCCCTCAACAGCTCCTCTAAGGACTGGATGGTCCTCTCAGACTGCCCATCACTGTGGGTGGTAAGCTGAACTAAGCCTAAGCTTTGTCCCTAAAGCATGTTGCAAACTTTCCCAAAACTTAGAGGTAAACCTCATGTCTCTATCTGATACTATGCTAGAGGGTACACCATGAAGCCTAACCATCTCCTTGATGTACAACATGGCAAACTTCTCTAAAGGATACTCCATGTTGATCGGGATGAAATGGGCAGACTTGGTCAGTCTATCCACCACAACCCATATAGCCTCAAAACCAGCTGGAGTCCTAAGGAGTCCAGACACAAAATCCATGGAGATGCTATCCCATTACCCGAAGGCTTTTGGTGTTCTATCTTGACTTTCTGACAAACTAGGCATGCATACACAAACTCGGACACATCATTTTTCATCCTAGGCCACCAAAACATCCTCTTAAGGTTCTGATACATCTTGGTGGCACCTGGGTGCACACTCAACTCACTCATATGTCCTTCCTCAAGGACCAACTTCCTAAGGTCAGGAACATCGGGTATGCACACTCTATCCTTAAACCTCAAGACTCCATCACTTCCATCCTTGAAACTAAGGTCTCTACCATGCGCGAATAAATCTCACTGGTCCAAGAGAAACTTGTCTAACTTCTGACCCTCTCTAATCTGATCTATCAGACTTTTGGTAACCTTCAAGATTCCAAGCCTAATACTCTTAGGGGTAAACTCACAAGCTAGACTAAGGTCTCTAAAATCTTCAAGCAGATCCATCTCCCTAACCATCAAAGCGGAGACATGAAGGGTTTTCCTACTCAAGGCATCAGCCACCACATTGGCCTTTCCTGGGTGATAGGTCAGCTCGAAGTCATAATCCTTTACGAACTCCATCCACCTACATTGTCTCATATTCAACTCCTTTTGATCAAAGAGATACCTCAAACTCTTGTGATCACTAAAAACCTCAAACCTTGCTCCATACAGGTAATGCCTCCAGATCTTTAAGGCAAAAACCACAGCTCCTAACTCTAGGTCATGGGTAGGGTAGTTCTTCTCATGGGGTTTCAACTGCCTAGAAGCATAAGCAACTACCTTACCATTCTGCATCGACACACCACCTAACCCTTGCTTAGAAGCATCGCAGTAAACTACGAAAGGCTCACTAGGATCTGGTAAAACTAACACTGGTGCTGATGTCAACCTATCCTTAAGGGTTTGAAAACTCTCTTCACACTTAGAGTCCCACACAAACAACTGCCCCTTTTGGTGAGACTGGTTAAGGGTAAAGTTATGTTAGAGAAACCTTCTATGAACTACCTATAATACCCGGTTAACCCCAAGAAACTCCTAATTTCAGTTACAGACTTCGACGCTTCCCGCTGGAGCATTGTCTCTACCTTCACTGGATCCACCGTTTTGCCACCCTTAGAGATGATATGTTCTAAGAAGCTCACTTCTTCTAACTAGAACTCACACTTCGACAACTTGGCGTACAACTGTTTTTCCTTAAGGGTCTGCAAGACAGCCCTCGGGTGTTCCTCATGTTCCTCCTTGCTCTTGGAGTACACTAAGATGTTATCTATAAACACCACCACAAACTTATCCAAGTAAGGGTGGAAGGTCTTGTTCCTATAGTCCATGAAGATCGCATGAGCATTGGTCACACCAAAGGGCATAACCAAGTACTCATAGTGACCATATCGCATCCTAAACACTGTCTTTGGGATGTCCTCAGACTTGACTTTAATCTGATGGTACCCTGACCTCAAATCTATCTTAGAAAAGACGCAAGCGCCCATCAACTGGTCCATGAGATCATCAATCCTAGGGAGGGGATACCGATTCTTTATGGTCACCTTGTTGAGCTGTTGATAGTCGACGCACAACCTCATACTACCATCCTTCTTTTTCACCAACAACACAGGTGCTCCCCACGGAGACACACTCGGCATAATGAACTGCTTCTTCATCAGGTCCTCCAACTGTTCCTTCAACTTAGCAAGCTCTACAAGAGACATTCTATAGGGTGCTATGGAGATTGGCCCGGTGCCAGGCACTAAATCTATGGCAAACTCAACATCTCTCTCTAGGGGTAAGTTATACACATCCCCCGGGAATACTTCAGGAAAATCCCGCATAATCGGCACGCTGGCGACATCAGGACGGCTGCTCTCTACTTCCAGGGAAGTTAACATCATGTATACCTGGGCTTAGTCTTTCACCGAAGATTGAACTTGGCTGGCAGAGAGAAGGTCCGAATCCTTAGACTCCATTGGAGTTCCAAAAACCAAGGTTTCATCAAAACAGTTCAAAAGGACATGGTTGGAAGATAACCAGTCCATGCCAAGAATAATATCAAGGTCTTTCAGGGGCAAGCATACAAGATCAGAAACAAAGGTTTTATCATTTATGACTAAATGACAGTTCTTGCATGCATAAGAAGTGGAAACAGGTTTATTTGTAGGTGTAGACACAAGCAAATCAAACTCAAGAAAGGTAACAAACAATTTAAGACTCTTGACCCTATCATGCGAGTGAGTAGCACCCGAATCATACAATACAGTCAATTGAGTTCCATCAATAAAACATGTACTTTGGATCAAGTCATCAGACTCGGGAGGCTTCGGCTCCACTAAGAGTAAAGACTCTTCCAGTGGTCTTCAGTTTGTTGGCCTGAGACTTCTGATTCTTGCTAGCGTTGGGAAGCTCTGCCTTGGCTCCCTCGCATTCACGGCTGATGTGACCCGACTTGCCACACCTGAAGCAAATCACAGTTGACTCCTTGCACTGGGAAGAAAAGTGATCCGAAGCACCACACTTGCCACACCTCATAGGTCTAGGGGCATTAGAGAACCCGCCCTTAAACCTATCATGCTGAAACTGTGGCTTCTTGCCACGCTGCTTGAAGTCCTTGCCGGTCGGAGCATACCGCTGCTTACCCTTGTCCCTCTGATCAGTCTTCTTGCCACTCTGATTATCCGATCCTCTGGAATTGTCAACTCTAAACTGACTAGCATCCTCATAGATCCCGCACTTGTTGACCAAAATCGGGAAGATTCTAATCTCCTGGTAACTGATGGCTTGCTTGATTTCAGGTCGGAGTCCAGCCTCAAACTTGACGCACTTGGAGCGGTCATCTGTCTCGTGCTGGTAAGGAGTGTAGTACCTCGCCAGCTCCTCAAACTTGGCTGCATACTCACCACCAGACAATGATCCCTGCCTCAAGGCCAAGAACTCCATCTCTTTCTTGTCCTTGATATCCGCCGGAAAGTACTTCTCCAGAAACTTCTGCCTGAACACAGCCCATGTAACCGCTGTGCCCTCAACCTGCATCCTCTGCCTGTTGTTGTCCCACCAATGCTCAGCCTCCTCAGTCAGCAAGAAGGTAGCAAAGACGAGCATCTGTTGATCATTACAATCCATAGCTCGAAAGATATTCTCAGTCTTCCTCAACCACAACAAAGCTCCTTTCGGATCATATGCTCCCTTGAACGACGGATGGCTGTTCCTCTGGAACTTATCCAGTCCCTAGAACTCAGCTGGCCCACCATTGTTGTTATTATGGTTGACCTGTCCGATAGCATTGGAAAGAAGTGCCAATGCGTCCGCAATTGCCTGGTCGTTGCATCCTCTACCTGTCATGAGTTCATGTACACGTCCAACACAACTCTTAGATACAGAAACTTAAGCGGGTAAAAGCTACAGGCAACTAACTTAAAGCAACATTGTCTATAACAAGCATAGACAATTCAAACAAGAGCACACAACAGACTCATACCACGGTCTGATAGGACAGACCTACTATGATACCACTAAATGTGACACCCTGCTACCCCGCATGTTATAAAGCATTTAAAGGACAAAGGTATAAAACAAGTCATACATTTACTCGATAAAATTAAAACATTTGTCCATGGGTAGAAAGGTCCCACATGAACGAGTTCTCAAACGCGAAAATTAAAACATGTTTAAAACAAATAACCGAATAAACAAAGATAAAAAAACATAACCCAACTCGATATCACAACAGAGCTGATATAACCGTTTCGGAATAAAATCCTCGGAATGCAACTGAACTTACTAAAACATAGGGAAAAATCCTAACTATGAGTGGTGGCTCCTCAGAGTCACTCCTCTCCTGACTGCTCGCCATTCTTTGCAAGATGTCAATCAGGCCAAACAAACAAACAAAGAACGGGGAGTAAGAATTGTAACATCCCTGGCTACTTTATGGTTTGACGACTGTCCCCACAAACCAACACGGGTCTTTTCAGCATGCTTTGTCCTCACTCGCATGCTTCCTGGGAAAAATTCCCAGGAGGTCACCCATCCCAGAATTGCTCCAAGTCAAGTACGCTTAACTGTAAAGTTCTTAAGTGATGGGCTACTGAAAAGAAAATGCATCTTGTTGGTATAGGTTGTACCAATCAATTCATATAAGTCATCCTCAACCGTATAGTCCTATACCTACATAGTCTCAGGATCCCTCTCATTCCGGTGTGTAATCGGTTCATTCATGTACCCCTCCGCCTAGAAGTCTATCAGGAGCCGCTCCTTGTCCGTTCCTTCTTGCACCGGCGACCACTCCCCGCCCTTGTCAGTACCGGGTGTCACATGCCCATTAGCTTCCGTTTAGTTCGTCCCCGAACCACACCGTACTGGGAGAGGTGCCGCTTTGATACCATTTGTAACATCCCTGGCTACTTTATGGGTTAACGAATGTCCCTACAAACCAACACGGTCTTTTCAGCGTGCTTTGTCCTCACTCACACGCTTTAAGTGATGGGCTACCGAAAAGAAGATGCATCTTGTTGGTATAGGTAGTACCAATCAATTCATATAAGCCATCCTCAACCGTATAGTCCCACACCTACACAGTATCAGGATCCCTCTCATTCCGGAGTGTAATCGGTTCATTCATGTACCCCCTCCGCCTAGAAGCCTGCCAGGAGCCGCTTCTTGTCTGTGCCTTCTTGCACCGGCGACCACTCCCCGCCCTCGTCAGCACCGGGTGTCACATGCCCACCAGCTTCCGCTTGGTTCGTCCCCGAACCACACCGTACTGGGAGAGGTGCCGCTCTGATACCATTTGTAACATCCCTGGCTACTTTATGGGTTGACGACTGTCCCCACAAACCAACACGGGTCTTTTCAGCGTGCTTTGTCCTTAGTCATACGCTTCCTGGGAAAACTTCTAAGGAGGTCACCCATCCCAGAATTGCTCCAAGTCAAGCACGCTTAACTGTACAGTTCTTAAATGATGGGCTACCGAAAAGAAGACGCATCTTGTTGGTATAGGTAGTATCAATCAATTCATATAAGTCATCCTCAACCGTATAGTCCCATACCTACACAGTCTTAGGATCCCTCTCATTCCGATGTGTAATCGGTTCATTCATGTACCCCTCCGCCTAGAAGCCTGCCAGGAGCCGCTCCTTGTCCGTGCCTTCTTGCACCGGCGACCACTCCCCGCTCTCGTCAGCACTGGGTGTCACAAGAATCATGTAAACGTATACGGCATGGAGATTGGAAACAAGGTAAAACAAATAGCATAGCATCATTATGACATACATCAACATATATATCAACATATATTAACATCAACAGTATCAAGTATGCTATGCGGTGCAATACAACACTACTCCACTACTCCATTATGCATGTGGATCCAAACTAATGCAGGATGGATGACTTTGGAGTTACATATCCGTATTGGCCATAAAAACACCAACATCGACAGTTCACCAAACCATAGGGTGAACCCCATGGATAGCCAACGCATCAAACCATCGGATGCCTCATCACGGGGGCGCGTGGTTACCAAACCTTGGATAACCTACTCACTGCCGTGACGCGCGGTCACTCTATAAATAAGAGCGTAGCAGACACAGAAAGGGATCAAATTTTCACTGTTTACATATTATACTCTTAGGATTTTGTCATATTTGTGATGGAGAACTAACCCCCTTGGATTAGTCTCCTGTAATCGGTTTCCGCTGACACTTGAGGCTCTGTAATTCCCGGATCAATTTACTTCTTCCTTTCAATACTATCCTATATGTCTTGTTTGCTTAATTCAGGTTGTATAGAATAGGTGTTGATTTATTTCGGTGATTCTATGTTCCTATACCTAATCGCGTTTGCTTAATTCGCGTGTGTTCAATCGTGTTTGCTTAATTCACGAGTGCTTCAACCCGTTTGCTTAATTCGGGAATTGGGAACATATATCTCGTAGTGTCAATTTCGCTTGTTAATTGTTGCTACAATCGAAAAGGGATTAGAATCTGCTTAGGGCATGGGAATTATATGAATCAATGATAGTGGGAAACCGAAACAGTAGATTAATCGTTTTTAGCTTATTGATTACCACTTAATTGCTCTGTTTTCTCAATCAAATTTCAATCTTCAACCCCCCCCCCCCCCCCAAAAAAACTGATTAATAGGTTAATAACAATACAAGAGTCCTTGAGAGACGATACTCGAGTTGTCGCGCCCTAACTACACTTTTTCAAACCACCCGCTTTTTGACCCGTGCGCGACAGCGTGTCAAAATTGGCGCCGTTGCCGGGGACTATTGTTGTTATTAACAGATTTCCTGATTAATCTCTGAATTAGTTCTGGCTACTAGGTCTGGTTGTTCTGACTTGTTTGAATTTGATCCTGAAATTGAAAGAACTTTGCACACACGCCGTAGAGCAATTCAGGCTAGCACTAGTTCACCAACCAGTAGTAATTCTGATTCTGCACTTGTTTTTGATAACATGGTTGATCAAAGAACATGAAGACAGCTTGCAGCTCCGGATGTTAATTATAATGGTTTGTGTATTGAATATGTTGATGTTGTTGCTCCCTTTGAATTAAAATCTGGTTTAATACACTTGTTGCCAAGGTTTAGTGGTCTTGCAGGTGAGGATCCGCATAAACATCTGAAAGAATTCCAGGTTGTCTGCTCTACACCCTTGAGACCGGAAGGAATAACAGAAGACCATATCAAGCTGAGAGCCTTCCCATTCTCGCTTCAAGGTGCTGCGAAAGATTGGTTGTATTACCTTGAACCGAATTCTGTTACAACCTGGAATGACTTGAAGAAGGTCTTCTTAGAGAGGTACTCTCCTGCCTCCAGAGCTGCATCAATCAGAAAAGAGATATGTGGCATTAGACAAGGCAATGAGTCGTTGGCCGAGTACTGGGAGAGATTCAAGAAGTTGGTGTCCAGTTGTCCTCAGCACCAGATTTCCGAGCAGCTGCTCATTCAATAATTTTATGAGGGATTGCTACCATTGGACAGAAACATTTTAGATGCTGCTAGCGGGGTAGCACTTGTTGACAAGACTCCAGCTGCCGCCAAGTCATTGATTAAGAACATGCCACTCAACTCCCAGCAGTTCACAACCAGAAACAATTATGTCGAGAAAAGGGGTGTGAATGAGGTCCATGTTTCCTCTTCCCACAAAGCCCTTGAAACCAGACTTGATGAACTTACTTCTCTCGTGAAACAGTTGGCAGTGGATAAAGTTCAAATAGCAAGGTTGTGTGGTATCTGTACTTCTCCTGAACACTTGACCGATGCATGCCCCATTCTGAAAGATGATTCAGTCACTGATTTGCCTCAAGCATATGCAGCCAATCTTTACAATCAAGGCAACAATCAGAACCGGTACAACATTCCTGACCTTTCCACTAATAAGTTCCACTCCAACTGGAGAAACCATCCAAACATTCGGTATGGGAACTCATCTGCACAGCAGCAACAACCAATGTTACCGCTGGCACCACCACAGAATTCTCCCCAAGTGACCACCTCTGCACCTTCTGGACCTTCATTAGAGGACCTTGTCAAGTAAATGGCTGCAAACAATCTCCAGTTTCAGCAGCGAACGGATGCTAGTATTCATACTTTGCAGACGCAGATTGGACAGCTTGCCACTTCGATGAACGCCATGCAGCAAGCTCAAGGATCGAACCAACTACCTGCACAAACAGTGGTGAATCCTAATGTTCCAAATCCTAATGTGAGTGCAATTTCTTTGAGATCCGGGAAAGTTGTAGAGGCAGCCCCTGAAAAAGATAAAGAAACTGTTGGGGTAACACCTGAACCTTCTGCTGTTGTTGAGGTTGAAAAAGAGTATGTGCCACCAATTCCCTTCCCACAAAGAGTGCTAAAAAATAAAAAGATTGATGGGGAAGACAAAGAGAGAGAGATTCTGGATGTGTTCAGAAAAGTGGCAGTGAACATTCCGCTCCTTGATGCAATTAAGCAAGTTCCAAAATATGCAAAGTTTCTGAAGGATTTGTGCACACACAAGAGGAGGTTGAAGGGAAATGAGAGAGTCAATTTGGGGCGAAATGTTTCAGCCCTCATTCAACCTAAGCCTACACCTGAGAAGGTTACCGTCTCAGCCCTCACTCAGGCAATGTCACAGAAATGCAAGGATCAGGGAACTTTTGCTATTCCATGCACCATTGGGGATAGTAAATTCGACAATTGCATGTTGGATTTAGGAGCTTCTATTAATGTGATGCCTACTTCTGTTTTCAACAATCTTGATCTTGGTCCTTTGGAGCATGCAGGTCTTACTATTCAGTTGGCAAACAGGACCAATGCTCGCCCCATTGGAGTAGTAGAAGATGTGCTTGTTCAAGTTGATGACTTGATTTTCCCTGCTGATTTTTACATTCTAGATATGGCAGGAGAAACGAATTCGAGCAGATCACCAATCATCCTGGGCAGACCGTTCATGAAGACGGCAAAGACAAAGATTGATGTTCACGATGGAACCATGTCCATGGAATTTGGTGACATTGTTGCAGAATTCAACATTTTCGATGCTATGAAGCACCCCTTGGAAGAGCACTCTGTTTTTCAAATAGAGTTGCTCTCTGAAATTGTTGATGAAACTTATGATGAATTGGTTGCAGCTGCTGATTTTCCATCTGTTTCTGGTTTTGAGGATATTTACTCATGTGCTGATTGTACTAGCACTGACCCTTGTGCTGTTTGTGCTGAGATTGATGCTGCCTTGCAGGGTGATAGTGTACTTTAAGTTGTTTCTTCGGCCGAGTTTCTTGACAGCACGACTGCCCCAAACATACCATCCATTGAGCAGCCACCCTCCTTAGAGCTTAAGCCACTTCCTGAGAATCTGAAATATGCTTATTTAGAGAGGAATGAAAAGCTTCCGGTTATCATTTCCTCTAACCTTGATTATGATCAAGAAACTAAGCTCTTGGAGGTGTTGAAGAAGCATAAGAAGGTAATTGGGTGGACCTTGGCCGACATCCCAGGTATTAGCCCGTCCAGGTGTATGCATAGGATTCTGTTGGAGGATGGGGCTAAAACAGTTAGGCAGCCCCAAAGGCGGCTCAATCCCTTGATTCTTGATGTTGTGAAGAAGGAGGTAACAAAACTCTTGCATGCGGGTATCATATATCCTATCTCTGACAGCAATTGGGTGAGCCCCGTGCAAGTTGTACCTAAGAAATCTGGACTCACAGTGGTGAAAAATGAGAACAATGAACTTGTCCCCATTAGAGTTCAGAATAGCTGGAGAGTTTGCATTGATTACAGGAGGTTGAACCAGGCTACTAGAAAGGATCACTTTCCTTTGCCGTTCATCGATCAGATGCTTGAACGGCTAGCTGGTAAATCACACTATTGTTTTCTTGATGGTTTTTCAGGTTATTTCCAGATCCACATTGCACCAGAGGATCAAGAAAAGACAACCTTCACGTGCCCCTTCGGCACGTTTGCTTACAGGAGGATGCCATTTGGTCTTTGCAATATGCTCCTGGCACATTCCAGAGATGCAAGATTAGTATTTTTACTGAATATATTGAGAATTGCATGGAAGTGTTCATGGATGATTTTACTGTTTATGGTTCCTCATTTGATGCATGCTTGAGTAGTTTGAATCTGGTTTTGGAAAGATGCATTGAAACTGACCTTGTTTTGAATTATGAAAAATGTCATTTTACGGTTGAACAGGGAATTGTTTTGGGGCATATTATTTCTGAAAGGGGTATTTCAGTAGATCCTGCTAAGATTGAGGTGATTTCTACACTGCCTTACCCATCTTGCGTTCGCGAGATTCGCTCTTTTCTTGGTCATGCAGGTTTTTACAGGCGCTTCATCAAGGATTTCAGCAAGATAGCTCTTCCTCTGTCAAACTTGTTGAAGAATGATGTCATTTTCAACTTTGATGACAACTGCAAAAAGGCATTTGATTTCTTGAAGAAAGCATTGATCTTTACCCCCATCATCCAGTCTCCTGACTGGACCCTCCCTTTTGAGATTATGTGTGATGCCTCTAACTATGCTGTGTGGGCAGTCCTTGCACAAAGGGTGGGCAAGGCTGCCCATGTGATTTACTATGCTTCTAGGACTTTAGATGCTGCACAGACTGATTACACCACTATTGAAAAGGAACTTCTAGCTATTGTTTTTGCTCTTGATAAATTCAGATCGTATTTGCTAGGTTCCAAGGTTGTTGTTTTTACTGACCATGCAACTTTGAAGTACTTGTTGAAGAAACCAGAAGCAAAACTGAGATTGATTCGGTGGATGTTGTTTCTCCAAGAGTTTAATGTGGAGATTAAAGACAAGAGTGGAGCTGAGAACTTAGTGGCTGATCACTTGAGCAGAATAGAGAGGAATGAGGATCCTTCCCTCATTCAGGATGACTTTCCTGATGAGCAGCTTTTACAGTTACATGGGGTAACTCCTTGGTTTGCTGATATTGTTAACTATCTTGTTGCTGGTGTTTTTCCGACAGGTGCAACTAGGGCACAAATTCACAAACTCAAGAGTGATGCCAAGTACTATGTTTGGGATGATCCATATCTTTGGAAATTTGGCAGTGATCAGGTAATTAGGAGATGTGTCCCCGACTATGAGATTGAGTCTATTTTGCACTTTTCTCATGCTTCTCAAGTAGGGGGACACTTTGGGCCACAGAGGACTGCAAGAAAAATCCTAGATTCAGGTTTTTACTGGCCCACCATTTTTAAAGATGCTTATGAGGTTTGTCGCACTTGTAAAGAGTGTCAAACAGCAGGTACAGCCATCACTCGTAAGAGTGAAATACCTCAGCAACCTATGCTTTTCTGTGAGGTGTTTGATGTGTGGGGAATTGACTTTATGGGTCCTTTCCCTGCATATTTTGGTTTTCTCTATATTCTGCTTGCTGTTGATTATGTTTCAAAGTGGGTGGAAGCTGTCCCCACTAGGACTAATGATTCTAGAGTTGTTGCAAATTTTGTCAGGTCCAATATTTTCTGCAGGTTCGGAATACCTCGGGCTATCATAAGTGACCAAGGCACTCATTTCTGCAACCGCACCATGGAAGCTTTACTCCGGACTAATGGGCAAGCTGAGATCTCAAACAAAAACCCTAAGTGCACAACTCCATACTTCCGAAGTAAAGCTTCCATGGTGCGGTTGCAGAAATGAGTGCCTTGGTCACTTATGATAGCCCGAGGTATTTCGAACCTGCAGAAGATATTGGACCTGACAAAATTTGCAACAACTCTAGAATCATTAGTCCTAGTGGGGACAGCTTCCACCCACTTTGAAACATAATCAACAGCAACCAGAATATAGAGAAAACCAAAAGATGCAGGGAAAGGACCCATAAAGTCAATTCCCCACACATCAAACACCTCGCAGAAAAGCATAGGTTGCTGAGGCATTTCACTCTTACGAGTCATGGCTGTACCTGCTGTCTGACACTCTTTACAAGTGCGACAAACCTCATAAGCATCTTTAAAAATGGTGGGCCAGTAAAAACCTGAATCTAGGATTTTTCTTGCAGTCCTCTGTGGCCCAAAGTGTCCCCCTACTTGAGAAGCATGAGAAAAGTGCAAAATAGACTCAATCTCATAGTCGGGGACACATCTCCTAATTACCTGATCACTGCCAAATTTCCAAAGATATGGATCATCCCAAACATAGTACTTGACATCACTCTTGAGTTTGTGAATTTGTGCCCTAGTTGCACCTGTTAGAAAAACACCAGCAACAAGATAGTTAACAATATCAGCAAACCAAGAAGTTACCCCATGTAACTGTAAAAGCTGCTCATCAGGAAAGTCATCCTGAATGGGGGAAGGATCCTCATTCCTCTCTATTCTGCTCAAGTGATCAGCCACTAAGTTCTCAGCTCCACTCTTGTCTTTAATCTCCACATCAAACTCTTGGAGCAGCAACATCCACCGAATCAATCTCGGTTTTGCTTCTGGTTTCTTCAACAAGTACTTCAAAGCTGCATGGTCAGTAAAAACAACAACCTTGGAACCTAGCAAATACGATCCGAATTTATCAAGAGCAAAAATAATAGCTAGAAGTTCCTTTTCAGTAGTGGTGTAATCAGTCTGTGCAGCATCTAAAGTCCTAGAAGCATAGTAAATCACATGGGCAGCCTTGCCCACCCATTGTGCAAGGACCGCCCCCACAGCATAGTTAGAGGCATCACACATAATCTCAAAAGGGAGGGTCCAGTCAGGAGGCTAGATGATGGGGGTAAAGGTCAATGCTTTCTTCAAGAAATCAAATACCTTTTTGCAGTTGTCATCAAAGTTGAAAATGGCATCATTCTTCAACAAGTTTGACAGAGGAAGAGCTATCTTGCTGAAATCCTTGATGAAGCGCCTGTAAAAACCTGCATGACCAAGAAAAGAGCGAATCTCGCGAACGCAAGATGGGTAAGGCAGTGTAGAAATCACCTCTATCTTAGCAGGATCTACTGAAATACCCCTTTCAGAAATAATATGCCCCAAAACAATTCCATGTTCAACCATAAAATGACATTTTTCATAATTCAAAACAAGGTCAGTTTCAATGCATCTTTCCAAAACCAGATTCAAACTACTCAAGCATGCATCAAATGAGGAACCATAAACAGTAAAATCATCCATGAACACTTCCATGCAATTCTCAATATATTCAGTAAAAATACTAATCTTGCATCTCTGGAATGTGCCAGGAGCATTGCAAAGACCAAATGACATCCTCCTGTAAGCAAACGTGCCGAAGGGGCACGTGAAGGTTGTCTTTTCTTGATCCTCTGGTGCAATGTGGATCTGGAAATAACCTGAAAAACCATCAAGAAAACAATAATGTGATTTACCAACTAGCCGTTCAAGCATCTGATCGATGAACGGCAAAGGAAAGTGATCCTTTCTAGTAGCCTGGTTCAACCTCCTGTAATCAATGCAAACTCTCCAGCTATTCTGAACTCTAGTGGGGACAAGTTCATTGTTCTCATTTTTCACCACTGTGATTCCAGATTTCTTAGGTACAACTTGCACGGGGCTCACCCAATTGCTGTCATAGATAGGATATATGATACCCGCATACAAGAGTTTTGTTACCTCCTTCTTCACAACATCAAGAATCAAGGGATTGAGCCGCCTTTGGGGCTGCCTAACTGTTTTAGCCCCATCCTCCAACAGAATCCTATGCATACACCTGGACGGACTAATACCTGGGATGTCGACCAAGGTCCACCTAATTGCCTTCTTATGCTTCTTCAACACCTCCAAGAGCTTAGTTTCTTGATCAGAATCAAGGTTAGAGGAAATGATAACCGGAAGCTTTTCATTCCTCTCTGAATAAGCATATTTCAGATTCTCAGGAAGTGGCTTAAGCTCTAAGGAGGGTGGCTGCTCAATGGATGGTATGTTTGGGGCAGTCGTGCTGTCAAGAAACTCGACCGAAGAAACAGCTTCAAGTACACTATCACCCTGCAAGGCAGCATCAATCTCAGCACAAACAACACAAGGGTCAGTGCAAGTACAATCAGCACATGAGTAAATATCCTCAAAACCAGAAACAGATGGAAAATCAGCAGCTGCAACCAATTCATCATAAGTTTCATCAACAATTTCAGAGAGCAACTCTATTTGAAAAACAGAGTGCTCTTCCAAGGGGTGCTTCATAGCATCGAAAATGTTGAATTCTGCAACAATGTCACCAAATTCCATGGACATGGTTCCATCGTGAACATCAATCTTTGTCTTTGCCGTCTTCATGAACGGTCTGCCCAGAATGGTTGGTGATCTGCTCGAATTCGTTTCTCCTGCCATATCTAGAATGTACAAATCAGCAGGGAAAATCAAGTCATCAACTTGAACAAGCACATCTTCTACTACTCCAATGGGGCGAGCATTGGTCCTGTTTGCCAACTGAATAGTAAGACCTTTATGCTCCAAAGGACCAAGATCAAGATTGTTGAAAACAGAAGTAGGCATCACTTTAATAGAAGCTCCTAAATCCAACATGCAATTGTCGAATTTACTATCCCCAATGGTGCATCGAATAGCAAAAGTTCCCTGATCCTTGCATTTCTGTGGCATTGCCTGAGTGAGGGCTGAGACGGTAACCTTCTCAGGTGTAGGCTTAGGTTGAATGAGGGCTGAAACATTTCGCCCCAAATTGACTCTCTCATTTCCCTTCAACCTCCTCTTGTGTGTGCACAAATCCTTGAGAAACTTTGCATATTTTGGAACTTGCTTAATCGCATCAAGGAGCGGAATGTTCACTGCCACTTTCCTGAACACATCCAGAATCTTTCTCTCTTTGTCTTCCCCATCAATCTTTTTATTTTTCAGCGCTCTTTGTTGGAAGGGAATTGGTGGCACATACTCTTTTTCAGCCTCAACAACAGCAGAAGGTTCAGGTGTTACCCCAACAGTTTCTTTATCTTTTTCAGGGGTTGCCTCTACAACTTTCCCGGATCTCAAAGAAATTGCACTCACATTAGGATTTGGAACATTAGGATTCACCACTATTTGTGTAGGTAGTTGGTTCGATCCTTGAGCTTGCTGCATGGCGTTCATCGAAGTGGAAAGCTGTTCAATCTGCGTCTGCAAAGTATGAATACTAGCATCCGTTCGCTGCTGAAACTGGAGATTGTTTGCAGCCATTTGCTTGACAAGGTCCTCTAGTGAAGGTCCAGAAGGTGCAGAGGTGGTCACCTGGGGAGAATTCTGTGGTGGTGCCAGCGGTAACATTGGTTGTTGCTGCTGTGCAGATGAGTTCCCATACCAAAGGTTTGGATGGTTTCTCCAGTTGGGGTGGTACTTATTAGTGGAAAGGTCAGGAATGCTGTACCGGTTCTGATTGTTGCCTTGATTGTAAAGATTGGCTGCATATGCTTGAGGCAAATCAGTGACTGAATCATCTTTCAGAATGGGGCATGCATCGGTCAAGTGTTCAGGAGAAGTACAGATACCACACAACATTGTTGTTTGAACTTTATCCACTGCCAACTGCTTCACGAGAGAAGTAAGCTCATCAAGTCTGGTTTCAAGGGCTTTGTGGGAAGAGGAAACATGGACCTCATTCACACCCCTTGTCTCGATAGAATTGTTTCTGGTTGTGAACTGCTGGGAGTTGAGTGACATGTTCTCAATCAATGACTTCGCGGCAGCTGGAGTCTTGTCAACAAGTGCTCCCCCGCTAGCAGCATCTAAAATGTTTCTGTCCATTGGTAGCAATCCCTCATAAAAGTATTGAATGAGCAGCTGCTCGGAAATCTGGTGCTGAGGACAACTGGACACCAACTTCTTGAATCTCTCCCAGTACTCGGCCAATGACTCATTGCCTTGTCTAATGCCACATATCTCTTTTCTGATTGATGCAGCTCTGGAGGTAGGAAAGTACCTCTCTAAGAAGACCTTCTTCAAGTCATTCCAGGTTGTAACAGAATTCGGTTCAAGGTAATACAACCAATCCTTCGCAGCACCTTGAAGCGAGAATGGGAAGGCTCTCAGCTTGATATGGTCTTCTGTTATTCCTTCCGGTCTCAAGGGTGTAGAGCAGACAACCTGGAATACTTTCAGATGTTTATGCGGATCCTCACCTGCAAGACCACTAAACCTTGGCAACAAGTGTATTAAACCATATTTTAATTCAAAGGGAGCAACAACATCAGCATATTCAAAACACAAACCATTATAATTAACATCCGGAGCAGCAAGCTGTCTTAGTGTTCTTTGATCAGCCATGTTATCAAAAACAAGTGCAGAATCAGAATTACTACTGGTTGGTGAACTAGTGCTAGCCTGAATTGCTCTACGGCGTGTGTGTAAAGTTCTTTCAATTTCAGGATCAAATTCAAACAAGTCAGAACAACCAGACCTAGTAGCCAGAACTAATTCAGAGATTAATCAGCAAATCCGTTAATAACAACAAGAGTCCACGGCAACGGCGCCAATTTTGACACGCTGTCGCGCACGGGTCAAAAAGCGAGTGGTTTGAAAAAGTGTAGTTAGGGCGTGACAACTCGAGTATCGTCTCTCAAGGACTCTTGTATTGTTATTAACCTATTAATCAGTTTGGGGGGGGGGGGGGGGGGTTGAAGATTGAAATTTGATTGAGAAAACAGAGCAATTAAGTGGTAATCAATAAGCTAAAAACGATTAATCTACTGTTTCGGTTTCCCACTATCATTGATTCATATAATTCCCATGCCCTAAGCAGATTCTAATCCCTTTTCGATTGTAGCAACAATTAACAAGCGAAATTGACACTACGAGATATATGTTCCCAATTCCCGAATTAAGCAAACGGGTTGAAGCACTCGTGAATTAAGCAAACACGATTGAACACACGCGAATTAAGCAAACGCGATTAGGTATAGGAACATAGAATCACCGAAATAAATCAACACCTATTCTATACAACCTGAATTAAGCAAACAAGACATATAGGATAGTATTGAAAGGAAGAAGCAAATTGATCCGGGAATTACAGAGCCTCAAGTGTCGGCGGAAACCGATTACAGCAGACTAATCCAAGGGGATTAGTTCTCCATCACAAATATGACAAAAACCTAAGAGAATAATATGTAAACAGTGAAAATTCGATCCCTTTCTGTGTCTGTTGCGCTCCTATTTATAGAGTGGCCGCGTGTCACGGCCATGATGGCCATCACGGCCAGGCCGTGACCAATTCTGCCAAGGGCGCGCATTCAAATTCTTGTCTGTCACGACCGTGATGCCAATCACGGCCAGGCCGTGATGCATTATGTCTTTGGGTGCTGATCTGTCACGGCCGTGACCTTCATCACGGCTGGGCCGTGATCAATTCTGTTCTTCAGGGTTCTCTCATCACACCCGTGATGGGTATCACGGCTGGGCCGTGATGCTTTCTGACTTTCAGTGTCTTCTTATCACGCCTGTGATGGTTATCACGGTTTGACCGTGATGGTTATCATGGCTGGTCCGTGATGGTTATCACGGCTGGGCCTTGATGGTCTCTGATCTTCATGGGCGGCTCATCACGACCGTGACCAGTGTCACGGCCTGGTCGTGATGGCTTCTGCTTCAAGAGTCCTTCCTTTTTTGCTCTTTTTATTAACCTGAAAACATGAAATAGCAATGAATGCTTTATTTGACTCAAAATTAACTAAAATGTCCTAAACTACTTAAGAAACTCAAAATGTTGCTTGAGGACAATTAAATCCAAATTTGGACTAAAACAAGATTAAACTCGAGTAATTAGTGCAAGGCCATGGTCTTACTAGTTATAAAACTAGTCGAGCCAGAGGCTGATCACCTACCGTGGATGGCCAGATCACCGTACTCTCGGGTGATCTCCCCTATGTCAAACCTCCCCCTCAACATCAACTCCAATACTCTATGCATGGCACAACAACAAACAATCTCAACCACCTCCTTGCCCGGGCCAAAAAAACTCCCAGGACTTCAACATCAACTCAACATGCTTGGGCCAATAAGCACATAAGACTTCAACATCAACGTACTTGGGCCAATAAGCACCCAAGACTTCAACCTCAACATGCTTGGACCAATATGCACCTAAGACTTTAACGTCCGGTAACCCAACGGATACCGACTTAGTCATTTCATCATCTTTAATTCTCTTTGTTAGTCATTAACCAAGTTATCTAATTGCTTCAAAGTGTTACCATTCCCGTTATTGGGAAGATTGGGGTTAAAAACCCCTATTTGAACTTTTAATTCCATCTCTGTCTGAGAGGGGAGCACGGGCGTGCTTGTCCCCTGCACGATCGTGCTGGTCACATAAGTGAAGCACGATCGTGCTTCCATTCATGCACGGTCGCACTCAGCAGTGCGGTCGTGCTTCCTGGTAGTCACGGCTGTGCTCAGCTGCACAGTCGTGCTCCTTATTCTGCACGACCGTGCATCCATGCACGATCGTGCTTCCTCTGTTGCACGACCGTGCATAAAGCGCGGCCATTTTCTAGAATTTGAACTGGGAGCACGGTTATGCTCCCTGTCAGCACGACCATGCTTAATATACGACTGTACTGTTCTGGGCAGAATCTGATACCGAAACTTAACCAATTATTTTGGGGATCAAATCCCTTAATCATCAAGTCGTTTTTAATCCTAATTTACCAATTAATATTTTGATCATCATATCTCAACAATAACAGCATCATCATCTCAACCAAACATCAATTCATCATGTTAATAACATCATCAACATAGCAACATATTCATAGGCAACCAATCATGAACATAACATATAACATACATATTTAACAATCATGAACATGTTAAACAACTAGTCAAACTATCATGTTAAATCATACATCAAACATAACAAACCGGGATTATAGGAACCCCTTTACCTTACACTACCCCCACTGCCTAATGAATACACTATCCTTCTCCTCGTACCTGGATTTGAAGGTTTCTCTGAAAACAAACGTGATATCCTAACTTCAAATCGGTTCCTTTCCCTCGAGCTGCTCAAAACGAATCCAAGCCTTGGAACAACATAAACACAAACCATCAATTTCCAATTCTAAACAAGAAAAAGGAAACACGGAAGGGAAAGACTTTACCTCTATATGTCAAGCACAGATGAAACATGGCTTCCCAAAGGTCTCCAATACTCAAGAAACTGACTGAGTTTGATGGATATAGGGAATGAAAGCAGTGTTAGCCGCAGAGGGGTTAGCGACCAACGAGAGATAGGGTTAGAAACACAACCCTCGGTTTTACGTGCCAAAATGTATAGATCGAACGAAGCACCGTTGTGCACCTTAGCTTTAAGCCGCGGTCGTCTTTGGACTTAGCGTCAGCGAGACGCGGTCTGCACGGATGCACGTCCGTGCTCACTAACAAGCACGATCGTGCTTGTGACTCCACTGGTCACAAGAAACGTGGCCAAGCATGGGCGTGCTGGACATAAGCACGGCCACGCTTAAGTACCAGAATGAGATTTTTAAGCCAAAAACCCCACTTAACCCTTAGCCAACAACTCTAAGTTATCAAAACAAGCTTAAACAACCAAACAAGCTTAAGGAAAGCACTTAACGAAAAGCAGGGTGTTACAGGTTGAACTTGAGATGCCAAAATCCTCCACCTCTGAGTATACTCCTTGAATGTTTCACTGTTCTTCTTCTACAGTGCTGCTAACTGTTCTCGTGTGGGTGCAGTGTCGATGTTGAATCGATATTGTCCCAAGAACAAACTCGTCAAGTCCTCCCAGAAATAAATCCTTGAGTGATCAAGCTGTATATACTATTCCTGGGCTGGTCCAGTCAAGCTCCCATGAAAGAAATTAATCAGAAATTTCTGGTCCCGAGACCATATAGCCATCTTAGTGAGACAAGTCTTTAGATGAAACTTCGGATTAGTGCTTCCATCATACTTTGCGAAATCAGGAATTTTGAAATCCTTGGGAATGCCAATCTCGACCTCTGGGCACAACTCATTGATTCCTACTGGGCCTTACAGATTAGGTCCTTACATGGCCTTGATTTGTTCCTCCATTTTGCCTATTAGCTCATCTCTCAACTTTTCCTTTTCCAAGTTACTATCCAGTTGTATCTTAATAGTCTGGCCATTGTTGGTATCAACATTCCCGAGCTTGCCATCTTTTGAAGCCTAGCCTGTGACCTAGTCTCATAGGTCCGAGTTTGATGGATTTTAGTTTTCCGAGGAGCAATTGTTTAAACTTTACCTGCACATTCCAAAACCTGAATTATTTCTTTTTTAAGAAGACATAATTATTGCTAGTTGGAGAATCAAATGTGTTTTCATGAGTATCTTTTGATTGTCTTCTTACAATCATTCCTTGGGACTTCACATTCAAGAGCAATGAGTTGTCTCAAATGGAAATGGTTAATATAAGATCAACAATGAATCTTAAAAACTTCTTGAATTATTTTTCTCACTGAAGTTGATCCTATATTATTTTCCATTTTGTTTCAAAGATACGCACTATCGCCTTTTATGTGTAATTCTCCATCTAACAATAAAGAAGAGAACTTTTAGATAAGCGAGTTGTCGCTCCCTTAATGGTGCCTTTCATTCTTAAACAAATTCCTTTTGCCCCAAAAAAATCACCTTAAGAGATCACACAACTTGCAACATCCTTAAAAAAAAAAAAATAACACAGATGATTTTCAGAGGGAGAGAAAGAGAGTATTCTCCTTGTGTCCTAAGTAGGGTAAAGCCTAAGGTTTGGATGCCTAAGGTTTGGATGTCTAAGGTCAAAACCCTAATTCGGACAGCTGCTATGGGCATTCTATATGTGCACAGTTTTTGGAATAGGTCTAGACCTCTAATGAACATGGTCCCCACATTACCCCTATCTACAAGATAAGGACTCGGATTCATAAACCTCACCACAAGGACAAACGAGTCACAATATGGTATTCCATGGTAACGGTAGCAATCTGAGCGGGAAAATCAACGACTGTCAAGGATGCAAAAAACATAACAATAACACCTTTAAAGCACCTTCTAATCTTATGGCTTTCCAAGGCTCGGGTATAGAGCCCAAAAGTGTGTGAACTAAGTGATGGTGCATTGTGTGCCAGGAGCATACAAAACTAACGATACCAGTATAACAAAGTCACACATATATGTACAAAAGAAGTTAGGAGTCATCTACCCTAGTGTTTAAAATTGAAATAGTAAATAATAAAATCTATACAAAAAGGCTAAAATAAGATGAAGCAAATTATGAGTTGAAAAAAAAAAAAAAGATAATAGAAACCCAATCCACAAAATTATGGAAACAACCCTTTTTTTATATCTTTCTTTTTCAACACAGCGAAGGAAGGAAAAAGAAGTAGAATAAATAAGTTATAACATGAACAAATAAACCTAAGAAAAGATAATAGAAACACTTAAACTCACAAAATATTTAGATTTTTTTTTATACTTTAAAAAAAAAAAATACCGATTAACATAACCAACTGAATGTACAACAACAATGGTTTTTCTCTTCCTCAGCAGTAATGTTTTCTAACTCGTAGAAAACACAAATTTCAAACTCTCTCTAATAATGACACTAACTCAAGAAAATTACAGAAATTATAAAAGTTTCCTCTCGCTCAGTCAAGCAATTTTCGTCCCCCTTGCTGTTGAAGCCGAGTTCGCTATTTATAGAGGGGAACCAGGGAGCTTGCTTCTTCTACATTAATTTCGCACAGGCTGAGTGGGGGACGAAAATAGTGAGTCTATGATGAAGGTAGGGGGCGGCAACCATGGAAGAAGGAGGAGAAAGAAATTTTTTCTGTTCTGGTAATATTGGGTGGCTAGGGTTCAGTTTAGGAAGAAGAAGGAAAAATAACGAGTGGAGGTCCGGTTTGGGTCGTACGACCCGGTTAGAAGGGAGTGGGCCGACCCAGGAAAAAAACGAAACCTGAAACAGGAAGATGCTGGGTGCGAACCGGGTTGGTCATGATCCGATTTCCTCCATGCGGGTCGGGCTGTGAGTGAGTGAATGGTCTTGGCTGAACCGGGTCAGGCGCGACCCGGTTCGGGTTCTCGGGCCTGGCTCCTTTTTTTTTATCTGCTGTTGTTGGACTGGGCACTCTTCTTTCTTCTTCTTTTTTTTTAACTCATGCTGTTTGGGTTGAATCAAGCCCAATACTCTTCCTTTTTTTCTTCTTCTTTTCTTCTTCTTGTTTTTTTTTTTTATTTCTGAAAAGTAAAAAATAAAAATAAAATTAGAATTAAATAAAATAAAATGGAACAAAATTAGGTGTTCACACCCATCACAATGATAACCTAAAAAGAGGAGAGAGAAATAACCCAAACATTAGATTTTGGTTAATGTGCTGCTTTGTGACTTAAGAGACCACGGGCTCAAATCATGGAAATAGTCTCTCCGCTTATAGGGTTAGGTTTCATACATGTAACCTTCCCAAACCAGTAGACCACACCAAATGGGAGCCTCGTGCAATAGGCCACCCGTTTTTATAGTCTTAAGCACGGTCATCACTTCAAGGTTTATATCGTGAATTGGAAGACCTATTTTAAGATTCGTGAATCGAACACAATCGTGAATTGGAAAATACATAGCTGATAACTAAAAATATATAAAAATTATATTTTTAGAAACAATAGATATAAGTATTTTAAAGTCAAATAACTCATTAGATAACGGATAAACTAAAATTAAAGATAAAGATTGTAGAAACTTATTAAAAAATGAGTAGAAAGAGTCAAAGAGGCAGCTATTAAAATTAAAATCAGCCTTAGGAGGAAAGAAGCACAAGACAATGGCAATGTGGTACGAGGAATACGGCCATAAAAACGTGAAGAGTTGGTGGGACTTTCAATATTTAAAACTGATTTAAACACCTAGAATCAGTAGGGAAGGGTGGTTTTGTCACAACCCCATCTCCCAATAAAAAAATCGCATGAAAAGGGCCCTAGATATCGAAACCATTATGTGTGACCTGGCTGCCACCAAAAAAATCCAGAAGAAAATGCAAAAACAAAGAAAACCAGGAACCTTGTGCACGACCTGGTAATGAAACTGAGCTTCTGTGTGTCGTCCTAAGCGAATCTGAATCGCGAGTCTGTTATACCAAAATTAATTGCACGATTCAAGCCCCATTTTGATTCAAGCTAACTTCTGCATCAGCGGCCTCCAGAGTCGTGACGGGGTTCTTTACAGGATTTGCTCCCATAGGTAAAACTTCAATATTTTTTAGCCAAGTTGCTGGCTCAAATAGATCACAATTTGTACCACAACCCGTTGAAGTGTCAAATAGAATAACAAATGTCAATAGAAGTTGGATAGCTCCAACACTTGTGACCATGCCCAAAAGGTCTATAGTCTCCAAACAAACACCAAAATTGCATGTAAAAACATTGCCCCAGTTGAAACCAAGAAGACTTGTAATCATTGTAACTCCAACCAGCACAAAACCTCCCTTCCAAGTAGTGTTTTGGAGAAGGTTGGAAAATACTATAATGCTGGTTCCACAACCATTCCTGTGGATTATTGTGGAAGGGCAAAAAGATTCCACAGAACTGTCAAAGATACTTAGGAAGACTGGCATCATGTTTAGGCATTTGGTTTCAAAGGAAAACTTCATCAACTTGGAAGGTGAACTGAATCACCAGAGAAATGTTGCACTCAAGCACATTGAGCATCACAGGCTGAGTGGGATTGTACACTTTGCTGAGCTTTCCAATGTTTATGATATCCAATTCTTCCAACAACTTAGAGATATTGAGTATGATTCTTCCCCTTCTATTTTATTACTAGGTCTAGTTCTCTTTTGGGCAAAACCTAGGTACAATTCCATAGGGATATCAGATGTTGTTTTCCAATGACAATAGGATATGTGTAATAGATGTTACACATGTTATGTTTTCATTGATGAACTGTGACACATGTCTTATTATCATTGAAAAACAACACCTAATGGAATTATACTTAAGTCTTGTCCTATTCTTTTCTCTATAATAAACATTGATATATCCCTAGGAAGAAAATTATTTGAGTGCATTAGCTAATCACATTGTTAAATGTTACTTGTCATTAACAATGGTAGTTTATTAATAACTAACAGAGACATTTAATAATATGTTTGGCCTAATGTATCCAAGTGGATGCATTAAGTTTATGCAAGGATTTTTCATATAAAATTACCTTAGGGGGGAAAAGGCAGAAAAGAAAGGGAGGAAGGAGGGGAATGTGTTTGAGTAACTCTTGAACTTAAAAAGCTAGTGCTTATTATATTCCACTTATACATGAAGTGGTTGAAATGTGTAATCTTAAAAAAAAAATCAAAATTGTGAGGCATATCAAACATGAATGATAACAACAAAAGTTAAGTTGAAATTGTAAACTGGAATAGGACTCATGATATGTGTTTGTAAAAAAAGAAAATCATGTACCACAATAACTTTGAAGTACATAATAGGTGTCTATGAGAAATTATGAAAAATTATTTAAATGCACCTTGTGTAATGTTGTAATTGTGTAATGTGCAATAAACAAAAAGAACAAAAAGGTTGACGCAAGGCTTCGGGGCTCGGTAGGTAACCTTAGCCCTGACCGGTCATGGACCAAAATCGGGTCGTGACACTTATAAATTCCTTTTGGGAGCCTCACCCTAAACTAGGGAATTCAAAGTTATGTAATGAGGCAATCACTTATAAATTCCTTTAGGGAGTCTCACCCTAAGCTAGGGAACTCAAAGTTATGTTTTCCTAACTTTTCAAATGGTTGGGAGCCTCACTCTCAACCAAAGATTTCAAACTATGTCCATTGTCAAATGGTTGTGTTTATGTTTCCTTTTAATAAATGGTTGGATCCCATGGGTATTCCTTGAGGCACAAATTAGGGGATAAGGCAACCACTTACAAATTCATTTTGGGAGCCTCACCCAAAATTAGAGAACTCAAAGTTATGTTTCCTTGATTTTTAAATGGTTGTGTTTCTTCTTCTATATCCCTTGAGCCAAATGGAGCATATATGGAGGAATCAGCCTTTTATTCTTTTCCTTGGCACAGGTGAGCCATCCGAACTTGAACCAGAGACCTCGCCTATGAAATAAATCATTGCACCTACGGTTTTAATAAATAGTTGGACTTGGCTAGTCATGATTTACAAATAAGTAATGTTAGGTGTAACACCCTCCTTGGGCATTACTACGTGAACACGTGCGGAAATAAATTAAAAAGAATTTTGCTGGTTGCTTTCGGAAAATTGATTTATTTGGAGTCAGAAAATCTGGGTGTAAAACAATTTCTCCCGAATACTTCGAGTATAACGTGCATAACACAATAATAATTGTGATCTTATTCACAACATAATTTCAAATATATAAAGGTTTTCAAAATACCTTCACAAACTTTCTCAAAACATACCACCCAACAAAATTTAAAGTATCCTAAGCTGGTCGCTCTACAAGACACTCACTGATAAGACCTCGTGATCATCCCTATGATCACGCATCTTTTCCCGCAATCCGGACTTAAGTCTCCAAGTGACTTAAGGAACTCTTCTGCAACATCTGCACTAGTGTACCAAGGTACAACAGCAAGACAGAAGAACATGTATATGCAAGGGTGAGTTCCAATATATGAATTTTAAAACGATAATCATATGCACGACTCTCAAATACCAATTAACATGACTAAGGATGGCAAGGATACTCTGGTGCCCGAGCATTCCATAGCTACCAATGATTTAACAATTATTTCGAAGGGTACTCCGACTCCAGTGTCCGTGCATTCCAAGGCTACCTATGATTTAACAGTTAATGGTAAGAATCTTGAGACTCCTGAGATTAATTCAAGTCCTGTTTATGTTCAAGATTTTAACGTTTTTCCAACTGTTGTTCAAAATGATTTTAATGTTTTATCTGCTTGGTTGGAAAAGCAAAAAGATTTAAGTACTTCTAAGGAAGAAGAGCAAAACAATGATAATGTTGCTAAAGATGGTTTCACGGTGGTTACGTCCAAATCTCGGAAGAAGTATAACCTGAAACTGAATAAAAAACCTAATTCTAGATATGTTTGATTCTCGTTTATTTTGCATGGGTTTTGGTTTTGGTTCCCCCATATTCTTGTTTTCTTTTTTATTTTATTAATAAATTTATGATGACTTATCACCTTGCTTTAAAAAAAAATATTGATGGTGTAGCTTTTTTTTTTTTACGATGGTGTTATTTGTTAGAAACTTTCAATTAATGGTCGGCCGATATTGAAATTAAATATAGTTTTTTATAGGAAAAATGTATTATATGGAGTATTAGGGTACTTCAACCCTCCTCCAATGTTCTGTTTACAAGCTGATTTAATAAATTTTATATGACAATAACACCAACCTGAAAGTAAATAACTAAACTTTAATCAAATTAAACTTGTTCTCTATATCAAGATTAAATACCTGGTCTTGATGCAATTACTAATGTGTTTTGATTCAAGTGGAATAGACTTTTTATAAAAATAAATAAAAAAATGGAATAGGCTTAAATCCCTTAAATATGTGATCTGGGTTTTATTTCCTGAATTCATATACATGGAAAAATCACTATTAAAAGGGATTTTCACTACTTATACGGTTGACAGTACTATGAGAAATGAAATTAATCCTATTGGATTGGTAAAAAAAAAAAACTTGACGCAATTCAAAAAGTATGAAAAGGATGTGGTCCATATATTATCATTGGTATGTAAGCTTAAAGAAAAGTTTATGAATTACAGATATTTAGAATTGCGTATACCACAAATTATCACTAAATTAAACTTAATGATTTTTTTTTTTTTTACATAGACATTAATATAATTTGGTAAAAGGCAAGGAAAAGGCAAAAGCCAAGTTACTAGAAATTCTTTTGTTATTTCAGGGAGAGAAAAGCCTGAAAATGCAAGAGTATCCTTCTTTTTATGAAATAATAATCATCAAGCATAAAAAAAGAGAAACAACGCAAGAAAGAAAGGAATCTGCTTTTTATCTTGCAGTGAATAGCTTCAGTTTAGCAGTATATCAAGAGATTTTTATAAGACAACATTTTTACAACACACTGCATCATGGGAGTGGTTAGCTTGCTATTTTCCTTAATGTTGATCTTTTTATATTTAATTTTCAATGCTAATTATAATCAATTTGTTCTTTATCATAAATAGTTATTAATAATAATCATAAATATGCTGATTGGTGTCTCAGTGGCAGGGTATTTTATCAGGGGAATGTACTATAATTTATCTTATAATTTGGTGGCTGTGCTGCAACTTATCTTACAACAACTTATCCATTTAGGTGCACAATTTTCTCAAGGATGCTACAGCATAGGCGCATAAGAGCTATTTTCACCTGGTTTGGAGAGTAATGTAGCTGATAAATTGCTTCACCATGTGTGGCTTCCGAAGGAATTCATATTTGGTTTTAACACATAGCATTCATGGTGGCGTTATCTTTGCAAATGAGTATTTGATGGTCTCGTCTTTTTGGTTGTTACAGCAGGGGGTTCGTACAATGATCTAGGCAACTATGCTATATTCAATGGCTTCTGCTTACTGATCTTACTCTTGTTTAATACTCCTAATATTTGGTCTTTTTGGTTCTATATTATTATTTTTTTTGTCTGATGGGGTGGGGTCTGAGTTAAAGGCTTCAACCATGTACTCTTTCTTTGATTTTTAGTTGAGTCTTTATCTTAGATTGATTGCATACTGTTACTCTTTGTAATTTTTGTATACGGGTTCGAGTACCCCTTATATTCTTTTAATACATTTGGCTTATCAAAAAAATAATATTAAGAGAAATCTTCCAGATTTTTTTTTATTTCTGTAAAAAAATCTTACAGATTTTAATTACTAAATGACTTTACACACACTAAAGAGAGAGAAAAAGAGCAACAATGAAGTTTAATCATAAGTCTTTACATGGATTTTATTAAATAAACTAACTGGCACCTTTCAACCCATCATATCATTAAACTACACATTCCTATTAATACTAATTATAATCAATTGATGCATGAATAATTAAAGACAATAGTGCTAAATGGCTTAATAAAAAAAGGTCATACAGTAATATAATAAGATTGAGTTATTCTAATTCTAATTATACAAACTTATATACCTACTCTCTCATATTTATATAATTTTATTTTCTGTACCGTATTTATATAATTTTTATCATACCATAATTCGATCTCATTTTTCATTACCCTGTTTGAATGTTTGAATTGAATTATAAACAATTTATTTGAGTTTATTTTCTAGTTTAAGTATTTCTCTAAGTGTTTTGAAGAGCTTTGTTTACTATGTGCACCGAACAGAGAGGAAAGATATGAATGCCAAATGGTGAATGGAGACCACACAGAGACAAAGGGAACTAACATCATCCATGGAAAGGAAGGGACATACATCGAGTCACCGTTAATTTAATGAGTTATGACACAAATTTTAGATACCATTTATAATATGGTATGTATGAGTTTATCTTTATCTCTTAGTTATTCTTTATCTTCTTTGTATACATGTTTCTTCAGAGATATACTCAAAAATAAAAGAAACACATTATGATATCTCTATTTTGTATAAAAAATTCATTCCTGATATCTGTTTTTCTATTGTCAACAAGGTAGGTAAGTAAGTAACATTGACAACAACCACCACCTTGGATTGGATTGTAGAGTTTTGATGATAATTGGATTGGTCCCACGTTTCTAACTGACCCAAGCAGTGGGGTCATAGTATTAGCAGAACCAGCTCCAGCTGATTGCTCTCTCTCTCTTCTCTCTCATATTCTCTTCTTATCATTGAAGAAGTTGAAAGGCCTTGTCCCTTGTCAAGATCTGATTGCATTTTCTTCCCTCTTTACAGGGAAGAGATGGTGCTACTATTGTTGTAATCTACTTCAACTTCTCATCTTTTTGTTCCTTTTTGTTGAGGGAGACATTGTTCCAGAACAAGAAACTCACTTTAGATCTCTCATCTCACTTTGGTTCCCAACCAAACACAATAGCTAGTTAAAATCCCTCCCCTCTTTTGAACCAAACACACCCATTAGTGTTAGCAACTCCTTTTTCAGAAATCAAGTAGATCAAAGAAGAAATGGTTTGGAAAGCAAAAGTTGCAAACTTCAGGGGCATACTCGGAAACTGATAAGGCACCTCCTCTTCCTCCACCTGAGGAGATCATTATAACTCATGTTGAGAATGAAAACAGTGATGATCAGGTTGTTGAAGTTGCAACTTCCTTGAATGCTGAGGTTCAAGCTGCTGCATTTGTTCAGTTTGCCTCTAAACCGAATGATGAAGTGGCAGCAATAAAGATTCAAACAGCTTTTCAGGGATACTTGGTATGTGATGCAAATTTTATTTAAATCCATATATGTATCATTCAATTCATCTATTTTTAACTCAACATTCAATGAGAAGCATTTTCAAATGGATTTAGTTTTGATCCACCGGAAGTGTAGAGAATTTTCCATTATCAGCGAATCATGTGGCGCCACATGTTCAGAAAACTGCTGTTATCCAGGCCACTTAGGCTATTTGAATAATCCTATGCTATGCTTGTGAAGTTTCAGCATAACTTCTTGGCTCCTGCTTGTTAACGAGTAGTATCAGGCAACAGGATCTTATCCATAAGTATGCAAAAACATTCAATAGAAAACTAACTCATTTTCAGGTAGCCTAAGCTAATATATTGACACAAGTTCAGGAACACTTATAATACATGCAATCAATTGGCATGTGGTTCCTCAGAAGCTTCAGGAAAAATTGTTTCACTGTCTTCCACTCTTCCCATTGCTAATGCAAAGCAGCTAGTAGATTTATTCACCAAACCCCTGGATGCTCAGCCATTTTCCAGATTCCCCTCCAAGCTGGAAGAGAAGAATATTATCAAAAGAATTCCAGAATAGGAATTTCGAGAGAAATCATACGCAAGGCAATTTTAAAAAATAAAACAAAACAAAAACCCATATTTTTATTCATTTTTTATGAATATAAAATTTGTATTGCTATAATAACTTAATTTTTTTAATTGATCCATCATCTCAGTCACCCTAAATTTTTTCTATAGAAAAGGTAGTAAACAAAATAAAATCCCAAATTATTAATTATATTTTATTAAAAAAAATTATATTGCTATAATGAGTGAATTCTTTATATTATATAAATTCGTTACCGATTAAAATAAATTTTTTTCAAAACGAATGAATAATGAAAGTAAAATATTATTTGCAGTAAAAAGATCCAAAGATTGGTTAGGATAGTAATCTCAAAAACAAAAAATAATATCAGTAAATATTTTTACATTGCAAGCACTTATTTTTATTACAATTATATTAAAAGTTATACATAAGATAATATAGCAACTTTATAATTCTGCCAATAAATTTTAGGATAGAATCTAATATAATAAAATAAAATAAAGCATTATATTAATTCAAGTTCTTATTTATTATTTATGAACAAAAAAGTTATATTATTATTATAATTATGTTAAATGAATTCTTTGCATTATTATAATTAATGATGTTATCAATTAAAAAAGTTTTATATTATAAGTGTAAAATTGTTTACACTGACATACAGTAACATTTTGATATTTTTTTTCTAGGATTTATTTGATATATGCTGACAGTGTAAAGTTTTTTTTATACTGTCAATCAATCAGAAATTGACACTGACAGTGTATAGAAATCAAACTCTTTTTTTAATAAGTAAAAGAGAATAATAATAATAATAATAATAATAATAATAATAATAATAATAATAATAATAATAATAATAATAATAAATTATTAAGATATCATTGGATGTTTCCAATAATATAATAAATAAGAATTTCACCCAAAAAAAAAAATAGAAGTTTCGAGAGAAATCAAAAGAACAAGGCCATTTTAAAAAAAATTGCAAACCTATAAAACATAAATCCCAGGTTGGGTAAAAAAAATTGAATAAATATTTAGTAATATTAATGAGTGTGAGAGGAAGTTATACACCATGTTTCTTTAACCACTTTTTAATAAATAAAAATAGTAATTTAATATGTCATTGCAAACTAATATATTGATCCCGAGCACACGAATCCCCAAACTAAAGTTTTTTATTATATTACATTTACAACCTAATATGTTAAAAAGAAATATAATTAGTCAGTACATATTTTTGCTTAGACTTTAAATATCTCAACAATAAACATGTCGTTCATATCAAGTATTATTTTACTATCAAACCAAGAAATAAAGGTAATCAATAAACTATTAGACTACTTTAAATGCAAAAATAGAAAGAATCAATAATAATCAGAAAATTATACAAAACGAACATGAATTAAATAATATATTGAAAGAATTCAAACATGTCAAATTTTTTGGAATACTTCTTTAAAAACATTATTCTTAACAATAAAGCATGACTCACTATCATCACCACAAGTTAAAATTTTAAGACCCTTCTTATTTTTAACGCTAGAGATGACAACATATAATTGATCATGAGAAAACACTGATAGTGGCAAATACAAACCAACATTTGAAAGTGTTTGTCCTTGGCTCTTATTTATAGTCATTGTAAAGCTCAAAATGAGAGGGAACTGTCACCTTTGAAATTGAAAAGGAATTCCATGATATGAAGGAATCGTATTAATCCTCAAAATATACACCTTGTCACCAACGTTAGTTCCTGTAGAAACTTTGCAACCAATAACATTCAAACCTAACTCAATGAAACAATCAATCTTGTTCCATTACACAAACCAGAAGATTGATCAATGTTCCTCATTAACATAATAGGAACACCTACTTTCAAAACTATCTTGTAAGTAGGAAGTCCTGAACAATTGATTTGGTTAAGAAACTCAGGTGTTATCAATTCAGAAATAATCCCATTACTTCCCTCCATCTTAGAAACACGATCAGCACTGAGATGTTCCTTCTCCTCACCAGGTAGCAATGCTAAAACATAGTCATTAACTTTGTGTACAATTTCCAAAGTTGGAACTAATATAGCTCTATCTTCAAAAAACTTATAATCATTGATACTTTCCATTAAATTAGGATACGTGGAGCAGACAATACTCTCAATATGGTTCGAACTATTTGATAGACATCAATTTCAGCCTCTCCGTCATTATCAAATCCCAATTTCCCATCACCAATATCAAGAATCCATTGTGCAAACTCTATAGTTTCTTGTTGGCTAACAACATCAGATTCAATCCGCAACCTCATATTTTTAGTTAATCTCATTACTTTACCATATTTCCACAGTAAAGATGAATTGATAGTTTCTATGACAATATCAGCCCTACTTGCTTTAGGAACTACAGCTAATATTTGCCTAAAATCACCGCCAAGCACAACAACCTTCCCACCAAAAGGTTTATATGAATATTCAACACGAACACCTTTCATAATATCTTTCAAAGTCCTATCAAATGCCTCAAAAGCCCATCTATTAACCATAGGCGCATCATCCCAAATAATTAAACTAGCTTCACGAAGCAAGTCTGCTCTAAAGCTATTTTGCTTGATATTACAATATGATTCCTCGGTCAAAACCAACGGAATAGGAAACATTGAATGAGCAGTCCTCCCCCCAGGTAGTAGAAGTGAAGCAATGCCTCTAGAAGCAACATTTAGAACAATCTTACTTTCAGAACGGAATTTGTAAGATAGTGTATTCCACAAAAAGGTTTTTCCAGTACCACCAAAACCATCAACAAATAGAAACCACCAGCTCCATTTAAGACAACAGTAACGATTTCTTCATATATTGATCTTTGACCATAATTCAGTTGCCCTAAGCATTCAGCATGCCTTTCAAACATATGATCTCTATCGTAATCAAGCTCACGAACAATATAGATATTCGTAAAATCAGGTAAATCATGACTACTAGGGTAAGGAATATTTTAAAAATTCTTCAAAGACTTCCCATTCATGCGCAACAATTTTTCAATCTCTACTAAGCACAACATCTTTAATTGATCTGGATTCAAATGTAGACCTACATTTAAAAAAAAATACACACTCAGGTATGTATATATATATACATATATATACACACAAACATACATATACTTTAAACTAACAAATACACTAAAATTAGAAACTTCTAAATCAAAAACAAAACATTAACAATACAAGTTATCCAATTATATCAATCAATACCTCGATATTGCAAACTTTTCCAAACTTTTCCATCTGTCATGTAGAATACCATCTGCTAATAGCTCTCATGTCTCTTCCCATACCTTTCATGATCTTCAATACTATTAGACAATAATAAAGTAACAAAAAGCCTCCTAATGTATAGCCCAGAGGCCAAAGAGGACACCTCATGCAATCCATTAACAAATTCTTTATCATCAGATAATAAACCCAGAGCAGGCACCTTGGAAGGTATCATGTGTGTGACCATTAATAGTTTTCAAACTATCATAACTGCTGGGGCCTTTTGTATATATTAAGCAACAACCTCATGTAATAAGCTTCCACTGTACCTAGAGGCACAAAATTCAATCGACCAATCATCTGTCCTTTTTTCCTAGGATGCCACTCATTTTCTTGAGGAAAGTAAACAAATCTTGATGGGAATTCAACATAGGTTAAATTCCTAGGACCAGAGTATCTAGAATTAGCTTCCATCCAAGCCAGGAACATGGTTTTCTTATTTTTTTTCCATTCAATAACATCATCAATGTTATCATTCTCATTGAAAACTACAAATTGTCTTCTAGGAAGGTGGAAGGTCAACCGTTGCACTGCAGGCCATCTCTCGTGGATATCAAAAGCAAAAAGTCTCCAAGCAGACTCACATGGTGATAAATATTGACAATCATAGTAGTCTTTAATCTCATCAATCACTTGATGCTGATCTACAGTTGAACCATCGGTAGTGATAGAAACAATGATACGATCAGGACCCTTACTAATATATTTAAACAAATATTTAATGCAATCAGATTTATTGCAATATTCTATACTAATATGAGCCTGATATCGCATCAATAACCTAGGATTTTAAGGGACAACATAATGATTGTCCAACTGAACACTGCCTTTTGTTGAAGTAATTCGCCTTTTGTTGAAGTAATTCCAGTATCTCATCTTTTGTAAACTGGATACCCATCATCATCAAAAGATGTTCGATCAACAAATCTCTTTGGAAAGTACTTTGAACATTTCCCACCTTTCATGCAAGGAGAGTTACGGTTGAGACTTCCACATGGTCCATGAAGCATAAAATTTGATACAACATTATGTAACTCAGGAAACCTACTCTTATCCGGAAGTTCAGCTGATATAACAGAGTCAATAAAATCAATACACTGTAAATTTTCTTTGTCTTCTAGCCACAATATTTTATGGGCATGTGGCAAACCTCTTTTTCGAAACTCAATAGTATACATTCCTACAAAGTAGGAAACAAAGACATATATATAAATGATCAGTTATTGTATTTTTAATATAAAAAAGTTCCAAAAGTAAAGGACCAAAATAAATAATCTAGGAGACAAACCTGCAACAACCTTTCCAAAGAAATCACCCTTCTTAAAATCAAATAACTTATGCTCCAACTTCATATGAAAAACCCTACATGCAATATCAACCCGATCGGATGTAGTGAGGCCCCTTTCACTAACAAACTGATGAATTTCATTCCATTTTGGATTACACGTGAAGGTTACAAATAAATATGGATACCCAAATGGCTTACATATTGCCACAGCATCTTGACAATTGTTATACATGTAGCGACGCCCACCAGTAAATGAAGATGGAAGAATTACACGTTTTCTGTGTGTTGTTTTGCAGAAATTGGAGAAAGACTGTGCATATCTGGCTATAATGAAGCTTGGATGAATTAGAGCCTTAAAAGTGAAGAAAATGAGCTAAACAGAGCCTATCATGGCCTAGCCGTGATGCCCATCACGACCATGATCGGGTAAAACTGAAAAGGCAGAAAGGCTGAAAACAGAGTCTGTCACGGCCTAGTCGTGATGTACATCACGGCCGTGACCCAAAACCACCACAAGTCAGAGACCATCACGGCTTGGCCGTGATGGAGATCACGGCCATGAAATGGAGGCTCGCAACGCGAGCATGAGCTCGCCACGCGAGAGACTGAAAAGTGCGAAAGTGCGGAAAAATGTCATCATCACGGCCTGGCGTGATGGCCATCACGGCCGTGACGCACGACGGACCTATAAATAACAAGACACGGCAGAGACAGAAAAAGGGGATTTTTGCAGAGGCTTGGAAACCCTAAAGAGGGTGATGGGTGGGGAAGGCTGGGACCTTAAAGATGACATCTCTCTGCTCTTGGATTAGAAGGAGATTGAAGGATTCGTCATGAAGTTTTCTTTCTCTCTTCTCTATTTCCCTTTTGTAGACATATTCATGTATAGCTAATTCCCCCATTGTTGGGTTTAGATGTAGCTTTTCTAAACTTGATTGTTAATTGATTTGATTTCAATACAAGTTTCTATTTCTTTATGAGTATGTGATTCTGTGTTTAATGCTTTCCTTGGCTTAGCTACCCATAGGAATGATATGTTGCTTTGATAGATAAGCCTGAAAGGTTGGTGTTAAGGCATGCTCATGAATCATATGCCAAGTAGTCCAAGAATCTAGACATAGGTGTTGGCTGCTTGCAATCTTATAAGTCTTGACTTAATGCAAAATCTCAGATTAATCCACCTAAGACATTAGGGTTTAATTTGGGGTTTTAGGCTCAATGCACCTAAGACATTAGGCTTGAGTACTTTAGAAAAGGCTTGATTGGCATAATTGAATTAGGACTTGTGTTGTTAGCCATTTCATTGCAATCAAGGGAGGATTAGTGTAGTCTAAACCTGACAATCTCAACCGTTATAAATTCTGCACTCCAAGTGTTTGTTAAAAGTCCAAAAAGACCAAAAATATTGTATTGCTTGTTTTCTGTTTTGATATCTCATACCATAGTTTAGTCTAGATAGTTGTTAAGTTTGTGAATTGGTAATTGACAACCAATCCCTGTGGATACGATAGCCGATCTCACCACCGTATTACTTGATTGCGACGAGGTGCACTTGCCTTTATTCTAAAAATCACGCAACAGTTCCTCATGTTCCTCCTTGCTCTTGGAGTACACTAAGATGTTATCTATAAACACCACCACAAACTTATCCAAGTAAGGGTGGAAGGTCTTGTTCCTGTAGTCCATGAAGATCGCATGAGCATTGGTCACACCAAAGGGCATAACCAAGTACTCATAGTGGCCATATCGCGTCCTAAACGCTGTCTTCGGGATGTCCTCAGACTTGACCTGAATCTGATGGTACCCTGACCTCAAATCTATCTTAGAAAAGACGCAAGCGCCCATCAACTGGTCCATGAGATCATCAATCCTAGGGAGGGGATACCGATTCTTTATGGTCACCTTATTGAGCTGTTGATAGTCGACGCACAACCTCATACTACCATCCTTCTTTTTCACCAACAACACAGGTGCTCCCCACGGAGACACACTCGGCATAATGAACTGCTTCTTCATCAGGTCCTCCAACTGTTCCTTCAACTTAGCAAGCTCTACAAGAGACATTCTATAGGGTGCTATGGAGATTGTCCCGGTGCCAGGCACTAAATCTATGGCAAACTCAACATCTCTCTCTAGGGGTAAGTTATACACATCCCCCGGGAACACTTCAGGAAAATCCCGCATAATCGGCACGCTGGCGACATCAGGAGGGCAGCTCTCTACTTCTAGGGAAGCTAACATCATGTATACCTGGGCTTAGTCTTTCACCGAAGCTTGAACTTGGCTGGCAAAGAGAAGGTCCGAATCCTTAGACTCCATTGGAGTTCCAAAAACCAAGGTTTCATCAAAACAGTTCAAAAGGACATGGTTGGAAGATAACCAGTCCATGCCAAGAATAATATCAAGGTCTTTCAGGGGCAAGCATACAAGATCAGAAACAAAGGTTTTATCATTTATGACTAAATGACAGTTCTTGCATGCATAAGAAGTGGAAACAGGTTTATTTGTAGGTGTAGACACAAGCAAATCAAACTCAAGAAAGGTAACAAACAATTTAAGACTCTTGACCCTATCATGCGAGTGAGTAGCACCCGAATCATACAATACAGTCAATTGAGTTCCATCAATAAAACATGTACTTTGGATCAAGTCATCAGACTCGGGAGGCTTCGGCTCCACTAAGAGTAAAGACTCTTCCAGTGGTCTTCAGTTTGTTGGCCTGAGACTTCTGATTCTTGCTAGCGTTGGGAAGCTCTGCCTTGGCTCCCTCGCATTCACGGCTGATGTGACCCGACTTGCCACACCTGAAGCAAATCACAGTTGACTCCTTGCACTGGGAAGAAAAGTGATCCGAAGCACCACACTTGCCACACCTCATAGGTCTAGGGGCATTAGAGAACCCGCCCTTAAACCTATCATGCTGAAACTGTGGCTTCTTGCCACGCTGCTTGAAGTCCTTGCCGGTCGGAGCATACCGCTGCTTACCCTTGTCCCTCTGAACAGTCTTCTTGCCACTCTGATTATCCGATCCTCTGGAATTGTCAACTCTAAACTGACTAGCATCCTCATAGATCCCGCACTTGTTGACCAAAATCGGGAAGATTCTAATCTCCTGGTAGCTGATGGCTTGCTTGATTTCAGGTCGGAGTCCAGCCTCAAACTTGACGCACTTGGAGCGGTCATCTGTCTCGTGCTGGTAAGGAGTGTAGTACCTCGCCAGCTCCTCAAACTTGGCTGCATACTCACCACCAGACAATGATCCCTGTCTCAAGGCCAAGATCGAATAAACAATGGATATTGCAAGGGAAGGAATGATTTATGAGTCTCAGGAATCCTTTGGAAACCACCATCTTGACTACGTAATATAACGTCTCTACCACAATCGCAAGCATCAAAATCACCAATGATCAAAGCAGCAACTTCATCCACTATTGGTAGATTATACATGCGATCATCAACAGGACGATTTCTAAACAATCGTATTGTTACATTATCTTCCTCAATAACATCCCTAACTCTTCTAAAGGATTTAGCTACTTTGTTAAACTGGTCTATCGTTTCCATCAATTCTTTAACCAATAAAGGATCAAGCTTTGTTTTTTCTGAATCAAACCTGAAATAATTTATTAGAATTCCTTAATTTGTATCAACAATGATTCAAAATATTTAGAATGAGTTGAAAAATCAATAAATATAATAATACTACATACCTAAAAATATATTAAATTTTTTTTTTGGATAACATTCATAATTAGATATCAAAGAATTGACAAACAATAAACAACTGTATAGAATGAAAGATGGACTATAATACCTGAAATGAGACATTCGATTTTCGACTTCATTTTGTGTATCATATATATACAATTGCACAAATCTAGGAACTTGGCTATCAGTGGGCAATAGACTTCCTATCCGATGATAATTTTGTCCACCAAGAACAAATTGAGGAGGTCCATTACCAGAATTCACACCAATTTTAACTTTACCTCCCAATGAGGTGAACGCAAACATACTGTTGCAGGAGCGTATATTTTCTAGCAAATGGCTGCTTCTCGAATCTAATCCATGAATCAAGTTCCAAATTAGAGAAGGAGGCCTAGACAAATATTTTAGTTTAATTTTTCCCTTCAAACAACATATCAAAAAAGTAACACTCGAAGAAGTTTTACTTTTCTCTGCACGTTCATTAAACCAAACCAAAGCACCACAATGTTGGCAGCAACAATTCATGCTTCCAAGATCCAAATAACCTGACACATTACAAATTTTGATACCATTCACAATTTTAAAAACGAAAACAATAACACAAAAATAACACCTATAATACAAACACTACAAAAAAAACACATGTTTAGCGACCGACATATTTGGTCGCTAAACTATGTAAATCGGTCGCTATTTATTTTAGCAACCGAATTAGCGACCGATTAATGGTGGTAGCTGAATACCTGATCGCTAAGCTTTGAGCGACCGGATTAATATTTCGGTCGCTAAATGGCGACCGTAATTTCGGTCGTTAAATAATAAAAATAGTCGCTATTCGATTGGTCACATTGTTTTGGTAACAATTTTTAGCGACCGATAATCGGTTGCTATTTCGGTCGCTAATTTTGGTCACTATTACCCTATATTAGCGACGGATTTTCAGTCACCATACCACATCTTTTAATGTTAAATAAAGTTTAGGGACCGAATTATTGGTTTCTAATTCGGTCGCTAAACTGGTTATTATTAAAAAAAATTAAATTAAATTTTTAAAATAAAATTTGTTTTCTATTTTTCTTTAAACGTTAGCAAAATTACTAATAAAACACACCAAATTACTAATGAAATATACAATCATAAGAAATAATAAATATATATAAAAATAATAATCCAAAGTGTCGTACAAAAATCATTTATAGTAAAAAATATGGAAAAAAACAGTCATGATGAGGGGGAGGTGGAGGAATCCACTCATCCTCAGCGTCCGTACCACCGACGTCTGCTAGCCGATCGTCCTCTGCGCAGCGACATCGATGGTGGCGGCGAGGCTCGAGGAGCGGCAGCAGGCGACACAACCGTCAGAGCATCACCCTGAGCAACTGCAGTATGGATCCTCATCTGCTCCAACACCAGCCGCAGTGTCTGGCCCTGCTCGATGCTCGCCTGCATCAGCTGCTGGTGTGCCTGAGTCAACTGTGCAATCTGGTTCGCCATCTGTTGCTCTCTCTCGCTCTTCTCCCGAAGCTCCGCGTTCAGCTGCGTGATGGTGTCCTGCATTTGGTGGAACTGCTCCTGAGGGACGGTATCGGCGTAGGAAGGAGCAGGTGTGCCGGATGATGAAGCGATAAACTCGCCTCCCAGGTGTCCGAGGCCATACACGTGGCCCTTCTTGTTCCTGCCCCCGACGACCTCCAAATAAATGGCATTATCATCGACGGAGATAGGAGAGCTAGGCCCATCACCGGTCAAAGCCTCATCTTGTGACTGTGAGGCACGTGATATGGCATCGTCTTTCTTCTCGTTGAAGCCCACCTACAAAGTATAGTTGAAGAGATTTAGTTAAAATTATATCCAATATTAACAAATCATTTATTATAAATTACAAGTAAACACTAAATTGTTTTTTTGCTTACAGCATAGTTACGGGCCTTGTCGTTGACCCATGTCCCCGACTTCAACTTCTTCGTCCTCTCCACCAACTCCATAGCAGTGGGGGCCCACTGTTTCTGTGCTTTTTGCACAGAAAAATATAATCTTAAATTCATAAGAATAATTAAAAATGGAAACTAATTAATTAAATAGTATAATAAGTCAAAAGTTTAATGTATTACCAGCTCGTCGTAGTGGGCGGCGACTGATTTAGACCCGCCGGTCCAAGCACATGCGCTACCATCAGAAGCTCGATTACGCCGAGCTGTGGCCTGGATCTCCTGGAACTTCTCGTGCCCAAGATCGGTCCAGCTGCCTCCTAATCTCAGGATCCACCCACTTCCCCTTATTCTGACCCTTCCTCAGCTTGTTCGTCAAATTCTTCATGACCAGTGAGCCTTTATGCTCAAATATGTCCCTGACGAGAGCCTCTAAACCTACGTCCCACCTATACTCTTTCTGCAACGTACAGTTGTTAGGCAATTCGTGTGTGTGTATATATATATATATATAATGTAAATTTAATTTAAATAACTTAATAAATTGTTACATTAAACTCTAGAAACAATTGATCCCTATGGCCCCCTGGGATGGCCTTCCATGTAGGTCATGGACCATCAAACTTGCGTCGCAGGATCTTCGATATCGAATCAGAAGGGCCCTTCGCGGGCAGAAAGCTGCAGCAAAATTAGAGCATTAATAAATGTTATAAATAAATTTAAAAAACAAGTAAATAGAAATTAACGATACTTTATATATATTAAAAAATTAAATTAGCTTACTCGTTATCCTCCCTGGGGATAAGAAGAATCCTCCTGTCGGATGGACCATGACTCTCTTGTCCCGATGATGATGATGGTCCTGTCGTAGGTGTGGATGATGAGGGTGCAGCCTGTGTCCCGACCACATGAGGCTGGGTAGGGGGCGCAACTCCATCACCCTGAGGTGTCCCGTCCACAGAGGTGCTGGTAGGGTGGTCTCGATCTGAAGGCTGTGGGTCGGCCGACGAAGGGACTCTCGCAGCACGACCTCCACGACGACCCCTACCTCTAGAGGAATCTGCCATCTGTGAAAAAAAAAATGAAAAGATGATTACACAACAGTGTAAATAATACAAAAATAAATTACCTAAGTAGAATGACATTTACACAATGAATTATGACATAAATAAATTACCTAAGTAGAATCTTCGTCACTAAAGTCACCCTCACTGTCATCAGTATCACTTGATCGGAATGTACCTTCGCTAGATGCGTCCAACTCGGATTGATCCATTAACTCTCTTTCAACTTCTTCCCCATTTCCGGAAATGTCCGCCAGAGAATTAACAATAATGTCCGACGTAATTTGCAACGATACGTGGGGTCTTGAAAACTCATCATCTTGGTACGGAGCATCTTTTTCAGGCTGGTTGATTACATTATCAGTAATTATACTGCGAGCCTTTATCTTAATAACACCCAACCAGCCATGATGCCCTTCGGGATATGGCGAGTAATAAACTTGCTCTGCTTGTTGTGAAAAAATGAATGGGTCGTACGCCTTATTATACCTTCGAGACAGCCTAACTTGAACAATACCATAATTTTTATCTATTTTTGTCCCTACGTCAAGAGTAGGATCAAACCAATCACATTTGAAGATAACTAACTTCATCATGGGGAAACTGGTATAATCGAGTTCAAGGATGTCAGTTAGAACCCCGTAGAAATCATCCTCTACATTGCCATCAGTGGCTCGCACACAAACACCATAGTTACACGTCTGCATTCCTTCATTCCATGTTTTTGTGTTAAATTTATATCCACAAAATTGACAACATGTTATGCTTTACACTGAATCATCCTTATAGTACAACATACATCCATTCGGGCAACAATCAATTTTCAAACACCCCAGACCCAAATTTTCCATAGACTTCTTAGCATGATAAAAACTAGTAGGCATCCGATTGTCTTCTGGCAACGCCTTGGACACTGACCTGGTGAGGCGATTAAAACAGCCTTCTTGCATATTGTAGTCAGATTTGATACTCAACCATTCCATGCACATCGACAACTCCGTGTACTCCCGACATCCTTCCCACAATGGAGATCGTGCAGCACTCAGCATATCATAGAATCTTTGAGCTTCGAGATTCGGATTCTCCTCTATGTATTAGGAACCCATCCCACCATCTTGTCCCCCATCTTCTTCTAGTATAACACCAACCGATGGTCCAGCATGATCCATTATCATCTGCTCGTATGGATTCAATTCTTCCCTCCGGTCACCACTTCTATAGTACGAACCTTCAAACACAATCGGGTTTAAATCAGGCAATGTCTCACCATGGTTACTCCACCAATAGTAATCAGGCATGAAGCCCTTCTCAAAAAGATCGGCTACAACTCCATCCACGCTTTTGAAAGATTGACACTTGCATCTTTTGCAAGGACACCTCAATTAATCACCGCCCAACCGTATAAATCTCTCCTGGCTAACAACAAACTCTATAAACTCACCCACTGCAACTCTATACTCTTCCCTAAGACGTTTATTCCGATCCAACCTACGATACATCCATTTTCGATTCTCCGGAATATCCATTGCTGGCAATTAAATAGCCTGACCAATCCTACAATAACACTTATATATTACGGTGCTTTCCAATAACTCCATCAATCTCGTTCTTATGACAAGGTATGAACCTATCCCATTCGAGAAGAAACCTTTGCCACACTTGGCTAATAATAGTTATTCCCATATTCAAATACCTTATACTTGACAAAATTTTGGCAGCATTTCCCATCGGTCTCCAAGTACACGACTCGAGCACGGTGAGAATCACCACGATCAAGTATGCACCAGGAGAACAAAAGGAAATGCATCAGACCGAGATTTCAACAAGTATATAAGGCATTTGAACATTGAAATGACTATTGTACGAGTGTGAAAAAGGTTTTTTTCCCAAACTGTCCCACTTGGACAATTCAAGATTCAATACAATGAGCATGCATACCTTGATAAGTTACGCTTGCTCGTTAATATTGAATCTCAAATCGGAAACTAATACTTTCGTAAATTAATTATTATCTCTAACAAAATAAAACCATTAACCTATAAATATTGCAACATTGTTGAGCTTATATAAATTGCAGCGTAAATCAATACAAACTTAGATTAAATATTGTAGCAAACATCCTATTGAGCTCCGCTCTCCACTAACAAGTAGCAGTTAATTGTCAAACACATACATAATTTCTAAATTATCAGCACACAACCAGCATCCCGCCTTTCGGACAGGATCACATCCTGTTGAGCTTCGCTCTCCACTAACAAACAACACATATTGACAAACACATGCATAAACATTAAATTATCAGCATACAATCAGACTAGATCACATCCTATTGAGCTCAGCTCTCCACTACCAAACAACACGATAATTCACATAATACATTAGAAGCACCACACATATCAGTACCTATTAGACAAAGCAAAACCTTAAAAGAGATTATTGAGAGAACTTACCTATTCGACAAAGCAATACCAAGTAAGGATAAGGGAGGAGCCGCGGACAACGAAGATCAGACAAGGACCTATAATGCATAAATAAAAATAATCGTGTCAGAGCTGAAATGACAGCATTTGATAATATTACTTTAACCTTATACTAATTTGATATATATTTTTATAAACCAAATTTCATTTTGAGATTTTCACTTAAAAGAGTTGTAATTTACTTTTGGATCCATGCAGAGTTGGGAGACCAACCAGTGAAGAATTTCCAATGCAGAATCCGTCACGGTCTGGCCGTGATGGCCATCACGGCCGTGACAGACCAACCAGTGAAGAAGTTCCAAGGCAGAATCCGTCACGGCCTGGCCGTGATGGCCATCACGGCCGTGACAAACCAACCAATGAAGAAGTTCCAAGGCAGAATCCGTCACGGCCTGGTCGTGATGGCCATCACGGTCGTGATGCACATTACCAAATCTTATACCCAACAAACACCCAGGTAGAGAAGCACAAAAAAAAAGGACAAGACATTAGAAAATCAGCTTTTCTATCAAGTTGTAGTGCCCGTGAACACAGCAAGGCCACAATTACCAAGTATCTGCTAGCCACACACAACATATAGCAGCAAACTAGGACCAGCAGGAGAAACTCCACACGACTTACCAAACAAAGCCAAGACTAATATACATCAAATAGAACATATATCAGAAACCATCTAAGAAAATTATGAAAAAAACACTAAAACTATAACTCAAAAGCACACCCAAGTCATTGCTACCAAGCACATGCTGATGGATCAAGTCTAAAAGATTCAGAAACTTCACAGCTTAAAAATGATCAAAGCATACATAAATATATACACGTGACATATACAATATCATTGAAATAGTAATTCATTTGCTCGAACAAGCTTCAGCAGATGCAATAAAAGATTGACAAGGAGACCCGGGAGGAGACAAGCCTTGCACAGTTAGCATGGTTTGGCAACCAAATCCATGAACCATTTAAGTCCAAAAATCAAACACATGCAATTGAGAAAACCGACCATAAAGTTATCAAAATTACATTTGCTTTATTTTAATGACACGAAATTCAATATATTGTTAGCAAGTGCAACAGCAACAAGCCAAAATCATAGGAGCTAAACATGAAAATCAAGACAACCCAACGTGGAGACAAGAAATATAAACCCACAGTCCAATCAACTGAGAAACAAGAGATGATACAAAACTACACCAAGGGAATAGTCAAAAGAAGAAACTAAAATCATAACACCGTGAAACAAGGTTTAAAACTTAGGCATGCCAACCATCTACTGTTCAGAAAAGCTTGTCATGCATGCCACCTTGTCGACAGGTTAAATTGGTGCACCCCACAATGCTACTTCAAGTTGGACGTGTTTTACCTATAAAGGTAGATATGGAGTCTGGACAACCAATCCCATGCCTTTGTATGATAATAGTAAAGGAACACGGGAATCCAACTTAAACCTAAAACTGCACATACTACCCACTACCGTGCTCTAGAAACCACAAACCGAGTAACAACAAGCCCCCCTGTCAGAAGAAAAAGAAAAGACAAGAGGAACAAATCAAGCCAAGTCTATCATAATACACAATGGGCCTGATTGAAAATTTATCACAATGCTACATGATATTATGGAAATATAACAAATAAAGATATGAAGCAGCTAAAACCTCCATGGTAGATGCACCTGATACTTCCACATCAGACTGCTCCAAACTACTTATAGACACACTGTCCCTATGAAACTTACTGTCATTCTACTTTGAAAACAACCTCCTAATTAGCTGAATGTCCAATCTCTAATTAACTCAGCACTGATTCTGAGTTTACATGGCCATTACCCCCAGAATCTCCTTAGTTGAATCTCCCTTACCCTTGCTACCAAATATCCATTATGTTAGAGAAACAGAGAATGAGAGAAGAGGAGAGAAGACAAGGTAGCTTACCCTTGGTGGTGGTGGTGTCACCGGAGCTGCGGACAGTGGTGGCTCAAGGGAGGCGGCTCAGGTGCGCTACAGAGACAGAGAGACATCAGAAAGAGAGAGAGAGAGAGAGAGAGAGAGAGAGAGAGAGGGAAGGTGGAATCACTCACCGGAGGTGGCCTGGCGGTGACCGGATCACAGACGTCGCGTGGTGGCAGGGAGGAGCAGAGCGTGCAAGAGAGAGAGAAGAAAAGAGAAAGAATGAGAGAAATGGGGAAGAAAGGGGGAGGGCTTGCGATTTAGGGATTTTAGTTTTAGCAACCGAATTATTCGGTCGTTATATCGGTCGCTAAATGGGTTACTTTGAATTTTGAATTCATAAATTCAGTGATCGATTTAAAATTCGATCGCTAACACGCTCTATCTTAAATTTTTTATGCGCCATTTAGCGACCGATTTAATATCGGTCGCAACTATAAAATATATTTAAGCCGTTGCATTTAATTCGGTCGCTAAAAAATCATAAATTTTTGCCTTTTATTTTCCTTCATTTTGCGACCGAAATAAAGACCGATACCTCTGCTACGCTATATTTCGGTCGCTATTTCGGTCGCAATATCAACTCTAATCAGTGTTTGATTTAGATCCTATAATCGGTCGCCATTTCGATCGTAAACAGCAACCACCAAATTCGGTCACTATTTTCGGTCGCTAAATGAGCTTTTTTTTATATTGAAATACACATATGTATATATATATGTGTGTGTGTGTGTGTGTGTGTGTTTATAAGATTAAAATAAATACCTTCAATTTCACCTTCATCAAATAAAGTGTTCACTTCTACTTCAACATTTGGATCAATGACTTGATCTCGAATATCTATTCATTAATTTTAAAAACATTGACAACAACAAAAAGATTGCATGAAAAAATTAAAGTATAAAAAATTCATAAAATCAAAACACATAACATATAAATAATTTTAATATATATAACATTAAAATAAATACGTTCATTTTCACCTTCAACAAATAAAGTGTTCACTTCTACTTCAACATTTGGATCAATGACTTGATCTCCAATATCTATTCATTAATTTAAAAAACATTGACAACAACAAAAAGATTGCATAAAAAAATCAAAGTATAAAAAATTCATAAAATCAAAACACATAACATATAAATAATTTTAATATATATAACATTAAAATAAATACCTTTATTTTTACCTTCAGCAAACAAATTGTTCACTTCTACTTCATCATTTCGATCAATAACTTGATCTCCAATATCTATTTATTAATTTTAAAAGTTTTTTTTTGATAAGCTATTGGTTTTAAAAGTTATTGACAACAACAAAAAAGATTACATAAAAAAAATTAAATTATAAAAATTTCATAAAATCAAAACATATATCATATAAATAAATAATTTTAATAATTGGAATACCTGGAAACTATTAATAGCAAAGTATTTTCTCCTTTCTTTAAAAAAAAAAAAGCAAAGTACTTTCTCCTAGAACACATATCCACAGATATAGTTGGTTGATGTATATTCTCTACCGGTGAATTCACTCCTTTTAAATAGAATAAACCTGCATTTTCAAAACATAATTGCAACAAATTTTAAAAGCATAAAAGGTTATTAAAAAATTCCTTAATAAATTAAAAGTCATTCGGAAACATTAAATTGCAATTGCAAAAAAATGAAGGCAATTGCACAAATGAAATTTAAATAATGTAACAAAAGGTTAAATACTAATTTTAATAACATTTTTTCCTCGATAAATAAAAAATATTAGCAAGTTAATCAACACTTACCATTCTCAATAGAATGTAGAGGATTTACAAAACTACTACATGGTGTATATCTGTCTTTTTGTAATACTGCTTTGACACCTTTATCAATTAATAACAAACATTAAAATTCCCAATCAACATAAATATTTTGTGTAATAATTTGTTTTAAAAATACCATAATAAAAGGAATTATAATGATATAAACCTGTATTTTCTTGTTGACGTCTTTTTTTCTTCTCTCTAATCAAAGACATCCTGCTATGCCTAGCATTTTTTCCACCAGAACTAAATCCACCATTCATCGTTGTACCCCTCAACATTGCTCATTATTTATTAACTAAAAGAAACATTGAAAAAAATATGAAACAAATTATGGATATAAAAAATAATATAGGTATGAGCACTATCATTATTTAAAAGTTCATTTTTTTTTGCAACATTACACTCAAGTAAACAAAATGTAACCATCTAAGAATAAATAAATTGATTAAGTGTACTTAATTTCAGTGGGTCCCATAATGTGACAATCAAGAATAAATTGATCTATTATTCTTAACTAGAGTTGCTTACCCGTGCTAAACGTACAGGTACAGTTTCATAATGTCAAAACAAACGATTTTATAGCACTCAAACCAATTTAACTTGAGTAAAAGTAACTATCAGAGGCCCAAACGATTTTATCCATTATCAGTTAATGTAATACTAATAGGCCCATTTCTTTTTGTTTTTGGTTAACCTAATAGGCCCATTTCATCACAAAGGGACGACTAAAACACTTGAAATTTCATTCCCACTATTCACAAGCAACCCTAATTTAGGATTGAATGACTCATGCACTGCCACTGTCGCTGGGGAAAACGAACTTCAACTTGTAAGTGTTCTTCCAGCCTGTTCCATGCATTTCATATACATTCCCGCAACAAATTGCTGGTACTACCATCCTCCTCTGCAATTGTTACGGAGGTAATCATTCCATTTATACTTTGGTTTCAATCTGTGCTCCCTTTTCTTTGATAGCTTTTATTTAATCCTACTACCGAAAAATAATTTACTAATCACAAAGTCTATAATAGACACAAATAAGTGATTCAAAAACATGTTTATATAATGGTGAATTTCATGGCACCACCTTTCGCAAGGGGATAAGTAAATTATAGTTAGTTTAGTAGATTTTTTATAGAAGAAGTTTATGCAAAAGTCCTGTATCAATTCTCAATAAAGTATAAATACAACATTTTTTATGATATAAATATATAATATCTGCTTGAAATAGAAAATAACCAACCTATTTTACTGTCTTTTATATGAGACAAATATAGAGTACAGTTTCTTCTATATGAGATAAACATCAATCAGTTGTTTAAGTTAAACAACCACTTAATGTTATGAAAACAAATATGGATGATCTTAAGTGTTGATTTTATTCATCATGTATTGACTCTGTTGCAGAAGGAAAAGATAACTATTAGACAGCACAACCAAGAGTATGCACTTGATTATAGATGGTATTAACAACAGAACAATTTAAAATGGGATTGAATCATATAATAAATTTATTTTATTTTTTTACATTATAATGCAAGTACTAAGTACAGAGAAGGAAGACAATTATATATGGTGTAATGTTTGTACTGTAATTGTATTGTATTTATAAATAAGTTGAAAAAATAATAATGTGTAATGTTAACTTTCAAAAACCATAGCGAACTTCAAAGTTTGGATGTTTGGTAGTGGTCTTGCAGATTTCAAATAATGGCAAATTGTAGCATCTCTATCTCAAATGAGCCTATGAGTAGATTTAATGGAGCAATATATCCAGATTTGGTAATTAGCCTTGAATTATAATGTCGTGTTTTTTTCTTAAAACATTCAAATATAATCTATTTTTTGCAACTTGTTAGGATGAAATGATGATCCCTCCAGAATTTGTTCAGTACTGGCAAGAACAAATTAAGGTTGGTAGTTGTTTTGTAATAGATCCTGGAAACAACACAATTAGTCTTGCAATTGAGTTGGATGATAATAAGTATGGAATAATCACCCATGACATGAGAAAGATATCTGAATTTTATGGTCTCAACGACAAACATTATGCATATTTCAAATATGTAGGAAACAATTATTTTTTCATCAGGATTAGCAATCTGGATGGTGAGGAGATTGATTACCCATTAGCAGGATCCGACATTAAAATAGATGACCCTTTCTTGTATGAAGTGCTCCCAAATCAAACAGGTATGCAGAGAATTGAGGAACCAATTGAAATATCATCAGATGAAGATAATATCCCATCTGTTGAATCCACAGAAAATTCATGGACTTTGAAAGTGAAGGAACCTGCAAACTTTAAAAAGAATCCATTGGTAAATCCTCTAGTTTTATTTTATAATTAATACACCTTAATTGGTGATTCATTAATGCTTATATAAATGTTATGTTTTATTTGGGACACCATAGGTAATTCCTACAAGGACTGTATGTCAATTCTTTATGAATAAGCAGAGGACAATAATAATCGAAGATGAATCCAAAACATGCCACAACTGCAAGCTATTGAGAAACTTGGACCGTAGGGGCACTGAATGCTATGTTGCTGGACATAGATGGTATAAATTCTGCAAGAAAAGTGGGATAAAGGAAGGAGATAGGGTGCAATTTACAGTAACGGGAGATTCAACAAAGATAAGTGTGAACATCATTCGGGCTTGATAATCTAGCAAAAACAGAGAAGCCTTAAGCAGTTTTTTTTTTCCTCAACTTGATATTAGTTTTATGCCATATTATCACAAGAACTAGTAAATTGATGACTGTACTGAAGATTTTGTTGTTTTGTCTGTTTTACTACATCCTGCATGTTTCTAATTTTAAACGATGATAATGTTAGCACAAAATTTTAATTGCTAAATTTATATTAAGATTAGTTATTTCCTTATACAGACTTGAGATAATTTTCAAGTGAATATTTTAAAAAAAAAATTAACCAGATTTACTTAAATTATAGATAATGCAATAACACTTTTATTAAAGTATTACAACTCAATAAAGGCATATTATTTTGATAGTGCATTTTGTAAATACCAACTAAGAATTGGAGCTTTAGAAAAAATAAGAGAAATATATAATAAAACAAATACTTTAAATAACATAAGTAGAACATTTTGAATCAAACCTGTCCAAAAACTTTTCTATAGACAACATTCTTAACCAAATTGCACGCCTCACCATCTTCATTACAACTTAGAATCTTCAAACCACTCTTACATTTAACTCTAGAGATGGCAACCTATAATTGGCCATGTGAAAAAATAGGAGCAGGTAAATATAGTCCAACATGAGATAATGTTTGTCCTTGGCTCTTATTTATAGTCATTGCAAAGCTAAGTATTAATGGGAACTGACGTCTGGGTAACTTAAATGGCCTTGTGTGATCTGAAGGTTCTAAGTTAAATCTAGGGATATAAACTTTATCACCAATATTATTTCCAATAGCAACTCTAGATCCAATGACATTCACACCCAACTCAGTAACAACTAACCTCGTTCCATTGCTGAGTACGGTTTTTTTTAAGTAACAACATTTTTTTTATAAATAATAGTAGGTTTCAATTTTTTTGGTTAGAGATAAATATTAGTTTACATAGTGTAGAGAAAGCTTTACTGCAATCAAAGAACACACACACAGTACCAAGAATGCTGCAGAAATCGAATGCAACAACAAAAAACAGAACTAACAATCCAAACACAGCAAAATAAGGAGAAGGAGGAAGGAGAACGCCAAGTATTTTAGTGGTTCAGCCACATATAGTGACCTACGTCCACGGAGGGGGAGGAGCAGCTTCTTCACTATGAAAATCAACCAAGATCAAGTCTTTACAATAGAGGTGTTTATCCCTTTGGCCACTTCTACCCAATACTGATCATTACAGAAATTCCTGAAAGCCTCGCACACTCTATTTTTCACACTTCCCTGATCTTTCTTTCCTTTTCTCTCTAGTCTCAACAATTATGAATTCTCACTGAACGAATGTGCCTTCTATAACAGCAATGAGAGGCTGTTTATATAGGCAGCAGTAGGCAGCAAAAACCAATTCCAATTAGGCTTACAGGATAACAAAGTTAGTTATAAAACAGTTACAGTTAGTTGTGGCCAGCAACCAACTAAACAAACTAACTTTCCTAACTAATTGAAACTGATTTCTGAGACACATTATTCACAATTCTCCACCTTGTCTCTTAAATCAGAGAGCTTCCATCACAGTCTTCAAGCTGTTGTTCCCCCTCATTCAAAACCCTTTTACCTTTCACAAAGTCCAATCAGGTCCAAGCAGTGTTTAAACTTGGCCTGAGGAAGTGACTTTGTAAAAGCATCTGCAGGGTTTTCCTCTGATGCTATTTTTTCCACCAGAATCTCCTTGGCTTCAATGACATCCCGGATGAAATGAAGCCTCACATCTATATGTTTTGATTTCTCATGGTAGACTTGATGCTTTGACAGATGAATTGCACTTTGACTATCATAGAAAACTGTGATGCTGTTTTGAGTGATGCCAAGTTCACCTAGCATACCTTTCAACCATATTGCTTCTTTGAAGCCTTCAGCGAGCGCAATATATTCTGCCTGAGTTGTTGATAAAGCCACAACTGATTGAAGAATTGATTTCCAGCTGATTGCAGTTCCAAATAAGGTGAAAACATAACCAGACAAGGACTTCCTTGTATCAATGTTTCCTGCATAATCTAAGTCTACAAAGCCTTTGATTGCATCTTCATGTTGCTATTTCCTTTTGAACTTCAGTCCAGTAGATAAGGTGCCCTTCAAGTACCTTAAAATCCATTTCAGTGCTGCCCAATGTGTTGGTCCTGGATCTGCCATGAATCTGCTCACAACATTCACAGCATGAGCTAAGTCTGGTCTGCTGCACACCATGCCATACATTATGCTCCCAACTCCACTAGCATATGGTACTATTGCCATTCTAGACCTCTCTTCATCTGTTCTAGGACTTTGTTGTGATGAGAGTTTGTCATTCTGCCCCAGAGGAGTTGTGACTGGTTTAGATTCATGCATCCTAAACCTTTCAACCACTTTCTTCAAGTAGGTTTCTTGAGATAAGAGCAGCTCTCCTTTGGATCTGTCTCTGCTGATGTTCATGCCTAGGATTCTCTTGGCTTCACCAAGCTCCTTCATCTCAAATTCGGAGTTGAGATCCGATTTGAGTTTTTCTATCTTATTTTTACATGAACTAGCTATGAGTATATCATCTACATACAAAAGCAAATACAGAATTACATTTTCCTTTTCTTTCATGATATATACACAACTATCATACCTACTTATGTGAAACCCCATCTTCATCATAAAGTCATTGAATTTTTTGTACCATTGCCTTGGACTTTGTTTTAAGTCATATAGAGACTTTTTCAGCAAGCAAACCTTGTCATTGCCTTTGGAGAAACCCTCTGGTTGCTGCATATATATAGTCTCATCAAGGTCTCCATGGAGAAATGCTGTTTTGACATCAAGTTGCTGTAATTCAAGATCATACTGTGTGACAATTGACAGCATAATCCTAATTGAGCAGTGCTTGACCACAGGTGAGAAGATTTCATTGAAATCAACTCCTTCTAGTTGGGTGAATCCCTTGGCTACAAGCCTTGCTTTGAATCTGGCTTGTTCAACTCCTGGAATACCTTCTTTCCTCTTATAGATCCATTTGCAGCCTACCACTCTTTGATTCTTTGGTAGGGTAACCAGCTGCCAGGTTCTATTCTTTTCAAGAGAATTCATCTCTTCAATCATTGCTGCCATCCAGTTATTACTGTCTTTGCTTGCTAGTGCTTCTTTGAAATTGCTAGGTTCACTGTCCTGTATTGCATCGGCAACATTTAGAGCATAATAGATGAGGTCTGCATCTACAAACCTCCTTGGTGGTGCTATGATTCTTCTGGCTCTATATCTGACCAAGTTGTAATCATTTGGAATTGGTTCTGATTGCTGATGTTCAGCTGCATCCTCAGGTTGCATTCTGTCTGCAGTGCCTTGGTGGAGGGGTAACTCCATCTCAACCTGAGCATTATCTGAAATGCTTGCTTTGTTGTCTGTTCCTTCTTGATCTTTAGTCATCATGGCCATTCGGGTTTCATCAAAAACAACATCCCTGCTAATTAGGCATTTTGGTTCACCAAGTTCCATTCTCCATAGCTTATATCCTTTAATTCCAGCAGGATAGCCTATGAATGCACATCTGTTTGTACGAGCTCCAAGTTTATCTTGCTTGATATGAGCAAATGCAAGAGAACCAAATATTCTCAGAGTTGAGTAATCTACAGGTTTCCCATTCCACAACTCCATGGGTGTTTTAAAGCCCTTTGAAGAGGATGGACACCTATTGATCAAGTATGTTGCAGTAGTGGCAGCTTCACCCCAGAAGCTTTTTGGCATTCTAGCACTTATCAACATGCATCTTACTCTTTCGGGGATTGTCCTGTTCATCCTTTCTGTCAAACCATTCTGTTGAGGAGTTCCTGCAACAGTCCTATGTCTTTGAATTCTATGATCCCTGCAAAACTTATTAAACGGTTCTGACACAAACTCCAGACCATTGTCAGTTCACAAATGTTTCAGATTGGATCCCATTTGATTTTCTATGAGAGTATGCCATTCTTTAAATTTTCCAAAAGTATCACTTTTATTTTTCAAGACATAAAGCCGTACTCTCCTAGAGTAATCATCAATGATGGTAAGGAAATAGAACCCACCACCATGAGACATGGTCCTTGAAGGACCCCAAAGATCTGAATGTGCATATTCAAAAGGCCTATTTGTTGTATGTAGCCCTATGCCAAACTTAACTCTTTGAGATTTTCCTAATATGCACTGATCTCAAAAATCAAGTTTGTCTATTTTATCACCATTTAACAGGTTTTACTTAGCTAGTTTAGTCAAACCCTTTTCACTTACATGACCTAGCCTCATGTGCCATAATTTGGTTTTATCTATTAGGTTTTGACTTGCTACAGCAGCTTGAGCAATTATAGTACAGCCATCAAGTATATATAGGCCATTTCTTTTAATTCCTCTAGCAATTATCAGGTTTCCACTAGTTATTTTCATACTTCCATGTTCAATAGTGGTCGAATGACCTAAACTATCAAACATGCTTATGGATATGAGGTTTCTTTTGAGTTCTGGTACATACCTTACTCCCTGAAGTAGAGTTTCTTGGCCATTGAACATCTTCAATCCGACTGAGCCCATACCCTGCACTTTACAAGGCTTGTTGTTGCCTAATAACACGGCTCCACCTTCTTTCATGTCTATAGTTTCAAAGTAGTCCTTTCTTGGACACATATGGTAAGTACAGCCAGAGTCCATAACCCAATCCTTCTCTATTTCAGTATTTGAGACTACCAAGGCCTCTGCTGAGTTATATCCATCAAATACTATAGCAGCTCCACCTGGTTCTTGAGAATTCTTTACATCTTTATTCCTTCTTTCTGGACAGTTCTTCTTGAAGTGTCCTTTCTTGTGATAATGAAAACATTTATAGTTGCTTTGTGACCTGTTCTTGGACTTGGACCTGTGATTGTTTCCCTTGTAGTTTCTGTTTTCTGGTCTGCCCCTCACAACAGGAAGCCCTTCTGCATTGTTGTCATTCTTGGATTCTTGTCTTTTCTGAAGTTCCTTTGTCTGGATGGTTGATTGAACTTCTTCCAGAGAGATTGTTTGATCTCTACCAAATAGTACAACATCTTTAAAATGTTCATATGAATTAGGCAAGGCACTGAGTAAGATTAGAGCCTTGCCTTCATCTTCTAACTTCACATCAATGTTTTCAAGATCATCCAAGGTCCTGTTGAAGTCTGCAATCTGATCACTGAGTGGTCGATCCTCAGTCATTTTGAAGGAGTACAATTGTTGCTTCAAGAAGAGCCGATTTGCCACTGATTTAGTCATATACAATGACTCTAGTTTGAGCCACATTGCTGCAGCAGTTTTTTCTCGAGCTACCTCTGAGTGCTTTGTCTCCAAGGCACAAGATTATTGTGCTTCTAGCCTTTTCTACCAGATCTTGTTTTTCCTTTTCGGACATAGTTCTGGGTAGGGCAGCCTCACCCTTCAATGCATCTGCTAGACCTTGATGCACCAAGGTTGCTTGCATCTTTATTCTCCATAGCCTGAAATCATTTGAACTTGTGAACTTCTCTATATCGAACTTAGTTGCTCCCATGGTTGCTTGCTTTCTCGGGTTCTTGATTTGTTCCCACAGACGGCGCCAATTGTAGAGAAAGCTTTACTGCAATCAAAGAACACACACACAGTACCAAGAATGCTGCAGAAATCGAATGCAACAACAAAAAACAGAACTAACAATCCAAACACAGCAAAATAAGGAGAAGAAGGAAGGAGAACGCCAAGTATTTTAGTGGTTCAGCCACATATAGTGACCTACGTCCACGAAGGGGGAGGAGCAGCTTCTTCACTATGAAAATCAACCAAGATCAAGTCTTTACAATAGAGGTGTTTATCCCTTTGGCCACTTCTACCCAATACTGATCATTACAGAAATTTCCGAAAGCCTCGCACACTCTATTTTTCACACTTCCCTGATCTTTCTTTCCTTTTCTCTCTAGTCTCATCAATTATGAATTCTCACTGAATGAATGTGCCTTCTATAACAGCAATGAGAGGCTGTTTATATAGGCAGCAGTAGGCAGCAGAAACCAATTCCAATTAGGCTTACAGGATAACAAAGTTAGTTATAAAACAGTTATAGTTAGTTGTGGCCAGCAACCAACTAAACAAACTAACTTTCCTAACTAATTGAAACTGATTTCTGAGACACATTATTCACGCATAGCATAAATCACTCAAACCCAACGAATTTTACTAATTTACAATAAGTCACTTAAAATGAGTTAGTGTTTAATTGATATACACTGTCAGTGTAAAGTTTTTATCACTGTCAACCAATGACAAATCATGTTATGAATGACTTTTAAGGTAGTTTGGATAAGAATCAAAGATTTTCAATGACGTGGCGATTTATTATTGGTTGACAGTGTAAAAAAATCTTTACACTGACAATACTTACCAATTAAACTCAATGAGTTACCACACCTCTTCAATATTCAATAGTTCAATAGTGTAACACCCCGATTTTCGCTGCTTCGTAATATCGGTAAGAAATATATAAATATATATTTTTATCCGAGACTTAGAAAATGATTTTGGACAAACCAAGGTCATTTCCTTGTTATACTTATTTTCATAAGTTACGGGGAAGTTTGTGGGTTGAAAATTCAGACGGAAGCCGGTCTGCCGTTTTCTGTGTTTTCACTGACAGTAAAAGTTTACTGCTCAGAAAACCTAATTTTAATTCATGAACGAAAGACTTGAGATTTTTATTTTATTTCCTACAAGAGTGTATTTTTATAATTATTTCAGAAAAAAAATAAAATAATTTACGTTTTACGGGCGGAATACGTAATCGGGTAGACGACGGAGTGGATTTTGGAGTTCCTAAGAGCAGATAAAGAGTTTATCTTAGGATTTTGATATGATTCAAGGGGATGAATCATATTTTTAAGTCTAGAAGGTTTTTCAGGGTTAAAGTGAAAATTTATGGATTTTACGGTTTAGTCCCTGAACTTTCTGTTAATTACCCTTTTGTCCCTGATATAGTTTCTAAATTTTTTCAAGTGAATTGGGCTAGAATCCTTGTTCCAAATCCATAGAGAACCGTGGCTTTGAGGCCCAAATTCCTTACCCATGACTTAAGTTTCATAAAGCCCATTTGAAGCCATATAAGTTTCCTATGTCAACATAAGCTTTAAGCCTTTTTGGTGGGCCCCACAAAGATGAATTCAAGCCCAAATTCCCTAGGCCCATGCGCAAGCCCAATATGGAGTGAAGGTTGCCCTCATCTTGGATGAGCAAAGAGCAAAGAACATTCTAGAAGTTTCTACTACATTCCACACCATTCTACATTCTTCCACATTATTCTACTATTTTCTCAAATCTTCTTCAACAAGCTAGGTTTTCCTAAGATATTTATGATAAAAATCAGCCAAAAGTCATCAATATATGACCACATTTATTGTGGCAAAAAGTCATCATGACACTTTCTTGACAATTTGCAAACTAGTCCTTCAACTTATGGAATCTTTGCAAAATGGTCCCTATGAGTTATTTGCACTTTAATCCTTTGAAAAGCCACCTCATTTCTACTTGGTCCTCAAAAGTGGCGCAGCCCACATGTCTATAAATACCCTTCCTCATCTTTCACTTAGTTTCTAATGCCTTTTGTTCAAAAACCTAAAGTTCATAAGTCTTTGAATGTCAAGTTTGTGAAGCAAGTTCTTGGATCTTCACTTGTTTTTGATCTTCAAGAGGTGAATCCTATTATTCTTCTCTAATCATGTCTATGTTCTTCAATCAATTTCTTGATTCAAACTTTATTTCATAGTTGTTCTTCACTTTTAAGTTTCTAGATCTAGAACTTTGAAAATTCATAACTAATTCTAGAAAAATCCTTTTGACATGAAACCAGTTGCTATGATCTTATAATCATATCTATTTTCATCATCTAGAAGCATAAGATCATGAGAAATTTCTTTCCCTAATTTCTGGTCATGGCCGAACCTAGGTCAAAGTTGTGTTCTTAGGTTTTGTTTCATTTTCATGTCTTGATTCATGATTCAATCTTCTAGTATCTTGATAGTTCTTGTATATAAGTATATAGAAGATCAAAAATCAAACTCTAACCCATTTGTTTCATAAAGGCCGAAACCCTAGTTCTTGGAACTAGATGAGTTTTATTCAAAGTTTTCATTAATGATCTTAGTAATCAAGCTATTAGTATGTATGTTTAATAAATCCAAGTTGGTTTATCAAACTAAGAACCCTACCCCTATGAACATGTTAAGGCCGAATCTAAGTATATGAGAGTTAGGAAGTTTTGAGTTTGAAACTTAGTTGTTTAGTCACTAATCTATGATTTAGGTTAATTAAGGACCATTAATCTATGACTTAATCATGATGAGCAATTTTAAGGATTTTGAACCCTAAAAGTCAGACCTTGGCCGAAACCTAACCCTCATGAGTTAAGTATGTTATGGTTTGATTTGATTTATTTTGGTTGCAATTCGTTTGAAGGAATCAATCGGGTTGGTTTGACCTAAAGCCGACGGAGGAAACCGAATTAAATCGGGAGGTTGTTTGAAAACGTTAGTTTGAGTCTTCAAGAGGTAAGGGGAGCTTACCTGAGGGATTTTCTCTATAACCATTTGCTTTTAGTGTGGCTTATATGATTTATATGTGGTTTGTGATTAATTGTTTATGTTGTTTATGATGTGTTGATTTTCTGTATCGGTGATTGATCTGCTTTGAATTATCTACAGTAGTATATTATGTTGTTATGATGCATGATCTGCCTGGGGATATAATTATGATGATGTTGATGATGTTGTTGAATGTTGAATGTTGTTTGAGAGGCCTGACAGTGGTCAGTGCACAACCGATTAATGAGATAAAAGATTTAATAAGCTGTGAAAGTTATATTCAATGTTTTATGGGGAATGTTGGAATATAGTAGTAGAGGAAAATATGATTTTGGAAAAATAATGAGTTTTGAGAAATATTATTAGTTTAATGATTTATTAGTGTAAAAGAAGTCTATGAGTCACGGTGAGAGCGTAACCGTGAAATTTGTTTTTGTACTGCTGATTTTTACGCAAGAAATTATGAAATATTATAAAAAGTGATTTTGTGAAATTAATATTCGAAAAGACCTTATTTATTATATATGAAAGTTATTTTAGAAGAAATGTCAAAGTTAGACTTAAAGACGTTTTCTTTGAAAATGCTAAACGACGGCAAGTTTCGAAATTATTTACAGTGAGAGTTAAAAATAGCAGTACTTATGTTGAAAAGAGATTTAATTTGAATTGATTTATTAGAGTTGAAGTTTCAGTAGAAAGAAGTTGTTGATGATTTGACGTTATTTTGGAAAAAATGTGTTTCCAAAGGAAAAGTGGATTCTTTTTTATGAATTGACGTTTTATAAACGAATTTCTAGAAAGAATTTTCGGTAAATGAGTTTACTTAATGATGTAAAAGAGATGAAAGAGGTAAAACGAAGTAACAGATGTAAAATGATGAAAAAGATGTAGAAAGATGTAAAATGATGTAAAAAGATGTAAAAGGATGTAAAACGATGTAAAACGATGTAAAAGATGTAAAAGATGTAAAACGATGCAAAAGATGTAAAACGATGTAAAAGATGTAAAAGATGTAAGACGATGTAAAAGATGAAAAAGATGTAATATGATGTAAAAGATGTAAAACGATGTAAAAGATGTAATACGATGTGAAAGATGTAAAATGATGTAAAAGATGTAATACGATGTGAAAGATGTAAAACGATGTAAAAAGATGTACAAAGATATAGAACTTAATAACCGAGACGTCGGGGTATTAAGGTTCGTTATGTTGTAAACTGGGTATCTATTTAAAGAAGTTAAAACGTTTTAAGTTGTTTTCTACTACCACGAACCTAAGACTGATTGCAAGGTCTAGGGGCTTCGTGATTGAGCACTCGGACTTTGAGGTCTTGTGTTGTTAATAAAAGATGTAAAGATGTTTTAAACGATGTTAAGTCATAAGTTTTTGAGAGCTTCCATGTTTTAACGATGATGCTTTTGAGAGCATTAGATGTTTAAAACGATGATGGGTTGTAAGCTTTTGAGAGTTTTGACAAATAAAGATATAGCACAAAGAAAAGTGTTGAGAACAAAATGTTTTCTTGCATGCATTTGGCAGACGTGCCATGAGTAAACGAGGGATTACCTTGCGGCGTCAGGGTATATCGTACAAAGATGTTCTCATTGTGCCCGGGGTTTGGACAATGAGGCCCTATCTCCGAGTGTTATCACTGTGCCACGATGTGGGACAGTGTGCGATGGGCGTGCCTGTGGCTGTATGCCTGTGGCAATTGAGTCTGATCAACTCATCACGAGGTTTACGAGGTTGGAGATATCTCATGAGATTAGGTATGAATGATTAGATGATGTATTGAAGTGTTCATGCATAGTTTTCCAACGTTGATGTTTGGGGTGTGAAACCCATTGATAAACGATGTGATATAAGATGAATTAGTACGTTGGGTGTGAAACCCATTGATAAACGATGTGATATAATATGAATGAGTACGTTGTTATAGACATGTATATGTGTATGTGCAATCTTTTGTGTTGTGCATTTAGTTATGGTGATGAATCCATATATTGGCGTCTCACCCTTACAACCATATCAGAGTTGTACGAGGGGTATGATCCTTACAAGAAGACGAAGGATGTCTAGTTCGAGGCACGCTGTTGCTGCTTTTATCGGTTGTAGTGTCCGTTAGTTACGACCAGCTTAGGTAATGTTATGTTTTAAGAATACAGTTGATTATGATTTATATGAGAAAAATATGAGGTAGTATAGTTAGAGGACTTATATACATTATGTAGTTAAGTGTGATCTGATTACGTTGCTGTGGTGAGGAGGTTAAAAGAAAAAGAAAAATTTTTATCACCATATTTTGAAAATATAAACGTTTGAGAAAACATGATTTTCCGAAAGCAACCAGCAAATTAAGTTTTATTTCCGCAAACGGGTAACCATGTGATGACCTGAGATTAGGGTGTCACAAATAGTATACATGTGTTAATTAGGAAACACCCCAAATTGGATAAATTTAATTTAGTGAATAAAATAGTACTCAACATAATTAAATGTTTATTTTATTTCCCTTTTCCATTTTTTCTAACTTTAAGTCCCTTTTCCCATCTTTCTATCTTGAAGTCCCAACATAAAGTTGATTGATTATGTATTTTTCATGTTAGTAGAATAGTTGTTAGTTCTGTTTCTCTTCTATAAATTTAAAATCTAACCCTTCAAATCCTTGAAAATCTTTTTTTTTTGTGCAATTTATAATGCTTCAAAATATTAAACCTATAAATCAAACCAAATGACTATTTCATGGTATTATGTTTACCCAATTCATTCGCACGGGACAATTTTTTATTTAAATAAAAAATTATAAAATATAATTAAATGATTAACTATAGTTATTACTTATATTTTGGATTATATTTTATTTTATGTATTTAATTTATATGTACGGTCAAATTAAACAATTTATACACCGACATCCAATATTATTTTATCAAATTTATATTATAGTTATTTTTTAAAATTACTAAAATAAGCATACACATATCAACGTATTAATGAATAAGCATTTAAAATCTTTTACACTAACAACCTATCATAAATTTCACATCTTGAACTAAATAAGGGCATGTTTGTTATGACTTAAAGAAAATTAATTTTGATATTCAACAATTTATAAATTATTTTTAAAAGTATAAACTATTCTATTTTTATTTAAAAGAATCATCTGGGTCTTTACATGTAACAAATCTGGTTTTCATTTTTAACCCAACTTTAAGTGTGATACCATATTCTTACTTTTAGTTATAACATATATAATATAATCTAATATAATAATATTTATTTATTAGTCAACAAAATCTCTGAAGTTGAAATGTATCAAAGTTTGCAATGGATATATTTCATAAATGCTAGGTTTGAATGTAAAAAAAATTAGACTTGATAATATAATAGATATCTGTATGAGAAAAATATTGAGAATTTGATAAGGTTAAATTATAATGTCAATTTAGTGTTTGCCAATTCTATAAGTATATAACAACATCGATACCAATATTAGAGTGAATATAGTATCAATTACAAAAATTCAAATAGAGCATATATAATAAGCATTTCAAATAAGGTACACAATGCTTGGACTCGTGTAAAGAATTACCCGTCCAAAGGTTATTTAAACTGTTTATAATTTAATTGATAAGTAGACTGGTTTTTCCTTAGTGGACGAGGCCATAAATGAATATCTAAATAACTTGATAAGAACAGCAAGTCCAAAGACTTGAAAATAAGCGCGTTCATCTTAACACGTCAGCAAACGAGGGTTATTCTTGTAACTCGAGTATACATCCATAATGTCTAACTAAAATTCAGTAGACGTCCACAGTGCCACATCACTAGACATATTTTCTCTTAAGGGCTTAGCAAGTCCAAAGACTTGTGTGGACCAGCACTTCTGTCACTTGTGTGGACGAGCGCTTCTGTCACTTTAGTGGACGAGCGCTTCTACCACATCAGTGGACGAGTAGGTTATACAACTAATATACACAGTTTAACATTTTAATTCCACATTTATAACTTTCAGGTTCTCAAAGGAGTACAAATCATATTTCTCGAAAGAAAAAGAAAAAAAAAGAGTGGCAGGGGTGGGGTAAGTCTAAGCATCGTTCTTCAGGTGTAAAAATTGCTTCTCAAATGAGTCATCATCTTATACCTTAGTATGTTTAACATTTTGAAACTAACTTATGTAATGTTTAAGAGAAGCACAAAAAAAAATGATGGAAGCACCAAAAATTTGTTGGGAGAAACTTGGTCCTTCTGGTTTCCATGAATGAGAAAAGATGGGATAAAGAAGGGAAAAAAAATCAGTGAAAAGAAATATGGTGACAAGTGTATAGAAAAAGCATGAGAAGAAGAGATATGGCTAATGATAAGAAAGAAACGTGTGTTATGAGCAGCAAAAATAATTTATTGAGCTTAAAAGCTTGCATTCAATTTCATACACAGGTAAAACTCTAAGTTAAATGGTATGGCTAAAGTTCAAAACCAACTTATGAAGTCATTACCATATAGGTTGGAGCACCATCATACTGTATAGGAGGTAAGGGCAATTGGTGCTCAACTCTATTGAGATAGAATTTGGAAGTGAACCAAATTACAGAATGCCAAGGTCCAATGGAAATACAACCAAAAAAAATATTTTTTGTCTTCACAAGCAGAGCTTCAATGCCAAAGTCTTATGCTTCTGTTTGAAGCATCAATCATAATGGGAGAATCATACTACAATGTACAAAATGTCAAAAGAAATTGAACAAAAAATTATTACAACTTGAACTAAACTTCAGTTAAAGACTGAAATATAAATATGAAAATAGGAAATACAATAAGATGGTACAAAAAGAAGAGCAAATATATCACTTAAACATTCATTCAAATAGTTAGAAGACATGAAGCTTTTACTCAGTCATAGCAAATAAACCTATAAGAAATAGATCCATAGTTATGTTTCTTATAAGATTTATTATATCAGTCCAAGCAAAAGGAAATGAAGCATAGATATTTGTATATCAGTCCAAGCACCAATAAGTAAACATAAATATATGAATAAGCAAAAGTTACAAGAAACATTTGAAATGAGTTGAACTATGACATTCCAAAAAGAAATTCCGAAGGATAAATTGCTTTAAGTTTAAAGGGTATAAACCAAAACAAATAGGGGAACACTTCATCCCTTGGCGAAAGTTGAAGAGTGGGTAGAAGGAGGAGAAATGATGGGAACGGGGTTGAAGGAAAGGAGGAGGAAAAATATCACATACCCATTTCAAAAAAAAAACATAACTTTAGTAATGAGGATGAGAAAATAGACAAAATCACATACTCACTAACAATCTTCTAGCTTCTTTGTGTGTGTCCCAATAACAGATCTGCATCAGATCCCTTCCACCATCGACATCGTTGGTGATCTTCCCGGCAACCACCCACACCATCAGTCACCGACATCGATGGCAAGCCGGAGAAGAAAAGTACAGGGGGACGAAATGAGAGAAAGAGAGATCGAAGAGGAGAAGGTTTCATTTTGATGTAATAGAAAAAGAAATGGATCGAAGATAATATTGTATCTATCTTAGCATTAGTTTCATCCTATCATATGGCTTCAAGCTTTACGCCCGTATCTGTATCTATCTTAGCTTCAAACTTTACGTCCCTTCCTATTTTGTTAGCTTTGGTTATTTGACTGAAAATAAAGTATATCCTACAAAGAAAGAAATGATGGTTAATAGGCTAGTTAAGCTATCATCTTCAACAAATGACCAATAAAAAACTAATTTAACCCCCCAAATCACGATTAAGCTGACAACTAAGCAAATAGTAAAAAGAAGACCCAACAACCATTATAAAGTTATGATTTTAAACGATGACAATGTTAGCACAAACTTTGAATTGCTAAATTAAGATTAGTTACTGCCTTATACAGACTTGAGATAATTTTCAAGTGAATATTGTTTTTAAAAAATATTAACCAAGTTTACTTAAATTATAAATAATGCAATAACACTTTTATTAAAGTATTACAGCTCAATAAAGGCATATTATTTTGATAGTGCATTTTGCAAATACCAACTAAGAATTGGAGCTTTAGAAAAAATAAGAGAAATATATAATAAAACAATTACTTTAAATAACATAAGCAGAACATTTTGAATCAAACCTGTTCAAAAACTTCTCGGTAGACAACATTCTTAACCAAATTGTATGCCTCACCATCATCATTACAACTTAGAATCTTCAAACCATTCTTACATTTAACTCTAGAGATGACAACATATAATTGGCCATGTGAAAAAACAGGAGCAGGTAAATATAGTCCAACATGAGATAATGTTTGTCCTTGACTCTTATTTATAGTCATTGCAAATCTAAGTATCAACGGGAATTGACGTCTTTAAACTTAAATGGCATTGTTGATCTGACGATTCTAAGTTAAATCTAGGGATATAAACTTTATCACCAATGACATTCACATCCAATTCAGTAACAACTAACCTCGTTCCATTGCATAACCCAACAGATTGATCAATATTTCTCAACAACATAACAGGAACACCAACCTTCAATATTAGCTTATGATTAGGAAGTCCGGAGCATCTAATTTGATTAAGAAATTCAGGAGTCAACCACTCAAAATTAATACCATTTGTTTCCTCCATCTTCGTAATAGAATCAGAGCTAAGATATTCTTTTTCATCACCAGGAAGCAACGATAACACTTAGTTGTCTATTTGTTCCACAAACTGTAATTTTGGAACCAATATAGTTCTTTCTTCATAATACTTGAAGTTAGTCACATTACTAACCAAACCAGGATATATACAGGACACAATAGTTGTTATCGGATCATTTGAATCCAATATTAACAACTCTTCGGGTGGATAAATATCAAAATCACAATCATTATCAACACCCACCTTCCCATCACCAATATCAAGAATCCATTGTGCAAATTCCTTATTGGCTTGGTTATCATTAACATCTGAATTCATCTGGATCCTCATATTTTCTGTAAGCCTCAACACTTTACAATGCTTCCACAATAAAGATGAGTTAATGGTGGCCATAACAATATCTGCCCTACTTCCCTTCAGAACAACAGGTAATATCTGTCTAAAATCACCACCAAGCACACCAACCTTTCCTCCAAATGGTTTTTGAGAATATTCCACATCAACAATTCCCATTATATCTTTTAACGTCCTATCCAATGCCTCAAATGCCCATCTATTAACCATTGGAGCCTCATCACAGATTATCAAAGTAGTCTCACGAAGTAAATCAGCCCTAAAACTATTTTGCCTAATATTACAACATGAGTCTTCATTTAATACCAAAGGAATAACAAATTGTGAATGTGCAGTTCTACCTCCAGGAAGTAAAAGTTAAGCAATCCCACTTGAAGCAACATTCAAAACAATTTTACTGTCAACACGAAATCTATATGACATAGTCTTCCATAAAAAAGTCTTCCCCGTGCCACCATAACCATTAAGAAAGAAGAAACCACCATTTTTTGCTGTCACAACCCTAACAATCTCATCATATACCAATCTTTGTCCAACATTAAGCTGTCCCAAGCATTCAAGATGTTTAGTAGCCATCTCATCTAGATGAAATGAAATTTCTCTAAGGACAAAATATTATTCAAATAAGATAGGTCTTCAGTGTAAGGGAATGGCATGGTATCAAAATCTTTCAATGACTTCCCATTAAAACGTAATAATTTTTCCATCTCAACCAAACAAATAACCTTCAACTGATCATCACTCAAACATAAATCTGCACCATGTAAATAAATTACAGGTATAAATGAAAATAAAAATATAAAAATAACCTATCGCTATTACCTCAACTTTGAATATAGGAAATAAATTACTAATAATTGATCCATTAGATTACATGTAATCATATAAATTCATGACAAAATAACTGGAATAACTAATAAATAAATGATAAATCAACCAGATAAAAACATTAACTAAAAAAAATTATACTTTTCTTATTTCAAATTTATAGAATTTCTAGAATAGTAATATACCTGGATATTGTAAGTGTTTACGTCTTTCATATAACAACCCATCCACTAAAACTTCCAAAGTCTTGTCCCATACATGTCGAGGGTTGCTCATACTATTCGACAACAATAAAATGATAAAAAGCCTCCTCAAGTATGCCCCAGAAGCCAACGATGAAACCTCATGTATTCCATCAATAAATTCTTTATCATCATATAACAAACCCATAGCAGCACATGTTTCTTGAAAGGACCCATAAATATTGTTATTAACAGTTCTCAAACATTCATAACTCATACAACCCCTTTGAACATTAAGCAATATCCTCATGTAATATACTTCCCCAATACCAGGCGGCACAAAATTCAAACTGCCAATCATTTGACCTTTTTTCCTAGGTCGCCATTCCCTTTGTTGTTGGAAAAAACAAACCTTGATGGAAACTCAGCATAGGTTAGATGTCTACCCTCAACATACTTACGATTTGCATCCATCCATGCCTGGAACATTGCAACCTTGTTTTTATTCCTCTCAACAACATCACCGACTTTCTCATTATTATTAAATAATACAAACCGCTCTTTAGAAAGATGAAAAGTCAAATGTTGTACAGGAGGCCATCTCTCATGAATATAAAATGCAAAAATTCTCCAAGCAGATTCACACGAGGATAGGCAGCGACAATCATAATAATGCTTTATCTCATCAACAACATGCATTTCAGTTGATTCACGTTGGCCATCAGTGACAACAACTGTAACACGATCCGACCCCTTATTAACATATTTAAATAGATACTTGATGCAATATGATTTATTGCAATATTCAATATTAATATGGGCTCGATACCGCATCAACAATTTAGGATTGTAAGGAACAACATACTGATTGTCCAAATGTACACCACCCTTAACTGCAGTAACACCATTATCCCTTCTCCTATAAATAGGATATCCATCATCATCAAAGGTTGTATGGTCGGCAAATTTCTTGGGGAAAATTTTTGAACATTTACCACCTTTCATGCAAGGAGAAGAACGATTTACACTACCACAAGGCCCATGAAGCATAAAATTGGTAACAATGTTGTATAAATTTGGGAACCTGGTTTTGTCTGGTAACTCAGCTGAGATGACAATCAATAAAATCCATCGATTGTAAATTATCCTTTTGTTCTAACCACAACAATATATGTGCATGCGGCAAGCCACGTTTCTGAAATTCAATTGTATACATACCTAAATAATGGAAGAAAAATAATAAACAATATTATCCAATATAAATAAAATCAAATAAAATATCAAATCAAATAAATAAAACGTATATAATAATAATACCTGCTATAACCTTGCCAAAAAATGAACCCTTCTTCAAATCAATCATCATTTGATTTAACTTCATATGAAATACTCTACACAAAATGTCTGGACGATCTGAAGTAGCAAGTCCCATAGAACATACCAACTGACGAATCTCATCCCACTTTGGATTACATGTAAAGGTTAAAAACAAATATGGGTAACCAAATCTTCTACAAATTGTCATAGCATCCTAGCAATTATTAAACATATATCTAGGACCACCCGTGAATGAAGATGGAAGAATAACTCTTATGCCAATAGTTGCTGCTTCTACATCACCTTGATCCATAGCTTCCTCAACACCTTTCAAAAGGTCACCTCTAATTACATCTTGATGATTTTTTATAAATGAAAGTGTCTGTGCTTCAAGCATTGAATAACAATCAACAACAAATTGTTGAAACAATCGTTTGCTTTTCAATATAGTAGTATCCTCAAACTCTCTATCCATTAACCTAAATGCCAGAAACTCTCGCAATGATACATGACCTCTATGTGTTTCTGCAGTAGAGTTGTTAGCAGGCACAATAGGCAGATCTTCTTGAAAACCATCTTCTCCATATGGAAATAACAACGGATATTGCAAAGGCATGAACCAAGCACGTGTCTCAGGAATCCTTTGCAAATACCCTTCTCTAGAGTGAACAATCACATCTCAACCACGATCACAATTATCAAAATCTCCAACAATAAAAGCAGCAACTTCATCTCCAGTTGGTAAATTATAATTTCGTGCTTTAATTGATCGACTACGAATCAATCTAAGATTTACATTCAAATCATGGTCCTGCTGAAAAATATCTCTAACACGTCTCAAACTTTTTGCACGAGTATTGAAAACATCAACCATTTCCAACAATTCTTTCACCAAAGTTGAATCTAATTTTTTGTTGTCTTTATCATTCCTATACCATAAGAACAAACCATAAATTATTAGGGATTGAATGAACGCATACCCACAATACAACAAACATAGGTTGACAAATTAATGTAAGACATTAAAAGAGGATAAAAACAACAACTATTTACAACAATGTTATAACAAAACAAAAAAACAAAAAACAGTACAATTACAAAAGTCATCCTTAAAAAATAACATTTACCATAAGATATAATAACATGAAAATGAAGCATAAAATAAAATCAAATATTATATATATATATATATATATATATATATATAGTTTATAACTAAGTAAAAAATAAAAAAATATACCTTAAATGAGATATCCGATTTGACACCTTGTTTTGAGTATCATATATATATAATTGTGCAAACTTTGGCTTCTCCCCTTCAACAAGCAACATGTAACATCTGTGGCTGCTCTATGGATTGACGACTGTCCCCACAGACCAACACGGGTCTTTTCACCTAGAATTGCTCCAAGTCAAGCATGCTTAACTGTGGAGTTCTTAAGTGATGGGCTCCTGAAAAGAAGATGCATCTTGTTTGTATATGGGTAGTACCAATCAATTCTTATAAGCCATCCTCAACTGTATAGTCCCATACCTACACAGTCTCAGGATCCCTCTTATTCGGGTGTGTAATCGGTTCATTCATGTGCCCCTCCTCCTAGAAGCCTGCCAGGAGCCGCTCCTTGTTCGTGCTTTCTTGCACCGGCGACCACTCCCCGCCCTCGTCGGCACCCGGGTGTTACATGCCCACCAGCTTCCACTTTGTTCGTCCCCGAACCACACCGTACTGGGAGAGGTGCCGCTTTGATACCATTTGTAACATCCCTGGCTGCTCTATGGATTGACAACTGTCCCCACAGACCAACACGGGTCTTTTCAGCGTGCTTTGTCCTCACTCACACGCTTCCTGGGAAGTCCCAGGAGGTCACCCATCCCAGAATTGCTCCAAGTCAAGCACGTTTAACTATGGAGTTCTTAAGTGATGGGCTCCTGAAAAGAAGATGCATCTTGTTTGTATAGGTAGTACAAATCAATTCATATAAGCCTTCCTCAACTGTATAGTCCCATACCTACACAGGCTCAGGATCCCTCTCATTTGAGTGTGTAATCGGTTCATTCATGTGTCCCTCGGCCTAGAAGCCTGCCAAGAGCTTCTCCTTGTTCGTGCCTTCTTGCACCGACGACCACTCCCCGCCCTCGTCGGCACCCGGGTGTTACATGCCCACCAGCTTCCGCTTGGTTCGTCCCTGAACCACACCGTACTGGGAGAGGTGCCGCTCTGATACCATAAATGTAACGCCATTTTGTTACATTAGTAATCCCAAGATAAAATCAATAAAAATCATTTTTAACATTTAATTAAAACATATATCTCATAAAGAAAAAAATTAAAAAAAATATGTGAAGTCTGAAAATACCTCATATTAAATAATATAGTAATAAAATATCCATGTAATGAATACAAATATAAATGAAAAACCACAAGCCTCAAAACAGGGCGTCTACTAACAAACCCAACGGTAAATAAATAGATGTGTCTAGCCACATATGGCTCCTTATTTAAGAAAATACTAACCAAACTAGAAAGAATAACTAATGGAATCCACTAAGTCTTCACGCCTCTTCAGTTTCATTGACGTCCTCCTCGTGCTTTGAAAACAATGCTTATAATGAGATATAAAATCCCAGTGATCAACAATACAACTTTAAAAAAATATTTCCGAAAATAGCATTGTTCTCAGTTGGCGCGGTAACCGGAAAAACTGTCCATGGCACCCGCTAATTTTCCAAAATAATATATATAGAAGAAAATACTTTTAATATCAATAATAATCTCATCTCAATACATCACATTCCAAATACCAGATAAATTATAGTTTAATCCAAGTGGTCCGAAGACCTCCTAATTAAATTGACCTCTTGCCGGCATGCCATATATTCACACATCACACGACAATGACGTCCCATTGCCCACCCTTACTCACGAGGAGTGTTTCGATGTCACCCTCCTGTCTGGGACATTTCCATTTCGATACCTCCCATGTGCACATGGTGGTATTTCTTTTTTTTCGACACCCCAACCTGTGGCGGTGTTACTTTCGATACTCCTTTCTAGGTAGTATTACACATTTTCGACATCCCAATCACATGGCGATGTTACTTTCGATACCCCATTAAGGCGGTATTTCTCTTCGATACCCCTATCATAGGTGGTATTGCGGCAAACATCATACAATTCATCATAAGGCACAATTTCATGTCTCGTACGTGTAACAATTCATTTACCAAAAATTAAATATTTGATCTCATCATGCATGTCAAATAAACTCACATAGCATAGCATACACCAATAAGCACGTTATTCAACTAACACGAATACCAGTCATGTATTTCATGCCATCAATAACAAGAATAAATACCCAATTTAATAATTTTTATTTTAATTCAAAACTCCTAATTTCAAAAAAAAAATAGTTTATTAATAACATGCATCATTCAATTAGAATCTCTCAAAATCATAGATAAATCACTCAACACAACAAAACACATGTACCATGGAAAGGGTTATTAAAAGGTACTATTGCTCGCCTCTCGAAGACCTCCAAAGTGCTCAAAAAAATACGTATGATAAAACTACTGTCTCTGGAAAAAAAATCTTCTTCCCTTCAGCGTCACGATTGCACTACCAAAGAAAAGAAACGCATCTCAGGAACCTTCCCTCTCTAAGCTCACCATGCAGCCTTTTGAAGTTCACTGTGTGGCGCGAGGAACATCCAAAGTCTACTGTGCACGTTCCTTAGTGAAACAATTAGGTTTTAATATATATAGATATATATGAAAAGAAACGGCGTACAGGCCACCCGGGTGCCGACAAGGGCGGGGAGTGATCGCCGGTGGAAGAAGGCACGGACAAGGAGCAGCTCCTGACAGGCTTCTAGGCGGAGGGGCACATGAATGAACCGATTACACAATTACACACCCGAATAAGAGGGATCCTGAGACTGTGTAGGTATGGGACTATACAGTTGAGGATGGCTTATAAGAATTGATTGGTACTACCCATATCAACAAGATGCATCTTCTTTTCGGTAGCCCATCACTTAAGAACTCCACAGTTAAGCAAGCTTGACTTGGAGCAATTATGGGATGGGTGACCTCCTGGGAAGTTTTCCCGGGAAGCGTGTGAGTGAGGACAAAGTACGCTGAAAAGACCCGTGTTGGTTTGTGGGGACAGTCGTCAACCCATAAAGCAGCCAGGGATGTTACACAACAAACTTCCTATTCGATGATAATTTTGACCACCAATAATAAATTGAGGAGGACCATGCCTTGAATTAACATTAGTTTGACCTTTCCCTCCCATTGATGTAAAAACAAACATGCTATTATAAGCACGTATATTATCAAGGAAATGAGCACTCCTTGAGTCTTGCCCATGAGTCAAATTCCAAAGCAAATCAGGCGGCTTCTCTAAATATTCCAAAATGATTCTTCCTCTCATACAACATATAGAAAATTCCACACCATATTTTTTTCTTACTTTTATCAGCATGTTCCTCAAACCAAACATTTGCTCCACAATGCTGGAAAATACAACTCATAGCTCCAAAATCAAGATAATCTAGAATTGGAAATTAAATAAAAATTATGACATTTATATCATATATATAGTTAACATTTTAATTTTAAAAATAAATGAAATCCAATTAGATAATTCATAATTTTAATATACCTTCATTTTCTGCCTTTTCAAACAACAAATTCCCAAAATTCTCATTAATAGGAACTTCATCTACACCTTAGCATACAATTGAGGAAAAAATAAATAAATTAAAAGAAAACTGAAAATCCATTATTACTGAGAGTTAATAGCATGAAGAGAAATTAGAAATAACAATTAAAAATTGTTACCTGAATGTATATTACTTGCATGGGATGCCATGTTTTCAGCAAAGAGTAATATATCCGGAGGAAAACTTCAATGAGATTGCATATTATTTTATACTCCAAGCTTAAATAATCAAATTAAATATGGTTTAGAAAAGACACATTTCATCTCAACAAAGATAAAATAATTGCAACAATAAACAAACTACAAACGTTCTCCTTATTGCACTCCCTCTTCTTATCCCTTAACAAAAATGTCATCTTTTGTCTTGCTTTCTTAGAATTAGAAACAGGAAAACAATCCACTCCAACTTGGTTAAGATCACTCATTTTTATAATGAACTGCACCAACATCAAACAAAATAGGAGATAAAAACAAATAAAAAATGATTAATGAAAAATTAAAAGATACAAAAATTTGAATAAAATGATAAACTAAATCATGTATTATAAAAAAAATTAATAGGATAATTAGATGTTAACAACTAACACAATAGTAATAAGCAGTAGTAAGCAATAGATATAAAAGACTTAAATTTTTAAACTACAATGTGAATCACCAACTAATGGTGGAATGTGAATAATACAATAATACAGTAATTAATATAAATTTTACACTCAATATAACTATCAGTAGTACCCTAAACTAAATGGACGATTCAACTATTCTTATTAAATATATTGAAAATATGCATTTCAGGAATAAGAACAAAAATACGGAATATTTGTATACGACCAATATTCTATTATATGATAGAATTTAGGATCGAAATGGGACAGAAATAAGGAACCAAGAACCATTAAAAAATTTTAAGATGATAATAACATTGACTTATAGTTCGGCAGCACGGGTATAATACTGCCTCAAATAACATCAAGAAATAAAGAAATGATATTATACAAAAAAATAACAAAGCTTAAATACCTGGACAAAAACGATAACAATGTTAGAAGGATGACAGAATTTGTATGCTCACAGAGTCTAACTAAGCTGCGCCACCTAATTTCGTACAAAGAAAAGGTTCAACAAAGGATATATATAATCTCATTCAAGCAAAAGGAAGTATCCGAAGGAGTAAGGAAAATAAATACCTACCCTATTATATCCTGCAACTTATGTGTTGTTTTACTAAATTTATATAGCATTATAATAACAATATATCCTATATATATAGGATATAGGATATCAAAAAGACCTCTCATCCAAGTACACTCTACATAAGAGTCAAACCATCTAGCCTAAGACATTCCATCAAACTTTATTTGTACCTGAAAGCAATCCTCTAGTATAAAGACGTAGCAAACAGAGCTAAATAGTATAAAGATAGCGAAAAGTTAAGACTTAAGAAGCTATATTATTTTACTATTTAATCAACTGAAAGAAAGCTGAATGATGATATTTAATTAACAGTGTAATTGGTATTAAACGATTTTAACATAAACACTAATAACAATAGTAGAGGAGGAAGAATGGTATTATCCAAAGTAAAACACGGACAACAATGAATCATAAAGAGAAAAAAAAAACTTATTATTGATATGGGCAAAATAATGTAATTTAAAATTTAAAGCAGACAAATTTATTTAAAAGCAAAACTCTTTTCATTCTTTAAAGAATAACTTTATAACTTGTATTTTTAATATTTACCTTCTATAAAGAAAATTGGCAACGGTTAATGGCTAATATTAATTAATTAATTAATTAAAAGGTAACCTTTACGACAATAATAATATTTATTAATTAATTAGATTGTAACCTTAATAATGCTGCAAAATTGAAGAAATCGACCTAAGGTTTTTTTTTTTTTGGAAAGTAAATCAACCTAAGAGTTTGTCTAAACGAATTTTAGATTTCATAATACTGATAAATTGAGGGTGACATTTACTAAATGTCGGATGCAAATAAATTAGAAGTTAGTAGAGAAAAAAAAGTTCTCTTGAATCAATTATCAATATCAATTAATCACCTCGTTAGTTGATTACTTGATGGTTACATTTTCATTAAAATTTAAACCATAGATTTATACCAATCCATATATGTGTGTGTGTGTGTGTGTGTGTGTGTGTGTGTGTGACAAAAAAGAAGAATATTTCATTAAGATAAGTAGAGCAATTACATAGGTCCTAAAGTAAGGGTTGGGACAATCTAAAACCATCATGTTTGGATTATAATTACATCAATGCCCAACAAAAAGTGTCCCAACCAAACAACAACTACTCGGCATACATAGAGAAATAAGCAGACGAAAATACAAAGGAGGCTTACACTTTTAAAATGCAAAATAATAGGTTGAAGGCAAACTGTGTTTGAATTTGGAAGTTGTAGACTGCCAATATCCAAACTCAAACACATTGCACAACAAAATAGATCAACCTACAACAACTAAACGATTTACACCATAAAAATAAAAGAAACTACTTTCATACGAATCTCCACCCATGACTATACAACAATAACAGAACGAAGGAGATCCACCCAAAATGGTAAAGCACTCAGAAACTGACTTCACGGCTTCTCAAGCTTGACAGAAACTAGGGCATAATCTGGAACCTCATAGTATTCAACATCAATGACAGTGTCCTTCTTGACACAGCTAACGGAGCATTCTTCTTTCTTCTTGAGACCACTGACAGAGCATTCTTTTTGAGTTGCATCAAACTCATCATCCAACTTTCTCTTGGCAGGAGTGAACCTGTTGGCCAGAGTCCATTGAGACTGAAAGTCAACATGACTATCTCCCAAAGAAACAGATGTGCCAATAATCCCAGAATCAATCTGCTTAAGTAACAGACACAAAAACACTTAATCAATAACAAAAGGTAAAAATAAACTGAATAAAAACATTACCAAGAATAAAATAAAATGCTTACTCAAATATCATCTTTCAAGTCCACCATTTCAGTGTCCACCTTTGAAAAAGGTGGGACAAAGACAACCTTCATATATGGAATTATATTGAATCAAAGACATAAGTGTTGGAAACCATAAGTAATAATGAATAATGAATCCATAAGTAAAAGTATTAACACATTACTTCTTATTGAAAACCAAACCATACCTTTAGAGGTGTTGTTTCTGCACCAATGAGATCTAATAGAATATAGGATTAGTTAGTTAGTTAGGAGTTAGTTACATTTGGTTAGTCTAATCTAGCCTATAAATAAGAGACTAATGTACCAAATCAATCATCTTTTTCAATATGATTCCCTGTGAGAAATTCTTCTCTCTTGCAAGCTTTCATGCTTCCAAGAACTACTTTTCCTATGAAGCTAATCTTCATCTCTTTGATCCTGTGATCGGTAACATGGTATCAGAGCGATACCGTGCTTCCGCCGCAGACGAGAGTGACGAAGATTATGGCTACTCTGATTCGGAGGAGGAACTTTTAGAGGAGGAAGAAGCAAGCCTCACCTCTGTTCTTGAATCTGGATTCTTGGAGTTCGGAAGTTTCCACTCCAACACTGTTCCGATCAAGCCATTGAAGCCAATCAAGCCAGAGATCGAAGGTTCCACCATCAAGATTGGGGAAATCACTTGCTTCCTTGTTCAAGATCCAGTGTTGAGTCAGGAAATCCCTAACTGCATCGATGGTTTGCTTTCTGCACCGCCAGAGGCCACCGAAGAGGTTCTTTTCGAGATTCCCGGCGTCATCCCTAACCTCTTGGACAAGGATTTGCAGCGTGTAGCAATCGGCTCCTCAATGGTTCAAAGCTTCTCCATCAATTCCTTTTGCGATTTTGGATCTGAAAGTTCTTGTTTCGCTCTGAATGTGACTCCGATAAACCATGGTTCTATCACCATAGATCGGCCCACACCGGCACCACCCTGGTTCTCCACCAGCGAGTAGAGAAGAGGTGTTGACGTTCTTGACGAGGTGCTGAAACGACAGGTCGTGACCGCCGTGTTCGCCGTCGGAAGTTGCGCTTGGCTCTTCGATCTCACCAGCGTCCGCACCGTTGTCTTCGATCTCGGTGGAACTCTCGAGGCCGCCTCTGGAACCGCCAAGAAATCCGAACTTGTCACTGATCTTCATTCTTCTGGTTTTGGTGGTTGCAAGATCAAGATCGAACTTGATGCGATTTGTATCACGACCTTCGATCCTGGCGGAACTCTCAACGCTGTCTCCATCTCCGCAACGCCGCCACACCACTCAGTGTTCGTGGTCGATCCCGGTGGAGCAGCTTCTGCGATTTCGTCGTCCGCCGCCTCGCAACATCGCGTCTTCGATCCCGGTGGAAATCGCCGCCGATCTCGCCGCCGTTCTCTCTGCCTTGCATTGTTAGGGTTCAACTTGAAAGGGAAGGATGGAATTGGATGAGTTTGGAACAGTGCCCTCATCTTCATGTTCTTTGTTTTAGGGTTTTTTTTTAAACCTCAGAAAGAAGTGGAACAGCAACAGAAGCGAACCCAAATGGCTACTGTTTCAGCTTCTCTTTTGTTTAGCCACTGTTTGGGTCTGTTTGGACTTTATATTTGCACTGATACATTTTGTTGCAAATTGATCTCTTGTAATATAGGAAGCATTTTATTTTTCTTTTCACTTCAAGCTGCCTATGGTTACCACCATTGTCAGCTTGCGGGAGGGTAATAGAATATAGGATTAGTTAGTTAGTTAGGAGTTAGTTACATTTGGTTAGTCTAATCTAGCCTATAAATAAGAGACTAATGTACCAAATCAATCATCTTTTTCAATATGATTCCCTATGAGAAATTCTTCTCTCTTGCAAGCTTTCATGCTTCCAAGAACTACTTTTCCTATGAAGCTAATCTTCATCTCTTTGATCCTGTGATCGGTAAATGAGATCAAACATTGAAATAATAGTTTCATCATAACAAACCCTTCTAACTAGAAAAGTCCCTTCAAATAGAAAAGCTTGCTCAAGATTTGTCTCCACCTTAAAAAGCATCCTCTTGCCAATTAGATTATGAAGCAACTGAGGGTAACCAATTCCAGAGGCCTCCTGCTCGAAAAGATTTTGTTATAAAGAATAAACAGATAAATAAATGGCAAAACTAATAAACAGATAAATATAAATAGTATATTATATATATATATATATATATATATATATATATATATATATATATATATATATCACCTCAAAATGATGGCCAAGAAGATCCTCACAACTTTTTTGAATCAACAGGTTGACATCACGATCAAAAAGAATGAGAACACATGTCCCACTTGCATCAGCAACCTCCACCTTAATGTTATACCTATATTTAAGTTGTGTGTGTTAATAATAAAACCGGCAAGGGAAAATATAATAAATTATAAATTAATTTTAAAAACAAACAAATGGAAATAGTAATTATACTTTGGATACACATGCAGAACAGGGATACGACACAGCTCACAATAGTTGACACCAGCAAGGGAAGTCATAGATGTATTACATCTATTGCAGGCCAAATAGAACCAAGACCCGTCGTTGACAAGATCAACAATTTCCCTAAGAACAACAAACAAACCATCCTAAATATAATAGCAGTGATATCATAAGTTAAGTCTATGAGACAGAAGCAAATAATAAATAATCATAATCAATAAATAAATAACAAATATATATATATATATATATATATATATATATATATATATATATATATAGATAATAGATAGATAACATAACAATAGTGAAAATAAAACAACCACCTCACTAATACTGGTCAGCTGTGATACTGTCTTATTAGGATTATTTTTCATGAAATCAGCTTCTAGTCCTTGTCTAGAACTGTCAAGGACCACAGCCAATGGCTCGACATCAACAGCACCATGTTCGGCAATGCTTCACAAAAAAATATGAATGAAAGATAAAACTTATTAATAAACAACAGAAAATGAAATATTAATATTAATTAAGATATATTCAATATAAATAATAAGAAAGTTCATACCTATTCCTAAATTCAATTGCCTCTTCAATGTCTGGATTAAGTAACAGTCATGTAGTATTCATGCTATTCTGAATAACAGTTTTGCATGGATACACAAAGTGAAAGAAAGGAAGGAATAGTCAAAACAATTATCACAACATCTTAAACATTTTTTTAACAAAAGAACTAAACAAAATGCAACTTAACAAACCAAACGAAGATAAAAATAGAATACATGCCTCTAAAAACTTTCACCCTTGCAAGCTGCAGAACCACCACCACCTGAACATTACCACCACCAGCTAGAGAATCCCTCAACAAATTTACATAATCACCAAACAGTGCACATTCCAGAGTGCCAATGTACCAAACAAAGTTTCGTAAAAAAAATAGAACGAACATTATCTACCAAGTTCCCAACAAAATTATCATGTAAGCAAGACACCTTGAGTCAGTAAGCTCGATCACAACCATGCTAGTTGTCTTTCCATCCTTGGTATATTGTCTTTCAGGGTACACACAAGTCAAAAGCCCCATTACATCTGAAAATGTTAAAGACAAATACAACAGCAAAATCAATAGTCAATAAGAATAAAAAAATCAAATAAAAAAAAGAGAGTAGAAAATGACAACACTCATAGTAATCACCAATCAAATATTCATGACCCTCTTCATAGTTCAGTATTTCACAAAATGGCACACAGTTAAGTCCATACTAGAAATGGAGGGGCAATCCCTTTTCTGAACAGTTGTTTTGAATAGGAAAATCAGCCTGAATTCATATGAAGAAGCCCTATAACCACCATTGTTTCCCACAACATTGAAATAAACCATCTTGTAACAGCGACCCTCTTCAAGTAAAGAGCTAAACTTGTGTAACAAAGGTCTTCTGACAGTAGCTTGGATCTTGCCACCCTTAAAAAAAATACAAAAACAAAAAACAATCAGTCCCATATCACAAAAGAAAAAAAATCTATGATCATAAAGATACAAAAATGAATATAAAAGATAGATAAGATAGATTGCTCCATTTTCATCAACCAACAACATCTTCAAAGAACTGATTTGGGAGGGGTTATTAAACAGAGGGACTGTTCAGAGGCGGGCAACCCTAACAACCAACCTAATTGCCTCCCTATTGGAAACAATGGAGTCAATTCGATCATAATGCAAAGCCATTGAAACAAAGATTGTAGGTATTGAAGATTGATAATTGACACAGAGAAAACAAAGGAGATAAGTCTGAGGTAAGGTGAGTTACCACCAAAGTGGGCGTCCAATTTATAGCCACCAAGAACGCTAAAATCGGAAACAAATTTGGGAGGGAAACATCAAATTTGAATTCGAAAACACCTAAAAAAATTACAACTCCCAGAATACCTCTTTCCAGTGAGTGAAAAATGTAATCAGAAAAAAGTAGAGGTATATAGGAACACAAAATCAAATCAAATTCTACCATACAGAGAGATTAATCAAATCAAAAGCTACAAAGGAAAAAAAATAATAATCATCATTACAATTTAACATCGAGCCCAGATCTACCTATCTACCTAATGTACATAACATCTACATAACAACCTAAAAAAGGTGTAATCAGATCTAAGAAAATATTTTTGTGTCAAAAAAAGATCTAAGAAAAGATTATTCAAATCAGAATTTCAGGAAGGAAAAGGTAAAACAATAAAATAAAACAATAAAGCCATCATTACAATTCTAACAATGCAGAGCCAATCTATCTACTATCTATCTACCTAATAACCTAAAAAATTAAAAATAACCTAAAAAGACTGTAATGAGAGAGTGCGATCTTCAACACACATAATAACAACAGGGAATCCAAAAACCAAATACAAATACCAAAGAACAAAATACAAGAGAACCAACAGAAATCCTCACTTCCAAAAAAAAGAACTAAACTGAAGCACACAATAATCTAGTTACAATAAACCTTTATTTATAACAGAAGACTTAACAAATAAAACTCTCTAGCACCAAAAATTTTTGGAAAAAATATATCTAATTAATATTTATTTTTTAAATATCGAGCATGAAAGGAGCCCCAAATCAAGCCTTAATAGACACGTTTGTTGATCTCACCTCAAGCATTCGACACCTCAAGCTGTGAAAAAGCAGTATTGTCTAACAAAAATAAATAAAAATAATACAATATTAAATATTATTATATTAAATTATATTATATATGTTATAACTAAAAGTAAGAATATGGTATAACACACTTAAAGTTAGGTTAAAAATGAAAACCAGATTTGTTACATGTAGAGACTTACCCTACCCCTGCCACTCTTTTTTTTTTCTTTTTTCTTTTTCTTTTGTGAAATATGATTTGTACTCCTTTGAAAACCTGAAAGTTATAAATGTGGAATTAAAATGTTAAACTGTGTATATTAGTTGTATAACTTGCTCGTCCACTGATGTGGTAGAAGCGCTCGTCCACTAAAGTGAGAGAAGCACTCGTCCACACAAGTGACAGAAGCGCTCGTCCACACAAGTCTTTGGACTTGCTAAGCCCTTAAGAGAAAATCTGTCCAGTGAGGTGGCACTGTGGACGTCTACTGAATTTTAGTTAAGCATTATGGATGTATACTTGAGTAACAAGAATAACCCTCGTCTGCTGACATGGGAAGATGGACGCGCTTATTTTCAAGTCTTTGGACTTGCTGTTCTTATCAAGTTATTTAGGTATTCATTTATGGCCTCGTCCACTAAGGAAAAACCAGTCTACTTATCAATTAAATTATAAACAGTTTAAATAACCTTTGGACTGGTAATTCTTTGAACGAGTCCAAGCATTGTATACCTTATTTGAAATCCTTATTATGTATGCTTTATTTGAATTTTTGTATTTGATACTATATTCACTCTAATATCGGTATCGATGTTGTTATATACTTATAGAATTGGCAAACACTAAATTGACATTATAATTTAACCTTATCAAATTTCCAATATTTTTCTCATACAGATATCTACTATATTATCGAGTCTAATTTTTTTTACATTCACACCTAGCATTTATGAAATATATCCATTGCAAACTTTGATACATTTCAATTTCAAAGATTCTGTTGACTAGTAACCTAAAAAGACTGTAATGAGAGAATGCGATCTTCAACATACATAATAACAACAGGGAGCCTAAAAACCAAATACAAATACCAAAGAACAAAACACAAGAGAACCAACAGAAATCCCCACTTCCAAAAAAAAGAGCTAAACTGAAGCACACAATAATTCTGTTACAATGAACCTTTATTTATAACAGAAGACTTAACAAATAAAACTCACAAGCACCAAATTTTTTTGGAAAAAATATATCTAATTAATTTTTTTAAAATATCGAGCATGAAAGGAACCCCAAATCAAGCCTTAATAGACACGTTTGTCGATCTCACCTCAAGCATTCGACACCTCAAGCTGTGAAAAAACAGTATTGTCTAACAAAAATAAATAAAAATAATACAATATTAAATATTAAATTTACAGATATAAAAATAGCCTCATAGGGTTAATCTATCCTAGACACAACAAAATATGTAATTCGACAACATATCCAGCAAGCCCTAGTGACAGATAATCCACCATAGCTCCTTCAATCGATAAGATATACTGTACAATCGGTGGAGAAGATAGAAAGACGAGGTGAGATAAAAAAAATTGCAGAAAAGGGGAGAGATAACCGCAGAAGAGAGTGAGAGAAGAAGAAGCTTGTAAATATGATAAAAGAGAGTGAGAGAAGAAGTTTGTAGAAATGATGAAAGAGAAGGAAAGTAGAAGTCAATGAAGGAAACGCTTAAACATTACAAATAAATATATAACACAATTAAATTAAATTAAATAAAAAAATATCATAGAATAAAATAAAATACTAAGAGTTTAATAAATGAAAAGCAAAAAGTTTACCAGCCGTCTCATAAAGTTATTTCATCACCATTAAAGCTTCACTCAGAGATAAGAAAGCAAGCTTTAAAATATATTAAAATAATAATACTAAGGGCATAATCGACAATGATAGCACAATTAAAAAATATCATCCTCCCTAAATCACGGTTAATCCGTCAAATCAGTCGCACAGTAACTTGCCACATTGAGACTTATTAAAGTTATGATTTCGGCGAGTCCCACAATAGACCCTACATCATTATACTTTTATTTATTTATTTTTATTTCCAATTTAAATATTATTTCATATATATTTTAACTTAACAAAATAAATATACAAACCTTCTCCGTTTTGGAACCATCCATTTATGTTTTTTCACAATATTTTTAAAACTCAACCAATAAAGGCACTTAAGTCCTTTATATAAAGAGAAATATATGCCACGCATTGTTTTGTCCCGTGACTTGGGACAAGCAAGGATTGGTTTTTAGGTGGTTCTGAGATTGCCAGGTAACCTTTATTTATCTCAATCACCTTCTCCTATAAAAATACCTGGTGCACTCGTTTGACTCTATGTGAGAGGTGGTATGTGAAACCAAAAAAATTTATATTTATATTTATATACTATATAAATGTGAAGTGAAACATGCATGTATGGGGAGGAGTGGCATTATTCATCTTGAAACTGAAACTTGATATAATGTTGTAATTAGGAAATCAGCATGCGTTGCATTTAATCAGAAACCAGCAAAAAATCAAATTTAGTTATCTTTACTAGTGTAGTTACCCGTACGAGACGCACAGGTATTTGTTAGATGATTATTTTTCTACTAATTTTTTTATAAATAATTTTAATATGACAACATTAAATGGATTAATTTTTTAAATATAAACTAATATTATTGTGTACAACAATTGAATTGGATTCGTATATTAAATGTTTAATGAATAACATGTTACATGATAAATTTGTATGATAAAAATTTTAGTATGTTTTATAAAGACTTTATTTTCCAAACACTGCAAATCAAAAGGAAGGCATAGAAAAATAATAGTGATATTTGTAGAAAACAATGCACTCGGTCAAGGTAAAGACATCTATGGATCACCAGGTAATTTACTCATTCTTTTTTTTTTTCTTCAAATGATTTAAAATGTGTTCTAAAGAAATTTGATATTGGACTATGGAAAAAACTACTTTATGGTTGCTCAAAGGTCCATATGAATTAATAAAAAACATTGTGAGTCAGCTTCAAAACCTATAGGCTATATAGTGTTCTCTATTCATCATATTATTTCATGTTAACATAAAATTTAGCTTGAATGAGTCTATTACCCTGTGAGTAACATAAAAATATAAGTCAACGGTTTCAAACACTGCAAATCAAAAGGAAGGCATAGAAAAAAATAAGAATGATATTTACAGATAATAAGTCAAGCTAAATACATTTATGTTTCACAAAGTAAATGACTCAGTCCATTCTTTCAAAAGGAATGCTTAGATGGGAAAATTCTTACCTGACTTTCAAATGGGGAAAGTAAAGAGATTCAAGCCCTTCTCAAGGATGACATTTAGAAGGTATCATTCAATGATGTAATGATCCAAAGTTGTTATTTTGCTATTATGTAAAGTACTATCAAAATTTCAATCCAACTTATATCACACAACCACATCAAATTCGAAAAGAGAAGAGAAAACCTGGGGATTAGGATATGATGGAATAACAGGGGATATAAGAATGTTGCATGCACTTCTTTGTACTATTCTTATATTCTAACTTGTAAATTAAAAAGGATAATTTAAAGATGAAAATTTTTAAATGATGTATCAGCTAATATAATGATAATTATTAGATGTAATAGCCAATACAAACACAAAGTGATTGTATTAGTGTTTCTCTCCTAAATACAAAAATTTCTCTCAGACCTTACTTGGAATAGAAGAAGCTCATATAAATTCACAATATAAGCACCTATGCTTCTGTAATCTTGATGACGCCAGACCAGTTTCAATCTAGGGTCCCTAATAAATCATCAAATACAACAAAACTGAAACAAAAGCAAAATAAAATAAAATGGAGGCAAAAAACTAAGAAATAGAATTTTAATGTGCAAGTTATCTATAAACCAAGTCAGAACAAACTAAACAATTTTTTAACAAAACATTAAAAAAAACCAATATGAAATGTTTAACGACAAACACAAAACACTTTTTTGGGGCTTTCTTCCTGAGTTGTCTCATGGGAAATGAGTTCTTCATCACTATAAAGAATAACAATGCACCAAAAAGTGTTATGCTCTGCCATCAAAAGTAAATACAATATATTTAAAGAACATGACATTTTTTTTTACATTAAGATGGTACAAAAAGAAGAGCAAATATATCACTTACACATTCATTCAAATAGCTGGAAGGCATGAAGCCTTTGCTTAGTCATAGCAAATAAACCTATAAGAAAATAAATATAAGAGTTACTAACTAATCAAATCAAACTCAGAAAATAAGAGAACCCAATTGGAATCCATTTGCGTCATCTGCTTATCCACGTGTCTTGTGCATTTCTTTGCTTCTTATAGGAGAAAAACCTTAACTTCATGTCTCTGCAAAGAAGAAAAAATCGAGAATTAATGTCCAAGACCCGGGATTTTTGGATCATTTTCTTCATGATTTGCGCTTCCAACGCGATCTGAAAAGGAAACAATCGGGTTTAGCATCTTCTGGTGCGAGATTTACTGGATTAGGATGAGGATTTGCTGCTGCTATATTGAGAGAGTAGAGAAGATTGAAGGAGGCTGGGGTTTGCAGAGAGAAGAGAAAGAGAGATCGAAGAGGTAAAAGAAAAAGAATGGGAAGGTAATATCTGTATCTATCTTAGCATAGCATAACCTAGTTTCATCCTATCCTATGGGTTCTTTGACTGAAAATAAAGTCTATCCTATTATGTTAGCTTTAGCTCTTTTGACCGAAGATAAAACTTGCAAGCCACTGTTTAGTCTTTAAAATTATAATTAAAAAATCAGAAAACATTAAAAAAGTAATTAAAGTTCCCTTAATCATGGAGAGGATGACAACTCAGTCAAACAGTAAAATTCCTCATTGACAAATAGTAAAGGTATGGTTCCAACTTATACAACTTTTGTTTGCAAAAATCAAAAGAATGATGAAGAACACTTCAACCATATAAAATACTAAGTTTTGAGCTAAGTTGAACAGAAAAACTAACTTAAAAGCAATGACAATTAAATCTCACTTTGCATTTATAGGAATACTCCATAAGAAAACCTTAAGCAAGGAAGAATAGTATGCCAGTTAAATAGATTCATGAGAAAACAATACCCCAATCTCCATATACATTTATTTCTACTATTTACATACAGTCCACTTACCTCAATCCCACGGCTTAATACCCCTTTTAAGTCAGCATAAGCTGCATGAAAAGGGAGGAGGAATGAAACAACTTTTATGAAAGAAGGAAATATGATTATTATATCTGTAAACTCATAAGTATGTTAGTGATGTTTTATTACCAAGTAACCATGAACAGAGCTACATTAGTAACTAAATCCCACATCAGACCATTATGAAGAAATTAGTGATGTATGATTCTTGTGTTGTGAAAGAGTGGGGTGTATTGCGTACATAGGTGACTGATTTTATCATAACATATGCCCAATTTGGAGTCTTCTATCTCATAGTTAATGTTGTGGATTGTTAATGTGATAAAATAAAAAGAAGAGTGTTTATCCTGATGAATCATGATTTATAAAATAGCATCTATGCCTCAAATGAACTGTCATACCTTCCTGAAATATTAAATAGCACAATGTGACTGAAATGGACTGTCATATACGATAACATTCAATGTTTGTAATGATATATAATAATGGCATGATATAATATAACACTTGTTGTAATGATCTTAGTTTGATGATGCTTGAAGTCATGTTATGAGAATCATTTATCAACTATTGTACTATATCCAAACAAATTTTTAACGATAATGATGCCTTGTGCTTTCTGGTTATTCATGCTGAACTGCTCAAGTATATGGTTTCCTTTCCTGGCACACACCATGTCCAACTTGTTGGATTGTTGGCCTTAGCAAGACCAAGTCCTTTGTCCATGTTGGGTGGTTTCAGTCTCGGAATCACTCAAGACCTGTTGTAGAAGATATGGTGGACATTAGCATCACTAATATCAATTCAAGAATTAGATTTTGCTAAAGAGTCTATGTGAAAATGAACCTTCATGAGAAGCTTTATATTTCTTAGATGTATCTCATTTATTGTAACCTTTAAAAAAATATGACAAAATCCAACTAACATGAAATATAATATTTTAATAAATCCATTATGCAAACAGCATCCATTTTCTAATATTGCCCAAGAAATATGCCATGAATATTACCTCGGAAATTACCTCGTGTTCATATGACCTGCATCTATATCATTCTCTCTCTGTTCCACCTTTTCCTCTAGCTTCAAAACTCTGGCTTTCCAAACTTTCAATTTTCCTCTGAGCCTTCTCAATATGTGCCAGCCTCTCTATTGCAAGCCTATGCATCTCGCTCTTCTCCTTCTAAGTAATGCCTGCTTCATCCCGTGAATTGTGACCCACTTTAGTAGCCCTTGAAGCTTTATTTTCAGCATTTTACACCTTTCCTAGACCACCTCAAATCTTTTGAACTCAGATATGCACTTCTCGAGTCATTTTCCAAGACTGAAGTACATTTTACATCCCTCTCATATGACTGAGCCTTAGCATTTTAAGTTTTCAACCTCAGTCAAAGCTTTAATTTAAAGATCCAGTGATGATGTTTGAGCTCTATGATTCCTTTTTTTTTTACTCAGCAACCTACACATAGATCTAGAGTTAGACATGAAATTTAATCCCAAAAGGTCTGAGAAGACAAATAGAAAAACCTCAAATATAAGTATCCAAATTGGCTTGAGCTATTAAAACAATCCACTGTTGTAAATTGCAAGCAACAATTAAAATATCCACTATGACAATTCACATGATTGAGTTTTTTTACCAAAACATGATGGAGTTTAGAACTACCATAACAATTCTCTGGAGCCAAAACATAGTGCATTAAAACAATTCTAGGAAGCCAAAACATATTGCACTAAGCCATTACTTGCATTCAGAAAACCAAAAGAACAATCTAGTGTAGTGAAAAGCAATTGTGATTGCCAACCTAACTTTTAAGTGTTATATCATATTATTTTATGCAATGAAATTATCAAAAAAAAAAAGAAAAGAAAAAGAAAACAATCCAAAAATAAATGCTCTCACATGAATTGAAGCAAGTGCTTTTATGTAATTATGTCTGATTCCTCAAGTCAGCTTCCATGACCAGCAATTTAGTAATCAAAATCAATCCCTACAATTAAAAGAAAAATGACCTTGATTATCAACCTGAGAAATTACCTCCCCAATGGTTTGGACATGGAATTCACCACCACCCAAGACTTCTGAAACTATTACCTAAGAATGCATAAAATGGAACAGATCATTTGTCCTTTTTTCAACTAAAAAACAAAGGTCATTTATGCAACATTATCCTAAGCACCTTAAGCATTTCTTGTTGTTTGTTTTCAATAGTTACACTATTAGATACTTGTTCCCTTTCAACATAGTTCTCGCTGGTCAGTAATACAAATCACATTAGAAAAGCAAACAGGAAAAATAAAAAAATGGAAAAAAGATTAGAATGGTCGGGGACATCCTTACTTTCAACTTTTCCTTCTTGACAGACTGTTTATGTTGCTCCTGAAAAAAAAAAAGCCACAAATTGACATTGCAAAAGCAATAAAGGCTTGTTTGAATATGTATAGAACCCCATCATAAGAAAAACAAAGCCTGAAAATTAGACAATATACACGATAACACACTACCTCTTCCATTAGTGATGATTATGCTTGTGGATTCTAACATTCTTTTAACACATTAAAATATATCAATATGCATCTAAAAGACTTGACTTTGCAAAGAAGTCTAACAATGCTGTGAGACGTCAATTTATAAGCTCCAAAAATCTCTGCAAAGCAACCACACAACCTCTCTCTTATCTCTTGTTAATTGTTCAATTATAGTTCCTTAATCAAGTTCCTTCTCATTTGATTTTTAGTCACCCTTTCAAACAACCCTGAATTAGCATCTTCATTTGAGAAGGGGATACCTCAAGGCCACAATTCCACATAGAGCTAGCAAACCCTCTCATGCTTGGAGGATATTCAGAGGTAAATTTCCATTCTAGCAATAATAAATGTTTAACTTACTTGAATCCTTGAAACATTTCGTTAACAAATGTTACTACTCCAACATTATCCCTATAGTGTAAGACAAACAGACCAATGGAGAGTAGGGAAAAAAAGAATGGGGGAAGATTGAGAAACAGGATAAGTAAGGAGAATTTTTTTAATAACAATGTTAGTCCCAACACATAGATTGTGAGACCAAAGTATGTGACAAAATCCAAATAGGATTAATAAATACTCATTTAGGAGGTGCATGATTGATGATTAAAAATCCAAATCTTTGCTATTTTAAAAACAATTCTGCTCTCAATTGAAGATTACTCACACTACAACCAACATAATTGGAATATTGCAATAACTGGTTAAAAACCAAGCCATTTATTTGGATGATACAATTACATTACTAAGGCTGGAATTGTCTTGCTGCAAATTCCAAACTTTATAAAAAAAATTGAAGTAAATAAAATAAGAAACTTGTGAAAAGAAATAATAAAGAAAAAATAGTTTTGGCCATTTGTCAAACACCTTGTGTGCACAACAATACAAACATTTGTTTAACCATTACACACCTTACATGGCTTCATTGTAAAGCATGTTGAAGATGCAGATACCCATTTTCCTTTGCATGAAGATACCCCACTTTGCTTTGCTCGTTGAAGATGCTGTGTTTTTTTTTTCCACAAAAAGAAATGGGGAGCAATTTCACACAAAGCCCTAAATAATAAACCAAGGAAATTGAAATCAAATTGAAAGAAAAGAATGAAATTGAAACCACGGGTTCTGAGCGATCCGCCTCGTCGACGGCAAGTCCCCCTCCGTGCCATAAATTCGGCCCTAAACGGTGGTTCCAAAAGCAGCGGCAGCTTCCCCAACGACGGTTCCAAAAGCAGTGGCAGCTCCCCCATGATGCGGCAAGGCCCCCTAGGGATGTCACAAGTACCGTGCATTTTCGGGGAGAGAGGAAGACGAAGGGAAAGTGAGAAGAGGAAGAATGGAGAGAGAAAAAAGCAAAAGAAAACACCTTACTTCTTACCAATGTTGAATAGGAAAAGAAGAGTAGTGTGTTTGACTCCCCAAAACCCTGCTCCATTGGCTGTACCAAAATTTGCAGAGGGGGAGGGTAGAGGCGTGAAAGAGAAGCTTCCCTTTTTTAACAAAAAAAAAAATTCACAAAAAACCACAAAGTGACAAGTGTTTGGTACTGTTGTGCTACAGTAGGGAAACCTCTTCAATATTTACATGTGTATATGCCTTCTAAAAGAATAGTAGTACACATCAATTACATTAAATAATTGTTTTAAAAGGTAAATTGATTATAACAAATTAATGAATCAATTTTTACATACTGCACATAGGGAATTTGAAAAGCAATCTGATAGCAATAAAAAAGAGATAAAAAAATCAAAGTAAATTAAAATATTTAAGATACACTTTCGAAATAGATTGAATATGAATGAATATACATTACCTATTAGGGAAAAAAAAAAAAAAACCAAAACTGATGTTGGGCTACTTAAACCCATTCTATAGTAAAAATTAACAAAAAAGACTCATCTCACTCAAAAGCCCAACCCATTTTGCTTTTGCATTATCTGAAAGAAACCCTGCCCTCTTCTGATAGATTCTTCCAGCCCCTTCTTCGGTTTCTCCTCCTCACCCTCTGATTTCGATTTCTCCTCCCTCCTCCCTTGCACGCAAGACAGATCCGTTTTTTTAACACGGCGGTGCCTGGTGGGGAGGATCCTGACAACGGCGAGAAGGAACGGTGGCTCCCCCTCAGTCTCTGATCTGGGTTTGTGGCTTTCTCTTCTATGATTTCTGGTTAGGGGTTTCTGTAATTATTTCATTGTATTTTTTTTTTATATTATCATGTAGTTTCTTTATTTTTTTTCATTTTCTGGATGTTCATTATTGCTTCTTGATTTTTCTTCTTTTTCATTTTTCAATGTTTTTCATTTGAGTTTTTTTTTCCTCCAGATCTTGATAATACTACCCATATCTTACTCTCTTAATTATTTTGATGATTTGTTGCCTTGTTTATGTATTTATTGTTGCTTTCCTATAATTCTGGTGTTGACCTTGTAATTAATGTGATTAGCTTAGAACTAATAGCCTAAGGCTTCTAGAAGTTATCTATTTTTCTTGTTTTTCTCTTACATAAGGATCCTGGGGTTGTTATCACTAAATATGAACTGATCTTTTTTTCATTATTTTTTTTTGGGTTTATCTTCTATGTTTTTATCTGAGTTTTTTTTGTTATATATATATATATATATATATATACACACACCAGATATGGATACAAACTGATCTTTTTCATTGTCATCAAGATTTATTGCTATCATCATGGTATAAAATGGCTAATGGTATCCATAAAATAAACTTTCTTAATCAGAAAGCTGGGAAACAGGTAAAAATCCAAACAAAGGAATATTACATGAAGTAGTTCCAACACATTTTTGCACATCAAAGGGACTAATGGATTTTTACACATTAATTAAAGGGTCTAACCAGGCAAATATATCCAAGCAGAAGAAAGCAGTTATGGAGGAGGCAACACAGCAGCAACATAGCAATTTTTTAGCATAATAATGTAATGTTGATCACTAATTTATAGAAAAAGCTTTACCATAAACCCCTATTAGATATAGTCTAGCCTATAAAGTTAACTTTTCTTGATCAGCAAGTTTTTTTGTAGGGGCATGATGTTTCTTAGCGTAAAAAAGGCAAAGCAGATCATAATTACTATTGCAGCAGTTTTAATAAATAAATAAATAATATATTATAATAATTTAAAATAATCCACATGTTGACAACTCATTCTATTGTTACAGGAACAGCAGAAGAAAGTTGCCAATTGATAAAGTGATATAGATTTTCCTCCTCAACTCAACCCTCTTTGCAAGAAAACGAAGAACCAAAACCTTGTTGGAGCGCACGAAGTTTTCAACATCATGGTAAGCCCTTCTTTGTTATTCATATAATTAACTCTTTTTACTTTGATTTCGAGCTATGTAATCAATCATCTTCAACCTAGTTATTACCTTTTGGTCATAGTCTATTTCTAAGATTAGGGTTTTTATTTAAATTGTAATTTTTGAATCAAAAAGCATTGGCCAATAACTTTAAGCTACGATAGGGATCTTGTTTTTTCATATTAGGCACAATTTGCTTTGAAATGAAGCTCCTCTTTACCCTTTCTCTCTTTTTTCACCTTTAATTTTTAATTTATTGGTGCAATCTAGATAAGTTATTTATTCAAAGAGTTTTTTCTTTATTGGAGAGGGTTTTGAAATGGGAGTTCACATTGTGCTCTTAAAACAGAAGCTGGATTTGTTTCCTCATTGTTGTTGATAAGTATAATTTGGGGTTTAGATATCCTAGCCATAGGTGTTTTTTTTTTTTTTTTTTTCCAAATTGTGTGTTCTTTTTTTCAAATTGTCTTTTATTTGTGAAGCTGAAATTTAAATTTGGAACAGGCTACACCGTTTATCACAGGAGTTGCTGTAGCTGCTGCTGCTTATGCCGGTAGATATGGTATCCAGGCTTGGCAAGCATTCAAGGCAAGACCACCTGCATTGCGTAAATTTTACGAAGGCGGTTTCCAGCCAACCATGACTAGGAGGGAAGCTGCTCTCATACTCGGTGTTAGGTACGGACTTTTTCATTTGAACATTCTAATATGTTTGTTTGTGTCATCCCATCACAATGATAACCTAAAAAGAGGAGAGAGAAATAACCCAAACATTAAATTTTGGTTAATGTGCTGCTTTGTGACTTAGAGGTCACGGGCTCAAATCTTGGAAATAGTCTCTCTGCTTATGGGGTTAAATTACATACATCTAACCTTCCCAAACCAGTAGACTGCACCAGATGGGAGCCTCATGTACTAGGCCACCCGTTTTTATAGTCTTAAGCTTGGTCATCAATTCGAGGTTTATATCGTGAATTGGAAGACCTATTTTATGATTTGAATCGAACAGAATCATGAATTAGAAAATACATAGTTGATAACTAAAAAATATAAAAATTATATTTTCAGAAACAATAGATGTAAGTATTTTAAAGTCAAATAACTCATTAGATAACGGATAAACTAAAATTAAAGATAAAGATTGGAGAAACTTATTAAAAAAATGAGTAGAAAGAGTCAAGGAGGCGGCTATTAAAATTAAAATAAGCCTTAGGAGGAAAGAAGCACAAAACAACGGTGTTGTGGTATGAGGAATACAGCCATAAAAACGTGAAGAGGCAATGGGACTTTCAACATTTAAAACTGATTTAAACACCTAGAATCATTAGGGAAGGGTGGTTTTGTCACAACCCCATCTCCCAATAAAAAATTCGCATGAAAAGGGCCCTGAATCTCAAAACCATCGTGTGTGACCCGGCTGCCACCAAAAAAAACCCAGAAGAAAATGCAAAAACATAGAAAACCAGGAACCTTGTACACGACCTGGTAATGAAACCGAGCTTCTGTGTGTCGTCCTAAGCGAATCTGAATTGCGAGTCTGTTATACCAAAATTAATCGCACGATTCAAGCCCCATTTCGATTCTAGTTAAGTTCTGCATTGGTGGCCTCCAGAGTCGTGACATTTCGGAATACAACTTGTACGATTCTTATGATATTAACTACAGTGGTCTGGAGTGCTGTTTGTAAACTTTTCCTTTCAATTGAATTGATTTATTGTATTTCTTAATTTGCCATACTGTTCTTTGTAGTGATATCTTTACAATCCTGCAGGTATTTATGCCCAATACATAACAAAAGCTAAGGTTCTTAATGTTAAAATCAAACAACCGACTTTTCGTCCTAATCAGTTTTTAAGTTTAGGCTAAGTTGCAAAGTTTGCGATATAAATAAGAGATTCTACAGATAGTCACTGCCATCCTAGAATGTCGGATACTGGGGCCACGCTTCCAATGGCTGCACTGCTCCCTTGTAACTGCACAAGGTTTTCAAGATTGCGATCTAGATCGCAGAATCGTGTGATTCTACTATTTTCCCGTGGATAAGTGGTCCTGACTCCCTCTGTAGATACTAGGTAGGATCTCAATCTTGAAAACTTTGAGTGCGTGCATTAGGTATATTATCTAGGAATCATCAAAGAGTGGTTTCTCTGCAAGTCTATCTTCCATCCTGGCTGTGTCTGTGTCCATTACGGGCAGAGTATAGTAGGATACGTTCTTCTCTTGTTTCTGCCTTCTCTCTGTGTCATCTTCAATGCTGCTTTCAGACAGTTTGGATACGGTGATGGTTGAGAGATACTGTGCAAGATGGTGGAGATATGGCTGCTCTGTAAATGCAGCATTTTGGGTAAAAGAACCTTCCAGAACTGCTAGTCCCTTGTCCAATTTGAACCTAGGCATTCATTATTTTAGCTTCCCAACCGCTCATACCTTCGAATCCATTCAGGTGGCTGAGAAATTAAAAAAGGAAAGCAGAACTTAGAACCAATTTGTCGTATAGGAGTCATAATGTATCAATACTGTATCCCATCTCCATGCTTCTTAGAAAATTATGAATCATGATTATGAAATTATTTTCCTGTTGATAATATTTAGCCTTCTGTTCTTCTGGATTGGTAATGGCATTCACACATACACGGTGGATTTTGACTTATTAGCTGCATTGTGTGTTGCTTTGACTATAGTTTCCCTCCATGTTGTGTAATGGAATTTCATTGGTTAATATTGATTTTTTTGTACTCAGTCATGCGGCAAAATTTTTTTATATCGGGTATTTTTTTGTTTTTATCATTTTCTTATTTTAAATTTTTTCTGCTGTTGATTTTCAATTGTGACTATGGCAGAGAGCGTACTCCAACAGATAAGATTAGAGAAGCACACAGGAGGGTGATGGTTGCTAACCACCCAGATGCAGGTGGCAGCCATTACCTGGCATCCAAAATCAATGAAGCAAAAGATTTATTACTTGGAAAGACCAAGAGTGGTGGTTCTGCATTTTGAAGCTCATATAAGCTTTATAATGCTCATTACTGGACAGTTTTGGCAGTGCTCCTTACAATTTTTTGGTCTTCGGCCGATTATTTATTGTAGAACTGATTATATGGTGATAAAATTAGACTTGCTTATCTATCCTTGTAACTTTTGTTATTGAAGTTTGAAAGTTGAGAAGGATATCAATGAAAGTGAGTTTACAAATCAATTATCTTATTATTGCTCATGCTAGTTGCTCTCCTTCATCTTATTTTGTTAACTTAGTGAGTTTGAGGTATAGTTCACTTTAAATGTTATAGATTCCGAATCAGTAACGGAAAAACATATTTCTTTCTTCAGAGGGAAAAATTTAGAATTAATAGTCTGTTTAGATCACGAGTTTTTATTATTGTTATTGAGAATCAATAACAGAAAAATGTACAAGTTCTACCAGCCACAAAAATTCAAATGTCACCTAAGCATTAGTCTTCTACTCTTGGTCATTCGAGGGAAATATGGTAAACGATCAAGTTTATTCACTTTTCTCATATCAAATTTACCAAGTTAGAGTATTCATCATATCAATTTATTCTATTTTATATATTAGTTTCGTTTGTATCAAATTTCTAGCTTTGCCCTCATATATAACCCTAAATTTAATCTAAATCTATCAACATTTTAGTGTTATTCATTTCGAGACCAAATTCTATCACTTTTTATCACTGCCAACTAAAAGCTATTTTTTTTTTCTCTTTCCTGTTCTCTCAGCTCATTTTCTACGATTTCAAACAAAAATAAGTACAAAGGTCATATAAAAGAGTCAAGTTGCAATCAAGAGAAGTCATCTCCAAGACACTACCTCTTTATGTATTGATTGATTGTCTTTTGTGTATATCCACAGTCTATTTGTCTCGTACAAAAGCAGAGTTAGATCATACATGGTGGGTCATCAGTTTTTTTCGAAACCGGCCGGATGAACCCGGTCCCCTCTGAGTTGGTGGCTTGTCCGGTCAGATACCTCAACCGGACCAGCCATATGACCGGTTTCCGGTCTAACCGGTCGGACCAGTCAGTTCGAGCCGGGTTTAATAACACTTAATATAAATATTGTTTGCCGCAAAAAGACTCATAAAATTGTCGTACAGAACTTTCGAGAGAAATCAAAAGAGAAAGACCATTTTAAAAAAATAAAAATAAAAACAAAACACTATTATAAAATATAAATCCCAAGTTCTGAATTCAATTTCCTCCTCAACTCAACCCTCTTTGCAAGAAAATGCAGAACCAAAACCTTAACCTTATTGTAGCACGAGAAGGTTTCAACATTATGGTAAGCCCATCTTCATCATTCATCTAATTAATTCTTTTTTACTTTGATTTTGAGCTACGAAATCAATCATCTTTAACCTAGTTACTACCTTTCTTTCTCTGGGTATGTATGTTCTGTAGCCTAACAACAATTTTGTTCATAGTATATTCCTAAGATTAGGGCTTTTCTTTATTTCGTAAATTTTGATAAAAAAACATTGACCAATAACTTTAAGCTAAAATAGGGATCTTGTTTTTAGGCACAATTTGCTTTGAAACGAAGTACCTTTTTACCCTTTCTCTCTGTTTTGACCTTTAATTTTTAATTTATTGGTGTAATTAGATAAGTTGTTTATTCAAATAGTTTTTTTTTTCTTTCTAAATTTCTAGGATTGGAGAGGGTTTTGAAGTTGGAATTCAAATGGTGCGCTTAAACAGAAGCTGAATTTGTTTCCTCGTTGTTGTTGATAAGTATAATTTGGGGTTTAGACTTTCTAGCCATAGGTGCTTTAATTTTTATTTTTTTCCCAAGTTGTGTGTTCTTTTTTTCAAATTGTCTTTTATTTTTGAAGCTGAAATTTAAATTTGGAACAGGCTACACCGTTTATTGCAAGAGTTGGTGTAGCTGCTGCTTCTGCCGATAGATATGGTATCCAGGCTTGGCAAGCATTTAAGGCAAAGTTTCCAGCCAACCATGACTAAGAGGGAAGCTGCTCTCATACTTGGTGTTAGGTACTGACTTTTTTTGTTTGAAGATTCTAATATGTTTGTTTCTGTCATCCCATCACAATGATAACCTAAAAAAAGGGAGAGAGGGATAACCCAAACATTAATTTTTGGTTAATGTGCTGTTTTGTGATCCTGGAGATAGTCTCTTCGCTTGCGGGCAAGGTTACATACATCTAACCTTCCCAGACCGGCAGCACCAGACGGGAACCTCGTGCACTAGGTCGCCTTTTTTATAGTCTTAAGCATGGTCATCAAATCGAGATTTATATCATAAATCGAAAGGCCTATTTTATGAATCGTAAATGGAACCGAATCATGAATTGTAAGATGCATAGCTGATAACTAAAAAAATATAAAAATTATATTTTCAGAAACAATAGATATAAGTATTTTAAAGTCAAATAACTCATCAAATGATAGATAAACTAAAATTAGAGATAAAGATGGTAGAAACTTATTAAAAAATGAATAGAAAGAGATAAAGGGGCATCTATTAAAATTAAAATCAGTCTTAGGAGGAACAAAACACAAAACAATAGTGTTGTGGTATGAGGTAAACATGGCAATAAAAACATGAAGTGGCGGTAGGGACTTTCAACATTTAAAACTGATTTGAACACCTAGAATCAGTAGGGAAGGGTGGTTTTGTCAAAACCCCATCTCCTAATAAATAATTCGCATGAAAGAAACCCTAAATTTCAAAAGTCAAAACCATTATGTGTGACCCAGCTGCCATAAAAAAAAACCCAGAAGAAAACAAAGAACCTTGTGCACAACCTAGTAATGAAACTGAGCTTCTGTGTATCGTCCTAAGCGAATCTGAATCGTGAGTCAGTGATACCAAAATTAATTGCACGATTCAAGCCCCACCTTGATTCAAGCTAATTGCAGCATTGGTGGCCTCCAGAGTCGTGATGTTTCGGGATCTTGTGTGATTCTTGCGATACTAGCTACAGTGGTTTGAAGTGCTCCTTGTAAACTTTCCCTTTCAATTGAATTGATTTATTGTATTTCTTAATTTGCAATATTGTTCTTTTTAGAGATATCTTTACAATCCTGCAGGTATTTATGCCCAATACATAATAGAAGTAAAGGCTCTTAATAATAAAATCAAACAACTTCTCATCCTGATCATCCTTTAAGTCTAGGCTAAGTTGCGATGTTTGCGATATAAATCAATAGGAGATTCTACAGATAGTCACTACCATCCTAGAATGTCAGATACAGATACTGGCCACACTTCCAATGGTTGCACTTCTCCCTTGCAAGTGTGTGCAAGGTTTCAAGATTGCGATCTAAATCACAGAATCCCATGATTCTACAATTTTCCAGTGGCCTAATGATCATGTCTCCCTCTTTAGATACTAGGCAGGATCTCGATCTTGAAACCTTGAGTGTGTGCATTGTGTAATCATTGACTAGTTAAGGACTCTAGGGCATATAAATATAACTTATGATCTAGTCAGAATATTAGAAATTATCTAGGAATCATCAAGTGGTAGCTTCTTTGCTAGTCTAGCTTCCAGGCTGTGTCCGCGTTCTTTACAGACAGAACATAGTAAGATACTATGCAAGATGCTGGAGATACAACTGCTCCGTAAATGCAGCATTTTGGGTAAAAGAACCCTTCCAGAACTGCCAGTCCCTTGTCCAATTGGAACCCTAGGCATTTATTGTTTTAGCTGCCCAACTGGTCATACCTTTCCATTCAGGTGGCAGAGAAATCAAAAATGATAATAAGAACTTGGAACCTACTTTTGTCATATCGGACTATCGGCATCATATTGTATCGATATCCTATCCCATCTCCACGCTTCTTAGAAAATTATGAATCATGCTTTGTGAAATTATTTTCCTATTTATAATATTTAGCCTTCTTTTCTTCTGGATTGGTAATGGCATTCCCACATACACGTTGAGTTTTGACTTATTAGCTACATTGTATGTTGCTTTGACTATAGTTTCCCTTCATGTTGTGTCTAATGGAATATCATTGATTAATATTGATTTTTTTTGTTCTTAGTCATGAGGCAAACATTTTATATCGGGTATTTTTGTGTATATTATTTTCTAATTTTAATATTTTTCTGCTGTTGATTTTCAATTGTGAATATGGCAGAGAGCGCATTCCAACAAATATGATTAGAGAAGCACACAGTAGGGTGTAGGTTTAAACCACCCAGATGCAGGTGGTAGCCATTACCTGGCATCCAAAATCAATGATGTAACACCCTTCTTGAACGCTACATCGTACGTGACATTTTAAGACCGAAAAATAGGTTAATTAAAATTGGCTATAAAAGAATGGGGTACTTTTTTTTTTCTTTTTCTTAAATCTTAAATATAACTACTTTGATTTAATGGAATGGATAATAAAATATTCCATTATGATACTTAAGATCATGAGTTCGAAAATCATTTACATAATACCCAACCCGACTCGTAAACAGAATCATGGAGATGTACAGACTCAACATAAAGATATGGAGACGCAGCTCCATCAACAGTTTCATTAACTCCAAAACATATCTAGCTGGACAAACTAAAATAGAAAAGATAATCCTTTCTCGTACATCGTGAGGAGGACAAACTCACTGACGAAATCTAGTAGAAACTCTATTTGAGTCCACTGCCGGTGTCGTCACAACAGACACTACTAGAGTCACTACAAAAGTAACTCTCCGACTAAGCCATTTCCCTTCCAAAGGAAAAGCCATAACTTACGAACTAATGACTATCATGCCTATCTCAAGAAAAGAAAGGTTAGGCATAACTGAAACCCTAATACCATCGCCTTGAACCCTCTGAAGTCTGGAAGACCTCCATTAGAATTCCCACTATAATGTTCACATGCTCGAACCTCAATCTCTATGATGAATCGGTCAAGCGTCATGTTGACGTCTCAATCTTCTCAACAAAATATAGAAAGCCCATAGTCAACCGACATAGGCAATATAAAAATAAAGAGGTGAGATTTCCATTTATCTTATACATAAGGTAGACATGCAGTAGTATGACTCACAGGAATATAATACAGCAGTCATATATTCTTTTTATCTCCCTTTTTAATTATGCAACTCAAAACTCCAAGAATATAATATACCAAACTCGATGGTAAGCTTATCAAGCATAGCGGACACGCTTTGTCCATCGAAGGACATGAATAGAGAGAAATTGATTGAAACCGTATAGTCCCATTCCTACGCTACCACAAGGAATATCCGAATCTAATATTGGAGCTAATTTGACATTTTGGAAGGAAATGGTCCATATAGGTTTCACATCTGCCCACCTCAGGCACCTTTGTGGCTTTCGTGTTACGCACACAAGGCTTAACTCATAACGTATTAATCCAATTAACACCAAACCAATTTCTATGGTCTTATCTTATCATTCACTTCAACTGTGATACATATTTTTATATTTATAGTTCAATCCCACAATTTTCCAGAAATTGCATAAAAGTCCCTAAAGACTCAAATTCCAAATCAATCCTAACCAATTTCTATACTTTTATATATTCATTAAATCCTTATAAAAATTATTCAAAAAAATTAACTCAACTTGAAACCCCATTAATCAGTTATGGCCGAATGGCCTAAAATAATTATATTAGGCATTTTTCTTAACAAACCAAGCAAACAACAATCATGGTTCCAACTTAAGGTCATTGGAACCTAAACAACCATATGACATATCATACCACAACCAAACATCAAATCAAGTCCTCCAAGAGTATCACACACATATAAATCAATAATATACACTTATGACTTACAAAACATATACACTAAATAAACCATCAACATATCTACATTAAGGTAGAATAGTAGTAATCTCCCCCCTTACCTCTTGTAGATCACTTGAAACTCAAGTAGTAGAAGGATGTTGTTCACCTAAATCACAAGGTTTTGAACCCATAAAACTTAGCCATGAACAACCAACAAGAAATCAAGTTAAAGATTGAAGAAAATCATCCTAGCCCACTTCAACAAAGTTTCGGCCAAGTCAAGAAGAAATAGCTAGGGATCTCTAAATTTTTCAAGCTCTTGGATAATGAAAATAGAAGTCATATGGAGATCATAGAAATTGATTTCAAGTCAAATGTATTTTTATAAAATTTTCTAGAGATTTTTGAAGAAAACTTCATGAAGATGGAAAATCATGATTCATGACTTAAACAACTAAAACGATTGAAGGAGAAGTTATGATTGATCGTGGAGAGAAATATTAGACCTCTTGTTGATGAATAAGTGATGAAGATGATCAAGTTCTTCACAAAAATCACAAAGTGTTCTTGAGAGAAAATGAGAGAAAAGTGAGGAAGATGAAGATTTTGAGCTGTTTCGGTAATTTGGGCACATCTCCCAATCTACTTATCCGTTTTTGATGATCTTTAGCGTGTTGGAAATAAGAGATGAATAGGAACAACTTTCATGTAGAAAGTTTTTCGAGTTTCAGAACAGAAAAGGGTCAGAATTTTGGTATAGTTTTGGTGAGTCAATGGAGCTTTTCTTTGTGTTCTTGATGAAGAAGAAGAAAATGTCTAAGTGTTACTAATGAGGAAGATGGGAAGCGTACATATGGCTGAAATGAGGTGTGATTTGGTCCACAATTTGTTACTTAGGGACAAAAGAGTAAAATCATTTAAGGACAAGCTTGTAATTCCTTTAAAGACTATGGGCATTTTGGATATTTCACACCCAAAGTAATCATTACAATTGAGTGGTCATGGTTCAAGGAGGTGTGACTGAGTTTTGGACCACATGAAGGATGAGGAAGCAAATTTGAATTTGTCTTGCCGTAACCATGGTTAACTTTTAATTAAGGTAGGTTAGGTTAAGGTTAATGGCATTTTGGTCTTTTCACATAAACGACATGACTACTTGCATTTAATATTTCATAAATGCTTGGTGAGTCATGGTGGTGACTCACTCCATGGCTCAGCTCCTCCCGAGTCCGGTTCTATCTCTACACAACCATTCTTGATTCTGTTGATTTCCCGATTAAGGTTTTACGTCCGAATAAGCACAATAACTTATTTATTTTGAAAATTTTCAAAATAACCCATATCACTGGAAACGAAATATAAAGTCTAACCATTTCATTCACGAATCAAAATTAGGTTTTCTTATCAGTAAAATCTTACTGTCAGTTAAAACGCAGACTGCGTTTCGTCTGAATTTTAAACCTAAATTTTTACCGTAACCTTCTACCATAAGGTAGAGTAAAATTATGATTTTATTTTATCCGAAATCATTTTCTAGATCTCAGATAAAATATAAAGAATTAAAAATTCTACCAATAATGAAAAACAGTAAAAACAGGGTGTTACAAATGAAGCAAAAGATTTATTACTTGGAAAGACCAAGGGTGGTGGTTCTGCATTTTGAAGCTCATATAAGCTTTTTAATGCTCATCATCTGGACAGTTTTGGCAGTGCTCTTAATAAAGTCGACTATTAATTTTTTGGTCTTGGCCAATTATTTATTGTAAACTCGATTATGTAGTGATAAAATTAGACTTGCTTATCTATATCCTTGTAACTTTTGTTATTGAAGTTTGAAATTTGAGAAGGATATCAATGAAAGTGAGTTTACCAATCAATTATATTCTTGGTCATGCGAGATATTCTCCTCTATCTTATTTGGAGAGTTGAGAAGGATATCAATGAAAGTGAGTTTACAAATCAAGTATCATATTATTGCTCATGCTGGTTGCTCTCCTTTATCTTATTTTGTTTAAGTTTGAGCCAACTTAGTGAATTTGAGGTATAGTTCACTTTAAATGTTATAGATTCTGTATCAGTAACGGATAAACAGATTTCTTTTTTCAGAGGGAAAAATTTCGACTTAATAGTCTATTTAGATCACGAGTTTTTATAATTGATTTGATATGTAAATGAAATTCTTTGATTGAATATTTATGAAAAAGGAAGTGACTTGATTTTGAAATCTTTTCAGATCGTGTGTACCCAGAATCCATTATAGTATACTTGAGAATTGAATCAATTGATTGATGTATGGTAATTGAGAATCAATAACAGAAAAATATACAAGTTCTACCAGCCACAAAAATTCAAATGTCACCTAAGCATTAGTCTTCTACTCTTGGTCATTCGATGGAAATATGGTAAACGATCAAGTTTATTCACTTATGACTTTCCTCATATCAAATATATTAAGTTAGAGTATTCATCATATCAATTTATTCTATTTTATATATTGGCTTCGTTTGTATCAAATTTCTAGCTTTGCCCTCAGACATAACCTTAAACTTAATCTAAATCTATCAACATTTTAGTGTTATGCATTTCGATCACAAATTATATCACACTTTCTATCACTGCCAACTAAAAGCTACTTGTTTTTCTCTCTTTCCTTTTCTCTCAGTTCATTTTCTCCTATTTCAAACAAAAATAAGTGCAAAGGTCATATAAAAGAGTCAAGTTGCAATCAAGAGAAGTCATCTCCAAGACACTACCTCTTTATGTATTGATTGATTGTCTTTTGTGTATATCCACAGTCTATTTGTCTCGTGCAAATATAGAGTTAGATCATACGTGGTGGGTCATCGATTTGTTTTGAAACCGGCCGGATGAACCCGATCCCCTCCGAGTTGATGGCTTGTCCGGTCAGATACCTCAACCGGATCGGCCATATGACCGGTTTCCGTCCGAGCCGGGTTTAATAACACCTAGTATAAATATTGTTTGCCGCAAAAAAAACTCATAAAATTGTCGTAACAGAAATTTTGAGAGAAATCAAAAGAGAAAGACCATTTTAAAAAAAATAAAAAATACAAATGAAACACTATTATAAAATATAAATCTCAGGTTCTCAATTCAATTTCCTCCTCAAGTCAACCCTCTTTGCAAGAGAACGCAGAACCAAAACCTTAACCTTATTGTAGCGCGAGAAGGTTTCAACAATATACTAAGCCCTTCTTCATCATTCAGCTAATTAATTCTGTTTACTTTGATTTTGAGCTACGAAATCAATCATCTTTAACCTACTTACTACCTCCCTTTCTTTGGATATGTATGTTCTGTAGCCTAACATCAATTTTGTTCATAGTATATTCCTAAGATTAGGGCTTTTCTTTATTTCGTAAATTTTGATAAAAAAAACATTGGCTAATAACGTTAAGCTAAAATAGGGATCTTGTTTTTAGGCACAATTTGCTTTGAAACGAAGCTCCTATTTACACTTTCTCTCTGTTTTCACCTTTAATTTTTAATTTATTGGTGCAATTAGATAAGTTGTTTATTCAAATAGTTTTTTTTCTTTCTAGATTTCTGGGATTGGAGAGGGTTTTGAAATTGAAATTCAAATGGTGCGCTTAAAAAGAAGCTGGATTTGTTTCCTCGTTGTTGTTAACAAGTATAATTTGGGGTTTAGATTTTCTAGCCATAGGTGCTTTATTTTTTATTTTATTTTTCCAAGTTGTGCGTTCTTTTTTTCAAATTGTCTTTTATTTATGAAACTGAAATTTAAATTTGGAACAGGCTACACCGTTTATTGCAGGAGTTGCTGTACTTTCTGCTGCTTATGCCAGTAGATATGGTATCCAGGCTTGGCCAGCATTCAAGGCAAGACCACCTACATTGCGTAAAATTTACGAAGGTGGTTTCCAGCCAACCATGACTAGGAGGGAAGCTGCTCTCATACTTGGTGTTAAGTACTGGCTTTTTTTGTTTGAAGATTCTAATATGTTTGTTTCTGTCATCCCATCACATTGATAACCTTAAAAAAAGGAGAGATGGATAACCCAAACATTAATTTTTGGTTATTGTACTGCTTTGAGATCCTGGAGATAGTCTCATTGCTTGTGGGTAAGGTTGCATACATCTAACCTTCCCAGACTGGCAGCTCGCACCAGATGGGAGCCTCGTGCACTAGGTCTCCCTATTTATAGTCTTAAGCATGGTCATCAAATCGAGATTTATATCATAAATCGGAAGACCTATTTTATGAATCGTGGATGGAATCGAATCATGAATTGTAATATACATAGCTGATAACTAAAAAAATATAAAATTTATATTTTCAGAAACAATAGATATAAGTATTTTAAAGTCAAATAACTCATCAGATGATCGATAAACTAAAATTAGAGATAAAGATGGTAGAAACTTATTAAAAAATGAGTAGAAAAAGACAAAGGGGCGGCTATTAAAATTAAAATTAGCCTTAGGAGGAACAAAACACAAAACCACGACGTTGTGGTATGAGGTAAATACGACTATAAAAACGTGGAGTGGCAGTAGGGACTTTCAACATTTAAAACTGATTTGAACACCTAGAATCAGTAAGGAAGGGTGGTTTTGTCAAAACCCCATCTCCCAATAAAAAATTTACATGTAAAAAACCCTAAATCTCAAAAGTCAAAACCATTATGTGTGTCCCAGCTGCCACCAAAAAAACCCAGAAGAAAAAAAAGAAAACAAGGACCTTGTGCGCGACCCAGTAGTGAAACCGAGCTTCTGTGTATCGTCCTAAGCGAATCTGAATCGTGAGTCTGTGATACCAAAATTAATTGCACGATTCAAGCCCCATCTTGATTCATGCTAATTGCAGCACCGGTGGCCTCCATAGTCGTGATGTTTCGGGATCTTGTGTGATTCTTACGATACTAGCTACAGTGGTCTGAAGTGCTCTTTGTAAACTTTTCCTTTCAATTGAATTGATTTATTGTATTTCTTAATTTGCAATTTGTTCTTTTTTGTGATATCTTTACAACCCTTCCAAAACTGCCAGTCCCTTATCCAATTGGAACCCTAGACATTTATTGTTTTAGCTGCTTGTAACACCCCGATTTTTCGGATTTTCTAATATCGAAAATTTATATAAATACATTTATATTTTTATTCAAGACTTAGAAAATGTTTTTAAATAAACCGAGTTCACCACTCAACTCTACTTAAGTGTAGAATGCTATGATTAAAATTTAGGTCGGAAAGTCTAGCGAAACCCGGCCTGCGAATTTCACTGACAGTGTATTTATACTTATCTGATTTCCTGATTTTAATTCGTGAATGAAAAACTTAAGGTTTTTATTTTATTTCCTACTATTGTGTATATTTGGAATTATTTCATTAAAAGTGAAATAATATATATATATATATATATATAATACGGGCATTATGTTCAAACGGACGAACGACAGAGTCGATTACAGGAGTTTCGGGACTCGATAAGTGGATAAACCTTATGTTATCTTATGAATAAGTCATCCATGTGAGAGGATTAGTGTGGCACAAGGTTATGTTAGCAATTTTTAATAATTTCATTTTGATCCTTAAACTTTCTCTTAATTTCATTTTGGTCCCTAAACTAGTTTCTATGATACACTAAGTGAAGTGGATCAATTTTGGTTCTTCCAAACCATGTGGGCTGCGGTTTTGGAGGCCCAATACCATGGCAATATGTTGTTCTCCATGAATCCAATTTCTACTCAAAACTTTCCAAAGTCTTTGTTTGGTTTTAAGCATTTTTTATGTTGGAAAACAAAAGTATGGACTTGGACTTCTTCAAGCCCAATTTGCACAAGCCCAAGCCCAATCCCATGAGGATTTGCTTCATCTACTTCACGAGCCAAGCTTCCTCTCCAAGCTCATTCATCTTCTCCAAAGTCATCCATTCTTCCTATTTCACTCTAACTCCATAAGCTTACTTTGTGAAACAACTTGGTGATTCCTTGCACGTTTTTCATTTCCAAGAGGTAAACCTTATTCTCCTTGCTCAATCATGATCATGTTATTCAAGAAATTTCATGATTCAATGTCTTGTTCATCCATGTTCATCACTTTAAATATCTAGATCTAGAAACTTTAAAATTTTCTAGAAAATCATAGAAAAATCCTAAATATGTGAAACCAATTTCTATGATCTTATAATCATATCTATAATCATAATCCAATAGTTTGTTGCAGACAAAGTTTTCCTCCCTATTTTTCTCTCCATGGTCGAAACTATGTATATGTGGGTGGAGGAGATTTTGTTTGATTTCTTTAGTAAGTGAACTTGGATTTCATCCTTCCATGTCATGTATATGTTGGATCCAAAGTATTGTATCAATATCAAATCTCTAGGCTATTTTGTGTGTCATGGCCGAAAATATAATTTTGAGGGATTAGAATATTTTTGTTTCAATCTTTGTTGTTGATCACTAATCCTATGTCTTAAGTATTAAGGATCATTAATCCAAGGACTTAAGAATTTTAGAAGTTTTTAGCTACAAAAAATCATAATGGCCACGACCTATCCTTAGTGTATAGGTGATTGTATTCGTTGAATTTTGATTGGTTGATTGTGGTTTGTTGAAGGATAAAGGATTGTACCGTGTACGTGTGTCGCCGATTTTCGGATTCGTGTCAAAGTTTCAATCGGAAGTTTAAATTCTTCGAGAGGTATGAGGGGACTTCCTGAGGGATTTTTCCGATGACTACGTGCTATCTAGTTGATGTCTGTATTACTTACCCTTTGGTGTTTGTTTAATTTGTTTAAGTTGTGTTATTTTATCTGTGATTGGTTATGTGCATTTAATTATTTATCTACAGTTATATATATTAGTGTTGCGATGCATGACTTACCTGAGAATATTATTATGATGTTGTTGTTGATTGTTGTTTGAGAAGCCAGATAGTGATCAGTGCCCAATCAATTATTTAGATAAAAGCTTTAAGAAGTTTTATTAATTATATTCAATGTTTATCAGTAAAATATTGGAATATAATATTAATGGAAAATTTTATTTGAGAAAATAAGAAATTATCGAAAATATTAGTATTTTAATGATTTATCAGTATAAAAGTATTCTATGAGTCACAGTGAGGACGTAACCGTGAAATTATTTTTGTACCGCAATTTTTTACGTAAGAAATTCTGTAACATTATAAAAAGTTATTTTGTGAAATTAATTTTCGAAAATAACTTAATCATGAGTTTAGGAAATTATTTAAGGAGAAAATGTCAAATTTTGACTTAAACATATTTTAAAATGTTAGACGGCAATTAGTTCTGAAAACACTGTTACATAAAGTATTTTCTCAAAACAGCAGTATTTTTGTAGTCTCAAGTGACTCTCTTTTTGAAACATAAGGTTTTCATAAAAGAGATTTCCAGAAATTTGATGATTTTACAAAGAAATTTCCAAGTTTAAAATAATTTTCCGAAATCGAGTTTTTCGCAAATGGTGTAAATGATGTGCAAACGGTGATATTGAACTTAGTAATCAAGATGTCGGGATACTAGTGTTCTTACGGTGTTATGGACTTTGTGTCCTTTTGGACTGCATGTCCCGTGGACTTCGTTTCCAACTTACGGTGTAAATAACATTATTCAAAGTGAACATTGTTTTCTATTACCACGAACCTAAGCCTGATGCATCGGTCTAGAGTTTCGTGATTGAGCACCCGGACTGTGAGTCCTGTGTTAATAATAAAAGACTTAAGATATTGAAAATGGTGAATGGTCGAAAGCTTTTGAGCTTTGGCAAGGAAAGATTTAACACGAAGAAAAATGACGAGAATAAAATGTTTACATGCATTTTAGGAAGACGTGCCTATTTGTTAATCATAATATCATGCCGATATTCATGATTCGATGTATCATTGTGCCCTGGTTGGACAATGAAAAACCATATTCGGTGATCACTGCTCCTTAAATTGGACAGTGTGCTATGTTAACCATATTCGGTGATCACTGTGCCTTGTGTTGGACAGTGTGATATGGTATTTAACAAGTGCCTTATTGGCCATCGAGCTTGATCAACTCATCACGACGTTGGGATATCTCATGAGATTAAGTATGAAATTAGATGACGAATATGAAGTGTTCATGCATAGTTTTTCAAATGATGATGTTTGGGGTATGAAACCCATTGAGAAACTATTTGTCTTATTATGAATGCTTAGGTTGTTATTAACATGTATATGTATATATGTTTTCTTTTGTGTTGCGCATGTAGTTATTGTGCTAAATCCATATATTGGTTTCTCACTCTTGCATTATTTCTGTTGGAATGTCCCTGTTGTGCTCTATATTGGGGAATCCAGATGAACCGCTCAAGGCATATGATGTATACAAGAAGAAGGTTCCTTAGTCTGGGGCATGCCGATGTTACTTTGCTAATATTATGTCAGTCTTTTAGGGTGACCAGCTTAGGTTTTATTTATCGTTTGTTGTTGTTTTTCAATAAGGATCTATACTTATTAAGGTCGAATGATATAAACAATTATGATGCAGTATAGTTGTATGATGTTATATATATATATATATATATATATATATATATATATCCATATACGGTTATATTTACGTTGTTGTGGTGGTTGAAAAAGAAAAGGAAAAATTTTATCATCGTTTCAGAAAAGATAACAACTTGAAGCAACGAACGAATTAAAGTTTTATTTTCCGCAACGAGTTAACCATGTAATGACCTAAGGGGGGTGTTACACTGCCCAACTGCTCATACCTTTCCATTCAGGTGGCACAAAAATAAAAAATGATAATAAGAACTTGGAACCAACCTTTGTCATATCGGACTATCGGAGTCATATTGTATCGATATCCTATCCCATCTCCATGCTTCTTTGAAAATTATGAATCATGCTTTGTAAAATTATTTTCCTATTGATAAGATTTAGCCTTCTTTTCTTTTGGATTGGTAATGGCATTACCACATACACGTTGGGTTTTGACTTATTAGCTACATTGTATGTTGCTTTGACTATAGTTTCCCTTCATGTTGTGTCTAATGGAATATCATTGGTTAATATTGATTTTTTTTGTTCTTAGTCATGCGACAAACTTTTTATATAGGGTATTTTTGTGTGTATTATTTTCTAATTTTAATATTTTTCTGCTGTTGATTTTAAATTGTGAGTATTGTAGAGTGCACTCCAACAGATAAGATTAGAGAAGCACACAGGAGGGTGATGGTTGCAAACCACCTAGATTCAGGTGGCAGCCATTACCTGACATCCAAAATCAATGAAGCAAAAGATTTATTACTTGGAAAGACCAAGGGTGGTGGAACTGCATTTTGAAGCTCATATAAGCTTTTTAATGCTCATCATCTGGACAATTTTGGCAGTGCTCTTACTACAATCGACTATTAATTTTTTGGTCTTGGCCGATTATTTATTGTAGACCCGATTATGTAGTGATAAAATTAGACTTGCTTATCTATATCCTTGTAACTTTTGTTATTGAAGTTTGAAAGTTGAGAAGGATATCAATGAAAGTGAGTTTATAAATCAATTATATTCTTGGTCATGCGAGATATTCTCCTCTTTCTTAGTTGGAGAGTTGAGAAGGATATCAATGAAAGTGAGTTTACAAATCAATTATCATATTATTGCTCATGCTGGTTGCTCTCCTTTATCTTATTTTGTTTAAGTTTGAGCCAACTTAGTGAGTTTGAGGTATAGTTCACTTTAAATGTTATAGATTCTCAGATCGAAGAAAAAAAACAGACTTATTTTTTTAGAGGGAAAAATTTGGACTTAATAGTCTGTTTAAATCACGAGTTTTTATAATTGATTTGATATGTAAATGAACTTCTTTAATTAAATATTTATGAAAAAGGAACTGACTTGATTTTGAAATCTTTTCAAATCGTGTGTACCCAGAATCCATTATAGTATACTTGAGAATTGAATCAAATGATTGATGTAAGGTGATTGAGAATCAATAACAGAAAAATATACAAGTTCTACCAGCCACAAAAATTCAAATGTCACCTAAGCATTAGTCTTCTACTCTTGGTCATTCGAGGGAAATAAGGTAAACGATCAAGTTTATTCACTTATGGCTTTCCTCATATCAAATATATTAAGTTAGAGTATTCATCATATCAATTTATTCTATTTTATATATTGGCTTCGTTTGTATCAAATTTCTAGCTTCGCCCTTAGACATAACCCTAAATTTAATCTAAATCTATCAACATTTTAGTGTTATGCATTTCGATCACAAATTATATCACACTTTCTATCACTGCCATAGTACCGGTTTCTGGTCTAACCGATCGGACCGACCGGTCCAAGCCGGGTTCAATAATACTTATTATAAATATTGTTTGCCGCAAAAAAAAAACTCATAAAATTGTTGTAACGGAACTTTCGAGAGAAATCAAACGAGAAAGACCATTTTTAAAAAATAAAAAATAAAAATGAAACACTATTGTAAAATATAAATCCTAGGTTCTCAATTCAATTTCCTCCTCAACTCAACCTTTTTTGCAAGAAAACGCAGAACCAAAACCTTAACCTTATTGTAGCACGAGAAGGTTTCAACATTATGGTAAGCCCTTCTTCATCATTCATCTAATTAATTCTTTTTATTTTGATTTTGAGCTACGAAATCAATCATCTTTAACCTAGTTACCACCTTTCTTTCTCTGGGTATGTATGTTCTGTAGCCTAACAGCAATTTTGTTCATAATATATTCCTAAGATTAGGGCTTTTCTTTATTTCGTGAATTTTGATAAAAAAAAACATTGGCTAATAACTTTAAGCTAAAATAGGGATCTTGTTTTTAGGCACAATTTGCTTTGAAACGAAGCTCCTCTTTACCCTTTCTCTCTTTTCACCTTTAATTTTTAATTTATTGGTGCAATTAGATAAGTTGTTTATTCAAATAGTTTTTTTTTTCTTTCTAGATTTCTGGGATTGGAAAGGGTTTTGAAATTGGAATTCAAATGGTGCGCTTAAACAGAAGCTGGATTTGTTTCCTCGTTGTTGTTGACAAGTGTAATTTGGGGTTTACATTTTCTAGCCATAGGTGCTTTATTTTTCATTTTATTTTTCGAAGTTGTGTGTTCTTTTTTTCAAATTTTCTTTTATTTATGAAGTTGAAATTTAAATTTGGAACAAGTTACACCGTTTAATGCAGGAGTTGCTGCTGCTTATGCCAGTAGATATGGTATCCAGGCTTGGCAAGCATTCAAGGCAAGACCACCTGCATTGCCTAAATTTTAAGAAGGTGGTTCCCAGCCAACCATGACTAGGAGGGAAGCTGCTCTCATACTTGGTGTTAGGTACTGACTTTTTTGGTTTGAAGATTCTAATATGTTTGTTTCTGTTATCCCGTCACAATGATAACCTTAAAAAAAGGAGAGATGGATAACCCAAACATTATTTTCTAACCAACCATGACTAGGAGGGAAGATGCACTCATACTTGGTTTTAGGTACTGACTTTTTTTGTTTCAAGATTCTAATATGTTTGTTTCTGTCATCCCATCACAATGATAACCTAAAAAAGAATAAGAGAGGGTTAACCCAAACATTAATTTTTGGTTAATGAGCTGCTTTGTGATCCTGGAGACAGTCTTTTCACTTGCGGGTAAGGTTGCATACATCTAACCTGACCGGCAGCTTACACCAGATGGGAGCCTCGTGCACTACGTCGCCCTTTTATAGTCTTAAGCATAGTCATCAAATCGAGATTTATATCATAAATCGGAAGACCTATTTTATGAATCGTGAATGGAACCAAATCATGAATTGTAAGATACATAGCTGATAACTAAAAAGTATAAAAATTATATTAAAAATGAGTAGAAAGAGACAAAGGGGCAACTATTAAAATTAAAATCAACCTTAGGAGGAACACAGCACAAAACAACAGCGTTGTGGTATGAGGTAAATACAACTATAAAAACGTGAAGTGGCAGTAGGGAATTTCAACATTTAAAACTGATTTGAACACCTATAATCAATAGGGAAGGGTGGTTTTGTCAAAACCCCATCTCCCAATAAAAAATTCACATGAAAAAACCCAAAATCTCAAAAGTCAAAACCATTATGTGTGACCTAGCTGACACCAAAAAAACCCAGAAGAAAAAAAGAAAACAAGGAACCTTGTGCACGACCCAGTAATGAAACCGAGCTTCTGTATATCATCCTAAGCGAATCTGAATCGTGAGTCTGTGATACCAAAATTAGTTGCACGATTCCAGCCCCATCTTGATTCAAGCTAATTGCAGCACCGGTGGCCTCCAGAGTCATGATGTTTCAGGATCTTGTGTGATTCTTACGATACTAGCTACAGTGGTCTGAAGTGCTCTTTGCAAACTTTTCCTTTCAATTGAATTGATTTATTGTATTTCTTAATTTGCAATTTGTTCTTTTTTGTGATATCTTTACAATCCTGCAGGTATTTATGCCCAATACATAATAGAAGTAAAGGCTCTTAATGATAAAATCAAACAACTTCTCATCCCGATCAGCCTTTAAGTCTAGGCTAAGTTGTCAAGTTTGCGATATAAATCAATAAGAGATTCTACCGACAGTCACTACCATCCTAGAATGTCAGATACAGATACTGGCCACGCTTCCAATGGTTGCACTGCTCCCTTGCAAGTGTGTGCAAGGTTTCAAGATCGCGATCTAAATCGCATAATCGCATGATTCTACAATTTTCCAGTGGCCTGATGATCCTGTCTCCCTTTTTAGATACTAGGCAGGATCTCGATCTTGAAACCTTGAGTGTGTGCATTGTGTAATCGTTGATTAGTTAAGGACTCTAGGGCATATAAATATAATTTATGATCTAGTCAGAATATTAGAAATTATCTAGGAATCATCAAGTGGTAGCTTCTTTGCTAGTCTATCTTCCAGGTTGTGTTCGCGTTCATTACAGACAGAACATAGCAGGATACTATGCAAGATGGTGGAGATACGGCTGCTCCGTAAATGCAGCATTTTGGGTAAAAGAACCCTTCCAAAACTGTCATTCGCTTGTCCAATTGGAACCCTAGACATTTATTGTTTTAGATGCCCAACTGCTCATACCTTTCCATTCAGGTGGCAGAGAAATAAAAAATGATAATAAGAACTTGGAACCAACTTTTGTCATATCGGACTATCGGAGTCATATTGTATCGATATCCTATCCCATCTCCATGCTTCTTAGAAAATTATGAATCATGCTTTGTGAAATTATTTTCCTATTGATATGATTTAGCCTTCTTTTCTTCTGGATTGGTAATGGCATTCCCACATACACTTTGGGTTTTGACTTATTAGCTGCATTGTATGTTGCTTTGACTATAGTTTCCCTTCATGTTGTGTCTAATGGAATATCATTGGTTAATATTGATTTTTTTGTTCTTAGTCATGCGGCAAACTTTTTATATCGGGTATTTTTGTGTGTATTATTTTCTAATTGTAATATTTTTCTGCTGTTGATTTTCAATTGTGACTATGGCAGAGAGCGCACTCCAACAGATAAGATTAGAGAAGCACACAAGAGGGTGATGGTTGCAAACCACCCAAATGCAGGTGGCAGCCATTACATGGCATCCAAAATCAATGAAGAAAAAGATTTATTACTTGGAAAGACCAAGGGTGGTGGTTCTGCATTTTGAAGCTCATATAAGCTTTTTAATGCTCATCATCTGGATAGTTTTGGTAGTGCTCTTACTGAAGTCGACTATTAATTTTTGGTCTTGGCCGATTATTTATTGTAGACCCGATTATGTAGTGATAAAATTAGACTTGCTTATCTATATCCTTGTAACTTTTGTTATTGAAGTTTGAAAGTTGTGAAGGATATCAATGAAAGTGGGTTTATAAATAAATTATCATATTCCTGCTCATGCGAGATATTCTCCTCTATCTTTTTTGTAGAGTTGAGAAGGATATCAACGAAAGTGAGTTTACAAATCAATTATCATATTCTTGTTCGTGGTGGTTGTTCTCCTCTATCTTATTTGGTTTAAGTTTGAGCCAACTTAATGAGTTTGTGGTATAATTCACTTTAAATGTATTACATTCTGTATCAGTCCCGGAAAAACAGATTTCTTTTTTCAGAGGGAAGAATTCGGACTTAATAGTGTTTTTAGAATCACAAGTTTTTATAACTTACTTGATTTGTAAACAAAGTGATTGAATAGTTGTGAAAAGGGAACTGAATTGATTTTGAAATCTTTTCAAATCGTGTGTACCTAGAATCTTATATAATATGCATGAGGTCATTCAAGGGAAATAAGGTAAACAGTTTATTTTTCCTCATATCAAATTTATTAAGTTAGAGTATTCATCATATCAATTTATTCTATTTTATATATTGACTTCGTCTATATCAAATTTCTAGTTTCGCCCTCAGACATAACCCTAAATTTAATCTAAATCTATCAACATTTCTTATGCATTTCGATCTCAAACTATATCACACTTTTTATCACTGCCAATTAAAAGCTACTTAATTTTCTCTCTTTCCTTTTCTCTCATATCATTTTCTCCTATTTCAAACAAAAATAAGTGCAAAGGTTGTATAAAAGAGTCAAGTTACAATCAAGAGAAATCATCTCCAAGACACTACCTCTTTATGTATTGATTGATTGTCTTTTGTGTATATCCACAATCTTTTTGTCTCTAGCAAAAACAGAGTTAGATCATATTATTTAAGGTGGTCAAAACATTATTTTGGAGGGGGCTAAGTTAAGTTTCCTTTTTTTTCATAAAAATGGTAAAGTTCTAAAAAAAATTTGGCTAAGTATTGCCATGCTTTTTTGCGTGTCTCCGAAACCTTTGATTAGTGATTAAGAATTGGTTTGCTATAATTCCATGGTCGGTGCATGAGGCACATGATGAATTGATGTGTGATGTGGATAGGCCACACTCTTTGACAGCATGAGTGAAGAGCCCAGGACCCCAGGTAGATGGTATGGGAATATGGGATAGGAAAGTTGGGCTTGAGATTTCATAATTAGTTGGCCTGAATTAATAGGTGTCATTGGGATGGATACCCCTATAGTATAGATAATTGCTTTTTTTTTTCACCTTCTTTTTTGTCATGCTAGGATGCTGGTTAAGAAAAAAATATAATATCTCACTAGAAAGCTAACTTTATCACACCACATAATATAAAAGGCATCAAGTTAATCCCAAGGGTTGGTGTAGTAGAATATGACAGGGTCTTGTATCTGACAAGTTGCAAGTTCAAGTCCTTACTAGTCTCCTTGGGATGAGGTAAATGTAAATCACTTTGTAAATGTTCAGAGCCCGAAAGGTTTTCCTTGTCTTGAACTGGATCACCATCCCCTCACCCTAAATTTTAATTAGCAAAAAAAAAAAATGCATCAAGTTTCAATGGGTCATTCTCCTTTCTTTTTTTTTATGTGATTCTTTCTTAGGTTATGCTTGGATGGATAGAGTAAGGTAGTTAGTAACGAAATGAGATATTAAATATTAACTCATTGTTTGAGAGTTTTTTGAATAATAGAATGGAACATTAAAGATGATGGCTGCGTCTAGGGTGAAGTACCCAGACAAGTGCCTCATGGTGAGGCACTAAATTTAACTGTTAGATATAATACTGAAATAATGACTGATTTAGATTTGATTGTCCAAAAAAATAATCTTCAAAGACCATTTTACCCTTACAATCTTATCCCCATCCATCCCCCAGCCACTCTGATCGGAAAGCCAGAACCACCGTGCCACCACCATTGCCGCCGTGTCCGGTCGTCACCTCCCCCACCACCAGCCATCCTCCCACCCCACCGACCACCATTCAACTTCAACATTTGGTTCTCCACCCCCATTCAATGCCACTGCCACCCCCATTCTCCGTCGCTCCCATCCTAGTGCCACCCCATCCTCCCACCACCGGAGTTCCCCACCCACCCCTTCCTGCACAACGAATCCGGCCAGATCTCATCACCTCTATTCTCGCTGCTCTCTGCTCTCCGCCATCGGCATCACCCTTATCGCCGCCGTCGACCCTCCATTTCGGGCTTCTCTTTGGGTCCCTTTGGTTCTTCGAGATTGAGATCAACATTTCGAGAAGGGTGCAGATCCAGCCACAATGGAGGTTTAGGTGTTGGATCTAGAAGAAGCGCAGATCGGATATGGAGTTTAGGTGTTCACAACGGTGTCGTCTTCCTGAGTCCATAACTGCCATATATTTGAGCTATTTAGAGCTTCAGTATTTGAACCATTTGGAGCTTCTGTGCAGCCATCAATGGCGGAAAGGAGCCTGTTTCGAGGAAGGGGAAAGAGGGCAAAGGGTAATAGGGGAGAAGAGTGGGGTCGCGGCTGGAGAAGGAGAATGATACGTGGGTGGAGGAAGGTGAGCCGGCAGCGACATAGGCCGAGACAACGACGGAGGAAGGGTGAGGGGGAGGATGGGCGGCATCACCTTGGTTAGTGGTGAGAGGTGGAAGAAAGAGGAGAAGAAAAGGGCATGAATGACATTTACACAATGTTAAAAAAAAAGGGAAACTGTGATGATGACCTAAATCATTCATCCAACCCGTTTTTTTTTTTATCAAAATCATGTCATCCATCACAAACTCTCTAATTTTCATATCATCCATACGATGGGTTTGAAAAAAAATAAAAAAATCTTTTCACTCCATCTCCTTCGCCCTAACTTAATGACTTGCTTATATCATTTTTTTTGTTGGTACTAGTGGACTTTAGAATAGGTTGTCCATTATTTGCGTTAGTTGCTTTACACCTCAATACAAATCATAAAAAATCACAAGCCACCGTGAATATTTTCTTGTTGCTACCATCATAAACAAAGCAAAAGGCTTTATGCATAAAACACCTGAACGTATCTTCATTTCTTTTAGGTAGCGTTTGGTACAAGTTTTATAAAAATATTCTCGGGAATGTAGGCATGAGAATAAAAGTTTCCCATGTTTGGTACAAGTTTTAAAAAGTTATTCCCAGACATAAAAGATTCCCGAGAATAAAATTAGTGAATGATAGTTAAAAACTTGGGAAAACTTTATTCCCATGTACAAAGGTGGGACAACTTTATTCCTGGGAATCACATTCCCAAAAATGTAGTTTACCTGGGCCAGATATCAAATGCCACCTTAAGCTTTCATTTTTGGACCTGTATCCTCCGAAAGCAAGATACAAGTTATATTATTACTTAATAAACTCCTCTAAGTAAATTTGTTTTAAAGTCAAGAAATGTTAGTAATAGACTTTCTATCACTTTCTTTCTAACACATCATCTCTTATTGGATGAAATTCATGTAGGTCTTGCAAAATTCAAGTGAAACCTACATGAATCAGTGAGACCCATTTCCGAAATTATGAGATTCACACGAATTTCAACCAATATGAGAGAATGTATTAAAAATAAAGTGTTATTAAAGTTTGGATTTAATGTATATGCACTGAAAATGTAAAAAATATAATAGTGTAATATGATTGGACGTCCGTGTAAAAAAAATTTATATTCTCAGTATATATTTATTAAACTCTTAAAGTTTTATTATACTCCTTGGTGGTTACCCTAATAAATATCTAATTCTTCGGATACCTTTCAGCAGCAGGGAATTGAAACATGAAAGTGAAACCTTTCCGTTGTCAAGTACTATATATAGGTTGGGGAGGCTTATCAAAATATCGTTGTAGGAATCTCTGTATTAAATCTCTCCTTTTTATTATAAGGTCATAGTTGATTAGATGGTTAACCCACACAAAGCCATGTTTTGTTTTTAGGCTTAAAAAGCACAATTTGAGTAACAAGGGGTGAGTTCAAATCAAATGAGGAACCTGTCATGTTTAGCCATTTACTACAAGAAAAACATGATCTAGCGTCGAAAAATTAGTGTCAACCCCGACACCATCGACGCAACACTGTAAACTATATATTTTTTATTTTTTATTTACGTATCTAAGTTTGCGTGGGCTATCCGATGCTAATTTGTGACATTTAGCGTCGGAAAAGGCAACGCTATGTTGAATTTTGAGTTAGCTTCGGCCCGTTAGACGCTATATTTTGAGAACCTTATCACCCTTTCACCGAAACCTTTGATTTTATTCCCTCTTTTATTTGTTCCCTCTTTCTCTTCTATACTCCACACACAACATCGCGAGCAGTGAGAAGTGATAACCCTATCGCCGTCACCACTGCTGCTGTTGTAAGTTGCCGTCACCGTCACCACTGCTGTTGTTACCGTCGTCGGCTCTACCTGTCCTCAGTCTAAGTATGTTTCCTTCTCTTTCTCCTCTCCATTTTTCAATTAGCTGTAAACTCTCCCCGTCCCCTCTTTGAATTGTTGTCCCTCTCTTACCTTCCATCTCTCATATTTTTCTGTTTTGGATTTAACGTGCTCTCCATTTTTTTCCTGCTACTTTTTTAACCTTAATTTTAGGAAATTAAGTATGTTGAGGCTTTGGATGGGTGATTTGGGAATTAAGTATGTTTGGGGGTAATTTCAGGAATTGGGGTGAGACTTGAATTGAGATGTTTGATTTGGGGATTTGGTTTAAAATTTGTTCTTCGTTGCTACTGGGGGTGTGTTAACGTTGGTTTTTGGTTTCTGACCAAAATTCCTTTGTTACAAATAATGAAAGATCAAACGAGTGTGGGACCTACAAGTTATGTGGTGATCTCGTCAAAATGTGTGTATGAATTGTCTGCCAAATACAAATTTGACAATTTAAAGCCAAATTAGGAAATACTGGCAAAGACTTGGTATGAAACGAATATGTAAATTTGTCAAAGAGGTACAAAGCATTGTCAATCATGAGTTTAGAAAGAGAAGTTAAAAAAAAAAACTTAGAGTAACACTATTTATGGGAAGTAAATGAACTTGAATAAAGAACATAAACGAAATGCTGGGAATAATGAAGAATAAGTAAGGAAACTTGAAATGCATAACCAGTATTGTACTGGGTTTTTTATAATTGAATTGAAATGAGAAGGGTGGAGAGAATACTTGAGAATTATCCGTCAATCTGCTGTGTGATAGAGATGTGTAGGATATGTATCAAGTAAAAAAAAACCTTATTACATTGTGATAACTAATATTTATAGGCAAATATAATAACTACCTAGTAGTAACTTCCTACCTTAATGACTGCCACGTATCTTGGCATTTCTTTAAATTTCAAATTTAAACTTTTTGTCAAATAACTCTGATAACTGCTCAATTTCTTGAACCGCTCCGCGTCAACTTGATTTGTCTTTGACGGTCTGGCTGCTTGACAGCTTATCTTGCCGATGCCTTGTCAGTTTTGAGGACTTAGCCATTCTCACACTTCTCTGCACTTTCGACAATTCTTCTTAATACTTTGTCAAAATTTTAGTTGTCAATTTATCTTTTCTGTCGACCGGTATTTTCTTGTCAACTAAATATTTTCAATGGCCTTGTTTGTCTAACATGTCAACTGAAGAACTTTTCTTGTCAACTCCACACCTCTTGTCAACTAAATACCTTCAACACTTAGAAAAACAATAGTTTTTTACTTCAATCCCTTTGTTAACCTGTCAGAATTATTTCTCTCAAGAATTTGAAATTCTTCTATTAACAGATGCCCCCTAAATTTTACTTTTCGACGGTTTTGTCCGAAAGAATAGCAAAATTTTGAATTTCCAAAGCTTTAACAGATTTTTTATTCTGGGTTTAACCTCAGGAATTAAATCTTATCAACATAATTGTATCCCTACTTAATAGGAATAATCATAATGTTGCAGCTGTCTTGAAATTCGAAACAACAACTCCTACATTCTTTAAATGCTCATCACATCATTATTTAACTCCTTCTGACTTCAAAAGGATCTTGCTTTCTCTCTCTGCAAAATCTATTCTTTAAAGGAAAAAACCTTTCCTCTTCATCACTTCGCTTAATCTCCATGGCAACATCTTCAAAGATGTCAACTTTAGTACCTCGGGCCACGGTTGCTCCTCTTAGGGCAGTAGTTCAAGACCCAATTTGGGAAGAATCAGAATTATGGCAGGAGTCTAAGGTAATTCACCCTGTGCATGATTCTTCCGTTGCTTTGAGTCCGCCTGCTGCATTCTTAGGTCCTCTTATAGCCCAGAATGAAATTTCTGAGGATTTACGTGATTCTTTTCCTTCCGCTAACTCAAATGAGGTTATCTTAGCTTCATTAACTCCAATCCCTATTCACGTAATTAAAAAGAGCAATAGAATTTTTAGAATGCCCCCTGCTACTCGGTTTGATGCTTACATTAGTTGGCTTGACTGAGTTCAGGCTGAAAAATGCAACGTATGGGAATAAGCTGGAATTTTTGAGTTTATTCAACTTTCTCGCCATGTCAAATTAGTAGATTTTTCTTTAATAGGGGCGTCGGTCTTTTTCTGGAACAGAACTACAAATAATTTCCACTTCCCTTATGGAATGATGGGTCCGACTTTATATGACATGTCAGCTATTACGGGTCTTCGCCCAGATGGCCCTACTATACAATCCAATGTCGAAGTTGAAAATCAAATTGATGTCTATGTTCCAAAATTCTCTTTCTCTAAATATATAACAGATTTTAGAGGTGGAGACCAATAACCCATGACGGATATTGAACACATAGCCTTTTTGTTTCTTTTGCTATGCGCTTATGTCTTCTGTAGCAAGTCCGCTACTCTGATTGCTTCATATGTCCCTCTTGCTAATCTTTTGTCAACTGGCAAGAGATTAGCATTGGGCCAATGCATTTTGGCTAATCTTTATGACAATATGAGTATGTTAGATGATACTGTCAGATCTAGACAAAAGAAAACCAACATAGAAGGGCCTCTTTGGCTTCTCCAGTTGTGGTTGAATGCTGTCTTAGAGATGAAACTGCCAACTTCGGTTCTACTTCAAAATCTTTCATTCTCTTTCGTCCACCTCTTCAAAGATCAATTTTACTCCTTTTGTTGACCGGAAGTACGGTCCGGAGTGGTTTACTAAACTAAGTACCACTATATCCAAATCCAACAAGTCAATTTGGACCAAATTTCTTTACCAAAAGGTCATTTTTGTTGATGGTCCTGGTTTCAAAACCCATAGAATTTATCTTCACTTGCCTAATACCACTGCTTGTCAGCATGGTTTCTGTCAATCTATTCCTGCTCCTTACTCGTCAAACCCTGACGAGAACTTCATTGATGCCAAAGCTCCAACATATGAAAATATTGTGGCCATCAGTGACGGAGATAAAGCTCGTAGGGCTTTTTTACAACCTGCTCCATTCTCTGTCTTCCATGGAGTAACTCAAAGCTTTCTCGACTGGTGGGATGAGTACTATTCCAATCACCACCCAAGTCTAAAGGCCTGCTTGAGTTATATTGAAGACACTGTGGGTAACGGTGATGATTCTTCTATGCAGGAACAGAATCCAGCATCAAAAACTCGAGGTGAACTTCAGAAAGAAATTCAAGCCTTTGAAAATTTTTACAAAATCAAGTGGAATCCCTTAAGACCATTTGATATGGTTCGTCATGTTAATAGTGTTTTAGCTGAAGCCAAAAGGAAGCATGACAATAAGGAATCTAAAAGGCTTGCCAAGTATTGGGGCATTCCAAATATGACCAGAGAATATTTTGACAGTTTAAAGGCTCATTTTCCTAAACATGTGCCTATTCCTTGTGCCCCTTTTGGTTTAGCTGATTCACACCCAGGAAAGCCGACGAAAGGAGTTAACTTTTTCTTTTTAGAAAGCGTGAGTTCTTACGTTGAACCTTTTGAAAAACCAAATCCAGTTACCTTCGCTCGTCGGTTTCTCCAACCTGATGACGACTTCGGATTCCATTCGCAAATTCTAACTTGTAATTCAGGTATTTACTCCTCAAACAATTTTTTATTCTTCTACTTTTGCTCTCAATCAACTTATTTATGTTGTTATTGACAGCTATTCCTCTTGACAAACCTCTTCCTAGTAAGTCTAAATCTGATGTACTTACTGAAGAAGCATTTGAAGATGATGATGAAGATGAAGACGTAATTCCTATGGCGGCCAAAACTGTCAAGAAAAGCTCACGACCGACCAAAGCTTCTGTCCCTAATCCTCAAACAATAAAATGGGCTAAGAAAAGAAAAGAGAAAGCTGCTGCTTCTGACCTCCCTTCCAAAAAATCAAAATCTACCAAAAGCTCTTCAATCTCGGTAGACTTTGATGTTGTCAAAGCCTCGACTGCATCTAAGGCCCAAGACATCGTTGTTAGTTCCTCCAACACTTCTCCCTCCAACCAATCCAAGGTAAAATTTGAAGTTAGTCAATCAGGTTATACCCATTTGTTCACATCCTCTCATTCTCATTTTGACAGAAAAAGAAAGTTGTCGAAATTGTTCAGGCAACTGAAAAGGCAAGTGCGGATGTCGACTTAATATCTTCAGACTCGAACATGGTATTTCCACTGATCTTATCATCTTCCTTTATATTATTTGCATAATCATATATATCTCATTTTCCTTTACGTCAGGAGAAATCTCTTCAGATTGAAGATTCAATGACTATTCAAGAAATTGTCAACGAGACTGTCGAACAAGCGAATCGACCTGATCCAGAGGTACAAGCCATTTATTGACTCTTTTTTCTTTTATTTTCTAGTATTTTGTTTCTTACTTCGTTTCCTTTTTCAGGTTGACAGAAACTTAGAAAGCACTTTTGTTGACACTAGAGGTCTGACAGATGATCCTCAACATCTTGAATCCAATCCAGAAATGCCCCCCAGCCCTCACCATCACATTTCAATCACTCCAATTTCCATAGCCGACACACCAGCTGAGACTGCCGTTATGATTGAAATTCCAGATGAGGATATTGACATAGAAGCCCTGCTGCCTGAAACAATTCCTATCGTTCCTTCTCCACCTACAATCAGGCCTCCAACCATGAAGTCTCCTGACCCTAAACCGGCCCTTCACTTCAACACTTGGATTAATATGCTGTCGGAAGTAAGCCGGAAAAAAGCAACACTTTCTGCCAACTCTTCATCAACCCAACATGACTCCAGCGATTATCGAGTCGTCAATCTTATGCATGATCTCCAGGCTCTTCTTGACAACTCTTTTAAGACACTTTTATCTGATGCTAGCATTCAATAAGAATTGTCATGACTCATCAAAGAGATCACTCCTCTCCATTCCAATCTCCCCATGTCGAGTCGTACACACTTTCTCTCCATCTATAAATTTTGGGAGCGGCTCTCTGGAAAGTTAGAAAGGATGACTTCTGTCATTCCTTCTTTTAAGGAGGAAGAAAAGATTAAAGATGATCTCTTAGCTCGGTTCCGAGATCTGGAAACTTCTAAACAAAAGGAACTTGATCTTATTTCCACCAGAATACATACCAAAGAGAGTCTCCTGGCGTATCGAAAGAAACTGTTGGCAGAGATTGAATTGACAGATCTGAAATGCGCCAAGTTTGACAAAGCTCTAAAAAAGAGTAGAGACAAAGTCAAAGCTATTGACGACGAATCTATTCAACTCGGCCAGAAAGCTGAAAGTGTTGGCAAACTCCGTGCATTACAGCCCGAATATGAAGCCGTTGCTGCTGACAAGACTGATCTTTCCTTTGCATGGGATCAGTTGTCCTTCGATTTCAACTTAGAACAAAATTGATAGTTGTATTTCTTTTCTTTGTCAAACTCTAATCCTGTAATTTCCGACAATCGTTGATTGACAAAAAGTGTCTCTTTTCTTATCTGCACGTTTATTTACTGTTTGATTTGACTGCATGTTTCCAACCAACTTCGTAACTCATGCTTATCAAATCGTCATAAATGCCAAAATAAGTTTTGAAAATTTGGTAAACCAACTCGTATTAAATTTGTTGTCTCTCTGGACCAACTATAAATAACGAGGTTTGCAAATCAAACGATTTCATAGTTGAGTATTTCACATAATATGCTTCCATCTAAAAAAGGTTCTCATTCATTCTTCTTTCTTCCCCCATGGGAATCTGACCTTACCACCCTAAGACTTCTGACCAAAGTTTATGTTTTAATGGTCATATTCTTAGTGAAGGTCAGTAACCAACATAAAAAACGCAGTGGAGGTCCGCAACCAACGTAACATCTAGAGCAGACCTTGCTGCACATCCGGGGAGAATCCTGATCTTGTAACGGAACGAGTGCATCTTGCTCTAGTTCCATCATCTTCATCCTGGAAGGTAGTGGTTCTCTCTTGGTGTCATCTTTATTGTACCATAGCAACTACAACCTTCTGGGTTAAATGATGGTGAGATCTGCTTTTGCCCGTCTCCTTCTCCTCGTCTCTGCGTATTCTCGACATATGGAGCAGCTGAAACCTCACCAAATGGGGAATGAAGCCTCAACAAATTAGGTTATACTGTTGCATTGTCGAAAGGAGGAAGATAAAATTCTGCCGAACTTAGCATAGTCTTAGACTTTAGGATTAGATTAACCTTGATTGACAATTTGTATTTTGATAACATATTGTCATATTGCCAATTTCTATATGGCTTAGTATTGACAATTTGTGCTTTTGACAAAATTTCATTGTATTGCCAATTTAGTGAATATTCTCATTTCTTTTCACTTGTTGTCAATTTTTACTTCCAACATTGTCGGTTTATATTCCTTCAAATACTTGCCATTAATTGACTTAATTTTCAAGCCAGTATCAACATTGACAAGTGCATAAGCATTTCCAGAAAATGCTTTATCAACTCTAAATGGTCCTTCCCATTTTGGTGACCATTTGCCATATTCTCGACAACTTTTATCCATGGGCAATATGACATTCCACACCAGATCATCTACCTTAAATGATTTGAACTTAACTCGACTATCATAGAACTTTGAAATTCTTTCCTTCTGTCGAATCAAATTTTCTAATGCAATCAATCTTTCATCACTTAACTCATCCAATTCGTCCAGCATTGCATTCCAATATTGGTTGGTAGGCAAGACATTTTGCCTTTGAATGCGAGTAGACTGAAGATTGATTTCGACAGGCAACACACGATCGTGTCCATAAGTTAGCCGATATGGTGAAGTTCCTGTCGCCTGTCTGGGTGAATTTCTATATGCCCACAATATTTGATCAAGAGTGTTATGCCAATTCTTAAGCATGCACATAGTATGGTGTAGACGTAAGCATTTTTATATGCCTAGAACCAACGTATTCCACAACTTTCTTGCCGACGAATAGTGACCCTTGATCTGTTGTCAAAGTTTGGGGTATGCCGAACCGAAAAATAATGTGATTTTCAATAAAATCAATTACGTCTTGTTGGGTGACTACTTTAAGGCAAACTGCTTCTACCCATTTGGTAAAATAATCAACTCCAACTAAAATGAATTGATGTCCTTTCGATGAAGAAGGATGTATTTGGCCAATTAAATCCAAAGCCCATCCTCGGAATGGCAAGGCTTGACAAAAGAATGTAATTCGCCGGCCGGTACATTTTGTATATGGCCATGTTTCTGACATTGTTCACAAGACTTGGCAAACAAAATACAATCTTTAATCATAGTTGGCCAATAATACAAACTTCGTCGAAGAATCCATTTCATTTTATCTCTCTCCTGATGGGCTCCACATATGCTCTCATGGACTTCTGACAGAGCCAAATAAGCATCTTGCTCACTCAGGCACTTGTGTAGAGTCCCGTCAACATGCCTTCTATATAACAGTCCTCCTTGCATTGTGTAATTCAATGCTTTGTATTTCATTTTCCTATCTACATTCTGACTTGGATTTTCCAAATATGCAATTATTGGCCACCTCCAGTCATTAGGTACAATTACATCATTAACCAAAATATCTCTTTCTTCTAATGGATATAATAATTCTTTGATTTCCATCAGTCCTGACAAAGTCTTTTTGAAATATCTTGTATCCTGAGGCTATTTGAGCCAACTCACTAGCCTTTTGATTTAAATTTCTGGGAATATATTTGACAATTACGTCATCGAATTTCTTCATTAACTTACTAGCTATGATACAATATTTTGTCAAGTTGTAGTTGACACACTTATATTCTTGAGTAAGTTGTTTGATAACCAATTGAGAATCCCCAAAGATATGCACATTTCGTGCTTTCATTTCTATTAGTATCTCTAATCCGACAATCAAAGCTTCATATTCAGCTTCATTTTTGGAACATGGATACTTAAGTTCAAACATGAACTTAGCAGGAGTTCCTTGTGGAGTCACTATTAAGATTCCTACTCCACTACCTCCTTGATGCCTTGATCCGTCAAAGTAAACTGACAACATTTATTTCTGGCACGTCCAATCCTGTATGTTCTACCAAGAAGTCAGCTACTGCCTGCCCTTTGACAGCTTTATATGGTACGTATTGTAAAGAATATTCTGACAAAGCAATGGTCTATTTACCAATACGTCCATTAAGGACTGGTTTTGACAACATATACTTTATAACATCAGTTTTGGAAATAACGAATACATTACATGGCATCATATAATATTTAAGTTTTGTACAAGAAAAATACAATGTTAGACATAACTTCTCTATTGCACTATATCTTCTTTCAGCATCATTGAGGACTCTGCTTAGATAATATACGGCCCTTTCAACATTGTCATCATCATCCTGGGCCAATAGACATCCTATAGTGTCTTCAGATGCTGATATGTACAACTTCAACGGTCGACGAGGCACCGCCGGCATCATGACCGGTGGATTAATTAGGTGTTGTTTGATCCGGTCAAAAGCCTCTTGGTGACAAGGCTCCCATATGAAGCTTTGCATTGCTTTCAACTTGACCAACGGTGAAAATACTCTTGTTCTTCCCGACAGATTTGATATAAACCTTCTTAGAAAGTTAACCTTTCCTAGGAAGGATTGTAGTTCCTTTTTATCTGTCGGTGCTGAGGCTTCCATGACCGCTTTGGCTTTATTTTTGTCCACCTCAATTCCTTTTTTGTGAACTAGAAAGCCTAATAATTTGGCAGCTGACACTTCGATCTCTGGGTTCATTTTGAGGTCGTGTCTTCTCATCCTTTCAAACACTTGTTTCAAGTGCTCCAAGTGGTCATCTTTGGTTTTGGATTTGACAACCACGTCATTAATATATACTTCTATGAACTTTCCAATCATATCATGGAAAATCGTATTCATTACTTGTTGATAGGTGGCTCCTGCATTCTTTAAACCGAAAGGCATGACAATCCATTCATATGTCCCAATTGCTCATGGACACTTGAAGGCAGCCTTTGACACATCTTCTTTAACTATAAAGATTTGATTGTAACCTGCATGGCCATCCATACAACTTAAAATTTCGTTTCCTGATGTTGAGTCGACAAGCATGTCGGCTATTGGCATCGGATACTCATATTTGGGGGTAGCCATATTTAAATTTCTAAAGTCTATGCATACCCTCATTTTGCCACTCTTTTTAATGACAGGAACTACATTAAGAAGACAATCGACATGCCTGGTTGTTCGAATGAACTTTGCTTTAAGCAGTCTTTGCACTTCCTCTTTGATTTTATGCACTACCTCTGGAGCAAACCTTCCACTTGCCTGTTTGACAGGCTTGCAATCCTCCCTAAGTGGCAGCCGGTGTTCAACAAGATCTCTGCTTAAACCAGGCATTTCATCGTAGTCCCATGCAAAGCAATCTTTATACTCTACAATTAATCTGATAAGTTTTTGTTTGTAATCTTCTGGCAGACAAGCACTGACAAAAATGGGCCCTTTCTTTTCTTCCTTCCCTAAATTTATTTCTTCCAGAGGATCTTCTACTTCAGCGTTTTGCTTAACTTCGGCTCCTTTCTCAAAACCCAAAGGGCCGTCGTCAATGATACAATCTGCTAACACACTCTCTGAAGTGTGTACTTCTCTGTCGGCCATATAAGCCAACAATATTCTCAGGTGTGTTTCAAGGCTCATTGTCGGAACTGGGCTGAGACTTGTCGGCCTCTTCCTTTATCTTTATGCCAAACTGACTGAGAAGGCTTGCTTCTAACACATCTTTGTCAATGACCCCTTCGTTGGCAGTCACGGGTCTGGCATTTGGCGAATATACTTTGAAATCCACATGTGACTTCTGGGCGTAACACGCGCTATCGTCTGCTTCGACGATCTCCACTTGATCTTTCTCATTCAACAAGATTATTTTCTGATGCACTATCGAAGGAATTGCTTCCACTGCATGAATACAATCCCTGCCAAGTAATAAGTTGTAGCTTGATTTGGCTGGAATTATCACAAACAATGTCATTCTCTCGACAGTGCCAACCTGGATATTGAGAAGTACAACACCATCTGATGGAGATGTTTTGCCACTGAAATCAGTGACGACCATGTCTGTCGGAATTAAGTCCGACTGATCTTTTCCTAGCTTCTTAAACATTACCCTAGGCATCAAATTGACAACAGCACCTCCATCAATCAGAACTCTATTAGTGGGTCTCCCATAAATTATGGCCTTTACATGCAATGGCCTTAAATGATTTCTTTGTTCATCATTGGGCTTTTCTAACTGGGCTATATTGTCGAACACGATGACCAAATTCTCTTGGACATACATCCAAAAATCATTTGGATTTCTGTCATTGTCGACCATATCCTCATCGCCAAAAAAATCCACTTCAAGATATCCTTCATACTCCGCTGGGATGACGGAAATCAATCCTATATTCATTCTCATGCCTGGTTCCAGGATGATTTCATTCTCTGGATCCTCGTCTAAGAATGCACCTCCTACGGTTCTTCTATGATTTCTCTTCAAATCAGTGTCATCGTCTGATCCCGACCTTTCTGATAAAGGCGGGGCTATCCCTGAACCACAGTTATCCAATGCCTCGATGATGTCAGCTAGATCTTCATTTTGGCTATCCATGTCCATGCCTCTGCTGATGTTAATATCATCATTTGGATCGTTTAATGCCTCAATGACAGCATCAAAAGACAATTCTTCCTTGGTCAAATCACATTCAGGTTTGAATGTTGCCAACTGATGATCTTGCATCCTCGCCTCGAACTTCTTCTCAAGCCCTGCTACCTTTTCCATGTCTACCAATCCAACCAGCCATTTGCATGTGGATTTTGTTGGTGGTGACGACATTTCTAAGGCCTTCTTTTTCTCTGCACCGACTTGCGACATAGGCTTCTTTGGCCTGTTTTGAGTAACAGGCATCTTCATGTCAACCTCCATTGGATGAGCCTTTATCACGCTCTTCATTTTGACCTCTCCACTCTTGTTAGCTACGTCGTCAGCCATTGCAACCAAACAACTAGTATTCTGCGAAGGCATCTCTTTTATGGTGACACCTCCTTGCCTGGCAAGCTTCTTCTTTTGAGCCTATCGGAGCCTTTGCAACCTCCTCTTTTGGCTCTTAGATATGGCTGACTGAGTTGATGGTCCCGACAAGCCAGATCCTGTCATCTGAGCATTCTGAGCTAGTTGGCCCTTTCGGTAATCCTCATTTCAAAAGGGTGGATTGTGGTCATTGAACTTGTTTTTTCTAACCCATTTCTGCTTTCGTAACTCTGGATAACGAGTCGTGGCAGAATTCTTTACCCATTGATCCACCATTACATTGGACGGGGGTTTCCTAGTCTTAACAGAATTGAATCTACCACCGATAAAGTTTTTACTTCCTACTGATCCTCTGACCGGCACTTCAAGCCAATCTCCAGTGTGGTGCTGCCTAGGTCTTGTCTGATGCATATGTTGTTGACGGCTATTTGCCTGCCTGTTAACAACAGGTGCAACACTTCTGTGTACACTGTTAGGCCCAACATGGCTGCTCGAGTGTGAAAATCTACCTTGGCTACTACCATTGCGGGACTCGGTTCTATCTTGTGGGCAATAATATGGCGTTTTCTGCCCCCTGGCCTTCTCGGCAGCCACTTCATCATAAAATGCTTCACATCTTGGGCAAAGTTTAAGTATGCCACCAGATTTCTTGCGTTCCATGAAATCGACAAGAGGTTCTCCCGGCTTTGGATAAATATCAAATGAATCCGACATATCCATCTGGATATTTTACCCAGCTCTGATATTGACCATGCCTATTCCCATAGGGACTCGGCGGTCTGTCTTGTTAACTTCAGGACCAAACGGTTCTGTATCAACCTTCATGTCTGGTTTCTTGTCTGAAAATTTTAGTCTTCCTTCTGCCAAAACTTTCTGAATAATGTCCCTGAAATGCATACAATCATTAGTTACATGACCAAAAGTGTTATGATACTTACAATACTTCCGATCCTTAATCTCAATGGCTTTCAAAAGCCTATGGTCATCTGACAATTTTAACTGCTTATCTTTGAGTAATATTTCAAATATTTGATCGGCCTTGGTCATATCAAACGTATACACTTTCTTATTTACTAAAGGAATCCTTTCCTTGGCCCTCGCAGGCTTCAAAGCTTGGCTTATATGAGGTGGACCATTTTTTAATTCAACGTAATCTACCTCATATCCCTCAGAATCGTTGCCCTCCTCGTCGGATTCACTACATCCGACAAAGTTAATCTTTTCTCTTTTGAGGAATTTCTTCTTCTTGAAAACCTTTTCGGCTTTCAATTGTTCAATTTGTCAGACTTTATCTCCTAACTGGGAAATATCAATTAGATGTTGGTTGACCAAATTTTTCCTAATATGATAATCTAGACCCCCAGCAGCAATCTTCACTATTTCCGCCTCAGGGATAGGGGTGAAGAAACGACTCCTCATTTGACGGAATCGGGCAAGGTAGTCATCGACAGACTCATTATTCATCATCTTAATGCCAAATAAGTCTGTCAATCCTATCTTTAGGTCACCCCTAAAGAATTGATCATGAAAACTCCTCTCTAATTGATTCCAGGAATGTATGGAATTAGGCCTTAGAGTTGAAAACCAAGAAAAAGTATTCTTAGTCAATGAACTCGGAAAGAACTTCATCTTTAATCCCTCTTCTAAAGCCAAATCTCCCAACTCGATTGTATATCGGGCAATGTGCTCGACTGTCGAATCTCAACTTTCTCCTGAAAATTTTGACAACTTGGGTATTTTGTATCCTCGAGGCGTTTCCGCCTATAGGTCCCAATCAGGAAATGCTGACGCAAAAAAATGGTTGATTGGCATAACCTATGTTAAAACCAAACCTATTCAATGCTTGCTTGACAACTTGATTGACGTTTTGATTCAGAACGTTTTGACGAAACGCTCCAAAAGCACCCTGGTTTATGACAAAATCTTCGTCTTCCTCTGGTTGTAGAATATGTACATTTCTACGTCTTAAAGGAATCCGATGATGGGGCTGTGGTCGTTCGTCATCTTGTTCAGATCCGTCAAGTTGTATAACTTGTGGTTGTTCAACTTGTGGTTGATTATTCCTATTGACATTTCTATTGAGATTTCTATTGGTATTTTGGTTATCATCTGGGGCTACAATGCCCAAGGCTCTATTTAACCTACGTATCTCATTTGCCAATGTCAAGCATGCATTATTCGTGTTTTCCATTAATGGCGTAATCACTGTACTCATTTGTTGAGTAAATGTATTTACCATGTCATGGTGACTAGAGTCCATTTGTTGTCGAACATTGGCTAGTGTAGCCTCCGACAGACCAACAATATTTTGCGGGGGTTGTCTTAGTGGGGATATATGTGGCCTTACTACTGGTTGCTATGGTCGAGAATGGGTTACTACCATTGACCCTGCTATCCCATTCGCATAACTGGGAATTTGCCCCCCTGTCGATGGTCCTGCCTGTCCAGATGCATGTGAGACACCCCGTTGTGCCTCTTTGTGTCATTAGATTAAAACCTCATTATTTAATTACTTAATCGCACGCTTAACGTGAAAATACGTAAAAATTAAAACTTAACTTATAAAGTATACAACTTCATATAGAATGGCATATCACAATATAAGTATATTATGCATATTACAAAACACTGTTGAGGATATCCCATCAGTAGGATCCCTCACAGGCATATACTTAGACAAAAAGTTAAACAGCGAAAAACATAATAAAAATATGCCTCAAGAGACGCACTGGCCATAACTAACTAGACGCTAATCACCATGGGTCACAGCTCGTCCTCCAGCCTCCGGTTCGTAGGGAGTTCCATCCAACGCCTCATGGTTACGCTCATCAACAGGGTCTTCTCGTACGATTCCACATGGAGATAAAATACAACATACAGAAATATACAGGGGATAAGAAACAGTTCTATCATCAAAAAGCGGAAAAGAGTCATAGTAAAATTATACAGTAATTGTCACAGACAATCAACACACATAACTAACGAATCATCCCCAGGTTAATATATATCATCCTCTACCCTTACTCTCAGTCAATCTAACACGTTATTTAAACGTAACCTCTCTAATCCTGTCACCATGTCTTTACGTTATCGTGGCCACTACCACTCCTGTCACCATCCCTCATTTACATCAGGGCACACCCTCATTCTCGTTAGGATGTTCCACCTAGTGCACACCTCCATTCCCGTTAAGGTGTTCCACCCCCATTCCCGTTAAGGTGGAAGTGATCTTGTGAGAACTCTTGATTTTACGTGTATTATATTACCAATACACATAAGTGTTTTACGTGTATTATATTACCAATACACGGTGTATTATATTACCAATACACAGAAATGTTTTACGTGTATTATATTACCAATACACGGTGTATTATATTACCAATACACAGAAATGTTTTACGTGTATTATATTACAAATACACGGTGTATTATATTACCAATACACAGAAGTGTTTTACGTGTATTATATTACCAATACACGGTGTATTATATTACCAATACACAGATGTCCTTACGTATTATATTACCAATACACTTTTGTCTTTGTGTATTATATTACCAATACACTTTTTGTCCTTGTGTATTATATTACCAATACACGGTTGTGGACAACAACACCTGTACTTGAATCTCACCAACCCGTTTTAAAATCTTAGTGCCTTAACCTTCCATTAGAACTTGACACATATTCTATGCCATAACACCTCTTTAACATTCCTCATCTAAGTTAGGCACTTCTAAATCATCGTTATCCTCACACCCAAAACAGTCATCTCTTAGACAACATATATATCTTTGCTTAAAAATCCACTAAGCATAATAATAAAAAAACCAGGCAGATCATGCATAACACAATATCAATCAAAATATTCCCATATTACCAACATAGCACAAAATCAATTCATAAAGGTAATAAAATCAAATCAACCATCAAGAATATAAAGATCAACCTAATGTCAATAAACCTATAATCCCCGAATCGCCATTGGTTTTTCAGAAAAGGTTTCCAATTGTGATTTTGGTCTTGTCAATTACTCGACTACTAGTAGGGTTTAGGTCTCCCTACACAATTATTATATAATCTACTACTTATCCATTCCGACGATAGGTTGGTTCTTTCCCCCACCTGGGTTATCACCTGACTCCCGAACTCGAAGCTCCTCATTGTCACACCACAAAGTACTAACTCCACCTTCTGCGAAGGTAAGGAGATTAGATGCTCGAAGAGGTATACCACGAACGTCCTCGTTTCCTCCACGATGGAAGTCTAAGGTTATGAACACAAAATCACAAGTTAAAATCAAATAAGAACGCTAAACCACAAGGTATAGGTTCGGCCAAGACTAGTTCTTAGGGTTAGAGATTCTCGAAAATTATACAACTCATGGATTTATGATCCTTAAGTGTCAGAAGTTCATAAACAATGATCATTTAACAAAGTTGAATTAAAATCCCACTAAGTTATACACTTAGGGTATTCGGCCAAGGCTAGTAAAATAGGCTAGCATTCACTAAACTTTCCAATCTCTTAGGTTTAGCATCCATATGTATTAAGGAGCTCAAAACCGTGATCATTTTGGAAAAATACGAACAAAGTATCCTAGGTCCATAACCTTCTAGGTTCGGCCTTCATAGGATTTATAGGTTGGAAATCTTTAAACTTTCCAATATCTTAGACTTAGCATCCAAATATCTTATGGAGCTCAAGTCCATGATCATTTTGGAAAACAATGGAAACTTAAACATTCCAATCTCTTAGACTTAGCATCCAAATATCTTATGGAGCTCAAGTCCATGATCATCTTGGAAAAATGAAAGTAATACATCCTAGCTTTAATAACATAGAATAAACAAGTTAGAAATCCTTAAACTTTCCAATCTCTTAGACTTAGCATCCAAATATCTTATGGAGCTTAAGTCCATGATCATTTTGGAAAACAATGGAAACTTAAACATTCTAATCTCTTAGACTTAGCATCCAAATATCTTATGGAGCTCAAATCCATGATCATCTTGGAAAACAATGGAAACTTAAACATTCCAATCTCTTAGACTTGGCATCCAAATATCTTATGGAGCGCAAGTCCATGATCATCTTGGAAAAATGAAAGTAATACATCCTAGCTTTAATAACATAGAATAAACAAGTTAGAAATCCTTAAACTTTCCAATCTATTAGACTTAGCATCCAAATATATTATGGAGCTTAAGTCCATGATCATTTTGGAAAAATAAAAACCCACACATCCTAGCACCTAAACACTAAGTTTCGGCCATCATAGGATGATGAGGAAAATATTCTTTGTTTAACAATAACTCTTAGGTTTCGAATCACAAGGTATTAAGAGTTCTAAATCCATGATCATACTTGGAAAGTTGAAACATAATATCCTAGGCTTACTTATTCATATTTTCAGCCATCATAGGAACAAGCTATCAAAACTTCCAAGATTTATAGATTTAAGATCAATGGATAGTTAGAAACTCAAACACATGATCATATTCCAAAAGTTGAAACAAAAACTTCCTAGGTCACAAATGCAAGCATTCTACCTTCATTGGAAGAGATAGGTAGAGATTTTTGTTTTACACAACCTCTTAGTATGTGAAAATATAAGTTAATACAAGACTATAGAAAGTGGTTTCAACTCAAAAGGAGTTTTCTACCATTTTAGAGAGATTTTAGAAGTTTAAAGCATATAAAGAACACATAAAGCAAACTAAGAAATAAAAGATGAAACTTGCAAAAAGATTCATATGAGAGCATTACCCTTATTATAAGGAAGAACTTTAATGAAGAACTCAAGTGGAAAAGACTAATAAAAATGGAAGCTTTAAGTGTTTGAAGAAAGAAGAAATGGAAGAAGTTGAAGAAGTATGAAGATGGAGGAAGAAAATGAGAGAATGAAGATGAGTGATGATTATATAGAGGAGGGAGAGGGGAGCACGAAATTTTGGAGAGAGGATGAGCTTGGAGAGCAAGTTTTGACCTTGTGCCTTGTTTGGTTGAAGAGGAAAGAGAAAAATAGGTTTTTAGAATATAATATGATATATTTCAAAAAGTCCATCATGACCACTTTTTAGGAGATAGCTTAGGTCATACCTCTAGTGAGTCACCTCACTCCCTCATGTCACCTCAAGCCTTTTATGTCTCATATTCTGCTCAATTTCGTACCCGGTTGCATTTCCGATCGTAATTCTTCCGACGTTTTCGGCCGAATAAAATATTATATTTTATTTTGAATGAAAATTTTCAAAATAACCAAAGTTGAAGGAAACATAATAAAAACACTAACTATCTCGTTCACGGGTCAAAATTATATTTTCTGCACAGTAAACTTGTACCGGCAGTTAAAACGCAGACCGACTTTCGTTTGAATTTTCAACCGAAAATTTTACCGTAACCCTCTACCATAAAGTAGACTATGAATATGATTTTATTTTAATCAAAAACACTTTCTAGCTCTCAAATTTAAAAATAATATAATTATATTTTAACCGGTTGAACATCATAATTAAAATCAGACTGTTACAGCATGGGCAACCATCGTCATTCCATTTGGATATGGTCTGTATGCAAATAGGGTATTTGGATTGACATCAATCGAACCATAAGGCATCCCATACAAAGGTTGTGACAGAGGATGCGTAGTCCCTCTTGGGTTTGAATTCACAACACTTCGTGGAGACAATCCGTTAGTTGGTGGATTTATTTGTTGTAAAACTGGGGAAGTTGGTGACGGGAGTGTTCCTTGGCCAACTTCGTCAAATCCATTTACAACTTCAGCATAATAAACGCCTCTTCTCGCACCTAAACTATTAGTGCTATTATTCCCTGCATTAGTAGCGTTAGCCCTGGTTGCAGGAATATTGTCAACTGGTGCAATAGCATCCACCGTTGACGCGGCGGCGTTAGTGCCTACTACGCCTGCATCACTTGCACTACTCATATTCACAGAGTTTTGAGAAATAGATGATGTTTGAACCACCTTTCCACTCCGTAAAGGCATACAAATAAATTTGTATGTCAAATTCGTGACACTGTACGGGTTACTCTAAACTCGTCCCACCGGGCGTGCCAATTTTGTTAACGTTGGTTTTTGGTTTGACCAAAATTCCTTTGTTACAAATAATGAAAGATCAAACGAGTGTGAGACCTACGAGTTATGCGGTAATCTCGTCAAAATGTTTGTATCAATTGTCTGCCAAATACAGATTTGACAATTTAAAGCCAAATTAGGAAATACTGGCAAAGAATTGGTATCAAACGAATATGTAAGTTTGTCAAAGAGGTACAAAGCATTGTCAATCATGAGTTTAGAAAGAGAAGTTTAAAAAAAAACTTTTAGTGGCACTATTTATGGGAAGTAAATGAACTTGAATAAAGAACATAAACGAAACGCTGAGAATAATGAAGAATAAGTAAGGAAACTTGAAAGGCATAACCAGTATTGTATTGGGTTTTTTATTATTGAATTGAAATGAGAAGGGTGGAGAGAATACATGACAATTATCCGTCAATCTGCTGTGTGATCGAGATGTGTAGGATATGTATCAAGTAAAAAAAACCCTTATTACATTGTGATAACTAATATTTATAGGCAAATCAAATAACTACCTATTAGTAACTTCCTATCTTAATGATTGCCACGTATCTTGGCAGTTCTCTAAATTTCAAATTTAAACTGCTTGTCAAACAACTCTGATAACTGCTCAATTTCTTGAACCGCTCCACGTCAACTTGATTAGTCTTTGACGGTCTGGCTACTTGACAGCTTATCTTGCCGATGCCTTGTCAGTCTTGGGGACTTGGCCATTCTCACACTTCTCTGCACTTTCAACAACTCTTCTTAATACTTTGTCAAAATTTTAGTTGTCAATTTATCTTTTCTGTCGACCAGTATTTTCTTGTCAACTAAATATTTTCAATGGCCTTGTTTGTCTAACATGTCAACTGAAGAACTTTTCTTGTCAACTCCACACCTCTTGTCAACTAAATACCTTCAACACTTAGAAAAACAATAGTTTTTTACTTCAATCCCTTTGTTAACCTGTCAGAATTATTTCTGTTAAGAATTTGAAATTCTTCTATTAACAGATGCCCCCTAAATTTTTCTTTTCGACCATTTTGTCCGAAAGATAGCAAAATTTTGAATTTCCAAAGCTTTAACAGATTTTTTATTCTGGGTTTAACCTCGGGAATTAAATCTTATCAACATAATCGTATCCCTACTTAATAGAAATAATCATAACGTTGCAGCTGTCTTGGAATTCGAAACAACAACTCCTACTTTCTTTAAATGCTCATCACATCATTATTTAACTTTTTCTGACTTCAAAAGGATCTTGCTTTCTCTCTCTGCAAAATCTATTCTTTAAAGGAAAAAACCTTTCCTCTTCATCACTTCGCTTAATCTCCATGGCAACATCTTCAAAGATGTCAACTTTAGTACCTCGGGCCATGGTTGCTCCTCTTAGGGCAGTAGTTCAAGACCCAATTTTGGAAGAATCAGAATTATGGCAGGAGTCTAAGGTAATTCACCCTGTTCATGATTCTTCCATTGCTTTGAGTCCGCCTGCTGCATTCTTAGGTCCTCTTATAGCCCAGAATGAAATTTCTGAGGATTTACGTGGTTCTTTTCCTTTCGCTAACTCAAATGAGGTTATCTTAGCTTTATTAACTCCAATCCCTATTCACGTCTTTAAAAAGAGCAATAGAATTTTTAGAATGCCCCCTGCTTCTTGGTTTGATGCTTACATTAGTTGGCTTGACCGAGTTCAGGCTGAAAAACGCAAAGTGTGGGAAGAAACTGGAATTTTTGAGTTTATTCAGCTTTCTCGCCATGTCAAATTAGTAGATTTTTCTTTAATAGGGGCGTCAGTCTTTTTCTGGAACAGAACTACAAATAATTTCCACTTACCTTATGGAATGATGGGTCCGACTTTATTCGACATGTCAGCTATTACGGGCCTTCGCCCAGATGGCCCTACTATGCATTCCAATGTCGAAGTTGAAAATCAAATTGATGTCTATGTTCCAAAATTCTCTTTCTCTAAATATATAACAGATTTTAGAGGTGGAGACCAAGAACCCGTGACGGATACTGAACACGTAGCCTTTCTGTTTCTTTGGCTATGCACTTATGTCTTCTGTAGCAAGTCCGCTACTCTGATTGCTTCATATGTCCCTCTTGCTAATCTTTTGTCAACTGGCAAGAGATTAGCATTGCGCCAATGCGTTTTGGCTAATCTTTATGACAGTATGAGTATGTTAGTTGATACTGTCAGATCTAGACAAAAGAAAACCAACATAGGAGGGCCTCTTTGGCTTCTCCAGTTGTGGTTGAATGCTGTCTTAGAGCGTCGACTTTCATACAAAGCTCTTTCGGACTTGTCAATAGACACTTATGGCTCTTGTCTCTGCTATGTTTCTGCTGAATCTTTGTCAAGAGATGAAACTGTCAACTTCAAGTTCTACTTCAAAATCTTTCATTCTCTTTCGTCCACCACTTCAAAGATCAATTTTACTCCTTTTGTTGACCGGAAGTACAGTCCGGAGTTGTAACACCCTAGTTTTTACACCTAGGATTAATTATTTTATTTGGATGTTTAAGTTTATTATGTTATGTGGTTTAGTTTGAGTAATTAAATTACTCTATTCAAATTATTTTATTGGGTGCTTTAGCACTGACTCAATTCAGTGAATGCACGCTTACTAGACAATAATTACGTTATTGTCACTAATATACCAGTACAGAAAAATATTTTTCATAATATGATTAAGAGAAAAGCATTTTCATATTCCCATTCTATTTAATTTTAGAGTTAAAAATATTTTGGTTTGACATTTATCGGAGATTAAATTTTGGACTGAGTATTTTCTTAGTGGATCAGTTCAACTATTAATCTTTACTCTAATTTGAATTTCGAAATTATATCTTTATCAATCTTTATTTTTAGAATCCAAAAAGTAAAAACATGTTTATTTTAGGCCTAATATTTATCACTCATTTTGTACCTATCACTAAGTAACTAGTTTAAAAACTAAAGTTTCTCTTTTCTCTCTCTCACTCACTCGACGCCCTCACTCTCTCTTTTCTTCTCCTTCTCTGCAATTTTTTCTTCCTTCTTTCTTTCTTCTTTCTCTTTTCTTCTTCTTCCTCCCACCTCAACTCCATCTCCTTCTTCCTCCTCCTTCCCACCCAAACAGCAGCGCCGCTCACCCCACCAGGATCGCCGCCCGCCGCCGCTCGAGATGGAAGGACGAAGACGCGCCACCTGCACGCGTTCGCCTCTGCAGCCGCGCGAAGAAGCATCTCCGCCGCGGTGAGCAGCCGCGAACCGCCAATGCCACCTCGCCGGAATTGCGTCCGCCGCCGCGAGGAGCACCACAGCACCACCTTCAAGTTGTCTTCAAGCTTGGGTGAGTCAAAACCCTCTCATCTCTTCTAGATTCAAAACCTCCAAATTGATTTTAAAACCCTAACCCTAACCCCCTGATTTCAGATTTTAATCTTAAGATTTAAGCTTGTTTTATGAAATTAGGACTATGAATTTGTGTTTCCCTAAACCAATTTCATTATTCTGAGTTTTCCCTAAATTTTAATAAGGAGCCCTAAAACCCCAATTTGATTTTATTTGAATTTGGGTATGTTTTTGTGAAATTAATTATGATTTAGTGCAATTAGGACTCTAAATGGATGATTTCCAAAGTTTTTTTCATGATCTTTTAATCAAAACAAAGTTTCCTTAAAAGGTATTGGGAAGCGTGAGCTTCAAACATGATTTTCTTTAAAAATAACCTTGTTTGGTAATTGGATTAACTATTTAGATAAAGTTAGAATGTTTGTTTGATCATGTGAAATTGATTTCTTGATTTTTGGTTGTTGCACGTTGTTGGATTCCTTCTCTGAGACGTTTGACACGGCTATGCTTGCTTGATGGAGTAGATATGAGCTAACGTGAGCATTAAGACGAGGATCCATTACTTGTCTTCAAAGGTAAGGGGAGTTTGCCTAGGGATATTCAATAACTGTACGCATGTGTGTATGCGTTTAATCTGATATTAATATGTTAATTGAGCTTACTTGGATATCTGATGTACTTGAACTGTTATGCTATTATCTGATGTTGAACTGTACTTGTTCTAAATGTTATAATGCATATCTGTGATGAACTGCTTTCAACTGTGATATTAGCATTGAACTGATGATATATATACTGTTGTTGATTGAAAGTTTGCTAAGCCAGACGTGCGTCTGTGTCAACCGTTATAAGGATTAAACACCTTAATAAGCTTTGAAGATGAAGGGATTGGTGTTCTTTTCCAAAAGCTCTCTAAACTTAAAGTACTTGTTTTAAATGTTGAAATGGTTTTGGTGAATTATTGTTATACAAGAGAAAAATCCTTTTCGAACTATGTGTCTTCAAGTGAAAACTTTCAAGATTATTTGGCAATATCCTATTGGGGGAAATATTTCAAAGATAAAAGAATTTCAAAGATGCTTTATAAAAAGATTTTCAAAGAAAAGGTTTTTCCTAAATATTTTAGAAACTTTCCGATAACCTGGATAGGTTATCGAGGATTCGGTTTTGAATTTGTTTTTCGCTGAACGAAAAATAAGTACTTAAGAAAGAGAATCTAGTACGCGAGACGTCGCCTCTAGTATTCAGTGATGCGCACGTGATCTTGGATCAGTGTTAATTCGGGACTACGAGTTGATGTTATGGACTGAGAGTCCAATTCTCGAAATTGAGGACAGTTCGTTCTGATTTCGTTGTGATGGACTTAGGTCCTAATCACGCTGTGTTGGACTGTGTATTCTAACCGTGTGTGATGAACATGATTAAAGGTGAAGGTTGTTTTCTACGACCACAACCCTTGACTGCGGCCACGGTCTTGGGCATTGTGATTGAGCATTCGGACTATGAGTCCTATGCTTATGAGTTTTCAAGTGATGGGGAAATGATGATTTAAGTCGTTAGCTTTGAGCAAATGATGTGAAAAGAATGAACACAAAGAAATCCTTTTAAATAAAATATTTTCTCATGTGCATTTCCCCAGGCAGACGTGCCTTATTATCGTTGTGCTTAGCTAGCCAATGAGACGGTGTATTATCGACGGTGTATTATCGTTGTGCTTAGCTAGCCAATGAGATGGTGTATCGAGACTGATCAACTCATTTGAAGGTTGTTGGGATCTCCGGAGATTAAGTTAGAGCCTGATGATTGAAGTGTCATGCATATTTTCAAAAGATTGACTGTGCGGGTTTGAGACCCTTTGATATACCACTGTTATGTTATGTATATGCATGATTTAATTGCTTATATGATTATGTGATGTATGTATCATGTATATGGTTGTTGTGTGATATATCCATTTGTCGGTATCTCACCCTTACAAACATATCAGGTTTCTTCTGGTTTGCTATTGTACCCTGGGTATTTTAGTACAGATGTGCAGAGGAGTCTTCCTAAGTCACTCAGAGACTTAGATCTAGTTGCTTGATGAAGTATTTGATTGTGGAACGATCACGTGAGTTCTTCTCAGGAATAACTTTTAGAATGACCAGCTTAGGGTTTGAGACTTGGATTTTTGATAAGTATGTATGAGTATGACTCAGAGAGTCTATATTTTAAAACAGAATGTTTATGGCTCGGAGAGCGTCTCTTTTGAATGAAAACTTAAACTTTTCCTTTTGGTCATGTATAGCTAATTGATATAACTATCTTTAGCATATTAATGCCTGGTTGTATTTGGTGTAACTGGAATTCTGGAATGAAAATGAAATTATTTTAGCAGGTGTTCTTTTACCTGGGATGTCCGAATTACAGAGGAGACTCTGTCGAAATTTTCGTAAAATACTAGCTTTTATTCAAGTATATTCTTTAAATTAAATAGGCTTGCCATACTATGATAGTAAGTCTGTGTGCCAATCAAGGCTTAGGAGTCGTGACAAAATTTTTATACCCAATTTCAGACACTTGTATACTTATATAAATTATTTTCCGAAAGCACCAGCAAATTATCTTTTAATTTAAATTCCGCACGTGTTACGTAAGTAATGCCCCAAGTGAAGGGCGTTTCAGGAGTGGTTTACTAAACTAAGTACCACTATATCCAAATCCAACAAGTCAATTTGGAGCAAATTTCTTTGCCAAAAGGTCATTTTTGTTGATGGTCCTGGTTTCAAAACCCATAGAATTTATCTTCACTTGCCTAATACCACTGTTTGTCAGCTTGGTTTCTGTCAATCTATTCCTGCTCCTTACTCGTCAAACCCTGACGAGAAATTCATTGATGCCAAAGCTCCGACATATGAAAATATTGTGGCCATCAGTGACGAAGATAAAGCTCGTAGGGCTTTTTTACAGCCTGCTCCATTCTCTGTCTTCCATGGAGTAACTCAAAGCTTTCTCGACTGGTGGGATGAGTACTATTCCAATCACCACCCAAGTCTAAAGGCCTGCTTGAGTTATATTGAAGACACTGTGGGTAACGGTGATGATTCTTCTATGCAGGAACAGGATCCAGCATCAAAAACTCGAGGCGAACTTCATAATGAAATTCAAGCCTTTGAAATTTTTTACAAAATCAAGTGGAATCCCTTAAGACCATTAGATATGGTTCGTCATGTTAATAGTGTTTTAGCTGAAGCCAAAAGGAAGCATGACAATAAGGAATCTGAAAGGCTTACCAAGTATTGGGGCCTTCCAAATATGACCAGAAAATATTTTGACAGTTTAAAGGCTCCTTTTCCTAAACCCGTGCCTATTCCTTGTGCCCCTTTTGGTTTAGCTTATTCACACCCGGGAAAGCCGACGAAAGGAGGTAACTTTTTCTTTTTAGAAAGCGTGAGTGCTTACGTTGACCCTTTTGAAAAACCAAATCCAGTTACCTTCGCTCGTCGGTTTCTCCAACCTGAAGATGACTTCGGATTTCATTCGCAAATTCTAACTTGTAATTCAGGTATTTACTCGTCAAACATTTTTTTATTCTTTCACTTTTGCTGACAATCAACTTATTTATGTTGTTATTGACAGCTATTCCTCTTGACAAACCTCTTCCTGCCAAAGCCTCGACTGCATCTAAGGTCCAAGACATCGTTGTCAGTTCCTCCAACACTTCTCCCTCCAACCAATCCAAGGTAAAATTTGAAGTTAGTCTATCAGGTTGTACCCATTTGTTCACATCCTCTCATTCTCATTTTGACAGAAAAAGAAAGTTGTCGAAACTGTTCAGGGAACTGAAAAGGCAAGTGCGGATGTCGACTTAATATCTTCAGACTCGAACATGGTATTTCAATAATCTTATCATCTTCCTTTATATTATTTGCATAATCATATATATCTCATTTTCCTTTATGTCAGGAGAAATCTCTTCAGATTGAAGATTCAATGACTATTCAAGAAATTGTCAACAAGACTGTTGAACTAGCGAATCGACCTGATCCAGAGGTACAAGCCATTTATTGACTCTTTTTTCTTTTATTTTCTAGTATTTTGTTTCTTACTTCGTTTCCTTTTTCAGGTTGACAGAAACTTAGAAAGCACTTTTGTCGACACTAGAGGTCTGACAGATGATCCTCAACATCTTGAATCCAATCCAGAAATGCCCCCCAGCCTTCATCATCACATTTCAATCACTCCAATTTCCATAGCCGACACACCAGCTGAGACTGTCGTTATGATTGAAATTCCAGATGAGGATATTGACATAGAAGCCCTGCTGGCTGAAACAATTCCTATCGTTCCTTCTCCACCTGCAATCAGGCCTCCAACCATGAAGTCTCTTTTCTTTGTCAAACTCTAATCCTGTAATTTCCGACAATCGTTGATTGACAAAAAAATGTCTCTTTTCTTATCTGCACGTTTATCTACTGTTTGATTTGACTGCATGTTTCCAACCAACTTCGTAACTCATGCTTATCAAATTGCCATAAATGCCATAATAAGTTTTGAAACTTTGGTAAACCAACTCGTATTAAATCCGTTGTCTCTCTGGACCAACTATAAATAACGAGGTTTGCAAATCAAACGATTTCATAGTTGAGTATTTCACATAATATGCTTCCAACTACAAAAGGTTCTCATTCATTCTTCTTTCTTCCCCCATGGGAATCTGACCTTACCACCCTAAGACCTTAGACCAAAGTTTGTTTTAATGGTCATATTCTTAGTGAAGGTCAGTAACCAACGTAAAAACGCAATGGATGTCAGCAACCAACGTAACATCTAGAGCTGACCTCACTGCACATCCGGGGAGAACCCTGATCGTGTAACGGAACTAGTGCATCCTGCTCTAGTTCCATCATCTTCATCCTGGAAGGTAGTGGTTCTCTCTTGGTGTCATCTTTATTGTACCATAGCAACTACAACCTTCTGGGTTAAATGATGGTAAGATCTGCTTTTGCCCGTCTCCTTCTCCGTGTCTCTACGCATTCTCGACATATGGAGCAGTTGAAACCTCACCAAATGGGGAATGAAGCCTCAACAAATTAGGCTATACTGTTGCATTGTCGAAGGGAGGAAGATAACATTCTGCCGAACTTAGCATAGTCTTAGACTTTAGGATTAGATTAACCTTGATTGACAATTTGTATTTTGATAACATGTTGTCATATTGCCAATTTCTATATGGCTTAGTATTGACAATCTGTGCTTTTGACAATATTTCATTGTATTGCCAATTTAGTGAATATTCTCATTTCTTTTCACTTGTTGTCAATTTTTTACTTCCAACATTGTCGGTTTATATTCCTTCAAATACTTGCCATTAATTGACTTAATTTTCAAGCCAATATCAACATTGACAAGTGCATAAGCCTTTCCAGAAAACGCTTTATCAACTCTAAATGGTCCTTCCCATTTTGGTGACCATTTGCCATATTCTCGACAATTTTTATCCATGGGCAATATGACTTTCCACACCAGATCATCTACCTTAAATGATTTGAACTTAACTCGACTATCATAGAACTTTGCAATTCTTTCCTTCTGTCGAATCAAATTTTCTAATGCAATCAATCTTTCATCACTTAACTCATCCAATTAATCCAGCATTGCATTCCAATATTGGTTGGTAGGCAAGTCATTTTGCCTTTGAATGCGAGTTGATTGAAGATTGATTTCGACAGCCAACACAGGATCGTGTCCATAACTTAGCTGATAAGGTGAAGTTCATGTCGCCTGCCTGGGTGAATTTCTATATGCCCACAGTATTTGATCAAGAATGTTATGCCAATTCTTAGGTTGTCGACCCACATGTTTTTTAATAAGACTAATAATGATTTGATTTATGGCCTCCACTTGGCCATTAGCTTGCGCATAGTATGCTGTAGATGTGAGCATTTTTATATGCCTAGAACCAACGTATTCCACAACTTTCATGCCGACGAATACTGACCCTTGATCTGTTGTCAAAGTTTGGGGTATGCCAAACCGACAAATAATGTTATTTTCAATAAAATCAATTATGTCTTGCTGGGTGACTACTTTAAGGCAAACTGCCCATTTGGTAAAATAATCAACTCCAACTAAAATGAATTGATGTCCGTTCGATGAAGAAGGATGTATTTGGCCAATTAAATCCAAAGCCCATCCTCGGAATGGCCAAGGTTTGACAATAGAATGTAATTCGTTGGTCGTTACATTTTGTATATGGTCATGTTTCTGACATTGTTCACAAGACTTGGTAAACAAAATACAATCTTTAATCATGGTAGGCCAATAATACAAACTTCGTCGAAGAATCAATTTCATTTTATCTCCCGCCTGATGGGCTCCATGATCCGCTGTCGCACACGGGTCAAGAACGAGTGATTATAGAAAAACTGTTGTTAGGGCACGACAACTCGAGTATCAGATCTCAAGGACTCTTTGATTATTATCTACCTACAAGTCGATTTGGGGGGGGGGGGGGGGGGGTTAGATTTGAAAATTCAATTAAGAAAACAATGCAAATAAGTGATTATCAATAAGTTGAAACGATTAACCTGCTGTTTCGGTTTCCCAACTATCATTGATTCACATAAATTCCATGCCCTAAGCGGATTCTAATCTCTTTTCGATTGTAGCAGCAATTAGACAAGCGCAATTGACACTACGAGATATATGTTCCTAACTTCCGAATTAAGCAAATGGATTGAAGCTCTCGTGAATTAAGCAAACACGACAAACACACGCGAATTAAGACAACACGATCAAGGTGTAGGAACATAGAATCATCGAAATTAATCAATACTTACTCTATACAACTTGAATTAAGCAAACAAGGCATATAGCATAATATTGAAAGAGATAAGCAAACTGATCGGGAATTATGGAACCTCAAGTGTCGGCGGAAACCGATTACAGCAGACTAATCCCCGGTGATTAGTTCTCCATCACAAACATAATACAAACCCTAGGAATGAAGTGTAAACAGTGAAAATTCTATATGTTTTGCATCTGCCCTGATATCTTTTTATAGATTAGGATTCGCGTCACGGTCGTGATGGCCATCACGGCCAGGCCGTGACACATTCTGCCAAGGGCGCGCATTCAAATTCCAGTCTGTCACGGCCGTGATGCCAATCACGGCCAGGCCGTGATCAATTCTGTCCATGGGTGCTGATCTGTCACGGCCGTGACCTCCATCACGGCTAGGCCGTGATCAATTCTGATCTTCAAGGTCTTCTCATCACGCTCGTGATGGGTATCACGGCTGGGTCGTGATGCTCTCTGGTCTTCATGGGTAGCTCATCACGGCCGTGACCAGTGTCACGGCCTGGCCGTGATGGCTTCTGCTTGAGTGTCCTTCCCTTTTTGCTCTTCTTATTAACCTGAAAAATATGAAATAGTAGTCAATGCTTTATTTGACTCAAAATTAACTAAAATATCCTAAAACTATTTAAGAAACTCAGAATGTTGCTTGAGGACAATTAAATCCAAATTTGGGCGAAAACGAGGTTAAACTCGAGTAATTAGTACAAAAGCCATGGTCTTACTAGTTATAAAACTGGTCGAGCCAGAGGCTTATCAAAATACCCCCAAACTTAAACTTTGCTTGTCCCCAAGCAAACTAAAACTCAAAAAGACTCAAATTTAGCAAGCTTAAAGGATTCAACCAATTTCGCACAAATTTCATGCAATTTCAACAAAACAATTTTTCTTCAATGTTTTCCCCCCTTGCAAAAATGTAATCCCCACATTCATTTGCTTTAAACAATTGAGAATTCCATCATTCATGCAATCAATAATCTGAGTTGAGGATCCAAGTTACACACAAAAGGGAGATAACCAATTTCAAACAATTGCCTTCCTCACAAGGATATTTAATATTTCACTCATTCGCTCAATTTGTCTAGGCTATCAACTTTTCACTCAATTTCACATTTCAAGAGCACTTCCCATGAATTTGATTTTCATCTCAAACAAAGTTCCCACGAAAACATGCATGCAACATCAAAAGGTCTTTTAAAGGTTGTAACGGGGCCTGGCTAAAAGTAGGATATTCAAAGGTACCAGGCTTAAGTCCCTAGGAACTAAGAGAGCATGAGCATTTTGACACATTGAACTTCCACTCAAATTCCTTTTTCCATTTTTCTTTTTGCTTAGGGTGACTACAGCCTTTTTCTTCTAATACCCTTTTTTTGACATTTTGTTCTTTTCTTTTCTTTTTTTTTTCCTTTGCCCTTGGCTCCAAACTTTATTTTTCTTTTTCTCAACCCAGAATGACATATCAAACCTTGTAGCCACCCCAAACTTAGTTTCTTACAACCCTTGTCTTCCTAAGCATCCATGCTCTCCTAATCCTAAGATTGGGTTAACATGGTTTTTCCAGATTTTGGCTTATAACATAAGGTCATCAAGAAACAATAGCCTTATTAGGCTCAATGTGGCTAACTAGGGAACATGCATTAGGGATGGTTCTTTTAGGCCAAGTAGTTATTTCAAAGAAAATTGCCTAGATCATTTGATGCAACCACATAAGCATGCAAACCATGAAGAGATTCAAGCAAATTTGGGAAAGTGCAGCTTAAAAGTGATTCACACAATTAAAAACATGTTGGAGGCTCAAATCCTCACCTGGACATTTTTGCAAATTGTTTGACCGAGATTCAATCCCTAGTGTGTGCATCCCTTCACCCCAAACTTATCATAAATCATGCAATCACAATAGAATATCTCAAAGTTCAATTTTCAATTTTTCACATGGGAATCAATTTTCAATTTTCAAAACCTAGGGGGAAATCATCAACAGTCAACAAATATCATGCAATCAATCTATGCTAGATTTAATTAGAATCCATTCAAGCTTACCGACACAAGACTCGCACACATAAGACTCGAAGCAAAGAAAAAACAAAGCGAAGATAATTAAAAAGAAAAAGGTTTAGAAAAACTCATGAAGGCGGTTCCACCGGGATCCCACTGTCTGTGATACAGCGGCCAAGGAATGCTCAAAGTGCAATATGATCCTCTCGGATCCCATGGCATGCAGCATAAGTATGAAAGTGAGTGCTTGACAATCATGGTGACCTCGCCAAGTGCGGCGGACTTCTCACTCCCTCTTGGGTCAAAGATGACCTCCTTGTCAACAAAGTCTTCCCAATAAAAATGGGGTTCAACCTCTTGGACTGGCCATAGTGCCTTCATAGTTAAAGACTCAAATTCCAATTTCTCAGGCAGAGGCTTGAGCTCCATCGTTGGCTGCTTCACAATGGGAGGTGGCAAGCAAGTAGAGAGGATCACCGGTGCTGCTTTGGCTTCTGTACAATCTTCATCCACTGCATTACCAAGTCCATCACCTTCTATACATGCAATAATCTCAGCACACACCACACAAGTATCACAATCAACACATGAGGTACAATAGACAGAATCAGGAAAAGGTTGAATATCTGGAAATTCAGCACAAAGTTCATCAACAATGTTATTCTCAACAAAATTATCAAAATTATGCTCAGAAGAAGTATTGTCAAGGATATCTATTTGTGAATCTGAATGCTCCTCAAGGAGATGTTGTGATTGCAGTGCAGTCAAGGTGGAGGCGATGTGACCAATTTGAGTGGCCAAATTCTGAAGACTTGCTTCTGTCATCTGTTGGAATTCAAGAGTATGCTCTGCCATTTGTTGCACCAATTCTTCCAGACTGGGTTGGACTGGTGTGGGGTCAGGCTGATATTGATGCTGGCTTATTGTCAATTGATGCACCAAAGAAGCCAACTCATCCAAGCTGCCATGTCCTCCACCATGTTGACCAGAATAGAAAGGTTGCACCTCATTCAATCCAATCATGCCAGGATCACTACTAAAATCATAATCATCAGTAAAATCAGGATAATATATGCATGATGGCTCATAATCAATATTAGGCATTCAATTTTTTTTTTTAATTCCTGTTATAGCAAATCAAAATCAAAGAGTCTCCGGCAACGGCGCCAATTTTTGATCCACTGTCGCACACGGGTCAAGAACGAGTGATTACAGAAAAACTGTAGTTAGAGCACGACAACTCAAGTATCGTATCTCAAGGACTCTTTGATTGTTATCTACCTACAAGCCGATTGGGGGGGGGGGGTTAGATTTGAAAATTCAATTAAGAAAACAATGCAAATAAGTGATTATCAATAAGTTGAAACGATTAATCTGCTGTTTCGGTTTCCCAACTATCATTGATTCACATAAATTCCATGCCCTAAGCGGATTCTAATCTCTTATCGATTGTAGCAGCAATTAGACAAGCACAATTGACACTACGAGATATATGTTCCTAACTTCCGAATTAAGCAAACGGATTGAAGCTCTCGTGAATTAAGCAAACACGACAAACACGCGCCAATTAAGCAAACGCGATCAAGGTGTAGGAACATAGAATCATCGAAATTAATCGATACTTACTCTATACAACTTGAATTAAGCAAACAAGGCATATAGTATAATATTGAAAGAGATAAGCAAACTGATCGGGAATTATGGAACCTCAAGTGTCGGCGGAAACCGATTACAGCAGACTAATCCCTGGTGATTAGTTCTCCATCACAAACATAATACAAACCCTAGGAATGAAGTGTAAACAGTGAAAATTCTATATGTTTTGCGTCTGCCCTGATGTCTTTTTATAGATCAGGATTCGCATCACGGCCGTGATGGCCATCACAGCCAGGCCGTGACGCATTCTGCCAAGGGCGAGCATTCAAATTCCAGTCTGTCACGGCCGTGATGCCAATCATGGCCAGGCCGTGATCAATTCTGTCCATGGGTGCTGATCTGTCACGGCCGTGACCAGTGTCACGGCCTGGTCGTGATGGCTTCTGCTTGTGTGTCCTTCCCTTTTTGCTCTTCTTATTAACCTGAAAAATATGAAATAGCAGTCAATGCTTTATTTGACTCAAAATTAACTAAAATATCCTAAAACTACTTAAGAAACTCAGAATGTTGCTTGAGGACAATTAAATCCAAATTTGGGCGAAAACGAGGTTAAACTCGAGTAATTAGTACAAAAGCCATGGTCTTACTAGTTATAAAACTGGTCGATCCAGAGGCTTATCACTCCACATATGCCCTCATGGACTTCTGGCAGAGCCAAATAAGCTTCTTGCTCACTCAGTCACTTGTGTAGAGTCCCGTTAACATGCCTTCTATATAACAGTTCTCCTTGCATTGTTTAATTCAATGCTTTGTATTTCATTTTCCTATCTACATTCTGACTTGGATTTTCCAAATATGCAATTATTGGCCACCTCCAGTCATTAGGTACAATTACATCATTAACCAAAATATCTCTTTCTTCTAATGGATATAATAATTCTCCGATTTCCATCAGTCCTAACAAAGTCTTTTGAGATATCTTGTATCCTGAGGCTATTTGAGCCAACTCATTAGCCTCTTGATTTAAATTTCTGGGAATATATTTGACAATTACGTCATCGAATTTCTTCATTAACTTACTAGCTATGATACAATATTTTGTCAAGTTGTAGTTGACACACTTATATTCTTGAGTAAGTTGTTTGATAACCAATTGAGAATCCCCAAAGATATGCACATTTCGTGCTTTCATTTATATTAGTATCTCTAATCCGACAATCAAAGCTTCATATTCAGCTTCATTGTTGGAACATAGATACTTAAGTTCAAACATGAGCTTAGTAGGAGTTCCTTGTGGAGTCATGATTAAGATTCCTACTCCACTACCTCCTTGATGCCTTGATCCGTCAAAATAAAGTTTCCAGGGTTGTAAACTGACAACATTTATTTCTGGCACGTCCAATCCTGGATGTTCTACCAAGAAGTCAGCTACTACCTGTCCTTTGACAGCTTTAGATGGTACGTATTGTAAAGAATATTCTGACAAAGCAATGGTCCATTTACCAATACGTCCATTAAGGACTGGTTTTGACAACATATACTTTATAACATCAGTTTTGGAAATAACGAATACATTACATGGCATCATATAATATTTAAGTTTTGTACAAGAAAAATACAATGTTAGACATAACTTCTCTATTGCACTATATCTTCTTTCAGCATCATTGAGGACTCTGCTTAGATAATATACGACCCTTTCAACATTGTCATCATCATCCTGGGCCAATAGACATCCTATAGTGTCTTCAGACGCTGATATGTACAACTTCAACGGTCGACGAGGCACTGTCGGCATCATGACCGGTGGATTAACTAGGTATTGCTTGATCTGGTCAAAAGCCTCTTGGTGACAAGGCTCCCATATGAAGCTTTGCTTTGCTTTCAACTTGACCAACGATGCAAATACTCTTGTTCTTCCCGACAGATTTGATATAAACCTTCTTAGAAAGTCAACCTTTCCTAGGAAGGATTGTAGTTTCTTTTTATCTGTCGGTGTTGAGGCTTCCATGACCGCTTTGGCTTTATTTTTGTCCACCTCAATTTCTTTTTTGTGAACTAGAAAGCCTAAGAATTTGGCAGCAGACACTCCGAAGCTACACTTCTCTGGGTTCATTTTGAGGTTGTGTCTTCTCATCCTTTCAAACCCTTGTTTCAAGTGCTCCAAGTGGTCATCTTTGGTTTTGGATTTGACAACCACGTCATCAATATATACTACTATGAACTTTCCAATCATATCATGGAAAATCGTATTCATTACTCGTTGATAGGTGGCTTCTGCATTCTTTAAACCGAAAGGCATGACAATCCATTCATATGTCCCAATTGCTCCTGGACACTTGAAGGCAGTCTTTGACACATCTTCTTCGACTATAAAGATTCGATTATAACCTGCATGGCCATCCATACAACTTAAAATTTCGTTTCCTGATGCTGAGTCGACAAGCATGTCGGCTATTGGCATCGGATACTCATCTTTGGGGGTAGCCATATTTAAATTTCTAAAGTCTATGCATATCCTCATTTTGTCATTCTTTTTAATGACAGGAACTACATTAGAAAGCCAATCGACATACCTGATTGTTCCAATGAACTTTGCTTGAAGCAGTCTTTATACTTCATCTTTGATTTTATACACTACTTTTAGAGCAAACCTTCTACTTGCCTATTTGTCAGGCTTGCAATCCTCCCTAAAAGTGGCATACACAGGTTCGGGAAGGGAGTTAGATCATTGAAGTCATTGTAAAACGTTATACTGACTCACATTTTATGAGGTGCAAATACTGATGTTGACTTTACTACCATCATAGCGGAAGAGTCTTAAAGAACATAAAAGTTCTACAAGGAAAGTTAGCTGTCAGTGACTAAGCAAATCTGTCTGTCAGTGTAGCTTGCTTGCCGTTTCGATGTTCTGTTTTTTGGCTACCATTGGATTTTGATGTTGACTTTACTACCATCATAGTGGAAGAGTCCTAAAGAGTTTTCTTGTTGTATAAGGATGGAAAATTATCTTTGGTTACTAATGTTGCTAAAGTACTACACTAGATATTATTTGAAGTTAATGACATGATTGATATCGTAATTTTTTGCATTTACCTTGCTGCTTCAAAAAGACTGTCCAAAGAGCACTTAATGAACAACCTTGCTCAAATAGATGGATCTTTTCTAAGTTTTATATATTATGACAGAACATTTTTTTCTTGTATTTTTCAAAAGCAAAAAATTAAGGAGAAATGCTAGTTTGTATAAGTGATCTAATTACATATTCAACTAACTTGTGGGAATGCTCTCTTTCATTACATTGCATTAGGTGGTTGTTTTGTTGAAGGAGAATGATTAAGCAACGAAATCTACGGAAAGCAACCATTGGACCATAGGAGGAAATGGGGACTTTGGTGATGTTTGGATGTATAGGACTGATGATGGGCTTTGCTATTTTGAGTTTCTTCAAGTAAGTTCCATTTCAATTATTGGTTCTAATATTCATATTTGATTGAAATGCATTCAGTTTGTGCTATGTGATGAGTATGATTGCACTTCATATTTCTTTATTATATTGCATGCATTTTTATGTAGTTTAGGTATTTTTAATTTGATTTTTATGAGTTTTTATCTTGGAACGGGTAAGGTGGTTTTGTGGTGTTTGTGTGCAGGAATTGAAGATTAAAATACTCAGGATATTACGTTGGAGCTTGCACAAAGACGGAGCTTGAAAAGCAAGAAAAATGAGCCAAACAGGGCTCATCAAGGCCTAGCCGTGACAGCCATCACGGCCATGATCGAGCAAGGCTGAAAAGAAAAGTACGCAAAAGTCAGAACCTGTCACGGCCGTGACAGGCCAACCAATGCCAAGTTTTCCAAGACTTTGCATGAGACACATAAGAATCAAGCGGTCTTTTATTTTGGTTGTAATGAGGTCATGGAATTAATCGTTAGGTGGGGAAATCAAGAAAAGGAAAATTCAAGAAGGCTAAACAAAATATCAAACAATGCAAAGCATGACAACCTTCTAAAATACCTTTTTCGACTTTAGTTAACTTTTCCACCTTTTTTTTTCTCACTTTCTTTTTCATATCCTCTTCTCCATTTTTTTTGTTTATTTTATTTTATCTTTTTTTTTTCAATTTGGAGAAGGGGAGATTTCCAACTTAAGAGAAATATTTTTCTAACTTTTTCATCCCACAATTTATTTTTCAAACCACCTTTTTGCAATACTTTAAAAGGTGTCGTACAAAGCATCATTCATCAAAATAAATCAAGGTACCAAGAAAAACATTTTATTCTATCAGGCTCAAAATTGGGCAACTAAGGGGTAGCATTTAATCAGTCAAAGCTCAAAAGGCCAGAAAAATACATAGTGCCTCAATCATTTTCAAATATGTTTTCAAAATTTTTTAAGTTTCAAAACGGTTTCAAGTCAAGTTCTAAAGAATACAATCCGAGAGGAATAAAACACTCAATTACAAAGAATGGGGTTAATTTAGTGAGTTCCCATTTTAGGCTCAAAAAAATCTCACATTTAGTAGTTTAAAATCGATGAGAAACACAAATTTAAAGAACCACATGTTAATTATCAATTATCAGAAGATCATCTCAAGCATTTTTATTTTTAGCCTATCACAATAATACAAAAATGGGGTTCAAAAATTCACTGTCTCAATTCATTTGGCACAAAGTTCTCACAATTAGATGCATACTCTAAACAAGGGGCAATCTAGTCATGTGATTATGCAGAACTACGCCTATATGAATGCAACATGAAAAATGCAAAATTGCAAAAAAAAATGCAAAAATACCCCTGCCCCAAGCTTAAAAACTTACATTGTCCCCAATGTAAATAATCAAGTCGGAGAGATGAGAAAAATGGAACAACTCACCAAGATGGTGGAGGGTCTTGGCTCGGATGCCAGTCATAGAGCTGCTGGAGTACGCGTCATGGTCGTGACGTTCATCACGGCTAGGCCGTGTCAATTCTATTCTTTTGGGCTACTTCGCATCACGTCCGTGATGGTTATCACGGCTGGACTGTGATCACTTCTGGTTTTCAGCTTCTGGCCCATCACAACCATGACCCTCATCACGGCTAGGCTGTGATAGATTCTGGTCCGCTCTTCCTTTTTGAAGTTGCTCTATCATGGCCATGATCTCCTCTGACTTTATTTTTCCATGCCTTTTTGCTCTTCATGCCTTCATAACTTGAAAATACTTAGCAAAACCATCAATTTGTGATCTTTCTTCTCTTAATCTTCTCAAATTATTCAAAAACAAAATTCAAATACAAATTGAAAAGTGAAAGAAAACTTGGGTTGCCTCCCAAGAAGTGCTTATTTACGGTCTTAAGCTTGACCATACTCCTTTCAATCAATCGGGATCAGCTGGGCTTGGAAGTGCAAGAACACCTCTCTTCCAAAGAAGTCCATCAAAGAGCCTATTTTGTTCATATGGCCACATGCGCTTTCGCTTTCCTCTTTTCACTCTGAGTTTCATGGCCTTACTTCCTCCCGGCGGAAGTTTTAACTCCACATGTTGAGCAACTCCAATTTCATCATTATTTGGTGCATCATTTGTAATGCAAAGTTTCGGAGTTGCTTCCATGTTAAGCTCTTCCTTCACCTTTGGAGGCATTATCTCAATCCTGCACACAAGACTCTCAAAAGGAGGGTTGTTATATGAATTAGTCAAATCAAAATCCACCCTACCTTCCTCTACATTCAAAGAGAGCTTACCATTTTTTACGTCTATTATTGCTCCAGCTGTGGCCAAGAATGGCCTTCCAAGAATGATAGGAAATTTAGAATCCCCGTTCATGTCCAACATCATGAAATCGGTAGGAATGAAAAATTTCCCTACCTTTATGTGAACATTCTCTAGTATGCCCAGGGGAGTTTTAGTTGAGCCATCCACAAATTGTAAAGAGAACTTGGATGGACTCAATTCCTTGGTTCCTAACCTCTCAAAGATAGTAAGCGGCATCAAACTCGCACTAGCCCCTAAGTCACATAAGGCATGGTCTATTTTCACTTCTCCAATTGAGCAAGCAATAGAGAAACTTCCTGGATCTTTTAGTTTAGGAGGCATATTAGTTTTTATCATGGCGTCATGCTCCTCAATTAAGCTCTTAGTTTCCTTTTCTACTTGCTTTTTCTTGACCAACCTTTGTGGGAAAGGTATTGGGGGTTGGTAAGGTGGTGGAGGGACATACTTTGGCTCTATCTCTTCATATTCACTCATGTCCTCCTCACATTCCACATCCTTTTCAAGTACCCCAAGCTTATCATCCCTCAAGTATATAGCATTACAGTGCTCATTGGGATTAACTTCGGGTTGTCCTGGAAACGTACCCTTAGTTCTAGAATATGTACTAGCTTGTTGGGCAATCTGAGTTTCTAACATCTTATTATGGATGGCTAAGTTATCTACCTTAGATGTTAACTCTTTTATTGCCTCATTGACTTCCCTACCTTGTTGCCTAAACTCTTCATTTTGCTTCGTTTGAGTTTCAACAAAATTTTTCAAAAGTGACTCAAGTTTAGACTTTTATACCTGAGGATACCCCGATACGGGTTTCCTACTACCTTGGCCTTCCTCGAATTCGTGGTTGAACGTGTTGTTGTAATTCCAGTAGGAGAGATAAGGATTATTCTTCCTCACTTGGTTGTAAGGATTTGGGGGAACATAATTTGGCAACTTCGGGTTCGTGTCATAGAAATTGTGACAAGAGTTCACTTGTTCCCCCGAAGCGCCCAATCCAGGAGTACTACCATGTGGGCACTCCATTATGTCATGTCCCTGCATTCCACAAATTTCACAAACAACATTAGTAGCACCAATTGAACTCACATTAACCTTTTCAAGCTTATCAAAGCGTTTATTACCTCTTTCCGAACCCCATTGGTGATAGTTGGTGGCTATGTTTTCAATGATATTGAACGCTTCAGTCAGTGGTCTATTCATAAAGGCTTCACCAGCTGCGGAGTCAAGTGACATCTTCGAAGAGTAATCCAATCCATTGTAGAAGGTATGCACTAACAACCACCTCTCGAGCCCATGATGTGGGCAAGACTCTGGTAATCCTTTATAACAATCCCAAGTTTCGGATAAGCATTCTCCGCCCTTTTGGAAGAAGCCGATGATCTGAGTTCGTAGGTAAGCAGTCTTGGATGGAGGGAAGAATTTCTCCAAGAATGCTTGCTCCAGTTGGTCCCAAGTTAACAAAGTATTAGCGGGCACTTGCTTCAACCAAGCTCTTGCCTTTCCAGTCAGAGAGGAGGGGAATAACCTCAAGCGAATAGCATCAATCGGGACACCTTGAATTCTTATTGCATCAGTGAACTCCAAGAATGTCTCCACATGATCAGTCAGGTCCTCCGAGGGTAATCCTCCAAATTGATGTTGCCTAATCATGTCAATTAACTGATGCGGTATAGTGTAGTTCTCCGCCTCAATTTCTGGCCTAGCAATCCCAGTTCGCAAACCCCTAGCATTTGGGGCCACGTAGTCTTTCAGTGGTTTGGTATCCGGTAGGTTCACCATGAGTGGAATGAGAATCAACCTTTCTCTCGCTCTTTGACTTTGCAGTCTCTCACGTCTATGAAAGGTCCTTTCGATCTCGGGGTCAACTTCAATAAGATTTCCAAGACTTTGGGATCTTCGTATAAGAGAGAAAAATACATACAAAGAGAGAGATGGATACTCTAAAAAAAAAAAAGAAATAAATAATAAATAATAATAAAAATATCCAGAAAAATCAATTTAAAAATTAAACTGAAATTCACTATGCAAGTGAAATAGTATAAAATTATTTACTTATTTATTCTCGCGCAGCTAGTGGAGGAATTGGGTGCATTGTCAATATGGATGTTTAATAATGGCATTTTTGAGTTTAACTCTGTAAACTACATTTTTGTGTCTATCTTTTTAGGTGTCAGCCATAATGATCAAGTTGATACATCTACCGTCTTTCTGTATTTAGTCATTTTTTCAGTATTTAGTTTAGTTACATGCATGCTTTATTTGATTTGTATTTACTTTCATATGTATTTTTGTTTTGATTACTATGATGCTTATTTTACTTAGTCTAGTTATGTTTTGATTACTATAATGCTTATTTGATTTGTATTCACTTCCATTTATATTCACCTTCATATTTTGATTGAAGGAGTCGTGAGTTTTGGTGGGAAGAACACAATTTTGGCCACAAAGGAGGAAGCAGATGAAAAAGCAATTTTCTTCAGAGGCAACCAATTTTTTACAAATATCATGCGTGTTTATTCAGATGAAAATTTCATGATGCTTTCATGACTGTTTTATAAACTAGTTCCATTTAGTTGTTTGTGTATCTTAAAGCTTGAGTGTAGCTTTTTGGCTTTGTTCCTGAAGTTTATTATGTATGTTCATTCTCTAATGTTGAATGTTCCAATTAATTACTCGTGCTATCTCTGTAGTTTGCATTCTATAATTGAGTTTTTATTTTTACTTGTTCAATTTCATGCTAATGTTTCTCTCAAAAAAAAAAAAAAATCATGCTAATGTTGGTTTTTTGAAGTAGTCATTGTTCTGAAAGATAAACAGCTGGCAGATGAGAGCAAGACAACAAAAGATATTTTTTTTATTAAAAAAAAGTTAATGTAGTAGCATCGGCTTCAAAAATTGCATGGGTCTAACTGACGCTAATTAGTGTCGACCTGACCTATGCTAACTTTAGCATCGATCATGATGCCAGAGCTGTGTAGCGTCCGTTTATCGTCTGTTAAGCCGACGCTAATTAGTATTGGTTCTTATTTGGCTAATGTTAAAATTAGCTTCAAGCACTTTAGTGACAGCCACGTGGCCAACTCAAAGCCGACGCGAATTTGCCATTCGCCTTTTAGTATTTAGCGTGGGCTTTTGTCCCACCTGTGTTACGTGTGGCACATGTTTGAAATTTGAGAGTTTTTAAATGGATAAATATGATCCGTATTCATTGGGCGTCACTCACTCTTGACTCTTGTGGCCTATTGAATACAAGTTTGCATTGACACCTATTGAATACAAGTCAAATGCAAATTTCCAAGACCCAATAATATTTTCTAGAAATCTTAACCCAATAATATTTTCACGTCCAAAAAGTAAAACGAAAGAATCATTGTATACATGCATTACTCCCTCCGCTCAATATTATAAGTAAAAAAGTTTCAAAGCTTTTGGTTTATTATATAAATAAATTTTATTTTTTAATGACTTTTTTAATAACGTTATTTTTAAAATATTCTTTATTTAATACAAATTTTATTTTTCAACGATTCATTTTATTCTTAACAACACAAGCAACTTATCATTACTATAAAGGATAATTTAGATAACAAACTTAATTTTTTACAAGATTAAATGAAATCAATTAATCACCTTAATATATGTGTTCCATTAAATTTTTGTTTGTAATATAGACCGGAGGGAGTAGATGGATATATGTCCACGAAAGTACTTTTTTTTTATGTGCATCAAAATTTCAACCTATTTAACTAATGGGTCATGTTAAGAAAACTAAAAACATTGGAAAACACTGGTTAAGAAAACTAAAAAAAAGTAAAAATATATTGGAAAATTAAGTTTAGCATTCTTTAAAAATTAAACTCATCAAGTCCCAATAGAAAGTTCCCTTATTTAGATGTTTAACCAATTCCCTTAGGATATTTTGGTTAACATTCTCCTTAACAAATTAATGGTGGATATATCTATTAACTTTTTTGTTTTATACTCTTAGTCACTTTACATGAGCTTAATTTGTAGTAGATTGTGATTCATCACTTTCATTTCTTTCTTTATTTGAAATATGACACTAATCAAGAAATTAAAAAGACATTTCATAGGAAGTGGTGTATTGAAGATTGAAATTTATAGTTTTTTTTATTAAAACCTTGTCATTTTTTTTTTTTTGTTTTAAAGAGTATCCTTACAGCATCTTCAATGACGCGAAACTCAATGGTGTTGCCTCATAGTGTCTACACTCAGTGTATGTTTGTTTTATAGTTCAGTATATACAAAGTTCTGTTCAATTTCCCGTTGAGTGAAAGCTCCATTTTGGAGCGCTGGTCAAAAGGCAGTTTTGAAGCCTCGGGACGATACATTTTGCCATTAGCATCCACAGAAATCTGTACCAAACATGTCCTCAATTGTCTTCTAGTAAACCTTATAAAAAAAATTGACTGATCTTTGTATTACAATAAAAAAAAACAATTTTGACGAATAATAAAATAACATCCAACCACGATATGATGTCAAACTCTTCAGCCCAAGACTGAACATTTGGAGAGTGAAGTTTGCTGCGAGTGGTCCAATAAATCTAGGATAAATTATAATACCATCTTAGATTTTGGGACTAGAAGCACTCCCCAAATAATATTACTATCCAACGTGGAATTTCAAAACTACCAATGGTCCAAGATGGAACTACAAACATCTCAGCAATGCAGAAAATCATGTTCGAAGGAACGCTAACGTCAAACATGGAAGATGCTCATACTTTTTTTTGACCAAAAAAGATGCTCATACTTAGTGACCGAACAGGATGTGGTATACGGGTGAACGAGCAAATACACACAAAATTGCATGCCAACATGCGAACAAGTGCAATTCCCAACTAAATGGTCCAAGCAATCGCTTAGGATGCTTTTTGAGATCCAACAACAAATGATCTCAATACAAAACAAATTGAGATTAGGTCCAAAATATCTCCATGATATGCCATATTATCACAAAAAGTGTGCGTGAAAACGATATATGACAACAACAATTTCAACCAATCTGGAGACAATTGACTCTACCATTAATCCAATAATATCAACAATCCCATATCCATAATTTTCAAAATACCCTATAGTATAATATTTTCTAATGGGACCATAGTCTATGATAAAGCAGTCAATGTAAATTTAAAACCCATAGCTTCTCTTCAGCAGCACAAGAACAAAATCAAGATAAATACACTAGTATGCAGAGCTATCGAAAATTGTGTTACAAAATAGAAACAATATGTAAAATTTACCAACCATGCAGTCTCATAAAAGTTGGGCTTCATAATTTTTTTGGGTTTGAAACCCTTTACATCTAAAAATCATCACATTAGACTCCGACTAATTCGAATCGAGTTAAGAAAACTCATTTATAGGAGCAAATCTCTCCCAAAGCTTATTTTTTTCATACACAAAGCTCGAACATGAAACTTAGATTTAGAGGAACGAAGCTCTTTGCCACTTGGACAATTAGGCATTGTCTTCTTAATTAATTACATAATCTATCTTTTATAAATAATTTTAATTTTTAAAATTTTAATGAATTCCAAATACAATTATTGGTTTCGAATTTTAAGTTAATACTATCTTTTATAATTAATTCTATAAATTTTTTTGACAAATAATAAATTCTAAACATGAAATTTCATTTTTAGATCAAATCAAATAATTAACCTTTCCAATTATAGAATGGTTATTTTAGAGAGAATATTATATGACTACTAATTTCCACTCAGAATTGCATCAGAAGTTGGTAAATGATAAAATACTCAATAATTTCAAATGTTAAGTAATTATTTTTTATAAAACAATTAAAAAAGGTTAAAAGTCACGTATAAGAAGCTACGTATTTATTAAAAAAAATAGAGAACGTAGGAGAGCAAACACAAATTCTGAAAATGACTTAATTAAGAAAATAGTATCAATCAGTTAAGAAACTTTAAATATCAATAGTTTTATCTTAAATTATTTATTTAATTCAGCTCTAATTTTTTTTTAACTACCATTGTTCAGTTTAAAATTATACGAACAGCAAAACATTTTAAAAGATATAAACAACAGGATATGCTCGAATTTTATGAAAAGTTATAGGCTTAAATGGACAGTTGGTTATCATATTATTGTATATATGCGATGTTGATCCAAATAGATTTTTTAGCATATTTCGTCACCCTATTTTTTCATTATTGTAAATTTGGTCATTCAATCTAATATTCGTCAATTTTTTCAGCGATCAATAGAGAGAAACCATTGTTATAAACATATAGAACCTTTGGTTTAGCTTTTTCCATCTTTATCTCTCCGCTTTGACATGATTCAATGGTTCATCTTTGTCATTTATATGTTTCATCGATCCTTTATTGGACTGTTTTTCGATTCCCCCGTTGGTCTTTTACCACAAAAGTTTAAGCAAAGGTTCAAGACGCTTAAAGCAATGATTCATCTCTATTGATCATTGAAAATTTGATGGACGTTGAACGGAATGATCGATTTGCAGCATTGAAAAAAATAGGGGATCGAATGTGCTAAAAAACTATAAGGACCAAAATCGTATATAATCAATATTAAGAGGACCAAAAGTATAATTAAATAAAAGTTATATTATTTGAGAGTCTATAATTTTCATACAAGTTTAACGAAAAGTTTTTACGTTTTCTTTTTTACTGGTACGAAAAGTTTTGTGTTGCCCACCAATCACAATTCATTTTATGTGACTTTTAAAGTAATTACATTAAAAGTTAAATATTTATAATGATATATCAATTTATGATTGATTGACATCCTAATATCAAGTTTTAAATATGTTATAAATTAAGTAGTACGCATAATCGGTGTAAAATGTTTTACGCTAATACCAACTAATATTTTCATATGTGTGCTTTTATTTTAATAACTAAGAGATCAAAATAGCAATAATGTTGTTTTGTTAAGATATTATTGGGTGTTACACTAGCAATGCATAGAAATCAAGCTTAGATGATTTTTTTATGAATAACTTATATGATATTTTTTATTGTGTCAACCAATAATAAATTGCCATTACATTTAAAATATTTGACTCTTATCATAAAATCATTGTGATTAATTGACGCCATATGTAACACCCCCTTGAGCATTACTCGTAACACGTGCGGAAATAAGTTAAAAATTTATTTGCTGATTGCTTTCGGAAAATTTATTTATTTCAAGTCGGAAAACTCAGGTGTAAAAATTTTCTTCTGCGAGAAAACTTTGGAAAACTAAGATACATTCATATTGTACATATCCTCACACAGGGCAATAACCATGTTCACAACAAGAGTCTCACGACATACACTTTTACACTAAAATTTTCAATTTTCAAAAAAAAAAATTTAAACTAAAGACTCCTAAGCTGGTCGTCTTACAAGACATTTATTGGGAAGACCCCCGTGGTCGTTCCCACGAACAAAACTTCCTAAAGCGTCTAGAATCTAAGTCATCGAGTGACTTAGTGAACTCCTCTGCACCATCTGTACTAATGTACTAAGGTACAGTAGCAAAACCAGAAAACCTGATATATTATAAGGTAAGATGCCAATATTTGAGTTTATAACGATAATCACATGCACGACACACCACAATAACATAAACATATATTAATTTACCACGTCTAAAGGATAATAGCATCACATAGTAAATTATTGGGATTCAAACCCGACAATCACCGTCATTTTGAAAATATGCATGACACTCCAATATTCATCGTCTAACTTTCATACCTAATCTCTGGAGATCCCAATATCTTCAAAATGAGTTGATCAAGCTCGATACATCGTCTCATTGGCTAGCTAAGCACAACGATAATACATCGTCTCATTGTCCATTTAAGCACAATGATATATACATCGTCTCAATGTCCATTTAAGCACAATGATACACATACATCGTCTCATTGTCCATTTAAGAACAACGATAATACATTGTCACATGATACCTTTTCTATTAAGGTCTCACGTTAAACAACGTTGAGCACATCTGCCGTAAATGTAAATGTAAAACATTTTATTCTTGACACTTTTCTTTGTGTTCAATCTTTCCTTGCCGAAGCTCAAGATGGCTTACGACTAATCATAGTTTTAAACATCTTAAAACTTTCATTAATAACACATGACCTCAAAGTCCGAGTGCTCAATCACGAAACCCCTAGACCGATGCATCGGGCTTAGGTTCGTGGTAATATAAAACATCTTAAATGTTTTAACACAGTAGACACCACGTCAACAGAACATCAAGCCCAAAGCACACCACGTCCATAACACAATAAGAATCTCAGTACCCCGACGTCTCGGTTATTAAGTTCCATATCACTTTTAACACCGTCAAGTAAAACTTGGTTTCGGAAAATCATATCAAATGGGAAATTCTTTCATAAAATCATCGGTTACTAAAAATTTAGTTTTCAGAAAGGAGAGTCACTTGAGGCTTAGAGTTGTTTAAAATACGTACTTCCACTTTAGAATTACTCTCCGTCGATACTTTTTCAAATTGCCGTCATTTAGCTTTTTTAAAGTCATTTAAGCCAATTCTTAAATTTTTCCACTTAAATAATTTTATAAAATCATAATTAAGTTATTTTCGAAGATTAATTTCATAAAATAACTTTTTATAATATTATGGAATTTCTTACGTAAAAATTAGCAGTACAAAAATAATTTCACGATTCGTCCTCACCGGTGACTAATAGTTTACTCTTACACCGATAAATCATTAAAATAATGATATTTTCCAACATTTCTTATTTTTCCCAAATAAAATTTTCCATCAATATTTTATTCCAATATTTCTCAGAAAAACATTGAATATAATTTATAAAGCTTCTTAAAGCTTTTATCTGGTTAATTGATTGGGTATTGACCACTGTCAGGCTTCTCAAACAACAATCAACAACAATATTATAGCAATTAACCCAGGCAGATCATGCATCAAAACACTATAATATACAACTGCAAATAAATAATTAAATACAAATAAACAACCACAGATAAAAATAATACAACTTTAACCAAATTAAACAAGTACCACAATCACAGATAAAATAATACATACCAACAACTTGATAACACATGATTATAGGAAAATCGCTCAGGTATTCTCCCCTTACCTCTTGAAGTTACAGTTTTCCTCTCGAAGAAGTTTCGTTGGACCTCCGATTCCTTACCACAACGTACAATGATTACCAAAACACTTATCCTTCAACAAACCACAACAAAAAACAATCAATATAAAGCAATCAAAATCACCTAAATCCTATGCCTAGGTCTCGGTCATGAGTGATTAATTTGGCTAGAAGTTTCAAAAATTCATAAGCTCTTGGATTAGTGATCCTTAAGCATTAGAAAGACAAGATCAATGATCATCCTTTAAAAATTGAAACAAAATCTTATAACTCATCACGAGTTAGTTTCGGCCTTCATTAAAAATATAGGCTTGGGATCTCAAAATTTCTCATACTCTTAGATCCAATATCTTAGAGTAGTATAGAGTTAAGGAAAATTGTCATAAGTTGAAAATGAAGCAAAATTATTTAACCCATTTTGTGGGAAGGATTCGGCCAACACTTGATAAATAGGTTAGGGATTTCAAAATCTTACATACTCTTGGATTCAATAATCATATGAATTAAAGAGATGAAATCAAGTATCACATGATCAAAATTGAAGCAAAACCCATTTACACCAAAACTTAAGGTTTCGGTCATCAATAGGAAAATAGGAAGTAAATTTTCTTTGCTCTCATGCTCTTGGATAATGAAAGTAGAGATCATAACTAGATCTTAGAAATGGTTTCACATTTTATGATTTTTCTACAATTTTCTAAAATTATTTGAAGTTCTAGATCTAAGAATGGAAAACCATGAAATAGTTGATCAAAATGGAATTTTATGGATGATTAACAAAGCTATGATGATTAGGGAGAGATTCCTCACCATGGAATGAAGAGATTTGGTCAAGTATTTGAAGAGCAAAGATGAACTTTTTGCAAGAACAAAAATGGTGTTCTTGAGAAAATGAGAGAAAGTGATGAAGAAGATGAAGTGAGAAAATGATTAAGTGTGGGGGAGAGAGTGGCTGCACGAAATTGAGGGAGTTAGGGGTAGAAAATGTGTTGCAAATGTGAGGAGATAACCACGGTTGAGTTTAATTAACATAGGTTAAGTTAGAAAATAATATAATAACTTAACTATAGTTAATTAGTAACTTAACTAGGGTTAATAAGTGACTATGATTAAAATCATCTGGTCAAGAATTGGTGGAGAGTGTGGCTGATTTTGGACCATAAGAATTAACCTTGGTTCCTTAACCATGGTTAAAATTTAACCAAACGTCGGTTAGGTTAAGCATAGGGGTATTTTGGTCATTTCACTTGAAAATTCCCGATCACTAGAATTTAAGGTCGGGCTCCTTATCCTCTATGCTACATTAACCTCTCATAATATCTCAGCTCCATAATCAACTCCGTCGTTTATTCGACTTTATCACCCGACTTAGGTTTTACGCGTTTTCTTAACGATTACGCCCGAATAAAATAAAAGTATTTTGTTCCTAACGAATTTTTCTGAAATGTGGAAAATCGTCCGAGACAAAATATAAAACCTAATGGTTTCGTTCCCGAGTCGAAATTATGGTTTCTGATCAGTAAAATCTTACTGTCAGCGAAAACACAGAAAACACAGACCGATTTCCGTCTGAACTTTCATCCCAAAACTTTCTCGTAAGCTTATAAAAATAAGTATAACAGGGAAATAACTTTAGTTTATCCAAAGTCATTTTCTAAATCTCAGATACAAATATAATCATTTATATAATTATTACAGATTTTAGAAAGCCGAAAAATGGAGGTAATATACCATACAAAATTTTATATTGATAAAGCATTAAAATTAAAGTCTAGCTATTTATATCTCTCTCTTTTTTTTATTTACATATATTTCAAAAATAAAAAATACCTTTATTGTCTTGTTATTGTCGATAAATATTTTCAACAAAATAGTTATCTTTTCCGGATGATAAAGAATGAATTTAAATAAAAAAATATGGTGAAGGTTCAAATTGGTGACTGTAAAATTTTGGGGCTCATTTTTAGTCTATGAAAAAATAAATAAATTATTTAATCTTTCAAATTTTCAAATACGGGACGCTTTAGTCCTTAGATTAGTTTCGATGTTCATTTACTTGCATACGTGTCTCGTTAACCATTTTACTTGGTCCGTTAGTGGTCTTGCATGACCTATAACGAATTTCTATGTGAAAAACTAACGAAAAGTGAAAAAAGTACATAATTTTCAGGTATATGAATTTTAAAATAATGCACGTTTTCACTTTTTATTCATTTTCCAATTCCCCATGGGAAATTTATCATAAGCCACGCAGGGTCACTGACTTAATAAGTAGGATGGTTAATGTGACATAGGCAAGTAAGACGTTGAAACTAAATCTAGAGACTAAGAGTATAAAAAGATCATGTTGATAATCTATTTTTGTATAATCGATTATTGTGGTAATCTATTATAACCACAATCTGTTTTATTTGGATATTTTTACTGAAAAACGATTTTAAGATAATCTATTTTGTTTGGGTGACAAAAACAATCACTTTTACATAGTTAATTACGAAAAGGATACGAAGATATTTATTTATATTAATAATATTTTATGTTTTCAAACATTAAAACTTGTTGAAATGTTTATTTTTTTTATATATTTTGTCATCAGTTTTTTCTATTATAAAAAATAAAAAATTGAAAAAATTTATAACATTTTCTCATGACTATAAAAATATAGATAAAATATATTATTTTTAGAATGTTTAAATTTAAATAATAATCATTTAAATAATAAATAATTTTATGTTGGAAATCAAATTTAATAATTTTTCAAAAAGAATTACAAATAAAATAATAAATGTTTTAAAATGATAAAGCAGCTACAGAAGCTACTTGTTGCTGCTGTTGGACGTTGATCGAGAAATGTTGGGGTTCAAGGCCGGAGGAAAATGTTAAGAAATCATAATCTCAGCTAACCAATCAAACAGCACTTCAAGGGAGATGTTTCAAAATAGCTTTTTTTCTATAAAAAAAAACTTTTTTAAAATTTAAGCTAAATATCCAAACACAATAGATTATTTATAAAAAGTTTTTTAAGAGAAAAAACAGTTGAAACTCAAACAATTTATCTTTTTCAAACATATACTAATGTATCCTGAGAGATTAAATGATTAATTATATTTTATGGGTGCCAGAAAATGAATCCCAAAATTTTATAGGATCAATTTGGACAACAAAAAAAAAACATTATCTTATATAAACGAAAAAAAAGTGATAATAAAACAATTACACCCTTTGATCTCTATTATAATCAAAAGAATCCAATATTTTATTGGTTTAATATATATACAAATTTTAATTATTTCCATATAATTTAATGATTTTATTTTTAAAATATCTTTTTTTTTAATATAAATTTTATTTTTCAATATATTATTTTATTCCTAATAACACAAACTTACTAATAGTAATAAACAAGATGAAAGATAATTTTTATAACAAACTTAATTTATTAAATAAAATTAATATGATTAAATGAGATTAATTAACTATATTAATATGTATATTTTATTTAATTTTTGCTTATAATATAAGGGTTTTTCTATTGGACATTAATTACCAATTTTGCATTAAATCTGATTAGCTAATTAATTGTAGTTTTTTTGAAAATAACAAGTTTTTCTCTCCCAATTATAAATGCTATTTAATCATAATTTTTGAAAATAACAACTCTCTTTCCTACTTGTGAATTCTTCTTTCTTTCTTTTTATTTTTTTCTCATTCTTCCTCTTCTTCACATATTCACAAATCTTTTTGCCCCAGCCTCCAAGAGGACCACCGCGAGCGCCGCCGCCGCCGCACAATCATCCCGCCTCTCCTCCGCAACCTCCTCAGCGTCTAGCCACCGCGAGCTGAGTATCACAGCGAGGGCCGGCCGCCGTACAGGACCAGTCGCCCACCTGTGTGTCACTGGCCACACACCCAAAGTACACACAAATTTGGTATTGGGAACACGCCCATCATTTGGAAGAGATGCTTCAAGATCCCATCGATGTCTATGTTGGACATTTTCCTCTTCTCCCTATTTCTTACACAAATTTAAAGAAGAGTAGGAAAGCAGGGAACGAACAAAACCAAAGCAGGGAACGAAGACATAAAGAAAGACTCGCTTTGGCTGCTGATGAAGAAGAAGAAGAATAAGTAAAAGGAAAAAAAATAAGAAAAGAGGAAGAAAGATGAATTCATAATTAGGAGAGAGAGTTGTGATTTTCAAAAAATATGATTAAATATCATTTATAATTAGGAGAGAGAAACTTGTTATTTTCAAAAAATAATACAATTAATTAACTTAACAGATTTAATGCAAAATTGATAATTAATATTTCTTAATCTGTATAAACTTATTCATGATAGAAAAACCCTATTTGAAAACGGAGCCATGTGGGTAATTGGTGAAAGTTTTCGAGGGGAAAATAGAGAGAAAAAGTCAAAAAGATATATATGATAACGATCGATATTGTTTGACGGTGATATGATTGACATTTGATACAGCTCTTTTTAACGATGAGGGAATACTATACAGAGACTACTTACAAAAGGATTTGGATGATTCATATAATTGTGATTAGTACTGTGGGAAAAAGGAAACGTCAGTGAATCATAATAGAACATATAATATTGATGCAAAAGGATTTGGTTCCTCCAAAGCTCATCAAAAATGTAAAATGGAAAAAAATTCATTTTTGATTAATTGAAAAATGAGTTGAGTTCTCAATATTTTTTAATTAATCAAGGGTTAATTTTTTATTTTACCATTTTGTTTACTTTAGAAAATCTTTATCCTACGTGAAAGAAGGAGAATGTTAACTAGTGTCGTTAAGTAACGTTTGTTACAAGTTTTAAAAAAATATTATCGGGATTGTTGGTATGTAAATAAAGTTTTCTTATGTTTATTACAAGTTTTAAAAATTTATTTTCAGGCATAAATTATTCCAGGGACTAAAATTAATAAAGGATAGTTATACACTTGGAAAGCTTTATTCCCATATGTGAACTTGGGAAAACTTTATTCCCGATAATTATATTCCCAGGAATGTAGTTTATTTGGGAATAAAACATTTCAGATACCAAAAACTACTTTGGGGCATTGTTTAAGGAATGAAGAAAGAAAAATTTGCTTGAAAAAATGATGTTGTTAACATTTTGAGAAATGTTACACTTAGTTTTTCAATACAAACTTTATTTTTATGGTTTCTTTAACTAATGCTTTTAAGGCACTCCTTAGCAACACCCAATAAAAAAATATGTGATAATGATATGATCTCTTTTTTTTCGTAAAAATTATAACTATCAGTTTTTCATTGGAAAAATATGTATTTAATTAAGGAGAATGCTAACAAGTACCTTTAGGGCATTATTTAAGGAATCAAGAAAGGAAAATTTATATGAGAAATTATAAATTTAACATTTTGAAATGTGTTACACTTAGTTTTTTAATATAAATTTTTTTTATGGGTTGCTTAACCAATATCACACTCGTTAGCAAGACCCTTTAATTAATACATGAAGATTTGAAAAGATTTGATTTTTTTTAAAGTAGCTATTAAAAAAAATGAGGAAATTAGAGATATATAAATCAAGAGCCCTAAAACTTAGAGCCCTCTCTCTCTCAGCTTTTCCTTTACTCCTCTTTTCCTTCTTCCTCATTCATCAGATGGGGTGGTTTTGGGTATTTTTTGTCTTGGAATCATCCCTCTACATCGTTTTTTCTCTTATTTTATCTAAATAAGTGGTTTTTCCTCATAAATCTGATTTTTCTTTCGTGTTTTTCCGTGTTTTCGATATTTGCGTGCGGCGATGTTTTGCTCGTCGTCTCGATGCGGCGTCGTTTGGTTTCCGTGTTCGTTTGGTTGAGATTGACAGATCAGTTTCGAATCATTACAGATTCAATCAAGACTTCTGTATCAACGTTACAATCCGGAGGCATGAGTATTCCAATCACTTTGATTTTGTATCATTTGTAGGCATTTTGCCGTATTATGCTATTAACTTGGTGCTGCTGTAAGTTTGTTCGTAGATTCATCCTTTTCGATTGTTAGCGATGTTGAATTTGGGTTGTTTTCTATATATGTTACTAATTTGAATGAATGAATATTTTTTTAATAAAAAAAAAAGATTTGATTTTTGATTTTGGGGATTGCTTACAAAACCAGAGGAATTGTGGGTGCAGGTGTTGAAAGGCAAGTACCCGGGCAGGATCAACAAGAGTCGGGGAATTATTCGAAGAGGTGGTGACTGTGACTTATGGCATGCCATCGAGTCAGTCTCCTAAAGAATGTGTACATTGCCTTAGGTTCGGGTGAGACAACTCTCTTCTGGCAGGATAGGTGGGTGCTACCTGTTGTGGTCCTGGAGAAACAAATCCAACTTTGAAGCTGGGTTTTCTTGACCCATGTGGTAGTCATTACTGTAGCGAAATCCTATTATGATTGTGGACTTCAAAATGAGCCGGTTAGATCTAATATTTGTGGGAGATCTGTTATTAATGCTGATGGGGCCTCCAAAGGTAATCCGGGGGATGCTGGTTGTGGTGGTGTCATTCGGAACGATAGAGGGCAGTGGGTGCATGGGTTTGGCTTGAATATTGGTCACTGGTCTGCATTTGTGGCTGAGCTTTGGGGTGTTCTTCAAGGCATACAAATCGCTTGGGATTTAGTAGACTCAGACTCGATGGCTTTGATTGAAGCACTTGTATCTCAGTGGCCTGTTAAATCTACCATTAGGATTTTGAGCCGTTTCTGGGAGTGGCAGAAAAAAGAGTGGCCTATTTCCTATTGCCATATCCTCAGGGAAGGTAATAAATGTGATGATTGGTTTGCTAATTGGAGTATTCGTCAGCCCGTGGCGTCTCATGCCTTGCAGGAGCCTGATGCGGAGCTCTCGTATCTTGTCTTTTCTGATTTTTCTGGGTCCATATACCCCTTACATTGAGGTTATACTGCTACAGGAGTGTTATTGTAGGAGTAATTTTTTTTTAATTTTATTTTAAAATTTGATTTTTTTTAAAAAATAAAAATTTTATTTCTAAAAAAACTCATTCACCAGATAATGAACTGAATTCATCAGATATTTGTACATGATTCACCAGATATTTGCATATACTTAACCAAAAAATTTATTTATCAAAAAATCCATTCACTAGATATTTACACATACTTAACCAAAAAATTTATTTATAAAAAAAAACACATTCACCAAATAATGAACTGAATTCACCATATATTTATACATGATTCACCGAATATTTGCACATACTTAACAAAAAAAATTATTTCTCAAAAAAACTCATTCACCAGATAATGAACTAAATTCACCAGATATTTGTACCCGATTCACCAGATATTTACACATACTTAACCAAAAAAAATTATTTCTCAAAAAAAACTCATTCACCAGATATTTAAACATACTTAACCAAAAATTTTATTTATAAAAAAAAACACATTTACCAGATAATGAACTGAATTCACTAGATATTTATACCTGATTCACCATATATTTGCACATACTTAACCAAAAAATTTATTTCTCAAAAAAACCTATTCACCAGATAATAAACTGAATTCACCAGATATTTATACCGGGTTCACCATATATTTGCACATACTTGATCAAAAAATTTATTTCTAAAAAAAACTCATTCACCAGATAATGAACTGAATTCACCAGATATTTGTACTCGATTCACCAAATATTTACACATACTTAATCAAAAAAATTATTTATAAAAAAAATTATTTTTTTTTTAAAAAAAGATCCGCTACAGTGCCGCACAGTATAGCTACAGTGCCACACAGTGCGGTACATACGGTGTAGATGTCCGAAATATGTGTCAAAAGAGAAATGCTAAATGAACACAAAAAATTGACACTTACACCGTATATCACTATAGCAAAATACTATTTCAATAATGAATAGAATTTTAGTGATAAAACAAAGCATTAACGAGTTAAGAAAATACTTAAAAATATTAGAAAAATTAGAACAAAATAACCATGTTATTCACCAACAAGAATTAGTTAGAAAAGAATAAAAAGATTAAAACAAGAATTAGAGAAATATATAGGATAATGGGAATATCCGAAGAAATAGAATCAGGATTCAAAGAATTAGAAAAACTAATGAAAGAAGTAAATGGAAATATTATTCAACTAATAGAAAATACAGAAAAAATTGCAAATTACACTTGCAAAAGAATACAAAAACGACAAAATGAAATAAGAAATATTAAAGAAACATTAAATAATATTAGCAAAGGAAAAGAAATAGATGAAAATGAAGATATTATTATAATAAAAATTATTCTAGAACAACTAGAAACCCTTTTAAATTATGAAGAAAATAACAGATGTATAACAAAAAAAGGAATTAGAAGAAATTTTAGAAACAAAAAACTTAAATAAAATAATAATTAAGAAAGAGCAAGAATCATCAAGAATATCTACACGCATATCTTCATGGAGAGGATAAAGGATGAATACATGGAAACAATAAGAAAATCAAACGACATAGAAGAAATTCAACAATTATTAGAACAACTTAAAATAGTTGAAGAGGAAAATAATCAATTACACAAAATTGAAAGGATCGATAAAAAAGATATAGAAAATAATGAAAATGAAGAAATAATTTTAAATTATAGCTCATCTTCAGAATGTGAAGAAAACCATATAAGAATGGAAAAGGGGGAATATAGTGGAAAAAGTCCTAAAAGAAAATGGGAAGAATATAAATATACGCCCGAAGGAGCTTGGGATAAATATGAAGAAGAAACTATGTATAATAAAGAATACGCAAGAAAAAATAATAATAAATGGACAAAAATTCAAGAAGAATTTAAACCTCGATATAATAATACAGGAAATATTTTAGACCTTGATTGTATAAGAAATAAAGAAGAAGTACTATTAAAATGGACTAATGAAATAATATTAACGATTCTGACTGATGAAAGATTTAAACAATTAAACTTTCCAGAAACCAAAAACTTTGTAACATTTAAAACATCTGGAAATGTACAAAAGTTTTTAATAGGAATTAAGGATGAAGACTGGATTAGATTTGGAAGAATGGTAGACAATAGCTCAGACTAGGGATGTCAACGGGGCGGGGCGGGCACGGATACTGGATACCCGCTACCCGCCCCGTTGGATAATAAAACTATCCGTACCCGCCCCGTACCCGTACGGATATCCGTTTAACGGGTTCTTAACGGATTCGCGGGTATCCGCGGATATCCGTGGGTAGTTATAAAAAAAATAAATCTTTGTTTTAATTTAAAAAAATTACATAAAACTTAAACAAACCACCACATTAATATCTTCCGATATTTGAACAAAATAGCACCTACAAATTAATACATCACACTTAAAATATCCATGAAACAACACAATAGATGAAAATTATCTAGAAAATGATATAAGGACTTTGAGAGTAGATATATATAATAAAGGGTATTATAGTAATTAAGTAACTGCACGGTATCCGCGGGCACGGATAGTATGATACCCGCCCCCGCCCCGTTTATAAACGGGTATTGGAATTACCCGTTTATTTTACCCGCGGGTACCCGTTTAACTACCCGCCCCGTATCCGTTGCGGATTTTATCCGCGGGTATCCGCGGGTACGGATAAAATTGCCATCCCTAGCTCAGACTATGTTAAGTTAATAATGACACTAATACATCAAGAATTTTTAGGATATAATCTAATGGAACAAAGAGAAAAGACAAACAAAACTCTACTTGAAAATGCTAAATCACATTTAAATAGAATGCAAATATGTGGTATGTGCCAGATTGAAAGTTTCATCTGCGAATATCAAAAATATTATTATCAATTGAATGAAGAAACTAAAGAAATATATAAATATATCTTTATAGATAAGTTACCATATCCATTAAATTCAAAAATTGCTAGACTTTGGGAAGCAAAACCTGAAGAAACAGCAAATACTTTAGGAGGAGTTATTAAACTCTTATACCAAGAATTAAGAGAACAATGTTTGAATAGAGAAACAATTAGACAATTGAATAGAGGAAGTACCGTCATTTGTTGTGACATCCCAGAGATGGAAAAACCAGGGAAATATGGTTGCGATAAAACAGTAAGAAGAAAAATAAAATACTATAAGAAATCAAACTTACAAAAAACTTATCCGAGAAAAAAGAATTATTATAAAAATAATAAAAAGAAATATTTTAGGAGAAAAAAATCAACACCAAGAAAATACTGCCCGAAAGAAAAAAAGAAATGTGTTTGTTGGATATGTAATGTCGAAGGACATTATGCCAACGAATGTCCTCAAAGGAAGGAAAAAGATTTTAAAGAAAAATCAAAATTAATAAAACAAGTTTTCCAGATATATGAACTTGAACCATTAGAAGAAGAATTAAGTAATTCAGATGTAAGTATATATGAATACTCAGAAGATGAATTTTCTTCATAAGAAAGAAAATCCGAATAATACATATATAAAAATATTGATAGAAAAAGGTAATAAAGAAACATAAGCCTATATAGATACTGGAGCAAGTCTTTGCCTTGCAACAGAAGCCCTTATTGATAACTGGGAAAGACTAGAAAAGCCATTAAAAATACAAATTACAGATGGATCAATACATCCTCTGTATTGGATAGCAAAAAGGATTACTTTGGTAATACAAGAAAAAATATTTATTGTACCAACAATATATAAACAAGAAACTGGAATAGATATAATAATTGGAAATAATTTCTTAAGACTTTATGAACCATTTTGCCAACATCTGAAATATATTACTCTGAAAACACCATATATTTATCAAAAACAAAAACGCGAAATCATAAAAATTCCAATTATTCATTTTTCTGGATGTACTTATTCATCAAAGTTTCAACGGCTGAAACGTGGTGAGATTATTAGCTTAATTTGCACCAAAATTCACCATGCACTAATAAACTTAGAACCAAATAGAATAATTTCAGCTCATATAGAAGAACTCTTAGACAGGGTTTGCAGTGAAATCCCTTTAGATCCAAAAAAAAAAACAAAAATACTGAATTAGTCGAATTAAAATTAAAAGACCCAACGAAAGAAGTAAAATGTAAACCAATGATTTATACAAAAATAGATAGAGATGAATTTGCAAAAGACATTGAAGAAATGTGTAAAAAAGGATTAATTAGACCATCAAATAGGAAGCACTCAGCACCAGCCTTTTATGTAGAAAATCATAATGAAATAAAAAGAGGTAAAAGAAGGATGATAATTAATTACAAGTAAATTAATGATGCCATGGAATGAGATGCTTATTTCCTCCCAAGAAAAGACTTAATTATTGAAAGAATTAGAAATACGGATTGGTTCAATACTTTTGATTGTAAGTCGATTTTATCGATTAGATTGACAGAAGAATCAAAAGCATTAACAGCATTTAGTTGTCCTCAAGGACAATATGAATGGAATGTACTACCAATGGGATTAAAACAATCACCAGGAATCTTCCAGCGAAGGATTGATTCAATTCTCAAAGAATTCAAAGACTTTTGTCTTATTTATATTGATGATATATTAATTTTTTCCAATAAAGGATTAAATGATCATTTTGAAAAAATAGAATTAGTTCTCAATAAATGTTATGAACATGGAATAGTTTTAAGTAAAAAGACAGTTGTTTTAGCCCAAAACAGAATTAATTACTTAGGATTAGAAATTGAAAAGGGAAAAATTATAATGCAACGACATGTATTAGAAAAACTTCAGAGCTTTCCAACGAAATTAAAGGATAAAAAGGATTTACAAAAATTTCTTGGATTATTAACATATATTTCAAATGAAGGTTTCATCAGGAATCTTGCAGCGGAAAGAAGGATCCTCCAACAAAAACTGAAGAAAGATGTCCCTTGGACATGGACTGATGAAGACGATAGACTTATTATAAAAATGAAAGACTTATGCCAGGAACTCCCTGAGCTTTATCATCCATCGGATGATGATATAATAATTATTGAGACTGATGCCTCAAATGACTGTTAGAGGTGTTATGAAAGCAAAACCCCCTGGATACAAAAATGAATTACCGTGTCGATACATGTTTGGAACTTTTTCAGACAGTGAAATTAATTATCCTACTCATGAAAAAGAAACACTGGCATTGATCCGTATGTTAGAAAAACATCGGATTTATATACTTGATAAGGACTTTATTGTCCGAACCGATTCTACTTATGTTGCAGGTTTTAAGAACTTAAACCATAAAGGCACTTATAAACAAGGACGATTGATTAGATGGGAAATGAAACTTGCCGAGTACAATTACTCAATCTCTCACATTAAGGGAGATAAAAATGTTCTTGCAAATATATTATCAAGAGAATGGAGCAACAAACAACTGAAGATATAAAGAAGCAGATTCAATATCAAAGAATGCTCGAGAAGCAGAAAATAATGGAGCTAGACTTGATCAAGGCCAACATTGAAGTATTGGAGTTCCAATTACAAGCAAAAGGAGAATCTATCAAAGAAGATCCTATGAAGAATATAAAACAACAAATACAAGAAAATACTAAAGACAAGTGGTACGCCATTTTTAATGGACCATACCCAGGTATTTATGATGAATGGCACAAAGCAGCCCCTCACTGCATTGGACTCTCAGGAGTTCATCACAAAGGATTTCGCACTAAGGAAGAAGCTGAGAAAGCTTTGATAGACTATCAAAAAGAGCATGACAAGGGCAAAGAAGTTTATCTTGGCCCAAGAACTTTTTCTGAAACCATAAAAAATCCATCAGCCCAAAAAACTTCATTAAGGATACTTGGAAGAGTTCCTTCCTCCATTGATGACTACCAAATTACTTCAAGAAAAGATCATGAACTACAGGTCCAATTTTCTAAAGAAAAGTTTCATAAAAATTTAAAAAGATTGACCAACTGGTCCGAGAAAGAAAAAATTAATTGTTTTTATATGGTTAACCGAAACATTTTCGGAGTTAAAGCCATAATTACTCCCGGAGCATCATCGATTCTTACATTTAATATGTTCCAATTTGGACTTATTGAATGTCTCTACTTAAGTCAAGACTTAGAAGAAATCAAATTGTTCCCATATAGCCTTAAGGAAGCCATCCAGAACTACAAAAGAAATGTCGCAAAAGATAGAACTATCTTCTTAAAGTTATATTCGACTTATCCAGACTCTGCCACCAAACAACCCACAAAGAATTTAATCTTCATTGGAGTAAGCAACAACAGCTTTTCCATGAGAGATGAACCTACTGGAGAAGATTACAATGAAGAAAAGATTGTCACAATCCTAGAAAATCAACTGGCGAGTATCTTTACTCAATGCCAAATTATTGGTAAAGATTCCTTCATAAAAGCCATGTACAAAGGACCACATACTTTGCTTCTTAGCAAAACTAGTGGAAAATTGATTAGAGAAAGGGACTTAGCGCTACTGACAAATTTTGAACTACCTTTCTACACACTCCAAGGACTTTCAATGAATTATCAACCAGCTGTCCTTGATTTGCCGTGCTCAATGATTAAGGATAATGGGAACCACGCATGTGAAAGATGCGTAAAGAAAGAAGACTGTCGGCAAGAAGATAAGGATTCAGACGAAGCCATTATTGAAGAATGACGTAAGCACTGGCGTCATCAAGCAATAATAGGGGAATGACGTAGGCAATGACGTCATTATGAATTATTGAGAAGTCTGATAGATTGTAATAATGCAAGGACTTTCTTGTAATTTACCTAGCCTTTTACGCATATAAATAATACCTCTTATACTGAGGCAGAAGGCAGGTTTTAGAATTTCAATTCTCACCTCACCTCTCTTCTCTCTGAGAAGTTCTAGCTTTGCTAGCGAATCCTTGAGAGTGGATTCAAAAATAGTTCTATGTACTTTCACCACTGATCATAAATAAACACTACTTTCATATATTCCACTACTTCTAATTACTTCTATTATTTTCATTACTTCGACTACTTGCTGTGATAAAACTTCAACTTGACGGAAGCAGCGGTGGACCAAGGAATTTTGAAAAACCCAAATCAGGTATGACTCATCACCCGTTCAATCTCAGTTTAGACTAGAAATAAATTATGTCAGAAATAGAAAGAGAAAATATTGATAATAATAATATAGAGCACTTACAAATTACTGAAGAAGATGGAAATTATGAAGGAAGTATTTTGATAGATCCAAAACTATTTCAGAAAATTCAGAAAGAAGACCTAAATTTAGCCAAGGATGCAAACATGAAGAAACTAGGAGGAATAATGAAACGATTTAATCAAAAAGAAAATATAATATATTATGGGAAAATAATTAATGAAACTCCGATAGATATATCAGAGACACAAGGAAATACTTGCATACAGTTATTAAATAAAAAGAAATTAATTGAGCTAAAAAGAAGTTTAAAGAAAGAAGAACATAGAAAAAAGATCGGTTATATTCATATAGGAGCAATACAAGTTTTAATTAAGGCAACCTTTCAAGAAGGAATAGATTCACCAATAGAATTAGTTTTAAAAGACGATAGAATAACAGATCCAAAGGATAAATACTAGGAGTGATTGAAGGAAATTTAGCTTATGTAAAACTAAAATTTGAAATACACCCAAATATTGGAATACCATTAGATACTCAAAGATTAGATCAATCTTTAACTATGGAACATAGATTTTTAAGAAATAATTTAATGAGACCAGGAGATAAAATCTTCTCAATTACTTATTGTGTTAATTATGACTAACAAATTCTCATCATAGTATTACTTTAAGAAATAATGATAGAATAGATATACCAAGACTTTTCGAAGAAATAGGAAAAATTTACTATCCTAAAAGAAATGAATTAACTGAACTAGGAATTTCTATAAGGAATCCAAAATCACTAAGTTTTAGACAGATCCCGAAACCAATTATTTTTCCTGAAACAGAAAATAATAAGGAAGATGAAAACATAAATAAATTATCAAATCAAGTAAGAGATTTAACACAATATTTGAGAAATAGAATATGAATAAAGGAAAGGAATTAAGAGATATTTATGAAAAATCTTATAATAAAATAGATCAAGAAAATTGGAATATGAAAAAATTTATGAATATTTATGATAATCATCTTAAAAGAAATAAAGAGAACAAAAATCGAAAACAGATGGAAGAATATATTATAGAAAAAGAAAAAGAACTCATTAATATAAGAAATAAAAGAGAAGAACATAAAATACAAATAATAGAAAAAATAGAAAAAATAATGTCAACAAGAACTTATCAACTATCATCTGGTTATTTTAAAATAACAGCGCCATCTTTCGAAGATATCGAATAAAATAATAGAAATATACTCCGAGTTTGATAATCAAACAGAAAATGAAATAATAAGTGTATTAGTCATGAATTTGCCCACTAATTGTAAACAATTAATAATTGAAAAAATAAAAGCCCAAGTTAGACAGGAATATTATTATCTAGCAGTTATTCCGTTAGATATAGAATGGAACTATATGGAAGAACTAGGATTGCCTTTTGAATATGATAAATTATCTGATTCTCATATATATGAAGATTGATATTTATTAGATGATTAAATGGATCAAGAAATATTAAGCATTTTGGTTATGAAAATACCCAAGGACTGCAATCAAATAATAATTAACAAAATAAAACACCAATATTGGCAAGAAAAACTTTATTTAAAACAAATAGTGCAAAGAATATAATTAGCATTTTGTGAAGAAGAAAGAAGCCAGATAATCCAAGAATTAATAGAAATAGACGAATTCATAATGGATTATGGATAGGATTTTTTTTTTGATAAGCTATGGATACGAATTATTAGTAACACAAATTATGCATGAAAATTATCCCAATTATGTCTAATTACTACCACTACCTAGGAGAAAAAATAGAGTTATACCAAACTGGTATCAGAGCTAATTACTAGCTAATTATTAACAAACAATGAATTCTCGAAACATAGAAAAATTTGTTCACCATTTAAGTATGATAGATTTAACAAATCAAGACAGACTAAAAGAATTAATACAATAATTAAAAGATGAAGCAACTGATACATGTAATAAACACATGGAACATCATTGTGAGTATTGTGATTGCAAAGAATATGACATAAGAATAGATTTGATAAAAACTATAATTGATAAATTAAACTCATGGTTAGATCAACATGATTTATAGATCCAACGACTCACAGCATATATCTACTATTGAAGTGTCGATACGATGTCCGTTTTTCTGTGTCAGATTAGCAAACTTCGTGTCAAAATAGCATTTGTGCTTGACATTTCTTTTGTTTAGTTAGATTGTGTTTTTGGGCTTTGGCCTCTCTTTATACCCAAAAAAAAAAAACTAAATATATTTTGATTCCTTAACAATACTCTCATGTCACTGGTTATCAACATCCAATCTTTTATGACGTCAAAAAAAAATCCAATCTTTTAGTAATAGGACTGACCGTAAAGTTTCTCTGAAATTAATTATTTCCCTTGACTTTAAATACAAAAACCCTCCCCTTAGGCTAAATTCTTCACGACAAAATAATAAATTTTGTTCAATAGAAGAATTCACGAGATAAAATGCACTAACGAGCCTTGTAATTTTGACCAGAATTAAGAAAACGAGTTTATTGAAGTGCATATAAAAATGTGAACTAATTTTGGTCAAGATACGGTCTCATTAAAATGTGAACAGTTTTTTTTAAAACCAATAATCCTATTAATATTTCTAATTAATAATAAAACACTTTTCAATACTGTTCATGTTCTCAAGATATTACTTCCTGTATAGAGCAATGTATGAATTTCATATTGTTAATGTTTTTTCATTCAATATATTCAATATTAATATTTTAGGAGAAAGGAGGTATCCCCGTCTGCTCTTATTTCATTAAATTTTTTAGCATATGAAATTTATCTTGCTTTGATCCAATTAATTAATGATTCAAGATAGCTCACTTAATGAAAAATTTATAAATTATGAGTGACAATATATATAAAGGTTCTGTTTGGTAAGTTCAATAAACTAACTTATATCTTATTTGACTATAAGTTTGTTTGACTGAAATAAAGTGTTTGATAAACAAGCTTATCTCGTTAACTTATAGCTTTTCTTCATAAGCCAATTTATTTAGCTTATTGCATATAGCTTATAGCTTATTGACTTTTCTTTCCGTTTTACCCCCTTCATTTAATGAAATTCTCTTTTTATCATGTCTATCATAAATATGTCACTTTATGTCATTTTATATTTATAAATTAGTTCAACCGCTAATTTTATCAAACACTTCAAATCAATCAGCTAGTTTTTTAGTTATCAGCTATCCGCTATAAGCTATAAGCTAAAAATTAACTTATCAATTATCTGCTAGCTTATCAACTATTTTTACCAAATAAAGCCAAAGAGTAAACGTTGAGGATATAGTCAAACTCTTCAAATATACATAAAAGAAAGCTTGTATTTGAAAGTCATGTATGTATATTTAAGATACTTTCATTTAGTTTTATTACGATTGCCACCATGTTAATTTTATTGGAACTTTTTGGGGGTAAGGTTTAGGTAGAGGAGCCCCTAATGGAGGTCCCAAATGACCCTCTAATGAGGCCTATGGAGGGGGTGAGGGAAGATAAATTTGGAAGATAGAGCATTAGGGATCAAAATTCACTAATTTTTTCATGGAGAATGTTAGCGAGTGTTTTTAAGGTACTAGTTGAGAAATCAAGAAAAAGATTTTATCGAAAAGTTTTGTATTTAATGTTTTGAAAAGATAAACATTTGATTTTATAATAAAATCTTGCTTTTTTTTATAGGCAAATGTTAGTAGTTACACCTAGTTGGTAGTTAATTTTATCTCCTTTGTCAAGGTTTGAACCTTACCTCAAACACCCCCAACACCTTAAACCCTTGTATCCTGCCACTTGAGCTAAGGATGTGGGATTATTGGTGGGGCTCATTTAATTTTTTTTAAAGTTTGAGTTGGAAAGATGATGTACTTAAGTTATAAAAAGTAAAAAAAAAAAAGTAATGTGTCAAAATGGGACCGATTTAAGAACCCAAACAATAAAAACATGGGGTGCTAGGATGAAGATAACCTAAAAACACTCGACCCGTTTGTTATTATTTCTCTAGCTTCAACTAACAGAACCATCAACATGCCACTTAATGAAAAACTTTCTTCAAAGAAGATAATGGGTGGGAAGATTAAATCTAACTCATTTTTATCCTGTACCTCACTTTCTAAACGGCTCCCTGCTTTTCTTAGACGAATTGGATTTCTTTTCAGGATAGGGCAGTGGCATTATAGATGTTTTCTATCCTTATAACAAAAAAGAAAAATAAATCTTCTAGTTCTCTAAACTGTGTTTGTTATAGATTATTTGAAAAAAAAAACCAATTTTTTAAATAAAAAAAATTATTTTAACAGTTAAAATGAAATCTACTTTTATTAGCTTTTGAAAAAATCGTTAATTATTTTTAAAAAAATGATTTTTTATGATTGTAAAAAAACACAAAATAGTATAAGCTTTTCTTTAAATCCTCTAAAAGATAAACTCTAAATTATTAAATGTCAAAATCAATTTTTTTCATCCGTAACAAACGGGCCCTAGTCAATGATAGCGCATGTTAAAATAAAATTTTAATATTATTTTTTTTGGGATTTCATGATTTTGTTTTTTTTGTTTTTAATAATACAAAACTTAATTGTTTTACAAAATATCCTTGAAAATGATTGTTGATTCAAGAAACATATGCCGAATATCGATCAACGCCCCAAAAAAATTATGGTGGGCATGCGTTCAAATATACTATTGACTGGAATAATTGCAAATAATTGATATGATGGTATGAGAGTAGAATTTATGGGACACTTGATGTGTCCCATTTAAAATTGAAATATGATGAGTTGCATCCAAAACTGCCAACCAACTAGAAGTGCAAGAAAAAATAAATAAAAAGAAATGAATATCACTCTTAATTAAGCTTCCATGTCAAGTGCCCCACATTTCAATTCTCAGCAGAAACAAGCTCATGATATCGAATTATTGATATAACATTTGGTTCCTCCGACACATATCATGCAAATGTCTTCAATCAGTCTTGACCAGCAACACACTTAATGGAAGATATATAAGTAGTTCAGTTATCATGAATCATGATCATAATATCATGTATTGATGCCCCACTCAAAGATAGCTGTGTTAATAATGAGAATTCCTAGACGAAATAGTACAAGACCACACACATCTAGTTTAACATGTAAAAATGGTTTGCATTCCTTTTTCTTTTCAAATAAATGTATTTTTCGCCAATTTTAATATTTGTATTAAAAAAATAGGTGTGCAATTAATCAAGCAAAGTATCTAATCAAAATTAAGAAATATAAATGTAGCTATTTCAAAAGATGTGCTTCTTTCTTTTTATGTGAATGATGATTTATTCATTCAACTCTAAATCAGAAACTAAGGATATAACTAAAACCCGAATGAAACTAAATCAACTCAAAACACAAAATATGAAATAAAAAAATCATTAACTTGTAATCAAATACAAACATTATATTTGATCTAATTAATTAGAAAATGTTTAATCTCACTCAAACAACTGTAAATTTCATAATAAAAAATGTTTTCCTGTATTAGTTGATATGTTTGTGCTCCCGTCGGAATTGTTCTTGGGCCCAATAGATCAAGGCCCATAAGTATGAAGGATGAGAATGGAAGCCCGCAAAGTGTTCCCCATCAAGACCCGAGATAGCTTCAAGAAGAACATCTCGGCCTACCCAATAAGGATAAAGGTCAATCAGGAAAACATCTTGGTCACCTAGGAGAAAAACAACTCGGTTGGTAGAAGGGGACATCTCAGTGGTGTGGTAAGAAGACGTCATGGTCGGAACAAGAAGACATCTTGGCTAGAATGGGAAGACAACTCGGTCGATTGGGTCAGGCCCAATTCTCTGAAGATCGAATTAGGTTAAGCCCACTTAGAAGGCCATATAACACAGGAGCCTACCTCCTCATAAATTATTGAAAATAATCAAATTTCCACAACTGATCCGACACACACTTAGAGCAAACGGATAGCAAAGGGAGAATGGTGGAGGATTAGAGAGTTTATGGGAAGCAATTCAACAGGTATTATGGTAAGCAGGAGGATGAGCAAGCACAGAGGGTAATTCTTTCGCTAAAAGAAATTGTGTCGATCTTCTTGAACTTTCCTTCAGTTTTTGGAGAGTATGAAATATGGATAATCATTTAGAGTTAGGGCAAAGTTGTGGAGGTGTTTATTCCAAACAAAAAATGACAAATTTGGTGAAAAGGTTCACGTTTGTGAACTTTGTGGAAATGAAAGACATATTTTTACTTGAATGGGCTCTGGACAACATTTTAATAGATCAGTTTAGAGAATTCGAACATAAATTTTCCAACTTTTGGTCGTAGAAGGGAATAATTAGTCAAAAGAATAGAAGTCTCTATCCGTTTCCTCGAAGGATAATAGAAGTACCAGGGGATGGAGGAAAATTTGGTGTCTTATACACAAGCAGTAAAAATAGGAAATTTTAACACTAGAAGCATATATGACATGCAAGCATGTCAAAAAACTATTCGAATCAAAGTGGTTACCTTTTAAGTTTTGATGCTAATAAAAAGATTCAATTTGTATGGTAAAGTTATGTTAAAGGACTAACCCATCTTCTCTTGTATGCATAATTATTTTTAGTATCGCTAGACGAGGGAACTAATTTAAAATTCCATAGAACAGCTTAAAAAGCATATCAGGTCCAAGTCTTACTCGCTAGACCAAAACCTTCAAATCAACATGGTAAAGTACTAGTCCATAAGGTTATCGCTAGACGAGGCACTAAAAGTAACTAAGTTAAAAGGTACTAAACGAGTGTCTAAGAATACCTCTGTAAAAAGTGCTAGACGAGCTGTCTTTAAGTTTATTAGGAAAAATAGCAAATCCAAAGACTTGTAGTCGGTTTGAAAAAATTAATGGACCACCCGATAAATAACTTGACGAGTAGTTAACTGGACTATCTGATTAAAACAGATCTAAGCTAAACTAGTCCATTAAGTTAGTCTACCCAATTGCTCTATAAAGTTAAAAATACATGCGTCCAAAGGTCTACTGGAAATGAATCCGTCTAGTCAAAACGAATTGATTTCAAATGATTGTTTATTTAATACGAAGGTATTTATGTTACTTCCTTATGTTATATGAATTGTTTATAACTTTGTATCTCAGTAAGAGAAACATAGTACCTTAAAAAATACAAAACTTTGTGTTCTAACACACAAGCTGTTGTAAAAGTACAAAGAAAGAAAGCTAGCAAGCAACTTTCGATGCGACAAAGAAGTGACAATACCACTTTGAGTGTTTCTAATAACCAAGAACACATTTCGCAAAAAGCATGTAAAGTTTGTTAACTACTTTGGCCTTTTCATTTTTAGTAATCCGTTTAACTAACTATTTTGCATAACCAACGACACATTTCGCAAATGCCTTACTGAACTCTCCATATCCACAGTTTCAGGCATTATTTTCTCTAGAGTAATGTACTTGCCACACACTTCATCCTTTCAAACTCCTCACAGACTGCCATGCAAGTCATTGGTTAACAATTTGGTGCCACTATAACTTTTTTTGAATGGTCTAAATGACTTCATCTTGGAGTGTGTGACAGGTTTGTGAGGATAAGTGTCTCTGCATGTACCATTTTCCTTATCTCTATTCTTGGTATTTTTATTTAAGGGTTTTTCTATCCTATATAAGTTTGTACAGATTAACGGACATTAATTACCAATTTTGCTTAAATCTGAATAACTAATTAATTGTAGTTTTTTTGAAAATAACAAGTTTTTCTCTCCCAATTATAAATGCTATTTAATCATAATTTTTGAAAATAACAACTCTCTTTCCTACTTGTGAATTCTTCTTTCTTTCTTTTTATTTTTTTCTCATTCTTCCTCTTCTTCACATATTCACAAATCTTTTTGCCCCAGCCTCCAAGAGGACCACCGCGAGCGCCGCCGCCGCCGCACAATCATCCCGCCTCTCCTCCGCAACCTCCTCAGCGTCTAGCCACCGCGAGCTGAGTATCACAGCGAGGGCCGGCCGCCGTACAGGACCAGTCGCCCACCTGTGTGTCACTGGCCACACACCCAAAGTACACACAAATTTGGTATTGGGAACACGCCCATCATTTGGAAGAGATGCTTCAAGATCCCATCGATGTCTATGTTGGACATTTTCCTCTTCTCCCTATTTCTTACACAAATTTAAAGAAGAGTAGGAAAGCAGGGAACGAACAAAACCAAAGCAGGGAACGAAGACATAAAGAAAGACTCGCTTTGGCTGCTGATGAAGAAGAAGAAGAATAAGTAAAAGGAAAAAAATAAGGAAAGAAGAAGAAATATGAATTCATAATTAGGAGAGACAGTTGTTATTTTCAAAAATTATGATTAAATGGCATTTATAATTAGGAGAGAGAAACTTGTTATTTTCAAAATATTATAATTAATTAGCTAATCAGATTTAATGTAAAATTGATAATTAATATCCCTTAACCTGTGTAAACTTGTAGAGGATAGAAAGCATTATTGTGCAAACTTTGCAAACTTGTCCATTAACCTGTTCACTTAATTAAATTCAATGGGTTCAAAATTTGCAAGCATTATTGTGGGCTCTCCCAAAAGGGCAGAAGAGGAGGTGGGAGGTGGGTAGCCTCAATGAAGAGAATCCCTCAAAAGTCATAGAAGATGTTAAATGATGAAATTGCACACCCACACACATGACACAACACAACTTTTGAGACAAGAAATGACTCCCCAAATCCCAGCGCCAAAGCATAGCCCCAAATGAACGCCAATAACTAAGCTCAAACCTAACCTGCATGATGGTTCACGGGCCAAGCATATAATTCTTTCGGGGAAGAATGTTATCGGTCCTATCTACAAATGCTATCCCCGATACGACTCAAGAATATTGATTAACAAATCAATAAGATAAAAATTTATAAAAAAATACTAATCAGTATCATAAGTATATTGATTAAACATCTAAAAAAGAGAGAATTTTTTATTGGGACTTCGTGAATTTTAAATTTTAAAGAATGCACTTAGTTTTGCAATGTGTCTTTACTTTTTATAGTTTCCTTAACCAGTGTCCTAAGGGCTCATTTGGTGGCTAGGATAAGAGAAACATGATAGGATAATCTATTATACCCTGTCTGAAACTATTGTTTGGTGAGCCAGCAGGATAGGATAAATCAATGCTGTCACCTATCCTATCATGTCCATCTAGTTAAAATTCTATATGAGGGCGGAGCTGGGTTAGAACTCAACAGGATAGGATAAGGTGATTTATAGTATAATAAATTATAAAAATATTTTATATATAAAATAATTAAAGTATAATAAAATATAATATGATTACCAAAAAAGATATAATAAAACATAAAATAATAAAAATATTAATAATTAATTTAAAAATTATTTTTATTTTGTCACAAGACTAATTTTATTACTTCACATTATTTTAAATAACTGAAAAATAAATAAAAATATATTATAATAATTTAACTATATGTAAATTAAAAACTAAAAATGAATATTTAAAATTATAAAAAAATTAATTTAAGCTAAACAATATTTTAAAAATTTAAAATATTATATGTAATTTTATCACAAGGACAATTTTGTCTTTTTATATAATCTTAAAAAATGAAAATTATAAAAAACTACAATCTAATAAAATATGAAAGCATTCAGAACAAAAATGAAAATTTTAAGATTCGTACTAAAATTACAATGCTATCCGGTTGGTTGTCTAGTGAACACCAAACGTCGGATGGGATAACAACTTATCCTGCTCATATCATATCATACTCCTATCCTGCTCTCTTATCATATCCTCCCCTATCCTATCCTGACCACCAAACGAGCCCTAAGGGTACTGGTTAGCATGACCCAAGTTTATAAGTTAAAGGACAATGCTAATAAGTGCTCTTAGAGCATTGTTTAAGGAACCAATAAAGAAAAAATTGTATATGAAATAATGTATTTAGAATTTTGAAGAGTGTTACACTTAGTTTTTCAATACAAAATTTCCTTCAATGCCCTTATGACACTTGTTAGCAAAAACCCTAAGTTAAATATTTTCCAATATAATAAATCCAACAATTCCTTATACAGACTTATGTCTTTTATTTTTTCACAAATGCTCTAAGCGCACTGGTTAACATTCTCCATTTTAAAATTGGATCTTATTAATGAGTGTCCTAAGGACATTGGTTAAATAATAAATAAAAAGAAAGTTTGCATTAAGAATATATATTTAACACTTTTCAATGTAACAAATACATCATTTTTTCATATAAACTTACCTCTTTTAGTTCCTTAACCAATGCTCTAAGGATACTTTTTTTTATCATTTTCCTTTAAATTATTACATTGAGAGTTTAGCTAATTGACCAGGATTTTAAGGACATTGGGCAAGTTCTACGATGGACCACTTTGATAGGTGGTACCACCGTGCACAAGTAATATACACCATTAGATTTATGTGGACCACAATAATATGGTGCACCCTTCCACACCCTTACACTATGTCTCTACTACTTCCCTATGTTGTCTTGCAGTCAATCGCACCAAACACTGTTGAGTCGGGCTCTGGTTGTCTTCTTTGTTCAACACCTCCTCCTCTCCCAATGTCGCAGAGCTCCACATTCTTCTTCGGTCAGCAGTGTCCAAGCACGAGCTGTCTTCGTCGTTGCAGAACCGATCATTCTCATACAGGATACTTGCAGGTGGCGGGAGAGCATCAAATGGGAGGGATGATTGAGCTGTCGTCGACCTTCAGGGCTGGCGGAAGAATGGGGGTGAGACACCCTGTTGTGTCCTTTTGTGCCATTAAATTAAAACCTTACTATTTAATTTTTTAATCATGCTCTTAATGTTAAACGTGTATTCCAAAACACGTAAAAATTAAAACGTAACTTATAAACATATAACATTGGAAAGCTAAAGCATCACACTTTATATATATAATACATACACCATATATGTCTAGCATCAGAGTTATCAAAAAATTGTTTAGGGTATCCCGTCAGTAGGATCCCTAACAGGCATCTTAAAACAAACTAACATTTACGAAAATATAAAACGTCTTATAAGACTCACCGGCCCTAGACACTAAACTACATCTGATTCATATGGAATCCCATCCAGCTCCTCAGTATCAAGCTCCTCCATAGAGTCTTCTCGTACGATCATATAATAAATAAAATACAACATACAGAAAGATATAGGGGATAAGAAACATTTCTATCATCAAAAGCGGGAAAGATTTATAGCATATTATACAATAAATGTCACAGACAATCAACATACCTAACTAACAAATCATCCTCAAATTAATGTATCATCCTCTACCCCAATCTCATACAACAAAACTTTGATCCTGACGTGACCACTACCAATCCTGTCACGCATCCCTATTCCCGTTAGGGATGTTAGTCAGTCGTCCAAGCGACGCCTCCCCAAAAACTGGTGCACACCCCCATTCCCGTTAGGATGCTCATTCCCAGAATGATACTATTCCCCCATTCCCGTTAGGGAATAGCTGCACATTTTAAATCTCAGTTGGGACGATCTCGCGAGAACTTCGGACCTTGTGTGTTCCCAACACACGGATGTGAATAACAATGCAAATGTACGAACCTCACCGACCCACATTAATAACAACCTAGTGCCTTAACCTTCCATCAAAACCTCAACACATGTTCTATGTTACCACTCCTCTTTGAAATAATTAGTTTAGGCTAGGCATCTCTAAGTCACCATTTATCCTCACACCTAAACCAACAATTATCTCTCGAACAACATATATCTTTGCTTAAATCCACTAAGCACAAATATTAAAACCAGGCAGATCATGCATGCATAACACAAACAATCATAAATATTCAAATACCACAAAATATCACATAAGCAATTCAATAATAATAATAAATTCAATTAACCTCGGATAAAATCATCCTAACGTCGATAAATCTACAATCCCTAAATCACCATTGGTTTTATAGAAAAGGTTTCCAATGTGATTTTGGTGTTGTCGATTACTCGACTACTAGTAGGGTTTAGGTCACCCTACACAATTATTATATAATATACTACTTATCGATTCCGACGACAGAGTGATCCTTTCCCTCACCTGAGTTATCACCGGAATCCTGAATTCGTCGCTCGTCGTTATCACACCACAGCTTAACAGTTTCTCTTTCGACCAAATAACGCATAACAACAATTAATCAAACTAATCCAACTAGGTCCACTTTATGTTAGGTTCGGCCACTTAAATCAAATGAGAGTTAGAGTTCTTTTCTCTACCTAAGCTTTTGGATACTAATTACTTAGGTCCTAGGTAGCTTAGATAAATTGCTATAAGTTGAAAATATGGAATAAAAATCATCCAACCACTTAGGGTAGGGTTTCGGCCTCAAATATAAAAATAGGTTAGAAAACTTCTTTTGATTCAAATTTTTGGATTTCGAACCTACATACTTTAGATAGTTGATATAAATCGTGACTTAATTAAAAATTGAACAAAACTTCCTTTATCCAAAAATACCTAGTTTCGGCCTCAACAAGAAAATAGGAAAGGAAATTGATTTTGATTACATACTCTTAGATGATGATAGTAGAGATCATAACTAGATCATAGAAATTGGTTTCACATTTTTATGATTTTTCTACAATTTTCTAAAATTCTTTAAAGTTCTAGATCTTAGAAATGGAAACTCAAGAAATGGGAAGAAAATGAATTCAAGAAGAGAGGAGATGATCATGGATATGTTACCTCAAGTGTGTGAAGCAAATGAAGAAATGATGATGATCTTGACAAGTTCTTCAATGGAGCTCTTGGATCAACAATGAAGTTTTTGAAGAAAAATGAAGAAGAAATATAAGAGATGAAGAAGTGAGTGAAGGGGGGAGGAAGGCCACGGTTTGGGGGGTTTTATAGGGTAGATCTTAGGCTTTGTTTGGTTTTTTAGGAATTGGATTAATGAGTTTTGTGGTTATTTAATTAATATATGATTAACCATGGTTAAGTTAAATATAAATATCTAGATATTTTCACTAAATATCTAGATATTTTTATCTATTCCCGGCTCCATTGATTATCCGATTAATGACAAAACGCCCAAGAATCGTCTAATATCTTATTTTTTTACAAAATTTTCAAAATAGCCTATCTCGTTGAAAACGTGATAAAAACATACATTATTTCGTTCGTGAGTCAAAATTAGGTTTTCTGATCATTAAGATCTTACTATCGGTGAAAACACCGACCGTTTTCCGTTCGAACTTTCACCAAAATTCGTCTGAATAAACATAATATTTTATTTCTGATCAGAAATTTGGAAAATAGGATTCCTCACGGACATAATATAAAAAATCTACAAATTTCACTTTTGGGTCAAATTAGGGTTTTCTGCCGGTATAAAATTATACTGTCAGTAAAAACGCAGACCGGTTTCCGTCTGAGTTTTAAACCCAAATTTTAACCAGGACTTCCTACCATAGAGTAGGTTCTAAATATGATTTTGTTTTCTCCAAAATCATTTCCTAAGTCTCAGATAAAAATATAAATAAATATATCTTTACTGTTAATACAACGTATCCGAAAATCGGGCTGTTACAGAGGGTGTGCGACTCATAGAAAATGAATATGGGTCGAATCCAAGTGATGAAGGTAGAGGGTCGAAGAAGAGGTGGAGCAGAAGGACGAGATGCTTGAGCTCGCGGAGAGGTTGGGTGGTGGAGTGGAGGTGGCTACCGGATAGAGGGGGCGGAGGAAGGGGAGAGGGGAAGAGGATTTCAGATATGTATGATTTTTGGAAGCATTGGTGCGAAGGTGATCAGAACGACGTTGAGAGGAGGAGGAGATGTTGGTGGCTGACGTACTCACGTGGCGGAAGCGACGTCTGGTGGCTCACAGGTAGTCTTGCGGCGAAGGAGAGCGTGAACAGGATAGGCATTATCTGATGTGGGAGGAGTAAAATAAGTTCTGTGAACTTTTTTAGTCTAACGGTTCTATCCACTTGTGCGCCATAGAATTTGTCAAGGACATTGATTCAATAGCCTAAAAACATTAAAAGTTTATGAATAAACTAAATATACATCAATATATTTTCCCATAAAATGTTATTCCTTTTGATTTCTCAACCAATATACTTATATTATTAATATCCTAGTTAGCATTCTCCTTATATAATTAGACGAGGAAGGGGAGAGGGGAAAAGGGTTTCAGATATGTATGATTTTTGGAAGCATCAGTGCGACGGTGATTAGAACGACGTTGAGAGGAGGAGGAGATGTTGGTGGCTGACGTACTCACGTGGCGGAAGCGACATCTGGTGGCTCACATGTAGTCTTGCGGCGGAGGAGACCGTGTACAGGATAGGCATTATCTGACGTGGGAGGAGTAAAATAAGATATGTGAACTTCTTTAATCTAACGGTTCTATCCACTTGTGCGCCATAGAATTTGTCAAGGACATTGATTCAATAGTCTAAAAACATTAAAGTTTATGAATACACTAAATATACATCAATATATTTTCCCATAAAATGTTATTCCTTTTGATTTCTCAACCAGTATACTTATATTATTAATATCCTAGTTAGCATTCTCCTTATATAATTAGATAAAGACATTTTTTTTTAACCATGACATAGGTACGAAGTGTCCATCACCGTTAGTAGTGACTAATCTCTGTCGTGGAACCTGTTGGGCACACAATGTGGGTTTCTCCTCTCCCAACCAGTTTTTCTCCATATGTAAGAGTCGAGATTTGGACTCCCAACTTCTTGCTTAAGGAGCCCAAACCCCTTACCACTTGAACCAACCACATGTTGGTATTAGATAAAGACATATGCTAACCAATAATGATTAATAAATCTTAACGGATATTAGTTAGCAAAATCCTATTATAATCATATTTATATCAAAAAAATATTATTTTTTTTAAAAAATTATATGTTCTTATAACATAATAAATGTATATTTTGGAAAGGTTTTTTTGCCGTTAACTTCTAATAAACTTATAACAAATTTTAAGTGACAGCATTAAAATTAATGATACAAATTTGTCTTAAAATAAACATTTGTATATTTAGGAACATGTAATTATATCTCAACTTATACATAAATCATCTTATATATTTATATAATTTCGTTAATTATTAAATTATAATTAGTGTCACATTATTTTTATACGCTTATTCTTTGAACCTTTTTTTTTTCTTATACTTTGACTCTATTTAGATGTGAGGAGATATAATCGGCTTTTTTTACAAAACTAATTTAATTTTTGAAAATAATTATCTTTTTTGGGTCCTTTTGAACTAATTATTAATAGATGGTTGTTTTTTATATGCTGACATTTTTTTTATCATAAATAATTTGACACTTTAACTTGCACCTTCAAGGACGTCAGTTCGACTGATGTCTTCACTTTTTCGTAGTCCACACATCACTGAAAGACAAATGACTCCATTTTTCCCAAAATTTTTTCAAAAATGAAAAATATAAAAGGACAAGAGACAAGAGACAAGATATTAAATTTAAAGTCAAATTATAATTAAATAATAATAAATGCTAACATCTAATATAATAAAATTACTAATAATAACAATAATAATTATAATAATAAATACTTATAATTATATTAAATGATGGATGTAAATAATAATAATAATAATAAATAAATAAAAGTCTTACTTGTAACATCCTAAAATTCTAACATAATTAATTTGAAAAAAAAAAGATAAATAAAAAAATAATAGTACTATTAAGTTATTAAAAAGTATAGTGCAAATAAAATATAAATAAGATATTTAGTGTAAAGAAGTGATAGTATAAGAATTTATTGAAATTTATTAACTATTATAAAGAATGCAAAATTATATATATAAATATATGTATATATAAATATATAAATAAATAAAATTATGAAGCAGGGGCGTTAAGCCCAAGCAATTCACAAGTTTAAAAAAAAAAAAAAAGATATCACAAAAACCTAAAGAATTCTAGGCGCTAGTTATTGTGCCTAATGCACAACACTTAAATATTGCCCTAGTGACTGCGCGCCGCAGAGGATAGCGAAGGAGAGCTTTCTTCGACGGCAGTGCAATCATAACAACACAGATCCAAGAACGCCACCAAACGGGAGGGGAATTTTTGGGGAAGCACAAATCCTTATCATACATAATTTTTAGAGCACATTGGAGGTCTTCGAGAGGTGAGTAAAAATAACTTTTCTCACACACTTTCATGGTACAATTAATTTGAGGCTTCTACATGTAACTTTGTCTTTTCTGAAATAGTAAAATATGTTAGGGTCCTTGATTTTGAGATTCTTAAAACATCTCACCTTTTGATAATTGATTTTTTTATCCAAGAATATATTTTTGTGTGGCAATGTTGTACGTGCTTCTGTTTAAGCTATTATGTACTAAATTAGTCATCTTGGCTTATCTAATCTACTTTTTATAAAATTGTAAACGCCATTTGAATGCAAATTATTTTGAATTTCATGCTAGACTTTTTGTATCTTATGTTAATAATGTTGTTGTAGTGGTGAACAGGTGAAACACCTGTGGCATGCTTGGGTTCTTGTGTTTAAAAGCCGGTTACATTAGAATATTGGTATTATAATAAACATATTAAATTCAATATTAATTTGTCATGATAGTTGTGTTATAAATCTGTTACAGTGTTCATGAAATTAATGCCATGGAGTTTGATAAAATTTTGGTAGTCATCTGGGATGACATATTGCATATTGTATATGAGTTGGTTATCACCTTCCGGGAAGGGATGACGGTTCTACATTCTATTCCGGGAATATGATGGAGATATCACCATCTGGGATGGGATATCAAATGATTAAAATATTCACATCTGGGATGGAATATAATTAGATACCTCCATCTGGGATGGGGAAGGCAGTGGGACGCCATTGCATGGATATGAGCTCATAGACCTTTATGGATCTGGGATTCACACCGGTTCTGGGAACCAAAGAGTCAAGTTAAGTGATTCTAGGAATCACCGAGTCATGTTCGTGGAGTTACATTGTGTAGAGTTTGCGTGGTGAATGTGATTAAATGCAATGAGATGTGACTGTTGCTGAGCTTATGAGTTTGTACTTTAAATGCTTGACATTAATTTTATTTATAAATATTTATTATCTTGGAGATTTGTTATATTCAATATTTTAAAAAGTAGCGGGTACCATGAATGTTTTTCCGGTTACCGCGCCGGCTGAAAACAACATTATTGGCGAACCTTTTCATCATGTGATTATTTTTATTCACTGGGATTATATCTCATTAAAAGTGTGGTTTTCAGAGAACGAGGACGACATCACTGGAACTGAAGAGGACTGAAGACTTAGCGAATTTTCTTAGTTATTATCCTTAGCTTGGTTAGTACTTTCTTAAATAAGGAGCCGTATGTGGATAGACGTTTTTTTATTTATCGTTGGGTTTATTAGTAGACGCCCGTTGGTTTTGAGGCTTTTGGTTTTTATTTGGATTTATGGATTTACTAATATATTATCACATTGGATATTTTATCACTATTTTAATTAATATGAGGTATTTTCAAGCCCGATTAAGTTGCGAAATTTTTTTTATGACATTTATGTTTTTAAATTTTAAATTCTTCAAAGGATTTTCATTTATTTTGTTTTGGGTTACTAATGTAACGAAGGGTGTTACATTTATGGTATCAGAGCAGTTCGATTCTAAATCGAACTGTGGCATTGGGTCTTTTATAAAACAAAACTTGGGCACATATGATGCTTGTTAGAGTTATAAATGTTGCATGCTATTCATTGGGATATTGGACCTGATCAACCCAGTATTTCATTGGTAGTGAGCAGATTTATGGCGATTAATAGGCGGGGGACGAACGTTGCACTTGCACCAGCTTTGGATTGTATAACCAGAGTTATGCAAGCGCAGGCGGAGACTCTCAGTCAATTGAATGGGAATGGAGGCCAATCACTAATGGAGTGGTGGCAACCTAGGACCCTTAACACGTGGGACTTTCCGGATTCAAGAAGAACAACCCGCCATCATTCTGAGGCATCTTAGATCCGAAGGAGGCTGCATTTCTTCAACTCGTACAGGAGAAAAGTTACTCTATTATTCGATTCGGGAGCAACTCATTCATTTATATCTTTAGAGTGTGTGAAAAATCTATCTTTGTCTGTTTCTAAGTTGCCATATGATTTGAGTGTCGCTACTCCTGCAAATGATAAACTTGTTACCTCTATTGCTTGCTTGAGCTGTCCCTTAGTGTACCAAGGTGTACCTTATTTTGTTGATCTTATATGCTTGCCCATGTCTGGGTTAGATGTCACTATTGGTATGGATTGGTTGTCTGCAAATCATGCTGTCATAAATTGCTCTGATAAAACTATCTCCATTCCTATACAACCAATGTCTAATGATTTTCCCATACCCAGTTCTATTGTTTCTGCAGTTGCTTGTCATAAGTGCTTAGTTGAGGGAGCTCAAGGATATGTACTCTTATTCTCTGCTAAGATAGAGGCTGACAGTGATGTGACGACTATACCTGTGGTGTGCGAGTTCCAGGATGTTTTCCCTAAGGATGTCTCTAACTTGCCTCCGAATAGGGAAGTTGAGTTTAACATAGATCTAGTGCCAGGGAGTGGACCAGTATCGGTAGCGCCTTATAGAATGGCACCTTTAGAGTTGAGCGAGCTTAAGAAACAGTTAGAGGAGATGCTAGGGAAGGGGTTTATTAGGCCTAGTGTGTCACCTTGGGGAGCACCTGTCCTACTGGTGGAAAAGAAGGATGGGAGAATAAGGCTATGTGTTGACTATAGGCAGTTGAACAAAGTGACCATCAAGAATAAATACCCTTTGCCTAGGATAGATGATCTCTTAGATCAGTTAAGGGGAGCGTCAGTGTTTTCCAAAATATATCTAAGAGCGGGATACCATCAAATTAGAGTTAGAAGCGAGGACATCCCTAAGACAGCCTTCAGGACAAGGTATGGGCACTATGATTATGTAGTGATGCCCTTTGGTGTGACCAACGCCCCAACTGTTTTCATGGACTGCATGAATCGGATCTTTAGGACCTTTTTGGACAGGTTTGTGGTGGTGTTCATAGATGATATTTTAATATACTCTAAGACAGCCTTCAGGACAAGGTATGGGCACTATGATTATGTAGTGATGCCCTTTGGTGTGACCAACGCCCCAACTGTTTTCATGGACTGCATGAATCGGATCTTTAGGACCTTTTTGGACAGGTTTGTGGTGGTGTTCATAGATGATATTTTAATATACTCTAGGACACCAGAAGAACATGGAGAACACTTAAGGTTGGTGTTGCAGATCTTGAGAGACGAGCGTCTTTATGCCAAACCGGAGAAGTGTGAGTTTTGGCTAGAAGAGGTATAGTTTTTAGGACACACAATCTCAAAGGATGGCGTAGTGGTTGATTCCTCTAAAGTTGATGCGGTGTTGGGATGGGAACAACCTAAGACAATAACCGATGTAAGAAGTTTCTTAGGCTTAGTTGGTTACTATAGGAAGTTCATAGAGAGACTCTCTAGACTAGCCTTACCTTTGACCCAATTGACTAGGAAAGGGAAACCTTTTGTGTGGGACCAGGAGTGTGAGGACGGGTTCCAAGAGCTTAAGAGGAGATTGGTTTCATCACCAGTCTTAACTATACCGGATCCCTTAGTGAGTTCTGTGGTATACTGCGACGCATCTAAGAATGGCTTAGGATGTGTCTTAAGGCAGGAGGGCAAGATGGTAGCATATGCCTCTAGGCAGCTTAGGCCACATGAAGGGGATTACCCTACCCATGACTTAGAGCTAGCAGCCGTGGTTTTTGCCCTTAGGATTTGGAGGCATTACCTTTACGGGGCAAAGTTTGAAGTTTTTAGTGACCATAAAAGCCTTAAATATCTGTTCGACCAGAAGGAGTTGAACATGAGACAAATAAGGTGGATGGAGTTCCTTAAGGACTATGACTTCGAGTTGAAGTACCATCCGGGAAAATCCAATATGGTGGCAGATGCTTTGAGTAGGAAGTCCCTACACGTGTCGAGCTTGATGGTGCAAGAGATGAACCTCGTGGGAGAGTTTAAGGACATGAATCTGGAGATGTTGGATGTGTCCTTAAGTGTCTTAAGCTTGAAGTTGAATAGGTTGGAAATTAATAGTGACCTTAGAGATGAGGTTAGGCGGGAACAACTTTTAGGCCAGGAGTTGCAGTCTCGGTTGGGACAAGAGGGTTATGAGTTGTCTGTTGATGGGCTAGTGAAGTTTAAGAATAGGACCGTTGTTCCTAAGGAGGGGAGCCTTAGAGAGAAGATATTAGAGGAAGCTCATAAGGGAAAGTTTACCATACATCCTGGAATAACGAAGATGTACCAAGACCTTAAGAGGATGTATTGGTGGCCAGGAATGAAAAAGGATGTGGCTAGCTTCGTAACTAGGTGTTTAGTGTGCCAAAAGGTTAAGATAGAACATCAAAAGCCATCGGGGTTGTTGCAGTCCTTGGAGATTCCAGAATGGAAGTGGGAGAGAATTTCTATGGACTTTGTGATGGGGTTACCTAAGACACGTTTGGGCTTAGACGCCATTTGGGTGATAGTGGATAGGTTGACCAAGCCTGCCCACTTCTTACCAATTAAGGCAACCTATAGCTTAGACAAGTTGGCATACCTCTATATCAAGGAAATAGTCAAGCTTCATGGGATACCCACATCTATAGTGTCGGATAGAGACTCGAGGTTTACCTCTAGATTTTGGAGAGCCTTTCAGCAAGACTTTGGGACTAAGTTGAACCTTAGCATAGCCTATCATCCCCAAACGGATGGTCAGTCGGAGCGGACCATTCAGACCCTTGAGGACATACTTAGGGCGTGTGTCCTGGATGAAGAGGGAGTTGGGATAGATTCCTACCTCTCATTGAGTTTGCGTATAACAATAGTTATCACGCTAAGTATAGGCATGGCACCCTATGAGGTCCTATATGGGAGGAAGTGTAGGTCCCGTTTATGTTGGTGTGAGGTGGGAGAGAAAACCTTGATAGGACCTGAATTGGTCCAGGAAACCTCTGAGAGAATCAAAATGATTAGGGAGAGGATGCGCACGGCGCAAAGTAGACAAAAGAACTATGCCGACAAAAGGAGAAAGCCTCTAGAATTCCAGGAAAGCGAGCATGTATTTTTTAGAGTCACTCCTAAGACGGGGGTAGGGAGGTCGATGAAAGTCCGCAAGCTAAATCCTCGTTGATGGGACCTTTCCAAATCCTTAAAAGAGTCGGGCCTGTTGCTTATCAATTGGCTCTTCCGCCACTGTTGGCAAACCTTCATGATGTTTTCCATGTGTCGCAACTCAGAAAATGTGCCTGATGAATCTCATGTGATAGCTCCTGAGTCTGTACAATTGAAGGATAATTTGATCTATAAGCCAATGCTTAGTCAAATCATGGACAATAACACTAAGACTCTGAGGAACAAGACGATTCCATTGGTGAAAGTGTTATGGGAAGGATTGACTCCTGAGGAAGCCACTTGGGAGATGGAGGAGGACATCGTTCGCCAATACCCAGATTTTTTTATCTAAGGTATGGTACCCTTTTAGTTTTGAATATAACATATGTTACAATAGGTGTGTGTATGAGATGAATTTCGGGGACGAAATTCTTTAAGGAGGGGAGAATATGTAACATCCTAAAATTCTAACATAATTAATTTGAAAAAAAAAAGATAAATAAAATAATAATAGTACTATTGAGTTATTAAAAATTATAGTGCAAATAAAATATAAATAAGAGATTTAGTGTAAAGAAGTGATAGTATAAGGATTTATTGAAATTTATTAACTATTATAAAGAATGCAAAATTATATATATAAATATATGTATATATAAATATATAAATAAATAAAAATTATGAAGCAGGGGCGTTAAACCCAAGCAATTCACAAGTTAAAAAAAAAAAAAAAAGAAATCACAAAAAAGTAAAGAACTCTAGGCGCTAGTTACTGTGCGTAATGCACAACACTTAAATATTGCCCTAGTGACTGCGCGCCGCAGAGGGTAGCGAAGGAGAGCTTTCTTCGACGACAGTGCAATCATAACAACACAGATCCAAGAACGCCACCAAATGGGAGGGGAATTTTTGGAGAAGCACAAATCCTTATCATACATAATTTTTAGAGCACATTGGAGGTCTTCGAGAGGTGAGTAAAAATAACTTTTTCTCACACACTTTCATGGTACAATTAATTTGAGGCTTCTACATGTAACTTTGTCTTTTCTGAAATAGTAAAATATGTTAGGGTTCTTGATTTTGAGATTCTTAAAACATCTCAACTTTTGTTAATTGATTTTTTATCAAAGAATATATTTTTGTGTGGCAATGTTGTACGTGCTTCTGTTTAAGCTATTATGTACTAAATTAGTCCTCTTGGCTTATCTAATCTACTTTTTATAAAATTGTAAATGCCATTTGAATGCAAATTATTTTGAATTTCACGCTAGACTTTTTGTACCTTATGTTAACAATGTTGTTGTCGTGGTGAACAGGTGAAACACCTGTTGCATGCTTGGGTTCTTGTGTTTAAAAGTCGGTTACATTAGAATATTGGTATTATAATAAACATATTAAATTCAGTATTAATTTGTCATGATAGTTGTGTTATAAATCTGTTACAGTGTTCATGAAATTAATGCCATGGAGTTTGATAAAATTTCGGTAGTCATCTGGGATGACATATTGCATATTGTATATGAGTTGGTTATCACCTTCCGGGAAGGGATGACGGTTCTACATTCTATTCCGGGAATATGATGGATATATCACCATCTGGGATGGGATATCAGATGATTAAAATATTCACATCTGGGATGGAATATTATTAGATACCTCCATCTGGGATGGGGAATGTGACACCCTAACCCAGGTCATCACATGTTTACCCGTTTGCGGAAATAAAACTTAATTTGCCGGTTACTTTCGGAAAATAATGTTTTCTCAACGTTCATCTTTTCAAAATATGGTGATAAATTTTTTCTTTTAATCCTCAAGACAACAACAACGAAATCAAATCATACTTAAATACATAATGTATATAAGTCATACAACTATACAGTCTCATATGTCTTCACACCTAGATCATTATCAGATTTATTCTCCTAAACACCATATATCAAAATAGGACCTAAGCTGGTCGTAACTAACAGACACTACCGCCAACTGGAGCAGCACAGCATGCCTTGAACTAGACAACCTTCTCCTTCTTGTAGAAATCCTACCCCTTGTACGTCTCTGATATGTGTTGTAAGGGTGAGACGCCAATATATGGATTTAACAAAATAACTAAATGCTCGCACAAAAGAATACACATATACATAAACGTTTCAATTATAGCATCCAGTTTATCAGTGGGTTTCACACCCCAAACATCAACATTGGAAAACTATGCATGAATACAGGCCCGTAGCCAGAATACAGGAACTATGCATGAATACAGGCCCACAGTCAGTCAGAATACAGGCCCGCAGCCAGAATACAGGAACTATTCACCAGAATACAGGCCCGCAGCCATAATACAGGTACTATGCATGAATACAGGCCCACAGCCAGAATAGCCAGAATACAGGAACTATGCATGAATACAGTCCCACAGCCAGAATACAGGCCCGCAGCCAGAATACAGGAACTATGCATGAATACAGGCCCACATCCAGAATACAGGCCCGCAGCCAGAATACAGGAACTATGCATGAATACAGGCCCACAGCCAGAATACAGGCCCGCAACCAGAATACAGGCACGTCTGCCAATGCTTGCAAAACACTTTTGTTTCATTCTTTTCTTTGTGTTCAATCTTTCTTTGCCGAAGCTCACAATGGCTTACGACTCACATAGTTTTAAAACATCTTTTAAAACTTTTATTACAACACAGGACCTCACAGTCCGAGTGCTCAATCACGACACCTCTCGACCGATGCACCAGTCTTAGGTTCGTGGTACTAGAAAATATCTTCAAATGTTTCAATACGGTATACACCATGTATACAGTATAGGACCTCAAAGTCCAAATGACCCCGAGTCCATCACAACACAGAACCTTAGCACCCCGACGTCTCGGTTACTAAGTTCCACACCACTTTCAACACTGTTGCATTAACTTTTTCATTCTCAGAAATTCTTTTCCAAAGTGGAAATTCATTTATAAAAATCCTTAAATCATAAAACTTAGTTTTTCACAAACCAATGAGTCACTTGAGGTTTATTCTCCTCAAAATATGCACTGTCGTTTCAAAAATACTTGCCGTCTACACTTTTCCAAAGTTGCAGTCAAATATTATTTTTAAGGCTTTTTAAGCCAAAACTTAACTTTTTCCACTTAATTAATTTTCTAAAATCATGATTAACTTATTTTTACCAATTAATTTCATAAAAGAATATTTGGTAATATTCCGGAATTTCTTACGTAAAAATTAACAGTGTAAAAATATTTTCGCGGTTTCGCTCTCATTGTGACTCATAAATTACTTTTACACTAACAAATCATTAAAATAATAATATTTCACAAAACTCACTATTTTTCCAAAATAATATTTCCCATAAAACATTGAATACAATTTACACAGCTTATTAAAGCTTTTATCTGATTAATCGGTTGTGCACTGACCATTGTCAGGCTTCTCAAACAACACTCACAAATAACATTCAACAACAATTATCAAGATTATATCCCCAGACAGATCATGCATCATAGCAATATAATATACAACTGCAGATAATTAAATAAATTAAAAGCAGATCAAACACCGATACACAGATAAACAACACAACGTAAACAACAAAAACAAATAACCACAACCACATATAAATCATATAAACCACACCACAAACAAATAGGTATTGAGAAAAATCCCTCAGGTAAGCTCCCCTTACCTCTTGAAGACTCGAACTAACAATTTCAAAAAAATCTCCCGATTTGATTCGGTTTCCTCCGTCGGCTTTAGGTCAAACCAATCCGATCGATTCCTTCATAACAAATTGCAACCAAAATAAATCAAATCAAACAAAAACATACTTGACTCATGGAGGTTAAGGTTCGGCCTCAACAACTTTTCTAGGTTAGGAAAGTTAAAATTTTGTTAACTTAGGGATTTATGATCCATAAGTAACTTAAACATGATTAAGCACTTAAAACAATATTATGAACCAAGAACATGAACTAAAACTCATAGTTCTAAGAACTAGGGTTTCGGCCAAGGTATGAGTTTGGGGTTAGAAATCTCTAAAATTTCTAAACTCTTGGATTTAATCAACATACAAAACCTAGAGTTAGATTAAAGTATTACTAGACAACATTTGAATCAAAAATCCATCAAAAATTCATAGCTAGGGTGTTTCCGCCTTAATGAAACAAATAGGTTAGGGTTTGATTGTTAATCTTATATATACTTAATTACAAGAACTATCAAGATATAATCATGAATCAAGACATGAAAATGAAACAAAACCTATGAACACAAATTTGACCTAGGTTCGGCCATGACCAGAAATTAGGGAAAGAAATTTCTCATGATCTTATGCTTCTAGATGATGAAAATAGAGATGATTATAATATCATAGCAATTGGTTTCATATCAAAAGGAATTTTCTAGAATTAGTTATGAATTTTTTAATCTAGTTCCATGAACTTTGAAGTAAATGAAGAACATGTTGATCTAAGCCATGAATCTACAAAAGTTGTGAAGAGAAAGGATTTAAATGACAAGAGAAGAGGTTATTACCTATTTATTATCCAAGGAAAGCAAGATTTGGATGATGTTCTTCAAAATTTTCTTATGGTGTTCTTAAGAAACTTAAAGAGAAAGATGAACATGATGAGGATTTAGAACAGTTTTAGTAATTTTGGCATATCTCTCAACATACTTGTCCGTTTTGTATGATCTTTATGTCTTTGGAAAGAAGAGAGAAAGATGAACAACTTTCATGTTGAAAGTTTTTCGAGATTCAGAATAGAAAATGGTCAGAATTGCTAGGCAGAATCTGACGAATTATGAACACTTTGGAGTTCTTATGGCAAAGCTTAGGTTTTCAAGAAGAAAAACATAGAAATGAAAGATGAAGAGATACTTAATGAAGAAGGCAATATACTTAATGAAGAAGGCAAGAGTGAGCCGTGGGTTTTGGATAGGTTTGGTCAAATTTTCCAATGGCATTTGCTTGAAATTGTCATAAAAAGACAAAGGCAAAATGGTCACTTCATAGCAAAAATTCACTTTGTCATAAATGCGTCATTATGGCCATTATGACTTGGATAAGCTCGTCATAAATGCTCGTCAAGTCGGTCAAATCCATCATCTCTGCTATGTTGCCGACTCCAGGTTTTCATCTGGCGCAAGCTTTTCCTAGAGATATCTCGACGTATACACCCACAACAAATATAATATTTTAATTTTTTTACCAAAATTTTCAAAACTTCCAGTATCGTAGTAAATACGATAAAAACATTTTTCATCTTGTTCATGACTCAAAATTAGGTCTTCTGAGCAGTAAACTTTTACTGTCAGTGAAAACGCAGACCGGGTTCCGTCTGAATTTTCAACCCAAAACTTCATCGTAACCCTAAGATATAAAACATGACAGGAAAATAACAGTATTTCGTCCAAAACAATTTTCTAAGTCTCGGATAAATATATATATAGTTATATATTTATTACCGATATTACGAAGCAGCGAAAAATCGGGGTGTTACAGGGAAGGCAGTGGGACGCCATTGCATGGATATGAGCTCATAGACCTTAGTGGATCTAGGATTCACACCGGTTATGGGAACCAAAGAGTCAAGTTAAGTGATTCTGGGAATCATCGAGTCATGTTCGTGGAGTTGCATTGTGTAGAGTTTGCGTGGTGAATGTGATTAAATACAATGAGATGTGACTGTTGCTGAGCTTATGAGTTTATACTTTAAATGCTTGACATTAATTTTATTTATAAATATTTATTATCTTGGAGATTTGTTATATTCAATATTTTAAAAATTAGCGGGTACCATGAATGTTTTTCTGGTTATCGCCCCGGCTGAAAACAACACTATTTGCGAACCTTTTCATCAAGTGATTATTTTTATTCACTGGGATTATATCTCATTAAAAGTGTGGTTTTTAGAGAACGAGGACGACATCACTGGAATTGAAGAGGACTGAAGACTTAGCGAATTTTCTTAGTTATTATCCTTAGCTTGGTTAGTACTTTCATAAATAAGGAGCTGTATGTGACTAGACGTTTTTTTTATTTATCGTTGGGTTTATTAGTAGACGCCCGTTGGTTTTGAGGCTTTTGGTTTTTATTTGGATTTATAGATTTACTAATATATTATCACATTGGATATTTTATCACTATTTTAATTAATATGAGGTATTTTCAGACCCGATTAAGTTGCGAATTTTTTTTTATGACATGTATGTTTTTAAATTTTAAATTCTTCAAAGGATTTTCATTTATTTTGTTTTGGGTTACTAATGTAACGAAGGGTGTTACATTACTTGCCTACAGGTTATTGTTTTGAAAATCGGATCGAATCGACTAGTTCAACCGATTGGATCAGGAATCAATCATGTGTCCAGTCGGCTCAACCCCTAGAATCGGGTGTTTTGGAACTTGTCAATAACTATTCTAACTGGCCCAAAATCGATTAGAACTGGTGACCAGAATTGGGTTGAACCAACCATTTTTATTTTCATTTTTTAAAATTATAAAAATAAATTTTTTTGTCAAATAAAGGTTCATTGATAAGTTATAAAATAAAAAAACATATACATTAGTTTTTATAATATATCCTTTTTTGTTGATTTTTATCTTATAAAATATATAATATGATCAGTTCGGGTTTTAAAATATTGCTACACATGAAATACTTGTTAGAATTTGTTGGAGTTAGTAAAGAATTAATTTTAGTGGTTAGTTTGTTAGTTGATCGTATAAGCCTGAATAATATTGCAATATTTACTTTTACCATTTGATAATATACACTATCTGAATTTGTTTCAACTCTATCTTCTATCTCTTCTTTAAAACTATGAATTTCAACAAGGCTCACACGATCTTTATACCGTGCATTTCTATTATTAAAACTTGTCTATAACCTCTCCTCATCCGCACCAGAATGTTACTCCCTTCCTCATTCAGAAAGTTTACTTAATTGCTTCTATTGTTAGAGCATCCATATTGATAGGTGCTTATAGGGTTCTTAACATTAAGAACCTAATGCTTATGTAATTTAACCAATGGAGTGAGTTCTTACATAAGAACCTGGAGAGAGAAAGTGCTTGTACAAGCACCTCTCCTTATAGTAAAAAGTGGGGTCTTCTCAATTTTTTAATAATAAATAGTTATAAAAAAAAGTAAATTATTGATGAAATATAAGAATGTGGGGCAATTGGTGTGACACCCTTCTACCCCACATGTTAAAAGCATTAAAAAGATAAAGATATAAAAATAAAACATGCATACTTCCTTTAATAAATAAAAGTTCATGGGTATAAAGGTCACACATGAACGAGTTCTCAACGAGGAAAAGAAAACATAGTTTTTAAATAGATAAAAACATAAATCCAAAACATAACAAAACATAAACAACCCATCCCCAATGTCACATTCAGAGCTGGTACAACCATTCCGGAAAAGCATCCTCGGAATTACAACTAAACTGAACAACTAAATAGAAAAGCCCTAACTATGAGCCGTAGCTCCTCAGAGTCACTCCTCTCCTGGCTGCTCGTCATTCTCTGCATAAAGTCAAACATGCCAAAAAGGAAAACAGAGAACGAGGAGTAAGAAAACATATAAACACAACATCATGAAGATAGGAATAAGATGATCATACATCATGGCATTGCAATAGCATAAGCATACAAACACATAAACAGCATCATATCAATCATCATAACTCAACCAAGTATGCAATGCGGTGCAATGCAAAATTACTTCGCTACTCCATCATGCATGTGGATCCAACTATCTCAGGAAGAGCAACTTCGGAGTTACATATCCGCATTATGTGACACCCTGCAACCCCGCATGTTATGAAGCATTTAATATAAAAGCAATTAAATAAAACATGCATTCGCTGGATAAAATAAAACATTTTGTTCATGGGTAGAAATGTCCCACATGAACGAGTTCTCAAATATCGGGAAAAAAAAAGTTTAAAACAATAAACCAACAAAACAATTACACAAACGTCCCAACCAGATGTCACAACAGAGCTGGTATAACCGTTCCGTACATCACGGATAAACAACTAAACTAACAACTGAAAGACAATGCCCTAACTATGAGTGGTGGCTCCTCAGAGTCACTCCTCTCCGGGCTGCTCGTCATCCTCTGCAAGTTACCAAATAGGTCAAACAAACAAACAGAAAGAGGGGAGTAAGAATCATGTAAACATATACGGCATGGAGATAGGAAGCAAGGTAAACAACCAGCATAGCAACATCATAGATATACATATATCATCATATATATAACTCATCACATATCAATGTCATCATCATCATTATGCTATGCAGTGCAATGCAACACTACTCCGCTACTCCAACTATGCATGTGGATCCAAACTAACTCAGGATGAACAAATTCGGAGTTACATATCCATATCGGCCATAGAAGCACCAACACCGGCAGTTCATGAAACCTTGGGTGAACTCTATGGATAGCCAACGCATCAAACCGTGGATACCTCATCACGGGGGGCCGCGGTCACCAAACCATCGGGTGACCTGCCATGGATGGCCAGATCAACGTACTCTCGGGCGATCTCCCCTATGTCGAACCTCCTCCTCAACCAACAACTCCAATGCTCTATGCAAATGGCACAACAACAAACAATCTCAACCACCTCCTTGCTCGGGCCATGAAGCTCCCAAGACTTTCAACATCAACATCAACATCAACGTAACCTTAGACCCAAACCGTAGAGTCAAGGCTCCCTTGGCCAATAAGCACCAAGGTTCAACTTATCAACACCTCGACCAATAAACATCGAGGTCACTCTGGCCAATAAACACCAAAGCCATCAACGTGCGGTAATCCAACGGATACCGACTTAACCATCTCATCATCTTTAATTATCTTTGATAATTATTAACCAAGTTGTCTAATCCTTATCTTTGATTAGCTATGTCAACTTACATTATTTGGGAATTGGGGTTAGAAAACCCTTAAAAGTCCTTTAATTTCATCTGTCTGTTAGGGGAGCACGAGAGTGCTTGTCCCCTGCACGGCCGTACTGGTCACATAAGTGAAGCACGGTGGTGCTTCCAATCATGCACGGTCGTGCTCATCAGCACGGTCATGCTTCTTGTTGAGCAAGGTCGTGCTCAGCTGCACGGTCGTACTCCTCTGCTGCACGACCGTGCTAAACGTGAGGCCATTTTCCAGAATTCAAACAGGGAGCATGGTCGTGCTCCCTGTTCAGCACGACCGTGCTCAATGCACGACAGTACTGTTCTGGGAAGAGTTCTAACTTAGATCTTTAGCCAATTAATTTAGGGATTAGTTCATTAATCCTAGATCATCTTAGCAACATGTTTTCCAGATTAAGATCATCATCCAACCAACAATTATGGTAACAACCATTCAACCAACATATCATCAAACATCCATCATCATGTTAACAACGATGATTAACATATCATCATACTCCTGAAACAACTATCAAGAACATAAACGCATAGCCATAGCATTCAAGACAGTTAATGTCATATTATCACAACCAACCAAATTGACATTTTAACATACAAACATTTTCAACAAACCGGGGTTATGGGAACCCATTTACCTTACACTACCCCCGAGCCTAATGTAAACACTCATCTTCTCCCCATACCTGGATTGAAGGTCATTCCAAATTAAGCTCCTAAGCAAACTGGTCACGATCCCCAAGCGGTTCAACACAAACTAGAACCTTAGCCAAAACAGAACACAAACCCATCAGTTTCCTATTCAAAAATCATGAAAGGAAACCACAAGGGAAGGGAACCTTACCTCTAAACTGATTCTGATCGACTAGGCTTCCCAAACTGCTTCCAAAACTCCACTATAGCAAAGGGAGAAGAGGAAATAGGGAAAAAGGCACACCTAGCCCCAACAGTGGCTGCTGTAACTAATAAAATAGGGTTTTACGAAAACCCTCGGGTTCTGTACCAGAGTTATATAAGGTGTATCTGAGCACGGTCGTGCTCACCCTTGAGCACGGTCGTGCTCAACTTAGCGTCACCAAGATGCCGTCAGCACATTTAGCACGGCAACGACGCCAAAAACTTGATGGGCTCCAGAAAGCGTACCGGATCGAAGCAAGTAATAATAAAACGGTGAGAAACCGAGTATCGAACTGAGGGATTGGGAAACCAAGTGTCACTTCACAAATTAAACAACTGTTTTAGATTAAGAAATAGGTTTGAAAAGATTTCAAGAAAATAAAAGAAATAAAATGTTTTTCGGGTTTTTAAATATGAAAATTGGTTTCCAGGAATTGGGTTGCCAACAAGACCGCTCATGCTACTAAATTGACTACCCCTCTTGTTAATTATCGAAATTTGCTTTGAAGGTGAATTTATCCTAAATAAGTTAATGCTCCCTCTCGGGTTACAAGAACCGTGCCCAATTAAACCAACCCCTACTCTCGTGGTAATTGAATTTAAATTGAACCCTTTAAGTTTTGTGACAATTCGTGAACCCTCGAAAGACGCTTCTAACTCTCGTGATTTAAGTCCTAAGTTTAATTCTTATAGATCCAATACCTAAATTCACCGCTAGGTTCCTCCTTAGAGTATCTATGACATGCAAATAAGTACGCACCAGATTCCCAAGTAATTCATGCAACAGGAATTAAATCGAAAGCAAATTGAAATTGACAAAAAGTAAAACGTCAATTCATAACATAAAACAAATCTTGGGCATAGCCCCAATCCCTAGAAACAAAAATACTGCTCAAACATTGCCATGGTCATGGCAAGCTTGATTAACAAAAGCATAAAAGAAAATCTAAGAGAGAAGAAGAAATTGGAGAAGAAGAGAAATCCTAGTTTTTTGCCTAAGGTAGCAGCCCAACCCCCTATTTTCGAGCCTCTAGGTCCTATTTATAAGGTAGGGTAACTTGAATCCCAAGCAATTACAATAATCATATCAAATCATTTTTTAAAATCCAAATATTGCACGTCACGACCATGACGCCTGTCACGGCTAGGCCGTGACGGATTCAGACTTAGGAAACTTGGTTCTGATGGCCTGTCACGGCCGTGATGGCCATCACGGCCTGGCCGTGACAGGTTCTGACTTTTGTGTACTTTCCTTTTCAGCCTTGTTTGATCATGGCCGTGATGGCTATCACGGCTAGGTCATGATGGGCTCTATTTGGCTCAGTTTTCTTACTTTTTCAAGCTCCATCTTCATGAAAGCTCCATCATGGTTGATCATGTGCATTTTCATCTTCATATCCAAATCAATATCTCCAAATTAATTGCCAAATCTTATCATATCCTTTGTTGTTGTGATAGGCAATTATTATCCAAACCCAATTTGATTTGGATCCAATCTATTATCTCAATGCCAATTGAATTATCTTTTAATCATAATAATTCAAATCCAAATTGATTTGGATTCAAATCCATCATGTGGGCCCTTGTAATTTACTTGATAATCTTCAATTTAATTTCAATCATTCTTCTTTGTCATCTCCTAAAAATAAGAAAATATCAGAAAATTAATAAAAATCTAATTAAATGCACACATTGACTCTAAAATAACCAAAATAGGAAAACAAAGTCTAATTTGGGCTAAATCAAGCATTTAACAAAATTTAATTGATGAATTCCGCTCTAAAATAATATATAAAATATCACAAGCCAGCGGATTATCAGTAACCTAATTCTTGGAAATTCCTCTTTAATTTGAAAAACCCCAAATTGATTTACTTTCCTTTTGTGTTTGATTGCGATTTTAATAATTGATTTGTTACTTGATTCTTATTTCAAAAAACAAATCTTTCCTTGTTTAATTAAATTGATTTATTAATTAATTGTGGTTCAAGATCACGGTTTCTGTGGGTTTGATCTTTTTATTACTTGATGACGAAGCCGTACACTTGTGGATTCACACTCTCATACACCTCCATCATCTTGATCTCCAGCTCCCAGGTAGCACTTTCCACAGTTGCCGCACTCCAAACTACTTTGACCAAAGGAATCTATTTGCCTCTTAGCTGCTTTACCCTCCTATCCTCGACTCGAAGGGGTAACACCTCAAATGTCAAGTTCTCTTTCAACTGTATTGCGTCGGGAACTATCACGTCACTAGGGTCATGGATGTACTTTCTGAGTTGAGACACATGGAAAACATTGTGGAGGTTTGACAAAAATGGTGGCAAGGCTATTGGGTAGGCGACTTCACCGACTCTTCTGAGGATTTGGTAAGGACCAATGAACCTTGGAGTAAGTTTACGCGCCTTCATCACTCTACCAACCCCGGTCAATGGGGTAACTCTCAAGAACACATGATCACCTTCCTGGAATTCGAGCGCCTTCCTCCATTTATCATGGTAGCTCTTTTGCCTACTCTGTGCAACTCTCATCTTTTCCTGAACCAACCTGATCTTTTCTGTTGTTTCCTGGACTATCTCATGTCCTAGCACCACACTATCACTAGGTTCACTCCAACACAAGGGTGTCCTACATCTCCTCCCATACAGAGCCACTCCTAATGCTGGAATGGAAACTATTGTTGTAGGTAAACTCTATCAGGGGCAAAAACTTGTCCTAACTTCCTGACTGTTCTAACACACAAGCCCTCAACAAGTCCTCTAAGGATTGGATGGTCCGCTCGGACTTCCCATCAGTCTGTGGGTGGTGAGCTAAACTAAGCCTAAGCTTTGTCCCTAAACACTCTGCAAACTTTCCCAAAACCTGGAGGTAAACCTGGGGTCTCTATCTGAAACTATGCAAGAAGGGTACACCATGAAGCCTAACTATCTCTCTGATGTACAACTTGGCTAACTTCTCTAAAGGATACTCCATGTTCATCAGGATGAAATGGGCAGACTTGGTTAGTCTATCCACCACAACCCATATAGCCTCAAAACCAGCTGGAGTCCTGACACAAAATCCATGGAGATACTATCCCATTTCCATTCTGGGATACTTAGGGGTTGTAACTTACCTAAAGGCTTTTAGTGTTCTATCTTGGCCTTCTGACAAACTAGGCACGCATAAACAAACTCGGCCACATCCTTTTTCATCCTAGGCCACCAAAACATCCTCTTAAGATCTTGATACATCTTGGTGGCACCTGGGTGCACACTCAATCCACTCCTATGTCCTTCTTCAAGGATCAACTTCCTAAGCTCAAGAACATCTGGTACACAAACTCTATCCTTAAATCTCAAAACACCATCACTGTCATCCTTAAAGCTAAGGTCTCTACCGTTAGCAAGCAACTCTCACTAGTCTAAGTGAAACTTATCTAACTTCTGACCCTCTCTAATCATATCCATCAAGCTGTTGGTAACCTTCAAGGTACCAAGCCTAATACTCTCAGGGGTAAACTCACAAGCTAGATTAAGGTCCCTGAACTCCTCAAGGAGATCCATCTCCCTAACCATCAAAGCGGAGACATGAAGGGTTTTCCTACTCAAGGCATCGGCCACCACATTGGCCTTTCCTGGGTGATAGGTCAGCTCGAAGTCATAATCCTTTAAGAACTCCCTCCACCTATGCTGCCTCATATTCAGCTCTTTTTTATCAAAAAGATACTTCAAGCTCTTATGATCACTAAAGACCTCAAACCTCACTCCATACAGGTAATGCCTCCAAATATTTAAGGCGAATACCACAGCTCCTAACTCTAGGTCATGGTTAGGGTAGTTCTTCTCGTGGTTCTTTAGCTGCCTAAAAGAAAAAGCAACTACCTTATCATTCTGCATCAACACACCACCTAACCGTTGCTTAGAAGCGTCGCAGTAAACTATGAAGGGTTCACTAGGATCTGGTAAAACTAACACTGGTGATGATGGTGATGATGTCAACCTATCCTTAAGGGTTTGGAAACTCTCTTCACACTTGGAGTCTCACATAAACAACTGTCCCTTCTTGGTGAGACGGGTTAAGGGTAAGACTATTTTAAAGAAACCTTTTATGAAACGCCTATAGTACCCAGCAAACCCCAAGAAACTCCTAATCTCGGTTACAGACTTCGGCACTTCCCACTGGAGCACCGTCTCTACCTTAGCTGGGTCCACTACTATGCCACCCTTGGAGATGACATATCCTAAGAAGCTCACTTCTTCTAACCAGAACTCACACTTAGACAACTTAGCGTACAACTGCTTTTCCTTAAGGGTCTGCAAGACAACCTTCAGATGTTCCTCATGTTCCTCCTTGCTCTTGGAGTACACTAAGATGTCATCTATAAACACCACCACAAAGTTATCCAAGTAAGGGTGAAAGGTCTTGTTCATGTAGTCCATGAAGACCGTAGGGGCATTGGTCACACCAAAGGGCATAACCAAGTACTCATAGTGACCATATCGCGTCCTAAACACTGTTTTCGCGATGTCCTCAGACTTAACCCGAATCTGATGGTACCCTGATCTCAAATCTATATTAGAAAAGACGCAAGCGCCCAGTAACTAGTCCATGGGATCATCAATCCTAGGGAGGGGATACCAATTCTTTATGGTCACCTTGTTGAGCAGTCGATAGTCAACACACAACTCATACTACCATCATTCTTCTTTACCAATAACACTGGAGTGCCCCACGGGGACACGCTCGGCCTAACGAACTACTTCTTCATCAGGTCTTCTAATTGTTCCTTCAACTTAGCAAGCTCTAGAGGAGACATTCTATAGGGTGCTATGGAGATCGGCCCAGTGCCAGGCACTAAGTTTATGCTAAACTCAACATCTCTCTCTGGGGGTAAAATATAAACATCCCCCAGGAACACTTCAAGAAATTCTGGCACAACAGGCAAGCTGGTGACATCAGGAGGGTTGTTCTCTACTTCCAGGGAAGCTAACATCATGTACACTTGGGCTTCGTCTTGCATCGAATCTTGAACTTAGCTGGCAGAAAGAAGGCCCTGATTCTTAGACTCCGTTGGAGTTCAAAAAATTAGTGTTTTATCAAAACAATTCAAAAGGACATGGTTGGAAGATAACCAGTCCATGCCAAGAATAATATCAAGGTCTTTCAGAGGTAGGCATACAAGATCAGCAACAAAGGTTTTATCATTAATGACAATATGACAGTTTTTACATGCATAAGAAGTAGAAACAGGGTTATTTGTAGGTGTAGACATAAGCAAATCAAACTCAAGAAAGGTAATAGGCAATTTAAGACTCTTGACCCTAGCATGCGATATAAACGAGTGAGTAGCACCCGAATCATACAAATTGAGTCCCACCAATAAAACATGTACCTTGGATCAAGTCATCAGACTCAGAGGGTTCGGCTCCGCTAAGAGTGAATACTCTTCCAGTGGTCTTCAATCTGTTGGCTTGTGGCCTCTGATTCTTGTTGGCGCTGGGAGGCTCGGCCGTAGCTCCTTCACACTCGCGGCTGATATGTCCTGGCTTGCCACATTTGAAGCAGATAACTTGTGTTTCCTTGCACTGAGACGAGTAGTGATCCGAAGCACCACACTTGCCACACCTCATTGGTCTAGAGGCATTAAAGAACCCACCCCTAAACCTATCTTGCCGAAAATGTGGCTTCTTGCCACTTTGCTTGAAGTCCTTGCCGGTCGGAGCATACCGCTGTTTACCCTTGTCTTTTTTATCAGTCCTCTTGTCACTCTGACTATCAGATCCCTTGGAACTAACAACTATGAACTGACTAGCATCCTCATAGATTCTGCACTTGTTGACCAGAATTAGGAAGATCCTGATCTCCTGGTAGCTGATGGCCTGCTTGATCTTAAGTCGGAGTCCAGCCTCAAACTTAACACACTTGGAGCAGTCATCGATCTCATGCTGATACGGAGTGTAATACCTAGCCATCTCCTCAAACTTGGCCGTATAGTCACCAACTGGCTACAACCCCTGCCTCAAAGACAAGAACTCCATCTTTTTCTTGTCCTTGATATCCTGCCTCAAAGGAATCTTTGTCTGAACACAGCCCATGTAACTGTTGTACCCTCAGCCCGCATCCGCTGCCTGTAGTTGTCCCACCAGTGCTCAGCCTCCTCAATCAACTGAAGGTAGCAAAGATGAGCTTCTGCTGATCGTTACAATCCATCCCACGGAAGATCTTTTCTATCTCCCTCAGCCATAACAGTGCTCCCTCTGGGTCATAAGCTCCCTTAATGGAGGGAGGGTTGTTCCTCTGGAACTTGTCCAACCCTTGGAACTCAGCTGGTCCACCATTATTGTTATGGTTGACCTGTTTGAGAGCATTGGCCAAAAGTGCTAATGCGTCAGAAATTGCCTGATCGTTGCGTCCTCTACCTGCCATTAGTTCCTGCACATATCCAAACCAACACTTAGATACAGAACTTAAGGGGGTAAAAGCTACGTCAACTAACTTAAAGCATTATTATCTATAGCATGTATAGACAATTCAAACAAGAGCACACAACAGACTCACAATAGACTCATACCACGTCCGGACAGGGCCGAACTGCTCTGATACCACTAAATGTGACACCCTGCTACCCCGCATGTTATGAAGCATTTAATATAAAAGCAATTAAATAAAACATGCATTCGCTGGATAAAATAAAACATTTTGTCCATGGGTAGACAGGTCCCACATTAACGAGTACTCAAATCGCTGAAAATAAAATCAAGTTTAAAACAATAAACCAATAAAAAATTACACAAATGTCCCAACATGATGTCACAACAGTGATGGTATAACTATTCCGTACATCACAGATAAACAACTAAACTAACAACTGAAAGAAAAGGCCCTAACTATGAGTGGCGGCTCCTTAGAGTCACTCCTCTCCGGGCTGCTCGTCATCCCCTGCAAGTTGCCAATCATGGATAAACAACTAAACTAACAACTGAAAGAAAAGGCCCTAACTATGAGTGGGGGCTCCTCAGAGTCACTCCTCTCCGGGCTGCTCGTCATCCCCTGCAAGTTTCCAATCAGGTCAAACAAACAAACAAAAAGAGGAGAGTAAGAATCATGTAAACATATACATCATGGAGATAGGAAGCAAGGTAAACAACCAGCATAACAACATCATAGATATACATATATCAACATATATATAACTCATCACTTATCAATATCATCATCATCATTATGCTATGCAGTACAATGCAACACTACTCCGCTACTTTAACTATGCATGTGGATCCAAACTAACTCAGGATGAACGACTGCGGAGTTACATATCCGTATCGGTCATAGAAGCACCAACACCGGCAGTTCACCAAACCTTGGGTGAACCCCATGGATAGCCAACGCATCAAACCATGGATGCCTCAACACGGGGGGCCGCGGTCAGCAAACCATCGGGTGACCTACCGTGGATGGCCAGATCACCGTACTCTCGGGCGATCTCCCTTATATCGAACCTCCGCCTCAACCAACAACTCCAATGCTCTATGCAAATGACACGACAACAAACAATCTCAACCACCTCCTTACTCAGGCCATGAAGCTCCCAAGACTTTCAACATCAACATCAACGTAACCTTAGACTTAAACCGTGGGGTCAAGGCTCCCTTGGCCAATAAACACCAAGGTTTAACTTATCAACACCTTGACCAATAAGCATCGAGGTCACTCTGGCCAATAAGCACCAGAGCTATCAACGTGCGGTAATCCAACGGATACCGACTTAACCATCTCATCATCTTTAATTGTCCTTGATAATTATTAAGCAAGTTGTCTAATCCTTATCTTTGATTCGCTATGTCAACTTATCATCACTGGGGAATTGGGGTTAGAAACCCCTTAAATGTCCTTTAATTCCATCTCTGTCTGTTAGGGGAGCACAGGTGTGCTTATCCCCTGCACGACAGTACTGGTCACATAAGTGAAGCACGGTTGTGCTTCCTGTTGAGCAAGGCCGTGTCCAGAATTCAAACTGGGAGTACAGTCGTGCTCCCTGTTCACCATGGTCGTGCTCAATGCACGACAGTACTGTTCTGGGGAGAGTTCTAAGTTAGATTTTTAGCCAATTAATTTAGGGATTATTTCATTAATCCTAGATCATCTTAACAACATGTTTTCCAAATTAACATCGTCATCCAACCAACAATTATGGTAACAACCATTCAACCAACATATCATCAAACATCCAACGTCATGTTAACAACAATGATTAACATATCATCATACTCATGAAACAATTATCAAGAACATAAACACATAGCCATAGCATTCAAGACAGTTAATATCATGTTATCACAACCAACCAAATTGACATTTTGACATACAAATATATTCAACAAAACCGGGGTTATGGGAACCCTTTACCTTACACTACCCCCGAGCCTAATGTAAACACTACCCTTCTACCCATACCTGGATTGAAGGTCGCTCCAACGTAAGCTCCTAAGAAAACTGGTCACGGTCCCCAAGCGGTTCAACACAAACTAGAACCTTAGCCAAAACAGAACACAAACCCATCAGTTTCCTATTCAAAAATCATGAAAGGAAACCACAAGGGAAGGGAACCTTACCTCTAAAATGATTTTGATCAACTAGGCTTCCCAAACTGCTTCCAAAACTCCACTATAGCAAAGGGAGAAGAGGAAATAGGGAAAAAGGCACACCTAGCTGCAACAGTGGCTGCTGCAACTAATAAAATAAGGTTTCATGAAAACCCTCAGGTTCTGTGCCAGGCTTATATAAGCTGTACCTGAGCACGGTCGTGCTCACCCTTGAGCATGGTCGTGCTCAACCTTGAGCACGGTCGTGCTCAACTTAGCTTCATCGAGACGCGGTCAGCACATTGAGCACGACCGTGCTCATCTACCAGAAAGGGACTTTTAAGCCAAAAATCCCACTAAGCCCTCAACCAATTATCCTATCTTAACAAGATAAGCTTAAACAATCAAACAAGCTTTAAAAAAGCACTTACGAAAAAGTCGGGTGTTACACATTGGCCACTAAAGGCATTAACACTGACAGCCCACCAAACCTTGTGTGAACCCCTTGGATAGCCAACGCATCAAACCTTGTATGCCTCATCACGACGGTGCACAGTCCACCAAACCTTGGGTGAACCTACCGTGGATGACCAAATCGTCGTACTCTTGGACGACCTCACCTATGTTGAACTTCCCCCAACGTACATCACCAATGTGATGCATGAACACAACAACAAACAACGGGCAACCGCCACCTCCGCTTCGGCCACTAAAGGCACGCAAGTATATCATCGTTAACATTGGGCCACTAAAGGCACCCAATTATATCATCAACATCGGGCCACTAAAGGCACCCAATTATCTCATCCTTTAGGCCACTAAAGGCACCCAAGTCCATCAATGTACGACAACCTCTTAGGGCACCGACTTAACCAACTCATCGTCTCTCAACGTCTTAATTAATCTTTAATTAAGTTATCCAATCTTCATCATTTGATAGGTGTATTATTACATCATTATCGGGGATAATCGGGGTTAAAACCCCTTTAAAACCTTTAATCTTAGATTCTGTCCAGAGGGGTGAGCACGGGCGTGCTTAACCCCAGCATGGGCGTGCTGCCATTTAAGTGAAGCATGGACGTGCTTCCTATTATGCACGACCGTGCTCTGATGCACGGTCTTACTTCCTGTTATGCATGGTCATGCTTCGAAGAACGGTCGTGCTCCTCTGCTGCATAGCCTTGCTTAAAGCACGACCATTTTCCATATTCAAACTGGGAGCACAGGCGTGCTCCCTGTTCAACACGACCGTAACACTCTCAAAAATCATCCCTAAGGTTTTTGTTTCACTACATGAAAATTTGTAATTTGTGTCAGTCATTTTGAGGTGGTTCTATCCCAACCGTCAGCGGCCTTAATTTGCAGCGGTTATCACGACGGTTCCGAGCAACCGTCGTAAACTTTAAAACATTGCGGCGGTTCAGTATATGTTGGCGACAGTTGCGTCAGTTGCTTCTTATTTTCACTTCCCCACTATTTTTTTTCCACTTTCCCTCTGTTATTTCACTTCACGCCGTCCTTGTTCATTGTCGTTCAACCCTAGTGGCGCCGCCCCTATTCAGTGTCGTTCTTCGCAGCAAAGGTATGACCTCCCCTGTTCAGTGTCGTTCTTCGCAGCAAAGGTACGGCCGCCTCCTCCTCCTCCTTCTTCTCTTCTTCTTCTTCTTTCTATTTTTGCTCTACTTTTTTCTATTTTCGCCCCTGTTTTAGCTCTCTATTTACTCTCTTCTGTCTTCTCTCTAATTCCCCCTGTTTGATTCAGAGGTTGAAGAAGAGCATTCTCATGTCACCTCTCCCATATAAGGTAATTTTTTATTTAGGGTAAATATATGTTATTAAAGTAAATTTTGATTTGTGTAATATTACAGTGTATAAGGTTTCTCTGATATATATGGACTCTATCACTTTCTCTTTCCCTCTATTTGTTTGTGCATAACTGATGGTGAGATTTTCTAACGTGGTGACTTGGTCCTTTCTTAAAATGTTGGTAGTGGATTTGTTTTTAAACTTGCTTCTAATTTTCTTGATGAAATGATAGAACCATAAGGTTTCCTTTGAAATGCACTATATTTAAATGGTGAATGTACCGTGGAAAGGTTAGAGCCCACAATGGGGAACATATGGCTCCATAGAGGCTACCATGTGAGTTAGAATGTAAAAAGAAATATAAAAGTAATGGATGGAGGTGGAGGGTGTATTTACTTTAATTTGTATCATCACTCACCATGACAAAAATGGTTAAAGAAATAAAAAAGGAATCAAGGTCACTTTACCACATGTTATATATTTTTTTTTCTCCACAGGATGCCTTGTTCTCTTCATTGTTATCTATACTTGTTTGCTTTATCCTCTTAATTTCTTTTTTGAATATAGATTTCACTTGTTTGCTTCCTTGACCTGAATAATAGGCATTTCCATTTACACTGTTTATAAGAATAGTGGGGGCACGTCCTTGAGCAAATCTATTTCTGGTTCAGTCTTCTCATTCTGGCCCAATCTATGATAAATCCCCTGAGTCTTTCCATAATTGTGTAAAGGTGTCCTGGAGAGATCAATATCTTCAATCCAAGGATTTAATTGCAGTGTCTCCATAATTGTTTGCAGCAATGTCTCTCCCTGCACACCTTTGCAGCCTTGCAAAGATAAGCATTTCAAACTGTCATCTGATGTCAAACTCAAATAATCATGTATCCCCAATTGCCTGACACTCTCATTGGTTGTTAGCATCTGTATAAGAGCAACTAGACCATCCCTTCCTATTCTTGTTCTCCCACCTCCAAAAGTAACACACTTCAAAGAGATGTTGGCTTGCATTTGCAGTGCTGAAAATCTACTCAAAGGGCAAAGTAGATGCTCCACACCTATCCCACTGAACCAATTTCCAGTTAGATGTAAGGTTTGTAAACTATGATTCTTAAAGAGTCCAGCTGCAACATACACAATGCCCTTGTCTTTAAGGCATGTTCTGGACAAGTTGACCTCTTTGAGGGTCTGATTTTGTTCTAAAACCCATCTAAATTCCTTAGCACTCCTGGATTTAAGCCTGACTCCTGTCATATCAAGTGACTTGACTGTTAGGTTCATTCCTAGAGAGTAAGCTACCCTGCAAGCACCTGAGAGTTTAAGCTTGTAGATTCTTAGTGTGCTGTTATCAGGTACAAACTCCACAACCTTGGAACTATTTTCCCCATTTTCTCCACTCCAAACATGAAGTTCCATACTTCTGTTCCTTGCCAAAACTACTGATATAAGAGGGGTAGCTGTGATGGCATTTGAGTCAAAAATTGTCAACAATTTAAGAGTTGGGTTAACTTCAATCGTCTTGGAGAGCTCCTCAACACCCCTTGATCCAATTAAGTCTTCCCATATCTGCAGTGCTCCAAACTATGGTTCACCATAAGAGCAGAAGCGTTGAGTCCAGCTCCAACAGACCCAATACCTGATTCTGAAATCATGATCTCTTTGATCACTTTATTTGTCTTCAGAATGTCAGAAACCTCTGATAGACTTTTTCCTTGAATCTGTTTCTTATGAAAACAACTTGCTTTATGTTTTGGTTATTCCCAAGCAAGATGCCAAGGTTTCTTACCTGTTGTGATTCCCATTCAACTTGGTGGAACTCCAAGTTCCTCAAGGAGGATTTGGTTGCTGCTAGTGTTGTCAAGAGGTTGGAGAAGTATGGAAGATTCTCCTTGGAAATGTTTATCTTTATGGAGTTTTTTGTTTCTTGGTTACAACCTGAAATTTTAACTAAAGGACTAGAGAGTTGTGGGTATATTTTTTTTAAGTTATTTATCTTTGCTACACAGTAATTCATAGCTCTAGTCAATAATCATTTTTGAAGAATGATGAACATGAGGTTGCACTTACACTCTAGTGTAGCGCTCCAATTCAAGTGCTGCCATGTTCTTGTTTTTATTGCAGTGTGCAAAGGAGTTAGGAAAATATATATATGGCTATAGTAGTGCAACTTGTGGAGGGATTAGGATATAACTATGTTTTGGTTATAACCAAATATAAGGAGTCCTGATATTGGTTTGTTATAGCTTTGATATAATTAATACTCTTGGATAACAAATGAAGGTTGTGCTAGTGTATATATATAATGCTTATGAAATTTGGAATGACCATGACAATCTTGATTTACGTGTTGTTGAGTTATGTTTTCATCAGGAAATTAGTTTAAATATTTTTGGCTAATGAATGATTAATCTTATGTTTGTGATATTTATGAATTAATATATTGCTTAAAATAGTATTATGTGAAATGTTATTATATTGAAATATATTGTTGGATATCTCTATGCTTGGATCTAGAAGGAATTAATTATATTATTGATGAATGTTGAATGTTAAAAGTTGTGTATTTGAATCTTGACACAAACCAATTATGGTAATCTTTGCTTGTGAGAATATGGTAGTTCAACACTCCTCTTGAACATAATCTTTATCTAATTTTGATATGTTTCTATTAGATGGTAGTTTATATATATTTTAAAAATAGTATATATTTTTCAATTTATGAAGTGGTGTGTTATTTTTAAATCCAGATTTAATATTTTGAAGCAATGGATAAGTCATGGATAATGAAGCCACGAAACTCAGTTGAATGGCAAAACAACATGCCCTTGTCAACGATGTGGTTTCAAAAAATGGCAAAGTAGGCATGTGGTGTATGATCACTTAATCTGTACACCATTTCCAACAGGATACACTTTTTGGTCCTATCACGGGGAGTCCAGAACAATAGGAACTAGTAATATCTCACCTAGCAATATTCCAAATGTAGTTCAAGACCCCACTATTGTTGAGGATCCTATTCGGAACTTGATGGATGATGCATTTGGAGTTGATAGGCACCTTGCAAATGAAGTACCCATTGCATCAAATGCGAAGATTGACTGGGATGCAGATGTGATGCCAAATACAGCTCAAGAACAACATGAAGATGAAGAATTCTATGAATTAGCTAGAGATGTAGAACAACCCCTGTACGAAGGGTGTAAGAAGTATTCAAGATTGTCTTTTTTGGTAAAGTTGTATCATATCAAATGCCTGTGTGGAATGAGCGACAAGGCCATGACAATGATTTTAGAACTATTGAAAGATGCATTTGAACATGCAAATATTCCAAGTTCATTCTACAAGGCCAAGAAAACGATCATCAAGATTGGTTTGAACTATGAAAAGATACCTGTATGTCCGAATAATTGTATGCTCTATTGGGGTAATCCGGAAGATGAAGAGAGGGAGACATGTAAAATTTGTAACACTTCCAAATGGAAATCAAGTGCAAAAGCTAGTAAGACTAGGGTGTCCGGTGATGGCACTGGTATGAAGAAAGTTGCTGCAAAAGTTCTTCGTTATTTTCCACTGAAGCCTCGATTACAGAGATTGTTTTTTTCATCAAAGACAGCTGAGGATGTGAGATGGCATGCTGACGATAATAACAATGATGGAAAGTTGAGGCATCCTAGAGATTCTGAAGCTTGGAAGCAGTTTGACTCGTTGCATGCTTGGTTTGCATCAGATTCGCGAAATGTGCGCCTCGCATTAGCCACTGATGATTTTAATCCTTTTGGTGTCATGAGTTCAAACTATAGTATTTGGCCAGTTATTCTCATTCCATACAATACCCCTCCATGGGTGTGCATGAAGTCGACATCTTTTATAATTTCAATGATAATTCCTGGTAAAAAAATTCCAGGGAATGATATAGATGTCTACTTACAACCTTTGATCAAAGAGTTGAAAGAGTTATGGACAACGGGTGTGGATGCCTATGATTCTTTCAAGCGAGAGATGTTCAAATTACATGCAGCTTTAATGTGGACAATTAGTGATTTTCCTGGGCTAGGAACACTTTCTGGGTGGAACACGTACACCGGACTTGCTTGCCCATCTTGTAACTTCGACTCCATTCCATGTCGTCTTCCTCATAGTAAAAAATGGTGTTTTATGGGTCATCATCGTTTTCTTGACCAGAGATATAGATTTAGACTGAATAGGGTCCGCATTATTGGTGAACAAGAAATGCGTAGTCCACCAAAAACATTATCTTGTTCTGAAATTCTTGAACAGGTTCAAAACATCAATGTCATATTTGGTAGAAAATTAGAGAAAGAAGTTTCGGGAAAAAGAACACGTGGCAATCAACTTAAACGGGGTACCACTCAACAATGGAAAAAGAAAAGCATATTCTTTGAACTTCTATATTGGAAGGATAATTGTTTGCGTCACAGTCTTGACATAATGCATATTGAGAAGAACGTGTGTGATAATGTCATATTTACTTTGCTAAATGACAGCGCAAAGAGCAAAGATCATGTTAATGCTCGAAGAGATCTTCAAGCTATGGGCTTAAGGCCTGACCTTTGGCCCAATGAAAATGGAAAATATTCTCCAGATGTATTTACATTGACTAATAAAGGTAGGAAGGCATTTTTAACTACTTTGAAGAATATCACTGTGCCGGATGGTTATTCAAGCAACATTTCTAGGTGCATTGATTTGGACAATCTTAAGTTGAATGGAATGTTGAAGAGTCATGATTGTCATATATTGATAGAGCAATTTCTACCATTAGCCATGCGGGCAACATTGCTTGATGAGGTTTCGGCAATATTAATTAAGTTGTGCTCATTCTTTAGACAACTATGTGGCAAAGTATTGAAAGTTGAAGATCTAGACAGATTGCAAAATCCAATCATCCTCACTTTATGTCACATGGAAATGTTATTTCCTCCTTCATTCTTTACTGTTATGGTTCACTTGGTTGTTCATCTTGTTGAAGAAGCTAAACTCGGAGGTCCCGTTCATTATCGATGGATGTATCCTATAGAAAGGTAAAAGATGTGCGATATTAGTCATTTTATTTTTTCTAATTTGGTAATGTACAGGTTGTTCTAAATAATACTTGTTGTGGTTTAACAATAGGTACTTGGGACAGCTAAAATCCTATGTACGTAATAAAGCACGACCTGAAGGATCTATTGCAGAAGGCTACCTTGTGCAAGAGATTCTTACGTTTTGTTCAAGGTATCTAGATAGCATTGAGACTAGATGGAACCGACCTAGTCGTGTAGACGATAAGCCTATTAATGATATACAACATGGCTCACGAGTAGCTGAATTATTTCCTAAAGTTGGAAAATCGGTTGGTGGCTCTTCATATGTCACCCTGACACCCATGGAAAAGTTTCAGGCTCATAGACACATGTTAACGAATTTCTCTATAGTTGATTACTATCTTCAGTAAGTAATTATTCTACTTGGTTTAATTATTCTTAAGTTTTTTTCCATACATCTAATATGATTCAACTAAATAGGCAGTATAGAACTAGCGTACAAAGGCAACTAAAGGGTGGTGCAAGGAGTGCTTCTGAGGTAGACAAGAAGGTTCATAGAGAGTTTGTTCGTTGGTTCACCAATCGTGTTAGTGTTCATAACAATGATTATTAGTGTGTTAGTGTCATTTATGTATTTTTTGAACAAGAATGTGACTAACAATATATATTATTATGGCATCTAGATTTGTAACAATCTCGACAGTCTTAGTGGACCAGATAAAGATGTTCTCGTTAGTCTTGCACAAGGTCCTCATGACAAAGCTAGAAGGTTCACTGCATATAATGTCAATGGATACAAATTTCGAACCTTGGCACGAGATATGTTATCAAAAACTCAAAACAGTGGGGTTTTTGGAATGTTTGGAACCAGGAGTTACTCAAGCAATAGTGATGACCAAATGAGGTTTGGAGGGGTACCTTACTATGGAAGATTGATAGACATCATTGAGGTTTTCTATAATGGCTTCACAGTACCCATGTTTAAATGTGAATGGGCTAATACCACTAACCCAAGAGGTATGAAGACAGATAAGTTGGATTTTATCTCTATTAACTTTGCAAGACTAATACATACTGGAGAACATGAAGATGATGAACCATACATTAAAGCTTCAGAAGCTCAAATGGTTTATTATGTGGAGGATGAGAAGGAAAAAGGTTGGAGCATACCATTTCATTTGAAGCCAAGAGACTTGTACGATATGGGTGAAGATGATGAAATTATGACATCCATTGATGCATACCCATCACAAAACTTGGAACAAATTTTCTCTGATGATACCCCACATATACAATTGGCAAGAATGGCTGCAGATGATGATCCTGAAAGTTCAACCATTAATGATAATTTTAATGATGATAATAAAGATATGGTTTTATGATCCATTGGTGATTTTATAGACATGTTAGTTTTTTGTGTTATGTTGTGTAGAACTTGGAACCTGTGGTGATTCTAGCTTAGTGAACTTATTTTGTAATTTTTTTAAGGTTTGTTACTGAAAAATGGCTCATAGTTATTATATCAATTTGAATGTCTCGTTATGTTCCATTTTAGTTGGTTAATTATATCAGTTTGATTCTTGATTCTTAGGTAATTTGTGAATGTGTGGTGTTCTTGCTTGTCATATACCTGTTTGATACATTATACTTCTCAGGTATGGTCGGTCAAAGAAGTGTTCGTCGGAGGTGTCAATCCACACCAATTCAACCAAATGCATCTTCTGAAGGATATGTAGATGGACATCTGCAACAAAGTGATCCTTTACCCAATGTTGAATCATCATTTCATGATGAGGTACACACTGCACCAACTTCTGAATCTGCACCTGATGTGGTTGAAGGTCCCTTGCATGTTCCGAAAAAAGCTCCAACATATTGGACAGTAGATGTTATAAGTATGTCTAATCTATTTTATATTTCTCTTTAAATTTTTTTAATTTTATTATATGTTGGGTTAGGAATTGTTTTAATTTATTTACTTTATGTGTAAGATGCAAGCGGTCAGGCGATGCAAACACGTTTAAGGGTGACAGATGTGTTTGCATCAAGTGGTACAACAAGGGTTATAACTAGGTGGAATCGACATGCACAACCAGTGGGAGAGTCAGCTGGTTTATTGGTAGGATTTTTGGGTGAACTTGCAAGAAACTTTAATAACATTCCCATAATGTTTGAGAATTGGAAAAAAGTTCCAGATACTTTGAAAAACAATCTTTATTCTCAAAAAATACAGGTATTATTTGTAGTTAAATGAATACGTTCGATTTATTATGTGTTTTGTTAGCTAACACTATCTTTTATTATGTTTTATTGAAGAATAAATTTGTTGTCAATGATAGAGAACACAAAAAGTATATTTTAACTAGCCTTGCAAAAAAATGGAGGGACACACGATGCAGATTATTTCATAAATATCATGATTGGGAGCTTTCCTTGGCAGAAAATCTTCAGAGGCACCATACATTAGGCTCCAAGGGAATTGCAAGGACAAAAGATGAGTTGGTATGGTTCACTCATTTTTTTTAACAGTATAATTTATTTGTACTAGAACTTATTGTATGAAGCTTAATTTTAGGAATTACTAGAAGGACGAGAATTTAGCAAGGCAGAATTTTATCCTATTTCTCACAAAAGGAAGGATGAATCATTTGTCAGTGAAGAGGCTAGGGAAAAAATGTAAGTACAATGTATTATTTATAACTTTTTATTGTCATTTGTATTTCATTTCTATTTTTATATTTGGTTAATAGGCTTTATGATGATAAGCAACGTAGTACACACTTAGTAACTAGAACCCTTCATTTTCAATTTTGATTTGCTAGAAGTAGACCCATTATTTGTTGGCTTGCAAGTAATAGGTTTATGGTGGCTTTGTTACTACGCTTATTATTTGCTAGAAGTTCGACACTTAGTGTTCACATGTTTTTTCAATTTGCATGCCAAAACTTCCTATATATATAGGCAAAAATAACAACAATGTAACTTTTTATTGTTAGTTGTATTTCATTGTTAATGGTGATCTTTAAGTAATTGTGTATGTCTTCAATATTATATGTAGGAACAATTGCAAAATGAAATTCATGAGGGGTCAACAGAGAATGATGCATTTGTGAAAGTTTTTGGAAAGGACCACCCTGGATATGCCAAAGGAATGGGACTTGGGATAACACCATCTCAGCTCACTGGATTTAGGTCTCACTCTGAGAGGTTGGTATCTCCCTATGAGAAGATTGAAAATTTGGAAGCTGAAGTCCTAGCGCTTAAGGAACAAGCTGCGAATTATGAAGTCTTGAAGGAACAAATTGCTTTCCTTATGCAGAATGTTAAGGGAAATCAGGTAAAATAATTGCTTTTAAATTTAGGTTTTAACTTTTGATAGTTCACTTGTTGAATTAGTGGTTGTTATCTAATTTTTGATTTTTTTGAATTACAGCCGGCTGACTTAGAGTCACCAAGAGATATGAGACGTTCCTCTGAGTCTAGTCATATGCCTGAAGACCACGGAGCATCGTCACGTAGGACCGTTTAGATAGTTCTAGTTTTCATTTTATGAACTTGATAGAGTTTAGTTGTATTACTTTATATTTGTGGAATTGTTGAACTCTATTTGGAATATTTCTTTTTGGTCGTAGTTTGTACGTAACTCAACATTTTATTTATGAATGAGTTTTAATTTATTTATATTGTTCTATTTTATTTACCTTTATTTGTTTTAAGAAAATATATATATATATATATATATATATATATATATATATATTTAATAAGCAGGTTTTGTAGACTCAAAATGATTTGCTAAAAAAAAATTCATTAAAAATTTTTTGTTAAGTTTTGCGACGGTTGTAAAACTGCCGTGAAATTTCTTTCAGAATTGGGGAAACAAATAGCGGCGGTTCTCTAACCGTCGCTATTTGTGTTGCCAATTTTGCGGTAGTAATCTGCGGCGGTTACAGACCATCGCAATAAATTTGCGGCAGTTTGTACGACAGCTTTCCCAACCGCCGCAAATGCTGCTCGCGACGATCGACATTGAGACGGTGGAGGAACTGCCGCAAACACGAATCTGCGGCGCATAAAACCGACGCCAGTTAAACTAATAACCGTCGCAAAATAGCGCTTTTTTGTAGTGTTTAACCATTGGCGTAAAATTCTCACCTTTTACTAATCTATGTCTTATGAATATTTTATATTTAACCAATTAAAGTCCTATTTTAACCAATTAAAGGTTATTTCAAAGGTTCATCAGAACAACAATCATATAACCATCAACATATAACAATAACTCAGCCGGCAACAATAATGGCATAAACATGACATCAACATATTCATAGAACAGATCACATTGGCATATCAGTTTAACCAAAAACTTGTTATCAACATAGCAAGCATTTAAAATAAACAAGCATTTTAATCATATAGCATACAACAACCACGGGGTCAAGGGAACTCCTCATCTTACACTACCCCGCTGCATAATGGTTACACTATCCTTCTCCCCATACTTGGATTGAAGGTTCCAACAACAACAATCCCAAACAGCAAAATGGTCACATCCCCACGAACGGCTCAGTCCAAAACCATGCCTTGGTTAAAAAAAACACAAACCGGATCAGTTCCAATTCATAAAATTGAAAAGGAAACAGAAAAGGGACGAAACCATTACCAATATCGATTGACACTGACAAGCAAAGGTCTCCCAAGGGTCTCCAAAACTCAAAGAACTGGCTGAGTTTGATGGAAACAAGGAGGGAAACGGTTCTGGCCGCAACTGGTAACGGTTGACGTCAGAAATATGGTTTTTACGTAAACCCTCGGTTTCTTTGCCAACATATATAGGCTGCACTCGAAGCATGACCGTGCACCATTTAAGCACGGTCGAACGTGATCTGCACTTAAGCACGGCCGTGCGTACTAACAAGCACGCCTGTGCTTGTGACTCAACTGGTCACAAGACACGTGGCCAAGCATTGGCGTGCTGGACATTAAGCAGGGTCGTGCTTAATCTCCAGAAAGTGACTTTTAAGCTAAAAATCTCACTTAGCCCTTAACCAACAATTCTAACTTAACAAAGCAAATTAAAACAGCCAAACAAGATTATAAAAAGCACTTAACGAAAAGCAGGGTGTTACAGTTGGTGGAACCCAATTAATAAATTTTTAGAGATGCCGGGCTGGAGAGATGGGATGCTTAAGTTGTAAAATGTAAGAATGAGTGATGTATATGTGTGAGACCCACTTAAGAACTCAAGAATTGGGTGATGGATTGTGGATGCTCTTTCTTGCTAGCTTCTTCTACTTTTTATTTTAAGGTAAATTTCAAATATTATACTTGTATTTAGTATGTAATATTACATTTATTTATTATTATTATTTAAATTTTGTATTAATGTGTGATATTATTTATTTGATATGTGATATATTATTATTTATTAAATATAAGTTTTTATTATTATATTTATATTTTTATTAATAATTTTTTAAAAACTAAAACACATTTATTAATAAATAATCTAGAGTATAAATACTATTTATCAATTATATTTATATTAGTAAATAATAAAGAATGTAAATACTATCTATCATTTAATACAATTATTATTTTTATTTAATTAATTAATTGTATTAGATGTTAGCATTTATTATTATTTAATTATAATTTGACTTCAAATTTAATATTTTTTCTTTTTTCTTTTTATGTTTGAAAAATAATCTGAAAAAAGTGATTTTAATTTGCCTTTTAGTGATGCATAGATTAAAAAAAATGAAGGCATCAGTCCAATTTACATTTTCAAAAACGTCTTTAGTATAAGATGATTTATAATAAAAAAAATGTCAGCCTGTCAAAAATCACTCCTCATTAATAGTTAGTTTGGTAAAAAAACATGATATATATTAAGATGTTCATCAATCAATCCAAATCGATTCAAATAGTAAAAATCGAATCGAAAAATCATAAATCGAACAAACCGAAAAAATTGAAAACCGCAAAAACTACATTTTTTAATTGGATCTGATCGGATTTTGGATCCTCTAATGAAATTCAATCCAATCCAAACCAAACTACTATATATATATATATATTATTATTATTTTTTCAAAATTATAATATTACTCATACTTGAGTATTGTTTTTCATACTTTTATATCTCTCATCATCATATGAGACTACTTAGAATAAATATTAATATCTTAAAGTTATATTTTGCTAAAAGTTTTGATCCATAACACATATACTTGATTGAGTAAGCATGAAAACTATGAAATCAATTAAGTAAATTTGAAGATTAATTAGCTACAATTTATTTGTAGTATATATAAGGAAAAAAATATGATAAATGAGAGTAGAGATAGAGAATCAATGTAAAAAAATATATTAAAAATATCAATAATTATTTTTTTCTCAAACTCTCAAATTAAAATTTTGTCAACAAAATTTCTACTATTTTAATATAAAGAGATTTTAAAATAAATATTGATTGGGCACCCTAATCTAGCTCATTTAAATGAAGATTATCTTTTGTGCACTTTTAAATAAGGACACTTGACATAAGAAAAAAAAAAGACAAAAATCGAATTATCCAATTCAATCCAAATCGTATTTGATTGGATCAGATTGAATCGGATTTTTTAAAGATACAAATCGATTTGATCTAATCCATTCCGCGAACACCCTTTTGTATACTCACCCTATAATTTATTTTATATATATATATATATATATTAGAAAATATGTTAGAAAATTCTTATTCTTATTCTATTTCTGATGCTATCTACTATCTAGTGTAACAGTATCTATATCTAGCATAAAATAGGGTTTCACGTGTGTTTGTCAACCTTCGTGAGCTTTGTCAGTCAAACACCCTTTTTCTTGCACAATTTTTTAATTAAAAATATTTTAAATTTAAAATATAAAAAACTCGTAAGAAAAAAAAAAAACCATTAAATAATCAAAAGTGACCATATTGGTCTTCCTTTGATCACGTTAGACTCTCTTATCTATGATTATAAAGACTCTTCTCTTTCAAGTCCTCCTCCTTAATTCTCAGTCCAACCCACACACACCCCTTTCCCCACTTCTATTCAACATTCCCTTTTTTCTCCTTCTCCCTTTCTATTTCTCTCTTGAACACTTTTTCCTATGCAGAGGAAGAGGAGGATCATATTCATATCATGGAGCTTGGTTTGAGTTTAGGAGATTCTTCAAGGCCTATTGTTGGGTTCATAGAAAAGCCTAATACTGAAACTTCCAACCAACAACTGGGGTTAGGCTTCAACACCACCTTATCAATTGGTCCAATTATCACTACACAAAGAGATCAACAACAACAAGAATTAGAGACAAAACCAAACAACAACAATAGTCACAAAACTGAAGATCGTGATCATCATCATAACCAAGAAGCTACAAATGATCAATATCCTACTCTTTCATCCAACGAAAATAACCTTGTCCTGCATCAACTTGATCTTCTTCCTAGGCTCTCTTTCCCATGGCACCCTCCATCTGAAAACGGTAAACACCCATTTTTCCTCTAAAGTTTCTCTCTTTGATAATTCTTTATAGTAACCAAAGTTTTTTTTTTTTCAATAAAAACGCAACACAATCACAACCACGACAACAATTTAAAACCTTGGTTGTAATAACTTACATGGGTTTCTGTTTCTGTTTTGTTGAGTTTATCAGCTGAGTTGGGAGGTTGTTCAAGAAGCTTGGACGTGAATGTGTTGCCGCTGGCGGCGGTTGCGGCGGAGGATGAGGCGGAAGAAGGGGCGGCGCTGTCGTCATCCCCCTCCCCCAAAAGTGCATCATCTTTTCAGATGGATCTTTGCATCTACAACAACAAAAGAGGAAGGACTAGTTTAAGTGGTTCAGGAGGGAACTATTGTAAGAGAGACTTTGACGGTGAGGCTTATGATAATCAAAGGGGTTCTTCAAGAGTAAGTGATGAAGATGATAACGTTGGTGGTAGCACTAGGAAGAAGCTTAGACTCTCTAAGGAACAATCTGCTTTCCTTGAAGATAGTTTCAAAGAGCACAACACTCTTAACCCCGTGAGTTTTATTTTCTTATCAGATAAAAAATAGTACTAGACTTAACTCTTTTATATCGTTGTCCTTTATTTGATAGTATTAATTTGTGGCCACAAGTATTAATTTGTGGCATTGTTTGTTTATTTTTGTGTGTTTCATTTGGTCTTTATAATAATAATGGGACATATAAATTTTGTGGTGTAGAAACAAAAGCTTGCTCTTGCTAAACAACTCAATCTTCGTCCTCGCCAAGTTGAAGTCTGGTTTCAAAATAGAAGAGCAAGGTAAAGTACCCTAATTCACATATTTAGTCCACCACTTTTCCTATTACAGATTCTTTACTTATGCTTTTACTACAAGTATATAACATGTTACGCAATATTGTGATTTTAGTAATCTCAACAATTATATTATCAATCATATTATCTCATGAAAAAATACTATTGAAAATATTTCTGCTAAGATATTTGATTGTCACAGAGAGATTAGTTTTTCCCTTATGGGTTGAGAGTTACTCTGAAAATTATGAGTATAAATAAATATAAATATAAATTTATAGATATGAATCATATGGCTAAATAATGATCATATATATGGGTGCATGCAGGACTAAGTTGAAGCAGACAGAGGTGGATTGTGAGTACTTGAAGAGGTGCTGTGAGACACTAACTGAAGAGAATAGGAGACTTCACAAGGAGCTTCAAGAATTAAGGGCTTTGAAGACATCAAACCCATACTACATGCAGTTACCAGCCACAACCTTAACCATGTGCCCTTCTTGTGAGAGAGTTGCCACAAATTCCACTTCCACCCCTTCATCTAGTGCCACCATCATTAATGCTAATACAGCTGGAGCCATGGCCACTGCCAAAAATAGTACTAATGATGCCATTGGATTCCCACTTGGCAAACCAAGGTTTCATCCATTTGCTCACACAACCCAACCACTTCCACATCAGTCCACAGCTTCTTGAATTGGATTGAATTAATTATTATACTAAAAGCATGCTGCAGTTCAAGACTGTTTATTACACAGTGCTGCTGCTGGTGCTGGAGTTGAAGCTTTTGAATATTGATTTAATTTTTGTATATAGGTGAAGTTTTAAGAGGCTGATAGTTTTTTTTTTCCTTCTTTTTGATCATATAGAATTCTGATTATTGGGTTTTGTTTTTCTAGTTTGAATCTCTCTGCATATTCCTTCTTTCTTGAGTTTTATTTATGGTGAAATCAGAAAGAAGGGACAAGAAAATCTTAGACAGTGAAGATAGTTATTATCAAAGAGAAAAGGAAATGAGATACTAGTACTGGGTTTTGTGAATAAAAAATCTCTTCTAGAAATTTCTTTTTGTGAATATTTTTTTGGCAGATATATGTACAAAAAAGTTATTTGTTTTGTTGTTGAGAATATTACACCATGTGTTAAGAAACCAAGAAAAAAAAAACTTATTATTTATGTATTTAATATTTAAAAGAAAGAACTACTTTGTTTTTTAATGGAGTTTTTTTTTTTAACCTTCCTTAACCAACATCCGACTCTTATATTTTAAAGTAGAATTATACAATCACTTTCTTGCTAAAAACATTAGTCAAGGAAGTAACAAAAAATAAAAAATTTATATTAAAAAACTTTAAATTTTCAATATTGAATATATAATTTTCTAACACATAATTTCTTTATCTTTAATGTCTTATAACCAATGTAGCATTTGCCATACTTTAAAGTTTCGTATGTGTTTGGATGACCGTTTGACAAACTTGATTTTTGATGTAATTGATTTTATAGAATTGATTTCAATACAATTGAGTTTGAAGTAAAGTGATTTATGTTTGGATGTTTTTATTCTGAAAGCAAGTTTGATGTAAAACTTAGTGTAATTTTTCAATCCAAAAGCAGAAGCTACTCCAAGCTGCTTCTGATATAATCAATTCTAGATGCAAAATTGATTCCACAAACGTGTAACCAAATACCTTTTTTTCTACCAGAATCATATTTGACAGATGCAGAAACACTTCTCGGATCTCCAGGAGTGAAACCAAACACACACTTAATTGTTGGCGCAAAATTAATTAGGTGATTAATTAGAGTTAGGTGGATATGGTGTACTCCTACGTGGTCATAAGGTGAGGTGGAGGCCGTTGCAAGGCTGCTTTTCATCGGAAAGACCAAGAGACTTTCAAAAGAATGAATTGACCATTTTTTAAATCTAAGATTATGCTAATGAATGTCTTTAGCATTTTAAGAAATAAAAAAAATAGATTTTTATTGGAAAATTAATTACTTTATTTTTCTAAATATTAAAATATAAAAAATTTCATGAAAATATTTTTTTTAATTTTTTTAAAAAATATCCTAAAAATACTAGTTAGTACTCCCTCCGGTCCATTTTTATAGGAATTTAAGATTTCTACACACAGATTAAGAAAGCATTAATTTGTTTACATTTGTACCAAATTACCTTTATTTATAATATCATTAATTATTTACAAATTCTAACCATATTTACTCCACATTACACTTGTTATTAATAAGCACTCAGAATGTACATATTTATTGATAAAAAAAAGATGCATTCATATGACTTTTGTTTTGAAACAAGTACTAGTATTTATGGTTGAATTTAAGTAGGAAATGATGATTGAATTTAAGTAGGAAATATAATGATATATATGAAAAAAATTATCAAATATATTTGAGTTTACAAAAAAAAAAATCTATTATTTTGGACCTAAAATAAAAAAATTAAATTTATCATAAAAATGGAAGAGAGGGAGTATTCTTTTAATTAATTCCATTTCTCGAAGATTTCAACCTTAGCACCCAGTCATCATGAGCAGACTAGAGAGGCCCCGATGGGTATGGTGGTGGTGGTACATTAAATTCATTTATTTATGAGTATGAGAATTCATAATGGAACACTATGAGGATACAAGCATGCCTTTTGCTTCCCTTCTTGGACTTGGGAATGCAACAAATGGGACTGAGACCCAAAAGGGACGGGACAGGAATGCCACATTGATAAAATTGTCCCCTAAAGTGGGGTACCCCAATTATGAGTATGCACGAGGGAAGTACACTTTTCATTATAGTTAATCAATGAGTACTAGCCGTTTCAAAGACGCATGTGTTCACGGCAAAATCATGTTCGAGTAAATTTGGGGATCTGCTTTTGGTTCATCACAAAAATAAATCAATTATTTATTTCCTCGGGTCTATAAGGACAGAATATATTAGTCTTTCTTTTATTTTTAATATCTATTTATTTGTTTACGTGTTAATTATCGTGTCTGATTCTTTAGTAGTCTTATATAATTTATGACAGATTTTAATAATAAAAAAATAAAGATCATGCATAATTTTCAGGTGTTTAGGTTTTAAAATTTTGCAATTTTTTTTTTACATTTTCGTTCATTTTTTTCGATGAAAATTTGTCAAGGTCAAGCGGGACCACTAACGAATCAAACAGAATTGTTAACAAGACATATAGACAAGTAAACGGACATTAGAAATATAGGAAGACTAATATGTCTCTAGTTTATAGATTTGAGGGACTAAATAATTAATTTATTTTTTTCAGGAACCAAAAATGGATCATGAACTTTTTAGAGACTAATATGGGTTTTTACTCATCATTTTCTTTATATCACCTTTTCATTCTCGGATTTTTTTTTCTATAATGTTTTTTATTTTCTAAAATAAGACATTATTTTTTTATGAATAAAATAAGACATTATTTGGTTTAGATTCTTATGAAAATATTTATGCTAAAAAGTATTTTTGGTCATTTCTTTTTGTTTTACATTTTTTTAGCTTTTAATTTTAGTTTTAACATTTTTTTTTCAACAAATCAAATAAACTTAATTTTATATTTATTTCACAAAACTAAGGTTTAGTAAAATAAACAACTCTATTTAGGCATTGGATGATAGGTTGGTGGTATGATCATATTTAATTTGTTATATTTTAAAATTAGAGAGATTTTATATGAGCTATTAAAACTACGTAAAAGGATTAAAATTACTCATTTGTAAGATTATAAGGATCAAAATTTTAATTAAGCAAAAAAAAAAAAATTCTCTTTCACCTTTAACTAGAGGTGACAAAATAGGTTACTCAGATTGACCTAACTAGATCTGGCATTTTGGATCGGGCTTCTTCATATCGGCCCGACATATTGTTTTATTTTGCCAAAAAAAAAAAACTAATACAGAATTTATATATCCAAATCAAAGTTTCAAACATTCCAGACATTAGATCAAAATCAAATTACCCAAGATTCCAATAATTCAAAATCAAAAGTTCAAACATTCCAATAAGGTAACAACACCCCGTTAACATAAAAAGATCAAATGTTCAAGACAAACCCGCTAAGCACGATCCTAAGAGGATTGCCATTCAAATAGTTTAGGTTAATCCAAATCACGTACCTTATCAGGTCGGGAAAAAAATGATCGATTTTTCCAGGCCTAAAATTCTTATACCCTAGACCCTAACTTACAAATATTTTTTTTTTTTGAGAATTAAGACTTTTTCCTATAAATTTAAACTTTTAGGAAAATTTATAAAAGAATTTAATATTTCTTACGAATTTTCTTACAGATTTAATTTTTTTTTTAAGAAAATTCGTAGGAGAAATTACCAAAAAAAAATTATTATATGAGGATATAAATTCGCAGGAAAATCCATGTGAAATCAATTTCCTGTAAATTTTTTAAAAAAATCCATAGGCAATAAAAGTGAATATCGAACGAAAGTTTTTTTAAAAAAATAAAAATAAAAAGTGAATATTGATGAGAGAACAAAATTAATTAAATGACAATCGAATAATCACTTCCATTAAGCGAAGCAATTATGGAGCTGGCACATCAAGTGGCCTGAGTGTTTGATGGGATTGTTAGTAAGATAAACAATAGTAATTCAATTTCTATAATCCTCTATACCAATTTGATCTATAGCAGTTGAGTTGAGTTAATACTTTATTTTTCTTTATACATGAATAATTTTTTTTAGAAATGCTAAACCGACACATTTTTGCTTACTCTTACGGTTACATCATATGAAACAATGTATTCTGCAGGGTTGTAGTTATACTGTACGGTATTGTAGTGGGTGTTTTTTTTTTAAATTTAATTTTTTTTATAAATAATTTTTTTGATTAAGTATGTGTAAATATCTGGTCAATCGGGTACAAATATCTGATGAATTCAGTTCATTATCTGGTGAATGAGTTTTTTTAGAAATAATTTTTTGATTAAATATGTGCAAATATATGGTGAATCCGGTATAAATATCTGGTGAATTCAGTTCATTATCTGGTAAATAAGTTTTTTTGAGAAATAAATTTTTTGGTTAAGTATGTACAAATATACGGTGAATCAGGTATAAATATCTGGTGAATTCAGTTTATTATCTGGTGAATGTGTTTTTTTTTATAAATAAATTTTTTGGTTAAGTATGTGTAAATATCTGGTGAATGAGTTTTTTTGAGAAATAAATTTTTTTGGTTAAGTATGTGCAAATATCTGGTGAATCGGGTACAAATATCTGGTGAATTCAGTTCATTATCTGGTGAATGGTTTTTTTGAGAAATAATTTTTTTGGTTAAGTATGTGCAAATATCTGGTGAATCAGGTATAAATATCCGGGTGAATTGGTTCATTATCTCAGTGAATAGGTTTTTTTGAGAAATAAATTTTTGGTTAAGTATGTGCAAATATCCGATGAATCATGTACAAATATCCGGTGAATTCGATTCATTATCCTAATGAATGGATTTTTTAGAAATAAAATTTTTATTTTTTAAAAAAGTCAAAATTTAAATTAAAAAAATGTTTGCTACATAATAACGCTTCAAAGACGCTATCAGAAAGGTGTCATGTTTGTGTCGTAAAAATGTGTCAAATTAGCATCACTCTAATTTTTTTGTACTAAAAGTATTACATACACATACCAAAAGTAAAACATCAAATTAATTAGTCATTTCATCAAGGTTCATTCTAAACATTTATACTTTTGGAGGTGTAAGAAACTTCGGTCATAATATATATGGTATGGATACAACTACTTAAGTAATCTCAATATCGCCTAAATTTTGACCTCTCATTTTCCTTATTTTTTCCCCTTCCCATATCAATGGCTTTTTCATAGCGTAGCATTTGCAACATTCAAGGGTGCAGAGAAAGCAATCAATTTGATGAAACGTTTTAGACGTTTATCTGAATACATATATCATCGCTACTTATTCGTTTCTTTTTGATTCCTTGTATATAGTTATGAACACCATTTGTACTCTTCTTTAATATAATTTGACTTATCCAAATATATATATATATATATATATATATATATATATATATATATATATATATCGCTACTTAACCTAATTTACACGTAGCACCTTTTGATATAAAATATAGTGCAATATCATAATGAAAAGTTCTCTAGATCATGACATACACATAATTATCATTACTTGCTCCCAATAGTAAAATACCATATTTTATGTACACATAAGTAATATATAAATTTATTTAAACCTAACAAAAATGAGTCCTTATCCTTTTCAATTATCTTATATCACAAAATGGTTATTTATTGAAAGGGAAAGAAACTACAAGTGAATTTAATAAAAGGTAAAAGACAAGGACATCATTTTCTATGATTAAGCTAGCACCCAAGACATGAAAGTTGATAACTCATGCAAGGCATGCGTTGGCTCTCAAATATTAATGTCCATAGTTGAGACCTGTGTGGGTGGTCACACACATATTTAGAGACACAGCACATAGCATGCAAAAGTAAAATTATCATTAAAATATGCAACCGACCATGGACCCATTCATTTCACATCTTCATTGGTAACACTAAGGCAAAAAGAAAAAAGGAGAACAAAAAAATTAAGACATGACCTAATCACCTTAATAGAAAGTTCAACTGCCATTATTGTATGTCACCCAATGATTTGTGCTAGTTTTGTTCACTCGTGATTTCACAACCCTCTTTCTGAATATAAAGGATTAATAGTCATAACCTGATTAATTTCTTTTCTCTATTTTTTATTACCTTGTTAAGAGAACATCAATATGAATAGTAGACATCCATTTTCAAATTATTATAAAGATAATGCCCAAGTAGGGAGAAATTAAGATCTAAATAAAAATATCACTAATATATAATATTATTAATTATTTGTAATTTTTCACAAATTAAATTTATAATATATCATAGTAAATTCATATATACGTTCAATGAAATAAAAAAAAATCACTTACATGTTTAGTGGGTAACATCAGGGTTTTAGATAAAGGTCCGCGATCGCAAATTAGGATGGCAACGTGTTGGTTTTGAAGGTCTCCAAAATCAAAACACAACTACAATTACGGATGTATCAGGCTATCAGTCGTATTTTCTTACAATTTTCCACAATTACAGTAAATACAACACAACTCAAGCATAATCGTGACCGCAATTTAAAATCTTGGTAACATCAATTACTTAATTACAATGTCCTCTTTTATTTGCTAATATTCCTTTTTTTCCCTTAAAGATAGTGATGGACATATGAGGTGGGTATGCAGGATTATCTTATAATTATGATTGGCAATATCGTAGAAGGTGTGTGGAAGAGTCCGATTCCTAGGTTTTCACCTCTAAGTAGCGATGACCCCACAAGTACAGGAGTTGGAGGGGGAACCAACTTTTCAACCATTTGAAAGATTGTGATTTGCAGATTGATGGGTGGTGACTGGTAGGGGGAAAAATACCAGTCTTACCTGCCTTTATTGCATGTGGGAAACAGGCTTAAGTTAAGGGACACCAAAGACATAGTCAAGTGGGGAATATAATTAAAATTCCAACCCAAATACCGGATAATATCCCTAGTCATGCCCTATATCCCATGTGTATGTGTTTCTTACTAAGTGCACCATAATAAAAAAAAATTAAAAAAAAAAAAATTAAACTAGATATTGAAGATCTTTGGTGGTCAATTAATATGCAATTTGTCAAAGCAATGGATGACAATTTTTGGTTTCATATCGAAAGCTTGTTAACCAAGAAACGTACCAATACCTACCAACTAATAATAAGCACCTTTTGCATTTGTGATATAGCTTTTTCCCTTTTCAAGTTTTTCCTTTTCTTTTTTTGTTTTCTTCCACTCTTCTCAAATTCTCCACGAAAAGCAAATGGGATTTTGTTGTGATGCTTCTTGATTTTGGATAAGCTTTAAGGTTTTCGTTAAAAGTAAAACCATAAGGTGAATGGTGGCTAGACACTCATCATCCATTGTGAAGCCGGTTCTATAAAATTTTGGTGCATGTAGAATATTTCACACACTATTAAATCCTTGTGAGTTATAGTGGAAAAAGTGCCACCCACTGAAACACAATTAAAATAAATGTAATCTCTACAGCCTCTTAATGGAATAACTAGACACAACACGTGTCTAGTTGCATAAAGGTTTGCGTAAAAGAACCTTCTAACATATTAGTTTGCACACGATTAAGCACTTCCCATGATAGATTACATAGGCTTAATTCTTTACTCTATTTTATTTTGTTACAGAATTAATTTGATGCATGTCAGTGTAACCTTTTTAACTTCATATTCTAATTATGTTTTGCAACTGGATGCCGGCCTCGAACTGAGTATCCGAAAGCTGAATTTTCTAGTTATGTGTTACCAAATTATTAAAAAAAAAAATTACTATTAGAACCATATTTCTTGTAAAGTCTAACTTTTTTAAATCCATTATTTTAGCCTTTACTAATTAATTTGATTTAATGTTTTTTTTTGGATAAAAATTTGATTTAATGTTGATTTATTTAAAATTTAAAATATACTACTCCCATTTCCAACTAGTGAATACATTTTAAAACTCGGATGCTTCTGGATCTTAATCCTGAAATCGAAATATGCGTATCCTATCAATTATTACGACCATAGCAAATTTTATTAAAGGAGATTTATATTCCAAATATATCATTTTGCAATTAACGCATACAATTTTTTTTGTGTTTAAAAAAAAATTAGGACGAGGCGATAGTGTCCTAGTTCAAAGTACGGAAAAATCTCCGAATTCTATAAGCACTTACAAAATATTTATATTTACCTCCCCAAAGAAACTAATAAGAGCTCGAACTTGCAACATACCAGATACGATATCCTATAATGTTTCACTAGACCAACTCCTTGGATTTTTTTATATGCCAAAAAATTATATTAAAAAGGGTAAAAGGGGTAGGATTATTAATGCATACATTTTAATTCCAATTGTACCAAGTTTCTTTGAGGATATAGCTTAATTTATTAATTGAATCATAGCTAAGTCATTTTGTCTGCTCCTTAGCTTGTAATCTTCCCTCCCCAGCATTTATGTCGAGACTTCCTCTGTAACCAAATTCAAAAAATAAAAATGAGATTAAAAAAAATCTTTTTTAATTCTCACCCATATTAACCAATGGAAATAAGTTTAGTTTCATCCTACCACTTACCCTTTTTTTAAAACTTTCTTCATTTTCTTTTTTTCGCCATTTTTCACATATCTTACTTAAATTATATCATATGCTATACTGAGTTTTTTTTTTTTTGGAAGGGGATACTGAGTTTTTTTCTAGATTACGACAGAATTAGATAAGGTTATAACCTTAGTCAACAATGTGATAATATTAATATACATAATCCTGCATTAATCTTTTTAATAAGACATCCAACACCAAATGCCCATGATTATATGTTTTGTTCTGTTCGAAACGAGATTGAGTCGTTAGTGTAATATTTTGAAATCAATTAAATTTCATTTATTTCGTTCAACAACTTCTTTTAGCTACCTTGGTGGAAAATAAAAAATTTATTTTTTGGTACATGGTCATAACATGATATTTAAAGTTGTAAAAAAGTAATCATTTTTGTAGAAATGGGTTGAATTTTGTTAATTGTCCATCCAGAATTGTAATCCGACCTGATATTCTGGAGCTCAAAATTTATGGAGAAAAAATATGGTTTGTGTGGGTGTTCATTGTTCAATGCATGTATCTATGATTTTCGTGACTCTTTGTATCTCTTCTCTAAAAAGAAATAAGAAATTCTTTGATTGCTTGTGAATGTAGGACGTCGCATTGGCAGAACCTAATAAGAAATTTAACACAATTAATCATCGAATAACTTTGGAGATTATAAATTAATCTAGTTGACTGAGGTTGTACAAGGCACCAAATTAGCTTATAAACTAGTCAGCTAGTTTTTTTTATACCAAAATAATAAAGCAAATAGAAGTTATTTAGTAAAGTAGCTTTTTTGAAAGAAAAAAGCTCTTTATTTGATAAGCTATCTGTTGTCAGATTTCAAAAATGACAACATTTTATATCTTTCAATAACTATTACTCTCATTTTCAGTCTTAATATCAAATAACCCTAAAAGAAACTCAATTCTTCATATATCTCTCAATACTAATTAATAATAAATTATATATTTTTAATTATTATTATATATAGAAATACATAAGCATGTCATTTTTCGTTATTTTAAACGTATCAGTTAGTTGATCAATTAATTTTAACAAAGACTTCTAAAATATTTTTACTCTATAGTGTATAAAATGGAAAAAAAATTCGATAATTAGATCAAATAATCATTAAATGATCTAGCTTTAGCATTAAAGTGATTACTCTCACCACCTTCTAGGAAGGGAGAATAACATCAATCCTTGTTTTTTTAAAGCAAAAATGATATGCATAGGCATCACTATAAAATCCAACATTTCAACTAGGTTGGTACCCTGGATCTTATCAATCATTTGCATCATATCATTATATTATTAATAAAAAAATTTAAAAAAAATACAAAAGAGCCATGGGAACATAAAGCCAAAACCAATTGAAAAGACAACATCATTTAACCATAGTTTTAAAGACCAAATCTATTTATAAAAAAATCATCTCTAATAAAATCAGGTATTGGCCAACGAAAGTTTGTCCAATTGGTAAGGATGCGGCTCATAACCTACAAGGTCGTGAGTTCGAATCTCACTACCGATGTGAAGACCTCGTTGGTGGGTAATCTGTAAGTACCTCTGTAAGTGCTCTTTAGCCGTAAGGCCTCTCCTGACCCTGGTGAGCCCCCGAACCCAGCTTACATAAACTTTTTCATATAATAAAAAAAAATCAGGAATTGAATCCCACCAAATAATTCCACGATGTTTAGATCCACACTCAGCTAATTTATCTGCACAATTGTTTCATTCTCTATAAATAAAAGAATAAATCAAAAATTGCATTCCTTTTGTAATAACAACACAATTATTCCAGTGATTTCTTATCCTCCGAGGAACCACCTTACTATCTTTAAAGGCTGCAACACTAATGGAAGAATCACACTCTGACCATAAAGTTTTCCAACCTTTCTCATTTGCAAACTCAATAGCCAACATTGCCCCATTTAATTCAGTAAATAAGGAGGATCTTGAACCAAGGTTTCAACAAACATCCCATCACAGCAGCTCTATAATCCCTATAAATTGATTAAATTCCACCACAAGAGGCAACAGTTTGCAATCCCTTAGATGCCCCCATCTGATTTACATTTAGTCCAACTGCATAGAGGAGACAGCCAATCAACTTGCTGAATGATAGGTGTTGGACTTGCATGACATGTAATTTAGAAAGCTTTCAACATCAATCCTTGTTTCCCCACAACCAATTAAATTCAAACTCCTAAGTTTTTAGTAAGATAAACAACCACCCTTAATCATATCTAACACCTTAGATGCCCCCATTAATTTATTTTTTTATAATCTATTTTAATAATTTATTATATTAAAATTTATAATATTAAATTATTATTTAAATTACTTAATACTTATAACACAGACCTATATAAAAATAAATTATTACTGTACACATTATTTTAATAATTTATAAATAATATATTATTTATAATTAAAACCAAAATAAATTTAGTTTATTAAAAATTAATATATTAAAATAATTCACATACTTGGATGGTACAAATGCCAGAAAATTAATTCACATATTCTTGTTTTTACAGTTTGCTTGTTATTAGCTTAAAACGGGTGAAAAGGGACATGGATGGACTCATTGCAGCTATAAACCTGCAAACTTCAATTTTATTATGTCCATGATTTAACCACATCGATTATTACTTTAATTTTATTATTACTTTAATATATATTTTCAATATTTTAATAATAATCCTTATATTAAAAATCAGATTAAGATATAACTAACGATTATATTCGTTTGAAGGATGGTTTTTTTCATTTTCAGGATGACTTTTTTCATTTTCAGACAAACACATCTTCTTAAATTCACTCAGAAGATTTTCTGCAATGCTCTCACCAGAGTTCCATTATGTTAAGATGACAGAAGGAGAATTTCCCTTAAAATTTTAAACTAATAATAAGCAAACTGTAAAAACAAGAATATGTGAATTAATTTTCTGGCATTTGTACCATCCAAGTATGTGAATTAAATTTGCAAATAAATTGAATGAAAGTATAATTCGATAATTATAAAATGATAGTAGCAAATTATATTTAAACTTAAATGAATTCGAATTAAAAATGCCAAATAAGAACCAGACTTGTATATTGATAAAATATTGTATCTCACTCTGAATTTTGATCAATAGAAGTCTGATCCAAATAATTTTTTTTTACTACTGTAATAATTGATGAATATTTATTGGTGTAAATTGTTATTGCTATTATTTTTTATAGCTCCTGTGATATTATTTGCTACTCATTATTACGGTTTTTTTTATTGCCTCTTGTTGTTTTAAATAGATACTTTATCATTAATGTCATCGTTACTCCCTATACTTATAGTATAATTTTTTTTGTAGCGTTGTTCCTTTAAAATTGTAGCGTTGTTCCTTTAAAATTGCAGGCATCCAATTTTTGGTTGGGGGGTCCAGCGTGACACACTGCAGGGGGAGGTGCCACTGCAGGGGAAGGCGCCATTTGCAGTGGCGCCTCCCCTTTTGACTTTTTTTTTTATAGGTAGGCGCCAACTGCATGAAGGCGCCATCTGCAGTGACGCTTTTGACCCGTCAGATTGAAAAATAATAAAATATGCCACGTGTTCAAAACGACCCCCTATTGATAAATCGTTTCAGAATAACCCTAAACTGATAAATAATTTCTAAAAGGAACTCAGTTTGGTCAAAAACCCAATACTACCTATAAACCATTTTTCACTTACAGTCATTTTTATTCGTTGATCTTATTTTAAACTTAGTTAGTGTGTATATAGATTGTGATCGAAAAATTACATTTCATACCCTCGGAGAGTGCTTTGTCGTGCTATGTCACTGACATGTCCTTTGTATTTCTTTGACCCCAAGAATGGATTGGATCGAAAATGTGTGTCTCCCCGCATTGGAAAAGAATGGACAAGTAAATGTTGTATAAATAATTGAGACTTATAAACTTAATGCATTAAGATTTTCGGTTCATGAAAGAACAATACATTTCATTAAATGCAAATCTCCCTAGTGATTGGAGAAGACGATAATAGATGGCAGATCAGAAATGAGGTATCTCAACTGATTTAAGTTAAATATACAAGAAGTTAAAGGATTGGAGTTCAAACCCTAATAAAAGAGAAAAAACTAACATAACAAGTTACATATGTAACATTTTTTAATCAAAAAATATTATTTTAATATGGTTTAAATTTGTGAATACAAAGAGTACATATATTATACTATAATATATTGTATTCATATAGTTTGACTACAGTATAATACAATTATAAAGTTTGAAATTTTGACCAACCTATGTGGCAATTTGATTGGTCCAAAATTTACCACATTAGTGGTGTAGTGGGTGGTGTAAAATTTGGGTGGTGCACCATAGCCACACCCATATATATATATATATATATATATATGGGGTGATTCAAGTGATATGAGTGTGTTATTGTGAGAGATGAGATGAGCTAACACATGAATTGTCAAGATTAAAGTCATATGATTTTTTTAAATGATCACATGACCAACAACTTTTAATCCTGACCATCCACCATGTATGGTTAATGACAAACTCAATAAGACATCCTCTCACTTACCACTATATTGGAGTCTTATCTTTTTAATTAAGCAATCATCAATATATTATGACGTAATATTTTATCTGAGGAGCAATCATCAATTATCAATATTTTAATTAAGCAATCATCATCGTTAGCAGTGACTAATATCCGTCAGGAAATCTGAGGAGCATACAAGGCGGGTTATTCCTTCCCAACTAGGTTTTCTTCATATACAAGAAACAGGATTCGAACCCCTAACCATTTACTTAAGTATCAAAGTCTCTTACCACTTGGATCAACCACATATTGATTATTGCAGCTTAATATATTATGTAGTGTTTATTTTTCCCTCTTAATATATTATGTAGTGTTTATTTTTCCCTCTTATTCTAATCCATTCGCTGCTTGATTTAAAAATCATCGTGTGGTTGTCTAATTTGAACCACGCCTTTGTTTTCAACCATGTTTATGAATTGCGTGGCTTGGAATTCTGAATGATTTCAACAGTCTTAATATTTAATAACAAATATAGTAATGCCACAATTCAAAAATATATATATATATATATATAATAATAAATAATAAATTAATAATAGCAGTACCATTAGTACGTGCATAAAACAGAACCCGTAGAATAGAATTGAATCAAAAACAGATGACGTGATGAATGCGTGTGCTGTGTGGTACAAAACTCCATGGCATGGTGCGACTTCCATCTTCAACACGCAAGTTGCAATGATGTATTTGAAGAAGATCAATGGATAGAGCCACTTCAAGCATTGATATTAAAATAAAAATAAAAATACTTTTTGACTTTGAGACACCTTTCAAATCTCATTCTTATCCGCTGAATATTAGAGGAAAACATTAAAAGGAAAAGACAAAAAATCAGAGTTGAATTTTGATTAAAACAGACAATCAAAGGAGATAATCAAAATGTTAATGGTAGTGGTTGTAAGGTGACGGTGTCATTGTGTATATGATTAGGATAATAATTATATCTATCATGACCAAAGCATGAAAATACCCTTTAGATTAATTAGATGAATTCTTTGGGGGCGGTGGTGTGATGCATGGCGGCAATATGTGTATCATTGTATGTGCTCTATTTGCCTAACATTTTTGTTGTTTGGATATCACAAATTAGATCAACCAAACCTGATTAATGACATTCAAAATCATGATTAATGACATATTGAATTTGATTAACAGGTACATCAAGATCGGATAACTCATTAACTATCCACTGAATTTTATTAACCAAGATTTTGTACATACTACCTCCGGTCTTTAATATAAGAAACATACATCATTTTTCACATATTAAATGTTAATTTTCAATATTACCCTCATTTATAATAAGATTTATATTTACGAGATATATCAACTTTCCATACAAGTGAGTTTGTTCATTAATTAGAATGGGTATTTTTGTAAATTTATATGAATATTTATTATAATTAGTTCATTTCAATGCATTTTCTTGTTTTGTGTGTTTTAGGGTTTTGTTTCTATATTAAGGACTCGAGGGAGTATATCATTAATCAAGTTGTCCTTTAATGAATTTGGACATCTAACAAAAGTGTATCTATTAATCAAACTCAATATATTATTAATTACGATTTCGAAACGTATGTCAATTTATGTCAAATTTCTGATATACAAATATCATTATTGTTGTCGATGAAACTGTCAATCCTACTTTTCTAGCTTTGATCCTTCATGCATACGCATCCACCCCAAAATATTCATTTTTGGGGTTCTGCCTGCAAGTCCAGCAGTTGGAATTGATCCATTTAATTATGGGTTGGTTGGCAAATCCTCCAATTCCCACATAAATTTGACCAAGCAGGCTAAGGTGGAGAAATTGCTGAGTCATTGTGAAAATTAGTCTTTGATTAGAAACAAACGCTAGCAGATTAGTTGCATTTGTTGCTCGTCAATGATGAGAATTGAATTTCACTACCTACCTCAACATCAGCAACTTGATGCTTTATGGCTGCAACAGGAACCCAATTCAGATTCCACATGGGAAACGAAAATGACTTCAATATGTATTTTACTTTTAACTTTTCATGCCATCCAAAAAGGAGAACATTGACACGTTGAAGGTTTCAGGTTGAGACCGTGTTTGATTTGTCAAGCTCATTCTCTTTACAATTTAGTCCAAACGACAACAATGAGTCAAATTTCTTTTACAAGCATCAATAAAAACAAGTTCTGGTGCTACTTATTCATCTGAAATTTGAAATCTGATGTGTGAATGTAATATTAATTTCAAGCAGAACTAACATACACGCCTTTTTCAATTTTGATTGTCATATAGTTCCTTTTAGCCTATACTATTTACTTCAAAGAAAACTCTGTTACGGTATTGCTTGGGGGAAAATGATCATTAGAACGCATGTCACGCGTTTGATGCCAATCTTATTTTAACGGGTATTAGACCTTAGATTATAGCTGCTTCAATATTTGAAAACATATCAAATCAAATAAACTGTCCAAAAAAAAATGTGATTAAATCATTTGAGGGTTCGGAAGCCAACCACTATATGTTACCACAAACATTATTTGAACAATAAATCTTACAACATTCTGATACTTGGTTAATGACATTCAAAATCATCATCATCATTACTGACAAATTGGACTTAATTAATGAAGCTCAATTGATGGTTAATGAATTATCTATCTTGATATATTCATTAACCAAGTCCAACACGTTATTAACGATGATTAAATTTTGTTGTCCAATAACATTAGTGACAAGTTAATGCTTATACTTAGTAGATTATGATCCAAGAAAGAAAAAAGAAAAGTTACAATCATTATCCAGGCAGAAACGGACATGTCCTATCTCAAATGAGTTGGTTTTTCGTCATATCAGCCTTCAAGAATGACAATGGTCCAGGCAGACAATGATTTCTGATTCATTGCTACTCAATCAAAAAATAGCTGGAACCAATTTAATTGGTCAAAAACCAGACACAATAGAAATTCTAGATAAAAGCAGAAACATGTACACCCATTTTCAGTCTTACATTTGCTACTATGAAGAACATAACTTGCTTTTGGAGTATAATGTAGAGAACCCCTAAAGTAAATATACCATGAACTTGTTACAGATCCATCAGCCCCACCCTACCAAACTAAATTCTTGAAGGAACAACAAAACATAATACCAAATTAACTACAGGCATGTTAGAGTCATCCAATAACACTAATGTCTGTAGAGTCAGCAAGGTCAGTTCCCAGCAGCTGTGTCATTCCTGAACTGTTCAACGGGTGGAGGGAGCAAAAGCCTAAGCCTACTTCTGTACCTTGTGATACGCCGCAACCGTTCTTCCCTTAATCTACAAGCAGCAAAGGACAGTAACTATGACATTGTTAATATATGATACATATTTTTTTTATCCTGAAGTATGGTGTATCCTACAAAATTATGGGCCTGCAAGCTTTCTAAAATCATAAAGTTTTTAGATTATATAAAATAATTCTTTTGGGATCCACACTCCATACAAAGGGCCAAACTGAACATAAAATAAAATGGTAGCCATTGCTCCAATACAGGATCAAAAGTGAAGCTCAGAAAATATGTATATGCTTGAAAAACAATCTATTTAAAAGTTGCAATTAAAGATTGTAACGGACCTTATAATATATGAAGAGATCACACAGTTTTTATAATGGACCCTAGAGAGAGATGCAGTTGAAGAGAAGAAAAAGCACATATGTTGTATCCTTGTATTTAATGCTTTGGCAAGGAGAAAACAGAAAGCTCTATACAGGTGTAGTGATGTATTACTATTTTTAGGATTACTTTGATGGGGGTGTTTTATAATTTATGGACACAGGACTTACATACAATGTGTACAAATAAACACGTGTACATAGATACAATTTTTTTTTTTTATGAGCATGTCCATAGATACATTATTGCTTATAAGGTGATAAATATGCCAAGTACATGAAATCCTTGATAGAATAATATTTAAAGTGCAGATATATATCATCTATAGTAATTGAAAAACCAAAGGTTTTAACAAATATTTTTATATATTTAAGTAATTCACTATTCTGTCTGGGTGTCCAGTTTCCAGCAAAGTTCATATGCTACGAGCTATAGTTATTGATAAAGAGAAAGAAAGAGGTAAACCAAAGTTGGAGGTGAAGATATAAAGATTATTACAAGATTGTCCAGCTGTACAATATAAAGAATGGTAACTAGATTGTTCATACACAGAATAATACCAACTTATCTAACACTGGAGCACATATATCATGTTACAAGCTTGGTACATAAGTAAATAATTCAGGGGCCTCCAAGAGATTTTTTGAGTACATCAGCTAATTGGTCATTTGATATGTTTAGTCCTTCCATGAAAGACAACATTGGATTGGATGCAATATGGACAGTGCAGCTTGATAGTCAGAAATAAGTGTCATCTATCTTGCATTCCCAAATTGGAGTTCTTTCAGTAGCTGTTTCACTCACACAAGTTTACAAGTTGCCATAGTCATAGCTGGCAACCACACTTTGTTGCATACTCTTCTAAGATATTAAGTTATCTTTATTAGAATATCTCTAATTATTATTATGTCTTTAGATATTTTAGAGTATCCCACGTGCTATCTTGAGATTTATTTCCTAATTTTTACCTTATTTAATTAGGACCAGAAGTTTATTAGTAACAGAATTTGTCCTTTGTATCATCTTATCATTACATCAAATCAATATCAATTTCAATTTCATATTATTCTAAGTTTTTATTCATTCTTTTCCTCCTTCCCTATCTAAACCATCAAATTCAACATGATATCAAAGTGTTACCATCCTCCATAACAGATCTAGTCACTATTCTGATGAGTGTTACCATCCTCCATAACAGATCTAGTCACTATTCTGATGTAAAGTTTTCAAAACTCTACAACTCGTATTAGCCCACCTATCTCACTGGGTCGTTTTCTCTTTCTAACACTCTCGCTCTATCTCATCAAAGTAACTTTCTCTCTCCCCCTTTCTCATGTTTGTGGCTATTAGTGGTGGTTTGCTATTGTCCATGGGTATTTCACCTCAAAGGCCGCCACCATCGTCTTGTCCAGATTGGTCGGGGCATGAAGTCACAGTGCAATTGAAGCCTCCACACAATGCCTCTGTCTATCATGAAGCCTACTACTCCAGAGGTGGCACATACTTCTTCACCACCACAAGGGTCTGCTCCTCTTTTGCGTCGATTTGGCACCGCTATTGAGCGTCGGTCCAATTCTGCGGTTCCTCCTAGTACTCTTTCTACCAAGCCCAGTGATTCCGCTCCTGCTTCGAGTCCATCGGCTTCTACTGACTTGCCTATTGCCCTCTGTGAAGGAAGGCGTGCTACTCTTAACCCTCATCCTATTTATAACTTTCTATCATATCATTGCTTGTCACCCACCTACTATGCTTTTGTCTCTGTTATTTCCACTATTACCATTCCTAAGACAGTTCAAGAAGCATTATCCCATTCAAGATGGCAACAGGCATTGATTGATGAGATGCGGACTTTAGAATCTAACCATAGGACATACATGGGTCCTTGTCCCACCTCCTCATGGGAAATCTATTGTTGGTTGTCGGTGAGTCTTTAATGTTAAGGTGGGTCTGGATCAACAGGTGGATCACTTAAAAAATCTCGTCTTGTGGCGGAAGGGTACACACAGGTCTATAGTTTGGATTAGAGTGACACTCTAGAAATTTTCTAGCTTTGATACCATATTAGAAACTCATCAGGCCATATCTCTATCCAATGTGGGACCCCAACACACCCCCATCACATCCAGGACTGGACATCTGGAGCGTGAAATTTGCAGGACTGGACATCTGCAGGTGGCCCAACGATTCTAGGATAGGCTCTGATAACATTTTGGATTTTGGGCTTGTGCCTAACTCAACCCCAAAAGCTAGCTTGTAAGGTGAGGATTGCCTAAGCTTTACAAGCACTACTTTAGCCATATCTCTAGGCGATGTGGGACTAAACACACCCCTCACACTCAACACAATGAAGGTGCTAGAGGTTGCAATGAAGGCAACCCAAACTTGCCGCAATTAAGGCGGCTAGGGGCGAACCGCAATTAAGGCAGCTTTCCAACACACCCCCTCACACCCAAGCCCAATGGGCTTGGAGCGTGGATGATGCAGGCAACCCAACAACGGATCTAGGATAGGCTCTGATACCATCTAGAAATTTGGGCTTGGGCCTAACTCAACCCCAAAAGCTAGCTTGTAAGGTGAAGATTGCTCAAGCTTTATAAGCACTACTTTGGCCATATCTCTAGGCGATGTGGGACTAAACACACCCCTCACACTCAGCACAATGAAGGTGCTGGAGGTTGCAATGAAGGCAACCCAAACTTGCCGCAATTAAGGCGGCTAGGGGCGAACCACAATTAAGGCGGCTTTCCAACAGAAACCTTCTCCCCAACTACAAAGATGGCTTCGATTAATCTCTTTTTAGCTATGGCTGCCATGAAGGACTAGCCCCAGTTTCAGTTGGACATTAAAAATGTCTTATTATATGGTGACTTATAAGAGATCTATATGGAGCAACCTCATGAGTTTGTTGTCAGGGGAGTCGGGTCTTGTATGTAAATCCCGTCTTGTGGCGGAAGGGTACACACAGATCTATATGGGGCAACCATATCTAGCTATTTGGCATGATCTGCTGCGAGGCATGCCACTCTGTTGTGCTTCGATGCTCGTCGTTAAATAAATATATCTATATTGTGGTTTATGTAGATAACATTGTGATTACTGATGATGATCAAGAGAGCATCAAGGCTCTCACGCAGCCCTTATTTTAGCACTTTTAAACAAGACTTGGTCCCATTGTGTTAATTTCGTGGGATTGAGATGGCTCAATCAAAGTCCGATATTGATAACTTTCAAAGGAAGTATGTTCTCGACATTTCAGATGAGACCAAACATAAGATTTTAAGCCGGTCGACACTCCTATGGATCCTAATTGAAGCTTCTTCCCAGTCAGGGCGAGCCCTATCCTAACCAGGGGAGATACTCACGATTAGGGGCGAAATTAAATTATATCGACATGACGAGACCTGATATCCCTTTTTTTGTCAATGTTAAGTCAGTTCTTGAACTCTCCTTGTGGTAGTCATTGGCAAGCAATTGTTCAAATCCTTAGGTACATCAAAGGATCGCCTAAAAAGGGGCTTGTTTACACAGACAGAGGGCATACCGACATCATCGGAGATTCAAATGCGGATTGGGCAGGAAATGCGAGTGATAGACGGTCCACTTCGGTTATTTTTTTTATAGGCAGAAATCTTATATGATGAAGAGTGATAAGCTAGCGTTGCTGCTAGGTCAAGTATGAAGTATCGAACTATGGCTCACCCCACATGAGTTCTTACGGTTGAAGCATTTACATCAAGAGTTGTGGTTCTGTAAGGTCGGTCCCATGAGGCTAGTGTGTGATAACCGGTCAGGTTTGTACCTCTCCTCCAATCCAAATTTTCATAAGAGAACAAAGCATATCGAAGTAGATCATCATTTCATCAGAGAAAATATCTTCTTTGACATTATAAAACTTCCTCTATTTGCTCCAAGGATCAACTTGCTGATATCTTCACTAAATCCTTTCAGAATCCTAGGAAATCATACATATGCACCACATTGGATGCATATGATGTATATGTTCCAGCCTAAGAGGAAGTGTTAAGAAATTATTATATATTATCCAGTTACGATATTATCCAGATTTTATTTATCTTTTATTTCCTAGTTTCCTTAGTTGGTAGATTCTAATCCCTAAAACTTTAGGGATTAATTATGTTGCCCTCATATATAAATATTGTACGAATCATTCATGTAATACAACACAACATTCAGCTTCAAGTATTTTTAAAGTGCTCCTTTGTAACAAACATTAAAGCTTAAAAATCTTTACCTTGAGGGGGAGTGATACAGGACATCTTGCAAAAGATTTGCTACAATATCATTGTGACATTGGATGATTTATAATTGTGATAACTTTGAATTTTATCTTTAATATTAATTAAAAGCAGTCCCTCTCAAGTCCGCTTCCGTTCACCAAGGAACAAATAGATCAACTATACACAGTCGAGACTCAAATTGTACAATCCCCTTCTTGCCCCATAGCTCAAATTGTACAATCCCCTTCTTGCTCCATTCCTCCAGGGATTATAGGAGGAAACTCTTGTAATCTTTTTCTTTCAATCTATAATATTGTGATTTTCATCCTATTCTATTCTTGGTTTCTATCAATTGGTCCAACTTGCCGGATACGAGGGGGAGAGCCAGTATTTCTGGAGTGGAGAAAGCACATAAGGTGGAGCTACCAGAGTTTGCGGGGACAGACTCCATTGAATGGATTGTTAGGGCTGAAAATTCTGAGGTGCAAGAAATCCATCTGTTCCATGAGTTGCAGTGGCCGTTAATGAATATGGAGGGTAAGGCGATGCATTGGTTTCATTCTTGGTTCCAAGAGTACCCATATTCAAATTGGGAGTTATTTTCTTATTCAAAGAAAGCAACGATGGCAGTGTCGTTGAGGGATTGACAATAGAGGAAGACAGGACCAAAGTAAGAGATCTTGGTAAGATGAAGAGGAATGAAGCAGAAACCGGGGATGACCCAATTGTCGAGATCGAAAGGAAGGTCGAAGCTTGAGATGCGCCAGTAAAGGCTTACTATTTTCAAAGCCTGGAGCTGGTTGACATGGCAACGGAAGAGGAGATACAAGAATCACCGCCAAAGTTCCACCCAAAGTTGTTCGTGGAGGTGGATGGGACAATACAACTGTGGGAAACTCGAAGTCCAAACTTGTTGACGGAGTGTATGAATGGTAGCACAACAATAGATGATGTCGCGTCTGAGATCCAGGTTACATGGAGTCTACATGTGTGCCCATCACCTCCTCCGAAGCCATCAGACACCAACCGACCTACGATGGCCCTTTTCGAGCCGGAACCGCCGGACATCAGTCCACCCGCGATAGTCACTAGGTTGTTATTGACAGAACCACCATGGATGAGTGCAATGGAAGAGTCGACTTTGACAAGGGAGGAAGATGGTGGAGTAGAATGGGTCATATGTAAGTAGGCCTTTTTACCAAAGTAACATTTTTCAAAACTATTTACCAAAATAACCTACTTTTGAAACAATTTACCAAAGTAATCTTGTTTTTGCCAAGCTGGCATTTTTATATTATTTTTTATGCTGATCGTGTGGCGTCAGTCAAACTGACGCCATTGATTGTCACATAGTAGCCTTTCATTGGTTGCTTTGTTTTACGAAAAAATAAAAATAATTTTGCATGGCGCCTTATGTTGCGTTCTACTCACCAGAACGTGCCACATGGCTCAGCCCCCCCATTATTCCTACACTCTTTCTCAAAAAAATTAAAACTAATAACACTAATAATTTAAAACAATACTTAAATAATATTAAAAAATATTAGTTGAATAACAATTTAAGAGAGTAATTTGTAGTTTTAATGATTATTGTTATATAATAACTAATAATAATTTTATTTAATAATAGTAATTTGCAGTTTTAAGAGTAATTAATAATAATTATTATTATATTATAATTATTGTTTACATTTTTTTAATATTCTTTATTAGTGTTACTATCTTTTTTTTAATATTCTTTTAAGTAATGTTTTTATTTTTTAGTGTTATTATTTTTAATTTTTTTAAGAGTGTAGGAATAATGGGTGGAGGGAGTTGCACCACGTGGCGTGTTCTGGTAAGTGGTGCTAGTTGAAATGGCGCCACTCACCAGAACGCGACACGTGGCACCATGCAAATTTTTTATTATTTTTTTCTATAAAAGAGCAGCCAATGAAAGGCTGCCACGTGGCAGTCCATGGCGCCAGTTTGACTGACGCCACACAGTCAGCATAAAAAAATGTCAACTTGACAAAAACAAGATTACTTTGGTAAATTGTTTCAAAAGTAGATTATTTTGGTAAATAGTTTCTAAAAGTAACGTTACTTTGGTCAAAAAGCCTAAGTTGGGTATCATTCTAAACCTAATGGGCCTGGCCCAAATTGAGACCAATTCCGATGGCACACAACGTGAAATTATAGGTGTCACCATTGAGTCATATATGCCCTCAATTGACAATATTGGCTTCTTTATTTGTGCTTCATACGAGCCTGTCCAAAGTGATTGGGCTCGTGGACCCATTGTTCTCTCTGAACAAATTGGACCTCTACTAACCCCAACTTATCATACCCTTAGAGGTAAATGGTGTTAGAAGCAACATGTACTCTGGTGGAGTGTCTTCAATTCTCAAGAGAGACCGAATGGATAAGAAATGTGCCATGGATGTCATTCCAGAATATGAGACAACTGAGTGCCAGAAAGATTTATCTGATCCTGGACTTGAATTGCAGGTAGCTGATTACAGAAGCTTCAAACCAGAACAAGAAGAGGATTACAACATGTATTGGCAAAGAACAGATATGTAGATGGGGAGGATGGTGAACTATCAAGGTTTAATGTTGGGGTAAGAATTGGGCTTGGCCTCTGTGTAGGAGTTGGAGAATATTGTTGGTATTGAACAAAGAGTAAGCTTGCAGGATCTCAGCTATTAGATATATCTAATTCTTCCCATGTTGTGATATGTGGGACAGAGCCAACATATAAACGACCTCTTAAAGACGTTGGAGCTTATTTGACCTTGTATTTGGTGCCAACTCGTGCAGACAGCAAATTGGGGAGCAATTGATTGCAATTTGCAACACCCCAATATCTTGTGTACTGATTTGAGCCTTGAGGACAAAGTTGTTCTTCCAGCAGCAGGTAGTGATAGGATACTGGGTTGTGGGCCAAAGCCCGACAAATGGGCTGAACAAGGCAGGGATCCATTATGGGATCCAAGTCCAGCAAACCAAAGGCATGCTGCAGAAATGTAAGAGGGGGAAGTTAGAGGGGAATGATGATGTGGCCAATCTGTTAGGAGGGAAGATTATAAGGAGAGGAGTGGGAGTAGAGTGAGGCAATTATTGGTATTCTGTTTATATGTGTTGCCTGAGGCTGGACAGAGGAATGTTCATCCTCTGAAGGAGCTTGCTCGGGGGATTATAGGGGGGAACTCTTGTAATCTTGTTCTTTCAGTAAATAAATTGTGATTTTCATCCTATTATATTCTTGGTTTCTATCACGTTGACTTTAATATCAATCAACATGGACCTTCTAAGATCTTGAGTCCATTTCCTAACTCAATAATCAGAATGATTAACAATAGATGCAATATGGACTCATAATTTCACAAAGCCTGTATTGCTAATCTACAACCTTCTATAGACTTGCGTGTTACAACTTATATTGCAATGTCTGACCACAAGTCGTATGTGGGTAATGAAATAAACCAGAAGGTGAAAGGGAGGGTTTAAAAACTTACCGTGCTCTAACCCTTTTAGCACGTTTAATATGCCTCTTCAATAGATCTTGTGATGACAAGTGCTCAACAGACTTCTCATCCTGAAAGCAGAGATGAGTATAACACAACAGATAGGGATTAATAAGATCGATGCCTTGGCATAAAATTGAAGTAAAAGAACTCTATTTTCAATGTAAACTGCATGATCCTATAAAACTTACAACACAAGTTGTGTCAAAAGAAGGCTAATTCCATGTAAATAAGGATTTTACTTTCACAAATTATTTGATTGCTTTAATATAAGCAGTTAAAAAGAAAACCAAACCTCTTCCTGATCGTCTTCATCTTCTTTCTTGTTTGACATATAACTAGCCACCACAGATGCGGGCAATGGTTTGGGAAGTGCCTTCATTACATCTTTCTGCTGTGGCTGACAAGTACAATGAAATATAAGAGAATAAATAAATAAATAACACATCAAAATAAACAGATGCATATAAAAAATTCATCCTCCTAAGGCAAGTCTTTGGTCACGGCATCCTAATCCTTTAACACTTTACTATGGCATAACTACAAAGGAAGAAACTAAGAACGTAATTACCGAGAAGTCCAGTTAGAGAAAAACAACAAAGATACAATCCTATTAATTGTTTTTTGAAACCACATATCAAATAGACCATCCCCAGCAATATTTAATTTAAGCTTATGAAAATAAAAACAGCATTAATTCTTAAAAACAGAATTTATTTTAATTCTTGAAAATAGCATTAATTCCAAACTCATGAGACTTGTGGAAGAAGACCCAGGGAAGCATCCATATCCAAGGGTGGTAAGCATAATTGTTACAGACAATGATGCTACCGACTCCTCCAGCAATGAAAAATGCCACCATCCCAGAAAGTAGGCCAATGAGATAGCTATTGAGTCATCCGGTAAAAAGAGAAGCAGGGCCAAGTCCATCAAGGTGTCATCTGGCAAGAAGAAATTCCGAGGAGTGAGGCAAAGGCCGTCGGGGAAATAGGAAGCAAAGGTTGCTTCGCGACACGTGAGGTTGTGGTTAGGTACTTATGACACTATTGAGGAAGCTGCCATGGTGTACGACAACGCGTCCATTAAGCTACATGGACCCGACGCGCTCACCAACTTCACGATGCTGCTAGCAGTCATGAAGGATATGAAAACAACTTTAAATTCTCCCACTTGCGTTCTTCAGTGTCCTTCCTTCAAAGATGAGATGCCTGCAAATGTCAGAAGTTCCAACAAGGTCAGCCCTTCCACCAGGTCATCCCATGAGGTTCTCTTCAATGATGGAAGGAACCTCATGGGATGACCTGGTCGAAGGGCTGACCTTGCTGGAACTTCCGACATCTACTGGCATCTCGTCTTTGAAGGAAGGATACTGAAGAACGAAAGTAAAAGAATTTGAAGTTGGTTTCTCATCCTCCGTGATTGTTGGCGGCGTCATGAAGTTGGTGAGTGTGTCAGGTCCACGCAGCTTAACGGTCGTGTTGTCGTACACTAAGGCAACTTCCTTAGCAATGTCATAGGTACCCAACCACAACCTCACGCGTCGTGAAGCAATCTTTGTTGCACGTTTCCCTGACGGCCTCTGCCTCACTCCCTGGAATTTCTTCTTGCCGGATGACACCTTGACAGAGTTGGCCTTGCTTCTCTTCTTGCCACATGACTCAATACCTTGTTGATGTATTTTCTTGGACAGTGGCATTCTTTGTCGCTATAGGAGTTGTTAGTATTGTTGTCTGTGACAATTATGCTTAACACCCTTGGATATAGATGCTTCATTGGGTCTCCTTCCATCGATCTCATGAATTTGGCTCAAGTGAGGTGCTGTGTTGGATGTGGTAGATATACTATTTGGTGATGAGGACTTTGAAATGGATCTTCAATGCTTGATTAATTCTTCATGGATTGACATGCAATATTTATTTGCGACTGCAACTGTTAGGACAGCAGGGTCATCAGCTAAGGGCCCTAGGGTCATGCGGGTTTACTACAGGAAGAGGCTAAAGGGGATTAAGGGTGGCAAGGCCTAGCTGGCCTTAGCTGTCACTTAGCTAGCCTTAGCTATCGCAACAATTAGCAGTTAGAATAACTGCCAGCAGTTATGCTGAGTTGGCAGTTAGTTAGATGCATACACCACTATAAATAGGAATTCTATAGTTAGAATAAGACACTCTTGATCATTTGTAAAGTTTCCTACGACTGAGATAGCTCAGTGGAAAGGGGAGTGCCTCTTGTGTGGTGATCATTGTAGTTTTATCATTTCTATAAAGAGAGTAATATTACCTATTCGGTTCTTTCTTCTTTGTTCTAGCTATTCTAGTGATTCTTGAGTTGTGAATTGTTGTGGATTCCTAACAAATTGGTCCGACCTGCCGGATCTCTTACCGGAATAGAAAATGGAAATCAAGGAGAATTCTACATAATCCTTGATGGAGGGAACCAGCGATCATGATGTTCAATTGTTGGAAATCAAGAAGAGTACAGAAGGAATTAAAGGGCTAAAGCAACTTCTGAGACGATTGATGCAGAAGCAAGGTTTTGATCGTGACGAGGAAGGGACGAAGAAACAGCCAAATGAGGAAAATGCAACACAACATTCAACCAACAAGATTGAGAAAAAATTGGAAGGTGATGGTTCTGAGTGTGGCAGTAAAGATTCACAATCTTGGGCAAAGAATCTTGAAGGGCTTGGAGAGGTTAAGCATATGCTTTAGTTGTGGATGAAGAAACAGGGAATTGAGTTGGAGAAAGAAGAAGCAGAGGCGCAGCTTTCTCGGGAGATTGATGGAAAAGGTCTTGACAATGAAGAAACCAGTTTTGGAGCAAAGAAGAATGAATTGCCCAATTTCAATAAAAGTGACACATTGGGTTGGATGCGGGAAATGCAAGAAACGAGTCACCAGATTTGCCATCAGAGGAGATGGCGGGTAAAGAAGAAACAAAAACAAGACCAGATGAAATGCCAAAAACAGAGGATGACCCATTGGGGAAGGAAAGTAAGGGGGAAGTCGGAGTTGAAGATGCAACAATCGTTAAAAGTTCTCAGAACTCAGATCTGGGTGAGAGGACAATGGAAGATTTTCAGAATATGCTTGTTGCAGTGATACCGAAATCTGTGTGGTCGTGTCGTAGCATCGAGGCAAGAATCGACCAGGACAAAGGTGAGCATGGGTGGAAGTACCATTCAAAGGAAAAGAATTCCAAGTCCCTAAGGGTTTCGATCAGTCTTGTGCCATCACACCCCCACCAACATCGTCAGAACCACCAGAGCCCCCGCCGGAGCCACCGGATCAGGACGCATCCATGGAGGAGTGTGGGTCCCTCGCAGTGGCAGGGGTTTGGTCATCAAAGGGTCTGGTCAAGCTTCCGTCGCTGGACCAAACGTCGTCCATGGCAGCATTCCAAATCTCACGCATGCCGGTCAGAATCCCATCGCTGATTCCACCGGAGTTGCCGAAGCCAGATTCGTCTTTCGCGGTGGGTGGGTCATTAGAGAGGACTTCATACGAGGTTCACACCGAGACGGGAATGGAGAGTAGAAGTCACGGGGATGAGAATAAAGAAGAAGGGGCAAGGATGGAGTTTCAGAAAATAGGGCACTTGTTTGACCCAATGGGCCAAGCCCAAATTACTAATGAAAGGAAGGGAAATTTAAAAAAGGGACAAGAGCAGATTGGGAACTTTCAGTGGGAAACCATCTTGTAGAGGCTGCTCTCCCAACTGAAGTGCTGGGTCACATTTCCACCTATCAACCCAGCAAAATTCTGGGAACAAGCGTGTTGAATCAACATGGGGAGCAAGGTCAGCAAGTCGTAGTGCAGTGGCAAGGCAAGACAGCAGAGGAAGCTACCGGGGAAGACGTCTCTACCATCAAAGGCCGATTTCCAGAGTTCAACCTTGAGGACAAGGTTGTTCAGGAGAGGGTGAGTTCAACCTTGAGGACAAGGTTGTTCAGGAGAGGGTGGCATTATTAGGACGGCAGAGTCATCAGCTGAGGGCCATAGGGTCATGAGGGTTTACTACAGGAAAAGGATAAAGGGGATTGAGGGTGGCAAGGCCTAGCTGACCTTAGCTGTCACAGCAGTTAGCAGTTAGAATAACTGCCAGCAGTTATGCTGAGTCAGCAGTTAGTTAGATGCATACACCACTATAAATAGGCATTCTATAGTTAGAATCAGACACTCTTGATCATTTGTAAAGTTTCTTACGACTGAGATAGCTCAGTGGAAAGGGGAGTGCCCCTTGTGTGGTGATCATTGTAGTTCTATCATTTCTATACAGAGAGTAATATTCATACCTATTCTAGTGATTCTTGAGTTGTGAATTGTTGTGGATTCCTAACAGCAACTTTACCAAAAAATGTTTACAGCAAACTGGTTGAAGTTTTTCCTGATTGTGAAATTATTATGGGATCTCATATGCACCGAATAAGCTCTCACCTTGAAGAGGCTTTATGACTGTCTTAAGTCCTGATGCATTTGACTCTGGTAAAAAATGCTCTGCTGCAGAACCCCATATGTTATATTGGATCCTCTTCTTTCCCTTAGAAAGGATCTTAAAGAGCAGTATGATGTTAAAATTTCACTGAAGGACATTAATATCAAAGTTGTAACATCTGCTCTCAGAAATGTATCATAAGCAAATGATGTTATCTGCTTGTGCCTTCTTATGAGCTGCTTCAAGAGCTTCTCTTGTTATCTTGAAGTTGTTGAAGCTATGGCACTGGACAGGAATTAGTTGCAGCCCGGTTCTCCAGCACAAGTCAAGGGAAGGCATAGTCTTTCGGTTCTTTAGCAAGGGTGAGCATAGAAGATCTTCCTAAGAAAGACAGACCTTACAAAAAGAAATTGAAATCGTGCAAAAGCTACCGTGGAGGCTTGGATAACCACAGAATATCGTACACTCCAAAGGCTGCAATATCAAAGAAAGCTTCAAGTGCACCTTTTGTATTTGTACTAACTAAAATTGAGGGCTGAGAACACCATATTGTTTGATAAGAAACGAAGGCTTGAGTCATTAATGGAGTCAAAAGAGAGGAAATTTTGGGAACTGAATGAAAAGGTTCTGAAATTGGAGGATGATGTAAAGCTTTTGATGAGTGTAGATGTCTCTGAAAGTGGTGGAAACACTGAGGGGGAGGAACCTAACTAAGGTTGATCCTCAAGAGCTTAAGGTGTTGAATGATATGGATGTCTGTGGCTACTGGCTACAAAGTCTCTTTTTCCTCCTCCTCCTTTTTCTTTTATCCCTCACATTCTAAACCTTGAACAAATGAAGGGGAGGAGCCCTCATTCCTTTTAGTTCCCAAATAAAAACCCAAATTTGAGTGTGTTAAGTGTCAAAAGTCTCACATCATCAGTTGAGTATATGAGTAAAGAACCATTTATAATAAATCAGGCAACCCTCCCTCTACGAGCTAGCTTTTGGAATGGAATTACACCAAATTATTATAAGATGGTATCGGAGCCTATCCTAGATCTGCTATTGGGTCAGTTCTTCCAGCTTTTGGAATGGAATTAGGCCAAATTATTATAAGATGGTATCGGAGCCTATCCTAGATCTAATATTGGGTCAGTTCTTCCAACTGCATTTCTCCATGCTCCAGATGTCAGTCCTGGGCAAGGGCATGAGGGGGTGTATTGAGATCCCACATAGACCAGAAATATGGCCAAAATAGTCTTTCTAAGGCTTGGGCAATCCTCACCTCATGAGATAGCTTTTAGGGTTGAGTTAGGCCTAAAGCGAATTTTGTTTCTGGAAAAAAAAAACAATTGGTCTGTGACTTTTATTGATGACCACACACAGGTTTGTTGGGTTTACTTGTTGGAAAGAAAATCAGAAGTTGAACAAAGATTCAAAGAATTTTTCCTGATGATTGAAAATCAGTTCCAAACTAAAATTGGCATTCTAAGGTGTGACAATAGGGCTGAATACTTCAAAAAATATTTAGGCACATTCCCAACAGAAAAAGGAACTACCCATCAATCAACCTGTCATGATACACCACAACAAAACGGGATGAAAAAATTGACATCTCCTTGAGGTTGCTAGAGCCATTATGTTTTCTATGAATGTACCTAAATATTTGTAGGGGAATGCTCTCCTAACCAAGGTTATCTTACATTCTTACGTAAGATCAAGAGGGGAGAGGAGATACGTAAAACACAATATCGTAACACACATCGTAAGATCCTACCACAAGTTAAATTTATAATATTTTTTCATATAAAATAAAAAGACATTTAACACTTCTGTTTAGTATACCATAACCTATTTGTTAGAAAATCAGATAAACATCTGATAATATCTTTTCATATCTTAGCATATCTTAGAGTATCCTAGATGATCTCTTAGGATTTATTTCTTATTTATATTTTATGATTTGATTCTCTATTTGATTAAGATTAGGATTCTACTTTTAGTATAAATAGGAGTATTGGGTTGTCTTTTGTAATCACAACATCACCACATCAATTCAATATCAGTCTTATTATTTGTTAGTTTATTTCTTTCTTTTCCTCCTTCCCTGCCTAAAACCTTCCAATTCAACATGGTATCAGAGCGGTACCATCATCCGTGACCTGTTCCGTCACTATTCCACTGCGGAGTTCCGCTATGTACGAAGGAACTCTAATCATCTTATCATCTTCTCAGTCAACAACAACAACAACAACCAAGCCTTATCCCACTAGGTGGGGTCGGCTACATGGATCATACGGCGCCATAATGTTCTATCATGAATCATGTTAACAGTTAAACCATTGGCCTCCAAATCTTTCTTAATAGTTTCTCCTATAGTTTTTCTTGGCCTACCTCTACCTCTAGCTATTGGATTGCCCTCCACTTGATCCACTCTCCTTACTACAGAATCTAAAGGTCTCCGCCATACATGCCCAAACCACCTAAGTCGAGATTCAACCATCTTTTCTACAATAGGTGCAACCCCAACTCTCTCTCTAATGCTATCATTCCTAATCCTATCACGTCTAGTTTTTCCGCTCATCCAACTATAACATTCTCATCTCTCGCTACATTGATTTTACTCTCGTGTTGATTTTTTTACCGCCCAACACTCCGTCCCATACAACATCGCTGGTCTAATAGCCATGCGGTAAAATTTTCCCCTTAGCTTAAGAGGTACCTTTTTATCACACAAAAACCCGAAGCCTTCCTCCATTTTGACCACCCTGATTGAATCCGATGGTTTACATCTCCCTCAATTTCTCCGTCATTTTGTATAATAGACCCAAGATATTTAAACCGAGTGACTTGTGGTATGTTGTGGTCTCCAACTTTCACCTCTAAGCTAGAGGTGTTTCGCCTTTTGCTAAACTTACATTCCATATACTCTGTCTTGCTTCTACTCAAGCTTTAAGCCATGTGCTTCTAAAGCTTGTCTCCAAGTCTCCAACCTTCCATTTATATCATCTCTCGACTCTCCAACTAGGACTATATCGTCTGCGAAAAGCATGCATCGCGGTGCTGGCTCTTGAATGTGCTCCGTAAGTACATCCAAGACCAAGGTAAAAAGATAGGGGCTTAAAGTCGACCACAGTGCGGACCTATGGTTATTGGGAAATCTTCCGTGGCTCCACCTGCGTTCTCACACTAGTCGTGGCCCCTCATACATATCCTTGATAGCTCGAATATAGGCAATCCGAACACCTTTCTTTTCTAGGGCTTTCCACAAAACCTCTCTTGGCACCCTATCATACGCTTTCTCCAAATCAATGAAGGCCATGTGTAAATCTTTTTGATCCCTTCGATATTGTTTCATCACTCGTCGTAGCAAGTAAATTGCTTCCATGGTCGACCTCCCGGGCATAAAACCAAATTGGTTGTCGGTGATTTTGGTTTCTTTTCTTAGTCTTCGTTCAAGCACCCTTTCCCATAGCTTCATAGTATGACTCATAAGCTTAATCCCCTATAATTTGCGCAATTTTGTATATCTCCCTTGTTCTTGTAAATCGGAACTAAAGTGCTTCTCCTCCATTCGTCCGAAGCATTTTCTTTGACCTCATAATCTCGTTAAAAAAACTTCGTGAGCCAACTAATGCCTCTATTTCCTAGACTCTTCCATACCTCCACAGGTATATTGTCCTAGTCCAAACCGCCTTGCCATTATCCATCCTTCTCAGAGCTTCTTTTACCTCATGCTCTTGGATTCTACGATAAAAAGTGTAATTTTGGTCCTCCTCTCTGATGTCAAGCACCTGTGAGCATGATAAAACTTCAAATCCTTCGTTAAATAACTTGTGGAAATAATTCTTCCATCTATCTTTAATATCTTGTTCCTTAACCAAAACATTACCTTCTTCATCCTTAATACACTTCACTTGATCCAAGTCTCTTGTCTTTCTTTCCCTATTTTTAGCAAGCCTATAAATAGATTTCTCACCATCTTTGGTGCCTAAGGATTGGTACAACCCGTCAAAAGCTTTAGTTCTAGCTTTGCTCACTGCCTTCTTGGTCTCTTTTTTGGCCACCTTATAATTTTCCCAATTTTCAGCATTTCTACATAAAGACCAAGCTTTAAAACAATCCCTTTTAACCCGAACCTTAGCTTGCACGCTTTCATCCCACCACCAGGATTCTTTACCCTTAGGTCCGAATCCTCTTGATTCACCAAGCGTCTCTATAGCTACCTTCCTAATCCCCTTGGCCATCTTGTCCCACATATCATTTGCACTTCCGTTTGCCTCCCAAAACCCTCCCTCCAAAACCTTGTGTTGGAAGATCCTTTGTTTTTCACCCTTCAATTGCCACCACTTGATCCTTGAAACCTTTTCGTGGCCTCTTCTCTTCACACTCCTTTTAACTCTTACATCCATGACCAAGACTCTATGTTGGGTAGTCAAGCTCTCTCTAGGTATGACTTTGCAGTCCAAGCAAATCTTTCTATCCGATCTCCTAATAAGAAAGAAATCTATTTGAGAGCTTGTCACCCCACTTTTGTACGTGATAAGATGCTCCTCACGTTTCCTAAAACACGTATTGGCTATAGTAAGATCGAAGGCAGATGAAAAGTCCAAAATAGACTTGCCCTCACCATTTACCTCCCCTAGGCCATATCCCCCATGAAAACCGTCGTAACCTCTAGGTACCCTCCCTACATGCCCATTTAGATCACCTCCTAAGAAAATCTTTTCACCTAGCGGTATTTCCTGAATTAGGCCTTCTATGTTGTGCTTTGTGACAAAGCTAAACATAGCCGGTCCCAAGCCCGGATAAAAGGAGAGGGTTGTGTTAGGCCATCGACAGCCAACGTAAAACTTAGTCGAATCTCTATGACATGGATCAACGACGTAAAAAAAATATTCTGCCATTTTTTCTCTCCTCCGTTGTATTCTTCTTTCCGATGCATCTTTCGTATTTCCGACCCTTGTTTCTGTCCTGTCAACCGCCGGCAACCGCGTCCGGCAACCTTTCTGGCCGTCATTTCTAGTGCCGAACTCGCCGGCCTATGCACTTTTCGGATCTGTTCTCACCTCCCCCTATGGACCACTTTTCAGCAACCACCTCGATGTGTTTGGCTCTCTTAGGATATGTTTTACTGTGTTCGAAAGCTCAAATTCTGCTCTACTGTTTGCTTCTCCAGTGTTTGTCATGCAATTCTTATCCACTAATGGATCATACCAGTGGCTTCTCTTCCCACCGACGATCATTCCGGTGGTTACTCCTTTCCCACGGATGAATCAGATTAGTGGTGACTTCTACATCCGTCGATGATTGACTTATGTTGGCTATGACTCACACTAGCCCAACTCATTGTCCTAGATGCTCTGGCTCGGCTCTTTTTCCTAGATGCGCTGGCCCGTCTTTCTCCCAGATGCACTAGCCCCGGCCCCTTGTCCCAGATGCATTGGTCTTGTCTCAGTCCCAAAAGTAATTGTCTAACTTAATTTCAATTTGAAATAATTTGGGTCTCCGATATTGTTGTTGAAGCTTCCAAATACGGTTTTCAGAAGTTCGGACCTTGCTGCTAGATTGCTTGTCAAGAAATTTCTGTCAGGCTGATGATCATTCCAGCTATCTTGCTAAGTTATCTTTCCTGCAACTCTCTCCGGTCTCTCCAACATTCTTGAGTTGCTTTCCAACCATTATTTTCGTGGAGCTCAGTTTTTTATTTTAAATTTTAATTTGAGGGGGAATATGCATTGTTTTTGTATAACAAGCTTAAAGCTTAGTAAGCTTTAGCTTGAGGGGGTGTGTAAGAAAATCAGATAAATATCTGATAATATCTTTTCATATCTTAGCATATCTTAGAGTATCCTTGATGATTTCTTAGGATTTATTTCTTATTTATATTTTATGATTTGATTCTCTATTTGATTGAGATTAGGATTCTACTTTTAGTATAAATAGGAGTATTGGGTTATCTTTTGTAATCACATCATCACCACATCAATTCAATATCAGTCTTATTATTTGTTAGTTTATTTCTCTCTTTTCCTCCTTCCCTACCTAAAACCTTCCAATTCAACACTATTAATATAACTGTAAATGTTACCTTCTTGTTCTTCACTTATTCCCTATTGACTACCACTCTAGTCCACAACCTACCTTCAACAAAAGCTTCAAACTTGTTGCAAACTACAAAGTCTTGTATAAGCACATATACACAGTTCAAACTCTGTTGCGGCAAGCATGCACACTTCGGCAAGGGCACAGACACATCACGTGGTTTTGGTTTTTAGGGGAATATGAATTATGAGCAAGCAATTTGAAACGTTTCAGTGAGGCTTCTTGGACTCTTGGTCTCTCTGAGTTTAGAAAGTCATTAAATCAAATAAAGGGGGATAAAATGGATATTTTCGGTGATTGAAAACAATTTGTGTGAATAAACAAAAAACACGTACGATTATACGATTTCACGTTCTTTCCCGTCGATCCCACTCCGAGTCGGCATTTACGAGTTTTATCTAGGATCTTAATCGTTCAAGCACTCTAAACTCGTAAGATCGCTTATGATTTAAATCGCGATCTTAGCAACCTTGCTCCAAACTGCTTGTTATCTAATAAATAGAATGTCATCTCGAGTTTTGAAATACAAGACACCTTTGTAGGTCTTAAAAAATTGTTTTCCCACATCTCGGATCACCACTGATCTTCCCTTGAAAGTGTTTGGTTGTGTTTGTTATGTGTACATTCCAAATGTTTTTCGATCAAAGCTGGATCCTAAAGCCGAGAAGTGTATTTGCTAGGTTATGCTTCTAATAAAAAAGGATGCAAATGTTTTAATCCTATCACTAGAATTTGTTTTGAGAGTATGGATGCACAATTTGTTGGGGACTTGATGACTAACCCTTTTTAACAAAAATTCTCTTCACCGGACTTATGTAATGGAGATAATTTTTGGGAAACTTTACCTATTCTAAAGGAATTTATACCCATGGTGTCGCATCCAAGTGTTGAAAGAATGGAACCTAGTTCTCCTAATCAAAATCTGCCAGACACTACAATATCTGAAACAAGGGGAGAAACACTGCCATAGGATCACAATCCACATCCTGAGTTTAAGGTTCCACAGGAAAAGCACTTAAATTTGCCAAAAAAGAAGTTACTGACTTCTTACCCTTAAGACCAATGAATTATTTTTCACAGCTTTTAAATATCAAAATATTTATTCAAATTCCATGCAGATAAAGCATGACTTCAATGAGACATCACCTTTATTTAGTTGAAAATCCAATATTTTCCATAAAAAGGATAGGATACAACTGAAGTATTAATCAAGTCTCCTCAAGTCAAACTTATTAGTGATAATTTGATCGCACACAAGAACTAAAATAAAAGTTCAATTATAGCAAAAGTTTGGCAAAGTTGATGCAGCTTGCAAATTATCAAAGAATAAATATAATTAAAACATCATTTCCTCACATTTTAAAGTAAAATATGATCAAACTAGACTTGCAAAAGAATATTAAGTCCGTTACCATTACATTTTTGAACTCAGAAGCAGATGCCAAATTCTTAAAAATGAAGTACCAAGATATAACGCAAACCTGGCTTTCTTCATTTATACCATTTCTCAACCATGATCTACAAAGTGCATACAGAGAAGCATCCTCTGTTATTTTGACCTAAAAGTTTGAAATATAACGTAACTACCACAATAAAATAGAAAAATACCGCTAAAGAAAGCAAAGATGTTAGCTCAAGGTACCAACTCATTGTCATAACCAACACTTTCCAACTACAGCCATTTCTCTATATTTTATTTAAAAATACTATCCATTGGGCTAAATATTAAGTCACAAAATTGTTAAGATTGAATATGAGGATAGATTGTAGGGCTTTTCAAATGAGCTTTTGTATCATGAACTTATTTTGTTGCACTAATTTGTTAGGCTTATATTATAACTGTTTAGTTAGAATTTAGTTTAATATAAAACTGATTCAATCATTTTTCTTATTTGACTTCAGGTTAATTGGGAAATTATCTTTCTACAGAAATTAGAATTCTTAGACCTCCCAATCCTTGCTTCCTTTTCCCAGTCTGTTGTTGTTCTCCTAAATCACTTTTCGTCTTTGTTATGCCCCAAGCCCATTAGGAAGGTTAATCTGCATGTGTGTAGGAGGCAAAGGAGGAAGGACGGTATGGGGATTTAACCTAGTGAGAATGACATGCCAAAAAAGCGGGTATTGACTCAGCAGGGAGACCAGCACAACAAACTGGACTGCTGGTAGTCCAAGAGAGAGGAGATGAAGGGGAGAATTATACCAGAATGTTAGGTGGGGGTAAAGAGGTGGTTAGACGTTAGAGAAGGGGATGAGGCAGAGAAAGTTTGGCAATAATCCAGGAACTTCTCTGGGCTCAGAAAATTCTTGTGGGGGGCCTCTGAGTAACTTTGTATTTTCTTTTTATTTCTAATGTCTTGTTGATTTCCATACTGTAAGGAGGTTTACCTCCATTTCCATCTGTTGCTGTCTTAATCCTGATACTGTGTAAGGAGGCCTAACTCCTTGAGTTCAGTCTTAATTCAAGTTATCTATCATTCTTTTCTTCATTCTCTCATGTTTTTGCACAAGTATACATCAATTTAACAGCCTAAAGCACATGATATCAAGGTATGGAGTTCACAAGAGGAAGAGCAACAAACAGAGTCACACACACACAAACACAAAGGAAGAGCATCCTATTTGCTTGTAAAATAAGAGAATGTGGGCTCACTCTTCTATCTCTAACAATGGAAAAGGTATCATCTCTGCTTCTTTCCCTGAGAAACACATCAGAGCCATCAATTCAAGCTCCATTGCCAAATGAAAATATGACAAAACGCCAAAATGAATACACTGTTCAAAAAATTCACCTTGTACTTGTATCTTTAATGCTATTATTGCTGTCAGAAATCACAGATCGAGGAGTAGCCTAAAACCAAACCAAAAAGAAAAAGAAAAGGATCAGCTCAAAAGAGTGAAGATAGAAAACAACAAGAATATATACTTTCAAAGCACGCTTATAAAAAAATATATACTTTCAAAGCACGTGACATCATGGTTTTAAGTTGCAGTTGTAGTTATGATGCATTTACCATAATTGCGGACAATGGCAAGAAAATGCAGCTGCAATTGCATCCCAGACACTATAAAAAACCGCTATATAGCTGCTACAATTGCGGTTGCAGACTACAATTTAAAAACTTACCATACATTGAAGCCAATTCATACAATTATTTAAATTGGCTACATTTATAATCTCAAAACAAAAAGCAAAAAAAAAAAAAAATCATAACACTTTTTCTCTTTTTATTATTCCCTTCACTGAACAACATGCCATATTTAACCCTTTACACAGGATTCAAAATTCAAAGCAGCTAAACGCTTCAAAGTTCAAACCTTTGGCTGTGCCGAAACCGCACCGCCCTTGACGGAGGCGGTGGCCGGAGTGGGCCCCATATGAGGGTACTGCAATGGCGGTGGCGGCCTGGCCAGATGCAAGGCGTGGTGGAGATAGTCCAAATGAGGCGAAGCCATGGCGCCAACGCCGTGGGAATAGCCAAGGGACGGCGGCGGGAAGCCAACATCAACTCCTTTCGGGGGGAAACGGCGACCGCCGCCGCGGCCGGAAGAGGCGAATGGGAAGAGAAAAGGGTGAGATGGGTTTGGGCCACGAATGGGGAGGGCTTGTTGTTGAGGTGGGAAGAGGGGTTGTTGTTGTTGTTGAGGGGATGGGTAGTGGTGGTGTGGGTGTGGGTGAGGGAGTGGCGATGTGGGTCTTGATGACGTGGCCGTGGCGGTGGTTGCGGTGGCAACCAAGTTGGGGTCGAGGGGCATGGTGATGTGTGTCTGTTTGGTATTTGAAGGGAGCTATTGAATTTAAAGAAGTGTTGTTGTTGCAGTGAGGCGGAAAAGGAAGAAGCATAGGTTGTTTGATTTTGTTGTGTGTTTTTGACTTGTTTGTGAGCTGAAACGAAAGGGAGGGAAAGGAAAGAATGTCTTTAATTTGCACACCTTACTTTGACAACATATACGGGACACCATATTTATAAGGTGGTATTTTTTGTAATTTTGTAATATTATTTATTCATCTTTCTAATTTATTTATCATTATTCTTATTAGTTTTATTTTTCCATCATATTCTTTACGATCACAATATTCACGATAATAATTTATATGTCTTTCACATACATCTGTAGCTTCAGCTTTTAATTCTTGTATTAGATTTCTTAAGCTATTTTGATTAGTTATATCTAACATACTTAGTCTATATACAAAGTTTTCTATATTTTGAGAATCCATAATTTTTTTCATACCCATCTTCACTTATAGATTCATCTATTTCTATTATTTCTTTAATTATATGTTTTCGTTCTTCTTTGCAAAATGTTAATTGTACTATTTGTTGTACTTGTTTTAGATAAAGTTCTTCTTGTCAATGTTGGTGTTTTAATTTATTAATTATTATTTGCTTACAATCTTTGGGTATTTTCATAGCTAATATACTTAATATTTCCTGATCCATTTAATCATCTAATAAGTCATATTCTTCATATATATATATATATATATATATATATATAATAATGATAGTCTATCATATTCAAAAGCTAATCATATTTCTTCCATGTAGTTCCATTCTACGTCTAATGATATATGTGCTAAATAATAGTCTTCTTGTCTATATTGAGCTTTTATTTTCTCAATTATTAATTGTTTACCGTCGATGGTAAGTTCATAACTAACACACTTATATTTCTTTCTTTGTTTGTTCATCAAACTCTGAGTATATTTTCATTAATTAATAGAGCTAGATAAATTACTTTCTTGTTTTGTAGTTTTTTCCGGTTTCTTCATGATTTTCCATATTTCTCTATTAGTCTTCTTTCAACCCATTTTCTATATCTATTATTTGGGTCTTTCTCTAAATAATAATCTAAGGTTCCTGTAAGGTTTCTTATTTCATTTTTAATTTCATCTTTTCTTGACTTAAAGTCAAACATCCAAAGCTCCTCTATATTTTTCATATTCTATTTCTTAAATACTGAGCTGGGTCTCTTACTTGATTCGATAATTTCTTAATATTTTCATCTTCGTCGGTTTTTTGTGATTCAATAAAAGTAATTTGTTTTGGAATTTGTCTAACACTTAATGATTTTGGATTATTTATGGATATTCCTAGTTTAGTTATTTCATTTCTTTTAGGATAATAAATTTTTCCTATTTCCTCAAAAAGTCTTGGTATATCTATTCTATCATTATTTCTGAAGGTAATACTATGATGAGAAATTGTTAATGCATAATTAACACAGTAAGTAATTGAGAAGATTTTATCTCCTGATCTTATTAAATTACTTCTTAAGAATCTATGTTCTAAGGTTAATGATTGATCTAATCTTTGGGTATCTAATGGAATTCCAATATTTGGGTGGACTTCGAATTTTAATTTAACATAAGCTAAATTTCCTTCAATAACTCCTAGTATTTTGTCTTTTGGATCAGTTAATCTATCATCTTTCAAAACTAATTCTATTGGTGAATTTATTCCTTCCTGATAGGTAGCTTTAATTAAAACATGTATGGCCCAAATATGAATATATCCTATTTTCCTTATATGTTCTTCCCTTTTTAAATTCCTTTTTAATTCGGTTAATTTCTTTTTATTTAGTAATTGTATACAAGTGTTTCCTTGCATTTCTGAAATGTCAATTGGAGTTTCATTAACTATATTTCCATAGTATATAATATATTTTTTTTATTAAATCTTTTCATTATTCCTCCAAGTTTCTTCATATTTGCATCTTTTGCTAAGTTTAATCCTCTTTTTGTATTTTCTGAAATAATTTTGGATCTATTAAGATACTTCCTTCATAGTTCACATCTTCTTCAGTAATTTGTAGGTGTTCTATATCATTACTATCAATTTTTTCTCTTTCAATTTCAGACATCATTATTTCCTAATAAAATAACTAAAAGGGTTGATAAATCATACTTGACTAGTATTTTTTCAAGATTAGCCTTGAATTCTTTTGCCCACTGCCGCTTCCGCTTAGTCAAGTTGAACGAGATTCAATAGCAAATTAATTTGGGAAATTTTAGTAATAAGAAGTAGTTTTTATTGATAATAAGTAGAGGGAAATACATAGGAACATAATGGATTCACTCTCAAGAATCCGACCCACACTCCTAAGGAGGCTAGCACAGTTCTCTATCAAGGAGAACTTCTCAGACGCTAGAGGTTTTTTCTGAATGAAAACTCTAATCTGCCTCAGCATAAGAGGACTTATTTATACACCTAAGGGTGCTAGGTAATTTACATAAAAGTCCTTAGTATCTACATCAGTTCTTCCATCATACTTTCAATAATTCATATGCTGGCGTATGCGCTTACGTCATTCTTCTATTATTACATCGTCTGAGTCCTTATCCTCCTGCCGACAGTCATTATTGTCCTTTTTTGCCACGCATCTTTCACATGCATGATTTCCATTCTGCTTTATCATCGAGCAAAGTTGATCGAGGATAGCTGGTCGGTAGTTCATTGATAGTCCTTGAAGCGTGTAGAAAGGTAGTTCAACATTCGTTAGTAATGATAAGTATTTTTCTTTAATTATTTTACCACTTGTCTTGCTTATAAGCAAAGTATGTGGTCCTTTGTATAATGCTTTGATGAGGGAATCTTTTCCAATTATTTGACATTGGGTGAAAATGCTTGCTAGCTGGTTGGCCAGAATTATAGTAATTCGGTATTCGTTGTAGTCTTCTCTGGTTGATTCATCTCTCAAGGAGAAGTTATTGTTGCTTACTCCAATAAAGATTAAATGCTTTGTGGGTTGCTTAGTGATAAAATCAGGATAGGCTGAGTAAAATTTCAAGAAGATAGTCCTTTCTTTTGTAACATTTCTTTTGTAATTCTGAACAGCTTCCTTCAGACTATATGGGAACAGTCTGATTTCTTCTGAATCTTTATTTAAATAAAGACATTCAATAAGTCCAAACTTAAACATATTAAACGTCAGTATTGATGATGCTCCTGGAGTAATTATGGCTTTAACTCCAAGTATATTTCGGTTTACCATGTAAAAACAATTAATTTTTTCTTTTTGAGTCTAGTTGGTTAATCTTTTTAGGGTTTCAGAGGATTTTTCTTACGAAAATTGGACCTGAAGTTCATGGTCTTTTCTGGAAGTAATTTGGTAGTCATCAATGGAAGAAGGAATTCTTCCAAGTATCCTCAGAGAAGTCTTTGGTTCTGGTGGATTCTTTATAGCTTCAGAAAAAGTTCTTGGGCCAAGATAAATTTCTTTTTCTTTACCCTTATTTTGTTTTTCCTAGTGATCTTTCAAAGCCTTTTCCGCTTTTTTTTGTTCGAAATCCTTTGTGATATACTCCAAAAATTTTCATACAATGAGGGGTTGCTTTGTGCCAATCATCATAAATTCCTGGAAATGGTCCATTGAAAATAGTATACCATTTTTCCTTAGTGATTTCCTGTATCCGCTGGTTAATTTCTTTCAAGACATCTTCTTTTTGAAGATTCTCCTTTGGCCTGTACTTGAAATTATAGTACTTCGATATTTGTCTTGATCATATCTAATTCCTTCAATTTCTGCTTCTCTAGTACTTTTTGAAGTTGTAGCTGCTTCTTTATTACTTCAACTGTTGGTTGCTCCATTCTCTTGATAGTATATCTGCAAAAACATTTTTATCTCCTTTAATATGGGAGATTGAGTAATTATATTCGGCAAGTTTCATTTGCCATCTAATCAATCTTCCTTGCTTGTAAGTTCCTTTATGGTTTAAGTTCTTAAATCCTGCAACATAAGTCGAATCTATTCGTATAATGAATTCTTTATCCAGTATATAGATCCGATGTTTTTCTAACATTCAGATTAGTGCTAGTGTTTCCTTTTCATGAGTAGGATAATTAATTTCACTGTCTAAAAATGTTCCAGACATATATCAACATAGTAATTCAATTTTGGATCCAGGGAGATTCATAACACCTCCCCAACAGTCATTTGAGGCATCAGTCTCAATAATCATTAAATCATCATCCGATGGATGGTATAGCTCAAGAAGATCCTGACATAAGTATTTCAAGTTAATAATAAGTCTTTCATCTTCCTCGGTCCATGATCAGAGAGCATCTTTCTTTAGCTTCTGCTGAAGTACTTTTCTCTCCGCTGCAAGATTCTTGATAAAACCTTCATTTGAAATATATGTTAGTAATCCAAGGAATCTTTGCAAATCCTTTTTATCCTTTAATTTTGTTGGAAAATCTTGAATTTTTCTTAATACATGTTGCTGCATACAAATTTTTCCTTTTTCAATTTCTAATCCTACGTAATTAATTTTATCTTGAGCTAGAACAGCTTTCTTTCTACTTAAAACTACTCCATGCTCAAGACATTTATTGAGTATTAACTCTATCTTATTGAAGTGGTCATTTATATTTTTATTGGTGAAGACTAATATATCATCAATATAAATATGACAAAAGTCTTTAAATTCTTTGAGTATGGAATCCATTCTTCGTTGGAAGATTCCTGGTGATTGTTTCATCCCCATTGGAACTACATTCCATTCATATTGACCATGAGGACAATTGAATGCTGTTAATGCTTTAGATTATTCAATTAATCTAATTTGGTAAAAACCTGATTTACAATCAAAGGCACTGAACCAATTCATATTTCTAATTCTTTCAGTAATTAAATCTTTTCTTGGACGAAAATATGCGTCTCCTTCAATGGCATCATTTAATTGTTTATAATTAATTATCATCATTCTTTTTCCTCTTTTGATTTCATTATGATTTTCTACATAAAAGGTTGGTGCCAAATGCTTACTTCTTGATGGTCTAATCAGACCCTTTTTGCTCATTTCTTTAATGTCTTTTGCAAATTCATCACCATCTTGTTTTGTATATATCATAGGTGATGTGATAGATTCCGGCAAGTGTACCGGATTCATTGCCAAGTTATAAAAAGATCGATCCCACTGGGACCGTGATCTCAAACCACAACTAATTAGTAAATCGATAAAACTGGACTAAGATTTTGAAAAGGTTTTGATTTTTGAAATAGGATCAAGTAACAATCAAATTTAATTTCGCAATTTAAACAAAACATAAAGCAATTCGAATTGGGGGTTTTCAAATTTAAATGGGTTCCCAAGAATTGGGATACCACAAAACTGTTTATGTTACTGAATCGATTCCTCTCCTTGTTAATTACCAAAATTTGTTTTGAAGGCGAATCTGTCCTAAATTAGCTAATGCTCCCTCTCGGGTTACAAAAGCCGTACCCGATTAAATCAATCCCTACTCTCGTGGTAATTGAATTTAAATCGGACCCCTTGAGTTTTGTGACGATTCGTGAATCCTCGAAGGACGGCTTCTAACTCTTGTGATTTCAGTCCTAAGCTCGATTCCTATAGATCCGATACCTAAGTTCACCGCTAGGTTCGTCCTTAGTGTATCTATGATACGCAAACAAGTGGTCACCGAATTCACGAGTAATGAAAGCAATAGGGATCGAATCAAAAACAAATCTGAATTAACCAGAAATCAAAATCAATACATCACCATAAACAAGTTCTGGGCATGGCCCCAATTCCTAGAAACTAGACTACTACTCAAGCCTTGCCATGATTGTAGCAAGCTTGGTTAAAATAACATGAACAGAAAAATCCCTAAGAGAAAAGGAGGAGGAGGAGAAGAGAATTTCTCAATTATTCTAAGGTAACAACCCACACAAGTTCCTCCCAGACTTGAGCCCCTAGGTCCTATTTATAAGATTGGGCAGTTTGAATCCTAAACCAATACAAAAACCAAGTAAAATCAGTTGCTTCAGATCCAAGGAATGCGCATCACGGTCGTGATGGCCATCACGGCCTGGCCGTGATGGCTTCTGCCTAGCACGCTGCTTCAATAAATGGTCTGTCACGGCCGTGACGGTCATCACGACCTGGTCGTGACAGATTCTGCCTAGAAGGGGTCTGGCTCAATTGTCCTGTCACGGCCATGATGGGCATCACGGCTAGGTCGTGATCAGCTCTGTTTGCCTGTCACGGCCGTGATGGGCATCACGGCTAGGCCGTGACAGCTTCTGACTTGTTTCCTCCTCTTTCAGCTTCCCTTGATCACGGCCGTGATGGGCATCACGGCCTGGCCGTGATGGGCATCACGGCCTGGCCGTGATCAGCTCTGTTTGCCCCCTTTTTCTTGTTTTCCTAGCTCCCATCTTCGTGCCAGCACCAACGCGACTAATCCTAAGCAATTTTGTCCTCGATTCCTGCACACAAGCACCACAAAACCACCTTACTCGTTCCAAGGCAAAATTAACTAATTAAACAAATAAAATAGGCCTAAGCTATATGAAAATGCATGAAAAATGTTATGGAAATATGAGGTGAAATCACACTCATCAAACTACCCCAAGCTTAAGATTTTGCTCGTCCTCAAGCAATAACTAAGGCCAGAAAAGTTAACCAATCGAAACATGGACAGCGAATCTAGAACCCGAGTAATGAATTCAAGCAACATGCATAATCAATAAGAAACCATGAGACAATCGATTTTAAGTCCAATTAGGAGCTTAGGTTCCCCAGACTCACATCTCTCACCAATTCGGGTACTCTTCTCACCTCATTCATGTGTTTGAGGGTATGTGACAATTCGCTCAGTTTCCTCAAGGAAGGTGCCCTACCATAAGCCTCACTATTAACCAAATCTCTGCTTTATTAATGAAAGCACATAAGAATCAAGAGGTCTTTTATTTTGGTTGTAACGTGGCCATGGGATTTATCGTTAGGTGGAGAAATCAAGAAAAGGGACATTCTAGAGGGCTAAGCAAAATAAGCAGTGCAAAGCGTGACACCTCATAAAATTCCTTTTTGGGCTTCAGTTTTCCACCATTCTTTTTCTCATCTTTTTGCTTCTTATTTCTCACTTTATTTTTTTCCTCATCCCCTTCTCCAATTTTTTTTTTTTAATTTTTAATTTTTAATTTTTTTTTATTTGTTTGGAGAAGGGGAGTTTTTTTTTTAACTTTAGAGAAATTTTTCCAACTATTAATCCCACAATTTATTCTTCAAATTACCCTTTTTGCCCTTTGTAACACTTTAAGAGGTTCCAAACTAAGCATTGTTCATTAAAATAGATCAATGATACCAAGAAAAGTATTTATTCTTTTAGGCTCAAAATTGGGCGACTAGGGGGGGGGGGGGCGCAATTTATCAGTCAAAGCTCAGGAGGCCAGAAAAATACCTAGTGCCTAAATCATTTTCAAATGTGTTTTAAAAAAAAATTTAAGTTTCGAAACGGCTTCAAGTCAAGTTCTAGAGGGCACAATCTAAGAGGATTAAATCACTCGATAACAAGGAATGGAGTAGATTTAGTGAGTACCCATTTTTGGCTCAAAATCTCTCATTTAGTGGTTTAGAATCGATGAGAGACCTAAATCTAAGGAACCATATGCTAATTATTAACTTTCAAAAGATCATCTCAAGCATTTTTCATTTTTAGCCTATCACACTCATCAAAAATTGGGTTCAAAATCCACTGTCATAATTCAGTTGGCTGACAAATTCGATTGGCACAAAGTTTTCACTATTGGAGGCATATCCTAAGCAGGGGCAGTTTAATCATGTGATTTATGCAAAAATAATCATAAATGAATGCAACATGCAAGAATGCAAAATTGATACCCCTACCCCAAGCTTAAAAACTTACATTGTCCCCAATGTAAATAATTAAGCCATAGGGAGGATAAAAATAAAAATAAAAAATAAAAAGGAACAAAGTAACTCACTGAGGTGGTGGGTGCTGGCTCAGATGCCAGTCGTAGAGCTGCTGGAGCACAGCTCTCTGCTCTCGCTGCTCCTCCATAATGCGCTCCTGGTTCGCTAAGATGGTGTCGAAAGTGGATGCGAACCGCGCGTAGGGGTCAGCGGATGACGAACCTGCGGAGGAAGAAGATGGGTGCCCAGACGGCCTAGCCTGCGGTGGCGGGCGTAACGGCCTCTCTACCCTAATAGGCTGGGGCTCCTCTCCCACCGGCACTTTCCAATTTGCCGGGTTTGATACATCTAACAGTGTGGGGTTAGGGAGAGGAATTGGGTGCCTGAGCCTGGGGTGTTTTAGGCAGTATATGTCATCTTCCTGGACGATCATCCCCATAGCCTCACAAGCCTGCAAGGAGATACGGGTCCGTCCAGGGGCGGCCTCAAAACCATCCAGATCAAAATTGAAGTGGTGGCATATGGTGGTGATGAGGCCACCAATGACAATAGCGCCACTGGAACTCTTGGCCACCTTTAAGAGGTGCCTAGCCAAGAATGACCCTGTGTCCACGTTGCTCTCAGGGTGGAGCATGGCCCATAATATAAAGACCTCGTCCTGGCGGACGGATCCGTCACTCTCTCCTCGGCCAAACAGGGTATTGGCTATGACCCTATGCATATACCTGATGCCAGGGTTAGCAAAAGCTGTGGACTTGGATGTCTGAGGGTCAAAACCTCTGCCCTCAAAGTATATTACTGACCAGAAAATATGCGCACTAAACTCTAAGAGGTATCTTCGGTCACCCCTACTGGTAATCCAAAAATCTCATTAAATTCGGCCATGGTTAGTGTGAAGTCCTAGTTGAAGAGCCGGAATGTGATCCGCCCTTCTTGGCAATGCGGCCCTTGGAGAATTTCCGCATTCAGGGAGCTTAGGAACTCCAAAGTAGGGCCAGCATATGCAGGGTATCTAGTGCGAGCGAACTCGCTCCACCCTATGTTTTGCAACATCCAATTGACGTCCACAGTCAAGCCTAGGGTATCTAAGCATGCATCATCAAGATATTTGGTCTGTACTATCTTCCTATTTTTTAAAGCGTTAAACCTATCTTGCTGAGAAATATCCTTAAAAACTATCCCATACCCATATGCATCAGTATCAGAATTAGAAGAGTCAGAGTCAGAGTAATTACCTAGGTTTGTGTTTCCTCTGCTGCGAGTGCGTGAGGCCTCTGCTGCTCTTTTCCGTTTGGTTACCATGAACAAAGAGTATCAAAATCCAAAATCCCCTTTACTGCTTCAGAAACACTGGTTTTGGTTAGGGTTTCAAATTGGGAAATTTTGAGTTTTCCCAAAATTGAAGGATCTGCCATTTGGGTGTTGATGGGAGAGGACCAGAGAGTGAGGGAGTGTGGTTGGTTGGGTGTGGGTGTGAGTGTGGAGGTGATTTTCGAGCCCTTTTGAGAATTGGATATGGAGGAGAAGGGAACCAGGGGTGGAGAGGAAGAAGAAGAAGAGGATTAGGATGATGATGGTGTTGGGCTGAAGGTGCGCGTGATGAGTGATGAGTGATGATTTGAGGAAGGAGGAGGGTTTCGTGGGTATGGAGGTGGAGAGGAAGAATAAACAGATGCAGATAGTGAAGTGGCAGAGAGGCTGCGTTTAGGTTAAAAACAGAGAAAATCACGCGTCACGGTCGTGACCCACATCACGGGCAAGCCGTGACGCTTTGTGCTTCATAAAAATGGCCATCACGGCCGTGATTCATATCACGGACTCCCCGTGATGGTTTCTGTCCTACTCTAGCTGCCTATCACGGTCGTGACCTATATCACGGCTTGCCCGTGATCCTTTCTGTCCTTTTCCCGGTCCTCACATCACGAGCGTGATGGATATCACGGCCTAACCGTGATGGACTCTGTCTTATGGGGATTTCTTGTCACGCTCGTTATGCCCATCACGGCTAGGCCGTGATGGATTCTAACTTTTAGATGTTGGTGCATCACGATCGTGATGGACATCACGGCCTGGCCGTGATGGACTCTGACTTTTCTTTTCCATCCTGTCTTCACTTCCCATCACTTCTGTCCTGAAAACACTTGACAAATCTATTAGTTTATGAATTTTTTTTCCTCTTGATCTTCTCAAATTATTCAAGAGTTGAATTCAAAAACAAATGAAAAAGGGAAAGAAAACTTGGGTTGCCTCCTAAGAAGCGCTTATTTATGGTCTTAAGCTTGACCATAGTCCTTTCAGTCCTTTGTTGTTGGATCTAGGAGGGGAATCGCAACCTCCTGCTCAAGTGGATGTTCTCCAAGGTAGTGTTTAAGCCTCTGTCCATTGACCTTGAATGTTGCACGTTCTTGGCTCCAGACCTCGACGACACCATACGGGAATACCTTCATTACTTTAAATGGTCCGGACCATCTAGACTTGAGCTTCCCTGGAAATAACCGCAACCTTGAGTTATAAAGTAGCACTAGTTCTCCTTCATGGAATTCTCAACGAAGGATATGCTTATCGTGCCACTTCTTTGTTCTCTCTTTGTAAGATCGTGCAGACTCATAGGCATCCAACCTTAGCTCATCAAGTTCCTGAAGTTGTAGGATTCTCCTTTCCCCAGCGACTTTCATATCAAAGTTTAGCATCTTAATATCCCACAAAGCTTTATGCTCAAGTTCGACTGGTAGGTGACATGGCTTACCGTAAATAAGTCTAAAGGGTGTCATCCCGATAGGAGGCTTGTAAGCCGTACGGTAGGCCCAAAGAGCGTCATCAAGCCTTAAGGACCAATCCTTGCTCGACCCCGAAACGGTCTTTTCAAGAATGCTCTTAATCTCTCAATTGGAAACTTCGACTTGTCCACTCGTCTGAGGGTGGTAAGGTGTAGCGATCCTATGAGTGACTCCATATTTGAGTAGGAGTTTCTCAAATTATCTTTCAATGAAGTGCGATCCTCCATCACTAATCACTGCCCTTGGAATCCCAAACCTTGGAAAAATCACCTTCTTGAATAGTTTGATTACGGTTCTTGCATCACTTGTTGGGGAATGAATGACCTCCACCCATTTAGAGACGTAATCAACAGCTACAAGAATGAACTTATTATTGCAAGATGAAGGAAAGGGTCCCATGTATTCGATTCCCCAAACATCAAATATCTCCACTTCTAGCATGGTGTTGAGTGGCATTTCATGCTTCTTAGAGATGTTTCCCGTTCTCTGACATGGATCACAAGCAAGCACGAACATCCGGGCATCTCTGAAAATATGAGGCCAATAGAAACCAGCCTGAAGCACCTTCGCTGCTGTCTTCGAGGCACTAGCTGTTAAGTCTCTAAAATGTTTGATATACATTTCCCTAAGTTTTGATGAAAAATAAACATTGGTTAATGATTTAATTAACCTTCATATTGGTTGCTAACCAATCTATTGAGTGTGCAGTTTAATAAAAAAAATAGAATCAGACGTCCAACAAAGTGAAACAAGCTGACGTCCAACAAAGTGTAACAATCAGACGTCCAACAAAGTGTAACAAGCAGACGTCCAACACTGTAGTGTTTGTAGCGGACGTCCAGAACACAAGAGAAAGAAACCCGCGTCCAATAAAAATATCAGAAGGCCGCGTCTACTAAAAAGTATCAGAAGGCCGCATCTAATAAAAATATCAGAAGACCACGTCTACTAAAAAGTATCAGAAGGCCGCATCTAATAAAAATATCAGAAGGTCGCGTCCACCAAAAAGTTTCAGAAGGCCGCGTCTACTAAAAACAACAGAAGGCCGCGTCTACTCAAAGTATCAGAAAAACCCATCAAGTGAGGTATCAAAATTATCCGTCTAATGACGTGGCACTTGGAGCGCGTCCATCAACATATCAGAAAAGACCGTCCAGTGAGGTATCAAAATGGTACGTCCAATAACGTGGCATATGGAGCTCGTCCATTAAGGAAGCAGATGGAGATCGTCCATTAAGGTCAGAATGTATCCGTCCACTGAAGAACAAGAGACTCTCGTCCAGTAGAGTGACCGAGACTCTCGTCCAGCAGACTAACTGAGACTCTCGTCCACCAGAGTAACAGAGACTCTCGTCCAGTAAAATAACTGAGACTCTCATCCACCAGACTAACAAGGGCTCTCATCCACTAAAGGTGACAGAAGCTCTCGTCCACTAAAAGTAAAAGAAGTGCTCGTCCACTAGTCTTTGGACTTGCTGAGTCCTTAATATGGAGCTCGTCTACTAGCCCGAATGAAAACTCAAATGACTAGATAGACGTGATTATTTTCAAGATGGAAGCACTTATCTTATGATCGCGAATTCTTTAAGGATTATCAGAATCTTGGTTCAAGAACCAGAAAGAGACTTGAAGCCTTCTCTCTTACTCAGTTTCACGATTATCAAGAAAAGTCAGAAGCTACTCTCTCAAGCAACCTTGGATAATTAGAACCAAAGACCAGTTAAAGAATGCTTCCAACGTTGTTTATTCCCTAGTACCTCTGGTCCTTACACAAAAAGGGAAGTGTACTCAGCAAAGTACAAAAAGCTCTCTGCTCAACTTTGATATGGCTGTAGCACAATGAATAAAGCCATGATCCTTCATGTTAGAATACAACCAACGACTCTATTGCATTAATGACTACTTAGAACGACTCTATTGCAATTAATGAAGTTATGCTTGAAGCCAACATCTGAGAGGATGTCTCTAATGGATCCTAAATGCTTGAAGACCATAAATACAGAAGCCATTGAAGATGAAGAAATAGAATACACATTGCATTAAAAACGCCATTACTCTGAGCATTTATTTCTTCATTCTTTTATTCTTCAATCATTTTGAAGTTATTACGCAGACTTTCATGAGCCTTACATTTAAACCACTTTCTGAGTATTAGTGAACGATCTGCCTGTGAGAAATTGTATTTATTACAAACCAAATCTCTCAAACAAACCTAAGTGAGCCTGAAGAGGCTAGGTGTGAAAACAATACTTGTCTTGAGCCTGAAGAGGCTAGGTGTGCAAATAATACTTGTCTTGAGCCTGAAGAGGCTAGGTGTGCAAATAATACTTGAGTCTGTAACCTTATCAGTTATAGTGGATAAATCTTGGTGCTGCCAATGACTGGACATAGCTCTTTGATTTGAAGAGTGAACCAGGATAAATCACCGTGTCAATCTCTCTTCCCTTAAACTCTTTAATTGCTTTAGTTTTTCTTGCATCTGTCAGGTGGTGTGTGTGCAATAGTCACCCGTCCATCCTGTATTCTTCCACTCGTCCAAAGCTAGCTTTCTGTTTGCGAAAAGATTTCAGCTTTGCTTAAATTCTGATAAACACAATTCAACCCCCCTTCTCATGTTTATAGTTGTCTATTTCAGTTGGTATCAGAGCTCAGCCTCTAGGTTGAGCATCTAACAGTGTAGAGGTAAAAGGTCCTGAAGAATAGACATGACGGCTGGAGCCAGTACAAGTGGAAGTCATCAGACTGAAGGAACCTCCCTAACCAGACCTCCTTACTTCAATGGAGAAAATTACAACTACTGGAAAGATAGATTTCAGTGGTTTATTCTATCCACAAACTCTGATATTTGGGATGCTATCACAGATGGTCCATTCATTCCCAAGAATGATGATAACACTGACAAACCAAAAGCACAATGGACTGCTGCAGAAAAATCAAAATGGGAGCTGAACCACAAAGCCAGATACAACATCATTTGTGCTCTCAGTCCGGAGGAGTTTGAGAAGGAATGTGCCTGTGACTCTGCAAAAGAAATATGGGACACCTTAGCTGTCACACATGAAGGAACAACAAAGGTCAAAGAGTCAATGATTGCCATACTTGTTAGAAAGTATGAACTATTCATCATGGAGGAATGAGAATCTGTTGCTCGGATGATAGGAAGATTTCAAACTATCATCAACAGTTTAAAATCTCTTGGCAAAGTCTATACCAATGCTGAGAAGGTTGGTAAGATTTTGAGAAGTCTACCTAAACAGTGGATACCTTTGGTCACTGCTATCTCCCAACTCACTACCTTGACTATGGATGAACTTCTTGGAACACTCACTGTGCATGAGCAAGAACTTGGAGATGAAGCTGCACCAAAGAAGGGCAAGTCAATTGCTCTGAAAGCTGATCAAAAGTCAGCAAAAGGTTCCAAGGCTTTGAAGGCAGATGAGTCATCCAAAGGATATCGACCTATCGTAACTCGAGGATTCGAGAGTGATGAAGAGTTGTCTCTCCCGACCAGGGAAGATAAAGCTTCTCCTACGAGAAAAAGAAGTTCGGGAGGGATAGGCTATTCAGAAGGTCCAACAAGGACAAGAACTTCAAAGAATCCACCTCAATGCATAAAAGTCCAATTGTTTGCTATGAGTGCAAAAAGCCCGGTCACTTCAAGGCTGAATGTCCTCAACTCAAGAAGGCCCCTTTTAAGAAATTCTTCAAGAAAAAGAAGAAAGGAATGATGGCTACTTGGGAGGATCTGGAGTAAACATCTTCTGATGAAGAAACTGAGGAAGAAGCCAATCTCTGTTTGATGGCCAACACTGAATCAAACTCTGATGATGAGGTACATCCTGACTATGAGGAATTACTTGATGCTTATGAGGAGTTGTTGGAGGAATCCAACTGCTTATCTAAAGCCTTCAAATCCCTCAAGAGAAAGTATGTAAAGCTCACCAGTGAGCATAAACAGAAATCTCAAGAGTGCGAGAAGTCAAGCAAAGAGAATGAAGAGTCAAGACTGAAAAGTCTAATGAAGCTAATATTTCAAGTGAAACATCACCATCTGAAGAAGTTGAAAAACTTCAACAGAAAGTGGAAGAGCTCACTTCTGATCTTGCCAAATTTGTTAATGGTAGAGACAATCTGACTAAGCTACTTGGCATTCAGAAGCACTCTCTTAACAAAGAAGGTATTGGATATGTCCATCAGACACATCATAAAGTATCAACTAAAGCTTCTAAAGTATATGTTAAGTCAACTGTAACCAAATCAACACCTATTTGTAACTTCTGTGGAAAAACTGGGCATGTTATGTCTAAGTGTATCCATAAGAAGAGAAGGAAGTCTTCTGACACTCCTAGAACTAATGTAAAATGACCCGAAAAAAATATGGGTACCTAAAGATCAAATAATTTTTGTTGCGATGTCCTCAACAGACAAAGAAAACACCACCGCTGGTACTGGACAATGGGTCGCCGCGACATATGACAGGAGAAAGGTCTATGTTCATAGACCTCCAACTTAAGAAAGGAGGACACGTTGCCTTCGGAGGAAATCAGAAAGGGAAAGTTATAGGTATTGGTACTATTGGTGGTAAACCCCCTCTTCCCTCTATATCTAATGTTCTTATGGTTAAAGGATTAAGACACAATTTGCTTAGCATAAGTCAATTATGTGATAGTGGTTTTGATGTTTCCTTTACCAAGGATGTATGCATAGTTAAAGACTGTAGTGGCAAAACCTTCTTTTCAGCTAAAAGGCAACAAAATCTTTATAAGATTGAACTGTCTGATCTCTCGGATCAAAGTGTAACCTGTCTGATGTCTAAAGAGGATGAAAGATGGTTATGGCATAAGAAACTAGGACATGCTATTATGAAACTAATTTCTGAATTAAAAAGGAATAATCTCGTGAGAGGATTGCCTGATATTAGCTTTAAGAAAGATGTCTTGTGTTATGCATGTCAGAGAGGTAAACAGATAAAATCAAGTTTCAAATCTAAAAACCAAGTATCAACCTCTAGACCTCTTCAGTTGTTACACATGGATCTGTTTGGACCAGATAGTGTTGCCAGCCTGACTGGAAGAAAATATGGATTTGTCATAGTTGATGACTATTCTAGGTACACATGGGTACTCTTCCTAACACACAATGATGAGTCTTTTAAGGTTTTCTCAGTATTCTGCAAAAGAGTACAAAATGAGCAGGGTTTCTGTATTTCTACCCTTAGAAGTGATCATGGGGGAGAATTTGAAAATGAGCAGTTTAGACAGTTCTGTGAGGAGAATGGAATCTCTCACAATTTCTCTGCACCTAGAACTCCACAAAGAAATGGAGTGGTTGAGAGAAAGAACAGATCTCTGCAAGAGATGGCTAGATCTATGCTCAATGAAAATAATCTCCCTAAGTACTTCCGGCGGAGTGTAAACACTGCTTGCTATGTACAAAACAGAATACTTATTAGGCCTTTTCTAAAAAGGACTCCTTATGAATTGTGGAAAGGAAAAAGCCCCAACATATCTTATCTTCATGCTTTTGGATGTGAATGTTTTATTCTGAATACCAAAGATAATATTGGAAAATTTGATTCTAAGGTAGATAAAGGTATTTTCGTAGGTTATTCTGAAAAGTCCAAGGCTTTTAGAGTTTACAATTCAAGATCTTGTATTATTGAAGAATCTGTTCATGTTAAATTCAATGACGGATTAAAGACTGATAAAGAACTATCAGATCTAGAAGATGATCTTGCAGGTCTTGATAAAAACAAGCCAGAAAGTCAACAACCAGATCTAACCAAAATGCAACTCGTGCCTCGAGGTTGAAAGACAAGTGGAAGCAGACCGGTCAATGAGACAAGTCAAGATCTTCATGATGATCTCAAAAGGGATTGGAAGTTCAACACTCATCATCCTAAGGATCGTATTATTGGAAATCCTTCTGAAGGAGTAAGAACCAGATCCACATTAAGAGAATCAAGCAATGTGGCCTTTATTTCAGATTTGGAGCCTAAACGCATTGAAGAAGCTCTTGAGGATGAAAGCTGGATTGTTGCTATGCAAGAAGAACTTAACCAGTTCACCATAAATGATGTCCGGACTCTTGTCTCTAAGCCTAAAAACAAGTCAGTTATTGGAACAAGATGGGTCTTCAGAAACAAATTAGATGAAGATGGTAAAGTTGTCAGAAATAAAGCAAGGTTAGTAGCTCAAGGCTATAACCAACAAGAAGGTATTGATTATACTGAAACCTTTGCACTTGTAGCTAGAATAGAAGCCATACACATTTTAATGTCATATGTTGCACAACACCAAATTATCCTATTTCAAATGGATGTAAAAAGTGCTTTTCTAAATGGTATAATTGAAGAAGAAGTGTATGTTAAACAACCCCCTGGTTTTGAGGATACTGATAAACCAGATCATGTTTTCAAACTTAAAAAGGCATTATATGGTTTGAAACAAGCACCTAGAGTATGGTATGATAGACTCAGTTCTTTTCTCATGCATAATAGTTTTACTAGAGGACAAGTAGACACTACTCTATTCAAAAAATGCTCTAAAGAGAACTTTATTATAGTTCAAATATATGTTGATGATATTGTTTTTGGAGCAACTAATGAAAATCTTTGCAAGGAATTTTCAAATCTAATGCAAGCTGAATTTGAGATGAGCATGATGGGAGAATTGAAGTTCTTCCTTGGATTACAAATCAAGCAGACAAGTGATGGAATTTACATTCATCAACAAAAATATACCAAGGAGATACTCAAGAAATACAAAATGGAAAATGCAAAGCTCATGAAAACCCCTATGCAACCCAATGCAAAACTAAGCAAAGATGATGAAGGTAAAAAGGTAGATCAAACTGTCTACAGAGGTATGATTGGCTCTCTACTCGTTTCTTAACTTCAAGCAGACCTGACATTCAATTTAGTGTCTGTATGTGTGCTAGATTCCAATCTGATCCTAGAGAATCTCATCTTAAGGCTGTAAAAAGAATATTTAGATATTTTCTTGGAACTACTAATCTTGGTTTGCTGTATTTAAGATCAAAAGAATACATATTAGTGGGATATTGTGATGCTGATTTTGCTGGAGACAGAATAGAAAGAAAGAGCACCAGTGGAGGTTGCCACTTCATTGGAGCAAGTTTAGTCTCATGGTCAAGCAAGAGGCAGACAACCATTGCCTTGTCTACTACTGAAGCAGAATACATCTTTGCTGCTAGTTGTTGTTCTCAACTCTTATGGGTAAAACATCAACTTGAGGATTACTCTCTTTATGAACATAACATATCTGTATGGTGTGATAATTCCAGTGCTATATGCTTAACGAAAAATCCAATTCAGCATTCTAAGGCTAAGCATATTGAAATCAAACATCATTTCATTAGGGATTATGTTCAAAAAGCCATCTTTGATATTAAGTTTGTTAAAACTGAAAATCAATGGGCTGATATTTTCACTAAACCCCTCGCTGAAGAAAGGTTTTTATTTATTAGAGATAATCTAAACATGCATTGCATTGTTGAATGACATGTCTGAATGTTAAGCTGTCTGTGATAAATCTGTCATTACTCCTATATACATGTTCTTTCAACTAAGCATTAGTTCAGGGGGAGTAATGATACAATAGTTTAAGTGGAGTATGTTTAACCCTTTTTGATAAAACACATAAATAAAACTTGATAACCCTTTTTGATGTTGACAAAAGGGGGAGAAATGGAGAAATGAATAGGGAGAATGGTGGGAGAAATAGAATGGGAGAATGAATATGATATATATGACCTGTTCACTTAAGAAAACTTCAACGAAAGGGAGAAATGAATAAGGAGAATGGTGGGAGAAATAGAATGGGAGAATGAATATGATATGACCTGTTCACTTAAGAAAATTTCAACCTGTCTATATATGCTATTTTCATTGTTGATATTTTCTGAGGTTCATTAAATCATCTCAATGTTTGTCATCATCAAAAAGGGGAAGATTGTTAAGTCTCTAAAATGTTTGATATGCATTTCCCTAAGTTTTGATGAAAAATAAACATTGGTTAATGATTTAATTAACCTTCATATTGGTTGCTAACCAATCTATTGAGTGTGCAAATTAATAAAAAAATAGAATCAGACGTCCAACAAAGTGAAACAAGCAGACATCCAACAAAGTGTAACAATCAGACGTCCAACAAAGTGTAACAAGCAGACGTCCAACACTGTAGTGTTTGTAGCGGACGTCCAAAACACAAGAGAAAGAAACCCACGTCCAATAAAAATATTAGAAGGCCGCGTCTACTAAAAAGTATCAGAAGGCCGCATCTAATAAAAATATCAGAAGGCCGCGTCCACCAAAAAGTTTCAGAAGGCTGCGTCTACTAAAAACAACAGAAGGTCGTGTCTACTCAAAGTATCAGAAAAACCCGTCCAGTGAGATATCAAAATTATTCGTCCAATGACGTGGCACTTGGAGTGCGTCCATCAACATATCAGGAAAGACCGTCCAGTGAGGTATCAAAATGGTCCGTCCAATAACGTGGCATATGGAGCTCGTCCATTAAGGAAACAGATGGAGATCGTCCATTAAGGTCAGAATGTATCCGTCCACTGAAGAACAAGAGACTCTCGTCCAGTAGAGTGACTGAGTCTCTCGTCCAGCAGACTAACTGAGACTCTCGTCCACCAGAGTAACTGAGACTCTCGTCCAGTAAAATAACTGAGACTCTCGTCCACCAGACTAACAGAGGCTCTCGTCTACTAAAGGTGACAGAAGCTCTCGTCCACTAAAAGTAACAGAAGTGCTCGTCCACTAAAGGTGACAGAAGTGCTCGTCCACTAGTCCTTGGACTTGCTGAGTCCTTAATATGGAGCTCGTCTACTAGCCCGAATGAAAACTCAAATGACTAGATAGACGTGATTATTTTCAAGATGGAAGCACTTATCTTATGATCGCGAATTCTTTAAGGATTATCAGAATCTTGGTTCAAGAACCAGAAAGAGACTTGAAGCCTTCTCTCTTACTCAGTTTCACGATTATCAAGAAAAGTCAGAAGCTACTCTCTCAAGCAACCTTGGATAATCAGAACCAAAGACCAGTTAAAGAATGCTTCCAACGTGCTTTATTCCCTAGTACCTCTGGTCCTTACACAAAAAGGGAAGTGTACTCAGTAAAGTACAAAAAGCTCTCTGCTCAACTTTGATATGGCTGTAGCACAATGAATAAAGCCATGATCCTTCATGTTAGAATACAACCAACGACTCTATTGCATTAATGACTACTCAGAACGACTCTATTGCAATTAATGAAGTTATGCTTGAAGCCAACATCTGAGAGGATGTCTCTAACGGATCCTAAATGCTTGAAGACCATAAATACAGAAGCCATTGAAGATGAAGAAATAGAATACACATTGCATTTATTTCTTCATTCTTTTATTCTTCAATCATTTTGAAGTTATTACGCAGACTTTCCTGAGCCTTACATTTAAATCACTCTGAGTGTTAGTGAAAGATCTGCCTGTGAGAAATTGTATTTATTACAAACCAAATCTCTCAAACAAACCTAAGTGAGCCTGAAGAGGCTAGGTGTGAAAACAATACTTGTCTTGAGCCTGAAGAGGCTAGGTGTGCAAATAATACTTGTCTTGAGCCTGAAGAGGCTAGGTGTGCAAATAATACTTGAGTCTGTAACCTTATCAGTTATAGTGGATAAATCTTGGTGCTGCCAAGGACTGGACGTAGCTCTTTGATTTGAAGAGTTAACCAGGATAAATCACCGTGTCAATCTCTCTTCCCTTAAACTCTTTAATTGCTTTAGTTTTTCTTGCATCTGTCAGGTGGTGTGTGTGCAATAGTCACCCGTTCATCCTGTATTCTTCCACTCGTCCAAAGCTAGCTTTCTGTTTGCGAAAAGATTTCAGCTTTGCTTAAATTCTGATAAACACAATTCAACCCCCATTCTCGTGTTTGTAGTTGTCTATTTCACTAGCATGTCCCCAATAAGATGAGGAATGACAACAACTCAAGATACTTGGAACCTCAGCTTACGAAATACACCTTCTGTATAAATTATCCGCACACTTGCGGAAAATGTAAGGCTCATCCCATACGTAGTTCTTGAGATCAGAAAAGAACTTCTTCTTTTGTTGATAATTGAGCTCTGGTGGTAGAATCCCACATACAAAGGAATTCACAAAGTCTGCATACCATGGAGCTTCCTCTTCCAAGATGGCAAACAGTTGCTCATCGGGGAAAGAATCATATATCGGCAGGTTGTCCTTCTCATGTTCAAATGGTTCAAGTCTGGATAAATGGTCCGCAACTAAGTTCTCCATACCTTTCCGGTCTCGAACTTCCAAATCGAATTCTTGCAGAAGTAGAATCCATCGGATGAGTCTCGGCTTTGCTTCCTTCTTAGTCATGAGGTGCCTTAGTGCGTAGTGGTCAGTGTACACCATGACTTTAGACCCCACGAGGTATGATCTGAATTTCTCGAATGCAAAGACAGCCGCAAGCAACTCTTTCTCAGTTGTGGCATAATTTGCTTGAGCTCCATCTAGAGTTTTGCTTGCATAGTATATTGCATGGACCTTCTTGTCTCTCCTCTCACTAGTGCACAAAGGGGATTCCACATCGGTTATTTTTGGCTTTCCACATCGGTTTTGAAACTGATGTGGAAACGACCGATGTGGTTTATTGCCACTTTACACATCGGTTTTAAAACCGATGTGTAAAGTATATTTTAAACATCGGTTTAATACTAACCGATGTGTAAAATTAATTTAGCAATTGATAAGCAGTTGGAAATTTAACTTTCTACATCGGTTTTGCAAAAAACCGATGTGTAAAATTGACCTTCTACATCGGTTTTATAAAGAACCGATGTGTAAAGTTAAATTTACACATCGGTTTTATGTAAAACCGATGTAGAAAGTTAAATATACACATCGGTTACTGAGAACCGATGTGTAAAATCTCTTTTTTTTTTTAATCTGATATTTACATTTCAATCATTCCTGTTTCACTAATGCAGATCAATAAACAAACCAGCAGTACCCTGATCAAACAAGAAACAACAACAGAACACCAAACCAGTTTTGACACAATCATTCAAAAGCAAAACATACTTCATTCAATTTTCTTATGAATGAAAACAACACTTTATCAAAGTTACATCAAAACACGAGAGAAGAAAAATTGAACCAAACCTGAGCACTAATACATATCATCAGTCAAAGGTACGTACACTATAGCTAGTATATGATAAGTTTTTAAACTAACTACATATATACAAACTATGGGTGGTACACTTCAAGAAAGAAAGTTGCCCAACGCCTCTTTATGATGTTGATGTCAGAACCAGACAATGGAGATGGATTGTTGAATATCTGCAAGTTTAATTGGACAAAAGATTATTACTTTTAAGTAATAAACTAACATAAAACATATAACGAATCTATACTATTACTTCTAATTGTGTCAATTAACATTTACCTCACTCCATCTTTCAGTGATCCCGGAGGAGATAATTTCCAACATCCACTGCATCACATAGTAGCCACATTCCCATGACCCACGTTGTATACGTGACTACGTACAAATGAAACCCAATTAGAATATGAGGAATTAAATAAAATAGAAATCAATTATTGTACCCACTGCATTTGATGCATTTGAACTAATAAATATCTTACGCTGGGAATAATCCATCTGATAGCCCGAGTACGCCTTTCACCACGCTCCATGTGGGATGCATTAATAGACCTATCATGACAAAAACATTAATTAAAGTATATATAATAGATTTCGATATAATTAAAACAACTGCATTACTGATTATAAAGTATTTTAACGCTTACGTTTCGATGATCGTCTTCGATTCATTCGCCGCTTATGTCCCAATGAGCGGAAGAAGACCACGACGTTCATTCTTGGGTACAAGAGCAACATTGCCAATGCTTGCTGTATTTGCGGAACAATTAGTGACTGTAAGTCATATATAGTTATACTTAAATTAATAACCGGTACTTACTTATTGAGATAAGGCGCAAGATAGAATTGATGATCGTCTCGGGCAAGTATATCACGTATGGTAGTGACCGGGTCTTCCGATGCTACGAGAACATCACCACTGAATGAACATGGGGTCTATGAACCCTTAAATGGCGAGGTTACCCTGATCGACTAACATACGATGCAGATACCTAATATATTGGAAAAACATGTTAATTATCATTGTATTTAAAAATTAATTACGTACTTAACTTATAAATAAAATGTACTTACGTGCACCAAAACGATATGTGTGCGAACTGGCCATTTCTTTATTGAGTGCCATCTCCATAAGTTCTTTCTTTGGTATATACAGTTCACCAGGGCTGCATCATGTTCCAACGTTACCAATCTTTGCATCATCCTCCATGGTGACAACCTTGTATAGCAAGATCTTTGAAAACATCACCATGGCCAGGTACCCCTTTGTCGATCCCCTAAACAACATAGATATATATTAGTAATCACGGATAATTAAGTTATTTAATTCGTTATGAACTAAATGGTCAAATGAATACCTTGACAGAGAGCGGACATCTCTCGGTCTTCCTAGATCCGACCTTTTAGGCACAATATCATTTCCAACATCCTATAACAAATACAAATAAAGCATTATCTTTAAACAATAATAAATATATTTCAACTATGAATATAGAAAAACACAACTAACCGAATACCTCAGATGCAACAAGAAAGCTGACCAGTCTTCTTGGCCAGAGGATGAAGTTACAGTGGGCTCGACCCACTTGTTTGAACCTCCTCGGTGGGCACAGGGGACTCGAGCATCAAGCATCTCGAATAATCTCAACAGACACCCTCGGATGATCGTCCTGGTAATAACCGATGGTGTATGGTATTACCTAACTTATTATATGCCCTACCCAATGCCACTAAGCGGCGATGATGATGATGATCATCAACATACAGCTCACACCTATCAGGGTCGTCATCATCATCATCATCATCATCATCATCATCATCATCATCAGCATCATCATCATTTTCAGGATGATGAGGAGGATCACATGAGCCCTTAGTGCTCACATGGACAGAGGGTTGGACAGAGGGTTGGACACCTATTGTCATCTCTTTGGGACAAAGAAGTAAATATTGCCATCTCTCTGGGCAACCGCTCGTTCATCTCCCGTCGAGCTTCACCTGCAATCTCCTGTTTTAGTTGTGCTCTATCTCGCAACCGAATCCCTGTGGGAGGAATGTGAAGATGAACCATGGTATTGGCGAATGCCGACTCCCCATCCAACACCAATGACACGGCCGGGTGGTCCGGTTTCACCGATGGCGGTAGATAAGATATCATTGCGTCCTCTAGGAACAAAGGTTCCTTGGGTTAGCCGATCATCCAAGGCATCCTATCACATAAAAATATCAGGTCACATTACAATTAAGGTAACAATCTTAAAATGACAATTACAACAAACTATACTTACAATCCTCTCAGCTACTTGGCGGGCCTCCTCGGATGTATATTGTCCCGTTTTTCTTTGTCGGCCCCTCTTCCATGAACGATGGCGTGGGGGTGGAGGTGGATCAACAACCTCTGGAAGATTTTCAGCATTAGGATCCGCTTGAGATGTCTGCCGACGTGCTTTCTTTTCCTCTTCAACCATTTTCTTAACAAGCTTTTTATATCCCCCACGAGACATGACATGGGGGTAGACATTCTTGCTTTGGTTTTCCCGCCCCTTTTTCCTCTTCTCCCGTTATAAATAAAAGACAATTAAATTACATAAGTAAATGAAATTAATGCAATTACATAAATTTAGAGACAAATCAAATAAGTTAACCTGAAAGTCGGGATCACGTCGGCTCTCGAACAAAGCGATCCCACGTCGCCTTGTCAAGAAACGGATACACCTCAAGTGGGTTCTTTTTACTTTTTGGACCGAATATATAGTATCTGCCCAGGTCGGCCTTAAAACCCCTCCAACGCTCTCCAAAGATACTTCAAAGAACGCTTCTTCATAGCGTATGTATCCTGTGATGTCAAATGTCAACTACATTAAGACCAAAAGAATCAACGAATTACTGTATGATATTATTAAGATAAAAATAAAGTAGATACAGACAAACACAGGACGTAGAAGTATAGATACCAGAATACTCTCCCATATCTGCTCCTTCACGTCCGCCGGTACATCTCTCCACCTATCAATGAGTATACTAGGCCTGTTCCTAGCAAGGGTCGCCACAAAACTGGTAAACTGATCTTCCATTTTCCCAATAGGTTTGAGGTTATCATCAAAATCTACTCTTATCCTCTGATTTGACCCACGGTTGGCAGTCAAATGCCTCATCCGTGTGGCACGTCTACCCTTTCTACGGTGAGACGGGGTCTCTGACCCGCTGCATGAAGGAGGTGTATCCTCATGATCAGCCATGTATACCTGTTTAAACACAAAACAAAAAAAAAACTTGTTAGTATGTCAGGATAAATATCAAACATAACTTATAAATATCGATCAAGTATATAACATTAGAACCAATGAATAACTATTTTAACTGAATTAAGAAAAAGTTTTTTCCCAAACTGTCCAACTTTGGACAATTCAAGATCCAACACAATGAGCGGTACATTAAGCACGTACACGTACGCTCATTAGTATTGCATCTCAAACGGGAAACTAAGGCTTTACTATTTATGTAGCTTGCATGAAGATGGGGCTTGAAAAGTGAAGAAAATTAGCCAAACAGAGCCCTTCACGGCCTAGCCTTGAAAGCCATCACTACTGATCGAGTATAGCTTAAAAGAAAGAATGGAAAAGTCGAACTGGTCACGACCATCCCGTGATGCCCATCACGGCCGTGACATGTCACCTGTACCAGACCCTCACAGTGCGAATCGATCACGGCCAGGCCGTGATGGTGGTCACGGCCGTGATGCATCAACCAACCAGTGAAGCAACCTCCAAGGCGTAACCTATCACGGCCTGGCCGTGATGGCCATCACGCCGTGACATGCCAATCGAACCAGACCCTCACAGTAAAATCGATCACGGCCTAGCCGTGATGGTGGTCACTACCGTGATGCACCAACCAATGAAGCATCCTCCAAGGCGTAACCTATCACGGCCGGCCGTGATGGCCATCACGACCGTGACATGCCAATCGAACCAGACCCTCACAGCAGAACCGATCACGGCCTTGCCGTGATGGTGGTCACTACCGCGACGTAACAAACCGGTGAAGCAACCTCCCGGCCGAACTGTCACACGCCAAGCCGTGATGGCAAAGACGGCCAGTGACGGGTGATACCACCACTGGAAAATCCAGTCTTGGAGCAACAGAACAACACATGCAAGTATATTATCCAACCATTTCGAGTCAAAGTTCATAACTTTTCTAAAGAAGAAACAAATATATACCTGAGGGACGAGCAAAAATGGCGCTCTTCACGCAAACGAGGGTAGCTCGCGGCTTTGGTTCTCGGTGGTTCTCTTACGAAGCGAGAAAATGAAGGCTCGCAGTCATAGTGGTCTTCTTTGTCTACGATTGAAAAGGGAAAAAGGACGTGAAGAAGGGAGCGAGAGAGAGAAAGAGAAAGAAAGAGAGAGAATGAGAAGAAGGAAATGCAGAGAGAGAGAATGAGAAGAAGGAAATGCAGAGAGAGAATGAGAATGAGAGAGAGAGAGACGCATACCTGAGGGTAGCTCGCGGATGTGAGTGCAGTGAGAGAGATGGAAAAGCAGTGACAACGCGGTTAGCGAGGAGGGAGGGAGTGTTGTGTTTTAGGGTACGTTCAGAAACTGAGAATGAGGGCGCAAAACACACGGAGGGAAATAGAAAAATTGGGACTATTACACATCGGTTATGAGGAAAACCGATGTGTTAAACATATTATACACATCGGTTAATAAAAACCGATGTGTAAACATGAAACATTTAAATTCTGATTTTTTCTTTTAAATTTTATACATCGGTTAATAAAAACCGATGTGTAAAAGTGTAACCTAAATTTCTATTTTTTTTTTCTTTATAATTTTATACATCGGTTATTTAAAAACCGATGTGGTTACTCACCATTTTACACATCGGTTCAAAAAGAACCGATGTTGAATGTTAAAAATTCCGAGTTTTAAATTTTTTTATTTTAATTTTACACATCGGTTATATATAACCGATGTGGAAAAGTATTACACATCGGTTATTCTCTAAACCGATGTGTAATACTTTCCTTTGAATTTCAAAAATGCCACCGCCTCGTTTTACACATCGGTTTATACTAAACCGATGTGTAAACTCCGATGTAGAATCCCTTTTTTGCACTAGTGTCTGTCCCAATATTGCTCCCACAGAGTAGTCACTAGCATCGCACATTACTTCGAACGGCTCATCCCAATTCGGTGTTTGCAGAATGGGAGCGGTGGTCAAAGCTTCCTTCAACCTACAAAATGCACTCAAACATTCCTCATTAAAATCAAATGGAGCATCTTTCATTAAAAGGTTAGATAAAGGTTTAGAAATTTTCGAAAAATCTTTGATGAAACGCCGGTAAAATCTGGCGTGTCCCAAGAAACTTCTAACTCCTTTCACATTTATTGGTGGGGGCAAATTTTCAATATCTATTTTGGCCCTGTCCACCTCAATACCTCTACCTGAAATCAAGTGCCCAAGCACTATACCTTCTTTTACCATAAAATGGCATTTCTCCCAATTCAATACCAGATTGGTTTCTTCACATCGCTGCAAAATCTTAGACAAATTTGTTAAACAATCATCAAAGGTAGTTCCATATAAAGAAAAATCATCCATAAAAACCTCCATGATGTTTTCAATAAATTCAGAGAAAATTGCAGTCATGCATCTTTGAAAAGTAGCCGGTGTATTACACAGACCAAAAGGCATTCTTCTATAGGCAAAAGTGCCATAGGGACAAGTAAACGTGGTCTTTTCTTGATCACTAGGATGTATAGGAATTTGATGAAAACCGGAATATCCATCCGAGTAACAAAAGTATGAATGCCTAGCTAACCTTTCAAGCATTTGATCAATGAATGGGAGAGGGAAGTGATCTTTCCTTGTTGCTTTATTTAGTTTCCTATAATCGATGCACATTCTCCAACCGGTTACTGTCCTAGTGGGGATTAGTTCATTATTTTCATTTTGAATAACAGTCATCCCGCCTTGCTTAGGAACCACATGCACCGGACTAACCCATTCACTATCGGAGATCGGATAAATAACCCCCGCATCTAACAGCTTGAGCACTTCCTTTTTAACCACCTCTTTCATATTAGGGTTTAACCTACGTTGATGCTCAATGGATGGTTTATGCTAATCTTCCATTAGAATGCGATGCAAACAAAAGGAAGGATTTATGCCTTTAATATCATCAATTGTATATCCTATCACTTTCCTATGCATTATAAGCTCCCTAACTAATTTCTCAGTTTCCAACTCATTCAAGATAGCATTCACAATTACCGGATAGGAAGAGTTAGGACCGAGAAATTCATACCTCAATATGGAGGGAAGGGGTTTTAGTTCTACCTTAGGGGCTTCTTCATCTTTCAGATTCTTTTTCTCTGGTGTCAACTCAAGTTTCTCTTTCTTTGTTTTGTTGGGAGGAATTTCTGGACTAGCTTTCAGAAAGCAGGCATAATCCCTTACTTCTCCTCCATGAGCGTTTAAGTCTCCACCAATCAAGCACATTTCCAACGGGTCATCAACACAAGCTTGTGTAGATTCTTCTTTCACCACTTGGTGCATTAAGTCAATCCTGCAACAAGAATCTTCAAAAGAAGGGTGTTTAATAGATTTAGCCAAATCAAATTCAATTTATCATCACCCACAGTTAAGGTTAATTTCCCGTTTTTAACATCAATAATGGCTCCTGTGGTTGCCAAGAAAGTCCTACCAAGAATAATGGGGATTTGGGAATCCTCTTCCATTTCAAGTACCACAAAATCCGTAGGAATGAAAAATTTACCCACTCTAATAGGAACATCCTCCAAGATGCCCATAGGGAATTTGACGGATCGATCCGCCAATTGAAGGGAGATTGTTGTGGATTTTAGTTCACCCATCTCCAACTGCTTGCAAACAGAGAGTGGCATAAGACTAACAGTAGCCCCCAAATCACAAAGAGCTTTATCAAAACTAGTGTTACCAATTAAGCATGGAATGGAGAAACTACCCGGATCTTTCAATTTAGGAGGCAATTTATTTTGAATTAGAGCGCTGCACTCCTCAGTTAAAGACATTGTTTCATAGTCCTCTAGCTTTCTCTTATTTGACAAGATGTCCTTAAGAAATTTAGCATATGTTGGCATTTGTTGTAATGCCTCAGTGAAGGGTACATTAATGTACAATTTCTTAAGGACCTCTTGAAATTTTCCAAACTGCTTATCCAACTTGGCCTTAGCCAACCTTTGAGGAAAAGGTATCGGAGGCTGATAAGGTGGAGGAGGGACATACTTAGACACTTTTTCACTAGGCTCTTCCTCTCCTGAAGGTTGTGTCTCAGTAGGTTCCTCATCCACAGCTACACTCTTGTTATCGCTCTCCCCTTTAGCCTCGGGATTTTCAAGTTTCTTACCACTCCTTAGACTCACGGCCTTACATTGTTCATTGTTTAGGTTCACCTCAGGTTGTCCAGGAAACTTGCCCGGTTGCCTCATCGAATTTCCAGCTTGTTGGGTAATTTGAGTTTCTAACATCTTGTTATGGATGGCTAAGTTATCTACCTTAGATGTTAGTTCTTTAATTGCCTCATTAACTGCCCTACCTTGTTGCCTAAATTCTTCGTTCTGCTTAGTTTGAGTAGCAACAAAGTTTTCCATGAGAGACTCGAGTTTAGATTTTTGTACCCGAGGATACCCAGACGGGGGTTTCCTATTACCTCGTCCTTCTTGGAACTCGTGATTCAACGTGTTGTTGTAGTTTCCGTAGGAAAGGTAAGGGCTATTCCTCCTCTGGTTGTAGGGATTTGGGGGAGCATAATTTGGCAGCTTCGGGTTTGTGTCGTAGAAATTGCGACAAGAGTTCACTTGTTCCCCTGAAGCATCGGACTCAGAAGCGACACCATGTGGGCACTCCATTATGTCATGTCCCTGCATTCCACAAATCTCACAAACAACATTAGTAGCACCGATTGAACTCACGTGAGCCTTTTCAAGCTTATCAAATCGTTTATTTAGCGAGTCAAATTTAGATATAATCAGATCGATACTATTCATTTCGAACTTACCTCCTGAAAGCTTTTTCGGGTTATTACCTCTTTCTGAACCCCATTGGTGGTAGTTGGTGGCCATGTTCTCAATGATGTTGAACGCTTCAGTCAGGGGTCTGTTCATGAAGGCTCCACCAGCTGCGGAGTCGAGTGACACCTTTGACGAATAATCCACTCCGTTGTAGAAGGTGTGCATTAATTACCACCTCTCGAGTCCATGATGTGGACAAGACTCCAGCAATCCCTTGTAGCGATCCCAAGCTTCTGATAAGCATTCTCCATCTTTTTGGAAGAAGCCGGTGATCTGAGTCCTTAGGTAAGCAGTCTTGGATGGAGGGAATAATTTCTCCAAGAATGCTTGATCTAGTTGGTCCCAAGTTGTCAATGTGTTAGAGGGCACTTGCTTCAACCAAGCTTTCGCTTTTCCAGTCAGAGAGGAGGGGAATAACCTCAGGCGTATAGCATCGATCGAGGCACCTTGAATCCTTATCGCATCGGTGAATTCCAAGAATGTCTCCACATGATCCGTCGGGTCCTCCGAGGGTAATCCTCCAAACTGATGTTGCCTAATCATACTAATTAAGTGAGGCGGTATAGTGTAGTTTTCCGCCTCAATTTCCGGCCTTGCAATCCCAGTTCGCAGACCCCTAGCATTTGGGGCTGCATAGTCCTTCATTGGCTTCGTATCCGGTAGATTCGCCATGAGTGGAATGGGAATCAACTTCTCTCTCTCTCTCTCTTTGTAGTCTCCTACGTCTATGAAAGGTCCTTTCGATCTCGGGGTCAGCTTCAACAAGGTTTCCAAGACTTAGGGATCTTTGCATAAAAGAGAAAAATACCTATGGTAGAGAGATAGATACTCTAGAAAAAGAAAAAGAAATAAGTAATAAATAAATAAAAATGTGTCCAGAAAAATCAATTTAAAAATTAAATTGAAATTCAAGGAAACACAGTTCCCGGCAACGGCGCCAAAAACTTGATGTGATAGATTCCGGCAAGTGTATCGGATTCGTTGCCAAGTTATAAAAAGATCGATCCCACAGGGACCGTGATCTCAAACCACAACTAATTAGTAAATCGATAAAACTGGACTAAGATTTTGAGAAGGTTTTGATTTTTGAAATAGGATCAAGTAACAATCAAATTTAATTTTGCAATTTAAACAAAACAGAAAGCAATTCGAATTGGGGGTTTTCGAATTCAAATGGGTTCCCAGGAATTGGGATACCACAAAACTGTTTATGTTACTGAATCAATTCATCTCCTTGTTAATTACCAAAAATTTGTTTTGAAGGCGAATCTATCCTAAATTAGCTAATGCTCCCTCTCGGGTTACAAAAGTCGTGCCTGATTAAATCAATCCATACTCTCGTGGTAATTGAATTTAAATCGGACCCCTTGAGTTTTGTGACGATTCGTGAATCCTCGAAGGACGACTTCTAACTCTCGTGATTTTAGTCCTAAGCTCGATTCCTATAGATCCGATACCTAAGTTCACCGCTAGGTTCGTCCTTAGTGTATCTATGGCACGCAAACAAGTGGCCACCGAATTCACGAGTAATTAAAGCAATAGGGATCGAATCAAAAACAAATCTGAATTAACAAGAAATCAAAATCAATACATCACCATAAACAAGTTCTGGGCATGGCCCCAATTCCTAGAAACTAGACTACTACTCAAGCCTTGCCATGATTGTAGCAAGCTTGGTTAAAATAACATGAACAGAAAAATCCCTAAGAGAAAATGAGGAGGAGGAGGAGAAGAGAATTTCTCAATTATTCTAAGGTAACAGCCCACACAAGTTCCTCCCAGACTTGAGCCCCTAGGTCTTATTTATAAGATTGGGCAGTTTGAATCCTAAACCAATACAAAAACCAGGTAAAATCAGTTGCTTCAAATCCAAGGAATGCGCATCACGGCCGTGATGGCTTCTGCCTAGCACGCTGCTTCAATAAATGGTCTGTCACGGCCGTGACGGTCATCACGACCTGGCCGTGACAGATTCTGCCTAGAAGGGGTCTGGCTCAATTGTCCTGTCACAGCCGTGATGGGCATCACGGCTAGGCCGTGATGGGCATCACGGCTAGGCCGTGATGGGCATCACGGCTAGGCCGTGATGGGCATCACGGCTAGGCCGTGATCAGCTCTGTTTGCCTGTCACGGCCGTGATGGGCATCACGGCTAGGCCGTGACAGCTTCTAACTTTTTTTCCTTCTCTTTCAGCTTCCCTTGATCACAACCGTGATGGGCATCACGGCTTGGCCGTGATCAGCTCTGTTTGCCCCCTTTTTCTTGTTTTCCTAGCTCCCATCTTCGTGCCAGCTCCAACACGACTGATCCTGAGCAATTTTGTCCTCGATTCCTGCACACAAGCACCACAAAACCACCTTACTCGTTCCAAGACAAAATTAACTAATTAAACAAATAAAATAGGCCTAAGCTATAAGAAAATGCATGCAAAATGTTATGGAAATATGAGGTGAAATCACACTCATCAATAGGTTTACATTTTATTTCTTTATTTTAATTCGATTAATTCAGTATTTCTATTATTAATTTTTTGATTTAAAGGATTTTCACAACATACTTTATCTAAAAGTTCTTCTATATGAGCTGAAAAAGTTCTATTTGGTTCTAAATTCATTAACACATGGCGAATTTTTGTACAAAATTCACTAATTATCTCACCACGGTTCAGTTTGTGAGACTCTGATAATTGAGAATAAGTACATTTAGAAAAATGAGTAATTTTTTATAATTTATCGGTGTTGCTTTTGGTTTATATATGGTGTTGTTAAAGATATATAGTCCAAATATTGACAAAACGGTGCGTAAAGTCTTAAGAAATTATTTCCAATAATCATATCTAGTCATGTTTCTTGTTTGTATATTGCAGGTACGATAAATAATTTTTCCTGTATAACTAAAGTAAATTTTTTTTCTATCCAATATAGCGGATGTATAGATCTATCTGCAATTTGTATTTTTAGTGTTTTTTCTAGTTTTTCCCATTTATCAAAAATTGCTTATTACGCTAGACAAATACTTGCTCAAGTATCTATATAGGCTTCTGTTTCTCTATTACTTTTTTCTACTAGTATTTTTATGTAAGTGTTATTAAGATTCTGTTTCTTCTGAAGATAATTCATCTTCTGTATATTCATATATACTTACTTCTGTATCGCTTAGTTCTTCTTCTAAAGGCTCAAGTTCATATATTTGAAATACTTGTTTTATTAATTTTATTTTTTCTTTAAAATATTTTTTTTTCTTTGAGGACATTCATTGGCATAGTGTCCTTCAACATTACATATCCAACAGACACTTTTTTTTCCCTTTCCGGCAGTATTTTCTTGGTGTTGATTTCTTTCTTCTAAAATATTTCTTATTATTATTTTTATAATAAGTTTTCTTTCTAGGATAAGTTCTTCGTAATTTTGGTTTCTTATAATACTTTCTTTTTCTTTTTAATTTCTCACAACCATCACAACAAATGACAGTACTTCCTCTGTTTAATTGCCTTATTGTTTCTCTAGTTAAACATTGTTCTCTTAATTCTTGGTCTTAATTCTTGGTATAAGAGTTCGATAACTCCTCCTAAAGTATTTGCTGTTTCATCTGGTCTTGACTCCCATAATCTATTAATTTTCGAGTTAAGTGGATATGATAGTTTATCTATAAAAATATATTTATATATTTCTTTAGATGCTTCATTCAATTGATAATATTATTTTTGGTATTTAGAGATAAAGCTTTCAATTTGACACATATCGCAAATTTGAATTCTATTTAAACGTGATTTAGCGTTTTCAAGTAAAGTTTTATTTGTTTTTTCTTTTTATTCCGTCATATTATATCCTAAAAATTATTGATGAATTAATGTCATAACTAGTTTAACATCGTCCATGTTGCTATTTACCATTCTTACATATCGAATCCAATCTTCATCTTTAATTCCTACTAAGAACTTTTATACATTTCATGATGTTTTGAATGTTACAAAATTCTTGGTTTCTATAAAGTTTAGTTTTTTAAATCTATCATCTGTTAGAACTATTAATATCATTTCATTAGTCCATTTCAAAAGTATTTCTTCTTTATTTCTTGCACAATCAAGATTTAATATATTTCCTGTATTAGTATCATCATATCGAGGTTTAAATTCTTCTTGAATTTTCGTCCATTTATTATCTTTTCTTGCATTTCCTTTATTATACATAGTTTCTTCTTCGTATTTATCTCAAGCTCCGCTGGGTGTATATTTATATTATTCCCATTTTCTTTTAGGACTTTTTCCACTATATTCACCTTTTTCCATTCTTATATAGTTTTCTTCAGATTCTGAAGAGGAACTATAATTTAATATTACTTTTTCATTTTCATTTTCTTTATCTACTTGATCAATATTCAATATGTTCTATTTTATGGATTTGATTATTTTCTTCCACAACTATTTTGAGTTGCTCTAATAATTGTTGAATTTATTCTAAATCGTTTGATTTTCTTAATGTTTCTGTGTATTTTTTTTATCATCTCCATACAGACACTGGTGTAGGCATTTTTGATGGTTGACCACTTAGCTCTTGCTTTACTATTATTTTTTCTAAATCTTTTATTTTTAATAAATCTTCTAGTTCTTTTTTTGTTATACATTTATTATTTTCTTCATATTCTCAAAGATTTTCTAATTGTTCGAGAACTATCTTTATTCTTTCAATATCTTTATTTTCATCTATTTCCTTTCCTTTATTTATATATTTAGTATTTCTTTGATATTGTCTATTTCATTTTTGTCCTTTTTGTATTCTATTATAAGTATAATTTGCAATTCTATGGGTATTTTCCATTAATTGGATAATATTTTTATTTATTTCTTCCATAATTTTTTCTATTCCTTGAAATTTTATTGTCATTTATTTAGATAAACCTATTATTTTATTATTATTTTTGTCTTTTTCTATTTCATCCTTTAGTGGTTTGTATTTTATACGGTGTTAGGTATTGGTGTTTATTCTGGGTGTACATCTATCATTTCTAAAAGGACACGTTCAGTGAATGGTCAATGAGTTGTGACAGTCAATGAATGTAACAAGGTGTCACAACTCATTAACCAATTACTGAACGTAATTAACCACATATTTGAACTGCATTAACCAGATATCGCAGTTGTCGCCCCAATTGTCAAAATCTAGTTGTACAAAAAACATTACTCTTTCGTTTCGGTTTCACTGTTGATCCGAAATGAGGTACTCTTTGGCACAATTTTTTTTAAAACTTAAAAGTTATTTTAAAATTAAAGCTAAAAATAAGAGCTTTAAATTAAAAGCTAAAGTTATTTGTTAATTTTCATATTTGAGTGGCCTAGAAGCTACTTTTAAAATAAAAGTTGTTTGGTAATTCACTTATTAGTCGAGTAAAAAAACATAATCCTTTTTTTAGATTTTTTTGATCTCCATTAATCAATCATCTCTCCCTCTGCCTTATCTTTTTCCTCACCCCCTCTCGTTTCGCCTCGGACAGTCGTGCTGATCTGTGTCCCAGCCAAGCATTGTCGTGTCCCAGCCCAGTGTACCGCCGCATAGGGGTGCTCCAACCATTAGACAACATGACCACCGCATAGATCCAAAACTCGCGTCCCAGCCAAGCACTGTCACGTCCAACCAAGCACTGCTACGTCTAGGCAAGCACCATCGCGTCCCAACCCAACATTGCTGCATCCAAGTGCTCCAACCATCAGACTAAAAGACCAACGCACAAATCCGAAACTCGCGTCCCAGCCAAGCACTGTTGTGTCCCAGCTAAGCACCGCCGCATCCAGGTGCTCCAACCATTATACAACACCGCCAGCGTGCGGCATTCTTTCACTTGTCACATACTTAAGGGAATTACATCATTCTTAATCAATTGTCTTATAACATTATGTCTAACATTTATATGTCTTCTATTTATAGACACTAATTTTAGGTAATCCAACTGTAGCTGTGAGACGTAAAAACACGAGTGCTTAAGGTCTTTCCCATAGAGATATGTCTACCATTAAACTTCTTAGTTCTTAATCATTCAGCTTCTTGACCTGATAACTCAAGAGCAATGAATTCAGATTTCATATAATAGAGTGTTTTATGCAAGTTTGTTTCTCAAATTTTCAATAAATAGCACGTTTAGCTAGAGTAAAATCATACCTTATAGTGTAATTGAAATGTATCCCTAAAGTCACACCAGAACTACAATAATTTATATAAAATACCAAAACAAAATAGCAAAAATACTCTAGCTATCTCACTATAGTCAGAGCCACCACGATACTGGGTAGCAATCGTACCATGATCCATCTTCAATTTGTGCTCATTGCAACGACTCCACCATGATGACAAGCTATGGCCATCAACCCCAACCAAGGAGACCTCCCTTCCAAGCTAATTATTAACACAATCAACCACCCAAATATGTGGCTGCCAAAAAAAAAAAAAAAACACACACAGCTTACATGCACCATACACGGCTACACATAGCTTGAAACATCTCACAGTTAACACAACGTAAACTAAACCATATATTCTAATTTAAACAGTCATATTTAAATTATAACTACTAAACACATAGATCTTCCTAGCACACAGGTTTATGAATAAATTTCTGAAAATTCAAAAGTGCATAAAAAAGACAATCAAAGATATTCAACAATTGAAAAATTATGGAAAAACACCATAACACTCAGCTTTTGAAAATCTCCAAACCTTCATTAATTTGGTGAAGTCGTAGGCTCGTAGCAAGGCATAGCTTCAATGTTGTCCATGGTGTGCACGCTATTTTAATAATAACCACCAAACTTTAAAATGGATCGAGGGCATTCCCCTACATTTCTTGCACCTTTGGTTGATGTGTAGCCATCGATCAAAAAATCTTGCTTTTAGATTGTTAGAGAAAATAAACCGATAGTTGTGCCGTGGACAAACCACTGCCTTAAAAGCAAGATTCTGGCAGACCTTAGGTGCAATCTGAGAACCGGCTTGCTCCCCAAGGTTAACACAACAAACTCTTGAACTTGTGCACTCAAGGTCAAGAGCAATGAGATTTACACAATTCAATTGCCCAGATACTATCTATAATAAAATTATATTCTTCTTATTTTTCTTTTATCTAATACACCCACACAACCCCTTTTCATATGATACTATCCTTCTAGGGCTCGTTTGGTGGTCAAGATAGGATAGGGACAGATAGGATAAGGGAGCAGGATAGGAGTATGATAGGATATGAGCAGGATAAGTAGTTATCCTATCCGACGTTTGGTATTCACCAGATAACCAACTGAATAACATTGTAATTTTAGCATGAATTTTAAAATTTCCGTTTTTGTTCCGAATGTTTTCATATTTTATTGGATTTTAGTTTTCTTTTTAATAATTTTCATTTTTTAAGATTATATAAAAAGACAAAATTGTCATTGTGATAAAATTACATATAATATTAAAAAATTTAAAAATTTTGTTTAACTTAAATTAATTTTTTTTATAATTTTAAATATTCATTTTTATTTTTTACTTTACATATAGTTAAATTATTAGAATATTTTTATTTATTTTTCAGTTTTTAAAAATAATATAAAGTAACAAAATTAGCCTTGTGAGAAGAAATAATAATTTTTAAAATTAATTATTAATATTTTTATTATTTTATGTTTTATTATACCTTTTTAGGTAACCATATTATAATTTATTATACTTTAATTATTTTAGGTATACCATTTTTTTTATACTTTATTATACTTTAAATTACCTTATCATATCCTGTTGAGTTTTAACCCAGCTCCTCTCATGATAGAATTTTAACTAGATGGACAAGATATGATAGGAGACATGATTGATTTATCATATCCTGCTGGCTTACCAAACAATAGTTTCATATAGGATATGATAGTTTATCCTATCATGTCTCTCTTATCCTGATCACCAAACGAACCGCTAAAATAATATATTGTATCAGTAAAAAACGTTGTGGCCCTCAAAAAAGTGGTACGCCCAAAAACGTAGAAGAGTTTAAGTAGGGCATTGCTCCGACACCCTCAATGATGGGAGGGTATAGCTACCTGATACCAAATGTTCTACTTAATCCACATCATGTCTGTTGGTGAGTTCTTTTAAATTTTGCATTTTAGTCCTTTCAAGTTAGGGTCTTTTACAATCGGTCCTTCAGGTTCAAATAAATCAACAAAAGTGTTATTTCATCTTCTTCTTCTCCGTTCATTCTCTGCGACAACTGGTGAAGGGCTTTTAGGCGTTGCTTGATCTTGTCTACGAACATAAGTGTTGCTTGATCTTGTCTCCAAACGGCTTTTAGGTCTGTTAATTTTCTCCTTCCTGCTTATCTTCTAGTTCGTCTTCTTGATGTTCATTATAATCTTTTGGGTTGTTGATCATCACCTGCTTATAGTTTTCTCCTTCCTGATTTTCCTTCCAATTCGTTTCCTTATTTGTATGCCACATTGTGAATTTTTTACCCTTTATTTCTAATCAATGTGGGCAAAATAATTATTTTCCAATATTGTTAATTCTATGTTCAAGTGCTGTGAAATTAAAATTAGGGGTTTTCGTATTATAATAGTTATTTGCATAAATGCTGTTTGTTAGAAGGTCTGAAATGAAATCATAGCATATTTTGGCATTGTAGCATATTTACTGCTGGGTTTTCTCCTTTGTCCTTCAACTGTGTGAGTCCTTTGACCTTTGGTACACTATCAACTGTTGTGGCTGCCCTGTTTCGGTGGTGTCGTTCCTTTGGCATTGTAGCTTGTTAGTAACTGTGTGAACATCTAACATAATGTGCAAGACACTACCTAATCTTGACTACTACACTTGTTAAACTTGTAGACATGATTGTGATGATCACGAACATATTCCATGAATTAGCAACTTTTGTCCATGTTCAAAATATTATAGGTTTCTTTTCCGTCGATAAGTTATTTGGATTAGTTAGGTAGCGATGCTTCCCATGACATACTTCAACCAAGATGTATAACAAGAAGACAAATGATAAAAAGTTAATAAATCTCCAATTTAATTAATTTCCTAAAGCTATGAGTTTCGATGAGTTTTGTTATCAATCACTATTGAGTTATCAAATTGGAATATTTCTTCAAAGCAAGTTGCTCTTGTAGAGTTAGGGAACTATGAATGAGCCAAAGGAAAATGATGACAGTGTTGAGAGCTTATGGAATCTCTCTTTTTGTGAATGACATATGGGAAAGTTGTTGGTGATCCTCTCTTGTATCTCAAAAGAAGGTAAAGGGGAAAGCTTCCTAGTGTCCTCAAAAACTTACTGCTTGCTAGCCTACAAAAGAGGAAGTGTGTTTAATTGGTTGTTCAAATAGTTGAAATTGATTTGGTCAAATCCAAATTTTATAAGGGGTTGAACTTAGATTATGCATTATGTTAGAGCACTTGCCGGTGGAAAGTGATGAGATTGAACTTGTGAAAATTGGACATTTATATAGAGTCCCATAGATTAATAATGGTAATTGGGTGAAACTTAAAGTGATGGCTTAAGGTGGGCTATTTATATGGGTGTGGAGTTGCTGTAACCTTTTTGTTTGGGTTCTTGTGCTCAATTTCTATATTGGCAGCTATCAAATAGGAGTTGCGAAAATCCAGAGCTGGCAGCAAGTTTGCTTTCATCTGTTATTGTAACTTTCTGGTATTGTGCTTCAGATATAAAATGAGGTTTTGATGTGTGGATGCTGGTGTTGCAAGTTTGTTTTCATCTATCCACGTGTTTTCGATGGTTGGAGCTCAATTTACTTCAACATAATTATTTTACCTTTAGCAGCATTTTTATTTTAGTTTTGACAAGAATATACCTTATTGATGATTTTCCTAAATTAGACTTTTAGAATTTTTTACATGATTTATTGATGATTCATTTGTGTAGATGGGTAAAAATCATTAGATGGTTTTGGTTCAATTCATATTTTAGGTATTGGCTATATTTCTCTGTAGTCAAATCTCAATCCAAATACTAAATTTTTTGGGTTTTTTAGTTAGGAGTGCTAATTTTGCATGGTGAAAGTATATAAATGCATACTAGCTCTCATGCTTTCTTAAGTTGTCTTGTCTAGCTCCATAAGAATTCATGTCCTCAATAATCAATCCGGTCACTCTTGAATGAGGATGGAGCTAGAGGGAATGGGACTTTGTCAGTCCTCTGGTTGTTCTTAGATATAATAGATGGTGAGAAGTTGGGAGACTTCATTGGATTACCCAACTTAATTTGATTTGTTCATTTGATTATAGAGAATTATATAATGGTGTATTCATTTAATGCTTGCATAAATTTCCAGAGTAGCAAGGAATTTGGTACCCATGATTTTTTTAGCAGATAACTTCTGGTATGCATTAGAAGGCAGAACATTAGCTTAAATTTGGAGGCAGTGAATTGTGGATGAATCTTGATATGAGCCCAATTTGGAGTATGGTTCAAGAAGCTAGCCAAGGACTTGGTGGGCCAATAACAAATGTTACAACCAAGAAAGCCCAACAAGTGTTAATTCAAACTATGGTTCTCATCATGGAAGCAAGCCCAAATGCAAGAGTGGATGGAATGAAGCCTAAATTATTAACTTACATTATCCAACTAAAGGATCCATGACAAGAGGGGCGTGCAACATGAAGAAGAGTCTAATTTTAGTTGTTTATTTTAATTCAATAATTGTAAATGGGTTTTATGAGTGAGCTCAATTATTAAGTGATGTTTTTGGGGCAACCCACTTGTAATCCATGATGGAAAACAAATTTGTATGTGTCTTAGTGGGAGGAATCTTTAGCTTGCATGCTATAAGAACTCCTAAACTAGTGTTCTGGTATTTTGAATAAATTGTATTATTTATGGGGGGTTACACTTTTAATGTGAGAAGCAACTGTAACCACCATATAATTAGGGGATAAAGAGTCAAGAAGAGGGGGGGAGGCGTAACCACTCTTTGGTGGCTGAGGTATTTGTGAGTTAAGTTAGTTTTTATGAGTGTTCGGGAGGGAGGGGGGGGGGGGCAAGCCAAAAGTTGGCTGCCCAACTATATGTAATTTGTGACAAACACATGAAATGGTAACTTGGATGTTGAATTTGGATTGAAATCCATATTGTGAGATTTTGTTCTTTGTGGTTCTTGGTTGAGTCAAACTATTGTTCCTATCAAGAATCCAAGATTCTAATGGAAGGTTTGTTTCTTTCTTCACCTAATTTTGTTACAAAGTGTTACATGAAAATTCAATTGCTTAAAATTCAACCAAATAGATCATCAACAAGGCAACCTTCCATTTGGTTGTCATCAAGTGGTATCAGAGCTTAGGCTTTGGTTGAATTTTGAGTTTTGTTCTTCTTCTTCTACATTTCTTCTTTTAAACCCAAAAACACAACAAAAAAAAATACACTTTGAATCTATTTGTGAAGGGAAATTTCGTGGTTGTTGTTCTTGCTCAAAAACAAGTTTTCAAGTGTGATTCTCTTCTTCAAAGTTTGAAAAAAAAAATTTGCACAAATTATAAGAAAAAAAAATTGTGCATGAAATCTTGAAAAAAACGGAAGAGAAAAGTCTATTTGAGCAATTTGTGTTCTTGAAACAAAAAAAAAAAATTCCCTTCTTCCCTGTTCTTATTTCCAAAGCTTTGCCTTTCTAGCCTTTCCTTTTGTTTCCTTTGTTTTGATAAGTTTTGTGATTTTTGTTACTTGAATTTTTTTGGATTTTTGTGTGGTTTTTGTGTTTGACTCTTCTAAGAACTAAAGGAGAACATTTGAGAGGAAAAATGCAAGAGTGTCCAAAATACATTTTTGTGTGGAAAAAGCCAAAAGAGTAAAAAAAAAATTCATTGTGTGAACTAGTGAGGGAGAGTAGTGAGGAAACACATAAACTCTTCTACTCAAATCATGGCCAACAATGAGGATAGTCCACCATTATCTCCAAGGTCAGCCACTCTTCAAGCTAGGATGGCCAATCAAGTCCAAGCTCTTCAAAGACAATTGGAGTAAATGCAAGCCAATTATGATAGACAAATTGCTAACCTACACCGTGATGATTCAAGTGACTATGATAGTGAAAGAGGAAGGCCTAGAGGAGGACGACATAGGGGAGAAAGACGTGATAGAGGACTTAAAGGGGTCAAAATCAAAGTTCCTCCCTTTATTGGGAAGAATGATCCGGAGGCTTACTTGGAGTGAGAGCTAAAAATAGAACAAGTCTTTGATTGTAATTCATACAATGAAAGCAAGAAGGTGAAAGTAGCCGTCCTTGAGTTCAAGGAATATGCCATTGTGTTGTGGGACCAATTACAAAAAGAAAGGAGAAGACATGGAGGAGAGCCCATAGACACTTGGGAGGAGATGAAATTTGTCATGAGGAAGAGGTTTGTCCCAAATCATTATCAAAGGGACATTCACAACAAATTACAAAGGCTTACCCAAGGGACCAAAAGCGTTGATGAATATTTCAAGGAGATGGAGTTGGCCTTACTTAGGTCAAATTTTCAAGAAGATAGGGAGGCTACCATGGCAAGGTTCTTACATGGCTTGAATCAAGATATTCAAGACATAGTGGGGTTACAAAATTATGTGGAGCTTGAAGATTTGGTTCAACGATCGATTAAGGTGGAGCAACAAATTAAGAGGAGGAAGTCCAAATATTATTCTTCTTCATCTTCCAAATTTCCATCCTCAAATTGGAACGACAAGCAAAAGAAGGAGGGTGCACCAACCAAGGAGGCCGTGAGCAACATACAAGGAAAGGAACCCATGGAGATAAACTCTAGGAGCCGTGATGTAAAATGTTTCAAATGCCTAGGACATGAACATATTGCATCCCAATGCCCAACAAAGAGAACCATGGTGTCCATGAATGGGGAGGTGGTATCACAATCCGAGGCTTCAAGTGGAGAGGAAAGTGAAGAAGATGGGTTCATGCCGGATGGTGATTTACTCATGGTGAGGAGGCTTTTGGGAAGTCAAGTGAAGGATCATGAAGCAAGCCAAAGGGAGAATATCTTTCATTCTAGATGTCTAATTCAAGGAAAGATATGTTCTCTAATCATTGATGGTGGGAGTTGTGCCAATGTTGTAAGCACTAGATTGGTGTCCAAATTGAATCTTGTTACTAAGGCACATCCAAGGCCATATAGGCTTCAATGGCTAAGTGAGGTTGGGGAAATGGTTGTGAACAAACAAGTAGAGGTCTCATTCTCAATTGGAAAGTATGAAGATTGTGTACTTTGTGATGTGGTGCTTATGGAGGCAAGCCATATGTTGTTGGGAAGGCCTTGGCAATATGACAAAAAGGCCATCCATGATGGGTTCTCAAATAAGTTTACCTTCATGCATCAAGACCGAAAGGTCATTCTTTCTCCTTTATCTCCAAAGCAAGTTAGTGAGGATCAAATAAGAATGAGAGAAAAAAGAGAGCAAGAGAGAAAAGAAAAGGAGAGTGAGAAAAAGAAAGAAAAGGAGAGTGAGAAAAGGATTGAAAAAGAGAGTGAGAAAAAGATTGGAAAAAAGAGTGATCAAGAGAAAAATAATGAGGAAAATATTGTGAAAATTAGTGAAAAAGAGAGAGTTGTTTGACAACAAAAAGTGAAGAGAATGAGGCTTTGATTTCAAGGCAGCCCCAATTCATTTTTTATTGCAACAATTTTTATTTAATTGCTAAAGCTTCTAATGATCTTTCTTTGTCTAGTGGTGTTGTAACTTTATTGCAGAAATTTGGTAATTTCATTCCAAAGGAAGCACCCTATGGCAATGTGATTGTGAAGAACACTCTGGATGCACCCAAAATGACTAATTTTGGTGATGAAAACTTCAATTCGAGGTCGAATTCACTCAAAGAAGGAGGGGATGATATGAGCCCAATTTGGAGTATGGTTCAAGAAGCTAGCCAATGACTTGGTGGGCCAATGACAAATGTTACAACCAAGAAAGCCCAACAAGTGTTAATTCAAACTATGGTTCTCATCATGGAAGCAAGCCCAAATGCAAGATTGGATGAAATGAAGCCCAAATTATTAACTTACATTATCCAACTAAAAGATCCATGACAAGAGGGGCGTGCAACATGAAGAAGAGTCCAATTTTAATTGTTTATTTTAATTCAATAAGTGTAAATGGGTTTTATGAGTGAGCCCAATTACTAAGTGATGTTTTTGGGGCAGCCCACTTGTAATCCATGATGGAAAACGAATTTGTATGTGTTTTAGTGGGAGGAATCTTTAGCTTGCATGCTATAAGAACTCCTAAACTAGTGTGTTGGTATTTTGAATAAATTGTATTAATTATGGGGGTTACATTTTTAATGTGAGAAGCAAGTGTAACCACCACATAATTAGGGGATAAAGAGTCAAGAGGGGGGGGGGGGGGGGGCGTAACCACTCTTTGGTGACTGAGTTATTTGTGAGTTAAGTTAGTTTTTATGAGTGTTCAAAAAGGAAGGGGGGGGGGGGGGGGCGTAACCTTCATAGTTTTATGGCCGAGTTTAATGATTTGGTGGCTACATTATGAGGGGGTTTTAGGCAAATTAACTCATGTTATGATGGCTGAGTTAAGTGGGAATAAGTGAATGTTTAAGGTCATGAATTAGGCCAATTAAGTGGGGGTTATGGTTTGTTTTTGGAAGCCAAAAGTTGGCTGCCCAACTATATGTAATTTGTGACAAACACATGAAATGGTAACTTGGATGTTGAATTTGGATTGAAATCCATATTGTGAGACTTTGTTCTCTTTGGTTCTTGGTTGAGCCAAACTATTGTTCTTATCAAGAATCCAAGATTCTTGTGGCGAACTTCATAAGCTTATCAAACAACCTTGTTTGTGGCGCCTTCATCATTTCTTTCTCATCCATTTTTGTTTCTTTCTTCACCTAATTTTGTTACAAAGTGTTACATGAAAATTCAATTGCTTAAAATTCAACTAAATAGATCATCAACAAGGCAACCTTCCATTTGGTTGTCATCAAATCTTCATTTTGTGTGTACCATATGCAGGCGTTGTTCTAGTTGTTGCTTAACTATGTTGTTTGTACATCAACAGCTTAGGGTATATATTTTGAGATGAAGAATTTTGACCCAATTTCTATTATAATTTGTATGAATTTTGTTGTGTTGGTCAAGTGTTTTGATACCTAATGCCATGCAAGTGCAATGATCATTAGTTTCAAGCCCTCGGCAATTGGGCATTTTGATCTAGTATTTTTAGTTTTTTTGATTATCTTGGCGGTGTATTACTGGTGTGGTTAGTCTCTTTTATTATCTTGGTGGCTGGTTGGATGTTGGAGCTGCCAAGTTTTTTGATCTGGTTGCCATTATGAGGAAAGTAGGGGCTTCGCTTGTTCCATGTGGTGTTTGTCTTTCTAATTTTTGGTTCTATTTTTCTTCTCTGGTGTGGTTGCTTGGTAAAATTGATCCTGCTTCTCATTTTATTTCCATTCGAATGATAAACATGGATTTGTCACCTTAAAGCAAAGACAAATTTTTCGCACTTTATGTAGCTTCTATTTCTTTGTAGTGGGAAAATATTTACCATGGAGAATTCCTATGGTAGCAGCGCAGTGTCCAGCTTGTATGATGCTCCTCCCATTTGCCATTGTGGTGTTTTTTGCAAGTTACAAATTTCGTGGACGGAAAGAAATCCGGATGTGAATTGATCCTGTTGGCTCGAAAGGTTGAATCATATAAGACCGAAACAAAGAAGTTAAAGGTTCTGTTAGGTTTTATTGTGCTCATTGTGGTGATTGTGGTCATTATGGTTTCAAAATGTTTTCAATTGTTCTAATGCTATGTATTAGGCTCCTCCTATTGACAGTTGCATCTGTAGTATTATTTTTTTTTTTGGTTGACGTGGAACCTACTGAATTTGTCTAAGTAATGGTTTATTTGTTGGCTAGTTTGGAACCTATTGAATTTGTCCAAGTTATGGACACAATGTTGTGACAATTCTTTGGCCCAAATTATTTTGTTTCAAGAAATTGGAGTTGTTGATTTCAATTATGTTGTTTGATATTTTAGGAATTTGTTGTTTTTAGACTATTGAAGTCAAAAGATAAGTGGTTAACATAGTTCCAATTTTAGTTCTAACCTGTGTATCACTCCAAATTTAAGGCTCACATCGTGGTTGCCTCAGTAGCTAACTATGATATTTTTATGGCCATCACATTGCGCTTCTTTAGAGATTGAAATCGTCCTAAATTGAAACCATACATGAGTTACATATTTGAATCATTGCTTGTGCTACGGTGAAAATTGAAATTGAAATTGAAATTGAAATTGGTACATGATAACTAGCTTTTTCACTTAGAAAAATATGTTTGCAGTTGTTTTTTGAAAGCCTATCCATCCATATATTCATATACACCAAATGACCGTAACACGGTAGTTGATCAGACATTCAAATGTATTGGTGTCTAACATATTGTTGGCACAATGTAATCAAATGTTATCATAGAGCGAAAAATCAAATTTTTTCATCATTGTTTTGAATCGAATAACACCCATAGGGCCAAGAATTGCACATATGATATTAAACTTCTCCGAGAAAACGACAATAAAATTGTCCAAAATTTTACCAAATGAATTAAAGAGGTCAGTGAAAATGCCCATAAAATTGTGTTGTGTAAGTAACTAATGTTATAACATTACAAGTTGTGAGTGATTTAGAAGGGAGCAAGTGTGTTGCTATTGAGGATGACAAGGACCTTTCACCAGATCTTGGTATGATTGCATCATATTATTGCATAAGTTATCCCATCTGAGCTGCACGAATTGAAGCTCCAATTTCTAGTGCTTGTGACACTACTGCCACCACATAAAGTGAAATAAATCCATCCAACTGAAATTAGCAAAATTGCAGATCATTCGGTATTGGCTTTGAACTAGGATTGAAATATAACACCTCTAAAGTTAGCCCAACACCCCATCATACAAATTCTTTATAATGGAACCACTTCCAGGCGCTCACCAACACAACTTTAGATTTTTTTCCTACGCATTAGCAACAACTTAGAGGATAGAGTGATGAACACACCAGCACCAAATAGCCAAAATGATTGAAGAAACACCTTGAGTAGCACAACAGCCAAACATAAAAATTCCTTTTTAGAGTTTAGGGTTGTTATACCCATAATAGATCTTGGTATCACAAGTTAATATGCAATTTGGCGGCATTGAAGTCATAGTGCATAAAAATCCCATAGATTAATCCAATAAATTATGAAAGCCTTACAAGAACATGACATGTCCCAAACTTAGAATAAACCCATAGAGTTCAACAAAACATGACAAAAAAGGACTCAAAAGCTAAAAACAAAGCAACCAAACCTTAGACAAGAACATTAACAAAAAAAGGGTGCTAACCCAACAACAAAGTTCAGAAAAACATTAAAAAAACATAAACCAAATGCCAAGATCAGTTGTTAAGCATTAGTCTTCAAAACTTTGATTAGACTCTTCCTTGTCTTCAAATCTTGACCAGACTCTTCCTTTTTTCCTCAAGGTCTGTCCAGTTCTGGAATGCCTTCCACAGAATCTCATCCTCGATTTGGTTGTAACTATTCATCAACAAGTCAAGCGCAATAGTTATCCTCGTCTCAATGTTAACCTTTTAAATGAGCAAACAATAACTAACAAATGGTAAATAACACTTAGAGTAACTAGTATATGTATATAAGGTTAAACATATACTTACATAAATCTTTTTGTATTAATCAGATCATATGTATTGTTTCATCCACTCTGCCACCCAAACACCACAGTCAAACTGACAATGGGGAATTCAAAATGTCAAACAAAGCAACAAATATTAGGTTGATTACTACGAGATAATTAATTTTAATTTGATATAAATGATGCAATGTTATGTATGTAGACCCATTTATTTGTCTTCTGAGATCATCTGGTTGAATCAAGGTAAACTCAGAGATCAAGGATTTGATTGTTGATGCACGTTCATAAAAAGAAGAGTCTGCCACTATTTCTTCCAAGAAGAGGGCCTGTAAATAGGGTAAATAATAACAATCTAGTTACCAATCTCATTTTTAAAAGGAATTCATCGTAATGTGAAATTCTAGTTACCAATCTCTTAACATTTCGCTTCCTCCATTCATCTCTTGTTGGACACGGTTGTGAGCCCAACAGTATAAGATGCCTTTCAAACATGTCAACTACCAGCAAGTACCAATGTATGTCTTGGTCATTGATAGGAACGAATATCTACAAAGTTCATTATAAGGTATATTAAAATTTCATTGAAAATTTACTTAACAAATCATATAGTAAGTATGATGGGCAACAACCTTCCTCAGCAGTTCAACCTTCCCCATGTAATCCTTCTGGTAAAATCCCATCAAAGTACGCGATTTTGTACGCCATCCCAAAGCATATTGCTTTATAAATGACAAGAAAGCAGAACAATATGTCAAAATATCAAACAAAATAAAGTTCGTAGCAGAAAAAAAAAAAGCATTAACCTATATTGTTACCGAGAAATGGGTGGGTAAAAACCAATGAGCAGAATAATCAGTCATTGATCGTTCTTTAAATGTCAGATCAAAAACAAACAAATTCAGCACCTGGTCAGAGCAGCATAGAAAAACTTCAAAATAATTCTAAATTAATTATAAGTAGTAATAGTCAAGCTAAATATTATAGAAGTTAATTATTCACCTCTTGTTCCACAAAAGTTTTCGGAATCAAGGTCTTAAGTGTAGCCCTTACTCCATTACCCCAACCACATTTGATCAAGATTTCCTTCCCGTAGTGAACAAAATGTATTTTAACTATACTTTTAAAATAAATTTCATTCAATAGAAGAGATAGAAATTTCATTCATGGAAGGATTTCATACGATTTGGGTCAGGAACGTCCAAATTGGGCAACGAATGAATGTCGTTATAAGCTATAGACAGTCATTTTAAGTGTTCTTGAGATCCGAGTACGTCAGGTAAGTCTTATTCCGTCAAGTACGTCTTATTGGGTCAGGAATGCACTATCGGGCCAAGAATGTAGTCATAAGCCATAGTCAATAATTTAAGCGGCCTTGAGATCCGAGTGAGTCAAGTAAGTCTTATTCCGCCAACTAAGTCTTATTGAGGCAAGTACGTCTTATTGGGCTAGGATCGTCGGACTGGGCCAGGAACGTCAAAATTGGGCCACGAATGTCCTATCGGACCAAGAATGTCGGAATGGGCCAAGAATGTCCAAATCGGGCCAGGAATGTCATTATAATCTATAGACACTCATTTAAGTGTTCTTAAGATCCGAGTGCGTCAGGTAAGTCTTATTCCGCCAAGTACGTCTTATTGGGTCAGGAATGCACTATCGGGCCAAGAATGTAGTCATAAGCCTTAGACAATCATTTAAGCGGTCTTGAGATCCGAGTGAGTTGAGTAAGTCTTATTCCGTCAAGTAAGTCTTATTGCGACAAGTACGTCTTATTGGGCCATGACCGTCGGACTGGGCCACGAATGTCCAAATTGGGCCACGAATGTCCTATCGGGCCAAGAATGTCGGAATGGGCCAAGAATGTCCAAATCGAGGGAGGAATGTAGTTATAAGCTATAGACAGTCTTTAAGTGTTCTTGAGATCCGAGTGTGTCAGGTAAGTCTTACTCCGCCAAGTACGTCTTATTGGGTCAAGAATGTATTATCGGGCTAAGAATGTAGTCACAAGCCTTAGACAGTCATTTAAGCGGTCTTGAGATCCGAGTGAGTCAAGTAAGTCTTATTCTGCCAACTACGTCTTATTGAGGCAAGTACGTCTTATTGGGTCAGGACCGTCGGACTGGGCCAGGAACATCCAAATTGGACCACGAAAGTCCTATCGGGCCAAGAATGTCCAAATCGGGTGAGGAATGTCGTTATAAGCTATAGACAGTCATTTAAGTATTCTTGAGATCCGACTGCGTCGGGCAAGTCTAATTACGCCAAGTACGTTTTATTGGGTTAGAAATGCACTATCGGGCTAAGAATGTAGTCATAAGCCTTAGACAATCATTTAAGCGGTCTTGAGATCCGAGTGAGTCAAGCAAGTCTTATTCCGCCAAGTAAGTCTTATTGCGGCAAGTACGTCTTATTGTGCCAGGACTGTTGGACTGGGCCAGGAACGTCCAAATTGGGCCACGAATGTCCTATCGAGCTAAGAATGTCGGAATGGGCCAAGAATGTCCAAATCGGTTGAGGAATGTCATTATAAGCTATAGACAGTCATTTAATTGTTCTTGAGATCCGAGTGCGTCAGGTAAGTCTTATTCCGCCAAGCACGTCTTATTGGGTCAGGAAAGCACTATCGGGCCAAGAATGTAATCATAAGCCTTAGACAGTCATTTAAGCCATCTTGAGATCCGAGTGAGTCGAGTAAGTCTTATTGAGCCAAGTAAGTCTTATTGAGGCAAGTACATCTTATTGGGCTAGGATTGTCGGAATGGACCAGGAACGTCCAAATTAGGCCACGAATGTCCTATCGGGCCAAGAATGTCGGAATGGGCCAAGATTGTCCAAATCGGGCAAGGAATGTCGTTATAAGCTATAGACAGTCATTTAAGTGTTCTTGAGATCCAAGTGTGTCAGGTAACTCTTATTCCGCCAAGTACGTCTTATTGGGTCAAGAATGCACTATCAGGCCAAGGTTTTAGTCATAAGCCTTAGACAGTCATTTAAGTGGTCTTGAGATCCGAGTGAGTCGAGTGAGTCTTATTCCGCCAAGTAAGTCTTATTGCGACAAGTATGTCTTATTGGGCCAGGACTGTCAGACTGAGCCAGGAACGTCCAAATTGGGCCAAGAATGTCGGAATGGGCCAAGATTGTCCAAATCGGGCGAGGAATGTCCTTATAAGCTATAGACAGCCATTTAAGTGTTCTTGAGATCCAAGTGTGTCAGGTAAGTCTTATTTCGCCAAGTACGTCTTATTGGGTCAAGAATGTACTATCGGGCCAAGGTTTTAGTCATAAGCCTTGGACAGTCATTTAAGTGGTCTTGAGATGCCAGTGAGTCGAGTAAGTCTTATTCCGCCAAGTAAGTCTTATTGCTAAAGTACGTCTTAATTTGATGAACTTTATATATTAATCAATTTTCTTCTAAACAGTTTGATGAACTTTATATATTAAATTATTAGTTTGAGTAATTTATATTAAAAATTTATATTATATTAATTTGTTAATTATATATGAAACAGGTTTAATATGATTTTTTTTACATGTTAGTTAATTTTTTTGTTTGTTATTTCATGTTATGTATATTTAAGAATTAAATATTTTTTTATACCTATAAAACTGGTAAAATTTGATTTTGATCCCTGTAAAATTTATTCGTTTTTATTCCCTAAGAAAAATACAAAAAATGTGTGTTTTTAATCCCTATTGAGGGACTAAAATCAAACTAATTTTGTTAAATGCAGGGGTTAAAAACAAATACATTTTTTATAAGTATCCAAAATAAATTTTACAAATTTTATAGGAATCAAAAATAATTTATCCCTATATTTAGTTCTGGCCCCCTTATATGTATTTCCTGGCTCCACCCCTGATGTCAAGAATGTGAAATTGGGTCAAGTACGCCTTATTAGGCCAAGTACGTCAAATTCTGAATATTAGCACATTGTATTAGATAGTTGAGATGTCCCGTCGTCTCATTAAAGAAAACCCAAAATATTAAGACCTAATTTCGTTATTATCGTTAAGCGGATAAAATAAAATGGCGGAAAATTAAAACTTAAAATATAAAACAACATGTACACATACATACAGAAACATAACCATATATATATATATATCCTGATATTGAGCTGTCAAGGGATTCCCATCAATAGGATCCCAATATATATATAACTGGTGGTAACATCAAAATACATCAAAAGGCAAAAGGAAGATGCCTCACTGCTTCTCTCCACACCCCGTCCCCTCTCAAAATACAATAAGAACCTCACTCACACCTAAACTGATTGCACTAGCCCAAGCCATCATATACTACCACCCTCTCCAGCATCCCGTGGTCGGGCAGGTCAAGACACTCCTCCGCTCCCACTGGAAGAGCTCCTATCTGACTACCTCTGGAACTTCTGCCTGTAAAGTCTGTTGTCTCTGGGATGTAGTCGTCTGGAAGACACCCGAGAAGACTCTGAAACAGTGGCCCGGACCTCTAGAGGTGCTGGTACCTCTGGAAGGGGTATCAGGTCCTGAGCTGGAGCAATCAGGTCCTCTTCCCAACTCTGGTTCTGGTGCGGGTGCCGATCTTGGTACCAATACCTCAAAGGGTACCATGAAGGGGACGGGAGCCATGTCTGGCTGCGACGGCATCGGCGGTATATGCCCATCTGGCTGTCCAATGGGGAAAGGAAAGGTCATGCTACCACGGAAAGTACCGATAAAACCAATGGGTGCTCCCTGCCCAAATCCAGAAGTGATGGACATCGGACCTGTATATACAGCAAAACGGGTTACCGGGTCCACTAGTCACCCGTTCGGGTCAATACACTCAATCTCGAAGGTCCCCGAGAGGGGAAACCTCGGATCCTGGGTCATCCAAGTGTGATCCCAGTGTGCCATCCGTCCTGTCTGGATCTAAGGTACAAAACATATACACACAACAAAACACATAGCAAAAGAAAGGGGATAAGAAACAATATAACGTCAAACGTGGAAAGGGTTTCGTAACATTTAATTCTATAACAGCACACTAAACATCCTCAATCCACATCTAGGATTTTTCGTCTACCCTCCATCATGTAATGCAAATGCAGTATGAATCATCTCATCAGGTATCGGCCATATCCGGATATCCACATCGACACGTCCCAGAGGCCCCGGCACACACCCTCATCCGTGGATGGAGGATGCCCATGCAAAGCAATGGCACTATAGCTGCACAATCTGGGGCACACCTCTGAACCACGGCCAGGGTGCTCATGCAACGCATGAACTATAGCTGCAACTAAAATGAAATAATGTCTGGGACGGTCCGTCGTTAGCCTAAAACCCGGGAATTCTCCCTTCGAGGAATAGACCACAACGACCATGTTTCAGGTCAACCATATCATAGACCATGTTTCAGGTCACCCCCTAGTGCCCTAACTGCTCATCATAATCTCATAGATAATCTCAATAATAATCTCGTCTCATCATCATATCCCAGTAATCATCTCGGTTAGGCACTACTAACACATATATATATGAATTCCCCAATACATCATCATGTTTCAACTTAACTTATCACTTACTCAACCTCTAAGCATAATCATAACACTCATCACATCATACCATCATGCCATCATGTTATCAAAAATCATCATCATTATCATCATGTCATAATATCATCATTACATTCATATCATCATTTCCAAAATATAATAATAATTATAAACATATTCAAAATAACTCCAACACTCATAATATCACCCATCAAATACCAAATTCAAATAAACCAGTCAAATCAATCAAGCAGGCAATCATCAAATAATAAAACAATATATATATATATCGTAATGACGATAAACGCATAATTTTCATATCATCATTGGTACCATTAGGTAGTCCCCAATGTGATATGGACACTGTCCATTACTTACTCTTATATAGGGTTTAGGTCGCCCTACGCTATTATCGAATTAAATGTGACTACGCCGTTTCCGACATTAAATGATTTCTTTCCCCCACCTGAAAACCGTACGACCACCAGAATGCTACGAAACCACCCCTCCACTATTCGTCTGGAATCTGCCTCACACGGAAAAAGGTTTTCGAGTCTCCGAAAATCCACCTAAGCATCACATTGTGAATAACACATTGTAAGGAACTTAAAATCTGCAGCAAACACCACAAAATCTGCCACTGCTTCGGCTTTATATCTCACAATCCATAAATTTGTATAAAAATTTGAACGATGAGAATAAAGAAATACCTGTCCTTGACCTCCTCCAAATTTTATCCCAATCCAACGGTGGACGAACCTCGGATGGCCCTTCTATGGTGACTGGTCAGAAGCTGGACGAGTTGACAGACTGCAGAACTCACACTCGGAGGGTTATACAGAAATTCCAACCATTGGATATGAAACACTATCAGTCCAGCACCTCCCTATAAAATTGGAACAAAATCCAATGGTGGAAGAAGGTGTGGTGATGGTTTTATAGAAGCTGTTCTAGCTTCAAAACTTACAAAACCGGTGGTTTGGGGCTCTTTGGTAGCCTTCCTCTCTTATTATCCCTCTCTCTCTCTAGATTTATCTCCCCCTCTATCTAACCTTCCCTCTCTGGTGTTTCTATGCTCTGAAGTTTCTATCTTTTGGGGTTCATATGAGGTAACTCACCTCTTTGAACCTCTTTTATTTTTTTCAAAAACCCCGGCTGGGTGCTCAGCGTCAGTTTCCAGCGCCCAGTGTTGGGTCTGCACCAGAGGGCGCCTGCATGCACGCTACATCAACATACACGCGTTGTTGTGCATGTCTGTGCTCTGGGCGCTCAGCGCCAGCACCCAGCGCTGGCCTTCCGTGCAACCATGCTACTCTCGCGTGTTTCTTCGTGTTCTGAGCTCGTTCGAAGTCCGATTGATCCCAAATTTGAGATATAGGCTCATTAAGACCTAATGAACAACCTCAAGCAATTAAAAATGCATAATCTCAATCCTAACTCCAAATTTCTTATTTCACATTCAAACGTCCTAAAGACGATAATCGAGAAAATCTCAAGTTTTACTCACATTTAAACTCATTCTTGATGATGGCTTACTTTCGATGCAAAAATTCCTAGACTATAACTAACATTTTAACCACATAATACAAGTCTTAATCTTAATCATTATACATAAAACAGATTAGGAAAATCAGGCCGTTACAATAGTCATTGTGTCAATCTACTTGCTTGAAAATTGAAAGAAAAAACATCCAAACTTTAATAAGGTGTCACATTTTCATATAGCATGGGACAATCATTATATTGGAAGCCACTTGAGGTCTCACATTTTTTTTATAGAGAGATTTAATATGGATGTCTATGAGTAAAGCCAAATTAATCAACTACCTTGATTTTGTGTTAATTGATTTGTAAAAATAGATTCTTTCCATCTAGTGCTACAAGTGATTTATTGAATATTTGTTTGACACACGTTCGTTTTACTTATATATATTATTTTCTTCCTGAAAAAAATTGTAATATGTAGGTAATTGCTAAAGGTGAAGTCCAGGGAATGACAAGTAAGTTTATTGGTATTGTGACACCCAACTACCCCGCATGTTATAAAGCATAAAAGATAAAGATAAAACATAAAACATATGTCCTTTAATAAAAAGGTTCACAGGTAGAAAGGTCCCACATGAACTAATTCAACAAAACGCGAAAATAAAAACCAGGTTTAAAAGAATTGAAAGAAATATAACATGAAACTAAGGCAAACATAACCCAACCCCGATGTCATATACAGAGCTGGTATAACCATTCGGAAATAAAATCCTCGGAGTACAACTGAAAACTGGCATAAAACTAAACAACTAAAACTGGAAATCCTAACTAAAGAGTGGCGGCTCCTCAGAGTCACTACTCTCCTGGCTGCTCGCCGTCCACTGCATAAAACGATACATGCCAAACAGAAAATAGAGAAACGGGGAGAAAGAAAACATATAATCACAACGGCATGGAGATAGGAATAAGATGATCATACATCATGGCATAGCAACATCATAAGCATACATATGCACATATAAACATCATAAACCAACCAAGTATGCTATGCGGTGCAATGCAACATTACTCCACTACTTTATTATGCATGTGGATCCAACTAACTCATGATGAACGACTTCGGAGTTACATATCCGTATTGGCCATAGAAGCACCAACACCGGCAGTTCACCAAACCTTGGGTGAACCCCATGGATAGCCAACGCATCAAACCGCAGATGCCTCATCACGGGGGACAGCGGTCACCAAACCATCGAGTGACCTACCGTGGATGGCCAGATCACCGTACTCTCGGGCGATCTCCCCTATGTCGAACCTCCCCCTCAACCATCAACTCCAATGCCCTATGCATGGCACGACAACAAACAACAACAACCACCTCCTTTGCTCGGGCCAAAAAGCTCCCACGACTTCAACATCAACATCATCATGCTTGGGCCAATAAGCATCCGAGACTTAATATCATCAACACCTCGACCAATAAGCATTGAGACCACTTTGGCCAATTAACACCAAAGCTATCAACGTGCGATAACCCAACGGTTATTGACTTAAACATCTTATCATCTTAATTATCTTCATTAATCATTAACCGAGTTATCTAGTCTTTATCATTGATTTATGGTATTATCATAACGTTATTGGGGAAGATTGGGGTTAAAACCCCTTTTAACCTTTAGTCTCAATTTCTGTCCAGAGGGGTGAGCACAGGCGTGCTTAACCCCAGCACGGGCATGCTGTCACATAAGTGAAGCACGGGCGTGCTTCCTTTTAGGCACGGCCGTGCTCATCTGCACGGTCGTGCTCCTCTGCTGCACGGCCATGCTTAATGCGCGTCCATTTTCCAGAATTCAAACTAGGAGCACGGGCGTGCTCCCTGTTCAGCACGACCCTGCTCTTGGACAGGCCGTACTGTTCTGGGCAGATTTCTTGCTAAATTCTTTTAACCAAAAACACCCTAAACCACTCTTAAATCATTCCTAACGTTCTTAACTAAACCATTGGCATAAATCTCACATTTACTAACAGTTCATATTTTATAACCAATTTTGGGGGAATAAATCCCCTACTCATCGTATTAACTAGAGCCCTATTTTAACCAATTAAGGGTTCTTTAAACTTATTGGCTTCAAGCCACAAACCTCAACCAACATGTATAAACATACCAAATCAACCAACAAACATGGCATAACAATGATACCAATGTAACCGACTTTATCATGGCATAATCACCCATATCAAACAACCAATTAAACATGGCATCAACATATCAACGAGGCATGCATGATTGACATTCCAATTATTCATATATATCAACAAACACATAAAAGGCATTTATCACAAATAGGCATGTTACAAACATAGCATTTATCATAACAAACAACTATGGGGTCATGGGAACCCCTCATCTTACACTACCCCCTTGCATAATGATTATATTATCCTTCTCCCCATACCTGGTATGAAGATTCCAACAAACGAAAGCCAACTGGCAACCCAAACGAAGAACCAACGCGTTTCCCTCAAGCGGCTTGACTAGCTTTCCAAGCCTTGGTCAAACAAAAGGTTAACCAATTAGTTTCCTAAATCAAAAACAAGAAAGGGAACTAAAGAGGGAAAGAACCATTACCTTCTATGATTGGCATAGACCACCAAGATCCCCCAAAACTAGAGCAAGAACACCAAGGGCATCAACGGGGTTCAAGGGGAGGGAGAGAGAAAAGGTTTTTGCCTCACGAAAGCTGCCCAAATTTCCAAAATAGGGTTTGGCTTGTAACCCTCACGAAACTGCTCCATTTATAGACTCTGATACCTGAGCACGGCCTTGCTCCCTGTTGAGCACGTCTGTGCTCAACTCCTAAGCACGGAGCACTGAAAGAATACCTTGCGAGACCACCTAGATGATCGATTTGGCAAAACCACTAAAAATAAGACTTGTATATAATTCTTTTATCTTTCCAATGCCATAAATATCACCTCGATCGGACATCTATAACTCAAGATATGACCAAAATGATGAAACAGGTTACTAGGACTCTAAAAGGGTTGAACCTTTCTAAGGCTAAACTTTCTCAAACATGAACTTAGACATCAAAAACAACCTAACAAGCATATGCAAACATATATATAATATATATAAATGCATTAAGCTTATTTATGAAAAACGGGGTGTTACAATTCCCCCCTGATAAAAATTTCGTCCTCGAAATTTCTATCACCTAAACTGGTTAAACTCTCACCAATTAGGCGCATACCTTGGGTCGAGTCCACAGACTTGGAGACTCCAGCTCCACTGCGCTTCCGCTGCGCACTCTGATTCCTGCAAGCACTCTGTGGTTCTGAATTTTCTTCTTTATAGTTCTTGCTGAGACGACCATACTTGCCACACTTGAAACAGATGATGTTCGGCTCCTTGCATTGATGGGTATAATGACCTTCTCCATGTTTTCCACATCTGATATGTTTAGGAGAATCCCGATCCTTAGGCTTACCTGCTGAGAATTGTGATTCCTTGCCATTCAGCTTGAAGTCTCTGCGACTGGGGGTTAGACGTTGTCTCACCTCGTTCTTCTGATCTTCGTCCTTACTGCTCTAGATCTCTGAACTTTTGCGGCTTGCGATCCTGGCCTCGTAAGCATCCTCGAAGATTCTGCACTTGTTCACCAAGGTAGGAAAGACTCGGATCTCCTGATAACAGATGGCTTGCTTGCTTTCATCGCTCTACCAACCGCAGTCGTTGGAGTAACTCTCAAGGACACATGATCACCTTCCTGGAATTCGAGAGCCTTTCTCCTTTTGTCACGGTAGCTCCTTTGCCTACTTTGTGCCACTTTCGACTTTTCCTGAATCATCCTCACTTTTATGTTGTTTCTTGCACTACCTCAGGTCCTAACACCACATTGTCACCAGGTTTATTCTAACACAAGGGTGTCCTACATCTCCTCCCAACTACCAGACTATTCTAGAACACAAGCTCTCAACAAGTCCTCTAAGGACTGATGGTCCTCTCAGGCTGCCCATCAGTCTGTGGGTGATAAGCTGAACTAAGCCTAAGCTTTGTCCCTAAAACATGCTGCAAACTCTCCTAGAACCTAGAGGTAAACCTCGGGTCTCTATCTGATACTATGCTAGAGGGTACACAATGAAGCCTAACTATTTCCTTGATGTACACCTTAGCCAACTTCTCTAAAGAATACTCCATATTCATCGGGATGAAATGGGCAGAATTAGTCAATCTATCCACAACAACCCATATAGCCTCAAAACCAGCTGGAGTCCTAGGGAGTCCAGACACAAAATCCATGGAGATATTATCCCATTTCCATTATGGGACATTCAAAGTTTGCAACTTACCTGAAGGCTTTTGGTGTTCTATCTTGGCATTCTGACAAACTAGGCACGCATAAACAAACTCAGTCACATCCTTTTTCATCCTAGGCCACCAAAACATACTCTTAAGGTCCTGATACATCTTGGTGGCACATGGGTTCCGGACAGATTCAAAGTCCTTATGCAAACCATGAAGAACAAAGACCATGTACATATTATCAAGCTTTGCTAGTACCTTTGCAAGATCGTCACCTGTAATAATTCGTTTAATGTCATCAATGACGGACTGTGCTTTGTTCAAATAAGATGGAAGATCGTGATCTGTCATCTGAAGAGTGGTCAAATTGTGGACCGAGGCATAGAGACGTTGTAGGTCATTGGAATAGATATTCTGAGCCTTCTTCCATATTTCATAACAAGTTTTGTAGGGGCGAAAGTGTACCATCAACTTGGGATCAATGGATTGCCACAAAAGGTATACCAACTGATAATCTGCCCTTTTCCATTCATCACGAATCTTTGCATCAATATCTGCTTCCTTCTTGATGAGATGCTCATAAAGACCTTGACCTAAAAACCAAACTTCAACCGCATTATACCAATCCTCAAAATTCTTACCATTGAGTTTTTCCGATGTGATAGTAGGGCTACCAGAGAAGGCAAAAGAGATGAGACCCTTCCCTGTAGACCCAGAACCAGCACCGGATTTTGCATTTTTAGAAGTGGCAGCGGATGACGAATCAGTGGACATAATGAAGGGAGAAAAACCAAACTGACCAGAATCGGCGTTTGACCCTCACAACAGAGGCAGAAGACGCCGGAAAACGGTCCAGTAGAAGTCGGAAAACGAACGGAGGCTGGGAAGGCGGCGCGTGGACACCACGCGCTCGGGAGAGCGCGTGCGGCGGAGTTCGGGGATGGGTCTTCACGGAAGTGACTCGCCGGCCATTTCTGAGTTGGCTGGTCACCTTACTTCGATGATCAGAGACTGTCGCCGGAAAAGTTCGCCGGAAAACAGTGGCGGTCGCGGGAAAAAAAGGGTGGTTCTTGACCTGATCGAACCCTAGCTTTGATACCAACTTAAGATGTTAAGATGGCTGAATAGCTTGAGAGAAAACCCTCTCAACTCATTGAATATATAGACGTATATGATTATAAGTTACAAAATCAAATCCCTTAATTTTTGGGATTGACAATATCACCTATTTACATTTAGTATATGCTAACTAAAATCCCTTGATTTTAGGGATTGACAATATCAATTAATATCAACAATATCAACAGAAACCTTCTATAAACCTTCTGTAATACCTGGCTAACCCTAAGAAACTCCTAATCTCGGTTACTGATTTCGGCGCTTCCCACTGGAGCACCGTCTCTACCTTAGCTGGGTTCACTGCTATACCACCCTTAGAGATGACTTATCCTAAGAAGCTCACTTCCTCTAACCATAACTCATACTTAGACAACTTAGCGTACAACTGCTTTTCCTTAAGGGTCTGCAAGACAACCTTCAGGTGTTCCTCATGTTCCTCCTTGCTCTTGGAGTACACTAAGATGTCATCTATGAACACCACCACAAACTTATCCAAGTAAGGGTGAAAGGTCTTGTTCATATAGTCCATGAACACTGCAGGAGCATTGGTCAAACCAAAAGGCATAACCAAGTACTCATAGTGACCATATCGCGTCCTGAATGCTATCTTAGAGATGTCCTCAAACTTAACCCGAATCTGATGGTACCCTGACCTCAAATCTATCTTAGAAAAGACGCAAGCGCCCATCAACTGGTTCATGAGATCATCAATCCATGGGAGGGGATACCGATTCTTTATGGTCACCTTGTTGAGCTGCCGATAGTCGACACACAACCTCATACTACCATCCTTCTTCTTCACCAACAACACAGGTGCTCCCCACAGAGACACGCTCGGCCTAATGAACTGCTTCTTCATCAGGTCCTCCAACTGTTCCTTCAACTTAGCTAGCTCTAGAGGAGACATTCTATAAAGTGCTATGGATACGGGTCCTGTTTCGTCACTAAGTCTATAATAACTCATCATCTTCTCAGGGTGCAACTCACGAACATCCACATGAAAACTTCAGGGAATTCTCTTACTATTGGCACATTTCCAACATCGGGTTGTTCTCTACTTCCAGAGAAGACAACATTATGTAGACTTGGGTCTCTTCTTTCGTAAGATCCTTAACTTAACCGGTAGAGGGAAATCTCGGATCCTTAGACTCCACGAGAGTTCCAAGAACTATGGTTTTATCGAATCAATCTAAGGGAGCATGGTTGGAAGATAACCAGTTCAATCAATGATTAACATCGAGCGGTTTTTAAATGGTAAGCGCACAAGATCAGCTGCAGAGTTCTTATTATCAAAAGATATTAGAACCGCTTTCCTAAGCACAAAAAGCATTCACAAGCTTCTTGGATCGTCCAAGACAAACCACCAAATGCAGTAAGTCGAGCCAAAACGGAACTATAGGTACTTAGTACAACTTAACATTGTCTATATAAATATATACAATTCAAACAAGAGCACACAACAGACTCATACCATGTCTGGATAGTGCCGAAGTGCTCTGATAGCACTAAATGTGACACCCAACTACCCCGCATATTATAAAGCATAAAAGATAAAGATAAAACATAAAACATGTGTCCTTTAATAAAAAGGTTCACGGGTAGAAAGGTCCCACATGAACTAATTCAACAAAATGCGGAAATAAAAACTAGGTTTAAAAGAATTGAAAGAAACATAACATGAAACTAAGGCAAACATAACCCAACCCCGTTGTCACATATAGAGCTGGTATAACCGTTCCGAAATAAAATCCTCGGAGTACAACTAAAAAATGGCATAAACGAAACAACTAAAACTGGAAATCCTAACTAAAGAGTCGCGGATCCTCAGAGTCACTCTTCTCATGGCTGCTCGCCTTCCTCTGCATAAAACAATACATGCCAAACAGAAAATAGAGAAACGGGGAGTAAGAAAACATATAATCACAACGACATGGAGATAGGAACAAGATGATCATACATCATGGCATAGCAACATCATAAGCATACATATACACATATAAACATCATAAACTAACCAAGTATGCTATGCGGTGCAATGCAACATTACTCCGCTACTCCATTATGCATGTGGATCCAACTAACTCAGGATGAACGACTTTGGAGTTACATATCCGTATTGGCCATAGAAGCACCAACACCGGCAGTTCACCAAACCTTGGGTGAACCCCATGGATAGCCAACACATCAAACTGCAGATGCCTCATCACGGGGGGCCGCGGTCACCAAACCATTGGGTGACCTATCGTGGATGGCCAGATCACCGTACTCTCGGGCGATCTCCCCTATGTCGAACCTCCCCCTCAACCATTAACTCCAATGCTCTATGCATGGCACGACAACAAACAACAACCACCTCCTTTGCTCGTGCCAAAAAGCTCCCAAGACTTCAACATCAACACCATCATGCTTGGGTCAATAAGCACCCAAGACTTAATATCATCAACACCTAGACCAATAAGCATCGAGGCCACTTTGGTCAATAAGCACCAAAGCTATCAACATGCGATAATCCAACGGTTACCGACTTAAACATCTTATCATCTTAATTATCTTCATTAATTATTAACCTAGTTATTTAGTCTTTATCATTGATTTATGATATTATCATAACGTTATTGGGGAAGATTGGGGGTTAAAACCCCTTTAAACCTTTAGTCTCAGTTTATGTCCAAAGGGGTGAGCACGGGCGTGCTTAACCCCAGCATGGGCGTGCTGTCACATAAGTGAAGCACAGGCGTGCTTCCTTTTAGGCACGGTCGTTCTTCCTGTTGTGTACGGCCGTGCTCAACTACACGGTCGTGCTCCTCTGCTGCACGACCATTCTTAATGCGCCACCATTTTCCAGAATTCAAACTGGGAGCACGGACGTGCTCCCTGTTCAGCACAGCTGTGCTCCCGGACAGACCGTACTGTTCTGGGCAGATTTCTTGCTAAATTCTTTTAACCATAAACACCCTAAACCACTCTTAAAACATTCCTAACGTTATTAACTAAACCATTGACATAAATCTCACCTTTACTAACAGTTCATGTTTTATAAACAATTTTGGGGGAATAAATCCCTTACTCATCATATTAACTAGAGCCCTATTTTAACCAATTAAGAGTTCTTTAAACATATTGGCTTCAAGCAACAAACCTCAACCAACAGGTATAAACATACCAAATCATCCAACAAACATGGCATAACATTGATACCAATGTAACCAACTTTATCATGGCATAATCACCCATATCAAACAACCAATTAAACATGACATCAACATATCAACGAGGCATACATGATTGGCATACCAATTATTCATATAAACATATCAACAAACACATAATAGACATGTTACAAACATAGAATTTATCATAACAAACAACTATGGGGTCATTGGAACCCCTCATCTTACACTACCCCTTGCTCCCTGTTGAGCACGGCCGTGCTCAACTCCTGAGCATGGGGCACTGGAAGAATGCCTTGCGAGACCACCTAGATGATTGATTTGGAAAAACACAAAAAAAAAACTTGTAGATAATTCTCTTAGCTTTCCATCGCCACAAAGATCACCACGATCGGACATCTATAACTCAAAATATGTCCAAAACGGTGAAACAGATTACTAGGACTCTAAAAGGGTTGAACCTTTTTGAGGCTAAACTTTCCCAAACATGAACTTAGACATAAAAAACAACCTAACAAGCATATGAAAACATATATATAATATATATAAATGCATTAAGCTTATTTATGAAAAATGGGGTGTTACAGGTATCGTGCTCGGTATAGGATTGGGAAACTGCATAGGCTCCTCCACACCTGTTGTTCTTGGTTGTTTCATTGTGGTGACTTGGGTCCATATATACTGCAATTTGAAATCATATCAGTCCATTTAGTCACGGACTTTAAATCCTTATCGTGCAAGTAATTTCTAATCTCTTTCATTTGGAAAGAATTAGTCTCTACTATTGATGAAACATTAATTGATTTGATTTGAAATTTGGAATTTTTTCAATTGTATCAAACGGTCACGATTTAAGAAGAGATTTTTGGTTAATCAATTTATCGACTTTAAATCCCCTCTTTATTGGCTAATTAGGTGTGTCTCTAACTAATTGTCTTTAATAAAAAATATCTCAGCCTTGTAATTATGTCCCGTCTATAATGTTTGGTTAGTGTTTTTTAGCTTTGCCTTTTATTCTTTAAATATATATGTATGTTAGCTTTCCACGAAACTTCTGTGTCTATTGATTTTGATTTCAAATTCTAATTTCTAATAGCAACATGAACAAGCAGAACACCATCCACCACTAAGTCTAGGTGGTTCTTGTGTGACTATGACCCAGTTGCTATAAGTAAAGATGCTATTTTTCTAAGTTGCCTTGTCATTTGCATGTTTTAATGACTTTGCTTTTTTTATTTTACCCATCAATATGGAAGAATTCCTTAACTTTTTTGCAGGGACTACATTGATGAAATTCCAGACCGTATGAAGCCATGTGACCGCTGCCATAACAAACTTGAGGTATGTATTTTCAAAGACAAGGAAATAATATATTTTGCTGACGGATGGCATGAAGTTGGACATCTCTATAATCTGTTGGCTAGATGATGGATTAGGGGGTACTATTTGGGAGGAAACGAATTTGTGATTGATGTCTTGAACAAATGGATGGTTGAGGTTAAATATCCTAACCCTCCCAGGATCATTAAACTTGTTAATGACAAGGAGAAGACAAATTCTGCTCTCGAAGCTGAACATTTTTATCACTCACCAGTAAAAATTTTGGATGCTAACCAGATCACTGAATCTTCACTGGTTTGTTCCATTTTTACCCTCCAATCGTCATTTTTATATTTTGTAAATTGTTGACGTTTGGTATTTTATTGACATCCCTCCATTTTTGTAGTTCATGCCTGCTGCCTTCTGCTCTCACGTATTGTCTACTAGACGTTCTAGATGTTTGTTGGTTGATGAAGACAAAAACTATTGGCCTTGCCATCTGATATGGTCAAGCACTACACCATATGATTGTTACATTACTGCCGGATGGCTTGACTTTGTCAACGCCAAAAGCAGGACAAGTATTAAAAATAGGCGTAGCAAAATATAACTTCAGCATGATTTATGTTAAACTTGTTCCTTAGGTTGTTATGGATACTATTTTCGGGGTTCATTTTGAAGTATTGTGTACTTTTTGTTTCGTACTGGTTTTTTTTGAAGTACCGTGTACCTTTCAACATTTTGTAATGAATTTTAATACAATGGCTTGTTCTTGTTTTCCATTTTTAATCATTGTTTACCTTTTTTTTATAAGCTAAAATTTGTATTAAATAGAGCATTAAGAGTACTCAAACCCATACAAGTAAAAGATTATACAAACTGAAGCAAGATAAATATTCAATCAAGAGTAATTAACTAACAACAAGGTTGAGTGCCTAACTTGCAAACCAAAAAAAGCACCCCTAGAAACCTTACAAAGGGGGGCGTCCCAACCCAATGCAGCTTTGCTGCTTAAATAAAACATTTGGCAGCAGAGAGATGCTATAGCTTGAGATAGTACTTGACATATAGCAGAAACGTTATATACCACGCCCTGCAAGACAAGAAACCGAGGCCCAAAACGTGTGAGATGAAAAACTTCTAGCAAACACCACTTGGAGTCCAAATTGTAACACAAAACTCTAGCAAGATGAGAAAAGAAGAGAAGCTTGGCAACCTGAGCTGAAACTTGTAACAAGTTTGAGTAGATCAACTATGTGATTTCTTCCCTAACAAGTTGGAGGTGGAAATTTCAAAAATACCTAGTCTTCGGTTGGGCTAGATGGTACTCTATAGTTTGATGATCACTTTTGGAGTCTGGTCACTATTCTGTCGTAACAGGTGGAATTCTTATATAGGGGTGGAGTTGCTGTAATGTTTGTTGAGTGGAAGCTTGTGATAATTGTTATAAAGGTGGCTTATGGATGATGCTGTGGGTACAGCTAATGGGTTATACTATAGTTGACTAGATACATATGATTTTCAAGGTTGGTGTCAAACTAATTTTTTGGTTCTACTACTAAGTGCGACTGCTACAATTGACTTTCTTTGAACTAGGGGACGATTCCTTTTATACTAAGTGCGATGAAGATTTGGTGAAATTTGGGTCCTTGGCTTATGTTTTTCGTGCTTTTGTTTGAGATCTGCATTACAAGGTGTTTAGCTGATAATTTTTTCCGTGTCCCCTTTATGTTAGCATTTGACCCCAGTAATTACAAAACCTGAGTATTGACTTCCATATCCCATCAACTACTAAAATAGAACACTGATATTGTTCCACAGTATTCCCCCAACGCATGCTGATGCCATGCTTCCAAAAAATTAAAAACTTGCATAAATATTTATAAGATAACAGAAACCAGAACCAATGTCACAATGATCTATAAACCACACAGAGGTAACAGATAAGAAGGATCCAATGTAGTGATTTTTACACCAACACAAACTGATTTTCCATAGTGGCATTAAAAAAGCACAAAACCTCACAGGAAAATGCAAACCCTCACAGGAAAATGGGTACTCAAATTGATCAAATTGTTTTCACTGCGAAGCATTGATAAATCAATCAATATTAATAGTACCTAATAGACAAAACGTACTATTCAATTTCAAACATTAATTCACATTCCATGGTCAAATTCGTGAGACCTATGACTCATCCTAAGAAAACACTAAACCAAAATTTATTGCACCAATCCTTGGAGAAAGTTGGGAACCACTGACTTAGAATGTTAACATCAATCACCTACATCAAGATCACAACTTTAATTAACAAAATTATCATTATATTCACCAATATCAAATCATGAAACATACGGTCACCATACTCATTATAATAGTCGTTGCTTGACAAAAAAAAAAAAAAAAAACAGTTTCGATGTTACGGCTTGGGTTGCTAACGCTTGCCACCTAAAACAAACGATCAATTGTATAGTTATCAACTTCACTTGTTTCTCGTTAACAAAACATATTATGAAAACAAGTTAAGTGGTGTACCTCCATTTTTAATTATTTATTGCAGCAAAGCATTATAAGACATCATCCTATTACCATCATTCATACCACTAAAATGCCGCAGCATGGATTATCTAACACAATCAAAACAAATGCAGGGTAATCTCAAAAAAAAAAAAAAACAGTTTATCAACGATGACATGCCTGTGGATATTGAGGGTACATTGGAACTTGCGCCATTTGGGGGTATACGAGAAGTCCACCATACATAGGTAACATATTGACACCTTGGCTAAACGAGCCATAACCAAATGACATGTACTGGGGTGGAGGTGGGGGTACTACTGAAGGTCCTTGGGAAGATTCTTGTTTTTTTCCACTAGAGGAGGGAATGGATCCAGTTTTCTAATCAGATATAAGATATCAAAGAAAACCCATTAGCAGAGAAATGTAACAAAAACAAACATCAAATAGGTAATGAATCTAATGTATACCATAAACAAATTCATACTCACAGAATCGTTAACTGATAGTTGAGTAGAGGATTTAATCTTTTTACCCTTCCTTTTATGATCGGCATCATCTTTCACTTTGTTAGCCTGCCACAATAAATATCAATAACCGTAAATTAGAACATGAAGGTGACATACAAATCAATATAACTTTCCATATTCAATAGGAACAGTATAAAAAACATTGTATTCTGGTTACTAAACGCAGTTTGGACTCCAGGGGTTTCATCAAACATAGTTCATTCTTTATCCTGCATGGGGCACAATTTATTTAGTGAAACACAATTGAATTTATTTACGATGGTTACAAAGATCGCAAATAAAATCTAACATAATTAAAAAAACTTACACTAACAACTTCTCTGCTGATGCCAAGAGACTCCGAAGCTAATAACTCATCATTCTGAATACTCGGCTCATCCTTATTTAGAAGCCTTGGGCATGTTCTAATGATGTGTCCAGTTCTATTACAGTTAGAATAACGACTCCGCTTCCTACCAAACTTTTTCTTAACTGGAGTGCCTTTAGTCTTGACTACGGTAGGATCACCTAGATCCTTGGCAGATGAGTTACGTGTGCTACGCTTATACCCATCTTTCTCTAACTTTTTTGTAAGTTTAAGTATTTCATCTCTGACCTCATTAAAGTACTCAATATTTTTGGAAGCAACATGACAGAGCCTGCTACATGTAGCAGACAAACTTCCAAAATGGGAAACCATCATTATATCAGTATCCAATTCATCTTGCTGCGCTGATGTAATGAAATCATTCTTAGCATCCTTCGACCAGCTTTTGCATATCAAGCTTGTAGGAATACAATCCATATGCTCAAGTCTCATGGCACAAAAAAATATGAGCACAAGGAATGCCATGAGGTTCAAAAAGCAAACGATCACATCTAAATTTACAAGCCCTCGTATCGTAAACAACACTAACCTCACTCTTGGGATTGCAATATTTGTTTAGCCTGAACATCAACTTATCACCACTTTCTAAATGCTCAATAATATTTAAAGCCCCACATTCTTCAATCTCATGTTTCACTTCCTTGAAGATCTCATTGGTGTAAATTTTTGAAGCATGACACTTGATCTTGTAGAGAGATGTGGTCAACACATGGTCAGAAAAAGATGACTTAAAGTCGGCAATAAGCTCGTTGTTCCCGTATTCACACAAAGCTTGTTCAAAATTATGCATGAATTCCACCATGGTGTTTTTTCTCTTTACATATGACTTTACCATTGAATTAATGCCTTCACACTGAGATAAGGTTCTTATACGCCCAAAGAATTTGTCACGAAGATATGCAGTGGCCCATAAACACTTGTTCTCATATGTTTTGCTAACCCATTTGTTTCCTACAAACCCATGTTTCGCAACAATCTTCTTCCACAACTCTTCAAACTCATCTACGGTGAAATTCGAATACATTGCTCTCTTAAAATCCTCTAAAAATGTTAAGTTCTTAACGTTATCACAGGCATTGTTATGCAAGTGCCATGCACACAGTCGATGAGATGCATCTGGAAAAACAGTCCTTTTAGCTTCCCTCGTAGCACCATCACCATCACCATCACCATCTGTCACTACTGCTTTTGGATGTTTATTGCACATGGCTACCAAAAATGTTTCCAATACCCACTTATAAGTCTGCACCGTTTCATCAGTCACCAAAGCACAACCAAATATAACAGTCTGTGAATGATGATTACAACCAAAGAAAATAACCAAAGGGTGGTTATATTTGTTCTTCTTGTATGTGGTGTCAAATGCGAGCACATCACCAAAGCATTGAAAATCGGCTCTGCTGGTTCCATCTGCCCAAAATAGATTCTTCAATCTACCATCAGTCGTAGTTGTGTACTTTGAAAATAACACGGGATCGCTATCTGCCTTGCCTTGTAGACAACTTAATGCAGCACTCGCATCCCCATCTTTAATCTTACCACGCTTTTGGCGGTCAAGATAGTTGTATAAATCCTTTTTCGAAAAACCAACACCAACATAACCCCCTTTTTGAGACACCAAATATCCCATAATGTGGCAGGTTCTCACCCCAAAGGAATGCAAATTATCCACTTGAGCTTTGTCTGCATCAGTCATGACACGATAGGCAGGCATTAAGTGCACATATTGGACGGGTCAATTCAAGATTATGTGACTCCTCAAATGATGCAACTTTCCGTTTAGATGACCTGTAATCTAAGTAAATATGAATCTTGGCTTGACACTTGTACGAGTTAATGGATTAGGCTCTATAGTCCTCTCTACCCTCATGAAGTATTTTTTGTTCCTCAATCCCTCTCTGTTGCATACAAGTTGACGCATGATAACCTTCCCATTGAAATCCCGCTTTACATCGTCTCTCCTCACAACAAAACCGTGTAACTTTGCATATGTCTTATAAAATTGACAACCTTCCTCTTCACTGCTAAACTCTAGTTCTCGTATTTCATCACCTGTCAAATCTATAACGTTTCTATAGTACGTATCTGTTTCGTTGAAATCTTCTCCATTTTGCTTTTCATTATGCTCACTGTGGCTACTTTCATCGGATATAACATAATCATCACACTTAACATCTCCATCATCATCTAAATTAACAAATGAATTATCACTGTGGCTATCTCTGTGCAATACAAACACTATTTACAACCAGACTACTTCAAATAGACCATCAAATAAATACCAAACAAGGTTCTAAATGAAATCAAATCCAAAGAAACAAAAGCTAACAATACAAGTTAATTAATAGTGAAAAAACATATTACTTCATGATCACTAACACAAACATTACTTCAATACAAAGTAAAATGAATCCCGAGAAACAACAACAACAGAGATATTGACAAGTTCATCATCGACATGAGATTTTTTAAGTCATAAACAAAATCTAAACTTCTCAAACAATTTCACAACAGAGCACAACGAGAAGCAAATACAACCATGCTTCTAATCATTTTCTAAGTAAAACAGAAACTATCATTCATAACCACACCTAGCTAAATTATTCATATTCCTTAAATTTGTAGTTCCTTCAAATCAATACAGAACACTTTAAAAAACAATCAGAAGTTAGAATCCTTAGCATGAATACAAGCTTCTATTTGACAATCAGAAAACACTCCCTCCAACTTATCCTCTAGTTTATTTTGTAAAAATTAATCAAGTCAATACACCTATTTTATATGCAACATCATCTGCTTTAACAGAACCCCGACATAGAATCAGTTTTTTTTTTATGATAAACCAAGAAGTTATATATGTATGAGTACAGGATGTACTCCACCTGATACATACACCAATATAGACACAAATGACTAATTACAAGTAAGTATGCTCCCTAAATATTGAAGCCACCCAAAAGTTCCCTCTTAATAGTGAATCTGTTAATTTAAACCCCCAATACAGACTCCTCCATCTAAACATATAAGACACAAAAATCACCCCCACACAGTAACTACTTCCCCCCACCCGAATATATAAACAAGAAGAAGTAGCAGTATAGAACTATACAGCACATAGGAACATGTTGATTTCTCTATATTCCTCAAGCTTAATCATAACTTACAGTGCTAAATTAAAGACACACATCAATCCATATTTGCTCGGTCCTCCCATATGCGGCGCCCAAATGAAACCATCAAAGAGATGAGTTAGGTCGCCGAGGGGGGGGGGGGGGGGGGGTGCTTACTTGAAAACGATGGTTGAGAGAACGATGGCGTGACTATCGGCGGTGAGGTACATGCGAAGAGTATATCAACGATAACAAATGGGAGAAGACGGCGAGGGTTCGAAAGGGCGACACATAGAACGGGATCAATGGATTATAATGCAAACAAATTTTTGGTACAAGGACTATTATGCAATTCTGTAAAATTAAACACCAAAAAACAACAAGAGTACTTACGTGGCTTCTTTAAATAAGTGTCAACAAATGATTGGAAGGTATCGAAGTTGATGGGTTCTGGAGAAAAAATCCCTTTAAGTATATAGATTGAATGAAAAATATGGCAATAAAAATCCAATTGAATGTTGAAAACGATATACTATAACCTAAAGTCTGAATAGAAATAAAAGTAATATCTCTTTACATATGAAATTAACAAAATTATATTTCCGGTACTATAGAATTATAATACCGGAATTATAATTTCAGTATGTTACCGAAACTCTTTATACAGTGTACCGGAACTAAATTTTCGATACTATAAAATTATAATACCAGAATTATAGTTTCTGTATGTAAATGAAATTTGTTTATCCAGCGTACCGGAACTCGGAATGTGGGGGGATAGTAGAGGAACTTTACGTGCTGAATCACAAAGAAAATCAATGCCTGACACAAACTTTTTCAGTTTATAGTCCTCTAGAGATGTAGGCTACAGTGACTATATGATTCAATTCAATCCCTACAAAAAAATAGTCTTTTACCGCTAGCTTATTCTTTAGACAAATATAACTTCCACAAACATCTTATGCACAAAGAATTTAGTACCAGTACCAGTAAATTCACTTCCAATTTAACATATCAACTAATTTTTTGTTCATGATGCTAAGCATACCCATATCGAAAATAAAGTTTTGGCATGCTATCTAAAGAATTTCAGCAACATACCGGAACTATAATTCCGATGTTGTAATGGGGTATTTTAAGGATATTTTAAAATTTTGTGGTTTATTAGAAAAATTTGTGATATAAATGTGTAATAAGTAATACCTCAAAAAAAAAAATAATCTGGTGTATTAAAAAAATCTGTGGTGTAAAAAGCACCACCAAATATTTTGGGCCGAAATGCTGACCAAGCCCAAATAGACGTTTCGCCATACACTAGTAGCTACCAGGTACTGTAGACAGTGCTGCTTTCGTAGTGCATCGTCTTCCACCCTTCTCCAATCACCACACCATTATCATCCATCGTGTTTTTAGGGTTTTGAAAACTTCGCCTTCACACTCAACAACACCCATCTATGCACTAAAGATCCCTCAGAATCCCCCATTCCTTTTTCCCATTCTAAATCAAAGGTGGGTTCATAGCTTCCGTTTTACGCATTCAAAATTTGTTCCCTCAAATTTTAATATTTTTCATTTTCCTTAGTCTTCGATTTTTATTTTGAGATATCCAATATTTTTTTTTCTTTCTCTGAAGCCAAAACGATGTCGGGTAGGAACCGCGGCGGCCAGCCACTTCCGATGAAAGGCGCTCCGCCTCCTCCTCCTCCTCACGCCGGATTATCTCCGCCGATGCACGATCCTCTCTACGGCGGCGGCAGAGCCCTAGGCCCCCACCCTGCGCTCCTCGAAGAATTACGAGAATCTCAATTAGGGTTGGGTCCCCGGCCCCTCCCCCTCCACCCCGCTGCCATCCTCGAGGACCGCCTCGCGGCACAGCACCAAGACCTCCAGGGTCTCCTTGTCGATAACCAGAGGCTCGCCGCCACCCATGTCGCCCTGAAGCAGGAGCTGGAGGTCGCCCAGCACGAGCTGCAGCGTCTGGCGCACTTCAAGGAGTCGCTGAGGGAAGAAACGGAGTCCAGGATGAGGGAATTGTACGAGAAGTCGGTCAAGTTGGAGGCCGAGCTTCGCGGCGCAGAGGCCATGAGGGCTGAGCTTGTTCAGGTTCATGGTGATATCAAGGAGCTTACCGCCGTGAGGCAGGACTTGTCCGGACAGGTGCAGGCGATGACGCAGGACTTGGCTAGGATGAATGCGGATTTGAAACGAGTGCCGGCTTTGAGGTCGGATGTGGAGGCTATGAAACAAGAGTTGCAATGTGCTAGGTATTAGCTCTTTCACTTTGAGGGATAGTGCATCTTTGTTAACAACTAAATTTCGAGAACCAGAAATGCTACCAATATACTCTTTTCAAAACACCCTTTTCAACACACACAATATCCGAATGAATTTCACGTGAGACTCACTAAATTCTATCACTCCACTTCCTATTTAGTGGGCCCCATTTAAAAAAAAGGACAAAACTTAAGGTACAGTTCTTTAAGTGCTTGTGCTCATCAATAAAAATATAACACTTAACACCTATTACACACCTATTAAGCTTTGCCCTTTTAAAAAAATTTGTTGCTAGTGTTGCTATTTTGAAAAATAACCATTTGGAAGGAAGCAGGTATGTTTGGGAGTTTTGAAGGAGATGGAGTGGAATGGTTAGTAATGGAGTGGTTTAGAATGGAGTGGAGTGGAGGTGTAAGTGTACACCATTCCATTGTTTGGAAGTTTGGAGGGAGATCTCAAACCCCTCCATTTGGAGGGTATGAAAATGAGGGGTTTTGGATGGAGTAGAGTGGTTTGGGTTTCCATCCTCAACCATCCCACTCCATTAATAAAGGAACTCCCAAAAAATGGGTTAATGGATTTTCCCCACTCCATTACTAACTATCCCACTCCATCCTCCCAAACATAATGTTACATTATAAGCTGTTTTGATTACAAAATAAGTTAATCCATACACGAGTACACAAGTTATACATTGTGCTTAGGATCACCCGATTTATGATTATTTTTGAATTATGTTACTATAGACTCCGGTTAGTTGGATACATAGCAACATATCCAGCATTAAATTTTATAATATGCATATATTAACAGTGCTCTCAATTTCTGCCTCTTGGCTTGTAGAGCTGCCATTGAATATGAGAAGAAAGGGTTTGCAGAAAACTATGAACATGGTCAGATGATGGAGAAGAAGTTGGTCTCGATGGCTCGGGAAATGGAGAAGCTTCGTGCGGAGATCGCGAATGCAGAGAAAAGAGCTCGTGCTGCTGCTGCAGCTGCAGCTGCGAATCCAGGTATATATATTCAATTATACGAGCTTGTGTATGTATTTACTAAATAGTGATGCAGTCTTAATGAGGTAGCTAATTCTGATTAGTGATGTCTAATGGCAGTGGGTCCATGTTCATTCTCCTTTGTATGCTGAGGTTTGGATTTTCATATTTTATCAAGAGATCACAATTTTTGGCTGACAATGACATTTGTACCTTGGAATTTGTGACATCTAACTGACCTAAATCTTGCTTTCTTTCATGAAATTTAAGCCTATTAATGCTCTAACTTTGTTTCCTATTGATTTTATTTGTAGGTCCGGGGTATAACACAAATTATGGGAGTGCTGAGGCTGGATATGCTGGAAATCCTTACCCTGCCATTTATGGCATGAATCCTGTAAGTTTTATCATATTCGAAATGTATCTCAGATTCTCAATTGTATTTGGACTTTATAATGAATAATGTAACTCTGGTCTGAGCAGAAGCTAAGTGGACCTGCCTGAACCTAAAGGTTGCAGTTGGTTTTCATTTCTCAGTAAATCCCTTCCATATAGGTTTATTTTTGAAAAATCTTTGGGTAGTTTGAAGTGACCCTGCCAGGTTTTAGTAAAACCTTGAATTTGTTAATATTCTCAGTCACATGTAGGGGTGGCAAGAAAATCCATGAATCCATTCTCTGTTTAGCTGTGCCCATCTTATTTACCTGTCCTCATTTCCCGATCAGTTATGATATTCTAACACCAGTTTTTGACACCAACATGGACACCTTGGTAATCATGTACAGATTTTTGATTAATTCAGTTCATTATATGGTTAATGGGTCGTTTGAAGTTTATTTTCCATAACCATGTAAATATTTGGTTAATCACATGCAAATATCTGGTTAATTCAGTTCTTTATATGATTAATGGGTCATCATGAATTAATCCAATATTTGCACGTGATTAACCATATAATGAACTGAATTAACCAAATATTTGTACCGATTAACCAAGGTGTCAAAAGTTGGTGTCAACTTTTGGTGTTCAAATATCTCTTCTGTTTCCTGATATCTTCCCTATCAATATTGTCGTGCCTTCCACTTTGGCCATGTCACATTATCTCAGTTGAAGGCCTAAGGTTGTCATCTCTGATGCCCTTTCCCTTCATTATATCAGTTGTGACCTCTGATGTAGTTCGCATGAGATCTGTGCTTCTCACTTCTTCTTTGTTGACACTTGATCCCAATAGATTTAACCACCACTGGTGGAACTTTGTGCATTTGGCAGTTTGGACACTTGAGCTCTTTTTTAACCCTGTTTTCCTCCTCTCTTTTTTTAAAGCAAAATTGGTATGCAAAGGCATCACTGTAATGCAAGACATCCCAACTAGGTTGGCAACTCTACCCTGTTTTCCTCCTAAATATCAACTATTATCTGATTTATATTTGATCTGTTGCTTTATTTTCTGAAAACGAAAGCTTCATGCAAGCTTCAGAAGGTGAAATTCATTGGTTTGGGGTTGTTATTATAGCCCTCCCTGGGCTCCTGATCAAACCTCCAAACTATTACATTTGATCTCTTAATCTGCTCAGTTTAAGTTAGTCGTTTAGTTTATAGCTTGCAAAAAGCTTAGTTTTTTAACAGCTCTAAATGTAGTTGTTTGTATATTGATGGAAGTTTTTTTTTTTTTTTCCTGCATGGTATATGATCATGTAATTCCCTTTTTCCTCCTTTGGGCCGATTTGGATATTGTTCTATGCTAATGTTGGCAAATTTCAGGTACAGCCTGGTGTGGAGAATTTTCCTCAGTATGGACCTGGACCTGCTGCTTGGGGTGCATATGACATGCAGCGAGCTCAAGGACACAGATAGATTTCTTCTATCCTGTTAAGCAATCTTATAACTGGTATCTTGGGCTGCAACTTTCTAGATGATTGGTTCCGGGTTTTAAGAGTTATCTACTCATGAACGTCATGGGAATTTATCTAGTAGTTGATTTTTGAAGTTGTACTTTTATTAAAAATATCATATTAGGTTGATGATGCAGTAGGTGATGTTTGTTTATGGTGTCTGTCAATTAATGGATATTTTGCTTTATCTTCTTTTTCTTGAGGTGTGGTGCTCATTCAAACCTTGCTGTTTCCTGTGGAAAATTTAATGTTGTTCATTGTCAAAATTGTTCACCTATAGTTGTATTGCATGTAAATATCAGCTGCTTGGTAACCATCACCCCCCTCCCCCCAAGAAAACAAGGAAAAGAAAAGTTCTATAATCTTCCTTCAATTGTAATAGGCTTTCTAGGGAGCATTGTGAAATTGATCGTGTTATACAATCTCTGTTGTAGCTATTGTTTGTAAAAAAAAATAGATTTTATATAATATCAGTTGCCCGATAACCAATTTTTAGGAAAGAGTTGTTCTTCTACCCCTCATTCTCATGTACTAGGATTTCTAGGAAGCGTTGTGATATTGCTCATGGCATGTAATCACTGCTGGAGCTGTTAGTAAAAATCGGAAAACAATAATTGTGAGATTAAGCTGTACCTCTTTTGTGTACAAAAGAAGGTTCTATCTCGTAAACCTTGATCCTTTATTGATTCCTCACAAGAAATTTTTTTGTTGAAAGCTGTATAGTATTGCGGTATTCTTTATTTTCTATTGCTGCCATTTGTGTCTTTTGAAGAGAATTAGAGAGCCTTAATTCTTTGACAATTAGTTGTAGGTGACATTTTGAGAAGGGTCTGATGAAATTTTCTTTAGCTTTGGTTTTTTGCTTGTTTCTAGGTTGCTTCCTATCCCCCCCTCCCAAAAAAAAAGTCTATTCAAATTTGGTAGCATGACTTCCATAAACCTCATAAGTGATTAAATTTTACCAAAAAACAGTAAAACATCAGATGCTTTTCTTCATGGATGCTTTTACCCTGTCACAGAATCAGTGTTTCTCATGACTTTTCTATGCATTACAGTCTTTCAGTTTGGCCACAGTATTGCTATTAACTTTTCTATCCTCATGTTGCCTGCCTCATCACCAAGTGAACCTGGTAGCCCTTCCTTAGCTTTCACTCACAATGAGGTTGTAAAGAGAAAATCTGACTTTTTTAAGGAATGAAGGTTTCCTCTTTTTAATTCTAAAAAACTAATTTTAAATTCAAAATGCAAAAAAATATATTTTAAAAAGAGAAGTTCCTACAAAGGAGTGGGTGGAATAGATTTTCCTTAATCCCTATTAGCTAATTGTCTGTTACCCTATTTATGAAAGCTTTGTATTAAATGTTATACATACTAGCTTCCTATTTGTCTACAATGGCAGTGCCAATGCCTAACACCTTGAGTACAGTTCATCTCCAGTTTTACTACATGTTTTCTTCAGAATTCCAGTTATATGATTGCATATGTTATTGAAAAAAAATTACGAGAGACTTCCTTTGGCCAGGCTTAGTGGAGAATAGTAAAGATTTCCTTATTTTACAGTGGTGCTCCATCCTGGACATGATTTTGAATCTTCATTTTTATAGAAACTTGCATGATAGAGATACTTCTGAACCGAAGTACCGTTTGGCATTTCTTGATTTGGCTGTTTTGTCCTCTAAACCAGATAGGATATTTTAGGGCAGGCTCTTTTTCTTTTGGTTAGTTATCTAGTAAATCTTCCTGTCTGACACCCATTCTCCAAACTCAAAGCCCTTGTCGAGAAACTTTGGAAATTTAAATGCCTACAAAGGTGATCCATCTTATCGATACCATGATACACAATAAGATTAATACTAATATGTAGATTTGTAAACCAGACTAGGCTTTATTTCCTAATTTGTGTGATGTGTTGTTGTGATTCAGAAACAACTTCACTTTTATTTCTGCACTTCCCAGCAGTAAGCTAAATCTGCAGAACTAACAAGTCTATCTCCTTATTGTTAAGTTCAGATGGTTTGGTGGGAGTGGGAGCGAAGACATAAACATGTTTTGTTAGTTTGCTATTTTTGCCGTTCTTTGCTGTCTTTGGTCAGAAAGGAATGATCAAATTTTGAAGGAAAAACCTCCCACCCTAAGGCATGCTTTAGGACAAGGTTGCTTTTTCGGTCTCTAGTGCTTGGCTCATGGTTTTCTTTTAGTAGTCTCTTTGGCCCGATCTACAAAGAGACTGGAGAGCTCTTTTGGATTAATGGTTTAGTAAGTTTCTGTTGATTGTTGGTTCCTTACTTTTTTTGTCCAAGGAGGATGGCAATCTACCATAACTGCATCTTTTGAGTCCTTTGGAATTCATTTCCAAGGTTTATGCCTATTTTAGTTTGTTACCTTTTTTTAAAAGCAAGTAAAGGTAATCTTATTTGATTTGGGTGGATATATGGGTATGGGATATTAGAAGGGGGCCTTGGGACAAGGGTTAGAAGTGTTGCCATGTGACTCAGAGGTCATATGTTCAAGTCGTGGAATTAGCCTCTTACAAATGCAAGGTAAGGATGCCTTCTGCAGACCCACGTAGTGTGTTCTACTTGGACCCATACACTGGAAGATTTATAGCACTAGGCTACCCTTTTATTTGGGTATGTGATATTTCTTTTTCAGAGGCATTTCTTCTCAATCGTCAACAACAACCAGGGCCTTTTCCCACTAGGTGGGGTGGGCTACATGGATCAACGGTGTCATTGTGTTCTATCAAAAACTAAATATTCTGATAGGCCATTTAGGTCTAAATCCTTTTTAATGGTTTCCTTTCACCTAGAGTTTATGTTTGGTCTTCCTCTCCCTTTAATTATTGAGCCATGCTTCATCTGATCAACTCTTCTAATTGAGGCTTCTATTGGTTGTTTTGTCGCATCACATGTCCAATCTATCTTTCTCATTAAAATCTGTCTGATTTTAATTGAACTGTCCAATCTATCTTTTTCATTACATTATCATCGTATTAGCATCCAAACATTAAGCATAGAATGTGCTTTAGTTCTTTCATTAATAGTATCATTTGTGCATATATTGTCTTTCCTGCACATTCTCAAGTAGAAGATTAACAATACTCAGACAGTTCAATTAAAATCATTTGCTTAATGTTTGGATTCATCAAAACACGAGGATCAACTTGAAAGAGAGTCAGACGCATGACACAGCTGTTGTTTCCACCCAGCTTGTATCTCATGATCTGCATCTCTCCCTATTTTTCCATCACTTTGTATGATAGATCCAAGGTAATCTGCAATTTCCCCTTTAAGCTAGTGCTAACATGTGTCCTACTGAACCTGCATGGCATTTATGACATTAAACCTCTCCCTAAATTGAAGCTGCGTGATTCGAAAGCTTCCTTTCATAACTCTACTTTATGATTTATTGATTTATTCCCTCTCTTTTTTGCATCATTCTCCTATCCTAAATTTTTATAATGATCAGTCACTTCTTGGAACATCCATTTCCTTGAAGCTTGCATGACAGAGAAACTTGAGTTTGAGTCCCTTTTATTCTTGCTTGTTTTTGCTCTTACGTATTCTAGTTTGGACAGCAGAATTTGGACTTTCAATTCTTCTGGCAATAAACACCCATTAAGTCTTGCATTTGGATAGCAATAGATATGCTGCAGATTTGTAGACCTGACATTACTTTGTCTCCTAATATATGTTCTACTATATGTTGTGATTTAGTAAAGCTGTGGATTTATTTCTATGTTCAGGGCAGTAAGCTATGTTTGTAGAATTTGAGGAACCTTGTTCTGTCCTAAAAACTTGGAGCAATTTCTAATGATAAGGTTCGGAGGGTTTGGCTGGGGTAATATTCATGCTTTGGGACAAGATTGTTTCCTTGGCCTCTTGGTGATGTTCAAGACTTGGTTTATTCTTTGAAGTTTCTTTGTTAGACTTGCTGAGGAATTGGAGAGCGTTATTTTTATTTTTGGCTTGTAGTTTTCCTTTGTTTCTGTTGGTTGATGATTACTTCAGTTTTCTGTGAGGAGGATCTCTTTTCATCTTTATTTGTATCCTATTCATTTTCATCTTCTATAAGTTCTCTTTTATAAAAAAGAAAAAGTTAAAACACATTGAGTACAGTTTTCCTTTCATTGCTGCCATTTTTATTTTTCTTTCCTGGTTCTATAGACCTGTAGAGGCAGTATCTGTGGGTTCAGTCATTGTGTATGTGCTATAGCAACGATGGCTGATTTGGTAAGTTGGAGTCAATTCTTCACTAAAGAAGTGTCATGTTCTGAGCTTGCTGCAGCTGCAAATTTAGTTTTATCACGCCCCTCTTTTCACTTTAGTAAAATCTCTTTTATAAAAATCTCTCTCTCTCCATCTTCCTTTTTGTCTTGTGCTTGGTGACACCCACAGATTAATGTCAGAAGCAGTTCTGTTATGGTGTTTAGGTCTAGTCAGACTCAGCTCACAGCACGTCAAAGACAAAATGATAGACCCATAATCCAAGTATATAGTTGAAGGAATAAGGACGGTCCTGGTAGGAAAGGGTCAGATGGACCATGTGGATTGAAGGAGAGAGAAAATGTTAGAGAGAATTGAAGGGAATGACTTTAACAGTAGAGAAACAGTCAAAAGAGAGATCAGTTATGGGAATGATGGTTGTGACTACAACTTGGACAGCTGGCAGGCAGCAACTGGTGGGGAGGAATCATGAATCAGGGGACAGGAAGGGAAATGTGAATTATGGTGGGAGGGAAAGGCTTAGAGACAGGCTTGAATTTAGTGACATAGGGAACTATTGAGGGGGAGGGGGGTTAAGGGTGTCTCTGTGCATCTGCAGAACACCAATGTTATCTTCTATTTTCTTTTTGATAAGAGGACTATCTGTGTGTAAGGAGCCAAGTCTCCATTATCTCTGCATAAATCTCCTTGAGTGAGGTTGCATTCAAGGCGAGACATGCTCTATTTGGATGTTTTCTATTCCTTTCTGAAGCAGACAAGCATATTTAAGCATGATGTATGTTGCTGGCATGATATATTCAAGACTGGAGCAGCAGGATGGGATTCTTAGTCGAGTAAGTTAAGAAGCTTTCTGAATGGTTAATTCTCTTGTCTCTGCCTCCTCTATTCCCCATTATGTGTTGTCTTGAATGTAGTAATTGCCCTTTTTTGCCCATTCAGACTATAGGTTATGCTAATGTTTCGCTTTCTCTACGCTGGTGATTGATGTAATAGTTTGTGCCCATTAAAAATGTTCTACTAAATTCAATCTAAAATCTAATTTTCTGATTAGTTTCAGTGATCCAGGTTTCTATTTATGTCATGGTTTTGTTTGAGTTTATTTTTCTGCTTGTCTGTTTATTGGTTTCTCCCTCAACTGTTATAGCTGAGCAATATTGTGCTTATTGCTTGCAAAACATTTGAACTAGAATTTGAAAAAAAAGAGGTGACTAAGTTTGGGTATTATTAGGTTTCAATCATAACTAAAGGATTAGTATATTGGGACTATAAATAGGAGAAAGTTACTATTGAGTTTGGGGGTGGGTGGTTGGGGTCTATTGTTGTGCTGAAGGTGATTGACAAGATGCTATAGTCCATTTCATAGTGAGTTGAGTGTTTAGAGGTGAACTTCTACTTTTTTATGTGTGGATTCCACTTTCCAGGTCTTCCCATTAAGGATTCTTAGCTTCTCTTTTGAAGAATTTCCTCGATGTACTAACTATTAGGTTAAAAGTCGTATTAGTACAAGCACACGACATGTTACTTCTTGCTCACTTTTTCTTGCCATGTTCTGAGAAAGGGTCGAAAATGATTAATATAAGGCGCCTAATTGTCAGTTTTGGTAATTACAAGTGTTGCTTGCTATGTTATCTGTATAATTATGTATAATCCAAAGAGTTAGACTGTTTTGTTTGTAGTTCTATGTAGTGTTTGCCTTTTTTTTTCTGGGGTACTGGATAGTCGTGGATTCCAGTTCAACGATGAATAACATACAGTTGTTTTTTTTACTATCGTTAACTTTTTCTTTCATTATATTCATTCCATCTTACCTTCACTGTTCCTCAAAGCTGGAATCACTGGTGTCAGATTAACGGTGTTAGAATATTAAGATTTTAATTATGTTAATTATATTAGAATAAAGAAGTCACTTAGCAGTGTTATTGGACTGGGCTTGTACTAGTTGTAAGGTTATTATTTTAATCGTGCAACAATTATGCAGAACTGAGAGTTGTAGTAGTAAATATATTCTTTTTCTCCTTTCCATTTTTTCCTTTTAATATCAACAAGTGGCTTTGTAAGATGTGGTCCATCCCAATTTTAGCTGATCTATTTTACTCTTGACCTGGAGCCTTTTGTTTTGTAGTTCTTGGCAATGAAATCCTATTTAGTCTGCTTTTTTGTCATTGGAACAAAATTTTTTTTCTCTCTATCTGTCATGTCTTATTTTTGTATAATGGTTTTCCTGGTTTTTTTAGCATGTGTCTAATGCAAATGATTTTTTGTCCAGGGTTATGATCATTGGGCCCGAACCCTCTGCCTCCAACTCTGTTATTCCCATCTACATGTTGAGGTATGTTATAACTTTGCATGTTCTTCTATTTTGTATCCTTGTTGGTCCACATTTCTACTTTTTTTATTTGTGGTGTTGTGGTTTTACTCACAGAAATGTAGAGACTTGCAGGTTTTTACTTTTCTTTCATCATTTTAAATCGATTATTTGTTTTATTTTTTGGGGTATATAAGTCGAAGTTCATTAAAACAAAGGGAAGAAAAGTAGGAGGACAAGTAATCACCCATAGAAAAACAAAAGAAAAAAGGGAAAGTTAAACAACAAATAAAATGATAAACATCACTAAATCATGCTGCCCAATCCATCAATCCCTCTGCATAACCATATTTAAGGAAACCCCTTTAAAAATACTAGTTTTTGTTTTATTTTTATATTTGACATGGATCTAACTTACTATTAGATATATAGTCATTGATGATCATTTACCTAATAGTTTAAAGTTTTAGAATAGTTGGTTGTCAATATGGAACCAAAGCCTCTATGATTAAGTGGTAATGAGTTTGATTCTTGCCACCAGTGTTGATTGGTAATGGCAGATGTCGGATCATGGCTGCTAACCAAAAATATAAGATGGCAGATAACATGGCCAACAAAATAAATATATTATAGAAATAAGTATGAAAACAAAAACACTAAAAAAATGTCAAGAACCATAAACTAAATTGATAAAAGTTATTATAAATCTTATATTCGCCTATCATAAACTATACTAACAAGCTTCGTTACCATCAAGTACGAAACTTCAAATAACATCAGAATCACAACAATACAAACACAAAGTAAATGTTCCCCTTCCTCAACCCCAATATAATCATTTTTTTTGTCATCTAGTGAGGCATATCCCTCTTTCCTCTTCTCCTTTAGATTTCTCAAAATCAAATAACTCTTCTTCGGATTCCTTGGAATGATCCTCAATGATATTCAACCACTATCTATTTCCCTTTTGAGGTTGAAGTTGAAGATGTAAACATTCATGCTTCCGTAAAAGCTGCCGACACTCAAAGGTTTTGATGATGAGAGCTAAACATTCATGGAATTCCTTATGTAAAGTAACATAGAAAGACTTACCATTATTTGTAAGGTTTCCCGTTTGATTGATAATTTGACTCTTAAGTGTTTCTAAAAAGGATAAAAATAAGTTAAATAATTTAACATGCTTTCAAGCTTAAAAAATTGTTTGGAACTAATTTGGAAATTGATTCCAAGTCACTATGGAATCAAAATAGGTTTCTGGAAAGTTTTTGATGAGAGCAATAATATTTTTCGACATCTGAGAAAAAGTAGTGGATTACTTTGTTCTTCAAGAGTCCAGAAAATAGAAATCTTGTTTTGAATTAAAGTAATTGATTACCAATAAAATTAATTGACTACTTTCAATAGTTTTGAAGTCTTGAGGTTTTGTTTTACCGAAGTATTCGACTACTTGTTAAAGTAATAGACTACAATATTGTTAGTTGGTGTTCTGTTACAAATCTTGAACAAAGCAGTCGATTACCATAAAAAGTAGTCGATTATTTACGAAATTCAGAACAATGTATTTAAAATCTTTGAACCTCTTCTGAACTTTTTCCCTATAAGCAGGCATGCATTTGACACAAAAGTTAACAAGTCTCAAACTACTGTTAGGCTGCCAAATTGCTTACAAAACACTTGAGTCTTATAGATCTCTTATCATAGATTTTGTAAAGTTCTTGCAATATCAAGAGTGCTACTATTTTAATTCTGATTTGATTTCTGCAATTTGTATTTGCTTGGATTGTAAAGTCATACCTGGAGAGAGCTTGACTACCCAACATAGAGTATTGGTTATGGATGTAAGAGTTAAGAGGAGTGTGAAGAGAAGAGGCCACGAAAAGGTTTCAAGGATCAAGTGGTGGCAACTGAAGGGTGAAAAACAAGGGATCTTCCAACACAAGGTTTTGGAGGGAGGGTTTTGGGAGGCAAATGGAAGTGCAAATGATATGTGTGACAAGATGGCCAAGGGGATTAGGAAGGTAGCTATAGAGACGCTTGGTGAATCAAGAGGATTCGGACCTAGGGGTAAAAAATCCTGGTGGTGGGATGAAAGTGTGCAAGCAAAGTTTCTGGTTAAAGGGAATGTTTTAAAGCTTGGTCTTTATGTAAAAAATGCTGAAAATTGGGAAAATTATAAGGTGGCTAAAAAAGAGACCAAGAAGGCAGTGAGCGAAGCTAGAACTAAAGCTTTTGACGGGTTGTAACAATCCTTAGGCACCAAAGATGGTGAGAAATCTATTTATAGGCTTGTTAAAAATAGGGAAAGAAAGACAAGAGACTTGGACCAAGTGAAGTGTATTAAGGATGAAGAATGTAGAGTTTTGGTTAAGGAACAAGATATTAAAGATAGATGGAAGAATTATTACCACAAGTTATTTAATGAAGGATTTGAAGTTTTATCATACTCACGGGTGCTTGACATCAGAGAGGAGGACCAAAATTACACTTTTTATCGTAGAATCCAAGAGCATGAGGTAAAAGAAGCTTTGAGAAAGATGGATAATGGCAAGACAGTTAGACCGGACAATATACCTGTGGAGGTATGGAAGAGTCTCGGAAGTAGAGGCATTAGTTGGCTCACAAAGTTTTTTAACGAGATTATGAGGTCAAAGAAAATGTCGGACGAATGGAGGAGAAGCACTTTAGTTCCGATTTACAAGAATAAGGGAGATATACAAAATTGCGCAAATTATAGGGGGATTAAGCTTATGAGTCATACTATGAAGCTATGGGAAAGGGCGCTTGAACGACGACTAAGAAAAGAAACCAAAATCACCGACAACCAATTTGGTTTTATGCCCCGGAGGTCGACCATGGAAGCAATTTACTTGCTACGACGAGTGATGGAACAATATCGAAGGGATCAAAAAGATTTACACATGGCCTTCATTGATTTGGAGAAAGCGTATGATAGGGTGCCAAGAGAGGTTTTGTGGAAAGCCCTAGAAAAGAAAGGTGTTCGGATTGCATATATTTGAGCTATCAAGGATATGCATGAGGGGGCCACGACCAGCGTGAGAACGCAGGGTGGAGCCACAGAAGATTTCCCAATAACCATGGGTCTGCACCAAGGGTCAGCTTTAAGCCCCTATCTTTTTACCTTGGTCTTGGATGTACTTACGGAGCACATTCAAGAGCCAGCACCGCGATGCATGCTTTTCGCAGATGATGTAGTTCTAGTTGGAAAGTCAAGAGATGATATAAATGGAAGGTTAGAGACTTGGAGACAAGCTTTAGAAGCATGACTTCCGTTTGAGTAGAAGCAAGACAGAGTATATGAAATGTAAGTTTAGCAAAAGGCGAAACACCTCTAGCTTAGAGGTGAAAGTTGGATACCATAACATACCACAAGTCACACGGTTTAAATATCTTGGGTCTATTATACAAAATGACGGAGAAATTGAGGGAGATGTAAACCATCGGATTCAATCAGGGTGGTCGAAATGGAGGAAGGCTTTGGGTTTTTTGTGATAGAAAGGTACCTCTTAAGCTAAAGGGAAAATTTTACCGTACAGCTATTAGACCCGTGATGTTGTATGAGACGGAGTGTTGGGCGGTAAAAAATCAACACGAGAGTAAAATCAATGTAGCAGAGATGAGAATGTTGTGCTGGATGAGCGGAAAAACTAGACGTGATAGGATTAAGAATGAAAGCATTAGAGAGAGAGTTGGGGTAGCACCTATTGTAAAAAAGATGGTTGAATCTCGACTTAGGTGGTTTGAGCATGTATGGAGGAGACCTTTAGATTCTGTAGTAAGGAGAGTGGACCAGGTGGAGGGCAATCCAATAGTTAGAGGCAGAGGTAGGCCAAGAAAAACTATAGGAGAAACTATTAAGAAAGATTTGGAGGCCAATGATTTAACTATTGACATGATTCATGATAGAACATTATGGTGCCGTATGATCCATGTAGCCGACCCTACCTAGTGGAATAAGACTTGGTTGTTGTTGTATTTGCTGGTTTTGACTGGGCGGGGGGCTCTAATCAAGTCTAAGGTGGGGAATATTTAGAGGTAACATTACTTGAGTGAGGTATCTCAAGGGAGAAGGGTAAAGATGAGGTATCTTTTATACTTGTATGCTTGTATCTTGTAAAATTATTTAATTTTAAAGTATAGTGATAAATCTCAAGCATTGTTTGAGGACTGAATGTAGATCACAATGACAATGATCGAATTAGGATAAATTTCTTGTGTGATATTTCTTATCTGTTACTCTTTAATTGTGCAATCAATCTTGTATTTTGTTGTATCTTGCATTACATGATACAGCTACTTTGTATTTTGTAGGTGATAAGATGAACAATTTTGACTAAGCAATGTCTGGCTAAATACAGCTACTTCAAGACAAGGTACAAGTATTTTGTACTTGAATGTGTCCACCACGCTAGGTTTACTGCCTTTATTATGTGCACGATCATAATTATGAATGATTTGCCAACTGCATTGCTTTTGTCTTGTTACCTTTTTCACAAAAGTATTTCTTTATGCAGAGTTTGGACACATCATGTTTTGAGGGGCTATAGAACCAGGCTTCGATTCTTGGCATAGACGCCAAAAATTTGATACTGCAACAAGTATATTAGATTGTTGCAAGTAATGAAATTGGTGAGAAATCAAATATCATCATCAGGGATGGAGGAGCAAGTACTAGCTCACAAACTCGGGATCATGGCTTTCAATCCCTTATGAACCTCTAATGAAGTTCACAATATGGAATCCTGCCTCCATATTATAGTGGTGGTGGGCCACTAACTGCTCTTGAGAGACAAGCCTGTGAATCTGCGTCCTAGCCTGGTCTAGAGCTTGCGTTATTCGTGTAGGTCGACGTCCCTCTGTTTGGGCCTCGTTATCCACTAAGCAAAACTATCTGATATGCACAATTAATATATTTCACAATGAAATTAGTTGGAGAAATTGTGCTGCTCAGATTGGTATCCCACTTCATCAAGACAGAAATCAACACAAATTCTTTTTCATATTTAAGTGTAATTGATTCAAGAGCTCAAAAAAAAAAAGATATTTTTTTGAAAGTGACACTTTGTTTCTAGAATATTTCATTAAATTTGGATAGTTTATTGGAAGTAATAAGTATTAGACTAAACAAATTAGTTGTAGGTTACATTAGTTAGAAAGTTATTACTCTCATTAGTTATATAAGCAACTTTTGTAACCTCTTGTAAGGTCACTTTCTCATTTGTATCATTTTAACTCTCTTGATCAATACACTTTCAGAGTTTTCTCCCTTTCTTTCATGGATACCATGTTTTCTAATATGGTATTAGAGTTTGTCTTAGGGTGCGTTTGATTTGTAAAAATTCAGGGGACTGGATAGGATAAAAGTTTTTGTCCCCTGCTTGATCTGAAAAGTGGTCAGGGGACGGGACAAAAATGGGGGTGAGGGACAGGACAAAACCCCAAAATTTTGTCCCCCGCCAAACCATGGGACAAAAAGTTGTCCCATGGACAGGCTAACAAAAGATAAAATTATTCTTACATCTCTCTCCCCTCCCTATCTCTCTCCTCTCTCCCTCCCTGTCTCTCTCTCCCCTCTCTCCTCTCTCTCCTTGCTCTCTCTCCCCCTCTCCTCTCTATCTCTTTCTCTCTCCTCTCTCTCTATACATAATTATACAAAATTATATATTGTATATTTATATATTAAATAATATATATTATAAAGGGTATTCCGGTAAATTTAATATTATTTTATTTGTGCTGTCCATTATCCATCAAACAATGTACAAGACAAATAATTGTCCTGTAACTCAAGGATTTGTCCTGTGCTGTACTGTCTCTTCTGTGCTGTCCTGATACTTTTTGCAAATCAAACGCACCCTTAGATCCATTGAGTCATTTGTAGATGTCAAGTCTTGCAAATTTTACCCTCTAGATGTCTGGTCTTGAGTGTGAGGGTGAATCTATTGCTGTCACACATTGGGGTTGTAACTGAGAAGCAATCCTCATCTTATAAGCTAGGTTTTGGGGTTGGGTCAGGCCTAAACCCAATTTCTAAGATGGTATCAGAGTCTATTTTAAATCCATTGGGCCACCTGTAGATGTCTAGTTCTACAAATTTCATGATTCAGATGTCCAAAAGGGGTGTGCATGTGTTTGAGTCCCATATTTGTTAGTGATACGGATTGAATAATGGATATAAGTGAAGGGCAATCCTTACCCCACGATCTAGCTTTTGGGGTTAAGTCAGGCCCAAATCCAAACTCTTACATGGTATCAGAGCCATTCCACCCATCTTGAGCATTTCTTATGTTGCATTTTCCTTTTCTTTTCTTAGATTATTTTCTTTTCCTTTTAGACTTTCCCAAGAAAATCCATCGACTTCATTTTACTCTTGTTCTTCCATTTTGTCGTTTTCCTACTCTCAGTAATTGTTCCACATTGGGGTTGTAACTGAGAAGCAATCCTCATCTTATAAGCTAGGTTTTGGGGTTGGGTCAGGCCTAAACCCAATTTCTAAGATGGTATCAGAGTCTATTTTAAATCCATTGGGCCACCTGTAGATGTCTAGTTCTACAAATTTCATGATTCAGATGTCCAAAAGGGGTGTGCATGTGTTTGAGTCTCATATTTGTTAGTGATACGGATTGAATAATGGATATAAGTGAAGGGCAATCCTCACCCCACGATCTAGCTTTTGGGGTTAAGTCAGGCCCAAATCCAAACTCTTACATGATATCAGAGCCATTCCACCCATCTTGAGCATTTCTTATGTTGCATTTTCCTTTTCTTTTCTTAGATTATTTTCTTTTCCTTTTAGACTTTCCCAAGAAAATCCATCGACTTCATTTTACTCTTGTTCTTCCATTTTGTCGTTTTCCTACTCTCAGTAATTGTTCTACCTTTTCTCTCATAATCAACCACAACAATTACAAATCTTGATCTTTATTTTAGTTGTGCTATTTTGCCTCTTTGTGAATTTGACTTGTTGAGATGCAAAGGAGATAATTCTTTGGTGCTACACTTCATTTTTGTCAGATCTGTGGCTTCTTGGATTTGAGTTCTTAATCTTGATCTCGATTCCAGCCCCTATTGTGACTATGCTGTTCAGATCTGGTTTCGATTTGATTTCCTCCATTTCTATTTCTTCTCTATCTTTTCATCTTTGCGTATCTTTTGTGATGTCAGAAACCATGAAATCTAGTAACCTCACATTTTCTCTTCTTCGGTCTATTGTTCATTCTTATTTGTCATCGTTTTGCAGTTTGTTTGTGGTCGGAAATGGTATTTTATGGCACCGTTTTTTGTGGTGGTGCGCAGTTTTGGTTCTTCTCACTGCAGATCTGCGATTCGTGATCATCCTTCAAATATGCAATTCATTTGCATGACAAGATGAGCCTATTTGTTTTTGTTGAGAAAGTTAGGTAATTTCAGTTAGGGTGGTTGTTAGTAAGTGATAAAATTGGTTATAGGTGTATAACAGAATTGTGTAGAAGGGTTTAGCCAATGTGGGGCAAACCAAGTGTGTATAAATACCCTCTTTGTGAATGAATAAGGTGCAATGCATTCAGTGAAAATTTCTGAACTCTCTTCTTCCTTTCTTCTTGATATTCATTGTGTTTGAGTGCATTAAGGGATAAAGTGTGTGTGCCATATCTCCAACAGATTGGTATCTCAGAGCTTAAAGATCTTGGAGTCTGATTTGTGTGTGTATCACTGCTGTGAAGTGATTGTGCCTCTGATTCGTGCGTTTCAATGGCTACATCAAATGGCCATTTTCCTGCAAATCTGCCAGTTCTCAATGGCAAAGATTATGACAAATGGTGTACCCAGATAAGAGCCATCTGTGGATTCCAAGAAGTATGGGAAGTCATGATCGAGGGCTTCAGAGAACCTGCGAAACGCAAAGCAATGAAAGAAAGAGCTGAGTTCAAAGAAATAAAGAAGAAAGACTACAAAGCACAGTTTATTCTTCATCAATGTGTAGATCCTCCTCACTTTGAGAAGATTGCCTTGGCTGCCACTGCAAAAGAGGCCTGGGACATTCTTGCAAAGGTCTCATCTTTGTCTTGAGAAAACAAAGAAGGTCAAGTCGCAGACCATGAGGAAACAATACGAGTTGATGGAGATGGAAAGCAATGAAGGTGTGGCTGCTTTCTTTAACAGAATGACTACTCTTACAAATCAAATGAAGAACTGTGGAGAAACCTTCTCAAACCAGCAAATAGTGGAAAAGATATTGAGATCCTTGCCTCCTAAGTTTGATCACATAGTGGTCTCAATAGAAGCATCTAAAGATCTTGAAGAACTAAAGATTGAAGAACTGCAAGCTTGTCTTGAGGCTCAAGAACAAAGGTCTCTTGAAAGAATTGCAAGAAATGGTGAAAAGACATCTGAACAAGCTTTACGGTGTTCGAGTGTCAAGCAAAGGAGTCAAAGGAGTATGGCCGTGGCAAGAGAGGAAAAGGAAGATGGAAGGGGAACAAAGAAAGAAATCGCCACACTCGTGAATCAAAACAAAGGTTCCGATGATCAAAGAAACAAGTGACTTTAACAACAAAAGAGGAGGCTATGGTGGTTATCGGGGCAGTGGTGGCAAGAAGTGGCAAGAAAGGTTTGACAAGAGCAATATTCATTGCTACAAGTGCCGAGTGGGGTCATTTCGCAGATGAATGCTATACCAAGCGAACAGAAATGAGGAGGCTCAACTTGTGCAAGAAGATGATTCGGATGCGAGAACAAGTGCTTCTTATGGTGACAACTCAAGAGGGTGAATGCAGTGCAGATTCCTGGTACTTAGATACGGGGATGTTCCACACACATGACAGGCCACAAAGATTGGTTTGTTGATCTAGATGAAACAATGAAGAGTAAGGTCAAGTTTGTCGATGATAGAACCATGAAAGCGAAGGGTCCGGCAGAGTGTTAATCAAAAGAAAAGGATGGCAAGAGGTCATTCATTTCGGCAAATCTGTATGTGCCAGGTATGAAACATAATCTGCTAAGTCTTGGACAACTATTAGAGAAGGGATATGTGATGAACATGGAGAATGGCATGCTTAAAATGTTTAACAACAAAGGAAATCTGATTCTCAGTGCCCCTTGTCCAAGAATAGAACTTTTCAAGTTGGAATTGAGATCATGGATCATAAATGTTTAGTCACTGCAAAGATGTAGAGATGAGTGGCTATGGCACTACGAGATATGGACATTTGAACTTCAAAGATTTGAGTCTTTTGTCCAGGCACGGCATGGTTTATGGTCTTCCACAGATCACCGTACCACAAGAAGTGTGTGAGGAATGCTTGGAGTGCAAGCAATCCAGAAAGCCCTTCAAGAAACAAATTCCACTTCGAGCCAAGAACAAGCTTGAGGTAATCCTGCTCGGACGTGTGTGGACCTATCCAAACTGAAACTATTGGAGGTAACAAATACTTTGTATCCTTCATAGATGACTTTACTAGAAAGGTTTGGATTTATTTGATTAAAAGAAAGAGTGATGTGTTAGAAACCTTTAAAAGGTTCAAAACACTTGTGGAAAAACAAAGTGGTTTGTGCATAAAGGTATTGAGAACAGATGGTGGAGGAGAGTATGTTTCTAAAGAATTCCAGGACTCGTGTGTGATGAGGCGGAATTGTGCATGAATGCACACCACCCTACACTCCACAACACAATGGAACTGCAGAGAGGAAGAATAGGACCATTCTCAACATGATCGAAGCATGCTTGAAATCCAAGAATCTTCCCAAGTTTCGTGGGGAGAAGCGAAGATCCACCTGCAGCCTACATCTTGAATAGAAGTCCATCCAAGAGACTTCAAGGAGTGACACCGGAGGGAAGCTTGGTCAGGCACAGGCCAACAATGGACACATTTTAAGGTGTTTGGAGCAAGATGCTACGAGCACATACTGCATCAAGCTGAGAAGAAAGTTGGATGATAAAGGGGAGCTAATGATATTCTTGGGATATCACCCCACTGGTGGATACAGATTGTTCAATCCCAAGAGCAAGCAATTTGTAATTAGCAGGGATGTGGTGTTTGATGAGCTGAAAAGCTGGGACTGGAATGCTGAGAATGGCAGTGAAGGATCAAACAGGATGTTGTTGGATTTGGCAAATTCAGAAGCTCAGAAGGAGACAGAAGTTGATGCCTCAGAGTTAAGGAGATCACAAAGAAGCAGACAACTCCCTCCGAGACTACTTGATTATGAAGTAGTCACAGATTCTGCAGTAAATACATATGGTGACTTGGTGCACCTTGCTATGTTTTCTGAAACTGAGAGGTCAGTTTCGAGGAAGCAATACAGAATCCAAATTGGATTGGAGCAATGAAGGAGGAGCTCAGTGCAATTGAGAAGAACCAGACATCGAAGCTTGTAACTCTACCAAGCAAGAAGAAGTCAATAGCAGTGAAGTGGGTCTTCAAGTTAAAGAAGAGCCCTGATGATGAGATAATCAAGCATAAAGCCAGGCTTGTTGCCAAAGGCTTTCTGCAGAGACATGGTATAGATTACAGTGATGTTTTTGCACCAGTTGCAAGAATTGAAACAATCAGATTGGTGGTAGCTCTTGCAAGTCTGAGAAACTGGTCAATGTATCAGTTGGATGTGAAATCGGCTTTCCTAAATGGGCCACTTGATGAGGAAGTCTACATAGATCAGCCCCCTGGCTTTGTAATAACAGGCCAAGAAACAAAAGTGTATAAATTAGAGAAGGCCTTGTATGGCTTGAAGCAAGCCCCAAGGGCCTGGAACAAGAGGATAGATGCCTTTCTGAGTACATTAGGACTTGTGAAATGTACTTCAGAATATGGAGTTTATGTGAAGTGTAATGCTGCCACTGATATAATGATTGTATGCCTCTATGTGGATGACTTGCTTGTAACAGGAAGCAGTGAAGAGGATATTGTTGAGTTCAAGGGAAGGATGATGATGGAGTTTGAAATGACTGATCTTGGTCAGCTATACTACTTTCTTGGACTTGAATTCAAAAAGACAGAAGAAGGAGTTGTGATGCACCAATCCAAGTATCTTCTGTGATTTGCTTAAAAGGTTCAAGTTGACTAATCGCAATCCAGTACAACACCACCAAACCGGTTTGGCATTGAAGACCGAAAGTGAAGAGAAGGTCATTGATGCAACCTTTTCTGAAGTCCGGTTGGATCACTTAGGTACTTGTGTAATACAAGACCGACTCGGTGTATAGTGTGGGACTGGTCGGTAGGTTTATGGAGAAACCAAAGTCATGTCATCTCATTTGGGCCGCAAAGAGGATACTTAGATATGTGAAAGGAACATTGAAGTTTGGAATTACGTTTCCAAACGTAATTAGTGAAACTAACACCAAGTTGTTTGGCTATACTTGATGCAGATTGGTGTGGTGACAAGAATGATAGGAAGAGCACTGCTGGATACATCTTTATGTATGGTGCTTTTCCGAGTCTCATGGAGCTCAAAGAAGGAACTCGTGGTGGCACTTTCATCATGCGAGGCGAGTATATTGCGGCTTCAATGAGTGTTTGCCAAGCACGTGGCTTGACACCTGCCGCAAGAATCGAAGGTGAAAGGCAATGAAGTCATGAAACCTGTTGGTTGACAATAAGTCACCCATAAACCTAGCCAAACATCCAGTTGCACACGGTAGAAGTAAACATATAGAAACAAGATTTCATTTCATTCGAGACCAAGTGAGCAAAGGGAGGTCAGCACTGAACACCGCAACACGAAGTGCAAGTTGCGGACATAATGACCAAGCCATTGAAGGGTGATGATTTAAAATGCTAAGGGAAATGCTAAGCATTGTTTCATTTCGACTTGACTTAACATAGGCATGATGTCTTTGCAAATGAAGGGTGAAGCCTAGGGTGCCAACATAGTTGGGATGTTAGGCTTCATAGTGATGCAAATCTGCATATCATGCTTTTGGAAACTGAAATTAGGGAAGTGTGTTGAGAAAGTTAGGTAATTTCAGTTAGGGTGGTTGTTAGTAAGTGATAAAATTGGTTATAGGTGTATAACAGAATTGTGTAGAAGGGTTTAGCCAATGTGGGGCAAACCAAGTGTGTATAAATACCCTCTTTGTGAATGAATAAGGTGCAATGCATTCAGTGAAAATTTCTGAACTCTCTTCTTCCTTTCTTCTTCCCTTTCTTCTTGATATTCATTGTGTTTGAGTGCATTAAGGGATAAAGTGTGTGTGCCATATCTCCAACAGTTTTAGCCTGTCATAATCGCAAGAAGCATCTCTAGATTTTGAATGCTTGGAACTCCAGCTATGGCCTTTGTCTGTAGATTTCACAATTATGTTCCCAACTTCTTGTTGATGTGCGGTGTTAATTTTCGATCTGATTTGTTCTTTCCGGCAGGGCGCGATTTCTTTAGATTGTGGTGAAGAAGCTTCCGGAAGTCTCCTATTACATCTTCGACTACTTTTTAGCATAATCTTAATCAGGTGTTCGCAAGATGCGTTTATATGTTTTCAAATTTAGGAGAAGCTGCTCAGTTTGATGTGCCTTCCCTATCTCATGTAAATCGAATTCTTAGTGAGGCAAATGGTGGTCACTATATTCTGTTTCGTGATTTCTTAAGGCATTAATGTCGAAGGTTTGAAGAAGCGTCGGGATGTAGGGATATACATCTGCAATGGTTGCTCCTAAGGTGTTTGTTATTAATCCTCTTTGAGGATATATTCATTTTTTTTGCTCATTGAAGTCTTGGATTTTTTTATCTGGTTTATGTTTAGTCTATTGGCTATGTTGTAAGCTTCTGCCCTTGGTGGTTAAGCCTTGTGTGAGCTCCTGCCTTGTGTGAAAGTATCTGGATCTGAAATGGGTTAGTTGACCCAGCTGGAGGCAGAATATGATAGGTAAATGTTGCTTTATGTTTTTTAAATACAAATAAGTGTCGGAAATTGACATCTCCTCAATGTGTGGCATGATGGTTGGTTGCCTTTGTTTTGGACAATGTGTCCGATCCACAAGCTTTGGCAATTTTGCATTTTTTGTTACCGTGTTAATTTTAATTAGAGAATTAAAAGAAAACAAACTCAACTGGGGTTTGAACACGGGACGTAACAATGAGGATCCGAATGACTAACCCCCAAAATTTTAAATAGTTATCCGTAACAAGTAATATTAGGTTAAGAAAATATAAAAGGTGACCACTTACTAATTCTCAACAGTAACCAAATGGTTAGCTCTTCTCATTCTCACTACTTGGTCGTAGTTTCGAATCTCATCTAGCGCGTTCTGTTTTATTCTCACGTACCTTGAATTGATTGATAAAATGTTAACAAAAATGTTGAAACCGTCATAGTATGGGATCGAACCAAAGACATAGGAGTACCACGCGACAAAATCAGGGAACAAAATGCTCAGCTTTCACACACCGCCAACCTCCTCAAAGGACCATGCCCAACAACGACAGTCGCCTCCACCACAGATTTGTCATGCCATCAACACCACACTCAGTCACCACTATAGTGCCTACCGTCGTTGACCCCAACCGTGGTGCATCCGTCGTCCAAGCACAACCGTGGTGCATCCACCCTCCAAGCACCAAGAAAAACACTTGTCGTTACAAGATAGAAGGAGAAAAGAATGAATAGGCTTGATGCAGGGACTATCATGCAATTTAAAAACTATTCAAGTCTGTCCATATCAAAATTTAATATAAAAAAATTACTCGATAAATGTTGAGAAACCGGCTAGTGTAGATAAAAAATCATCCACACTGATGTACTCACAAAACACCCATTCCATGCTAGAATTCACCCTTTTCATGTTGATATGTTGAAAGAAACCACACTTCCTATTATCTCTTATTTTTAAGGGTTTTACATAACAAATTAATCATCTTAGACTTGGTCAACTCAATTTTAGCTCACCTTTTCTTTCCAAAGGACATCATTTTGAAGCTTTGAGGAACTTGGATCCTCTTCAAATGGAATCCAACTAGAATTCTTTTCAGTCCCCCTCTCTCTCATGTGGAATAATGTGTTTGACTGGTAAAAATTATGTTTCATGGTCCATTATATCCCTTTTGTATTATACTTTTATTTGTATCTGTATGTATGATATGTATTTCCTTGTTCTACTTTTATTTTTGAGAAATATTACTTGCGACAAATTAAGATTCGTGAAAAAATTCGTCATTCTTCTCCCCTGCAACCTCTCTCCCCCTGTCTTCATTCTTCCCCATTTTGTTCAATCAATCCTGATGTCGTCGTGCCTCTGCTCCTCTCCGTCACTGTTGTAGCATCTCCTCTGCGCCGACGGTGGATAATCATTTAAGGGAGGAGGCCGACTTCTTCATGTTTCAGCAGGCGCAGAAATCGGGTCGTTTGTTTTGGGTTGGTTCCGGCCGAGGATCAAAGGAGGAGGCGTTCCTATCTGGCAGCCGTGCACTCACTTATCTCCGTTTATCTCAGACCGCTGCTGCGCCGTCTTCTTCGGTCAACAGCTGCGTCGAGCTCCATTTCGCCTATCTCTCTCCTCCGCGTACTGTGCTTCGCCATGTCGTTTTGCTCCATCACTCACCCAATACCACCTAGGTCTGCGAATGTAGCCGCCTGGAACTCCGCCATTGCCGTCTGGTTTCGCACAGTCGCGCATTGTCGCCGTCACCACAGTTGAGCTCCGTTTCCCAGATATGCCGCGTCACTACCATCCCATGTTGCCCAGCACCATCACGGAAGTATACAAGGAAAACTACATATATGAACATACAAATACAATACAAAAGGGGTTGTGCTTTATAGTATAATACGTATATTCTTTATATTTGCAATCTCACCTATATTAAAATATTATTTTTTTGTTTTAAAAGAATCTGAATATGACAAAAAAAAATTTGCTCAATGGCAACAACAAATCAAGATTGAAGTTTTTTTTTTTTTTTATAGGCGATCAAGATGGAAGTTCTTGCAAAAAAAATCAAGATGGAAGATCATGATGAATATGGCAAAAAAATTGCTCGTTCAGTGTCAACAATAGATCAACGCATGTCTGTCGAGGTCGTGGCGGTCGGCTCTTCGACCATGGTTCCTTTGTGAGCTTATCAGCAATGATTCCTATACCTGAACGTTGCTCACCGCAAGCTGCCGACAACCACTGCGTGCCACTTTGGTCCGTTCTTCCCACCATACCCATATTTCAAGAGATGCAGCGGAGGACGGCGGAGGAAGGGTGTAGAACCACCATCCACAACACTTCCCTTTGCCCCACCGTCGTCTTTGTCATCTCCGCCATGGCTCTGGAAAATGTCATCAAGAGAGAAACGAAGTCCACCGTAGAACATAGATTTGCAACCGCCGCCACCAAAGAACACACCCATAGAACACAGATCTGGAAATCGCCCCACATTAGAATACGAATCTGAAACCGCCGCCACCATAGAACGGTCTTGGTTCGGGTTGCCGGATTTGACTGGAAGCGTGGTTGGAGGTAGGGGCGAGGTGGTTGGGGGAGGAGAGGGTCTGTTCAGTGGCGGTGGGGGTGGCGCAGCGGAGGTGGTGGTGGGGCAGAAAGGGAGATCAGAGATGAATGGATGTAGGGGAAGGAGAAATAGAGAAAACAATTCAAGAAGAAATAAAAAACATATAAATACATAGAAATACTATATTGAATTGTAAATACAAATTTTACTTTCACTATTTGACCAGAAGAAAAGTCAAAAGTGTAACCTTTAAAATTGATTGGCTGATCATTTGACACGAGAATAATATAATGGATGGTGTAAAATATGGGTGGTGTATCTTAGTCCAACCCTACAAAAAGGTACAATAGACCAACATTTTTCTGACCAATCAAACATTTTTCCACATGGTACCTTCTTATTGGACAGTCAAAGTGGTGCAAGATTGCACCACTTTTCTTGATGGTGCAAGGTAGAAGGCACCTGTCCGATGCTATGATTCTGTTTGGCAAAAACAATTGATAAGATTTTTAGCTGATAGCTGATTTTTAGTTGATAGCTGGAAAGCTAGCTGATTGAATTTGAAGTGTTTGGTAAAATTAGTCGTTGAACTAACTTATTAATATAAAATGACATATTTATGATATACACGGTAAAGTGTGAATTCATTAAATGAATGAGGGTAAAATTGAGAGAAAATTCAATAAGCTATAAGCTATCAGTCATAAGTTAAATAAATTAGCTTATGAACAAAAGGTATAAGCTAATGAGATAAGCTTGTTTACCAAACACCTCTATTTCAGTCAAACAAACTTATAAGCTAGTCAAATAAGCTATAAGCTAGCTTATTGGACTTGCCAAACAGAGCCTATATGCAATTCATCTTCAGGATTGGTTCTCCAATGTTTTTGTCATTTTATGTAGAGTTGTGTTATTCTAACAACTCCTATGGGACAACTCATGAGACAACTCTACTATGCAATGACATTTTCGTAATTTTAACTTTATTTTTTAAACATCCGTTGTATAGTTACTGTTGTTCATATATACTATTGTTATCGTATAGTTGTCCAAAATGGTTGTTAGAATAACATTTATGTTTTATGTATACCAGAATATAGGGGTGTTCGCGGATTGGATTGGATCGGTTTTGAGCTAAAAAGTCATCCGATCCAATGATGAAAACATCGTGCGGTTTGGATTGGATCGGTTTGCTTCCTTAAAAAAATCCGATCCGATCCAATCAAATGCGGTTTGGATTGGATTGGATAATTCGGTTTTTGTCATGCTTTATTTTTTTATAATGTCAAGTGTCTTTTCTACTTATTTAATAGTGGATAAAAGATAATCTTCGTTTTTATTTGGGAGTTTGAGAAGAAAAAAATTATTGATATTTTTTAACACGTTCTTTTATATTAATTCTCTATATCTGCTACCACTTATCCTATTTTTTTTTTCTTGAATCAGCTACAAATAAATTGTAGCTAATTATTTTTCAAATTTACTTAATTGTTTTCCTATTTTTCATGATTACTCAATCAAATATATATATGCTATGCATCAAAGCTTTTAGTAAAATATAACTTCAAGACATTAATATTTATTCTAAAAATTCTTATATATGTCATTTCAACAAAAATATTAAAGAGAATGAGTGACATAAAAGTATGAAGAATAATGTTTAAGTATGAGTAATACTATAATTTCAAAAATAATAGTATATGTATATAATAGATCGGTTTGGATTGGATTGGATTTCACTATAGGATCCAAAATCCGATCCAATCCAATAAAAAATTGCGGTTTTTTCGGTTTTTGGTTTTTTCGGTTTTCGGTTTGTTCGGTTTTCGGTTTTTCGGTTCGGTTTTTGCGGTTTGAATTGGTTTGGATCGGTTGATGAACACCCCTACCAAAATATACTTTTTGAATTAGAAATGGTCTTTATTTTTCACGTTATTAATAATACAAGAAAATATTTAACGCATGTTTTTTTTGGGTACTATTAATGCATGTTTTTAAGTTACATTTATTTGGTTTAACTAACAATCTTAGAAACAAAGCAAATAAATTTAAAGTTTAATTTCTATATATTATAAAAAATGTTTTATATCGGTATCCAATAATATATTAATAAATTGATATTATTGTTATTTCTTTATCTTCCTGTAGGCCCATTTCCTGTAGTTGCAGTCCTTGCACCCTAAAGCCGTAGTGTAATTGTTGATAGACCCACTGTGTTGACTGTTGCACCCCACTATTAACATGCAAAACTTGCTGAATCGTGGCCCCCTCGTGAATAAAGGCTTGTATTTTTAGTTGGTGGATAAAAAAGAACAATTGCATTCTGGACACTATGCCCATGTCCGAAAGTTAATTGTAATCAAGGTGTAGAGATTTTATTTGTAATTAAGGCGTAGAGATTTATCTTAGGTTTGAATTTTGATAATTAAGTGAAAAAAACTATGTGTGCGTTTGATTTGCAAAAATCTAGGGGACTGGACAGCACAAAAATTTTTATTCTCTATTTGATCTGAAAAGTGGTCAGGGGACAGGACAAAAAAGGGGTGAGGGACAGGACAAAAACCCAAAATTTTGTCCCCACCAAACCATGTGACAAAAAGTTATCCCATGGACAGGCTAACAAAAGACAAAATTATCCTTATATCTCTCTCCTCTCTCACTCCCCTCTCTCCTCTCTCCTCTCTCTCTCCTTGCTCTCTCTCCCCCTCTCCTCTTTATCTCTTTCTCTCTCCTCTCTCTATACATAATTATACAAAATTATATATTGTATATTTATATATTAAATAATATATATTATAAAGGGTATTCCGGTAAATTTAATATTATTTTGTTTGTGCTGTCCATTATCCATCAAACAATGTACAAGACACAAAATTGTCTTGTAACTCAATGATTTGTCCTGTGATGTACTGTCTGTCCTATGCTGTCCTGATACTTTTTGCAAATCAAACGCACCCTACGAGTATAAGTATGAGCATAAGATTTACCGCTTACAATGACTCTTTATTTTAGGAGATATTTTAGTAAATTCATCTTATAGTCAAATTCATTTAGTTTAAGATATTTTAGTAAAATTCATCTTATAGTAAATATTTTATTTATCTCATTTAGTTTAATTTATATCCTATTAATCCTAATTAAAACTCATATTTTTTATTGTTTAACATTATAAATATTGAAACATACAAAACAATCAAAATATAGATTTAAATATTAATTAATTATTAATATTGAATAATGTTGAGCTTTTAAATGTTGTTTTTTCTTTTTGAATTTAATATAAATCAATCTCATTCATTTAAAAATTTCACATACCGGGGGAATCTGATGTTAGCAAAAAGGCACAACCTAGACTCTCTTACCTAAAGCAAAAAGACCTAATTCAAAATTTGTTTTAGGTCTCACTCACTCTTGAACCGACCTGCTAATAGTAGCCCTCCAGAAGCGAGTCTTCATTTAAAACTCTTGTAAGATACCTGGGGACCTCTAAACACTTCTAAACCTCCAAGGTATACATTCCAAAGTTTCATAGTCAAACATAGTTACCTTGGAGCCAAAATTCAAGATGTTACATGTTTTTCACTTTCATACCAAATAATGTTAAAGTTCAGGGATCTTGTAAAAAAATTTCCTTTATATTTTTAATAATGTTTATTAACTTTTGCCATCAAATACTTAAGGATGCTTAATGTAATTATTGTTATAAATCATCAACGATATAAAGTTAACGAACTAATTAAAATTGTAAACTAATCATGTTACAAATTAATTGAAAGTGACTAAAAGATATCTACCAACCCTAGTTCTCTCCCTTCTCTTATCCTTTGTGGTGTTCTCTACTTCTATCATTTCTTGTGGTTCTTTAGTTCCATATTTGAGTGTTTCGCTAGTTGGAGCTTTCGCTGAATCTCAGGAAGCAAATGACTTCTAATAAGTCTAAAATATTTCGAGAATAATTGAATACCAAATCAAAATGCAAGATCAGATTACATTTATCTGAAGATACCAAGCGAAGATCAAGACTGTTATCAAATGTTCTAAGTCCAGTATAAAGAAGTCTCTCTCAAGAAATGATGGTAGATCAAACAAGATCAATTTGTTTGAATCCATATTTGAAGAACGAGTTAAGGAAAACGTTTGAAAATCTGGCAGACGACTGTTTTAAGGTTAAGAAGTGTCTGTCAATAATCAGCCAAAGGAGAGTTTATTAAGAAGCGTTTGAATGAACTTAACAAAACAAGGCGTCTGTCCTGAAGCATTCACAAAGAGATAAAGTTCAACTCAAGAAGATTCACTTGGAAGAAAGTGACTCAACGAAGAAATCCTAATGGAAATAGAAGATCCTTTTTGAATCAGAATATTGTTGGGTTGGGCTAAGAAGCATCATCCATATTTTATACCACCCACTACATTATCCATATGTGGCAAATTTTGGATCAATTAAATTGCCACATAGGTTTGGTCAAATTTTTTTTCTAGTTATATTTTTACTATAGTCAAATATATGAATACAATATATTGTAGTACAGTATATGTACTCTTTGTATTCACAAATTTAACCCATATTAAAATAATATTTTTTGATTAAAAAACTGATTATATTAAAAAAATAATATTTTAATATGAATTAAAATAATGTTCGTTGTCAATAATATTTTACTATATAATCAGTTTTTTTAATAAAAAAACTTTATTTTAATATGGGTTAAATTTACGAATACAAAAAATACATATACTATACTATAATATACTGTATTCATATAGTTTGATTATAATATAATACAACTAGAAAGTTTGAAATTTTTACCAACCTATGTGGCAATTTGATTGATCCAAAATTTATCACATGGGTGATGTAGTGGGTGATATAAAATATGGATGGTGCATCATAGCCACACCCGAATATTGTATTGATATCTCCTCTCTCAGAAAAGACAACATGCGAAAAGCCATGTGTCACTGCTACATAGTACAAAAGTCTGCTATTCTCTGACCATGGAAAGTCAAAAGAAAACTTTAACACTGCAGCGAAGTCAGCTACACAGAAAGCTTGAAGAAAATCAAGAACAAAGGACAAACGAACGTTGCCTCTATTCAGAACGACTATTTTGTATCCGGTGGACAAAAGAACAAGTTTTAAAGTTCATCTCTCTCTCTCTCAACGAATACTTATGAACAATGAGGCTATATAAGAAGAGAAAATATAGAAGCGCTCAAATTTCAAATACTCTAATATTTTCGCTACTACCTTCTCTTACTTTGTAAATTTCCTAGAGAAGCTAGTCTAAGCAGCCATACCCGATCATAGTCATTATCCATTCCGTGAGTGTTATTTGGTTGCACTGCTAGTTGATGTAAAGTGAAGCTTGTGCTTCAAAATAAATCTCATCTATCTGTAAAGCCTGGAGAGGCTAGCACAAAAAAATACATGGCATAAAAGAATATATATGTGCGTCTGGAGAGGTTAGATGTGAAAATAATACTTGTCTATAACCTGATTAATTATAGTAAAAAAACTTGGTGAAGCCAACGACTAGATGAGACGTCCCAACGTCCCATTAAAGAACAATCCTAATTAACTAAGCCTTAATCTATTTTATTAGCGTTGGCGCAACATTAGAAAATATTATAAGTTTGCGGTAGTGGTAAAAATTAAAACCATTTAAACATACACATCGAAAGAAAGATAAAACAACATATATGTACATAGTATATACTAGTGTAGTTACCCGTGTGAGACACACGGGCATCCGTTAGATGATTATTTTCGTAATAGTTTTTTATAAATAATTTCAACATAACAATATTAAATGTACTATTTTTTTAAATATATAAAATTATACTATTGTGTGCGATAGTTGGATTCGTATATTCAATAGTTAGCTGAAAAAGAGAAGAACCAAGAATGAAAGACAATAATTAATAGATTATTTAACTAATCAATTAATAATAATTAAATAATTAATTAAAATTTTAAAAAATGACAACTGAACATAGTCCATAGATTCGCTATTGACACGTGTCGCTATACAGTGACCAGATACTCAAAACTGCATTAGAGAACAACAACCCAAATAAAAAATTAATAAAAAAAGAGTCCCTAGAATAAAAAATACAATAACTAAAATAATTAATTAAATATTTATTATTAAAAAAAAGGCAGAGGCTGAAATTTTATGTGGACCCCGCCCACGACAAGTGTTGCCCGTTTATTCGTCCACAGTAAAATCATGTTACAAATTTATTGTAACAAAAAGCCCTAGAATAAATAATACATTGATTAAAATAATTATTATTAAAAAAAACTCAAAGAATGAAAATATATGTGGGCCCCGCCCATGACACGAGTCGCTGTTTAATCGTCCAAAGAAAAATCATGCGAGAAATTTATATTAAGAAAAGGGCCTAGAATAAATAATACAATAATTAAAATAATTAATTAAATAATTTTTTTAACAAAATTCCAGAGGACGAAAAATTCGTTAGGCTGAAATTATATGTGGATCCACCCGTGACAAAATCATGGTAGAAATTTATTTTAAGAGAATGCCCCAGAATAAATGTTATAATAATTAAAACAATTAATTAAATATTTATTATTAAAAACATTCGTTAGGCTGAAATTATACTTGGATCCACCGATGACACGTATCGCCAGTTTATTCATCCACAACAAAATTATGCTACAATTTTATTTTAAGAGAAGGCCCCAGAATAAATATTACAATAATTAAAAAAAATTAATTAAATATTTATTATTAAAAAATCATTAGAAATAATATGTGGATCCGCCCGTGACCCGTCACGCTGGTTTATTCGTCCACAACATAAGCATGGTAGAAATGTATTTAATAGAAGACCCTAGAATAAATAATACAATAATTAACTATTATTAAAAAAAATGCCAGAGGACAGAAATATATGTCGGCCCCGCCCATGACACGTGTCGCCGGTTTATTCGTCCATAGTAAATGCAAGGGTGAAATTTAAAAAAAAATGAAAAAGAGAAGGCCATATAATAAATAATAATACAATAATTAAAATAATTATGTAAATATTTTTTATTATAAAAAATCAAGAGGCCAAAAAATTATAAATGAAGAGGCCCATGATACGTGGCAACCGCCTATTCGTCTACATCAAAAGCATGACACAATATAATTTAAACAAATTATATATTTTTTTAAAAATTAATATTTAAATAACACAGCAAACCAAAACCATAAAATTAGAGTTGAGACCCGCCACGAACACATGTCGTAATCCAATTCGTCTACCATGACAAGATGGTCAAAAGTTGGGGCGATTCCCAAGCTACACTATGTCTCAAGAAGGAATTAAAAATAAAAAATAAAGAATAAATATCAAACATTAAAAAGGTATAATTTAACCAATTAGTTATAACAATAATACAAAAAGGAGAATAATCTAGAATAAATTACACAAAAATTAATAAAATATTTAGTATATTTAATATTAAAAAATTAATAATAACAAAAAAGATGTGTGAGACTCACATGTGACACGTGTCAAAATTTCATTCATGCACAGTAAGAACTTATTCCCTATTGGACTTTATAAAAAAAGACAAAATCCAAAAAGTAAAGGTTTTTTTTAAAAAAAAATTTGTAATTAAACAATTTTTTTTAATTAAAAAACTAATTTTTTTAATTAAAAAAATGTTTTTATTTACCAATGTTTTTAACTGAAAATGTTTTTAATATTTTTTTAAATAAAATAATTGTTTTTAATTTAACAATGTTTTAAATAAAAAATGTTTTTTATATTTTTTAAATAAAAAAAGTTTTTAATTTAACAATGTTTTTAAATAAAATATATTTTTAATAGTTTTTTAATAAAATTTTTTTGTTAATTAAAAAAAAAGTTTACAAAAAAATTAAAAATTTAATTTTGTAATTAAAAAAATTTGGTATTTTATTTAATATCAAAAAAAATTTAATTTGTTAAATTAGTCGAAAAAGGCTGACGAAATTTTATGTGGGATCTGACCAAGACACTTGTCACTTCATCATTCGGCTACAATATTATATGGCTCCAAAACTGCAACATGCTCCCCAAATAATGATCCCAAATAATATAAATAATAAATGTTTGCAATAAAAGACAAAAGTTAAACTAAAAGAAGACAAAAGAAAAAAATTTATTACATAAAAGTAAAGGTTTTTTTAATTTAAGAATAAGATTTTTGATTAAAAAATGTTTTTAATTTAACAATGTTTTGAAATCAATAATGTTTTTAAAATTTTTTAAATAAAATATTTTTTTTAAATAAAACAAATGTTTTTAATAAAAATTTTTTTTAATATTTTTTAAATAAAAATGTTTTTAGTTTAACAATGTTTTTACATCAAAAATTATTTTAATAAAAAAATAGTTAATTAAAAAATTTTTAACAAAATTTAATTTAATTTAATATAATTAAAAAATATTTGTAATTTATAAAATATTTGTAAATCAAAAAAAAAAATTTGAAAAGGCATTTTTTTTAAATAATTTTTTTAATGAAAAATAAATTTTTAAAAATATCTTAAACAACAAATTAATTTTTTTAAAATAAAAATTTGGTAAAATTTAAAAATAATTTTATAAAAACAAAATAAATGTTTTTAGTTTACTTTTTTTAAAAAAATTGTTTAATTAAAAAATGTAATTAAAAATATTTATTTGATTTAAAAAAGTTTACAAAATTTAAATAAATTTAATAAAAAAAGTTAATTTTTTTAAATAAAACAATTTTTAGTTATAAAAATAATATTTTAAATAAAATAATTGTTTTAAATTTAATTTTTTTTATAATCTTTTTTTAAAAATGTCTATTTATAAAAAGGTAAAAATAAAATTTAGAAAAATTAATTTTTTTTAAAAAAGGACATGTGTCACCATTAGGGGGTCTACAGTGAAAACTGAATCCCCTTATTAGTATATCATTATAGATATCATGTCACGCAATAGTACCATTAATCCCAACAAAAGGATCAAAAGCCTTCCATTTATACAAACTGATAAAAGACAGATAACATAAACTGGTCATAGAGAAAGACAAATAAAACCTAATACAGACAACATCTACCCTCCCGCCTTTCAGAAAATACATAAAAAGATCAAAAGTTGGCTATGCTCACAGAGGCTCTCCCTAGCAGACGCTACCGACGAACCACATCACAGACGATATGGGCGTCTGGAACTACCCTCACCCTCGGCAAAAGCACGACGATAACCGCTGGCATCCCTAGTATGATTCCGGGACTCCCATACAGACTCGTCGTTGATTATAACAATCCTACGGTGCTGATAGCGAAGCAGCGTCTACATACTCCTCCTCCTCCCACCTCTATAGACTCTGCCAACTCTATCTTGAACCACGGACTACTCCGTCCTGTTCCACCTGTCATCCGGGAACTCGTGTTGACGTGGTGGATACCACATCTCTGTGAAGGGCAGTCACTAAGAGATTCGGTAAGAACCGAGCATAGTGAATTCAGGTCCTCCTCCGAGACGGACATAGATGCTGACCGGACTGACGTAACACATGAAGAACTGTGATTGGTCGACCTGCCACCCACGGTCGTCATGATATACGATCTCAATGTCCCCCGGGGTCTGGACCCTCGGCGGAACCATCTGCAAGTAGTGCATCTGACGCTGTTCCGGTCCAATCGCCATCGACGTACGGCTGCTGCTCATCTGACGAGCCGATACATACACAAAAAAGGAAGAAAAGAGTAAGAAGACCGGAGATAAGAATCTCGACATCACCATAAAAACAGGGATGGGGAAAACATAGTAAAATGTACTATCAAACAACAGTGAACACATACAACAAGCATCTTCCCAATCATACTGTCACAGTCAACCTCGATTATCCAACCAGGATCAATCCTCTAAGGAGTCACACTCCAATGCATGTCGCCCGATCTATCAAACTAGGGATACTGATCCCCGGACATTCTCTATCTCTCTCGGGCCTATCCGTCGCTAAGAGAATGTCAGTTGGTTTGTCCTGGTAACAGTTTCGCTCTCCGTGACCAATAAGGGTGCTTCCCCTTATGAGCTACAACTCCAGTAATGGTATCTTGGTCTCCTCGAAAGGTCCACCATAGACTGGAACACACCAGGCCCAAACGTCGAGATAGTCGAGTACCAGCAGAGACCACGACACAATGGGTGCAAACCATTGGCCATTGTCGGTCAATCCGAACCCGGCTACACCCCCAAGGTTCCCTGAACCGTCCCGCTAGCATTTCGTACCCGCACCCAGGTACACCAACCTTGCATGACTCCCAGTCATACGACTCGCCACTTTGGAAAATTTGCAATGCAATCCAAGCCTAAGTTGACACCGGTACCGTTACTCACTCACACGCATTACGTTGCACTCGACATCCACAATTAACATAACTAAATAACCTCATGGCATCAAACATCATCATGCATATATAGCAAACAACACACGTCAACCAGCAGCAAAACCATCAACAGCAATAAACAGCAAAACAGACAACCTTAGCATATGCACGTAAAACGATAAAGCAATCCTAACATCGATAAGCATGCTGTAACTAAATCCCGTATACAGTTTTAAAAATCACTTTCAAAAGGGATTTAATTATAGCAAATTACTCGACAAATAGTAGGGTCTGGGGCACCCTATGCATATAGTATAATATACAGTACTATGCTTGCCTCCCCGACGTGTCAATTATTTTCTCCCCACATTAGACAGTGATAACGAGAAGCCTCGAGTCTTGAAATCCACACCTTCACGAACCAACCAGATGTTGCCATGTGTCCCAAATAACTCCCCGATGCTCCGAAATTCCTCCTGAACACATGGACAGAGTCCAGACAATGTCATAAACCCTAATCTTGCAATAGTTTCACAGACAAAGCCAGAATCGAGGCAAGATTCACAAAACAAAGTAAATGACAATGTCGACGTGTCGACGAGTTAGGGACTCGAGCATTACCTCCACTGTTTGGCGAATCAAAGGTATGTACTTGACGTGCTCGTTGCCCTGAATGCGTATTCGAAGTCGGAATCGAAAACGGTCAAGCGAAACTCTCTGAAACGACATTTCTCTCACTAAAAACAGCTTTGACCTCCCTCTTCTTCGAGCTGGTTCGAGCTCCAAAAGTGAGAGGATGCATGCAATGTGAGTGGAGAAGAAGAAGTTAGTGGAGTTAGGTGCACACGCTGGCGCTGAGCGCCAATTCCCCACGCCGAGCACTGGCTCCTGGTCAGCCATGTTGACTTCACGCTTTTCTTCGCATTCTGAGCTCGTTTGAAGTCTGATTGACCTCAAATTTGAAACATAAGCTCATCAACACATAATGAATAAGACCAAGCCCTTAAATATGCCTAATCCATTCCTTAAACAAGAATCGAGAAAATGGGGTGTTACACTGGACGTAGCCGAAAGAGTTGTGGGTGGACCAGGATAAATCCTGGTCCTTTATCTCTTTCTTTACTCTCTCTTATTATTGTGTTTTCTCTGTGTTTACTAATCTTGGGGAGTGTTTGTGTTGAATCAAATTTCTTTGTGCATACGCCTGTTTAAAGTGTCTGACTCTCATTTGTGTTGCTCTGTGATTGAGAAAATTGTTTGCGGAAATAATTTGTGAAAACACTATTCAACCCCCTTCTGGTATTGTTTTGTGCCATTTCATGAGAGTAAAAATGGATCTATTCAGTTTGCAAGGCAAGTTTTTCCCTCTTCCCCTGAACTTTATATACCAATAGATAGCAGGGCTATATAAGTCTCTTCAAAGAGACCACCATTAAAGAAGGCATTGTGTTGATGTCAAGTTGAAGAAGTTGCAATCCTTCGGTAGCTTCTAAGGACAAGAACTCTGACGGTAGTCAAATTTTCAATTGGGAGAAAGTGCCCTTGAAATCTACCCTGGTCTGCTGAGTGTACCCCCTTAACAGGCATGCCTTTAACTTATCCACAATGCCATCCATATTTGGTGAAAAAGAAAAAATGCAATATAAAGTTAATGAGGCAACATTGACATTCAGAAAACGTTTGGGAAAAAAATTAAGCTACATGATCTCTATTATATTCTTATGAATTTCAAAAGGCATCACAACCATTACTTATCTAGACTTGAGAAAGGATACAATGTGTTTTTGGATTGGCGTTGGGTTCAACACCAACGCAAATCCAATGATCAACATGATTTTTCATCAATCAAAAGTGCCATTGGGATTAGATTTGGGTCGGCGTTGAACCCAACACTAATTCAAATACATGTAAAATCTCCTACTTTTGTACTAAATATAGACAATGCTTTAATATCTTTCGTGTTCCTATGGAGATGTCTACAAGAATAATGTGTATTACCGATGGGTTATTACCTAGGGGCATAAATCTGTCGGTAATGGTAACATTTTCGATGACCACATCCTTTGGTAAGGATACTAGTCATTTTTTTTGTATTACCGACGGGTTTACCCGCCAATATCTATATCGCACTTACCGACGAGCAGGGACCATCACTAATCGTCGGGTTTTCGACAGCCAACTTCCGTCGCTAATATCATTACTGACGGTCATGTCTAGTCCGTCAAAAAATTTCATGTTTAACACGCACAGTATCTTCATTACCAACGGCTGGGGGTCGTCAGTATCGATCAACGCATTTCTGACTGGCTGGGCCGTAGAAAAATTCCAAGCCTCGTTACCGACGGGCCCCAACCGTCGATATCGTTCACTGCATTTCCGACGAGTTGGGCCGTCTGAAAGGTCCAAATATACCTAAGGATGGCAATGTGTAGGTTTGGGTAAGGTACTATAGTACTCGTCCCCATACCCGCGTTATACCCGTACTCAGAACCATACTCGCGCGGGTAGTAACTTTAATACTCGTACCCTTTACTTGTTGGGCACCTAAGTACCCATACACGCACCAATTACCCACACTTATTTACTGTGAAAAATCAATAAATAAAAAATATTAGAAATTTATGGATGAGAGAGTTGTGACTGTGGCATATAAAAGATCAGGCTATGGCAAAAAGAAAAGTAGAAACGTAGAAAGGAAAGTAAAAATATTATTAAAATTGTACAATGGGTACCCCAACCCATAAACAACTAAAAGTGCTAAAAAAAGGACATTTGTCTAAAGTTAAAACCCCAACTCGATAAAGCTAGGACATCATAAGACCACCCAACAATCCCCTTAAGCGCAATTCCAAAGACTCGATACACATGCTGAAGCGCAGGTAGCCAATAACCAAAGTGAAAAACAAAAAACTAGAGTACCTGTACCTATACCAATTAAATTTCACGGGTAATTACCCGCCCCTATGGTCATACCCATTTGTTCTTTTATAAAATATTTAGGAAATTCGTTTGCTTTTGAAATCCTTGATGGAATAAAGTCAAATATTTTCAAAGGGGTTTTTCCTTCATAAAACACATAGTTCGAAAAAGGTTTTCTCTCGTACAAACTTTGGATCATAAAGAAGTAGTTTCTATTGACTTCAAAACACTTCAACGTTTCTTTTCAAAACTAGAATCTCATTCTCTTGAAGTAAGCGTTTTAAACAAGGAACTTTTTATAAATGAAACCAATACTTTCAAAGTTCTATTCAAGGCTTATTAAGGCTTTTAATCCTTATAATCATTGTGCACGGACTCAAGTCCGGCCTCTCAAACTTCAATCAACAGTAATATATTCTCAACACTAATATCACAGTTAACGACAGTTGTAACACCCTAGTTTTTACACCTATGATTAATTATTTTATTTGGATGTTTAAATTTATTATGTTATGTGGTTTAGTTTGAGTAATTAAATTACTCTCTTCAAATTATTTTATTGGGTGCGTTAGACCGACTCAATCAAGTGAATGCACGCTTACTAGACAATAATTACGTTATTGTCACTAATATACCAAGACAGAAAAAATATTTTTCATAATATGATTAAGAGAAAAGCATTTTCATATTCTCATTCTATTTAATTTTAGAGTTAAAAATATTTTGGTTTGACATTTATCGGAGATTAAATTTTGGATTGAGTATTTTCTTAGTGGATCAGTTCAATTATTAATCTTTACTCTAATTTGAATTTCGAAATTATATCTTTATCAATCTTTATTTTTAGAATCCAAAAAGTAAAAACATGTTTATTTTAGGCCTAATATTTACCACTCATTTTGTACCTACTATTACTAATACAAAGTTAAAATCAGGTTTCTATCTTCTCTCTCTCTTATACTCGATACCTCTCTCTGTGTTTCTATTTCTCTTTCTTTCTGTTTTTCTTCTTCCTCCTCCTCTCTCCATCTTTCTTCTCCTTCTCTCTTTCTTCAAGCCACTATTCCTCCTCCTTTATCCATCATCTGGATGCCGCTAGAGCAGGAAGACGACCGCACATCTCAGCCTATCAGCTCGCACGTTTGGCCCGCTTGGAGTGAGGACGACGATGACACGTTCTGGTGTGTGTTGTCCTCCGTTCGACACCGCTAGCCGTCACGGCAGGTTCCTCGGTCGCCGTCATGGTGGTTCGACCGCCTTCCTCCCTACTATGAAGCTCACATCCATTGTTTGATTCCTGGATTATTCAAAAATATGTTGCTGCTGTACAGAGCTGTTGCCGCCGCGTCGTCACGGTTAGTCACCGCGCCGGACTTTCAAACAACCACCATGTCACCTCTTTTTCTTCATTGGGTAAGAGTTTTACCTCTAACCTCTTCTCTTTTGTAAATCCCCAAATTGATTTTGAAACCCTAACCCTAACCCTCTGATTTCAGATTTTAATCTTAAGATTAAAGCTTGTTTTATGAAATTAGGACTGTGAATTTGTGTTTCCCTAAACCAATTTCATTATTCTGAGTTTTCCCTAAATTTTAATAAGGAGCCCTAAAACCCCAATTTGATTTTATTTGAATTTGGGTATGTTTTTGTGAAATTAATTATGATTTAGTGCAATTAGGACTCTTAATGGATGATTTCCAAAGTTCTTTTTCATGATCTTTTAATCAAAACAAAGTTTCCTTAAAGGGTATTGGGAAGCGTGAGCTTCAAACATGATTTTCTTTAAAAATAACCTTGTTTGGTAATTAGATTAAGTGTTTAGATAAAGTTAGAATGTATGTTTGATCATGTGAAATTGATTTCTTGATTTTTGGTTGTTGCGCGTTGTTGGATTCCCTCTCTGAGACGTTTGACACGGCTATGCTTGCTTGATGGAGTAGGTAGTTACACTCTTGGAGCTAATGTGAGTATTAAGACGAGTATCCTTTACTTGTCTTCAAAGGTAAGGGGAGTTTGCCTAGGGATATTCAATAACTGTATGCATGTGTGTATGTGTTTAATTGGATATTTACATGTTGATTGAGCTTACTTGATTATCTAATGTACTTGAACTGTTATGCTATTATCTGATGTTGAACTGTACTTGTTCTAAATGTTATAATGCATATATGTGATGAACTACTTTCAACTGTGATATTAGCATTGAACTGATAATATGTACTGCTGTTGATTGAAAGTTTGCTAAGCCAGACTTGTGTCTGTGCTCAACCGTTATAAGGATTAAAAACCTTAATAAGCTTTGAAGATGAAGGGATTGGCGTTCTTTTTCAAAAGCTCATTAACTTAAAGTACTTGTTTTAAAAGTTTAAATGGTTTTGGTGAATTATTGTTATACAAGAGAAAAATCCTTTTCGAGCTATGTGTCTTCAAGTGAAAACTTTCGAGATTATTTGGCAATATCCTATTGGGGGAAATATTTCAAAGATAAAAGAATTTCAAAGATGCTTTATAAAAAGATTTTCAAAGAAAAGGTTTTTCCTAAATATTTTAGAAACTTTCCGATAACCTGGATAGGTTATCGAGGATTCGGTTTTGAATTTGTTTTTCACTGAACGAAAAATAAGTACTTAAGAAAGAGAATCTAGTACGCGAGACGTCGCCTCTAGCATTCAGTGATGCACACGTGATCTTGAATCAGTGTGAATTCGGGACTACGAGTCCTGGTTATGATGTTATGGACTTAGGTCCTAATCGCGCTGTGTTGGACTGTGTATTCTAATCGCGTGTGATGAACATGATTAAAGGTGAAGGTTGTTTTCTACAACCACAATCCTTGACTGCGGCCACGGTCTTGGGCATTGTGATTAAGCATTCGGACTATGAGTCCTATGCTTCTGAGTTTTCAAGTGATGGGGAAATGATGATTTAAGTCGTTAGCTTTGAGCAGCGACAGTGAAAAGAATGAACACAAAGAAATCCTTTAAATAAAATATTTTCTCATGTGCATTTCCCCAGGCAGACGTGCCTTATTATCGTTGTTCTTAAATTGGACAATGAGACGGTGTACGTGTATTGTTGTGCCTAAATGGACAATGAAACGGCGTGCATAATCGTTGTGCCTAAATGGCCAATGAGACGGTGTATTATCGTTGTGCTTAGCTAGCTAATGAGACGGTGTATTATCGTTGTTCTTAAATTGGACAATGAGACGGTGTACGTGTATCGTTGTGCCTAAATGGACAATGAAACGACGTGCATAATCGTTGTGCCTAAATGGCCAATGAGACGGTGTATTATCGTTGTGTAGCTAGCCAATGAGACGGTGTATTATCGTTGTGCTTAGCTAGCCAATGAGACAGTGTATCGAGCCTGATCAACTCATTTTGAGGATGTTGGGATCTCCGGAGATTAAGTTAGAGCCTGATATTGAAGTGCCATGCATATTTTCAAAAGATTGACTGTGCGGGTTTGAGACCCTTTGATATAATACTGTTATGTTATGTATATGCATGATTTACCTGCTTATATGATTATGTGATGTATGTATCATGTATATGGTTGTTGTGTGATATATCCATTTGTCGGTATCTCACCCTTACAAACATATCAGGTTTCTTCTGGTTTGCTATTGTACCCTGGGTATTTTAGTACAAATGTGCAGAGGAGTCTTCCTAAGTCACTCAGAGACTTAGATCTAGTTGCTTGATGAAGTATTTGATTGTGGAACGATCACGTGAGTTCTTCTCAGGAATAACTTTTAGAATGACCAGCTTAGGGTTTGAGACTTGGATTTTTGATAAGTATGTATGAGTATGACTCAGAGAGTCTATATTTTAAAACGGAATGTTTATGGCTCGGAGAGCGTTATTTTGAAAGAAAACTTAAACTTTTCCTTTTGGTCTTGTAAAGCTAATTGATATAACTATCTTTAGCATGTTATTGCCTGATCGTATTTGGTGTAACTGGAATTCTGGAATGAAAATGTAATTATTTTAGCAGGTGTTGGTTTACCTGGGATGTCCGAATTACAGAGGAGACTCTGTCGAAATTTTCGTAAAATACTAGCTTTTATTCAAGTATATTCTTTAAATTAAATAGGTTTGCCATATTATGATAGTAAGTCTGTGTGCCAATCAAGGCTTAGGAGTCGTGACAAAAATTTTTATACCCAATTTCAGACACTTGTATACCTATATAAATTATTTTTCGAAAGCACCAGCAAATTATCTTTTAATTTAAATTCCGCATGTGTTACGTAAGTAATGCCCCAAGGGGGGGTGTTACAACAGTTCATCCCATATATACAACTCACAGTACTTTAAGGCAAGTAATAATCAACTTCAAGTAATAACCACAATAGTTCAAGTAAACCAGTCATTCAAGTATTTGCTCCATATCATAATAATATTCAAATCACTCAAGTAAACACATACACACATTCATATAGTCATTGAATATCCCTAGACAATCCCCTCTTACCTTCTGTGAAGGTAAGGAGATTAGATGCTCGAAGAGGTTTGCCACGAACGTCATTGTTTCCTCCGTAATGGAAGTCTAAGGTTATGAACATAAAATCACAAGTTAAAATCAAACAAGAAGACTAAACCACAAGGTATAGGTTCGCCCAAGACTATTTCTTAGGGTTAGAGATTCCCGAAAATTATACAACTTATGGATTTATGATCCTTAAGTGTTAGGAGTTCATAAACAATGATCATTTAACAAAGTTGAATTAAAATCCCACTAAGTTATAAACTTAGGGCATTCGGCCAAGGCTAGTAAAATAGGCTATCATTCACTAAACTTTCCAATCTCTTAGGTTTAGCATCCATATGTATGAAGGAGCTCAAAACCAGGATCATTTTGGAAAAATAAGAACAAAGTATCCTAGGTCCATAACCTTCTAGGTTCGGCCTTCAGGATTTATAGGCTAGAAATATTTAAACTTTCCAATCTCTTTAGATTTAGCATCCAAATATCTTATGGAGCTCAAGTCCATGATCATTTTGGAAAATGATGGAAACTTAAACATTCCAATCTCTTAGACTTAGCATCCAAATATCTTATGGAGCTCAAGTCCATGATTATCTTGGAAAAATGAAAGTAATAGATCCTAGATTTAATAACATAGAATAAACAAGTTAGAAATCCTTAAACTTTCCAATATCTTAGACTTAGCATCCAAATATCTTATGGAGCTCAAGTCCATGATCATTTTGGAAAAATAAAAACTCAAACATCCTAGCACCCAAACTCTAAGTTTCGGCCATCATAGGATGATGAGGAAAATATTCTTTGTTTAACAATAACTCTTAGGTTTAGAATCACAAGGTATTAAGAGTTCTAAATCCATGATCATACTTGGAAAGTTGAAACATAGTATCCTAGGTTTACTTATTTATATTTTCGGCCATCATAGGAACAAGCTATCAAAACTTCCAAGATTTATATATTCAAGATCAAGGGATAGTTAGAAACTCAAAACATGATCATATTCCAAAAGTTGAAACAAAAACTTCCTAGGTCACAATGCAAGCATTCGGCCTTCATTGGAAGAGATAGGTAGATATTTTTGTTTTATACAACCTCTTAGTATGTGAAAACATAAGTTAATACAAGATTATAGAAAGTGGTTTCAACCCAAAAGGAGTTTTCTACCATTTTAGAGAGATTTTAGAAGTTTAAAGCATATAAAGAACACAGAAAGTAAACTAAGAAATAAAATATGAAACTTGCAAAAAGATTTATATGAGAGCATTATCCTTAGTATAAAGAAGAACTTTAGAAGAACTTAAGTAGAAAAGATGAATAAAAACTAAAGCTATAAGAGCTTGAACATTTTAGAAGAAAGAAAAAGATGAAGGTTTTTTGGAGGTTGAAGGAGGAAAATGATGAAGTGAAAATATGGGTATATATAGAGAGGGGAGAGAGTGGCACGAAATTGAGGAGAGAGGAATGAGCTTTGAGAGCAAGTTTTGACCTTGTGCCTTATTTGGTTGAAGAAGAAAGAGAAAAATAGATTTTTAGAATATAATATGATATAATTTGAAAAGTGTGATAATTACACTTTTAGAGTGTGTCATAATCCATTTCCATAATGTCCCATCAAGTCACTTCACTTCTTTTGTGCTCCCCAATCTGCTATATTTCGTACCCGGTTGCATTTTCGTTCGTAATTCTTCTGACGTTTTCGCCCGAATAAAATATTATATTTTATTTTTGAACGAAAATTTTCAAAATAACCAAAGTTGAAGGAAACATAATAAAAACATTATCCGTCTCGTTCACGGATCAAAATTAGGTTTTCTGTATAGTAAACTTGTACCGGCAGTGAAAATGCAGACCGACTTCCGTCTGAATTTTCAACCGAAAATTTTACCGTGACTTCATATGACACAAGAAAATGATTTTAGTTTAATTAAAATCATTATCTGAGTTTAATTTTAAAATAAACACTTTTGAATATATATTTATCGTTACATAAAACATAGGAAAAACGGGGTGATACATTATGCGACTCTTGGATCGAAAAGCGGCTGCTGGACTGGACCAAAGCTTAAACAGCCAGGCACAGACGAGTTAGCTGGGTGAAAGGATTCCCGAGTCAAACGACAAGTCTTGGTTTGTTTTCATCGGTTCTTGATATTTAGTTATTAATATTTGATTTTTTTTTTTTTGGTAGTAGGGGCATCTGCATTTTGGCTCTGTCTTATTACCCTGCACCTTAGTGCAGCTTTCTGGACTTTTGTATTTGTTGCTTCCAGGATGTTGAAAGTCTGAGATGTTTGAGATGTATCTTCTTGTTATATATTTTGAGATGTATGAGGATGTTGAAAATCTCAGACATTTTGCTATATTTAATGTATCTTCTTGCTATATATACTTAATGTAATTATCTCTGGGCAAAAACCGAATCAATTGAATCGATCCAAATTGTATTTAATCGGATCGGATTGGTTTTTTTTTTTTAAGAAAATCATCCAAGCCGAACCAAACTGCATGTTCTTATTATCTTTGGATCGGATGACTTTTTGCCTCAAAACCGATTCAAACCGAACTGCGAACACGTACGACGCACGGACACATATATTAATATTTTAATGTTTAATATGTTTTAATATATATATATATATATATATATATATATATATATATATATAAAATATTTTAGTAGTTTAATATTAATATTCACAATATTTTAATTTTTTATATGTATATTTTAATATTTTGATATTTTTCAAATTCAAACCAATTGATTTTAGTTAGTTTGGTTCGAATTTCCTAAGAAAAATTGTAAATCCAAATTAAACCAAATCAATTGAATTTAATTGGTTCCAATTTTTTCACTCAAATCTTAAATCAATCAATGAACACCCTTACCGTGTCAATACTAGTTCTCTGTTTGTGCTTTATGCATGCAGCCACAATCCCACAATAGCTCAATGTTTGTGCACGGTCTGTGATCGTAAACTTGAACATGTAATGCTTATCCTAAAAAATTCAGAAGGGACAGATAAGAAAAAATATAAAAAAAATTATGATTTTCATGATTTGAGTAGAAAGTCACACCACACAATGTAACATTACACCACATGCGACATGCCTAGTAGCAGGATGTTATTGGAAAAGCCATAACCAAAGCATATATGCAAAATTCTTATTAAAAATATCCAAATGAAACCTTTAACATTAAAAGCAAGGGAAATTAAAGATATTAATGGAACAAGTCAATTAAGATGCAAGAAGAGAGTTGGTGACCGAGAACTGATACAAAGGTTCACATGATGTAAAAAACAACAATAATTCAATTCAATATCAGACCCTGGCACTTTGGTAATGATTCAAAGATCACATGGTTCATTGGATTTTAAAAGAAAATTTCTTGCAGCACACATATACATGCAAGACAGAAGAGTGGAACTGGAAACAACTTGATTCACGCCATTGATGATATGGGATACTATATCTAGAATTCTTATTCAAAATGGATCCAAAGGAAACCTTTAACATAAAAATCAAGGGAAATTAAAGATATTAATGGAACATGTCACTTAAGATGCAAGAAGAGAGTTGATGACCGAGAACTGATATAAAGGTTCACATGGTGTAAAAAACAACAATAATGCCATTCAATATCAGACCCTGGCACTTTGGTAATGATACAAAGTTCACATTGGTACATTGGCTTTTAAAAGAAAATTTCTTGCAACACACATACACGCAAGACAGAAGATTGGAAACAACTTGATTCGCGCCATTGATGATATAGGGGATATAGGATACTATATACATAATTCTTATTAAAAATGGATCCAAATGAAACCTTTAATATTAAAACCAAGGAAAATTAAAGATATTGATGGAAAACTTGTCAATTAAGATGCAAGAAGAGAGTTGGTGGTCGAGAATTGATACCCATTAAACTGAGTTGTTCTCTGATGTCTAAGACACAAACTTTCTAGTATTTAATTAATAATTTAATTCTTTTTATGTTCTACTCTTTCCTTTTGAAATGTTTGTCAATTTAGGTTTTGCATAAAAATAAAGAAAGCCATTAAATATATTTAATTTTTCATAAATGTAACCATACTTGATTACTATCATTTCATCCGTAGTCTTTCTTATTGTACTTAATGAAGAAACTAAAAGATACGGAAAAAGTTTTTAAAAAATATTTTCTTCTTACTTTTTTAAAATGACTGATAAAATAAATTAATGCCTTATAAAACAATCTTGATTAAAGTGACAATTTCAAGATATAAATAATGAGATCTCAAAATCGTAATCTACACACCCTTTGTCACCGATTATGGTTTTGGTTATTATTATTATTATTATTATTATTATTATTATTACCCACTCACGAAAAAAAAAATATATACTCACCAAAAAAAATTGTAATCATTACCTACATTGGTTAAATAATCAAATATAAAAAATTTATCTTGAGAAAAAAGTGTATTTGATAAGTTGAACATTTTAAAGTTATACTTACGGATGGGAATAGGCTAGGTTAAGTTAGGTCCCGACATGAATAAGCCTGACCGATGTTCCAATCTCAAGGCATGAGCCTGACTTGTTAGTCTGATATAGGCCAATTTTTGAGACACGAGCTTGATCTACTTTAAAGTCTGACCTTACCTGAGAGCCTATTTAAAGGCCTATTTAAAAGTCTATTTAAAAGCTTACTTCAACGAGACCTTTAAATATGTCTCCACCTATAAATGGGTCATTAGCCTTCACTTGTTAATAGGCTTGCAAGCCTCTAATGATAAAGAGACCGATAGACATATACTGATTAATAGGCCACCAAGTTTTCACAAATAAATAAGAAAGTAGACATTTACATTTAAACAGGTTATTTACTTTCAAATATTATAAAAAATATATTCCAGTATTATAATTATGATTTTTTACCCTGAATAATCTTACACGGGTTAAGCAACCCGAAAAAAGCAACTACTCCCTCCAGACTCAATTATAAGGAAAATTAGCTAATTTCACACTTATTTAGAAAGTTAGTTAATTTAGTTTAATTGTCTTGAATTATATAAAAAAAATGAGTTATAATTATTAAACTACCCTTTAATTGTCTCGGGAGTGTGAAATCCTCTTGGAAAGATAAAAGGAGAATTGATTAGATTGATTGATTCTTTTGATTTTTGGAACACTAATATTAAATAGAGTTGAATTGGTTGATTTTTACTTATATTTGAGTCTACAAAATATAGGTACTTTTTCGCTTATAGTTAAGTCCAGATGGAGTATTTATTGAAAATCTAAGTATTTTATTTTTTAAAAATATAAAATACATAAATTTTCATATAAATTTATTTTTTTGGGTTCCTTAGTACGCAAGATTGCGCAGGATAAAAAAACCGTGTATATGTGTGTCAACGTGTGTTAGTAAGATTTTATTATTATTATTATTATTATTATGCTAAATTAAACTTTATTTTTCTATGATTTGCTTCAAAACTCTTTATCGTGCTATACAATTTGTCAATTTGACACTTTACTCTCCTATGGTTTCGCTCAAAAACATTTGCACCATTGCACTATTAAATTGGCACTTCACCTTGTGTTCTTTGGTTTGGAAATACTTTACGGCTATTATACAATTTGACATTTCATCTAAAGATGAAATTTTTTTTATTTATAATTGTGTCGAGACAAATTTTTTAAAAAAATTTAGTTACATAATGTTAATTTTACTAATTACTAATTATATACAAAGTTAGAGATGAATTTATCAATCATCATTATAATCGGTCTCTATTTCTCTCTTAATTTGATCAAAATCTTATTTAAAATGTCAAAATTATTTTAATATTTACCGATACATATAATATGCCATTGATAAATTTTTTTACCGAAAGCTTAATGGCAAGAATTTGTAGTAGCTATGTTAGTCTAACATCTTTTTAATTTTTTATTATTTTTTTTCCTTTTGAAACAGACTATTTCCTCTATGAATTGTTTTTTAATTAAAAGTATGATATTTGTTATTTAGAGAAGGATTTTTTTTTTTGTCTTAAATAGTTTTGACTTTTTAAATTAAAGTACTTACAAAATAGAGATGAAATTAGAGATATGTTGGTCATGGATAAATTCCATCTCTAATACTCTGTAAAGAGGTTAAGAATATTGTAACAACTTGATTAGTACCATTTATTAGTATCATATATAGTAAATAGTCTCACAAAAATGAATCGAAATGAAATCTTTAACATTAAAAGCAAGTGAGATTAAAGATGTGAGTGTAACGTGTCAATTAAGATGAAAGAAGAGTGATGGTCAACAAGAACTGATACCCATTAAAGTCAATCGCACAAAACTTTGATTTTAAAAATACATTTTACAACAACGAAAACAATCAAGTCTTTCTCTCCATGGGATTGGTTGTATATATTAAATGATGTCGTAACTCATAATATTCTATTGTAAATCATGTATATAGATAAACTATTGACCTTTAAATCCTTATGTTCTCACCAAAATTGGACAAGGCCCGATAACATCAAGTTCCAATAGCTCAGAGCATCGTGGCCTCATAGCCTAATGATTCAGAAGATCTCGGGCTCTTGAACCCCAAGCTTCTGAAATTGAGCTCTTGATCAATTCAAGGTTCTAGTACTAGACCTGATGAACTAGAGTTCGAGTACTTACCCAAAGAGCCTCAAGCACCTGGAAAAAAAAAAGGAATCTTCTAGAAGAGAAGAGGACACACATGAAGCATCCGTAAAATGTGATGCAATGGAAAAAGGATGCATCCCCATAACTAGAGTTCGGGTACTTACCCAAAGAGACGTAAGTGTGTTAAAAAAAAGGGAATCTTCTAGAAGAGAAGAGGACACACAAGAAACATCCACAAAGAGTGATGCAATAGAAAAGGGGGGCATCTGCATACCCCGCTAGCAGAATGAGACTAACTGAAAGCAAATGAATCACGCCCTCCATTCCTCCCCATTGGCTATAAAGACACTCTCATGGCATCAAAATTAGCAAGAATTCTAAACACATTAAACTATGCTACTCCCACATGTGTTCTAGATTATACATGTTCCGCTAGGCATGAACAAAAGGGGGCTATGTTGGACCAAGTAAAACTCTTCCTTAGCCACATTGTTCTAAGATAACATGGTTCAAAAATGCAGTGGAAGCGAAGCAGAGACACATGTTGAGTAGTGAAAAATGTTGTTGCGGGCAAATGAAGGGGCCCCCTAGGTCAGTCATCCAGTCACCCAAGCACTACTAGCGGCCATGGAATACCTCCTTCAAGAGAATGCTAACATGAAGTTATAGGTGGAAGAGCTACAGCGGTGAAAGGAAGAGAGGGAGACCCGTACCACCTGCAAACCCGATCAGACTTCCCGTGCTAGACCCGACCACGTACACGGAGGCCGTATGAACCCCCAATGACATCCAAAGCATGATGCTAACAATCAGGCGCGACATAACTCTGTCACGAGTCCAAGTACAATCATGCGCGACAGAATCTCTCTAACGGAATAATTAGGGCTCCTTTTGTCGACGACCTCAAAGTATTGGAGATGCACAAATACGACAAAACAACGGACAGGAACACCTCGCAACGTACAACACTCAAAAATTATACTCATCACAACCACAAACGTTGTCAAGTGTTGAACCTTCCCAACCACCATTGCGTCAGATTCAACTGATAATAGTGCTTACTTTTGGCATTTTATAGTACTTTCGAGTGCTCTCTATATTAGCGTTAATTAAAGTGGTAACAATGATAGCACTTTCGAAACTTTGTCATAGATGTACCTACTATAGCCCTTCCCCAAGGAAACACTATCATAGTTATAATTGAGATAGTGTGTCTAAGAGGAAGCACTGTCGTAGGATATGACTAAAGATAGTGTATACTTAAGAGGCGTTATCTCAATTGCTCACAAAGATACGCTTACTCAAGAAAGCGCTATCATAATTGCACCTACGTTAGAGTTTTCTTGGAGAAGCACTATTTATTATACCTTTTTTTTTTTGAAAAAATATTTTCTTTGCTTTGTTTCCCCTGCATTTAGCATTCAAAATCCTGCATTCATCATATCAAAAAACAACATTCAACGTTCAGTAGAGAATATTCAACATTCAAAAGCCAACATTCAGCATATAAACAAATAGCATTTAGCATTCAAAAAACATTATTCATAACATTCAATAAACGCATGTATATCCCATAGTTCATTATCAAACTGAACGGATTCTTAAATATACTTCATATCAAGCAACACCAAGTTGTCAAATTTTATGAAACAAAATCGATCATGCAAAAAACACAAAATCTTTCTTGGATGAACTTAATAAAGTAAATAGAGTAAGTACTACCTCAAATTTTATGATGGTTGGCCCACGCCGATCGACACCCCTTTTGCTGGGTGTTAATGAGTAGTATCGTCAATGAGAGATGTCATTTTACCTGCCACAGAATTAGAGAATAGACAAGTAAAACGTCTTTGATCTATAAGAGAAAGATATACAACTGAAATAAATAAAAACTCTAAATATAAGATTAATTAGAAAAAATCATACTTTTTTAAGCCAATATTTTCCTTTTTTTGTCGTCAGATTGAGTCATATTTGTCCTATATTGGTACAAAATGATGGATTGACTCAAATCTTCTTATCATGATCATCCGACCCTCGTATACAACCCATCATCTCTATTAGGATGAGTCTCAAGTGATTGTGATGTACATGAAGAAAGGATCATCATCAATATTAGTTGCTTTATTATCTTGATCATTGATATTATTGACATTTATCTTATTAGTCAAAAGAACAATGGATCACTTCTTATCAGATGGACGATGACATAGAATACTTGTCGAATTTGAGATGCCAAAATAAAGGGTTCATCCTTATGCCCCATCTTAATAGTTTAATATCTTAATATTCACAATATTTTATTTTTTATATGTATATTTTAATATTTTGATATTTTTCGAATTTTTCTAATCCAAACCATTTGTCTTTAATTAGTTTGGTTCGAATATCCTAAAAAAAATTATAAATCCAAATTAAACCAAACCATTTGACTTTAATTGGTTCCAATTTTTTCATGCAAATCCAAATTAAATCAATCCGTGAACACCCTTACCGTGTCAATACTAGTTCTCTATTTGTGCTTTATACATGCAGCCACAAATCCCACAATACATCAATGTTGTGCACGGTCTGTGATCGTAAACTCGAACATGTAATGTTTCTCTTCCAAAATTCAGAAGGGACAGCTAAGAATATATATATATATATATATATATATGATTTTCATGATTTGGGTAGAAAGCCACACCACACAATGTCACATTACACCACATGCGACATGCCTAGTAGCAGGATGTTATTGGAAAAGCCATAACCAAAGCATATGATGGAGTTTCACAATTTTGTCATGTGCCATGGAATAATCTTCACATCATATCCCTACAGTCCTCCCTTCCCAAACAGATATTTCCCCAAGGCAATGCTAATTATATTATATACCATATTATTTGAAAACTAGGATAGTCTGAATCAGTTTGCTGCAATTTGACAACAACATACAGCTTGAATGACAAATGAAACATCTAATGAGAAATGAACATTTCTTCAATAAGAAGGCAATCTTAATTATTGAAAAGGATTGGCCCGAACAACCTTGGGATGTCATCAAAACCTTCTCCAACTTCCATCAGTACCCCTCTCAAAAATGCGAGGCTGCTTCTTGGGAAAAGTTTCTGTCCAGTGTGGATGCTCAATCAAATAATTCCATTGTCTGAAGAGGAAATTTTGATATTGTATACCAATATGAGAAACCAGTACACAATGGACTCTATGTAGATTTAGATATCATTCTAGTAGTCGACTCAAACAAGTGTTGAAAAGAGCAATGGATTGTAATCTTACAATAACTCGCAGGCTTCTGCCATAGAGAGTATCAAAGAAATGTGAAATCTGCTACTCAAAAATTTGAATTTCAACAACATCATCATCATTCAAATTCAATAAAAGATGAGTAATTAAGATAGATAAATGGAAGGGTTTGAACTTTTACAGTTGAAATTAGAGTATTCAATGGAAAAGCACAGACACTCCAAAAGAGTTGGTGTCCATATCGGACATGTATCCCAATTGAACACTACAGTTCACAGTCACAGACATTTTCAAACACTTCTAACTGCATTCTATCTGAAATCTTTATACCATTATATATGAAAAAACCATAATAACTGGATAAATATTAGCATTATTTATGTTATAATACTCCTGCTAACTTTTAAAACATTATTCCTCTCTTTTAATTTAAGATTTTGATTTAATGTTAACCTTATATATTTTTATATCTTGTACCATAGCCTATCATCTCCTATCATTGTTTAAATTTGCTATATCATCCCCCTGTCTGTGTTGTATCCATACTTCCTAGGAAGGCCAACATCACTGGTTGCAATTACAAGCATAAATTTTTATTTTATAGAAACTACAAGCATAAACTTGATTGTTTAAGCATGTCTTGGTCACGTTTTACCCTTAGAATATTTATAGTTATATATAAAGTACTATGTTAAAAAATATCAAATAATAAGTCACCAAAAAGATCTCTATTATGCGTCATAGAGACAGACAGACAGTGATAAACAACATAGGAATAATAAGGATGACAATCAATAAAGTATCTTATCTCTTAGGTGAGGGTTTATGGAATTCTAATTTATCCAATTCTGTTGTTTAACTTTATTCAGTTGGGTTGTTGTTTAGGAGTTTAATTTCATAATGCTTTACAATTTTTTCTAGGCCATCCTGTTATATATTATTTGGTTCAAGGAATATAGTAAAGTAATTCTATTCCAATGTGGGACTCTAAACAATTATAACCTCTTGTTATTGACATTCAATAAGGAACTAAGATAATAGCTTGAAACATTTAAAATCAGAACCAAGCAGATGTTTTACCTTCTCAAACTATCCACAAAATCTGGGCCCTCGGCAGTAGGTGAGGTAGAACAGATTGAAAGAATTTCTGAATCAGAATAATACTGAAGTGATAACGCAATATGGTATTGGCGAAGAGTCCTAAATAAGAAGGGCCCCAGAAGCATCAGCATACCAGAACAGAAGAGATAGGAGAGGGAAAAAAGACATAAAACCATTCCTTCCCAATAATAAAATGATTTTCACCAATATGCATGGCCTAGCACAATTTATTATTTTATTTTCTTTCTACATTGGTTCATAAGCACTTTTTACAGGTAGGGTTTGAAGATGAATTCAAGAAAATTCACAAGTTACCAGCGACAAGGAGCGATTTTGAACCGATCAATGCCAGTATCATACGTCTCTAGTAACTTCCCATTCCAATTGCTATCTTCATGAGAAGCAGATACTCGTATTCTTCTGACAGTTTCATCTGGGCATCTGGAACTTCGATCAAAACTTGCTGGGATCAAAATTCCTGTTGTAGTATCCACCTGAAGTGGTGCATAGGATGTAAGAAATCAGAATCCCATTTAATGGTTTGAATACACATGTAACCATCACACAAAGTATTACAACAGCTTTTGCCAAACCATCGAAAACAAGTCGTATCGTGTTCATATGTACTTTTACCATGCTATATGTGTATATAATTTTAAAAATTGGATATTGTTGTTTGTTTTAGCAAGAGGTTTCCATATATATTATGATTTGTGACGATCCTTAGTAGCTTGCTCATGGATTTCTGTAGTAGAAATAAATGCCTGTGATTTAAAGCATGCTAATAGCTAATGCATATGAACAGATCCACTTGTGGTAGAAAGAAATGCCTGTGAGTGTATCCGTGAATATGTAGATCATTCAAGTTGTCTATTAATGGTTCAAACATATAATGCCTCTGTTGATTTATACAAAATTTTAACATGAGGGAACACAATAAGTAATCTACCGATGATTGACGATAATGCTAAACACATGCAAGTAAAACTAGCAGAGAATAATCAGCTCCATATGCTTTATGCATAATAGTTATATATATTTCATTTTGATGGAAAGCAAGAGGTTTATCACTTAAGTAAATAAATCAGATGTAAAACAAGATTTAAAGGCAGGAGCTAACCACAAACCCATTGAAAAAGGGGAAAGTGTTTCCTTCACGATTCCTTCTGGTATTATGTCCTAGAACACACATAGTTTGAATGTGAAACTTCTCCTCTCTTGCCCATAAAGTTTGAATAATCTTTGTACACAAAGGAAATGAATAACCATCCAAATCTGCATATCTTTCTGAAGCAGTGCTACCATTATCATGCTGCACAAAAGTTCAACAGACTCAACTTCAATTATTCTGTTTCTGAGTGACTACATATTGAAAATTCACTAACAAAGAAGATCCTGGGGCCGGACTTGCAGTGAAACATCTTCAAAACCCCCAATTAGATGCACCTACAATTTTTTAATAAGGAAAAATTTTCATTTAAAAAATATGTAAGTTAAAAAGGAGTCGCTAAACAAACTGATGAAAACAAAAACACTGCAGAAAGTAGAAACTAAGAAAAGGAAATGCACATCCAACTCAGTCTCCAAACTGTCGTCAACAAGTAGAGACAGCATTTGAGAGAGGCCCATTTCTACAATTTTTGGTGAATCCATATGGGCAACCGAAGTCCTGCAGTATCAAATGAAAATTGATAAAATCAGAAATTGAAAACTGGGTAGAAAAAATACAGTGGACTTTTCAACTATATAGTAACTAATCCTTAATCCTTAATCCTTACATTCCATTCCTTCGATTCCGAATAACAACGCCAACACAGGTTGTTGCTTCATCAGTGCCAACAAACTAGTGATGTGGGGAGAGGAGAAAAAAGAACATAAATACTAAGTTGAAGAAATAATTGTAAGACTCAGCACAATCATTTTTTTTTTGTTGATAAGCCTCAGCACAATCAATTAAAAGGAAATTGGCAATCATATTGTAATGATCCGTAGTAGCTTGCACATGGATTCTTCATATTATTAAAGCAGTAATGGCTTGGAGTTATTGATTCATCATTAGAATGTTAGAAACAAAATTAAAACATAAAATTTTAAGAGAGTCGCCCCATATGTTCTGCATCAATTTCTGTAACAAAAAGGAAGCCAACAGGAGCCCAAATAAAAGAAACAGATCAAATAAATACATAAGACAAAATAGGGAGGGGAATAGGATGCAAGGAGGAGTCCATGGAACACTCAGGACAGGAAAAAGAAATTCCATAGATGATGTCACTAACAGTCCAATTAAGTATGAAGTGCCTGTATGCAAAACGATTATTAGTTGCATGCCACAATTAACTAATTTAATATTAAAATACAATTTAACATGCATTATATATCTCAAAAAAGGGGGGAGGGAAGGTTTACATTTGAAGTAATAGATATTAGCTTTAATGAAATTACAAAGGGTTAAAAAGTTACATACATTGACTAATGCAGGGTCAACAGTAGCATATTCTCTTTGGAATATATAAACCAATTTTGATCTCTCTGGACTAGACTCTTCAGACACTGAGAACTTCCTCTCTGGTTTAGCCTTGAAAGAGCTTGAGGCAGATAGCAAAATGGGATTTTCCAGCAAAGCAAGCAGAATATCCTTTCCCTGTTCATAACCATATAATGTCAGGCCTTTCACATGTTTATTGCATGACTCTAAATTGATTTATACTTTTAAGACAAACACCTAGGCCTGTTTACCTTGTTTCCAGTTTCTTGTTTTCATTTCCTGTTTTAAGACATGATTATCAAAATGACACCTTGTTTTTATTATGTAGAAATATTTGGAAACAAAAAAACAACGAAAATAAGATTACATTTTTACAATTATTTATGAAAACAAGAGAAACCGGAAACAAAGCAAAGAGACTCCTAATTTGCAACCATGCAAACAAGAGTCCTGATCCCCACACCTAAATGAAACGGATCTCAGTTTGCACTTTTCTTCTATGATTATGCTCCTTCTCAGTCAAGTCAAGGAAGGTGTTAAAATATCTACTCAGTTAACTCTCAAACGGATACATGAAGATTGGGTAATTAACCACCAACCGAGCTTCATTAGCCAAGATTTCTCATCTCAATAATCGTTGACGAATTACTCATCAACCAAAAATATATTCATTAAAAAGTGTTAACACGCTATTGAACGTCGTTAATCAGGTACGGCAGGTGTCAACTTTTCAAACGATCAAATAATAATATTATTGATGTAAAAAAGAATGTATAAAGTAGGTTGAATAAAAATTATAGCATTTTCACTTCCTCGGGCAAATGGGTATTTGGAAAAAGAGGAGTGGAGGAAGCTAAGAGAGGGAAAGGGGGGTAACCTGAGATGTTGAAGATGAATGTGTAGAGAACGGAACCGTGTCAACGAATATCATGATTTTCGTAAGTGAAAGAATGAAAAAAGAAAGAAGGTTAGTTAGGTGCTGCTCTTCTTCTGGTTACTCCCTGATGTCAGTTGTTCTCAGCAGCACCGCAGGCAAAGTTTCATACGATGCTTCAAGGCTTTATTTTGACTTAGACTTTCATTTTTTTTTGGTCTCTTCCTTTTGTTTTTTAATCTTTTGTGTGTTTCCTTGAAAAAAGAAAAGTTTTGTCCTTACCGGATAAAATATAAATATTTGTGTTTCCTTGAAAAAAGAAAAGTTTTGTCCTTACCGGATAAAATATAAATAAATATTTAAATTTGTTTTTGGAGAAAAAAAAAACAATTTAGGGTCGAAATAGTCCTTTATGTATCCATAAAAAAATTTCTAAAAAATGACTAACTTAATTAACATTTTATATTTTTATAGATTAAATTAAAATGTTCATTTTTTAAAGAGTAAATTAATAGGCATAGTTTTTTCATAAACGAATTTACTCACAAAATTATTTAACCAAAACTGAGTTTGAGCTTAAATTTTTGAAATTTGGTAATTTATTTTTAATTATTTTGCAATATCAAATTACATAATTCAATTTGTTGAAATCTGGTGAGAAGATGAATGGCAACAATAAGTTCACTTTGGAGGTTGGACGCTAAGGGAAAGGTAAAGAAATAGTGACCTCTCTAAATCACATGTCTTCAATTTATTTAAAATCGGACCGGTCATTGAATCGATGAAGATATTTGGTTCAGAGTTCAACTGTTCAATCACAATTGAACCATGGTTAAATTGGTAATAATTAAATAATATTATTTTAATTTTTAATATAATATATTGAAGAAAAAAATAGCATAAAAGGATAGAGAGTGTAAGAAGAATAAAATATGTGTTAAGAAAGTATGATTCAAGAAAAAGGAGAAAAAAGTTTGTCAAAAAAAAAGAGAAAAAAAAAAGATTAGAGAAGCCCATTAATGTATAGTCAGAGGGAAAAGCCCATGGCAACATGTAGCAAAACCCTAGAAAGCACATATAAGATGCATTATGAACATTATGTTGGAGTGTTTGCAAAACATAGTGAGATCTGGTCATGTTTGCGGAGCAGAGATAAGAACTCGAGATAATATCACCACTATATAGAGATATTTCTCAGTGATTGTTCGATATGAAATATCGCCTACTACTTCTACTAATATGAAGCTAAATCTTGGATCTCGATCCCATTGACTCTTCTCTTCCGTTCTTCTGGTTATTCATCTTTGCTTGGGTATGGGTAGAACTTGTTCATGGCCACACCGGTCCAAACCGAACACTGACCGGTTAGGACCGATTTTCCCGATTTTCAATTGGGTTGCCAGTTCTTGTATCGGTTTCTTGTATGTCTGGTGCCATGGGTTAACCAAACCGGCTTGGTGTCCGGTTCGCGGTCGAACCGGTCGGATCAGTCGGTCCAGTCCAGTTTTAATTACCTTGCATGCAGTCGAAGTCCAGCCCTTTCCCTAACATGAAGGATTTTTATAAGGACTTAGGCCAAGCCCGTCCCATAAATCAGGGGCCCAATGTTCCTCCTGATCCTTGTGAGCGTGTGACTGAGGATGTTCTGGGATTTCAATCCATGCAAGAAGATAATCTTGCTACGGATGTTGTCCACGTTGAGCCAGGCTCAGGTAGAAGCCATGTTACAGATTATGGTCGTATGCATGTGGATGGGGGGACATGCAGGTTGACATAGCTCCTTGTACCCTAAGCTCCTTTATTACGTTTGTTATGATGAAGTTCTCTGATTTTTCCATTTTGGTGCCAAATATTAGTGGCGCTATTAATGTTACAGGTTGTCGTCATACGAAGGAACTTGTTCGTAAATACAAACCTTCTATGTTTGTTCTTCTGGAAACTCATGCACAGTTTGAGGGTGCTAAGGTTTTTTGGAGTAGAATGGGCTATGATTCGGTGGCTATTGAAGAAGCTTCGGGTCATGCTGGAGGTATTTGGGTCCTCTCAGCTGACAGAGGCGTCTTAGTTGACTTGATTCAGTTGTTTAACCACATAATCTCTTTGAAGCTTAAGAAGGGTAGTTGTGAGTAGGTGATCTCATTGGTTTATGAGAGCCCAGTTCCTTCGGCTAGGTCTCTGCTTTGGAACCAGTTGGAATCGTTACGAGATAACATTTCTATTCAGTGGTTGGTCATGGGAGATTTTAATGAGGTTCTTTCTTCTTTTGAAGTTCGTGGTGGTACTTGTGTGCTCTTCAATTTGCGGATGTCCTAAAGAAGTGTTCTATGGTTGATTTGGGTGCCACTGGTTGCAAATTTACATGGCACCACAACAACAGAGGGGTGCGTTCTATGTCTAAGAGATTGGATAGGGCGGTTGCGGACTGTTCCTGGAGAACTCTTTTCTCTGAAGCTTTCATGGTGAATTTATGTAGGCTTCACTCGGACCATCACCCGATCTTGCTTAGGTGTGGCGGTTTTGTAGCTCCTAGTGGGGTTCGTCCTTTTCGTTTTGAAGCTTCTTGGAGCTCTCATGAGGACTTTCGTCTGGTAGTGAATGATGCTTGGATGAGAGGATCTCATGATGTGAACCTAGGGCTTGAAATGGTGAAATTGGATGCGTTAAAATTTAATGAAGAAGTCTTTGGTAACACTTTCCGTAGAAAACACCATCTAGAAGCTAGACTTCGGGGTGTCTAAAAGCGTTTGGAAGAAGTCGACTCGGCCAAATTTTGTTTATTAGAAAAGGAGATTCATAATGACTATAATAAGGTGCTTTACCAGGAAGAGCTTTTGTGGTATCAAAAGTCTCATGAAAAATGGGTCAAGTTTGGTGACAAGAATACTAGCTTTTTTCATACAAACCATTTTTAGAAAAAGAAGAAATAAAATTGACGGTTCAACTTTGATGGATGGGAGTTAGTGTATGGATCCCGTTGTCCTTCGAGCCGAGGCTATGCAATTTTATCAAAATCTTTTAGCTCCTACTCTCCCAGTTGTTTCTCATCCGTTGAACTTAGATGGCTCTATGACCCTTAACACGGATGGTGTTAACAGTCTTCTTGCTCTGGTTTCCAAAGATGAAGTGTTCTTTGCTTTGCGTTCTATGAAACCTTTCAAAACCCCGAGTCTTGATGGTTTTCAACCTTTCTTTTTCAAAAATTATTGGGACATTATTGGAGATGATGTGTGGAATCTTGTGAAGAATGCTTTTGATCATGGTTGTTTTGATAGTAAACTGTCCGAAACTTTGGTGGTTCTCATTCCCAAAGTTGACCATCCAAAGAAATTGCCGCAATTCCGTCCTATCAGTTTGTGTAATGTTGTGTATAAGCTTATCACTAAGGTTTTAGCGAATAGGCTTAGACTGTTTCTCAATGACTTAAGGAAGTGTTTTTAAAACCTTTCTTTCATTCATATTTATGTATTTGATCTCAGCAAAAGAAAATAATTCATTTACAAAATATAAATTATTGCTTTTACCAATAATTTGTAGGACTTCGCGAAATGTAATGACTAAAATAGCTACCGATAATAATGATCCACATAAAAGAGATTAGCCCTCTTCAAAGCAACTTATCACTAATGTTGTGCTGTTCATTTAAATGACCATGTCAAGGACTGTTTCATTTGGGGTGCTCAGTTTTCGGTTATTTATGATGTTAAATCAGGTTATAGATGGCTTCTTCATCAGCATAGACAGCTTGATTCTTCTACTTCATGAAGATAGGTGTGGCGGCTTCCTATTTCTGAAAAATGCCATTTCTTAGTTTGGTTCATTTGTCGATCATAATGCAGTCCCCACGAATGATCTAAGAATGGCGAGAGGGATGGCTCTGGATTCTGTTTGCCAACGATGTCACTCCGAGATAGAAACTATTGCTCACTGCCTGGTGGGTTGTTTTAGTGCTTGGTGAATTTGGCACCTGTTGGGTTTTACCAGTGAGGCGGGATTCTTCTCTGATAACATGGTTCAATGGCTGTCAGCATTTACCAAGCATGATAAGGCTATTCTTTTCTTTTCTACCTTATGGTGGTTATATGTTAGAAGGAACAAGGCTTTTATTGATAACGAGCTTTGGACAGATTTAGAAACTTTAAGGAGGATTCATAGAACTGAGGAGGAGTTCAAGGTGGTCTTCCCTAATAATGGCAACATGATTAATCAGCCTATGTTGATATGATGGTATGTTCCTCCCATGGAGTTTGTTAAGTTAAATGCAAATGGTAGCTCATGTTTTTAAAGAAGCCAATGCTTGTGCTGATCATCTTGCAAAGAAGGGTGCTGAGGGATTGTCTGGCTTGGTCGTCTTGCAGGACTCTCCTGCTAGTGTGCTTCATCTTCTTGCTGCAGATGCAGTAGGGATTTTGTTTAGTAGATCATAGTTTTTCTGTTTTTCCCAGATGTGCCAATTTATTTTTTTTTACATAATTCAATTTAAATGCTAACCCTTATACGTAAATCTGATATGTGTCAAGTGTAAAATGAATAAGTATATATATTGATCCTCAATTAATTAGAGTGTACTAAAATTTTCAACTTATTTTGATGGAACCTTATCCTATAATAGGTTGGCTTATGGGGATATATGCATTTAATTAGTTTTTTCTTTACGTCTATTGGACACGATCATTTTCCCACTTATGAGAACAAAGGCATGTTTGGTTTATTTCATATTTCCTGTTTTCATTTCCTGAAAATATGAATAGTTACAATAAGAATAATTATAAAATTATTACTTTGTTTTCATTATGTTTCATGTTTTCTAATATTTTTATAGGAAATAATGAAAACAAATAAAAAGTTGTTTATGATGTTTCCTGTATAATTTTTTGGAAACAAGAAACAAAATAAAAACAAAGAATAATTTTGTATTTAATTTTGTTGTAATTATTCTTGAAATCAGGAAATGAAAAAGGAAATAGGAGGTAAACTAAACATGCCATAAGATTCCTCTTTCTTAGTGGTATTTCCTAACTAATATTTGATCAAGTAACCTAAAATCTCTCAACCACAATAAGAAATAGATCTCTATCTTTAATGTTTCATTATAAGTAAATCCAAAAATGCAGTAATTTTACATACGTCAAAAACTCATAAACTCTGCTTTAAGCTTTTAACTCTTACCCAAAACAAAAACAAAATACTACTTGAACTCTTTCCGGCCGTACATTTAATCTTCATGGTTGAACAAGGCTGGTCGCTTGAGCTTTATTTCGGTTATCGTGACTTGCGCAATTGTTGTTAGGTTTAACTATTGAGTTGATCCCTGAACTATTTGAGAATTTTCAAGTAGGTTCCTCAATATTTAAACCTTCTTGTTATTAAACCTAGAGTCAAAACATCATTTTGCATGGTTGAAATACCATTTCAATGTCACCCTTTAATGGGGACAGTTGCATCATGTAACGTTAGATTTAAGATCTTCTGCAGTTGAAAACATAATACTACAAAGGCTTCTATAGTTTAAAATCTCAGGATATAAATGTGTAAAGTTATATTTTATATTAATATTTTACATTACCGGTGTAAAAGGTTTTTAAAATTGTCATTCAAATTATATAGATCATTTAATGTTACGTCATAAAAAATATTCAACTTTTTATTTTGACAGTAAATATTGAAACTTCAATAGATGAAAATAGAGTCATTACAGACAATAGAAAGCACAGGGTCAGGGACATTTCTCACCCAAGTTCTAGTACCACTTTGCCTAGCTACACCAACCAAATTATGAGCAGCCTTGTTCCTGTCCCTTCTAATACGAACAACCCGTAAATTTGGAATTTAGGACAACAAATCCTTACAATCTAGGATAATAGGATCAATGGCAGCTAGCTTGACACCTCCTTTGATACACTTGACAACAACTTCAGCATCTGTCTCAATGATCAGGCTTCCTAATTCCTGTTCCTTAGCCCATTGCAAGCTCCATCTAAGGCAAAGTGCTTCTGCCACAGTGGGACTTATGTTCATTCTTTCCATTTTTGTTGCAGCAAAACTGGCAGCCCCACAATGGTCTCTGACTATCATTCCCTATCCAGTGGTTCCATTATCAAAACACCCTGCATCAATGTTGATCTTAGTTATTCCAGGGTCTGGAGGTTGCCACCTGAGTCGTTGTTGTACACTAGCATGCCTAATCCCACCTTTGTTAGCTCTGTTATACTCCTGTACAAAATCAGAAATTACAGTTGCTATTTCAATAGGCTTAAAACTAGTGTTGTTGAACACTACTTGGTTTCTTGCCTTCCAGATCTTCCATAGAGTGACACTGAAATATTGTTGTGCCAAGGTGTTTGAACAGGACAACCAATGCGCATCCAATCATTGAGGTGCATTTGTTGGGGAACATGCAATCCAAGAGGAGAAATGAACCACATGGCCCTTGTTGCATGACAGGCCATGAACAGGTGATCTTGCCTCTCCTCCTCAACATTGCATACAGGGTGAAATAGACAACTATAAACACGAGAAGGGGGGGTTGAATTGTGTTTATCAGATTTTAAATAAAGTTGAAATATTTTCGCATATAGAAGCTTAGTTCAGACGAGTGGAAAGATACAGGACAGACAGGTGGCTCGTCTGATGAAATTTTAACAGTGGCTTAGACAAACACACCACTTGAAAAACGGATAAGAAAACTAAAGCAACTAAAGATTTTATAAGGAAAGAGAGATTGACACAACTATTTATCCTGATTCACTCTTCAAAGCAAAGAACTACGTCTAGTCCTTGGCAGCACCAAGTTTTATCCACTATAACTGATCAGGTTACAGACTCCAAGTATTGTTTGCACACCTAGCCTCTTCAGGCTCCAAGACAAGTATTCTTTGCACACCTGGCCTCTTCAGGCTCCAAGACGAGTATTCTTTGCACACTTAGCCTCTTCAGGCTCACTCAGGTTTGTTTGAGAGATTTGGTTTGTAATAAATACAACTTCAGACGGACAGATCTTTCACTAACACTCAAAGAGTGATTTAAATGTAAAGCTTAGGAAAGTTTGCGTAATAACTTCAAATGATTGAAGAATACAGAATGAAAGAATGAAGATATTAATGCACAAAGTAATGGCTCTAATGCTATGTGTATTCTTTATTCTCTGTTCTTCATCTTCGATGACTTCTGTATTTATAGTCTTCAAGCATTTAGGGTCTGTTAGAGACATTCCCTCAGATGTTGGCTTCAAGAAGAACTTCATTAAATGCAATAAAGTCGTTCCGGGCAGCCATTAATGCAATAGGAACGTTGGTTGTACTCTAACATGAATGATCATGGCTTTATGCATCGTGATACAGCCACATCAGAGTTGTGCAGAGAGCTTTTTGTACTTTGCTGAGTACAATTCCCTTTTCGTGTAAGGACCAGAGGTACTAGGGAATAAAGCATGTTGGAAGCATTCTTTAACTTGCCTTTGGTTCTAAAATCCGAGGTTGCTTGAGAGAGTAACTTCTGACTTTTCTTAATTCTGGTTCTTGAAAAAAGATTCTGATAATTCTTAAAGAATTCGCATCCATCTTGAAAATAACGATGTCCATCTAGCCATTTAAGATTTTACATTTGGACGGGCTAGTAGACGAGCTCCATATGCCATGTCATTGGACGGATACTCCTTTAACTGGTTGAACGTGTAACCTAGTAGACGAGCTCCATATGTCACTTTAGTGGACGAGCGCTTCTGTTACTTTAGTGGACGAGCATTTCTGTCACTTTAGTAGAAGAGCGCTTCTGTCATTTTAGTAGACGAGCGCTTTTATCACTTTAGTGGATGCTGGCTTTTATCACTTTATTGGATGCCCACTTTTATCACTTATGTTGGACGTATGCTTCTATTACTTGCGTTGGACGTGAGCTTCTATCACTTGCGTTGGACGTGAGCTTTTATCACTTGCGTTGGACGGATGATTCTACTATTTCAGTGTTGATCTGCACACTAGATAGACAGGTTAGCAACCAATATGAAGGTTAATTAAATCATTAATCAATGTTTAGTTCTCATAAAAACTTAGGGAAATGCACATCAGACATTTTAGAGACTTAACAATCTCCCCCTTTTTGATGATGACAAACATTGAGATGATTTAATGAACCTCAGAAAATATCAACAAAGAAAATTGCATATAACATACAGGTTGAAATTTTCTTAGTCACACATAAGTTTGACTTGTTTTACTTTGAAATTATTATCAGAGCAATCTTACTTAAGATTTATCTGAGCAATTATCAGAACATACTCATGTCCATCTATTATTTAAGATTCATATCATATTCATTCATATTCATTCTTCTATAACACATTTCTATCACATTTCTCCCATTCTCCTTTTTCTCCATTTCTCTCCCCCTTTTGTCAACATCAAAAAGGGTTATATTTAAGAAGATCATAGTAATGCAGCAATCATATGAGACATACTCCACTTAAACTATTGTATCATCACTCCCCCTGAACTAATGCTTAGTTAAAAGAACATGTATATAGGAGTAAAGACAGATTTAGCATAGACAGGTGAACATTCAGACATGTCATTCAACAATGCAATGCATGTTTAGATTATCTCTAATAAATAAAAACATTTCTTCTACTAGGGGTTTAGTGAAAATATCAGTCCACTGATTTTCAGTTTTAACAAACTTAATATCAAAGATGCCTTTCTGAACATAATCCCTAATAAAATGATGTTTGATTTCAATATGCTTAGCCTTAGAGTGCTGAATTGGATTTTTAGTTAAGCATATAGTACTGGAATTATCACACCATACAGATATGTTATGTTCATAAATAGAGTAATCCTCAAGTTGATGTTTTACCCATAAGAGTTGAGAGCAGCAACTAGCAGCAGAGATGTATTCTGCTTCAGCAGTAGACAAGACAATGGTTCAATGAAGTGACATCCTCCACTGGTGTCTCCAGCAAAATCAACATCACAATATCCCACTAATCTGTATCCTTTTGATCTTAAATACAGCAAACCAAGATTAGTAGTTCCAAGCAAATATCTAAATATTCTTTTAACAACCTTAAGATGAGATTCTCTAGGATCAGATTGGAATCTAGCTCACATACAGACACTAAATTGAATGTCAGGTCTGCTTGAAGTTAAGTATAGTAGAGTGTCAATCATACCTCTGTAGACAATTTGATCTACTGTTGTGACACCGGCAAGTGTACCGGGTCATCGCAAGTAATAAAACACGGTAAGAGTCTACCGAGGTCGAACACAAGGATTGGGCTATCAATTCGACTAATTTCGCGAGAAATTCGATAGGTTTAGTTAAGCGAAGAAAGTTGTTGTGAGAGAGAGATTAAGATCGCAATTCAAATAAGAAATCGATTAAAGCTAAGGTGATTAAATTCAGAAATTTAAAATATCTAGGGTTTCAAATCCACCTACCCAATCATGCATAGTACCCAAGTGATTATGTATTCCTCCCTAGGTTCAATTACAATGTCAACCGGGACCCCCAATTTCTCCTAAATTCACAGTAGTGCGCAAATAGGACGTATTCAACGATTTGGATTATTTACTCACCAAGTCTCATAATCCTAATCCTCGAATTCTGTTAATTCTTGTTCCCTACGTGGTTGCACTAATCTCCTACCCACTGTCGTGCAATATTCAATTAGTGATCCCAATTCAAGTTCTAAAACGCGAATCGCCGGTCGGCCTTAACACGTTTAACTAGTTAATCATGCTAGCATATGATCAACACAATAATATCAGAATTGGAAAACATTTATTGAGAGAAGGGGAGAAAAACATACATCACGTGAACACTACACAGCCATGGGTGGCTTCATCGATCCCCTAGACGAGGGGATTAGTTCCTCATGTTCGTAACAACACACGAACAATCGGCAAAAATCTCCATAGTAAAATAACAGAAGAAAAGAAGGAGACGCAGCTCCAAAGAGTAACAAGGATTCGCACTACTATTCTGATCGAAACAGTGGCTAACAACTTGATACCCAATTCTGATCTGAAACAGCCTTTAAATAAGGATTCTGTTTCTCGCCCGCTCGCGGGGCGAGCTTACTCTCGCGACGCGAAATTTAGTATTGGCGCGCTTCAAATTTTGGATTTTCGCGAGGCGAGCTTGTATTCGCGGGGCGAGTCTTCAAACCTCAATCTGTCACAGCCGTGACCTTCATCACGGCTAGGCCGTGATGGCCTCTGTCTTCCAGGGTCTTCAAACTCTCGTGGGGCGAGATGCTTTCGCGTGGCGAGATTCAATTCTAGGCTGTGACCTTCATCACGGCTAGGCCGTGATGGTCTCTGACTTCCAAGTCTTCATTCTCTCGCGAGGCGAGCTGTCTCTCGCGGGGCGAGTCTTCAAACCTCAATTTGTCATAGCCGTGACCTTAATCACGGCTATGCCGTGATGGTCTCTGTCTTCCAGGGTCTTCAAACTCGCGAGGCGAGACATATCTCGCGGGGCGAGTGTCTCCAGAATTGTAATTTCCACTATTTCTTGGTTTTCCTTGACTCCCGGAGCTTCACTTATTGACCTGAAAACACAAAAAGCAACCAAAAGCATAATTCTATCCAAAATAAGCTAAAAACTACATAAAAGACGTAAAACGAGTCAAAGTCCAACTTAGGAACAAAACAAGGCAAAATTTGGGCGAAAACGAGAGTGAACTCGACTAATTGGCACATAAACCCTAGTTCATCTAGTCATAAAACTAGATAAGCTAGAGGCTTATCAAAACACCCCAAACTTAAACCTTGCTTGTCCCCAAGCAAGCTTAAAACTCAGAAACGACTCAAGACTTGGCAAGCCTAAAGGAATCAATCGATTTCGCACAAATTTAATGCAATCAAAAAAGTTTTTCTCCAATGATCTCCCCCCCTATATTAACGTAATCCCCACATTCATTTACTTTAAACCATTGAGAACTTATCATTCATGCCATCATTACTCTAAGTTGAGGCTCAAAGATACACACAAGGGAAGATCACCTATTTCAAACAATTGCCTTCCTCACAAGGGCATTTAGTATTTCACTCGTTCGCTCAAGTTTGTCTAGGCTATCAACTTTTCACTCACTTTCACATTCTAAGAGCACTTCCCATGAATTTGATTTTCATCTCAAACATAGTTCCCACGAAAACATGCATGCAACATCAGAAGGTCTTTTAAAGGTTGTAATGAGGCCTGGCTCAAGGTACGATATTCAAAGGATAGAGGCTAAGTCCCTAGGATCAATGAGAGCATGAAACTAATATAACACCAATTGAATTCACTCTCATACTATTCTCTTCCTTGCACTTGGTGGCTACACACCTCTTCCTTTTTATATTTATTTCTCTTTGCCCTTTTTGGCACATTTTCAATGCTTTTCATCACCCATTTTCTTTTTCTTTTTTTTTTCTTTTTTTTTTCTCAAGCCTTCGGCCCTTACTTCCATTTTTCTTTTTCTCAACTATGATTCATGAACTTGTAGCCACCCGAAACTTAGTTCCACAACAACACTCACAAAGCTAAAATTCCATACTCTCCTAAATCCTAGGATAGGGGAAAATCATGGTTTTTCTGAGTTAATGACTTGTGATGTAAGGTCATCAAGAACAATAGGCTTCAAGGCTCAATGTGGCTAACTAGGGATCATTCATCAAGGTTGGTTCAATTTATGGCCAAGTAGTTAATTCAAAGAAAATTGCCTAAATCATTTGATGCAACACATAAACATGCACCCCATGAAGAGATTCAAGCAAATTCGGGAAAGTGCAACTTAAAAGTGATTCACACAATCAAAAACAGAGTTGGAGGCTCAAATCCTCACCTGGACATTTTGCAAATTGTTTGATCGAGATACAATTCCTAGTGTGTGCACCCCCTCACCCCAAACTTATCATAAATCAAGCAATAATAATAAATCTCAAAGTTCAATTTTCAATTTTTAAGTGGGGATCAACTTTTCTACTTTCAGAACCTAGGGGGAAATCATCAATGATCAAAATAATTCATGCAATCTGTGCTCAATTTAATTAGAAACCAACATGCTTGCCGACACGACATTCGTACAACAACTCTTGATCTTCTCAAATTATTCAAGAGTGACACACAAAAACAAAACGAAAATCAAAAACAAAAACAAACAAGAGTGAGGAGAGGAGAGAATACTCCCTGATCAAATTTCCATGGTTGCCTCCTCATCAATATTGGTCTCACGGCCTCCCTTCTGTTGCATAGCATCCTGGAAGAACTCCTGCAATTTAAGACCTTAAGTGCAGATTCGCGAGGCGATAGATAACTCGCGAGGCGAATCTGGAAAATTGTTATTCACACTTTCCAGAATAGGTAGGCGAGTAGTATCTCGCGAGGCGAATCTGGAATTCCCACAGATGCTGATGCCCAGAATCGCGAGGCGAAAGTAGACCTCGCGACGCGAGACAGAAAAGTAAGCAACCCCAGAGATTCAGGGCTTCTGTCTCGCGGGGCCAATGTGGATTCGAGTGGTGAATCAAGCTTTTTTTTTATATATATATATGTGAAAATGACAGAAACTAAAACCAAAGGATACCTAGCTTGGGTTGCCTCCCAAGTAGCGCTTGTTTAACGTCCCGAGCCTGACTCAAGTCACCCCTAAGGGTTAATCCGGACGTAGATCTTGCTTGCCATTCCATGCCTCAGTCCGTATTCTGTAGGCTCTTGCCCTTTCATAAGCTCTCCTATTGTTTCCGGACAACTCATTTAAGTCCAGCATCCTTCTATAATCAGCACGAACTCTCCACCCCGTGATGGTCTTTTTTGGGATCAACTCATTGTTTGCATTGAGTACCATGGTTGTGCCACCTTTCAACCTTGGTGCTTTACCCTTCTTTTTCTTGCCTTTGCTGCTGAGCTCTTCCTTTGCGCATTCTTCCCCTGGGAGACTCGGTAAGGCTTCCATGTCTTTCAACCACTCGAGATAGACCTCATCCCCCAAAGGGTCTTTTTCCTCACTGTCCCCATCATGGGATTTTACCGACACTTTTGCAAGTGAAGAACCATGGGCTTCTCTAGTTGCCCTTGCCTTAGCAGTTGGATCCACCATATCCAATCGATACACTTCCGTCCTCTCTGCAGGGTGCTTCATTGTTTCAAAGAGATTGAAGACTACTTCCTCATCTTGCACCCTTAGAGTGAGTTTCCCTTGTCGCACATCTATTAAGGCACCCCCAGTGGCCAAGAAGGGCCTACCCAAAATGAGAGGGATCTCGGCGTCTTCATCCATATCAAGCACTACAAAGTCCGCCGAAAATATAAGCTTGTCCACCTTTACTAACAAGTCTTCGACCACCCCATAAGGATATTTTATAGAGCGGTCGGCTAATTGGAGCGACATCCGCGTATCCTTGACTTCTTGGATCCCCAACCTCTTCATCATAGAGAGGGGCATCAAGTTGATGCTTGCCCCTAGATCACACAATGCCTTCCCTATAGTCATCTCCCCAATGGTACATGGTATCGAAAAGGAACCGGGATCCTTCAACTTTGGAGGGAGTTTTCTCTGAAGAATAGCACTACACTCCTTGGTCAAAGCAACCGTTTCCTCATCCTCTATTCTCTGTTTCTTGGTGAGAAGATCCTTCATAAACCGGGCATATGATGGCATCTGTTCCAAGGCTTCCGCAAATGGAATGTTAATCTGAAGTTTTCGGAAGACATCAAGGAACTTATTGAATTGCTTATCCTGTTGAGGCTTCTTCAACCTTTCAGGATACGGTACCTTCATGTAGGGCGGGAGGTCTTGGGGTTCAACCCACTTCTTCTTTCGGAACTCTTCATCTACAAGTTTCAGCCTTCCCCTTGCTCCGGTGCCTTGTCGCTTGCCAACTTTTCTTTTTCAAGTTGCTCTTCCTCAACATGTGGTTGTTCCGGGGCCTTGTCATCCTGAGAACTAGTTGCACCCCTGTTAGGTTCCAACACCCTTCCGCTTCTAGTAGATATGACATTGCATTGTCCCTTGGGGTTGTTCTCGGTATCACCTGGGAAAGTGCCTGGGAGACGCTCATTAAGTTGCCTTGCGAGCTGGGCTATCTGTGTCTCTAACTTGTGAATTGCCGCCCCTGTATGCGTTGTCCATTTGTCAATTGTCGCATTCACCTTCTCAAAAGATGTGCCTGTAAAAGTTGACAACTTCTCAAAAGCCAATTCCCAAGGTTGACTTCCACCATCAGTTATTTGCAATTGGTTAGTCTCCGGAAGAGCCTGCTGGGTATTGCACTGCTGAATTCCAATGTTCGGCCTTATACCCTGCTGAGGAGGTTGTTGCCAATTCTGCTGAGGAGGTTGTTGACCGGCTAGACCACCATTAGCATTACTCCAAGCGAAACCCGGATGGTCTCTCCTCATGTACCCCCTATTCTGATTCTGATTGTGGTCATTTTGTGTCTTCTCCTCTGATAGTTATTCTGGGGCACAGTGTCATAAAAGTTGTGGCATGAGTCCACATGTTCCTGAGAGAAATTTAGCGGGCAAATCTGAGTGTCATGATCTCCATTACAATTTGCACAACCCGGAGGCACTCCCTCGTGTATCGCATTAACCTTCTTGTTCTCGATCAAAGCCGCCACTTGCATCTTCAACAATCTGTTTTGCTCAAGAATGGCCTCCATTGCCCCTAACTGATTCCATTTGAGGTTTCCCTTCCACGGTTGTAATCATTATATGACATTTTCTCCAATAATGCCCATCCATCCTCGGTGATAAGTAGGAAAAAGAGCCGCCACTGCGGCATCACGATTCATCCGATAGCGTCCCCTTAACCCATTAAAGAAATGTTGAACTTTAGAGACCGGGTCAAAGAACGCTGAAGGGCATCTTCTCAAAAGTCCGTTGTACCTCTCCCAAGCTTCATTATAAGTTTCATCTTCTGTCTGCCTGAAAGATGTAACGGCTATTCTTGCTTGTGCCGCTTTCTGAGGAGGAAAATATTTGGTTAGGAACTTTTGTGCCATTTGCTCCCAAGTTCCGATCTTGTTCCTATCCAAGTCATCAACCCAATCGTGAGCGACATCCCTAAGAGAGAGAGGGAAAAGCCGCAAGCGAAACTCATCTTGTGAGACTCCTCTTGTCTTCTGTAAGTCACAAGCTTCAAGGAAGCGAGTGATGTGTCTATGAGGGTCCTGTTTGCCACTCCCATCAAACTGATTCTCACGGATCTGGAATGTGATGCATGCTTCCACTCTGAAAGAGTCTGTATTCAGGTTGCCCCTCACAATAGAAGAATCACAATCACCCAAGCTGGGTAGATTGTACTCGAAGAGAGGCTTGTAACGAGGAGGAGGAGGAGGAGGATTTTCTTCAGACATGTCCTCAAAATCAATCGCTTCAAGCCTCTTCCTTTCTCTGACTTCCTTCCTTAAGCGCTTCTCAGTCTTGGTGATCTCCGAATCAAATAGCAAGTCCTCTTGTGAGATGGTACCTCGCATACAAAAACACGGCAAGACCAAGTGAAATAAAAAAAGTAGAGAAATAATAGTAATTAAAAATAAAAATAAAAATAAAGATAACTTAACCAAATAATCAAACTATCCTAAAATCAGGAAAATTGGTGTGCCAATCCCCGGCAACGGCGCCAAAAACTTGTTGTGACACCGGCAAGTGTACCGGGTCGTCGCAAGTAATAAAACACGGTAAGAGTCTACCGAGGTCGAACACAAGGATTGGGCTACCAATTCGACTAATTTCGCGAGAAATTCGATAGGTTTAGTTAAGCGAAGAAAGTTGTTGTGAGAGAGAGATTAAGATCGCAATTCAAATATGAAATCGATTAAAGCTATTGTGATTAAATTCAGAAATTAAAATATCCAAGGTCTCAAATCCACCCACCCAATCATGTATAGTACCCAAGTGATGATGTATTCCTCCCTAGGTTCAATTATAATGTCAACCGGGACCCCCAAATTCTCCTATATCCACTGTCGTGCTCAATAGGACGTATTCGACGATTGGATTAATTACTTGTTCTGTCTCATAACCCTAATCTCGAATTCTATTAAACCTTGTTCCCTATATGGTTCCACTAATCAAATAAATCCACGGTCATTCTCATTATTCAATTAATGATTCCAATTCAAGTTCTTAAACGCGACTCGCCGTTCGGCCTCAAACACGTTAACTAGTTAATCACGCAACACATATGATCAATGCAATCAAAACAGAATTGGAAAACATTCATAAGAGAAGGGGAGAAAAACATACATCACTAGAACACTACACCGCCATGGGTGGCTTCATTGATCCCTCGGACGAGGGGATTAGTTCCTCATGCCCGTGACGACGCACAAACAATCGGCAATAATCTCCATAATAATAAACTAAAAGAAGAAAAGAAAAGAAGGAGACGCAGCTCCAAAGAGTAACAAGGATTCGCACTCCTATTCTGATCTAAACAGTGGCTAACAACTTGATCCCTAATTCTGATCTGAAACAGCCTTTAAATAAGGATTCTGTTTCTCGCCCCCTCACGGGGCGAGCTTACTCTCGCGACGCGAAATTTAGTATTGGCGCGCTTCAAATTTTGGATTTTCGCGAGGCGAGCTTGTATTCGCGGGGCGAGTCTTCAAACCTCAATCACAGTCGTGACCGACCTTCATCACGGCTAGGCCGTGATGGCCTCTGTCTTCCAGGGTCTTCAAACTCTCACGGGGCGAGATACTTTCGCGGGGCGAGATTCAATTCTAGGCTGTGACCTTCATCACGGCTAGGCCGTGATGGTCTCTGACTTCCAAGTCTTCATTCTCGCGAGGCGAGCTGTCTCTCGCGGGGCGAGTCTTCAAACCTCAATTTGTCACAGCCGTGACCTTAATCACGGCTATGCCGTGATAGTCTCTGTCTTGCTGGTCTTCAGACTCTCGCGGGGCGAGAAGATTTTCGCGTGGCGATCCAGAAATGATGACTTTTGCTGCTTTGTTGACCTTCAGTCTCGCGAGGCGAGAATACACTCGCGGGGCGAGTGTCTCCAGAATTGCAATTTCCACTATTTCTTGGCTTTCCTTGACTCCCGGAGCTTCACTTATTGACCTGAAAACACAAAAAGCAACCAAAAGCATAATTCTATCCAAAATAAGCTAAAAACTACACAAAAGACGCAAAACGAGTCAAAGTCCAACTTAGGAACAAAACAAGGCAAAATAACGAGAAAACGAGAGTGAACTCGACTAATTGGCACATAAACCCTAGTTCATCTAGTCATAAAACTAGATAAGCCAGAGGCTTATCAAAACACCCCAAACTTAAACCTTGCTTGTCCCCAAGCAAGCTTAAAACTCAAAAACGACTCAAGACTTGGCAAGCCTAAAGGAATCAATCGATTTCGCACAAATTTAATGCAATCAAAACAGTTTTTCTCCAATGATCTCCCCCCCTATATTAACGTAATCCCCACATTCATTTACTTTAAACCATTGAGAACTTATCATTCATGCCATCATTACTCTAAGTTGAGGCTCAAAGATACACACAAAGGAAGATCACCTATTTCAAACAATTGCCTTCCTCACAAGGGCATTTAGTATTTCACTCGTTCGCTCAAGTTTGTCTAGGCTATCAACTTTTCACTCACTTTCACATTCTAAGAGCACTTCCCATGAATTTGATTTTCATCTCAAACATAGTTCCCACGAAAACATGCATGCAACATCAGAAGGTCTTTTAAAGGTTGTAATGAGGCCTGACTCAAGGTACGATATTCAAAGGATAGAGGCTAAGTCCCTAGGATCAATGAGAGCATGAAACTAATATAACACCAATTGAATTCACTCTCATACTATTCTCTTCCTTGCACTTGGTGGCTACACACCTCTTCCTTTTTATATTTATTTCTCTTTGCCCTTTTTGGCACATTTTCAATGCTTTTCATCACCCATTTTCTTTTTCTTTTTTTTTTCTTTTTTTTTTCAAGCCTTCGGCCCTTACTTCCGTTTTTCTTTTTCTCAACTATGATTCATGAACTTGTAGCCACCCGAAACTTAGTTCCACAACAACACTCACAAAGCTAAAATTCCATACTCTCCTAAATCCTAGGATAGGGGAAAATCATGGCTTTTCTGAGTTAATGGCTTGTAATGTAAGGTCATCAAGAACAATAGGCTTCAAGGCTCAATGTGGCTAACTAGGGATCATTCATCAAGGTTGGTTCAATTTATGGCCAAGTAGTTAATTCAAAGAAAATTGCCTAAATCATTTGATGCAACACATAATCATGCAAACCATAAAGAGATTCAAGCAAATCCGGGAAAGTGCAACTTAAAAGTGATTCACACAATCAAAAACAGAGTTGGAGGCTCAAATCCTCACCTGGACATTTTGCAAATTGTTTGACAGAGATACAATTCCTAGTGTGTGCACCCCCTCACCCCAAACTTATCATAAATCAAGCAATCATAATAAATCTCAAAGTTCAATTTTCAATTTTTAAGTGGGGATCAACTTTTCTAATTTCAGAACCTAGGGGGAAATCATCGATGGTCAAATAATTCATGCAATCAATCTATGCTCAATTTAATCAAAATCCAACAAGCTTGCCGACACACTATTCATACAACAACTCTTGATCTTCTCAAATTATTCAAGAGTGACAAACAAAAACAAAAACATAAACAAAAACAAAAACAAACAAAAGTGAGGAGAGGAGAGAATACTCCCTGATCAAATTTCCATGGTTGCCTCCTCATCAATATTGGTCTCACGGCCTCCCTTCTGTTGCATAGCATCCTGGAAGAACTCCTGCAATTTAAAACCTTAAGTGCAGATTCGCGAGGCGAGAGATCACTCGTGAGGCTAATCTGGAAAATTGTTATTCACACTTTCCAGAATAGCGAGGCGAGTAGTATCTCGCGAGGAGAATCTGGAATTCCAGCAGCTGATGATGCCCAGAATAGCGAGGCGAAATAAGCCCTCGCGACGCGAGACAGAAAAGTGAGCAACCCCAGAGATTCAGGGCTTCTGTCTCGCGCGGCCAATGTGGATTCGCGTGGCGAGTCAAGCTTTTTTTTTATATATATATATATGTGTGAAAATGACAGAAACTAAAACCAAAGGATACCTAGCTTGGGTTGCCTCCCAAGTAGCGCTTGTTTAACGTCCCGAGCCTGACTCAAGTCACCTCTAAGGGTTAATCCGGACGTAGATCTTGCTTGCCATTCCATGCCTCAGTCCGTATTCTGTAGGCTCTTGCCCTTTCATAAGCTCTCCTACTGTTCCCGGATAACTCATCTAAGTCCAGCATCCTTCTATAATCAGCACGAACTCTCCACCCCGTGATGGTTTTTTTTGGGATCAACTCATTGTTTGCATTGACCACCACGGTTGTGCCACCTTTCAACCTTGGTGCTTTACCCTTCTTTTTCTTGCCCTTGCTGCTGAGCTCTTCCTTTGCACATTCTTCCCCTGGGAGACTCGGTAAGGCTTCCATGTCTTTCAACCACTCGAGATAGACCTCATCCCCCAAAGGGTCTTTTTCCTCACTGTCCCCATCATGGGATTTTATCGACACTTTTGCAAGTGAAGAACCATGGGCTTCTCTAGTTGCCCTTGCCTTGGCAGTTGGATCCACCATATCCAATCGATACACTTCCGTCCTCTCTGCAGGGTGCTTCATTGTTTCAAAGAGATTGAAGACTACCTCCTCATCTTGCACCCTTAGAGTGAGTTTCCCTTGTCGCACATCTATTAAGGCACCCCTAGTGGCCAAGAAGGGCCTACCCAATATGAGAGGGATCTCGGCGTTTTCATCCATATCAAGCACTACAAAGTCCGCCGGAAATATAAGCTTGTCCACCTTCACTAACAAGTCTTCGACCACCCCATAAGGATATTTTATAGAGCGGTCGGCCAGTTGGAGCGACATCCGTGTATCCTTAACTTCTTGGATCCCCAACCTCTTCATCATAGAGAGGGGCATCAAGTTGATACTTGCCCCTAGATCACACAATGCCTTCCCTACAGTCATCTCCCCAATGGTACATGGTATCGAAAAGGAACCGGGATCCTTCAACTTTGGAGGGAGTTTTCGCTGAAGAATGGCACTACACTCCTCGGTCAAAGCAACCGTTTCCTCGTCCACTAATTTCCGCTTCTTGGTGGGAAGATCCTTCATAAACCGGGCATATGATGGCATCTGTTCCAAGGCTTCCGCAAATGGAATGTTAATCTGAAGCTTTCGGAAGACATCAAGGAATTTGTTGAACTGCTTATCCTGATGAGGCTTCTTCAATCTTTCAGGATACGGTACCTTCATGTAAGGTGGGAGGTCTTGGGGTTCAACCCACTTCTTCTTTCGGAATTCTTCATCTACAAGTTTCAGCCTTCCCCCTTGCTCCAGTTCCTTGTCACTTGCTAACCTCTCTTTTTCGGGTTGCTCTTCTTCAACATGTGGTTGTTCCGGGCCTTGTCATCCTCGAGAACTAGTTGCACCCCTGTTAGGTTCCAACACCCTTCCGCTTCTAGTAGATATGACATTGCATTGTCCCTTGGGGTTATTCTCGGTATTACAGGGGAAAGTGCACGGGAGACGCTCATTTAGTTGCTTTGGAGTTGGGCCATCTGTGTCTCTAGATTGTGAATTGCCGCCCCTGTATGCGTTGCCCATTTGTCAATTTTCGCATTCACCTTCTCAAAAGATGTGCTTGTAAAGGTTGACAACTTCTCAAAAGCCAGCTCCCACGGTTGTCTTCCACCATCTGTTATTTGCAAATCGATTAGGCCCTGGAAGAGCTCTTTGGTATTACTTGCATCTGAATTCCAATGTTCGGCCTTATACCCCTGTTGAGGTTGTTGCCAATTCTGCTTGAGGAGGTTGTTGACCGGCTAGACCACCATTAGCATTACTCCAAGCGAAACCCGGATGGTCTCTCCTCATGTACCCCCTATTCTGATTCTGATTGTGATCATTTTGTCTGTTCCTCTGATAGTTATTCTGGGGCACAGTGTCATAAAAGTTGTGGCATGAGTCCACATGTTCCTGAGAGAAATTTAGCGAGCAAATCTGAGTGTCATGATCTCCATTACAATTTGCACAACCCGGAGGCACTCCCTCGTGTATCGCATTAACCTTCTTGTTCTCAGTCAAAGCCGCCACTTGCATCTTCAACAATCTGTTTTGCTCAAGAATGGCCTCCATTGCCCCAGAACTGATTCCATTTGAGGTTTCCCTTCCACGGTTGTAATCATTATATGACATCTTCTCCAATAATGCCAATCCATCCTCAGCTGATAAGTAGGAAAAAGAGCCGCCAGCTGCGGCATCACAGTTCATCTGATAGCGTCCCCTCAACCCATTAAAGAAGTGCTGCACTTTGGAAACCGGGTCAAAGAACGCAGAGGGACATCTTCTCAATAAACCATTGTACCTCTCCCACGCTTCATTGTAAGTTTCATCCTCCGTCTGCCTGAATGATGTGACGGCTATTCTTGCTTGTGCCGCCTTCTGAGGAGGAAAATATTTGGTTAGGAACTTCTGTGCCATCTGCTCCCAAGTTCTGATGCTGTTCCTATCCAAACTGTTAACCCAGTCGCGAGCGACATCCCTAAGAGAAAGAGGGAAAAGCCGCAAGCGAAACTCATCTTGTGAGACTCCTCTTGTCTTCTGTAAGTCACAGGCTTAAAGGAAGCGAGTGATGTGTCTATGCGGGTCCTGTTTGCCACTCCCATCAAACTGATTCTCCCGGATCTAGAATGTGACACATGCTTCAACTCTGAAGGAGTCTGTGTTCAGGTTGCCCCTCACAATAGAAGAGTCACAATCACCCAAGCTGGGTAGATCGTATTCGAAGAGAGGCTTGTAACGAGGAGGAGGAGGAGGAGGATTTTCTTCGGCCATCCTCTCGATAGCAATTGCTTCAAGCCTCTTTCGCTCTCTGGCTTCTTTCCTTAAGCGCTTCTCGGTCTTGGTGATCTCCGAATCAAATAGCAGTTCCTCTTGTGAAAGGGTACCTCGCATACAAAAACACGGCAAGACCAAGTGGAATCAAAGAAGTAGAGAAAAATAATAAAGAAATAACAGAAAAATAAAATAAAAATCAACTTAACCAATCAATCAAATTTCCTAAAAATTAGGAAAATTGGTTGTGCCAATCCCCGGCAACGGCGCCAAAAACTTGTTGTTGACTCGCCGGCAAGTGTACCGGGTCGTCGCAAGTAATAAAAGAAACACGGTAAGTAATTACCGAGGTCGAACTCAGGGATTGGGCTACCAATTCAACTAATCCGCGGGAAATCCGATACGTTTGGTCAAGTGAGGAAAGTGGTTGAGAGAGAGAGATTATGATCAAAATTTCAAGTAACAAATAGATTAAAACTAATGTGATTAAATTCAGAAATTAAAATATCCAAGGTCTCAAATCCACCTACCCAATCATTTATAGTACCCAAGTGATGATGTATTCCTCCCTAAGTTCAATTATAATGTCAACCGGGACCCCCAAATTCTCCTATATCCACTGTCGTGCTCAATAGGACGTATTCGACGATTGGATTAATTACTTGTTCTGTCTCATAACCCTAATCTCGAATTCTATTAAACCTTGTTCCCTATATGGTTGCACTAATCAAATAAATCCACAGTCGTGCTCATTATTCAATTAATGATTCCAATTCAAGTTCTTAAACGCGACTCGCCGTTCGGCCTCAAACACGTTAACTAGTTAATCACGCAACACATATGATCAATGCAATCAAAACAGAATTGGAAAACATTCATAAGAGAAGGGGAGAAAAACATACATCACTAGAACACTACACCGCCATGGGTGGCTTCATTGATCCCTCGGACGAGGGGATTAGTTCCTCATGCCCGTGACGACGCACAAACAATCGGCAATAATCTCCATAATAATAAACTAAAAGAAGAAAAGAAAAGAGAAGGGAGACGCAGCTCCAGAAACAAGGATTCGCACTCCTATTCTGATCTAAACAGTGGCTAACAACTTGATCCCTAATTCTGATCTGAAACAGCCTTTAAATAAGGATTCTGTTTCTCGCCCGCTCGCGGGGCGAGCTTACTCTCGCGACGCGAAATTTAGTATTGGCGCTTCAAATTTTGGATTTTCGCGAGGCGAGCTTGTATTCGCGGGGCGAGTCTTCAAACCTCAATCTGTCACAGCCGTGACCTTCATCACGGCTAGGCCGTGATGGCCTCTGTCTTCCAGGGTCTTCAAACTCTCGCGGGGCGAGATTCAATTCTAGGCTGTGACCTTCATCACGGCTAGGCCGTGATGGTCTCTGACTTCCAAGTCTTCATTCTCGCGAGGCGAGCTGTCTCTCGCGGGGCGAGTCTTCAAACCTCAATTTGTCACAGCCGTGACCTTAATCACGGCTATGCCGTGATAGTCTCTGTCTTCTTTGGTCTTCAGACTCTCGCGGGGCGAGAAGATTTTCGCGTGGCGATCCAGAAATGATGACTTTTGCTGCTTTGTTGACCTTCAGTCTCGCGAGGCGAGAATACACTCGCGGGGCGAGTGTCTCCAGAATTTCAATTTCCACTATTTCTTGGCTTTCCTTGACTCCCGGAGCTTCACTTATTGACCTGAAAACACAAAAAGCAACCAAAAGCATAATTCTATCCAAAATAAGCTAAAAACTACACAAAAGACGCAAAACGAGTCAAAGTCCAACTTAGGAACAAAACAAGGCAAAATTTGGGCGAAAACGAGAGTGAACTCGACTAATTGGAACATAAACCCTAGTTCATCTAGTCATAAAACTAGATAAGCCAGAGGCTTATATATCTCGCGGGGCGAGTGTCTCCAGAATTGTAATTTCCACTATTTCTTGGCTTTCCTTGACTCCCGGAGCTTCACTTATTGACCTGAAAACACAAAAAGCAACCAAAAGCATAATTCTATCCAAAATAAGCTAAAAACTACACAAAAGACGCAAAACGAGTCAAAGTCCAACTTAGGAACAAAACAAGGCAAAATTTGGGCGAAAACGAGAGTGAACTCGACTAATTGGCACATAAAACCTAGTTCATCTAGTCATAAAACTAGATAAGCCAGAGGCTTATCATCTACCTTTTAACCTTCATCATCTTTGCTTAGTTTTGCATTGGGTTGCATAGGAGTTTTCATGAGCTTTGCATTTTCCATTTTGTATTTCTTGAGTATCTCCTTGGTATATTTTTGTTGACGAATGTAAATTCCATCACTTGTCTGCTTGATTTGTAATCCAAGGAAGAACTTCAATTCTCCCATCATGCTCATATCAAATTCAGCTTGCATTAGATTTGAAAATTCCTTGCACAGATTTTCATTAGTTGCTCCAAAAATAATTTCATCAACATATATTTGAACTATAATAAAGTTCTCTTTAGAGCATTTTTTGAACAGAGTAGTGTCTACTTGTCCTCTAGTAAAATCATTATGCATGAGAAAAGAACTGAGTTTATCATACCATGCTCTAGGTGCTTGTTTCAAACCATATAATGCTTTCTTAAGTTTGAAAACGTGATCTGGTTTATCAGTATCCTCAAAACCAGGGGGTTGTTTAACATACACTTCTTCTTCAATTATATCATTTAGAAAAGCACTTTTTACATCCATTTGAAATAGGGTAATTTGGTGTTGTGCAGCATATGACATTAAAATGTGTATGGCTTCTATTCTAGCTACAGGTGCAAAGATTTCAGTATAATTAATACATTCTTGTTGGTTATAGCCTTGAGCTACTAACCTTGCCTTATTTATGACAACTTTACCATCTTCATCTAATTTGTTTCTGAAGACCCATCTTGTTCCAATAACCGACTTGTTTTTAGGCTTGGAGACAAGAGTCTAGACATCATTTCTGGTGAACTGGTTAAGTTCTTCTTGCATAGCAAGAATCCAGCTTTCATCCTCAATAGCTTTTTCAATGCGTTTAGGCTCCAAATCTGAAATAAAGGCCACATTGCTTGATTCTCTAAATGTGGATCTGGTTCTTACTCCTTCAGAAGGATTTCCAATAATAAGATCCTTAGGATGATGAGTGTTGAACTTCCAATCCCTTTTGAGATCATAATGAAGATCTTGACTTGTCTGCTGACTCGTTTGTTCCACTTGTCTGTCAGCCTCAGGCACAGGTTCTGTTTTGGTTAGATCGGATTGTTGACTTTCTGGCTTGTTTATATCAAGACCTTCAAGATCATCTTCTAGATCTGATAGTTCTTTATCAGTCTTTAATCCATCATTGAATTTAACATGAACAGATTCTTCAATAATACAAGTTCTTGAATTGTAAACTCTAAAAGCCTTAGACATTTCAGAATATCCTTCAAAAATACATTTATCTACCTTAGAATCAAACTTTCCAAGATTATCTTTGGTATTCAGAATAAAACATTCACATCCAAAAGCATGAACATTAGATATGTTGGGTCTTTTTCCTTTCCACAATTTATAAGGAGTCCTTTTTAGAAAAGGCCTAATAAGTATTCTGTTTTGTACATAACAAGCAGTGTTTACAGCTTCCGCCCAGAAGTACTTAAGGAGATTATTTTTATTGAGCATAGATCTAGCCATCTCTTGCAGAGATCCGTTCTTTCTCTCAACCACTCCATTTTACTGTGGAGTTCTACGTGCAGAAAAATTGTGAGAGATTCCATTCTCCTCACAGAACTGTCTAAACTGCTCATTTTCAAATTCTCCCCCATGATCACTTCTAAGGGTAGAAATACAGAAACCCTGATCATTTTGTACTCTTTTGTAGAATACTGAGAAAGCCTTAAAAGACTCATCCTTGTGTGTTAGGAAGAGTACTCATGTGTATCTAGAATAATCATCAACTATGACAAATCCATATTTTCTTCCAGCCAGGCTGGCAACACTAACTGATCCAAACAGATCCATGTGTAACAAATGAAGAGGTCTAGAGGTTGATACTTGATTTTTAGATTTGAAACTTGATATTATCCGTTTACCTCTCTGACATACATCACACAAGACATCTTTCTTAAAACTAATATCAGACAATCCTCTCACAAGATTATTACTTTTTAATTCAGAAATTAGTTACATACTAGCATGTCCTAGTTTCTTATGCCATAACCATCTCTCATCCTCTTTAGACATCAGATAGGTTACACTTTGATCTGGGAGATCAGACAGTTCAATCTTATAAAGATTTTTTTGCCTTTTAGCTGAAAAGAGGGTTTTGCCACAACAGTCTTTAACTATGCATACATCTTTGGTAAAGGAAACATCAAATCCACTATCACATAATTGACTTATGCTAAGCAAATTGTGTCTTAATCCTTTAACCATAAGAACATTAGATATAGAGGGAAGAGGGGATTTACCACCAATAGTACCAATTCCTATAACTTTCCCTTTCTGATTCCCTCCGAAGGCAACGTGTCCTCCCTTCTTAAGTTGGAGGTCTAGGAACATAGACCTTTCTCCTGTCATATGACGCGAGCAGCCACTGTCCAGGTACAATCAGTGGTGTTTTCTTTATTTTGTTGAGGACATCTGCAACAAAAATTATTTGACCTTTGGGTACCCATATTTTTCTGGGTCATTTTCTGTTAGTTCTAGGAGTCTGTGAAGACTTCCTTCTCTTGTTATGGATACACTTAGATATAACATGTACAGTTTTTCCACAGAAGTTACAGATAGGTGTAGATTTGGTTACAGTTGACTTAACAGATACTGTAGAAGCTTTAGTTGATACTTTATGATGTGTCTGATGGACATATCCAATACCTTCTTTGTTAAGAGAATGCCTCTGACAGCCAAGTAGCTTAGTCAGATTATCTCTACCATTAACAAAATTGGCAAGATCAGAAGTGAGCTCTTCCACTTTCTGTTGAAGTTTTTCAACTTCTTCGGATGGTGATGTTTCACTTGAGATCTTAGCTTCATTAGACTTTTCAGTCTTCAGCTCACTGTTTTCTTTAGCCAGCTTCTCACACTCTTGAGATTTCTGTTTATGCTCACTGGTGAGCTTTACATACTCTCTCTTGAGGGATTTGAAGGCCTTAGATAAGCAGTTGGATTCCTCCAGCAACTCCTCATAGGCATCAAGTAATTCCTCATAGTCAAGATGTACCTCATCGTCTGAGTCTGAGTCAGTGTTGGCCATCAAACAAAGATTGGCTTCTTCCTCTGTTTCTTCATCGGAAGATGTTGACTCCTGATCCTTCCAAGTAGCCATCATTCCTTTCTTCTTCTTCTTGAAGAATTTCTTAAAATGGGCCTTCTTGAGTTGAGGACATTCAGCCTTGATGTGACCAGGCTTCTTGCACTCATAGCAAACAATTGGACTTTTGTCTGTTGAGGTGGATTCTTTGAAGTTCTTGTCCTTGTTGAACCTTCTGAATGGTTTATCTCTCTTGAACTTTTTCTATAGGAGAAGCTTTATCTTCCTGGTCAGGAGAGACAATTCTTCATCACTCTCAGAATCCTCGTGTTCAGACAGGTTAGCATCACTGGATGACTCGTCTGCCTTTAGAGCCTTGGAAACTCTTGCTGACTTTTGATCAGCTTTCAGAGCAATTGACTTGCCCTTCTTTGGTGCAAATTCATCTCCAAGTTCTTTCTCATGAATAGTGAGTGTTCCAAGAAGTTCATTCATAATCAAGGTAGTGAGATCCTTGGCTTGAGAGATAGCAGTGACCAAAGGTCTCCACTGTTTAGGTATACTTCTCAGAATCTTTCCAACCTTCTCAGTATTGGTATAGACTTTGCCAAGAGATTTTAAACTGTTGACTATAGTTTGAAATCTTCCTATCATTTGAGCAACAGATTCTCCTTCCTCCATGACAAACAGTTCATACTTTCTGACAAGTATGGCAATCTTTGACTCTTTGACTTTGGCTGTTACTTCATGTGTGACAGATAAAGTGTCCCATATTTTTTTTGGCAGAGTCGTAAGCACATACCTTCTCAAACTCCTCAGGACTGAGAGCACGGATGATGTTATATCTAGCTTTGTGGTTCATCTCCCATTTTGTCTTTTCTGCAGTAGTCCACTGAGCTTTTGGTTTATCAGTGTTATCATCATTCTTGGGAATGAATGGATCATCTGTAATGACATCCCAAAGATCAAAGTTTGTGGATAGAATGAACCATTGAAATCTATGTTTCCAATAGTTGTAGTTTTCTCCATTGAAGTAAGGAGGTCTGGTTAGGGAAGCTCCTTCAGTCTGGAGACTTCCATTTGAACTAGCTCCAGCAGTCATGTCTATTCTTCAGCACCTTTTACCTCTACACTGTTAGATGCTCAACCCAGAGGCTGAGCTCTGATACCAACTGAAATAGACAACTATAAACAAGAGAAGGGGGGTTGAATTGTGTTTATCAGATTTTAAACAAAGCTGAAATATTTTCGCATACAGAAGCTTAGTTCAGACGAGTGGAAAGATACAGGACGGACGGGTGGCTCGTCTGTTGAAATCTTAACGGTGACTTTGGCAAACACACCACTTGATAGACATATAAGAAAGCTAAAGCAACTAAAGAGTTTAATGAGAGATATAGACACAATTATTTATCCTAGTTCACTCTTCAAAGCAAAGAGCTACGTCCAGTCCTTGGCAGCACCAAGATTTATCCACTATAACTGATCAGGTTACAGACTCAAGTATTGTTTGCACACCAAGCCTCTTCAGGCTTCAAGACAAGTATTCTTTGTACACCTAGCCTCTTCAGGCTCAAGATAAGTATTCTTTACACACTTAGCCTCTTCAGGCTCACTCAGGTTTGTTTGAGAGATTTGGTTTGTAATAAATACAACTTCAGATAAACAGATCTTTCACTAACACCCAGAGAGTTGTTTAAATGTAAAGCTTAGGAAAGTCTGCGTAATAACTTCAAATGATTGAAGAATACAGAATGAAAGAATGAATATATTAATGCGTAGAGTAATGGCTCTTTAATGCTGTGTGTATTCTTTATTCTCTGCTCTTCATCTTCAATGACTTCTGTATTTATAGTCTTCAAGCATTTAGGATCCGTTAGAGACATTCCCTCAGATGTTGGCTTCAAGCAGAACTTCATTAAATGCAATAGAGTCGTTCTGGGCAGCCATTAATGCAATAGGAATGTTGGTTGTACTCTAACATGAAGGATCATGACTTTATGCATCGTGATACAGCCACATCAGAGTTGTGCAGAGAGCTTTTTATACTTTGCTGAGTAAAATTCCCTTTTCGTGTAAGGACCAGAGGTACTAGGGAATAAAGCATGTTGGAAGCTTTCTTTAACTGGCCTTTGGTTCTGAAATCCGAGGTTGCTTGAGAGAGTAACTTCTAACTTTTCTTGATTCTGGTTCTTGAAAAAAGATTCTGATAATTCTTAAAGAATTCGGGTCCATAAAGTAAGTGCGTCCATCTTGAAAATAACCGCGTCCATCTAGCCAGTTAAGATTTTACATTTGGACGGGATAGTAGACGAGCTCCATATGCCATGTCATTGGACGGATACTCCTTTAACTGGTTGAACGTAACCTAGTAGACGAGCTCCATATGTCACTTTAGTGGACGAGCGCTTCTGTTACTTTAGTGGACGAGCACTTTTTTCACTTTAGTAGACGAGCGCTTCTGTCACTTTAGTAGACGTGCGCTTCTGTCACTTTAGTAGACGAGCGCTTCTGTCACTTTAGAGGACGTTGGCTTTTATCACTTTATTGGATGCCCGCTTTTATCACTAGCGTTGGACGTGAGCTTCTATCACTTGCGTTGGACTTGAGCTTCTATCACTTGCGTTGGACAGATGATTATGTTATTTCAATGTTGATATGCACACTAGATTGACAGGTTAGAAACCAATATGAAGGTTAATTAAATCATTAACCAATGTTTAGTTCTTATCAAAACTTAGGGAAATGCATATCAGACATTTTAGAGACTTAACACAGGGCATAGAGTATCAAGATATATTCCTTTCCTTATGAGATTACTCCTTGTGGGGAGGATGTTCCTTGCTACTCTCCATAGAAAATTTCTCACACAATTAGGATCTGGAACTTTCCAAATTGCTCTCCAAAGCTTCCGGTTGCTGTCATTAGAGGAATCTGCCTTGTCTCTATTTTTGTACTCATGCATCAGGTGGTAGACTGATCTGACAGAGTATTCTCCATCTCTCTTCCAATGCCAAATGATTTTGTCCTCTCGAAGTCTGAGTTAGATAGGGATATTCATGATCTGTTGGGCCTCAAAATGATTGAAAGCATTGAAAACCAAGTCTCTTTTCCAGCTCTTAGTATCCTGATCTATAAGATTACACACCTTTGCATCTTGATTCAAAATAGAAACTGGGCTCCATACCTTAAAATTTGATTGTTCTGGTAGCCATCTATCAGTCCAAATGCCCACCTTTTGCTCATTACCAACTGTCCACCTGGTGCCAAGCTCCATAACTTTCGTTGCACTTGTTAAACTCCTCCAAGCATAGCTTGGTTGGAAACCTGTATTTGCCTCCAAAATACAGCTTCTAGGATAGTATCTACTCCTAAAAACTCTTGCCATGAGAAGCATTACTTCCCCAAGAGAGCAGTGTTGAAATCAAAGAAGGCTAATTATCCCAGCCCTCCTCTACTTTTTGCTTTCCCTATTCTTTCCCAACTGAGCCAATGTACCTTCCTGTTTGAATCAGTTGAACCCCACCAAAACTTGGCCAACATTCCTTCAATTTCTTTGCAACTCCCTTCTGGAATTTTGTAGCAGCTTATAATGTAGTTTGGTATAGCTTGGGCTACAGCCTTAATAAGGGTCTCCTTCCCAGCTCTAGACAAGCATTTTTCTTTCCAGCCCTTGATCTTTTTCCACACACGGTCTTCGACAAATGAAAATACATCTTTTTTGGATCTCCCAAAGATGACTGGAAGACCTAGATATCTTGTGTGAGATGACACAGTCTTTACTCCCATCTTTTCACACATCAATTGCTTCTCATTATCGGGCACATTTCGACTAAATGACACCTCAGATTTGTCCAAACTCACCAGTTGACCCGAAGCTAACTGATAAGAATTAAGTACCTGTGTGATGGATTCAGCCTCTTGCAGGTTTGCTCTAGAAAAAATTAGGTTGTCATCAGTAAAGAGCAAATGCGTAATTTCAGGTGCTCTCCTTGCTACTTTGATCCCATCCATGAATCCTCTTCCTTTTAGCTTCCTTATGCATCATACCCGAAAGGGAATTAGCACACAAAATGAAAATTTATGGTGATAGTGGATCACCCAGCCTTAAGCCCCTCTCTAGACAAAACCTACTGCTTGGTTGCCTATTAATAAGAACTTGGTAAGATAAACTGGAAATGCAAGACATAATAGTGCTTGTCAGCTTCGCTGGGAAACATGTGGCTAGCAAAACAGCCTTGATGAAGGCCCACTCCATTCTATCATATGTCTTAGCCATGTCCAGTTTAAGAGCCGTCATACATTTCTTCCCCTTAGTCTTCTTCTTCAACCAGTGAAAGCATTCCATAGCTATCAATGCATTATCAGTGATTAACCTACCCTTGACAAAAGCACTTTGCTCCTCATATATAATCCCAGACAGCAAGCATTTAATCCTATTTGCTATTGCTTTTGTGGTAATTTTCATCACCACATTGCAAAGGCTTATAGGTCTGAATTGTTTGGGAGTTCCAAGGTTCTTACACTTTCAGATTAAAGCAATGAAGGTCTTATTGATGCTTCTAGGAGAGTGTCCTTCATTGAGAATACCAAGCACATGAGACTGAACCTCCTCCCCAACAATATGCCAATATTTCTGGAAGAAAAGAGCTGGCAGGCCATCGGATCCAGGAGCCTTTAGTGGATGCATCTGATCAATTTATGTCTTAACTTCTTCAAGAGTAAAATTTCAACCATGAAACACCTCCCTTGGGCATTACTACGTAACACGTGCAGAAATAAATTAAAAAGTTATTTGCTGGTTGCTTTCGAAAAATCTATTTATTTCAAGTCGGAAAACTCAGGTGTAAAAATTTTCTTTTGCGAGAAAACTTGGAAAACTACGATACATTCATGTTGTACATATCCTCACACAGGGAAATAATCATGTTCACAACAAGAGTCTTCACGACATATAATTTTACACTAAAAGTTTCAATTTTCAACAATAGAAAATTTAACAAAAGACTCCTAAGCTGATCGCCTTACAAGACATTTATTGGGAAGACCCCGTGGTCGTTCGCACGGACAAAACTTCCTCAAGCATTTAGAATCTAAGTCGTCGAGTGACTTAGTGATCTCCTCTAAACCATCTGTACTAATGTACCAAGGTACACTAGCAAAACTAGAAAACCTGATATATTATAAGGGTGAGATGCCAATATTTGAGTTTATAACGATAATCACATGCACAACACACCACAATTACATATACATGTATTTACAACGTCTAAAAGATAATAGCATCACATAGTAAATCATTGAGATTCATACCCGACAGTCTTCGTCATTTTAAAAATATGCATGACACTCCAATATTCGTCATCTAACTTTCATACCTAATCTCCGGAGATCCCAACGTCTTCAAAATGAGTTGATCAAACTCGATACATCGTCTCATTGGCCAGCTAAGCACAACAATAATACATCGTCTCATTGTCCATTTAAGTACAATGATATATACATCGTCTCATTGTCCATTTAAGTACAATGATAATACATCGTCTCATTATTCATTCAAGCATAATGATACACCGTCACATGATACCTTTTCCATTAAGGTCTCACGTTAAACAATGCCGGGCACGTCTGTCGTAAATGCAAATGTAAAACATTGTATTCTTGACACTTTTTTTTGTGTTCAATCTTTCCTTGACGAAGCTCAAAATGAATTACGACTAATCATAGTTTTAAACATCTTAAAACTTTCATTAATAACACAGGACCTCAAAGTCCGACTGCTCAATCACGAAACCCCTAGACCGATGCACCAGTCATAGGTTCGTGGTAATAGAAAACATCTTAAATATTTAAACACAGTATACACAATGTATACAGTAGACACCAAGTCTACAGGACCTCAAACTCCAAAGGACCCCAAGTCCATAACACAGTGAACCTTAGTACCCCGACGTCTCGGTTACTATGTTCAACACCACTTTTAACACAGTTGAGTTACACTTGATTTCGAAAAATATTTTCAAATGGGAAATTATTCAATAAAACCTTGAAATACCAAAACTTAGTTTTCACAAAGATGAGTCACTTAAGGTTTAAGCTTACTTAAAATACGTACTGCCATTTCAAATCACTTACCGTCGATACTTTTCCAAATTGCCGTCAATTACCATTTTTAAAGCCATTTAAGCCAAAACTTAGCCTTTTCCACTTAAATAATTTTCTAAAATCATAATTAAATTATTCTCAACAATTAATTTAATAAAATAACTTTTTATAATATTACAGAATTTCTTACGTAAACATTAGCAGTACAAAAATAATTTCACGGTTTCGCCCTCGCTGTGACTCATAGTTCACTCTTACAGCGATAAATCATTAAAATAATGATATTTTCAAAAATTCCTTATTTTTCCCAAATAAAAATTTCCATTAATATTATATACCAATATTTTACTGTTAAAACATTGAATATAATTTATGAAGCTTCTTAAAGCTTTTATCTCGTTTAATTAATTGTGCACTGACCACTGTCAGGCTTCTCAAACAACAATCAACAACAACATCATATCAATATTCTCAGGCAGATCATGCATCACAACATCATAATATATAACTGCAGATAAACAATTTAAATGCAGATAAACCATCACAGATAAAAATAACACAATTGAAACAAACATCACCGATAAATAATACAGACATCGACTAGATAACACATGATTATAGGAAAAACTCCTCATGTATTCTCTAATCCTTACCTCTTGAAGAACTTATCTTCCGATTTCCTTTCTCGAATGTACGTCAAACTCCGGTGTCACGACTTACTTATAACCGACACACTTAACCTTCAACAACCACAATCAACCAATTACAAACAATTAAATAAAATCACCTATTCCCTAATGATAGGTCACGGCCTCAACAAGGTTTTGTGGCTAACATTTCTAAAATTGCTTAAGTCATTGGATTAATGATCCTAAGTATATGAAACACATGATCAATGATCAATATACAACAAATGAAACAAAATCCTCTAACTCCATAAAGAGTGAGGTTTCGGCCATGACATGAAAATTAGGCTAGAGATTTTCAAATTCAACAAGCTCTTAGATTCAAGTATGATAGGCATTTACTAGATCAAAACAAGTGTTATACTTGAAAAATTGAAACAAAACACCATTCCTTCTATTCTACCTAGGTTCTGCCTCTCTAGGAAATATAGGATAGAAATTTTGTTTGACCTCATGCTTCTAGATCTACAATATAGGCAGGAATACAAGATCATAGAAATTGGTTTCAAGTTCATAGGATTTTTCTACAATTTCTTAGAGATTTTCAAAATTCTAGATCTAGGAATTTAAAAGTCATGAACATAGATGAATAAGACTTTGAATCATGAAAATTATTGAAGAACATAGGCATGATTGAGTAAGGAGAGTAAGATTCACCTCTTGAAGATCAAAAACAAGTGAAGATCCAAGGACTTGCCTCACAAAATGATGCTAAAAAGCTTATGAGCTTATGAAGTGTGATGACGGATATTTATAGGGGTACGGCAGCACAACTAGGGACCAAGGAGCAAGGAAGTTTGTCACTTAAGGACCAAGACACAAGTACTTTGAAGGACCGTTTTGCAAATTAGAAAAGCTTAAGGACCTATTTGCAATTTCCACTAAACTTGTCATCATTACAAGTGACTCTATCCATGACATCATCCGCATGACCTTCTCATTCATGACTCATGGATATTATCCGTTAGCGGCTCCCGGAAATCCCGTATCAGCTCTATCGCTTACCCGATTAAGATATCGCCCGGATAAAATATAATATATCATTTTTTAGTGAAATATTTCAAAATAAGAAAATCGTAGGAAATTAAATAAAAACCTTAAGTGTTTCGTTCACAAGTCAAAATTAAGTTTTCTGAGCAGTATAAATATACTGTCAATGAAATTCACAGACCGGGCTTCACCTACCTTTTCAACCTACATTTTTATCGTAACTCTCTATGGTAAAGTAGAGTATAACTAAGCTTTTGGTTTAATTAAAATAATTTTCTAAGTCTTGGATAAAAATATAAACGTATTTATATAAATTTCCGATATTAGAAAATAGCGAAAAGTTGGGGTGTTACAGACCACACCAGCTTTTTTGGTCTTCACTTAACTGTTTTTGTATTACATAACAGATCTGCTCAATACCTGAGGGATTGTCACTTGTGAACAGCTGTTAGAACCAAAGTGGTTTTGGATTAAATAATCTCTTAAGTTTTGATGTTAACAAAAATGGTTAAATTTGCATGGCAAAGTGTTGTCAAAGATCTAACTTGTTTGTTATAAGATTACAATAACTGTTTGAATTATACTAGCCAGAGGAACTTAACATAAAGTTTGGAATCTTATCTGATTCTATTTTGATCCTCTAGACGAGTCTATAACTCTTGGTAAAATTCTGAGTCTATTAATTTTATGCTAGACGAGATCTTAAAATTGACTAAGGTTGACGAGTTACTAAGTCTAAAAAGAAAATTCAAGTAGACGAGACATTAAAACAATTTTCAGAAAAATAACAAGTCCAAAGACTTGATAGATGAGTAGTCTCACTAGACACCACGTCAGTAGACGAGCTATTGAGTATAGCAAGTCCAATACTTGGAACTAGTCAAAAGTCTCTAAACGCAGATGTCGAGAGAGCAGGCAGTCTCACTGATAAGTTAATCTTGCACATCCAAAGACATGCGCATCCACTTGTTTTAAAACGTGAACCCGTCTAGACTTAAGCGTATTTATTTCATATGATTGCTTATTTAATTCAAGAGAATATATGTCTCTTTACCCTTGATGCTTCTATTGTTAACTCTTTGTTTCTTGAGAATAGAAACATAGTACCATTGAAAACATAAAACTTTGTACTTTGTCATCTAAACTGCTGAAAAGCTCAAGTCAAGTACAAATAAGGAAAGTCAGAAAGTAACTTTCGATACAACAGGGAAGTGACAACTTTATTTTGAGCGTTCCTCTGATAAACAAGAGCACTTCTCCATGAAGCATATCAAGTTATCAGTCTCAACGGATCCAAGCATTTAATTCTATGTCTAAACGGATACATTTGAAGACCGTTGAAGAAGATCGAGACAGAGAAGCACTTCATCTATAAATACTTGAAGAACTTCAACAGAAAATGGTGATATATATACATATATACATACAAGAACATATACACAAGCTCTGATATAAAAGTGCAAAAACTCTGTCGAAATTGTAAAACAAGTTTACTTGTAAAAATTGTTGATCTTAAACTTTCAAACCCTCATACATAGTGAGTTCTTAGATCAAACCAGTTAATCTCTTTGTTAGAGTTAGAACCTGAATAGGCTTGGTAGAGAAAGAATACTTGTAGCCTGAAGAGGTGTTGAATACTTTTAATCTATTTGGAGAATAGTGGACAAAACATTCAGGTAGAAGGGACTAGACATAGCTCTTGGTTAGAAGAGAGTGAACCAGGATAAAATACTTGTGTGAATCTTCTAACCCTTATCTTTTACAGTTTTGATTATACTAACTGTGGGGTTTTGAATCTGAGTTTGTTAACTCTTTAAAAACTTTTTCCTATTTGTGTGTTGATTGTTTTGGTTTGCTTGTAAAAGTGTTTGAGAAAAGACTTTTTCGAAAAACTGTTAAGAAACACAATCCAACCCCCCTTCTTGTGTTTCCCTGTGTCAACTTCAACAGCTCAGTGAAATATGATAGAAGGATCTGCTCCACATTTTTATCACCAAATTTCAATATCCCACTCTCATCCTTCAGTTTCTTGATCTCACTAGTTTTCCTCCTTTGACTTGCTTTTCCATGAAAGAACCTGGAGTTTTTATCCCCGTCCTTAAGCCAAACCACTCTGCTTCTTTGTCTCCATGAAATTTCTTCAGTTTTGAGGAGCTCATCATGTTTTTTATTCTAATTCTTTATGCTTTCTAATGCTATCCTCCTCTTCAGACCACATATCTTCCTCTTTCAGCAATGCTTCAATCTTGTTGATCTCCTTTCTTACCTCACATGTTCTGTATTCCTTAAATTCATCATCCAAAGCTTGTATAGCTCCTAGCTTGGCTTCACAGCTCCGGTTACAGTCATTCCAGACCCTTCTCACCATAGCCTCACATCTATCATCATTTGTCCAACATTCCTCAAACCTGAACAAATGCTTTCTTCTACTTTGTCTTCCTTGTGAGCGAGCATCCAAAACAATCTTCATAGCCAAGTGATTAGAGCCAAATCTAGCCAAGTTCATTACTTGGATAGGGGAAAGCTTATTGATAAAACCTTCAGTAGCCAAGCTTCTATTAAGTCTACATTGGATATTATCATAACCTTGTCTTCTATTGGTCCATGTGAAAGAATGATCAATGAATCCAAGATCAAGAAGATTGCACTCCTCTACCGCATTCCTTCCTAGGCTCAATTGATCAAAACTTCTAGGTATTCCCCCTCTATTTTCTGATCCATAGAGTATATCATTGAAATCACCGAAACAGATCCAGTTTTCATAAATAGAGGCAGCAATATTCTTCATAAGTTCCCAAGTCTTCTTTTTGTTAACTTCCTCTGGAAAACCATAAACACCTGTAAAATACCATTCTATATCCTCCTCTTCTCCTTTACCATGAATATGGTTCAGAGAATAAGAGCATATTGAAATGTTTACCTGATCATTCCACAGCAAGGCTAAATCTCCCGACCTTTCTCTGCCCTAGCCATTGCAGCTAACCAACAGACCTGATTCAAAACCGCGGCGAATTCTAACTCTTTCCATCTCAAACACCTTTAACCTAGTCTCCATGAGGAAAACTAGGTGGGGATTTTCCAAATGGATGAGCCTTAGCAAGGCTCCAATTTCACGAGGGTTCCCTAACCCCCGACAATTCCAACTGATGATTTTCATTGTTGTAGGCGATGTTGGTTCTCCAACACCACCTCTGCTGAGTTGTTGTCCACCTCCATTTTGTCTTTCCTCCTCCTCATTTCCTCCCTCCTAATATCCTCTGGTGTTCCTTCTGAGATGAACACATATACCAGTCTTCTTTTCCCCAACTGTAACTCTCCTTTCAATTGGTTGCTACTTGTGATTGGCTTTCTTCCATGCTGCCTAACCCATTTTTGGTCTCCCCCTTTATTAGACTTATTATTCTTCGAAGTTAAGTCAAAATATCCCAGAGACTTCGCTACATTTTTAATTTCCTAGGATGTCTTATCAGCATTCCCGGTAGCAACATTGGGTGGGATTTCCAAATTGTTTACTTGTTGAGGTTGTTGCTCAGTTGCCCCTTTCTTCCCTATTTCACCCCCATCCTTCTTTGCCATGCCCGTTCGAGATTTATCTTCATCATCAGATCTATTACTCAGTCTTTGTTCCACTTCCCCCTCCCCCTCCTTGTTAATTGCTGCTATTGTCTTGCTACTACTAGTACTCACAAACAAGCTTTTACTACAGGTGCCAAAGCCACTGTCCCTCTTTAGTTCATTTATCATCTTTGGCAGTGAGGTGCTCGCAGCCAGGGCCCAAAGGGAAGCTCCTTTTCTTCAATGTTACCATAACCCTCTTTCTTCGTCAATCTCGTTCTCTTCACAATCTTTTAGTCGGTGGCCGATTCTACCACACGCAAAGCAGAACGTGGGGAGTCTTTTATACTTGAAGAAAACTTTTAGGTTTTTCCCCAGATGCCTGATCACCGTTCCTCGTTTAAGTGGCTTCCTCAGATCTATGGACACCTTGACTCTGAGGGATCTCCCCATCTTCGTTCCATATCTTTGGTCCATTTCCTCGAACACCCCAATGATATCTCCGAGTCTCTTGGCCAAGGACTCAGCCCAGCTTGAGAGGAAGATCGTACACCCTCGCCCAAAAGGAGATAGAGTGCATCTCCAGATCTGATGGTTGCTCATCTCCCGAAACCCTTTTGAGGATGAGAAGATTCCGGTCAAAGCTCCAAGGTCTATTCTTTAGAACAATCTCAACATCCCTTTTGGTAGCAAATCGAAATAGATACAGGTTCTTGCTAAGATCCTGAATCTCCACCTCATTCTTCAACCTCCGGGATTGGGTGATAGTTTGTTTGAAAGCCCTCACATTGTAAGAGTTGTCAGACCAGAGTTTCCCTGCAAGGGTTTGCCTGAATATTTCATCTTCGTATTCATCGCCTTCCTCGCCATAATCCCTACCTCCTCCTCCTCCGTAAGATCTACATTTTTCCACTTCTCCATACCAAAACCTAAGATAGAAACACAAAATCGCAGTCCAAGGCCCAGATGAAACCAGGGAATAGATCCTAGGAAGGATGAGAAACTCCAGGAGAACTTGGGAATAAGCCTCCACTAAGACCTTAGGAAAACCCTACAAGAGCTCGAGAGGGAAAAAAATATATATTCAACTCTCACTATATATCAAAATTAAGCAAAACGCGGTATAACCCATTTCTTGTAACATATACTGCACTGCACAACCTCATTTTGAATTTGATGTGGTTATCTATGGTTTAGATGGTGTAACTGTAAACTAAATTTCAGTTTCAAACTAACATATTTTGAAAAACTCAGTTGGATATGACTAAAGGGCTTTTAATCTAGAACCATGATTTAAGTGAAAGTAAAAAACTGTATGTTGTCTGTCAAAAAAAAACAAAACAATTGTATGTTGGATTATAAATATTTATGGTCAGAATTAAATACTCAAAACCAAGTTTTAAGATAAAAATAGCAAAATATAAATGGTGAATTCTACAGTACCTTCCTAAAATTGGGGCCATTTTTACCATGTTCATGTGATCCAATTAGGTGATGCTACATAGGGCCATGTCATTTAAATTGTTCCAGCTCTTCAAAGCCTTGGTCAAACCTGCTAAGGGTATATCTATGAAATTAAAAACTCACTAACATGATTTTTTCCCTTTCTGTCCTTCATTAATCAGAACCTATACTTTTCCTTTTATGTCCTTCATTTAATCCCTTATTTGTTGTAATACCTGCCAAAAATGGTACAAGGTATTTTTTTTAAAAATAAAATAAAATAAATAAATAGTAAAATGAAGATTTTTTTTGGAATGTTATAAATTATTTATAACATGAGGAAATTACTAGAGTATAATAATTATTATTAGTGTGCTTAAATAAATTAGAATAAAAAAATAAATGGATTATCATAATTAACTTAGAGACATATTTCATTTGCACCCAAGAGCTAAGTAATGAGTTAACATAACATCAAGAACGTTTGGTAAAAGAGATGTGGTATAAATGGTTAGAGGAAGGAGTATGGGTAGCCATTAACAACCCTAGCAAAAATGAAAAGGTGAAGAAGAGGAGAAGAGAAGAAGAAAAGAACGAAAGGAGAAGGTAAAGAGGAAAGAGTAACAACAGAGGAATAAGGAAAGGGATATCCAAGAACTTAAAACAAGGTGAGGGTTTTTTTGTTTTTGTTTTTTTTTTTGGCTAATTTTTGTGGGTATTTTTGAGGGATATGAAATGGGTTGATTATTCTTTGACTAATATGTTATTGGTGAGTTATTATATCTGCTTGGTTGAACCCTCGAAATTGGGGGTGAGGAAACTCCATTGTTAGAGCTTGATGTTTGGTGTTTTTCTTAGGAGATCTCGATTTTGGTCTGAAATCCTGACAGACATGTGATAAAAAAAATTATAACTAGAGTTGTAGATATCAGATTAATATGATATTGGTCTCGTTGGAAAGCTAACACCTATAGGTACATAGTGCATAAATTTCCTATTTTTGGAAACTCGAGCTATTCTCTGTTAAATTCTGAAAACAAGGCTATGATTGTCCCGAATACACCCTGACAGCCTGCATTCAGAAAATCATATCTTGGTTTATAAAACTTGGATTGAGATGAAACTTGTTGCATTTGAAAACTGAAGCGTATGAGTATGTTTTGGTAAAATGTCGTGATTTGAGGAGACCTGAGGAGGTCCCAGTTTAATTTTGAAAATAGAATATTGTATGTCTTGGATGTACTCAAACCGATTTTACTTTAAAATTTATATATGGAGTTGTAGACTATATTTTTATGTTAAGCTAGTGTCATTAGAAAGTAGACGTGTAAATATTGTTGTGGTTAAAATTTCAGAATTTATGAACCTCTATAATATTCATAGTTTTCATTTGAAGTTGGCTTAGACTTGTTGGAAACATTATCATCACTCATATATTGGTGAATTTATGACTATGCTATGATGTGTATTTTGGTGTGGTTGCCTTTTGAATGTTGATTCCCTCTATGATTAAATTTTAGTAAGGGTGTTTATACAATGGATTTTTATCTACATTCTGAATATATATTATATTGGATTATATTAATGTATATCTCGGGAAGTATCAATAAAGTGATAATGGTGTGTGAATGAAAAGATTGTGTCTTGGTCACCATGGTTATAACATGGAATAAAGTAGTTGTGAATATGTTAAATTATGTGTTTGATTATATGGTATGTCAATAAAGAAATTAGTGATAATATGTCAAATATTGCTATGTGTATGTTGATGGTATAACTTTTAAAATGAAATGATCAAATGATGATAGTATGTGAATGGAATGGATATAATGTTGCCTACATGTAATTGTGATTAAGAACCTTATGGACTTTATTGAACTTATGCTATGGTAAGACATGATATATTGTACTTGGTGCTTTGGTATGATGCTTAGACATTGGACAAGACTTGGTGTATCCGACCGGTCATCGGATTCGACCGGTATATAAATGTGACCGACAGGGCATGGGCCTCTAGTGAAAAACCCCGGAGTTTGGAGGGTGGTTGTGTAGTGACCGAGGCCACTTGCCGGTCAGCGGACTCGATCGGGATATAAATGCAACCGTCGGAGTGAGAGACTCTATTGAACAACTCCAAGAGGATACACAAGCATCTTGCTCAATGGCAAATTGACTTCATAGCAAGTGAAGATTTGCTATGTAAGGTTATATACAATGTGAGGTACTGAATGAGATATTTATGGAGATGCTTATATATTGTACTATTTTGCTATTATGTTTTGTTTATCCATCACTGAGTTCTATAACTCACCTCCGCCCTTTTTGGTTTTAGCTTCAGGTATTCCACAAGAGGAGTCATCTCAGGGCATGTGCACTTGTGTAGTGCAGGCAGCTTCGAAGACGAGTTGGAACAGATTTGCCATCAACGAATATGTGGACGGCACCGTCGCACGAGCTGGATGGATTCACCGATTAACGAGCTGAATGGAATCGTCATCACATGAGTTGGCTACTGTGATACACTGAAGATACAGGTTTTAGGTTTTTTGGTGGAAGGTGGAAGATGATGGTTTAGGTTCTGATTAATTTTTGCAGACAAGGGACTGAATGATGGACAGAGGGGAAAAGCAAATGTAAGTGAGTTTTTAATTTTGTAGATATACCCTTAGCAGGTTTGACCAAGACTTTGAAAGGCTTTGAAGAGCTGGAACATTTTAAATGACCCGACCCTATGTGGCACCACCTAATTGGACCACATGAGCATGATAAAAGTCACCCCAATTTTAAGGGGGTACGGTAGAATTCACCAATATAAATTACTTCATGCAAATATTCTTGTTCCAAAAATAATTTTTCAATCTATAATCCAACGAAAGAATTCATTGTGTGCACATTATTACAATGTTAAACCCATATTTTGCCAGAAGTAAATTGTTTTACTTGCGGAACATACATTTTGGCTAGAATGTACTGCAACGCGTATTGTTAGGCATGAATTTACACTTTATTTTAACATTTTAAATTAATACAAATTTTTAGTAATTTCATACCTGAAAATACAACAACAACAACCAAGCCTTATCCCACTAGGTGGGGTCGGCTACATGGATCATACGGCGCCATAATGTTCTATCATGAATCATGTTAACAGTTAAATCATTGGCCTCCAAATCTTTCTTAATAGTTTCTCCTATAGTTTTTCTTGGCCTACCTCTACCTCTAGCTATTGGATTGCCCTCCACTTGATCTACTCTCCTTACTACATAATCTAAAGGTCTCCTCCATACATGCCCAAACCACCTAAGTCGAGATTCAACCATCTTTTCTACAATAGGTGCTACCCCAACTCTCTCTCTAATGCTATCATTCCTAATCCTATCACGTCTAGTTTTTGCCGCTCATCCAGCGCAACATTCTCATCTCTGCTACATTGATTTTACTCTCGTGTTGATTTTTTACCGCCCAACACTCCGTCCCATACAACATCGCTGGTCTAATAGCTGTACGGTAAAATTTTCCCTTTAGCTTAAGAGGTACCTTTTTATCACAGAAAAAACCCGAAGCCTTCCTCCATTTTGACCACCCTGATTGAATCCGATGGTTTACATCTCCCTCAATTTCTCCGTCATTTTGTATAATAGACCCAAGATATTTAAACCGAGTGACTTGTGGTATGTTGTGGTCTCCAACTTTCACCTCTAAGCTAGAGGTGTTTCGCCTTTTGCTAAACTTACATTCCATATACTCCGTCTTGCTTCTACTCAAGCGGAAGCCATGTGCTTCTAAAGCTTGTCTCCAAGTCTCCAACCTTCCATTTATATCATCTCTCGACTCTCCAACTAGGACTATATCGTCTGCGAAAAGCATGCATCGCAGTCTTTGGCTCTTGAATGTGCTCCGTAAGTACATCCAAGACCAAGGTAAAAAGATAGGGACTTAAAGTGACCCCCAGTGCGGACCTATGGTTATTGGGAAATCTTCCGTGGCTCCACCTGCGTTCTCACACTAGTCGTGGCCCCCCTCATACATATCCTTGATAGCTAGAATATAGGCAATCCGAACACCTTTCTTTTCTAGGGCTTTCCACAAAACCTCTCTTGGCACCCTATCATACGCTTTCTCCAAATCAATGAAAGCCATGTGCAAATCTTTTTGATCCCTTCGATATTGTTCCATCACTCGTCAGTAGCAAGTAAATTGCTTCCATGGTCGACCTCCCGGGCATAAAACCAAATTGATTGTCGGTGATTTTGGTTTCTTTTCTTAGTCTTCGTTCAAGCACCCTTTCCCATAGCTTCATAGTATGACTCATAAGCTTAATCCCCTATAATTTGCGCAATTTTGTATATCTCCCTTGTTCTTGTAAATCGGAACTAAAGTGTTTCTCCTCCATTCGTCCAAGCATTTTCTTTGACCACATAATCTCGTTAAAAAAACTTCGTGAGCCAACTAATGCCTCTATTTCCTAGACTCTTCCATACCTCCACAGGTATATTGTCCTAGTCCAACCGCCTTGCCATTATCCATCCTTCTCGAGAGCTTCTTTTACCTCATGCTCTTGGATTCTACGATAAAAAGTGTAATTTTGGTCCTCCTCTCTCGATGTCAAGCACTCGTGAGCATGATAAGACTTCAAATCCTTCATTAAATAACTTGTGGAAATAATTCTTCCATCTATCTTTAATATCTTGTTCCTTAACCAAAACTTTACCTTCTTCATCCTCGAATACACTTCACTTGGTCCAAGTCTCTTGTCTTTCTTTCCCTATTTTTAACAAGCCTATAAATAGATTTCTCACCATCTTTGGTGCCTAAGGATTGGTACAACCCGTCAAAAGCTTTAGTTCTAGCTTCGCTCACTTTGCCTTCTTGGTCTCTTTTTGGCCACCTTATAATTTTCCCAATTTTCAGCATTTCTACATAAAGACCAAGCTTTAAAACATTCCCTTTAACCCGAACCTTAGCTTGCACGCTTTCATCCCACCACCAGGATTCTTTACCCTTAGGTCCGAATCCTCTTGATTCACCAAGCGTCTCTATAGCTACCTTCCTAATCCCCTTGGCCATCTTGTCCCACATATCATTTGCACTTCCGTTTGCCTCCCAAAACCCTCCCTCCAAAACCTTGTGTTGGAAGATCCTTTGTTTTTCACCCTTCCTGCCACCACTTGATCCTTGAAACCTTTTCGTGGCCTCTTCTCTTCACACTCCTTTTAACTCTTACATCCATGACCAAGACTCTATGTTGGGTAGTCAAGCTCTCTCTCCGGATATGACTTTACAGGTCCAAGCAAATCTTTCTATCCGATCTCCTAATAAGAAAGAAATCTATTTGAGAGCTTGTCACCCCACTTTTGTACGTGATAAGATGCTCCTCACGTTTCCTAAAACACGTATTGGCTATAGTAAGATCGAAGGCAGATGAAAAGTCCAAAATAGACTTGCCCTCACCATTTACCTCCCCTAGGCCATATCCCCCATGAAAACCGTCGTAACCTCTAGGTGCCCTCCCTACATGCCCATTTAGATCACCTCCTAAGAAAATCTTTTCACCGAGCGGTATTTCCTGAATTAGGCCTTCTAAATCCTCCCAAAATTTTACCTTGAAGTGTTCTTCTAACCCTACCTGAGGTGCGTAAGCACTAATCACATTAAAGGTGTTTTGTTCCACTACAAATTTTAGGGCAATGATCCTATCTCCAACCCTTTTTACATCCACAATATCATTCTTCCAATATTTATCCACAATTATGCCCACCCCATTTCTCGATTTTACTTTGCCAGTGTACCAAAGCTTAAATCCCGAAGAGTCTAATTCATTTGCCTTTTCTCCCACCCACTTAGTTTCTTGTAGGCACATGAAATTGATCCTCCTCCTAATCATAGTGTCAACTATTTCCATTGATTTACCTGTAAGTGTGCCTATATTCCAAGTTCCAAAGCGAATCTTACTCTCGTGAGCTAGCTTCTTTACCCACACTCGTTCACAAAAATGTGGGAACCCTTGCTTATTTTTCACTACATCCAGGCGGCGATGCAATGCCTTGCTCTCTTTGACACTCGTGCTCGAGCTATACAATAAGCGTTGCTTCAGGCAACGACCTAGCATTAGCATTATTACGTCGTTGATCCATGTCATAGAGATTCGACTAAGTTTTACGTTGGCTGTCGATGGCCTAACACAACCCTCTCCTTTTATCCGGGCTTGGGACCGGCTATGTTTAGCTTTGTCACAAAGCACAACATAGGCAGGATTTTCATACCTGAAAATACTTTTATCTAAATAATATACAAAAAAAAAAAAAACTATTAGAGGAACATTTAAAATTCAAAACTCATTCTTCCAAATTACATTCTACTCAAAAATTAGTTTTTAGAAATTACTTAAAGCAGATCATAAACAAAAACAATAACTTAAATGCAAGCATATCTATCTTTTCAGCCCATCGCCAACCTCATCAGCAGTTTCAACTTTCAATCTTCCTTATTAGTAAAAACAACTTCTGATCGATTGCAAACTTAACACAATGGGAAGCATGCCCTCTCAGCATCATCTGAAGCCCACCAAATGATACAAATACCTCCCTGGAGCAAGACAAAGGAACTCACTTAAAGAACGAAAGAATAGACCAATTTCATAAACAAAACTAAGCAAATGGATTCATGTATTTCCAAATAGATAGAAACTTAACACCAAAAGTAAAATAAGAAAAGGAAAATCCCATTGACAATTTGACATGAATACATTCATATTTACTTCCATATCACCGAAATTGCATATAGGTTATCATCTATGTTTTCAAAACTACACGGATCATTAAACCAGAGTCTAATTGGGTTTTTTTTTTATACACACAATATATTATAAAAATAAAAAATATATAACATTAGGTAACCAAATATGAAATACATGTTAATTGTATAAATAATACCAAAGAAAATTGTTGAAATATATTTATTACATAATTAAATTCATTTATCATGTAAATAAATATTAAACTAAAAGTGTTATACTAATATTAGCATAAGTTTTACAAATACTAATATACTAATACCACATCGAATAAGTAAAAGGTTAAAAGGTGAAGCTTGTCATTATAAATTAAATCCAAACAATCACTGCATTATAAGCTACTTTTGTCCTACATTGGACAAAGAGGAGATATGATGAGTTTTGGTTACAAATTGGGAACTCAATAATCAGTGTCTTTAAAAAGTTTTAAATATTTGTTTTAAAAAAAATTGGTTTTGTTCAAAAAACAATAAAAGGACAGGTTCACCCATGTAAGTGAACTGTGGCTAGTTCAAACGGATTTGACTAGATCAAGACAATGTTATTAAAACCGAACCGGTGATCGACTCGATCAGGACACTGGGTTAATGGACCACGGGTTCAACCGAGGGTCACTAGCTGACTCGGTTTGAACCGATATACATTAAAAAAAATTTAAAATATTCATATATATGACAATATAATATATTAAATTTATAAGATTTATAATTATATTATATATATATATGTATATTATTTTCTGCATGCATAAACCACAAAGTTGCAGCGGTCCAGTGGCACAGCGTTCCTTGTATGTTGCCTCCACCAGTGTTCAAATCCTAAGCACTGCATTTTGCGGATCAACCGGTCCGGACCCGGACCGAACCGCAAATCGAGTCGCCGGTTCTTACCGGTTCACCCCGGTTCAATGCCGGGTTGATGATGTCGACACCGATTCAGGTGGCTAACTGGTCGGACATGCTGACCTGACCGGCCATAGGTCCGGTTTTCGGTCCAACCGGTCGGACCGGCCGGTCCGATTTTAATAACACTGGTTCAGGACTGGCTTCTTGTTTTTTACTGGTTTTTGGAAATCCTGTTTTTGAGGGTTAATTTGACAGGCCAGAGGACCAGTTCCCCATTTTTCTGGTCTGACTGGATGGTTCGGTTCTGAAAATCATGGCTATCTCTACCCCAAAGGATATTTCCATGTGTGCTACTATATTGGGTTGCATGCAATCCAATACGTTTTACAAAGATATGATTCCTTTTACCAAGGAGCAAACCATAAGTGGCGTTTGGAAGAGCTTATTTAAGTTTCTTTTGATTTATCTGATGACATAAGCTCTTATGCAGTGTGTTTAATAAAGCTTATAAAAATAACTTATGCCATCCCAAAAGGAGTTTTTGACTTATTTTCATAAGTCACTGGGAGAAGCTTATGGAATTATCATAAGAGCTTATGCACTAAACACCATCTCTGTGTTTTTCACTATTCGAATTCTCTCATGCCCCTTTCTTTCTTTTTCTTTCTTTAAGCACTTTAAGCACTTATGGCATAAGCTCTCATGCGATAAGGTCTTATGTGATAAGCTCTTAATTAAGTTGTTTATCCAAACGCACACATAATCTCCTCAAGTTCCATGAATAAGCAGAGAAACAGAATACTTGCAAATATGAAGCAAAATTACTTGTGCTGTATCTCAATTTGTAATGTAGAGCTGGGTTTGATTAAACATCCTAGATTTATATCTGACGAAAATGAACAGGAGTAAAACAGCTAATATAACATGGAAGAAGTTTACATACACTTCAAGCTCCTTATTTGTAATTTGGTATAACCTTCCATGCATGATGTATTCAAACTTGTCTTGAATTGAGACCGAGCCATCCTAGAGAGTAAATCAATTCAGTGTAAAGTCAATATCCGCTACTATAGACACAAATATAAATCATTCAAACAACTCTATGCAGATACCTTAAATACAGATATCACTAAATAAACATTATCCTAACTGATATACTCACATAGTAACAAAACAGTTATATCACAGACTGTTTATGTCAAACACCCTGAGAAATTTCTTTTACTTGTTTATCACACCAAAAATCCTTAACCATCTACAATTTGTTTGATCCTAATCTGCCATGACTTCGTCATGATTTCTTTATAGTTATTATCAAAGGCAGTGGGAATTAATGAACATTGTTAGTAGGTACTGTTTTAAACAACCAGATGAAAGATAAATGGAGTTAAAGACCTTCCACTTTCTATAAGGTCTGTCAACAATAATTAACAGAAACAAAGATGCAAGATGTTTTTCTAATTGACCCAGAGCATTCTATGAAGGATGAGAATGATATAGGTCTTGTACAAAGTCTAAGATTTTCCCATTTTCCAGTGAGAAGATACATACTGAAACAAATAATTAAATACTACTTTTGATCACCTCCTTGTTATTTCATTACATTATTCAGAGGCAGAAATTTCAATTGGTCAACCATTACTAACAGAAAATAAAAAGCTTCAAGAAAAGCCTGATAATTCACTATATTAGAGTTAGCTACAATTTTGCACGGTGTACTGTCTATTTGTCAGTATATTAGAAGCTTTTTCTGCGGTATCTCTTACTCTCCTTTATCTCCTATCTCTCTTAATGAGGCTTTTTATATACCATTTTTCACAGACGGCTATTCTGAATTTTTTTCATGCTGAAGTAAAAGAAGACATAACATAAGGACTGAATTTTTTTCATGCTGAAGTAAAAGAAGACATAACATAAGGAAGACACAAAAGAGCTTTTCTTTTCCGGGTTTTATCTGTACTAGTTATTCCTTAACAATAAATCACACTGGTTTTATTTATTTTCCATGGAGTTTACTAGATTTTATTATATATGAAAATTGAACAGTATTTTCTGAACCTTTCTCTGCCTGGTCAACTACAAATTGAACTTCTACATTTCAATGAATGGAAGACATTTAATCTCATTTGACTTGGTGACTTGCCATTAATTTATTTAATTTACTTTAACCAGGCCCGTACTGCAAGCTACCTTTGGGTAAGAGTTATTCCAATTTTCAAACCGCTAATCGACAATAAATAAAAGATTAGAAAGTAGAAACTGTTAGTTAGCACCAGTTGAAAGCACATCTACATAATATGTGAAACTGAAAGCATGGTTTTCTGTCCATGTCCACAAATGATCCAGCAGAAAAATCAAGCAGACCAGAAAGTTTATTAAAGAGTTGGATGATGTAAGAAGTATAAATAACTTGTTGAATAAAGAAGAAAACTATGTTTATATGATTTATAACCACAGTAAAGCAGGAAACCCTATATGAGAAGAGGATTAAATTTACCTTAGTATTTAAAACAAGTGATGGAGACAAAGCCACCAAGAATCTTTCATTTTCTTTCATAGGATAAATCTCTGTATTTACATCTAAAACCATGTACATGTCACGCTTCTCACTTTGTGCGTCAATCCGAGAAACTGCAAGAAAATAGTCATGAAACTGTTAAGTTCATGTCAACTGAACACTTGATTAATAGAAAGGAATAATCAGAATGAAAGCACACACATATACCAACACAGGTTATTACAAAGCTACATTGCTAAACGTTGTCTAGCATGTCAAAATCCACAGGTACCTAAAATGACATCTGAAGAATGATATAATTTCTTCCAAATTATATACCACATTGCTGATACAAGTACATCCAATTGAGTTGCGGATCTCTACAATCTACAATGAACTAACATATCCCACATAGCAAATTTTTCAATTTTCATAATCAAATACTACACTTTTCGTAGGTTCACAATTTTTTTTTTGAGTGAATCACCTTTTTGATCCCTAAAAGTATAGGACGGTGACAAATTGATCCCTCACATAAATAATCACATAAAGAAATAGGCAAAAGTATCCTCAATAAGTTCGATATTTTATAATCCCCAAATTGAAAAAAGTCACCAAATTGAACTAAAATGATGGACTTTTTTTCAATTTGGGAGACATTTGACTTATTTCTTAACGTGAGCGACAAACTTGTCACCGCCTCACATTTCAGTGACAAAGATAGTGATTCACTCATCTTTTTATATGGTGCACTTTACTCTTGGTGCCAAAGCAAAACATAATATTTACTCAACTCGCACGGTGCCGCTTCACCCCACAAATAAAATCAGAAAATCAACTGACTAAAAGAACTTTGCATATCAAAAGCACCTAACTTTAATGCAATATATCCTGATTTAAAAAGTGCAAGAAATCAGTGGTGGGTATCAAACGAAGCAGTAGCGAGAAACAGGGTTCCAATCCAACAAAGCAGCACATACCTTTATCATAATTTTGATCTAATTTATCAACCTTAAAAACGTCGTCAAAGAGAAGCTCACTCATCATTCAAAGCCAATTAGAAGAAGTGGCAGTGAGTGAGTGCAGCGGCGGCAAAGGACTTTCTTTTCGTACGAACTCGAAAAGAGGTTTATGAAGCCTTTTTTTTTCTCTCTCTCTGGTAGCTCTGAAGCTTAATTTAAATTCCAATTTAGGAATAAAAAATTGGGTTAGGGCTGAGAAATGGACATTGGGTCGGGTTACTGGATTGGGCTGCAATGAGTGAACTCGGGGAGCTGTTATATGTACCCCTACAATTGCTCCATCCACCCCGACACATTTTTTTTATAAAAAAAATATTACAATCAAAATATCCTTAAGAATAAAAAATATATCTACTCTAATTTTTTACCCCCTCTTCTCTCATCTCCCTCCACCCCCTCTTCTCTCTCATCCCCTCCACCATCTTGCTCTGGTGTGTAACATGTAAGTAAAAATTCTGCTCTGCAACATAATACAAAAAAAATTATGGGACTGCTACGGTACCCTAAAAATTTAACGGGTTTGGTACCCTTGTTTTTTTTATTATAGATGATTTTAACTTCTTTGTAGTTGCTTAGCTTAAGTAAAATATTTCTCATTGTTTTTTCCAATATTCTATTTTAGTAATTATTACTTTTATTAATTTTATTTCTCTATTATATTCTCTATAACCACGATATTTACAATGATATTTTATGTGTCTGTTACATACATCAGTAACTTCTGTTTTTAATTCTTGTAATAGATTTTTTAAATAACTTTGATTAGTTAAACCTAGCATGCTTAATTTATACACAATTTTTTTTATATTATGATAATCCATAATTCCTTTTCTACCTACTTAGCTCTGATACCAAAACAATATCACTCTAATAATTTAGAATTTTTTTGTTTTATTCATGTTTGAGGGTAGTATTTTAATCTTCTAGAAATATCAAATCATTTTCATCACATATTTCTAAGTAATATTCATGATCATTATATACTTCATTTCCATACTTTGTTGTATATATTTTATATATAAATTTTCTTGCCAATATTGATTCATTAATTTATTACTTATTATTTGTTTACAATCCTTTGGTAAATTTATAACTAGTATACTTAATATTTTTTTTATCCATTATTCTGAATATAAGTATTCATCATCTAAATATTTTTGTTCTTCAATAAATTTCATTTCTTCTAAATATTCAAATCCAATTTCTATGTCTATGTTATGTAAGTAGAATTCTTCTTGTCTATATTGTTCTTTTATCTTTTTTATTATAATTTGTTTACAATCAATTAGAAGGTTAAATTGTAATACACTTATTATTTCTTTACATGTTTGTTCATCTAAGTCCATTCTTATTTCAATCATTATCTTCAAAAGGCGGAGCCTCAATTCTGAAGTAATTGATAGGTTTTGATGAGGAGCTTGAGGGTTTAAGTTTCCTTTTATTTCTTATAGATTCTATATATTATATTCCTTCTTCAAAACGTTTCTTTATTTTTCTTTCACTGTTTTCTAATTTAGTTAATTCATCTTCCTTTCTTATAATTTGATTTTCAACTAAATTTCTATCTCTGTTTTCTGGATCCTTTTTAAAATAATAATTCAGGACTCCAGTAAGATCTTTAATATCTGATTCAGTTTTTTCTTTCTTTGAATTAAATTCTTTAATTAATCGCCTCAATTCTTCTATTTCACTCATATTTTGTTTTTTAAATATAATGATAGATCTTTTACTTGGTTAGTCAATTTAATGATATCATTTTCTTCATTAGTTCTTTCTTGTTCTGGAAGAATAACTGGTCTTGGAATTGATTCAATTTCGAGAATTCTTGGTTTACTTATGAAAGTTCCTAATTCTGTTATTCCATTTTTCTTTGGATAGTAGATCTTTCCTATATCTTCAAATAATCTTGGAATATCTATTCGATCATTATTTTTAAAAGTAATGCTATGGTGTGAATTTGTTAATGCATAATTTACACAATATGTTATTGAAAATATTTTATCTCCTGGTTTCATTAGGTTTTCTCTTAAAAACTTATATTCGATGGTTAATGCTTGGTTTAGTCTTTGAGTGTTTAATGGAATTCCTATATTTAGTCTTATTTCAAACTTTTTTTTTGTACAAGAAGGGGCATAGGCCCAAAGAAAAGAAATAAAAAAAACTAGCTAGCAACCACTAAACGGGGTAAGGAAGCCCCTGAAAGATCATTGAGCATATGCAGAGTCAGCTCTCCATATGGAACCAATATTTCTTCAAAACCATACTCTTTGGTCTGATTTCACACTTTAATTTTACATAAGCTAAATTTCCTTCTATTACATGTAATATCCTTTCTTTTGGATCATTTATTCTATTATATTTTAGAACTAATTCAACTGGTGAATTTATTCCTTCTTGGAAAGTCGCTTTAATTAAAACTTGTACTGCTCCTATATGGATACATCCTAATTTCCTTCTATGTTCTTGGTTCTTTAGATTTATTTTTAGTTCAGAAATTTTTTCTTTGCTTAATAATTGAATACATGTATTTCCTTGAGTTTCTGATATATCTATGGGTGATTCATTTATTATTTTTCCATAATAGATTATATTTTCTTTTTGATTAAATTTTCTTAGTATATTCATAAATCTTTCTCTTTTGCCTATCATGTTTGCATTTTCTACTAAATCTAGGTCTTCTTTTTGTATTTTCCTGAATAATTTTGGATTAATTAAGATGTTTCCTTCATAATTTCCATCTTCTTCGGTAATTTGTAAATGCTCTATTTCACTAGTATCGATTTTTTCTATTCCAGACATTTTTTTACATAAATAAGATCTAATCTTAAGAATAGTGACTCAGTAATCATACCTAGTCTTTGACTTTCGAAAATTATATGCTTCTGCCCACTTCTGCTTCTGTTGTTTGCTTCTTTTGATCTTTGCTAGAATAGAGTAATTCGAAAGAATAACTTAGAGAAAAGGTAATTTTATTTAGTAATTGGACTTTTTTACATAAGGGGGTTGGATGAACACCGGGGTTTACAAAATCGGACCGGACCAACCGGTCCGACCGGTTTAACCGGGACCCGGGACCTAGGTCGGTTCGGTTGACCCTGAGAACCGGCCTTGCTTAAAACCGGTCTCAGAACTGTCGAACCGGTTCAAAACCGGTAAAATCGGTCATAACCGGTTGTGAACCGGTTTGAACCGGTTTCCTAAAAAAAATATATAGTATAAAAGGATTTGGGTCATCCTAGCCAAAACTCAATTTTTTTATTTTCTAACATATGTGGGCTGGTTGTAGATTTTGGGTTGGTTTTCCCTATGAAGATGATTTTAACATATATCTTTATATTTATTTAGTTTAATTTCAAAATAAAAAAAAATTGTGCTTAATAATTTTAGTTGTTATGTTGTTTTTTTGTTTAATATTGTTATAAATATTATATTAAAAATTAAAATAATATTATTTAATTATAATCGGTTCAACCACGGTTCAACCTCGATTGGACCATTAAACCTCGAACCGCTGTCTTCACCAGTTCAATAGCCGGTCCGGTTTTGTAAACCTTGATGAACACTCAATCATCCATCTATACCACGAAGGTTTAGCAAACTACTCTCGAAAGAGAGACTTCACACAAGTGAGAAATGAAACTTGGTTCTGAGTTATGTTTTGCCTCAACATAAGAGGACTTATTTATAGCCTAAACATTCAATACTAATTTACATAAATAACCCTGAAAATACGTAAGTGCTTACATCAGGTTTAAATAATTTAACTGATGACATCAGTGCTTACGTCATTGTCTAATAATTTTGCTTGATGACGTCAGTGCTTACATCATTCTTCAATTATTGCTTCATCAGAGTCCTTGTCTTCCTCTTGATTCTTGCTAGTGCTTTCTGACGTGTTTTGTCTTTTTGTACATCTTTTGCATTCATGGTTTCTAATTAGTGCACACATGTGGCTCAAAACAGTTGGTCTGTAATTCATTGCCGGTCCTTCCAAAGCATAGAAAGGGAATTCGAAATTTGTCAGGATAGATAAATCTTTTTCTTTTATTGCTTTTCCGATTGTTTTGCTTGTCATCAAAGTATTTGGTCCTTTGTATAGAGTCTTGACAAAGGAATTTTGTGCTATTACTCGACATTGTCCATAAATGCTTGCCAGTTGGTTAGCAATAATCGCGGACATTTCATCTTCATCATATGCAATGCCCTTTGCTTCATACATTAACGAAAAATTATTATTGCTTATGCCTATGTAGGTAAAGTACTTGGCTGGCTGTTTTGTCTGAAAGTCTGGATAAGCTGAATATAACTTTAAATAAATAGTTATTTCCCCAGCTACATTCTTCTTGTAAATTTGGACTACTTCTTTGAAGTAATATGGGAACAGATTAATTTCTTCGAAATTCTTACTTAAGTAAAGACACTCAATTAGTCTGAATTGGAACATATTGAATGTCAGAGCAGGGGTTGCCCCTGGAGTAAATATTGCTTTAATTCCGTAGATACTTCTATCAACCATGTAAAAACAGTTGATTTTTTCCTTTTTCATTCCAATTAGTCAATCTTCTGAAGTTTTCATAGAATTTTTCTTCAGAAAACTGAGCTAATAACTCATGATCCTTTCTGGTAATTATTGGGTAATTGTCTAAGGAGGAAGGAACTCTCCCTAGAACCTTCGTTGGAGTTTTTGTCTCCAATTTTATTAATTGTGCTATTCCCGAGTAAGTTCTTGGATCGAGATAAACTTCTTTACCTTTTCTTGCTTTCTCTCCTTCTTGAAAATTCTTCAGAGCCTTTTCTGCTTCTTCCTTGGTTGGAAATGATTGATGATAGACTCTTGATATCTTTTGACAATGAGGAGCTGCTTTATATCGATCATCATATATTCCGGGCACTGGTCCATTAAAGACGGCATACCATTTGCTTGTTTCTTTTCAAGCTTCTCCTTTGACTGCATTTAGGATTATTTCTTCTAAAAGTCCTTCTGATTTCATTTGAAGTTCTAGTACCTTTAAATTTGCTTTGATTAATGTTGGAACCAAAGTGGTTCTGGTTTATTTAATCTCTAGGTTTTGATGTTAACAAAAGGATTAAATTTGTTTGGCAAAGTGTTAGTTGAGATCTAACAAGTGATTTCAGTTTATCCAGGAATATCCAAAATAATATAAGGTATACAATGCTTGGACTCTTGCAAATAGTTATCCTTCCAAAGGTTATTTAAATTGCTTATATTTTAATCGTTAAGTAGACGGCTAACTATATCTCTGTAGACGTCCATAGTAGCCACGTCAGCAGACGAGTGCTCTCCTTAAAACTCAAGTAGACATCCATAGTGCCTAACTAAAATTCAGTAGACGTCCACAGTGCCACGTCATTGGATGGAGTTTCTCTAAAGACTTAGCAAGTCCAAAGACTTGTGTGGACGAAAGCTTCTGCCACATCAGTGGACGAGCAGAATAAAACCTTGTGTAAACGCGTTCTAAAATTGAGTACCTGTAGACGGTTCTACATATTCTATATCTTTACTACCTTGAATGTGATTTAATGGAATCTGGACCACATTGAATTTATTTCAAATGATTGATATTTATTTCAATGGAATATATGTTCTTTATATTTGTTTTATCTGGTTAATGCATTGTTCCTTTGTGAGAAAATTCATAGTACTATCAAAGAAATACAAAAAACAAATAGTACAATTGGAATTGCAAAACGATCTATACGATGACAACTTTATTGCTGGATAAAAGTTGGGTTATACACAAAGGAGGAAAGAAAGTTTTTAAGGTACGATTGCTCAGGACAGTGAGCCTCCATTTTGTGCTTTTCTGATAACCAAGGATGCTTTTCAACATAGCCAAAATCAAGCCATCAGACTCAACGGATATCATGCATTTAATGCTATCTCTAAACGGGATGATTAAAAATAACCGTTGAAAATTTGCAAGAGAAGTTGAATACCACTATATATAGAAGGTCTCAAGCACTGAAGAATAACTTTTTCCATTTGAACATTTGCAAGATATTCAAAGCTTATATTCCCTTTGTAAAGCAAAAATCTGTAATTCTTAAGGTTGAATATTTGTAAAAATATTCAGTAGATCTTAAACCTTCGTACCCTCACATATATAGTGAGTTAGAAAGATCTTAAAAAATCTCCGTGATTGAATTAGAGCCTGAAGAGGCTTGGCAAGAAAGCTTGTAGCCTGGAGAGGTGTAGAATACTTGTTGTAGAAACTGTTTGGAAAACATAGATAAAATCCTTCAAGCAGAAGGGACTGGACGTAGCTCTTGGTTGGAAGAGAGTGAACCAGGATAAAATACCTGAGTGAATTTCCTATCCCTTATCTTTTACAGTTTTATTTTTTATACTAACTGTGGGATTTGGATTTGATTTTGTTAATCTTTTAAAAATGATTTCTTGTGTGCTTAAACTTTTTATCTTCTGCTTGTGAGAAGGTATATCAAAAGGGTTTTTTTACCAAAATAATTAACAAACACAATTCAACCCCCCTTCTTGTGTTTGCATGTGCCAACTTTAGTTGGTATCAGAGCTCAGCCTTGACAGGGTTGAGCATCTAACAAGTGCTAAGGCAGTACGATCCTACTATCATGGATGCAGAAGGACAAGCTATCAATGGACCTCCTCTCTTTGATGGAACTGATTATGATTACTGGAAGAAGAGTATGATGGCCTTCTTGGATGCACAAAATCTAGACATCTAGGAGCTCATAGAAACTGGTTACACTGAGCCCATAAATGAAGATGGGGCTGCAGTTCCTAGAGCTCAATGGACTCAAGGGCGTAAAAATCAACATCAGCTTAACCTAAAAGCCAAGAACTATCTCATGTGTGCCATTACCAGATCTGAACATAACAAAGTTCACAGCTGCAATACTGCTAAAGAAATCTGGGATACTCTTGCCCTAGCTCATGAGGGTTCTTCACAAGTTAAGGAATCAAAGATCAGCATGCTGGTTCATCAGTATGAGCTATTCAAGATGGTTGTTCATGAAACTATAGACCGGATGTTTGGAAGATTCCAAACAATCAACAACAGTCTCATGCCTCTTGGAAAGGTCTATGAGAATAGAGATCATATGAGAAAAATTTTCAGAAGTCTCTCAAAGGAGTGGAGACCTAAGGTAACTGCTATCCAGGAAGCAAAGAATCTGAATACTCTTTCTCTGGAAGAGCTTCTGGGGTCATTAAAAGTTCATGAACTTGAACTTAATGAAGAGGAAAACTCCAGAAAAGGAAAATCCATTGCCTTAAAGGCCAAGAAAGCTAGTTCCTCAAAGGTGCTTAAAGTTGCTGAGTCCTCAGATGAAGCTGATTCATCAAATAATGAAGGTGACTCGGATGAGGATGAACTATCTTTCATCTCCAAAAAATCCAACACATGTGGAGAAAGAAAGGTGGATTCGGAAGGAAGCAGTTCAACAAAAAATTCTCCAAGGAGAAGTCAGATTCCAAGGAGAAAGGCCCACCCATGTGCTTTGAATGTAAGAAATCAGGACACTTCAAAGTCGATCGCCTGTAGTCAAGGAGAAAAAGAAATTCTTCAAAAAGAAGAAATGCTTGATGGCTACAAGGGAGGATCTTGACCTGTCTTCTTCAGATGAAGAAGATGAATCAGGAGAAGAAGCAAACATTTGCTTCATGGCTGACACTGCATCAGAAAGTGAATCCACTGATGCTGAGGTAATGGACTCTGATCCATCTACTCTTCAAACTATTTTTGATGAATTACTGCATGAATCATGCATACTGTCTAAAGAGTATAAAAGTCTCAAAAGGAAGTTTATTAAACTCTCTAAAGACTATGATAAGGTCTGCACAGTTAATCAAAACCTTAAGGATGAAAATGAAACATTAAAATCAATCAATGTCAGTCTGGCTGACACGACGAAGTGTAAGTCTAATAGCTCTTGTGAAGTTGATCAACTGAAACAAGATGTGACATACTTGACAGACTCTTTGTCAAAATTGGTTAGTAGCTCAAATAAATTAAACCTTATTTTAAGATATTCTAGATCACCACGTGATAAATACGGCATTGATTGTGATAAAGAGAAGCTAGATGCACCTCTGAATAAACCAAAGGTTCATACACAATATAAGGCTTTTAAAGTCCGTCCACATCACACTAAGTCAAAACCAAGCCCTTCCAATACTTACTACAAAGTATGTGGAAAAAGTGAGCATGTGTTATACATAACAACCATGCAAAGCACTCACGACCTATGATCACTAACAAGAAAGGACCCAAGTCAATTTGGGTACCTAAAGATAAGATAATCCCTGTTGCAGATCTGCTTAACAACAGGAAAGAAACAGAAGTCCTGGTACTTGGACAGTGGGTGCTCACGACACATGACAGGAGAAAGGTGTATGTTCCAAGACCTTAGACCCAAAGATGGTGCCTGGGTCACTTTTGGAGGAAACCCAAAAGGAAAGATCATTGGTATAGGCAAAATTGGTAAACATCATTTTCCCTCCATTGATAATGTTCTGCTAGTAAATGGTCTTAAACACAATCTGCTTAGCATTAGTCAATTGTGTGATAGTGAGTTTGCTGTTTCATTTGATAAGAATATATGTACTGTCAAGAAAGCTGATGGATCACTCCTATTCACTGCCTAGAGGCAAAACAATCTGTATAAGATTGACTTAGAGGACCTCTCAAATCAAAGTGTCTCATGTCTAGTGTCCATTGAGGATGAGCGATGGATTTGGCACTAAAGGTTGGGTCATGCAAGTTTGAGATTAATCTCAAAGCTGAAAAAGCATAACCTTGTAAGAGGTATACCAAACCTTAGTTTCAAATTTGATGCTCTCTGTGATGCATGTCAGAAGGGAAAACAAGTCAAAGGTTCATTTGAATCTAAGAATGTTGTTAGTACCAACAGACCACTAGAATTGATGCACCTTGATCTCTTTGGTCCAACAAGGACTGCCTCTGTCAGTGGTAAGAAATATGGTATTGTCATAGTAGATGACTACACTAGATGGATATGGGTTATGTTCCTTTCTCACAAGGATGAGTCATTCAAGGTCTTTTCTGTATTCTGCAAACGTGTACAGAATGAAAAGGCATGTATACAACTTCAATTAGAAGTGATAATGGGGGAGAATTTGTCAGTGAGCTATTCCATGAGTTTTGTGAAGAAGGTGGTATTCAACACAACTTCTAAATACCAAGAACATAACAGCAAAATAGTGTGGTAGAGAGAAAGAACAGATCTCTTCAAGAGATGGCTGGGACTGTGCTTAATGACAATTCTGTCCCTAAGCACTTCTGGGCTGAAGCTGTGAACACTGCCTGCTACATTCAGAATAAAATATACATTAGGCCTATCATGAATAAGACTCCTTATGAATTGTGGAAAGGTAGAAAACCCAACATTTCATACTTTCATCCTTTTGGATGTAAATGTTACATTTTGAATACAAAAGATCAACTTGGTAAGTTTGATGCTAAGGTAGATAATGGAATTCTACTAGGATTTTGAGTCCTCAAAAGGATTTAGAATCTATAATTCAAGAACCTTAATAGTAGAAGAGTCAATACATGTTAGATTTGATGACAAACAGTCTGACAAGAAATTATCAGAGCTATATGAGGTCTTTGCAGATTTGATCTCAATATTTCAGGAGACAAAACAGAAATAAAGACTGATGATCAAATAGACGAATCTCCTCAACAACAACCAGAAACATCCACTTCTCAACAAGAAATTCAAAGATCTTGGTACTTCAAGAACTATCATCCACAATATCAAATCATTGGAGATCCTAATGACAGACTGAGAACCAGATCAACTTTTAGAGAACAAGATGATTCGGCACTTGTCTCTGAATTGGAACCAAAGTCGGTAGATGAGGCTCTGCTGGACAATGATTGGATCTTGGCAATGCAAGAAGAACTGGACCAGTTTGAAAGAAGTGAGGTTTGGACTCTTATACCCCTACCTAAGGATAAATCAGTTATTGGAACAAAATGGGTGTACAGAAACAAGCTTGATGAAAATGGTAAGGTTGTAAGAAAGAAGGCTAGACTTGTTGCTCAAGGATATTCACAAGAAGAAGGTATAGACTACACTGAAACTTTTGCACCAGTTGCTAGGCTAGAAGCTATTAGAATTTTAATATCGTTTGCTGCACATCATAGCAGTATGCTTTTTCAAATGGATGTTAAAAGTTCCTTTTTAAATGGCTTTATTAATGAAGAAGTATATGTCATGCAACCTCCTGGCTTTGAAAGTACAAATCACCCCGAACATATTTATAAGCTTAAGAAAGCACTGTATGGACTTAAACAAGCTCCTAGAGCTTGGTACAATAGGTTGAGTTCGTTTCTAATGGAAATTGGTTTTAACAGAGAAAAGTAGACACATCTTTTTTTAGAAAATCTATTAAGTCAGATTTCATTATAGTTCAGATTTATGTTGATGATATCATTTTCGGTGCTACTGATGAATCTCTGTGCAATGAATTTTCAAAGTTAATGCAGAAAGAGCTTGAAACGAGCATGATGGGAGAACTCAAATTCTTCCTTGGACTTCAAGTTAAACAGTCTATGGAGGAGGTGTACATCCATCAAACTAAATACACAAAGGAATTACTCAAAAAGTTTAAAATGGATGACTGCAAACCTATGAACACTCCTATGCACCCCACAACCACACTGAATAAAGATGTTAAAGAGAAAAAGGTAGATCAGAAGGAATACAGAGGTATGATTGGATCCCTCTTATATCTAACTACTTCTAGGCCTGATATAATGTTTAGTGTATGCTTATATGCTAGATTTCAATCTGATCCTAGATAAACTCACTTATCAGAGATTAAGAGAATCTTTAGATATTTAAGAGGTACTACTAATCTTGGTCCGTGCTTTAAGAAAGATTAAGATTACAGATTAGTTGGTTTTTGTGATGCTAACTATCTTGGAGATAGAATTGAAATAAAAAGTACCGATGGAGGATGTCACTTCATTGGAGCTAACCTAGTGTCATGGTCAAGCAAAAGGCAAAGTACCATTGCTCTATCAACTCGACGAAGCGAATACATATCAGCCGCAAGTTGCTGCTCACAACTTCTATAGATCAAACACCAATTGGAGGACTACAATATATTTGTAAGTAGTATTCCACTTATGTGTGATAATACTGCTGCAATCAATTTATCTAAGAATCCAATATTGCATTCTAGAGCTAAGCATATAGAAATCAAACATCATTTTACTAGGGATTATGTGCAAAAAGGTGTGTTGGTGTTCAATTTGTAGATACTGACCACCAATGGGCAGATATCTTCACTAAACCTCTTGCTGAGGACAGATTTATCTTTATAAGAAAGCATTTAAATATGCTGTATGTGGATTGCGTTAGTATATTTGTTGTTAATTTGGTCGTCTATTGCATGTTTTCTCTACACGTCTACTAGTCATGGCGTCCAGAGAACATGGAGTCTACGTGTCCACTTCAGTTGGTGTGTCGCATTCACTACATATGTCTTTACGCGTCCACTCTTAGTCTTGTGTGGACTCGTCTATGCACACATTTATTGTTTGTATTAATTTGTCCCTGAACACATTTATTTAAAACTTTTTTTTTCTTTGCTGAGCCAGCTACCTCCATCAATCCCATCATAACTTTTTGTGGTCCCAATTTACCAACGCCGTTTTACACATAATGACATGTCTTGTCATTTTGTTTTTTTTGGAAACTGTTGTTTTTCAGAAACCTTTTAAAGTAACCTCTTTCCCTCTGAAAAACTTTTCACTTTTCTTCATCCCTGTCAACTTCTCTTTGAAACTTTCGAACTCTCCGTCTCCCTTGTACTTCCAAACCTTAACTAATCTTACTCAACAATGGCTTCAACCTCTGCTCTCGTGCCTGCTTTTGCAACTGACACTATGTCTATATTTGTGGAACATCACTTCAATTTTGGAATTCTACAAGAGTACAATCTGGATGTGAGTAAGTTCATTAACGCTGCTAGATGGGATGGAATATTTCTGTAAAAGGTCTCAGTGTATCCGGATTTGATAAGGGAATTCTGGAGAAGACCAAAGATTACTGAAACAGAAGTTGTTGGGTTTGTGCTGGGAAGAAAAGTAATAGTGTCCGAGAAAACCATCTCTGATGCGATTGCATGTGCTCAAGAGAGTTTGGTCTTCACGGAGAACTGGGAAGAAGACCTAGGTGGTTCAGATACAATTGTTGTTACCTAATGAGGCAAGACAGGGTAAGAACTCACTCTTGGAAATCCTCTGAGATGAAGGATCACATCAGGATTCTTCATCAAATCCTAAACAAGGTGGTGCTGTGATAATCCTCTAGCTCATCTAGTTTCCAGCTAGAAAAGGGGTAGATTTTGTGCCTAATCGGGTGAGTCAACCTCGCTAATCTCCCAAATTGGCCTTGTTTTGTTCCTAAGTTAGAATTTGATTTGTTTAATGCATTTTTAGTAGTTTTTAGTTTATTTTGAGTAGAATTACGCTTTTCATTTCCTTTTATTGTTTTAGGTTAAAAGTGAAGCTCTTAGAGTCAAGGAAAATGAAGGAAACAGTGGAAAAGCAATTCTGGAAGTTTCGCCTCGCGAGACAGGATCTCGCCTCGTGAGCCTGAAGACCAGCCTGAACAGCAACAGTCACCCTTTCTGTCTCGCCTCGCGAATCACCATCTCGCCTCGCGAGCCTGAAGGCCTGACTGTGCCAGAGATGTCACCCTTTCTGTCTCGCCTCGCGAATCATTGTCTCGCCTCCCGAGAAAACCAATCTCTGAAGATCTGATTCATAAGATTCGCCTCGCAAACCAGGTCTCGCCCGCTCGAAACCTCTATTTATAGGCTGTTTTAGGGTAGATTAGAGACCTTTTGTTCACCACTTGTTTTAGATCGTTTTTTGGAGACAAATCCTTATTCTCTGGAGCTGCGTCTCCCTATGTTCTTTTCCTATTTTACAATTATGATGAACTCCAATTGTTTGTGCGTTGTTACAAGCATGAGGAACTAATTCCCTTGTCTAAGGGATCAATGAAACCACCCATGACGGTGTAGTGTTCAATGTGATGTATGTTTCCCTCCTTTACCTCAATTCATGTTTTCCAATTCTGAATTTATTGCGTTGATCATAAGCATGCATGATTGACTAGTTAACGTGATGAGGCTTGATAGGTAATTCGCGTTTAGAACTTGAATTGGGATCACTGATTGAATATTGCACGAGAGTGAGTAGGAAATCAGTGCAACCTTATAGGGAACAAGATTTAATAGAGTTTGATGATTGGGTTATGAGACCGTAGCAAGTAATTAACTCGATCGTTGAATACGTCCTATTGAGCACGATAGTGTCATTAGGAGAATTTGGGGGTCCTGGTTGACATTGCAATTGAACTTAGGGAGGGGATCATCATCACTTGGGTGCTATGCATGATTGGGTAGGTGGATTTGTGACCTTAGATGTTTAATCCAGATTTTAATTCTTATCTTATCTTATCGCTACCTACTTTATCTCTAATTGATTTGTTGATTTAAATTGCTATCCTATTTCCTCTCTCTTCTTAAGCACTTGCTTTTACTTGGTCAAACGTATCGAATTTCTTGCAAATTAGTAGAATTGGTAGCCCAATCCCTGTATCCGACCTCGGTAATTAATTACCGTGTTTATTACTTACGACGACCCAGTACACTTGCCGGTGACTCAACAAGTTTTTGGCACCGTTGTCGGGGATTGGTACAATCAATTTTACTAATTTTTGGGAAGTTTGATTATTTGGTTAAGCTATTTTCATTTTTATTCTGTTATTTATTTACTATTATTTCTCTCTACTTCTTTGATTCCACTTGGTCTTGCCTAGTTTTTGTATGCGAGGTACCCTTTCACAAGAGGACTTGCTATTTGATTCGGAGATCACCAAGACCGAGAAGCGATTAAGGAAAGAAGCCAGAGAACGAAAGAGGCTTGAAGCAATTAATTTTCAGGGGATGGCCGAAGCAAACCCTCCTCCTCCTCACAAGCCTCTCTTCAAGTACAATCTACCCAATTTGGATGATTGTGCTTCTTCTATCGTGAGGGGCAACCTCAATACAGATTCCTTCAGAGTGGAAGGATGTGTCACAGCCCATATCCGTGAGAATCAATTTGATGGGAGTGGCAAACAAGACCCTCATAGACACATCACTCGCTTCCTTGAAGCTTGTGACTTGCAGAAGACAAGAGGAGTTTCTCAAGATGAATTTCGCTTGCGGCTATTCCCTCTCTCTCTTAGGGATACCGCTAGCGATTGGTTTGACAGCTTGGATCGCAACAGTATCACAACATGGGAGCAAATGGCATAAAAGATCCTCACTAAATATTTTCCTCCTCAAAGCGGCACAAGTAAGAGTAGCCGTCACATCTTTCAGGTAGACAGAAGATGAATCTTATAATGAAGCTTGGGAGAGGTATAATGTGCTCTTGAGAAGATGTCCTTTGGCCTTCTTTGACCCGGTCTCCAAGGTTCAACATTTCTTTAACGGGTTAAGGGGGCACTACCAGATGAATTGTGATGCCGCAGCGGGCGATTCTTTTTCTTATTTATCAGCTGAGGATGGATGGGCGTTATTGGAGAAGATGTCGAACAATGATTACAACCGTGGTAGGGAAACCTCAAGTGGAGTCAGTTCTGCAACAATAGAAGCCATTCTAGAGCAAAATAAACTATTGAAGATGCAAAATGTGGCATTGTCTGGGAACAAAAAGGTTAATGTGATACACGAAGGAATGCCTCCGGGTTGTGGTAATTGTAATGGAGATCATGACATTCAGAGTTGTCTGTTAAACTTCTCTCAAGAACATGTGGACTCATGCCACAATTTCTATGACAGCGTGCCCCAGAACAACTATCAGAGGAACATACAGTATGATTACAATCGAAATCAAAATAGGGGTTATATGAGGAGAGACCATCCGGGTTTCGCTTGGAGTAATGCTAGTGGTGGTCTAGCCGGGCAACAACAACCTCAACAGAATCAGAGGCCAAACTATGGAATCCATCAACGCAGCACTCAGCAGGCTCTTTCAGGGCATAATCAATTGCAAACAATAGATGATGGAAGGCAACCTTGGGAGTTGGCTATAGAAAAGACGAATGCGCCAATCGAGAAGTTGTCAATCAATACAAGCACAGCCATTGACAAGTTGGCAACTCATACAGGGTCGGCAATTCAGAATCTAGAGACGCATGTGGCTCAGCTCGCAAAGCAACTAAATGAGCGTCTCCCAGGCACTTTCCCAGGTGATACTGAGAACAACCCTAAGAACCAATGCAATGCCGTAGCAACTAGAAGCGGTAGGGTGTTCGGATATAACAGGGGTGCAACTAGTTCTCAGGAAGCTGAGGCCTCGGAACAACCACACGTTGAGGAAGAGCAACCTAAGAAAGAGGAGTTGGCAAGTGACAAGGCACCGGAGCAAGGGGGAAGGTTAAAACTTGTAGATGAAGAGTTCCAAAGAAAGAAGTGGGTTGAACCCAAAGACCTCCCGCCCTTCATGAAGGTACCATATCCTGAAAGATTAAAGAAGCCTCTACAAGATAAACAGTTCAATAAATTCCTTGATGTCTTCCGCAAACTTCAAATTAACATTCCATTTGCAGAAGCCTTGATACAAATGTCATCTTATGCCCGGTTTATGAAGGAGCTTCTCTCCAAGAAGCGGAAAATAGTGGATGAGGAAACAGTTGCTTTGACCGAGGAGTGTAGTGTCATTCTTCAAAGAAAACTACCTCCAAAGTTGAAGGATCCCGGTTCTTTTTCTATACCATGCACCATTGGGGAGATGACTCTAGGAAAGGCATTGTGTGATCTAGGGGCAAGCATCAACTTGATGCCCCTCTCTATGATGAAGAAGTTGGGGATCAAAGAAGCCAAAGATACACTGATGTCACTCCAACTAGCCGATCGTTCTATAAAATATCCTTATGGGGTGGTCGAAGATTTGTTAGTGAAGGTGGACAAGTTCATATTTCCGGCTGATTTTGTGGAGCTTGATATGGATGAAGACGCCGAGATCCCTCTCATATTGGGTAGTCCCTTCTTGGCCACTGGGCGTGCTTTGATAGATGTGCAACAAGGGAAACTCACCCTAAGGGTGCAAGATGAGAATGTAGTCTTCAATGTCTTTGAAGCAATGAAGCACCCCGCTGAGAGGTCGGATGTGTATCGAGTGGACATGGTGGACTCAACTGTCAAGGCAAAGGCCACTAGATAAGCCCATGGTTCTTCACTTGCACAAGTGTTGGTAGAATCCCATGATGATGATAGTGAGGAAGAAGACCCTTTGGGGGATGAGGACTATCTCGAGTGCTTAAAAAACATGGAAGCCTTATCGAGTCTCCCAAAGGATGAATGTACAAAGGAAAAGCTCAACAACGAAGGAATGGAAGAAGATAACAAAGCACCGGAGTTGAAGCAACTCCCAACCCACTTAAGGTATGCATTCTTGGGGGAGAAAGGACAACATCCGGTAATCATTAGCAATGCCTTGAAAAAGGATGAAGAAGAAAAGCTATTGAGAGTTCTTAGGGAACACAAATCCGTCATTGGGTGGAAGATTTGGGACCTAAAAGGTATAAGCCCTTCCCTATGCATGCATAAGATTTTGATGGAGGATGATTATAAGCCGGTGGTTCAACCACAAAGACGGTTAAATCCCATCATGAAAGAAGCTGTGCGTAAGGAAGTGATTAAACTTTTAGATGCCGGAATCATCTATCCAATATCGGATAGCAATTGGGTTAGTCCAATTCATGTGGTCCCAAAGAAAGGTGGCTTAACCGTGGTGGTCAATGAAAGCAATGAATTGATCCCAACAAGGACCATCACGGGGTGGAGAGTATGTATCGATTATAGAAGGCTAAATGAGGCAACAAGGAAAGATCACTTCCCTTTTCCCTTCATTGATCAAATGCTTGAAAGGTTAGCCGGATATGGGTACTATTGTTTCTTAGATGGTTACTCCGGCTATAATCAAATTGTGGTGGATCCTCAAGACCAAGAGAAGACGACCTTCACTTGTCCCTATGGAGTCTTTGCCTATAGGAGGATGCCCTTTGGATTGTGCAACGCTCCTGCTACTTTCCAAAGGTGCATGCTTTCTATTTTCTCGGACATGATGGAGAAATGCATTGAGGTGTTCATGGATGACTTCTCGGTCTTTGGGACCTCATATGACAATTGCTTGAAGAGCTTGACTTTGGTGCTTAAAAGGTGCCAAGAGACTAACCTTGTGCTCAATTGGGAGAAATGTCACTTAATGGTCAAGGAAGGTATAATCTTGGGGCACAAAATCTCCCAAAGGGGGATTGAGGTTGATAAATCCAAGATTGAGTTGATTGAGAAGCTTCCCCCACCAACCAATGTAAAGGGGGTGAGGATTTTCTTGGGTCATGCCGGGTTCTACCGGAGATTCATCAAGGACTTCTCCAAAATCGTAAAGCCGCTTTGTGACCTTCTTGCGAAGGATGTATCCTTTGAGTTTAATGCTTCTTGTTTAAATGCTTTCACTATTTTGAAAAATATGCTTGTCACTGCACCCATAATCACTGCACCTAATTGGAATTTACCATTTGAAATCATGTGTGATGCTAGTGATTATGCGGTGGGGGCTGTTTTGGGACAAAGGGTGGAAAAGTTAGCTCATGTCATTTATTACCCAAGTAAAGTTTTGAATGAGGCACAAGCTAATTATTCCACCACTGAAAAGGAACTACTTGCTGTGGTTTTTGCTTTAGATAAGTTTAGATCCTATATTGTGGGGTCTAAGATTGTTGTTTTCACCGATCATGCGGCCATAAAACACTTGATGACAAAACAAGAGGCCAAACCTAGATTAATTCAGTGGATTCTTCTTTTGCAGGAATTTGATCTAGAGATTAAGGACAGGAAGGGATCCGACAATGGTGTGGCAGACCACTTATCTAGGTTGGTCAATCCCGACACCGAGGAGGAATTGTTAGACATCAAGGAAGAATTTCCTGATGAAAAACTGTTTGAACTCATTGAAAATTTCTCTCCTTGGTTCGCGGACATGGCCAACTTCAAATCTTCAAATCTTCAAATGTGGTTCCGCAAGGTTGGACTACTCAACAAAGGAAGAAGTTCTTCTCGGATGCAAAGTATTATGTGTGGGAGGACCCCTATCTTTTCAAGCAATGCTCGGATGGGATCCTAAGAAGGTGCATTCCCCATGACCAAATCGGAAATGTGTTGTGGCATTGTCGTAGCTCGGATTATGGTGGGCATTATGGGGGAAAGAAGACCGCAGAAAAATCCTCCAAAGCGGGTTTTATTAGCCAACACTCTTCAAGGATGCCCACACCTTTGTTGAGAACTGTGATCGTTGCCAAAGGGTTGGCAACATCTCTAAGCGGCATGAACTCCCCTTGAATTGCATGATTGAAGTAGAGCTCTTTGATGTGTGGGGGATAGATTTCATGGGACCATTCCCACCATCTTTCTCCTATCAATACATTTTGGTGGAGGTGGACTACGTGTCAAAGTGGGTAGAAGCAATCCCAACAACTACGGATGATGCGCGGGTAGTCATGGAATTCCTAAGGCGCAATATCTTCTCGAGGTTTGGGGTCCCTAGAGTGTTGATTAGTGATGGGGAACCCCACTTTTACAACAATCAAATGCACAAGCTTCTTGAGAAGTATGGGGTCAAGCATAGGGTCTCTACTCCTTATCATCCCCAAACAAATGGGCAAGCGGAGGTATCCAACCGTGAGTTGAAGTGTATTCTTGAGAAAACCGTCAACTCCTCATGGAAGGATTGGTCTAAAAGGTTAGATGATGCTTTATGGGCTTATAGGACCGCCTTCAAGACTCCAATTGGAAGGTCTCCTTACAATTTGGTGTTTGGAAAGGCATGCCACTTGCCGGTGGAATTGGAGGAAAAGTCTTATTGGCAATTCGAGAACTCAACTTTGATTTGACGAAGGCCGGTGAAAAAAGGCTTTTGGACTTAAATGAGTTGTCCGAGATCCGCATGCAAGCATATGAAAATGCAAGAATATACAAAGAGCGGACTAAGGCATGGCATGACAAGCACATCTTGCCTAGGAGGTTTGAGCCCAGACAAATGGTACTTATTTATAATTCAAGGTTGAGACTCTTTCCTGGAAAGCTAAAATCAAGGTGGTCGGGACCATTCAAGGTCCTCCAAGTTTTTCCACACGGAGCAGTAGAATTAGAAGGGGCCTCTGGCAACTTCAAGGTAAATGGGCAAAGGCTAAAGCATTACCATGGGGAATCAATCCCAAATGGCAAGTAAGTTCTTCTTCTGGATTAACCCTTAGGGGTGACTTGAGTCAGGCTCGGGACGTTAAACAAGCGCTACTTGGGAGGCAACCCAAGCTAGATATCCTTTATTTTTTTAAGTTTCTGTCATTTTCTCCTTTGAAAGAAAAAAAAAACCAGATTCGCCCCGCGAATCCACAGTGGCCTCGCGAGACAGAAGCCCTGAATCTCAGAGGCTTGCTCACGCTTCTGTCTCGCGTCGCCAGAGCCACTTTCGCCTCGCGAATCTGGGCATCATCAGCTGTTGGAATTCCAGATTTGCCTCGCGCACTATTACTCGCCTCGCGATTCTGGAAAGTGTGAAGAACACTTTTTCCAGATTCGGCTCGCGAGTGATGCATCGCCTCGCGAATCTACAATTAGGGTTTTCAATTTGGGGGAAAATTTAAAATTCACGTCGCGAGGAGCCTCTCGCCTCGCGAAAGCTGAAAAGTTTATCAGCCCCGCGAGCGGATTGTGAAGCACTTTCGCGACCCTTCACTGTTCATTTCCTCTCTCGCGTGGGTTCAACTTCATTCCCACTCATTTCATTGCCTCACTCACTCTCACACTCTCACCCTCACGTATTCGCATTCCTTCATCTCTACAAGGTAAGTAACATCTCACTTGACTTCACTCTTCACTTGTTTATGCTTTGTGGAATTCAAACAGTCACGACCACACATTGTGCACTAACTGTCTGTTATAACTGGTAGTAGGGTAGACGCCGTGATCATGACCTTGTCTAGTCTAGGGAGTGTTACTGCTCGTTGTCATCTGATATGAGTAAAACGATGAATGTTGATCATGAAGGCTTAGAGTCCTTTAATATTCCACGAATGCAATTTGAAACTAACTGCCTAATGATTGATCTGAGTATTATGGTTAGTTGTGTTAGGAATATAGTTGGGATGCTGTCCAGGTATTTGTTGCATATTTGCATGTTAGTGGGACAGTGGGGTGAGCAATTGGGATGTTTAGCAGGATAGAATTACACTGAATTTGTGCCTCTGTTATACATATTATGCAATACTGATTTATGAACTGTACTGGGATTTTTCTGATTTTCAGGTTATGGCCCCGCCTAAGAACACCGCTGCCGAAAAGCAGCCGGTTAAGTGCAAGAAGCGCGCATCTGCTCAGGGGGACGACATAGAGTTGCCTTCAGGGTCGGGCGCCTCCTCTAGGGCCACCTCCTATTCTCCCAGGTTTCGCTCTCCTGATCACAGGAAGCATTGGGACCTGGTGGTGAGAAAGGAGATGGTCTTAGAGCGGCGTGTGTCCCTGGTAGGCAACAACTACGCCAGCGTCTCCGAGCAGATACGCAACCGAGGTTGGGAGGTATTGGCTGATCTTCCTCACCGGTATGATATCAAACTGGTGCAGGAATTTTACGCCAATGCTCTCAAACTCGAGGTTTCAGACCCAAGTCGTGTGATGGAGGTTCAGGGGGTCCCCATTACATTCACTGCATCGGATATTAACTCATGCTTGGGGATCCCCATCGGAGAGGAGGCTTACGAGTACGAGCAGCTCCCCGCGGTGCAGGTCCTAGCTCAGGCCATCGTCGACACCTGCTATGTCCAAGGAGCTGCCTGGGAGATGGGAACGTCGGGGAACCTCTTGAGGTTGAGGAGGCAAGAACTCACCCCGAATGCCAAAGTTTGGTCGGCGTTCTTACACGCCAACCTTCGAGTGAGCTCTCATGAGTCCACAGTCACCGCCGCCAGAGCCCATCTCCTCTACGGCATACTGACGGGCAGCACGATCAACGTCGGGGGAGTCATCGCCACAGATATCCAGATGAAGGTGAACTCCCGGGCGCTGAAGGAGAGCCTGGGGCATGGGCTGTTGATCACCGAGCTCATCCGCCGAGCGGGGGTGCCGGTGAGTACAGTGATGGAGAAGGTCCCGCGGCAGCCCATCGACCAGGAGTACATCCGGCGTTTTTGTTACTTAGCCCTGGCCCCACCTAGGAGGCCGCCACCCCTACCCACTCAGAGGCCACGATCAGCGGACATGGCTCTGCTCTTGCAGAACCAGCAGGCGATGAGGCGGGATCAGGAGGTGCTGCGGGAGTTCTTCCGGGAGATGTCATTGGCCCAGCAGGAGGGTCGGGTGCCCGTATACCCCTCCGAGGAGGAGCTGTCCCCTCGACTTGGGTGGCATGACTACCTTGGGGACCAGGGTGCTATGCCACAGGGAGGGTGTCCGAGGGACCAGAGGATGAGGAGGCACCGGAGGACCAGGGTGATCCGGTGGACGACATTGATTTTGATCAGTGATCCGGGCCCATGCATTACTTTATTTAGAGTTCTAGCTAGTAGTTTCAATATGGTTGTACACTGATAGCTAGCTAGAAACTCTGTCTACTGACCTTTTACTGACAAACTTGGATAGCTGTATATATTTACTTTTTTTTATGTTATTGCTTTAACTTTCGTGTTTGCTTGTGAATGGATCAACATGGAGAGCCCAGAATATCATGGGCCAACCAATTGGATGAGGATGAGGCCGAAACTAGCCGCGCTGTGAAGCGGGGTAGTAGAGAGATGAAAAGAGGCAAGGCAATCAACTGAAAGCATGGGGTCCGCTCGGACCCCCTTGAGATAAAAATTTCTTATCCTTTCTCTTTTTCTATTCCTTCTCTTTCTAATCTTATTAGTAATTTCACTTGTGAATGCATGTATAAAAAATGGATTAAATTGAGGAAACTCTCGAGTTGAATGCATGAACTAACCAAAAATAGAAATTCAATGAACCCCTCTCGATGCTTTGAATGTTGAAAAGCCCCTAGTGAAAATAAAGAGGTTGAACTTAGTTTGATTATTGTGAATGCATGATGTACAATAAGTTTGGGGTTGAAGGGGTGCATGCTCGGGAATTGTATCTCGGTCAAATAATTTGCAAAATAACCCGGTGAGGAATTTGAGCCTCCAACATTGTTTTAATTGTGTGAATCACTTTTAAGTTGCACCTTCTCGGATTTGCTTGAATCTGTGCATGGTTTGCATATTTATATGTTGCATCAAATGATCTAGACAATTTTTCTTTGAAATAACTACTTGGCCATAAATTGAACCAACCTTGATGAATGATCCCTAGTTAGCCACATTGAGCCTTGAAGCCTATTGTTCTTGATGACCTTACATTACAAGTCATTAACTCAGAAAAACCATGATTTTCCCCTATCCTAGGATTTAGGAGAGCATGGAATTTTAGCTTTGTGAGTGTTGTTGTGGAACTAAATTTGGGGTGGCTACAAGGTTCATGAATCATAGTTGAGAAAAAGAAAAGCAAAATTAAAGGCCAAAGGCTTGAAAAAAAAGGTGATGAAAAGTATTGAATATATGCCAAAAAGGGCAAAGTGAAAAAGTATAAAAAGGAAGAGGTTTGTAGCCACCCAACGCAAGGAATAGAATAATAATATGAGAGTAAATTCAATTGTTGCAATGCTAGTTTCATGCTCTCATTGATCCTAGGGACTAAGCCTCTATCCTTTGCATATCTTACCTTGAGCCAGGCCTCATTACAACCTATGAAAGACCTTTTGATGATGCACACATATTTTTGTGGGAACTTTGTTTAGATGAAAATCAAATCCATGGAAAGTGCTCTTGAATTGTGAAATAGAGTGAATGTTGCTAACATAGACAAATTGAGCGCAAGAGTGTTTACTAAATACCCTTAGAGAGGAAGGCAATTATTTGAATTTGGTGATATTCCTTTGCACACTACTGGATCCCTAGCTTAGTCGTATTGACTGCATTCATGACTGATCTCTCTTTGTTCACTTGATGAGTGGGGTAGCTATCATGAATAAGGGGAGGGGACATTGAATTTGCAAGATAGAAATTGTGAATAACTGCAGGAAGCTCGATTAACTCAGTTAAATCCATATGATTGTATTGTTTGTTTAACTTTCTTGGGGACAAACAAGGTTTAAGTTTGGTGTGTTTTGATAAGCCTCTGGCTCATCTAGTTTCCAGCTAGAAAAGGGGTGGATTTTGTGCCTAATCGGGCGAGTCAACCTCGCTAATCTCCCAAATTGGCCTTGTTTTGTTCCTAAGTTAGAATTTGATTCGTTTAATGCATTTTTAGTAGATTTTAGTTTATTTTGAGTAGAATTACGCTTTTCGTTTCCCTTTATTGTTTCAGGTTAAAAGTGAAGCTCTTAGAGTCAAGGAAAATGAAGGAAACAGTGGAAAAGCAATTCTGGAAGTTTCGCCTCGCGAGACGGGATCTCGCCTCGTGAGCCTGAAGACCAGCCTGAACAGCAACAGTCACCCTTTCTGTCTCGCCTCGCGAATCACCATCTCGCCTCGCGAGCCTGAAGGCCTGACTGTGCCAGAGATGTCACCCTTTCTGCCTCGCCTCATGAATCACCATCTCGCCTCGCGAGAAAACCAATCTCTGAAGATCTGATTCATGAGATTTGCCTCGTGAACAAGGTCTCGCCCCGCGAGCGGACGAGACCGAGAACCTCTATTTATAGGTTGTTTTAGGGCAGATTAGAGACCTTTTGTTCACCACTTGTTTTAGATCGTTTTTTGGAGACAAATCCTTATTATCTGGAGCTGCGTCTCCCTATGTTCTTTTCCTATTTTACAATTATGATGAACTCCAATTGTTTGTGCGTTGTTACAAGCATGAGGAAATAATTCCCTTGTCTAAGGGATCAATGAAACCACCCATGATGGTGTAGCGTTCAATGTGATGTATATTTCCCTCCTTTACCTCAATTCATGTTTTCCAATTCTGAATTTATTGCATTGATCATAAGCATGCATGATTGACTAGTTAACGTGATGAGGCTTGATAGGTAATTCGCGTTTAGAACTTGAATTGGGATCACTGATTGAATATTGCACGAGAGTGAGTAGGAGATCAGTGCAACCTTATAGGGAACAAGATTTAATAGAGTTTGATGATTGGGTTATGAGACCGTAGCAAGTAATTAACTCGATCGTTGAATACGTCCTATTGAGCATGATAGTGTCATTAGGAGAATTTGGGGGTCCTGGTTGACATTGCAATTGAATTTAGGGAGGGGATCATCATCACTTGGGTGCTATGCATGATTGGGTAGGTGGATTTGTGACCTTAGATGTTTAATCCAGATTTTAATTCTTATCTTATCTTATCGCTACCTACTTTATCTCTAATTGATTTGTTGATTTAAATTGCTATCCTATTTCCTCTCTCTTCTCAACCACTTGCTTTTACTTGGTCAAACGTATCGAATTTCTTGCAAATTAGTAGAATTGGTAGCCCAATCCCTGTGTCCGACCTCGGTAATTACTTACCGTGTTTATTACTTACGACGACCCGGTACACTTGCCGGTGACTCAACATGCTGCATAAGATTAGGTTTAAGGATAACTTATCAGCTCTTCACAAGTTTTGTCTTTGCCATCTGGCTCTTGAAACAAAGATCAACTTACCTTGGATCCTGTTTCACCGCTTCAAGGATGCCATTACCAACAAAGAATCTGCTTCTCACATCACCTTCACTCACCTTCTGTCAAAGATTTTCAAGCAGCAAGGCTTGTACGATGATCTGAGTGCAAAGCCTAAGGATGAACAAGAAAGACTCCTTCGTGAGAAAGGATTGCAAGCTGGTGATTTTGGCAGTGGCATGCAACTAAGCACATACAAGCAAGTGGTGTGGACCAAGCTTGAGGAGAAAATGAAGATTAAAGAAGAATCACTTGAGGCCAACGATGCCGCAATCCTTGGTCTAAAGAAAGGAACCAAGAGGAAGACAATAGCTGTCAGGAAGCCTAACCATAGAAGGTCTACTAGAGGCATTATGATTAATGAGCCTACAGCTGAGGCACCTCAACCTGATCCTCAACCCGCTCCTAATAGAGCAAAGAAGCTGGTTCTGCCTTCAGATGATGATGATGATGATGAAGATGACAATGTTCCTCTGGGAACAATCTTGAAGAAGAAGAAGAAAGCAAGTGAAACTGCTGTTGTGCCTACCAAGAAGAGGCAACCTGCAAGGAAAGCGAGGACCTTTGCAGCCTGAGGTAAACATCTCTGCTAAAATTCCTGTTAATTTAGCAGAAGATGCTCCTGTTGACAACACTGTGAATGATAGTGTCTCTGCTCCTAAAGGATTCTTTGATAATGTATATAGACTAACTCTACCCACACCCCAACCTTCACCACAAAGAACCCAAACTAACCAAACCACAACCCCATCCTCACCACAAAGCACCTCAAATCAACTGACCATACCACAACCTACACCTATCAAAACTATCTTTTCACCAATTATACCTAATTCTGACCCCTGGTTTCATCAAACTGATGGTGGAATTTGCCCAGGTGCCCCTTTTCCTAAACCTCTTAGACAACTCTTTCCATCCATTGTACCCTCATCCACTCTCTTTGCTAACAAATTTGAGAATTGGGCCAAGATCAAGAGAGATTGGAAAGGTTTGTTTCACACTCACCAACCTGACCCTGATATTGACCCTAACACTCCTCTCACCAGGTGGTACCCTCTTGCTGAATATGAATTTGAACCATATGAGGACTACCCTTGGACCAACAGATATCCAAACACTCAGCCTCCCAAAGGTCCCTTTCCTTCAGAAATGCACAACCATCATGGACCTCTTCTTACCCACTTACCCCTCAAACGGTTCCATAGAAGAAAAATTTACCGTCACCTCATAAAAACCCCTTCATTGATACTGATGGAGTAGAGAGACATATCATACCAGTATGGCAGACTGGCCCAAAAAGGAACAGGCTGCATACCCTACCTGAGAGGAGAGCCAGATCTTCTGAGCATGTTCCCATCATGATGGATCTCAACACAAAATGGATGAATTTCAAACACCCCAATATCTATGGAAGAGCCTCTGACTTCTTCCAAGATCAGTTTTTCTATGAGATACTGAAATGGGAGTTCAGTCATCTCCAAGTTGACAGAGCTGCACACTTTGTTCCATTCACCTGGCTTAGGCATCGAAAGAAAACCAACCTAGGAATTGCTCCTTACCCTGTCTGTCCAAGGCTTAGCATGATTGATCTTAATAAGGACAAAGACAGAAAGTGAAGAAGAAACAAAGGAGTCATGCCTGAAGCTCATTCTGCAATGTTGGAGTTATCTGAAGAAACATTTGATTACTCTATGCTTGAGTACTATCTGCACTTGGAAGCTGTTGGGAAAATAGAAGAAAGAATAGCTGATGACTTCTGAAAGTCTCACATAATCCACTGCACTAGGGAAGCCTCTTCTTCTAGCCTATCTCAAGAAGAAAAGCAGAAAATTCCCAAAGTCAGAGGAAAGTGTGGACTCTTTAAGTCCAGACATATGATCTACAAAGATTTGTGGGCACTCCCCATTACCAGCAAAGATGTGGAGGAAATCACTCTTATTCGTTGGGTAAAGGATGTCCCTGAACCAATTCTACAATATGCCATTGCTTCAGCTTCAACCTTAGCCTCTGAACATACAACAGAAGAGTTGATTGTAGAAGGCCCTGAGCTAAATGTTGAAATCTTTTCCAGACCTGCTTCTGAACCTTCAACTGTTTTAGTTGATGTTGTTGCTACTGTTGAGCCAATTCTAACAGAGCAGTCTAATGAGGTCTGTGCTTCTAAGCAAGGTGCTGAGTCTGCTAAGACATCATCTCAACCATTAGCTCTTGCTATGGTTCATCCACCAGCCCAAGCTCAAGACACTGTCTCAGACACTACTGAGAGCTCAAGAAAATTATCCTTGACACCAAATCTTGAGGACATCATTAGAAGAATTGTGGATGATAAGGTTGGTAAGATAGTTGCAGAGAAGACAGAACAGATGGCACAACAGATTGAAGAAAGGGTACAGAAGCAAGTTCAAGATACTTTGGCCCCTACAAATGCAATGGTGACTCAAATGCTGGCTTTATTGATGGATTTTCAGAAAAGCCAAAACCCAAATCAAAACCAACCCCCTCCACCACATCCTCCTACGTAAACCTTTTCTTTCCTTATCTTATCTGTTTTGCTGACTATGATGGTCCACTGATAAGCCTTTGGCTTATCTAGTTTTATAACTAGATGGACTGTGGTTTTTGTGCAAATTATTCGAGTTCAATCTCGTTTTCGCCCAAATTTGGCCTTGTTTTGTTCCTAAGTAGACTTTTACTCGTTCTAGGCATTTTTAGTAGTTTTTGGTCTATTTTGAATAGAATTACGCTTTTTGTTTCTTTTTATTGTTTCAGGTTAGAATTGAAGCTCCGAGAGTCAAGGAAAGTCAAGAAACAGTGGAAATTTCCATTCTGGAGAGACTCGCCTCGCGAAAGGATTCTCGCCTCGCGAACCTGAAGACCAGCTGAAGCAGCAACAGTCATACATTTTGTCTCGCGTCACGAGTAACCTGCTCGCCTCGCGAACCTGAAGACCTGACTGTGCCAGAGAAGTCATCCTTTCTGGTTCGCCTCGCCAATAACATTTCACCTCGCGATCATTCAAACTCAGGATGGAGCCAAAACTGAAATTCGCCACGCGAGAAGATTCTCGCCTCGCGAGAGACTGAAGACCCTGGAAGACAGAGACCATCACGGGCTAGCCGTGATGAAGGTCACGACCAGTGATGATTAAGGTTTGAAGACTCGCCCCGCGAACACACTCTCGCCTCGCGAGAATCCAAATTGAAAGCGTGCCAAAACTAATGTTCGTCTCGCAAAATATTGTTCGCCCCGCGAGCATCCGAGAACCAGAATCCCTATTTATAGGCTGTTTCAGATCAGATTTGGGAACTTTTGTTATCCACTTGTTTTAGATCAGTTTTTAGGACGAATCCTTGTTTCTGGAGCTGCGTCTCCCTTCTCTTTTCTTTTCTTATTTTATTATGGAGATTATTACCGATTGTTCGTTTGTCGTAACGGGCATGAGGAACTAATCCCCTCGTCTAGGGGATCGATGAAGCCACCCATGGCGGTATAGTGTTCATGTGATGTATGTTTTTCTCCCCTTTAATTCAATTCTTGTTTTCCAATTCTGATTTCATTGTGTCGATTATATGCATGCGTGATCGACTAGTTAAACGTGTTGAGGCTGATCGGTGATTCGCGTTTTAGAACTTGAATTGGGATCATCGATCGAATATTGTACGAGAGTGAGTAGGAGATCGGTGCAATCATATAGGGAACAAGAATTAATAGAGTTTGATGATTAGGATTAAGAGACCTAGTAAGTAATTAATCCAATCTTCGAATATGTCCTATTGAGCACGACAGTGGATTTAGGAGAATTTGGGGGTCTCGATTGACATTGTAATTGAACTGAGGGAGGAATACATCATCACTTGGGTACTATGCATGATTGGGTAGGTGGATTTGAGACCCTAGATATTTTAATTTCAGATTTTTAATACCTTAGTTTATTTGATTTGTTAATTGAATTGCAATCCCATTCTCCCTCTCAACCACTTTCCTCACTTAACCAAACGTATCTGATTTTCCGCGGATTAGTTGAATTGGTAGCCCAATCCCTGAGTTCGACCTCGGTAAATTCTTACCATGTTATTTTATTACTTGCGACGACCCGGTACACTTGCCGGTGACCCAACAAGTTTTTGGCGCCGTTGCCGGGGATTGGCACAACCAATTTTCCTAATTTTTAGGAAATTTGATTGATTGGTTAAGTTGATTTTAATTTTAATTTTTATTTTTCTATTATTTATTTATTATTTCTCTCTACTTCTTTGATTCCACTTAGTCTTGCCGTGTTTTTGTATGCGAGGTACCCTTTCACAAGAGGACCTGCTATTTGATTCGGAGATCACCAAGACCGAGAAGCGCTTAAGGAAGGAAGTCAGAGAAAGAAAAAGGCTTGAAGCGAGTAATCTTGAGAGGATGGCCGAAGAAAATCCTCCTCCTCCTCCTCCTCGTTACAAGCCTCTCTTCGAGTACAGTCTACCCAACTTGGGGGATTGTGATTCTTCCATCGTGAGAGGCAACCTCAATACAGACTCCTTCAGAGTGGAAGGATGTGTCACAGCCTATATCCGTGAGAATCAGTTTGATGGGAGTGGCAGACAAGACCCTCACAGGCACATCACCCACTTCCTTGAAGCTTGTGACTTGAAGAGGACAAGAGGTGTTTCCCAGGATGAATTTCGCTTGCGGCTATTCCCTCTCTCTCTTAGGGATGTCGCTCGCGATTGGTTTGACAGCTTGGATAGGAACAATATCACAACTTGGGAGCAAATGGCACAAAAGTTCCTAACTAAGTATTTTCCTCCTCAGAAAGCGGCACAAGCAAGAGTGGCCGTTACATCTTTCGCATGACAGAGGATGAAACTTTTAATGAAGCTTGGGAAAGGTACAACGTGCTCTTGAGAAGATGTCCTTCAGCTTTCTTTGACCCGGTCTCCAAGGTTCAACATTTCTTTAACGGGTTAAGGGGACGCTATCAGATGAATTGTGATGCCGCAGCTGGCGGTTCCTTTTCCTTTTTATCAGATGAGGATGGATGGGCATTATTAGAGAAGATGTCGTACAATGATTACAACCATGGTAGGGAGACCTCAAGTGGAGTCAGTTCTGCAACAATGGAAGCCATTCTAGAGCAAGTTAAATCGTTGAAGATGCAAGTTGCGACGTTGTCAGAGAACAAGAAGGTTAATGCGGTACACGAGGGAATGCCTCCGGGTTGTGATAATTGTAATGGAAATCATGACACTCAGAGCTGTCCGTTCAACTTCTCTCGAGAACATGTAGATGTTGTGACTCCGGCAAGTGTACCGGGTCGTCGCAAGTAATAAAAATAACACGGTAAGTAATTACCGAGGTCGAACTCAGGGATTGGGCTACCAATTCGACTAATCCGCGGGAAATCAGATATGTTCGGTCAAGTTACAGAAGAGTTGTTGAGAGAGAGAAGATTAATATCGAAATTCAATTAACAAGTCTAAATAAACTAATTAACTAAAAATCAGAAATTAAAATGTCCAAGGTCACAAATCCACCTACCCAATATGTATTCCCAAGTGATGATGAATTCCTCCCTAAGTTCAATTACAATGTCAACCGGGACCCCTAAATTCTCCTAAATCCACTCTCGTGCTCATTAGGACGTATTCGACGATTGGATTAATTACTTGTTCGGTCTCATAACCCTAATCTCGAATTCTATTAAACCTTGTTCCCTACGTGGTTGCACTAATCAAATAAATCCACGGTCGTGCTCATTATTCGATTAATGATTCCAATTCAAGTTCTAAAACCCGGTACACTCCGGCAAGTGTACCGGGTCGTCGCAAGTAATAAAATAACACGGTAAGTAATTACCGAGGTCGAACTCAGGGATTGGGCTACCAATTCGACTAATTCGCGAGAAGTTCGATAAGTTTGGTCAAGTCGCAGAAAAGTTGTTGAGAGAGAGATTAAGGTCGCAATTAAAATAAGAAATCAACTAAAGCAAAGGTATTAAAATCTAAAATTAAAAATATCTAGGGTTTCAAATCCACCTACCCAATCATGCATAGTACCCAAGTGATGATGCATTCCTCCCTAGGTTCAATTACAATGTCAACCGGGACCCCCAATTTCTCCTAAATTCACGGTCGTGCTCAATAGGACGTATTCAACGATTAGGATTAATTACTTGTTCGGTCTCATAATCCTAACCCTCGAATTCTATTAAATCTTGTTCCCTATAAGGTTGCACTAATCGCCTAAATTCACGGTCGTGCTCATTATTCGATTAGTGATTCCAATACAAGTTCTAAAACGTGAATCACCGATCCGTCTCAACACGTTAACTAGTTAATCATGCAACACATATGATCAACACAATCAATTCAGAATTGGAAAACATTTATTGAGAAAAGGGGAGAAACACATACATCATATGAACACTACACAGCCATGGGTGGCTTCATCGATCCCCTAGACGAGGGGATTAGTTCCTCATGCCCGTGACAACCAACGAACAATCGGCAACAATATCCATAATAAAATAAAAGAAGAAAAGAAGGAGACGCAGCTCCAAAGAGTAACAAGGATTCGCCTAAACGCTACTCTAAACAGTGGAAAACTACTAGGATTCGCGGCCCTCTAAAATCCCTACAGCCTCCTCCAGTTCGATCCTCTTTATTCTGATCTGCAACAGCCTTTAAATAGGATTACTGATCTGCGCTCGTTCGCAAGGCGAGCAGCCTTTCGCGAGGCGAGAATTAAAATTGGCGCGCTTTCAATTTGAACTCTCGCGAGGCGAAAGTGCGTTTGCGGGGCGAGTCTTCATTTCTAGGCTGTGACCTTCATCACGGCTTGGCCGTGATGGTCTCTGTCTTGCAGGTTTTCATGATCTCGCGAGGCGAGTCACCTCTCGCGTTGCGAGACTGAAGTGATGACTTTTGCTGCTTTGTTGACTTTCAGGCTCGCGGGGCGAGTGTCTCCAGACTTGCAATTTCCACTGCTTTTCGACTTTCCTTGACTCCCGGAGCTTCACTTATTTAACCTGAAACAACAAAAGCACCCACAAGCGTAATTCTATTCAAAATAACCTAAAAACTACACAAAAGACGCAAAACGAGTCAAAGTCCAACTCAGGAACAAAACAAGGCAAATTTGGGCGAAAACGAGAGTGAACTCGAATAAATTGGCACATAAACCCTAATTCATCTAGTCATAAAACTAGATAAGCAAGAGGCTTATCAGTAGACTCATGCCACAATTTTTATGACAGTGTGCCCCAGAACAACTATCAGAGGAACAGACAGAATGACTACAGTCAGAATCAGAATAGGGGGTATATGAGGAGAGACCATCCGGGTTTCGCTTGGAGTGATGCTAATGGTGGTCTAGCCGGTCAACAACCTCCTCAACAGAATTGGCAACAACCTCCACAGGGTCTGAGGCCAAACATTGGAATCCAACAGCGCAATACTCAGCAGGCTTTTCAGGGGCCTAATCAGTTGCAAATAACAGATGGTGGAAGGCAGCCTTGGGAATTGGCTTTTGAGAAGATGAATGCGGCAATGGAAAAGATGGTAATCAACAGAGAAGGTGAATACGAAAGTTGACAAGTTGACAACGCATACAGGGGCGACAATGCACAATCTAGAGATGCAGATAGCTCAGCTAGCAAAGCAACTGAATGAGCATCCCCCAGGCACTTTCCCAGGTGATACCGAGAATAATCCTAAGAACCATTGCAATGCCATAACAATCAGGAGTGGTAAAGTGTTGGGATCTAACAGGGGTGCTATCAGTTCTCAGGAAGACAAGGCCCCGGAACAACCACATGTTGAGGAAGAGCAACCTGAGAAAGAGAAGTTGGCAAATGACAAGGCACCAGAGCAAGGGGGTAGGCTGAAGCTTGTGGATGAAGAGTTCCGAAATAAGAAGTGGGTTGAACCCCAAGACCTCCCGCCCTACATGAAGGTACCGTATCCTGAAAGATTGAAGAAGCCTCAACAGGATAAGCAGTTCAACAAATTCCTTGATGTCTTCCGCAAACTTCAGATTAACATTCCATTTGCGGAAGCCTTGGAACAGATGCCATCATATGCCCGGTTTATGAAGGAGCTTCTCACCAAGAAGCGGAGAATAGTGGATGAGGAAACGGTTTCTTTGAACGAGGAGTGTAGTGCCATTCTTCAAAGAAAACTACCTCCAAAGTTGAAGGATCCCGGTTCTTTTTCGATACCATGCACCATTGGGGGGATGACTCTAGGGAAGGCATTGTGTGATCTAGGGGCAAGCATCAACTTGATGCCCCTCTCTATGATGAAGAGGTTGGGGATCAAAGAATTCAAGGATACACGGATGTCGCTCCAACTAGCCGATCGCTCTATAAAATATCCTTATGGGGTGGTCGAAGACTTGTTAGTAAAAGTGGACAAGCTCATATTTCCGACGGACTTTGTAGTGCTTGATATGGATGAAGACGCCGAGATCCCTCTCATATTGGGTAGGCCCTTCTTGGCCACTGGGGGTGCCTTGATATATGTGCGGCAAGGGAAACTCACTTTAAGGGTGCAAGATGATGAGGTAGTCTTCAATCTCTTTGAAGCAATGAAGCACCCTGCAGAGAGGTCGGAAGTGTATCGAGTGGATATGGTGAATCCAACTGTCAAGGAAAAGGCAACTAGAGAAGCCCATGGTTCGTCACTTGCTCAAGTGTTGGTAAAATCCCATGATGATGATAGTGAGAAAAAAGACCCTTTGGGGGATGAGGTCTATCTCGAGTGGTTGAAAGACATGGAAGCCTTACCGAGTTCCCCAAGGGATGAATGTGCAAGGGAAGAGCGCAACAACAAGGGCATGGAAAAAGAGGATAAAGCACCGAAGTTGAAAGGTGGCACACCCGTGGTGGTCAATGAAAACAACCAGTTGATCCCAAAAGGGACCATCACGGAGTGGAGAGTATGTGCCAATTATAGAGGGCTTTTGGATTTAAATGAGTTGTCCGGGATCCGCAAGTAAGCAAACCACAAAAAGCGGACTAAGGAAAGGCAGGACACACACATCTTGCCTAGGGAGCTTGAGCCCGGGCAAGCGGTACTTCTTGACAACTCAAGGTTGAAACTCTTTCCGGGAAAGCTAAGATCGCGGTGGCCGGGACCATTCAAGGTCCTCCAAGTTTGCCCTCACGGAACAGTAGAGTTAGAAGGGGCCTCTGGTAACTTCAAGGCGAATGGGAAAATGATAAGGCATTACCATGGGGAATCAGTCCCAAATTACAAGCAGTTTCTTCCTCCGGATTAACCCTCTGGGGTGACTTGAGTTAGGCTCGGGACGTTAAACAAGCGCTACTTGGGAGGCAACCCAAGCTAGGTATCCTTTGGTTTTAGTTCTGTCATTTTCATTTATATTATTAAAAAAAAACACACAAAAAGCTTGATTCGCCACGCGAATACACAGTGGCCGCGCGAGACATAAGCCCTGAATCTCAGAGGCTTGCTCACTTTTCTATCTCGCGCCGCGAGGTATACTGTCGCCTCGCGATTCTGGGCATCATCATCTGTTGGAATTCCATATTCGCCTCGCAAGATACTACTCGCCTCGCTATTCTGGAAAGTGTGAATAACAATTTTCCAGATTCGCCTCGCGAATTGTCTCTCACCTCGCGAATATGCACTTAAGGTTTTAATTTGCAGGAGTTCTTCCAGGATGCTATGCAACAGAAGGGAGCCCATGATACCAATTGGATGAGGAGGAAACCATGGAAACTTGATCAGGGAGCACCCTCTCCTCTCCTCACTTTTGTTTTGTTCTTGTTGTTGTTGTTGTTTTTGTTTTTGTTTTTGTTTTTGTTGTCACTCTTGAATAATTTGAGAAGATCAAGAGTATGTGTATGAATGTGTGTCGGCAAGCTTGTTGGATTTTAATTAAATTGAGCATAGATTGATTGCATGAATTATTTTGACCATTGATGATTTCCCCCTAGGTTCTGAAAATAGAAAATTGATCCCCGTGTGAAAAATTAAAAATTGAACTTTGAGAATTTTATTGTGATTACTTGATTTATGATAAGTTTGGGGTGAGGGGGTGCACACACTAGGAATTGTATCTCGGTCAAACAATTTTCAAAATATCCAGGTGAGGATTTGAGCCTCCAACTTTGTTTTTGATTGTGTGAATCACTTTTAAGTTGCACTTTCCCGAATTTGCTTGAATCTCTTCATGGTTTGCATGTTTATGTGTTGCATCAAATGATTTAGGCAATTTTCTTTGAATAACTACTTGGACTAAAAAGAACCATCCCTAATGCATGTTCCCTAGTTAGCCACATTGAGCCTAATTGACCTATTGTTTCTTGATGACCCTATATTACAAGCCAAAATCTGAAAAAACCATGTTAACCCAATCTTAGGATTAGGAGAGCATGGAAGCGTAGCAAGAGAATGGTTGTGAGGAACTAAGTTTGGGGTGGCTACAAGGTGATGTGTCATATTGGGGGTGAGAAAAAGAAAAAAAAAATAAAGGTTGATAAAAAAAAAAAATTTGCCAAAAGAAAAGGGGCAAAACAGAAAAATAGCAAGGAAAAGGCTGTAGTCACCCGAGGCAAAAATAAAAATGTAAAAAGGAATTTGAGTGGAAAATGTGTCTAATGCTCATGCTCTCTTAGTTCCTAGGGACTTAAGCCTAGTATCCTTGAATATCCTACCCTCAGCCAAGCCCCATTACAACCTTTATAAGACCTTCTGATGTTGCATGCATGTTTTCGTGGGAACTATTTTTGAGATGAAAATCAAATTCATGGGAAGTGCTCTTGATATGTGAAATTGAGGGAAAAGTTGATAGCCTAGACGAAATTGAGCGAATGAGTGAAATTTTACATACCCTTGTGAGGAAGGCAATTGTTTGAAATTGGTGATCTTCCTTTTGTGTGTGACCCTGATCCTCAACTTAGATTAATGATTGCATGAATGATGAAGTTCTCAATTGTTTACAGTAAATGAATGTGGGGATTACGTTAATGTAGGGGGGAAATCATTGGAGAAAAACTGTTTTGATTGCATGAAATTTGTGCGAAATCGATTGATTCCTTTAGGCTTGCCAAGTCTTGAGTCGTTTTTGAGTTTTAGCTTTCTTGGGGACAAGCAAGGTTTAAGTTTGGGGTGTTTTGATAAGCCTTTGGCTTATCTAGTTTTATAACTAGATGGACTGTGGTTTTTGTGCAAATTATTCGAGTTCAATCTCGTTTTCGCCCAAATTTGGCCTTGTTTTGTTCCTAAGTAGACTTTTACTCGTTCTAGGCATTTTTAGTAGTTTTTGGTCTATTTTGAATAGAATTACGCTTTTTGTTTCTTTTTATTGTTTCAGGTTAGAAGTGAAGCTCCGAGAGTCAAGGAAAGTCAAGAAACAGTGGAAATTTCCATTCTGGAGAGACTCGCCTCGCGAAAGGATTCTCGCCTCGCGAACCTGAAGACCAGCTGAAGCAGCAACAGTCATACATTTTGTCTCGCGTCACGAGTAACCTGCTCGCCTCGCGAACCTGAAGACCTGACTGTGCCAGAGAAGTCATCCTTTCTGGTTCGCCTCGCCAATAACATTTCGCCTCGCGATCATTCAAACTCAGGATGGAGCCAAAACTGAAATTCGCCACGCGAGAAGATTCTCGCCTCGCGAGAGACTGAAGACCCTGGAAGACAGAGACCATCACGGGCTAGCCGTGATGAAGGTCACGGCTGTGACAGATTAAGGTTTGAAGACTCGCCCCGCGAACACACTCTCGCCTCGCGAGAATCCAAATTGAAAGCGTGCCAAAACTAATGTTCGTCTCGCAAAATATTGTTCGCCCCGCGAGCATCCGAGAACCAGAATCCCTATTTATAGGCTGTTTCAGATCAGATTTGGGAACTTTTGTTATCCACTTGTTTTAGATCAGTTTTTAGGACGAATCCTTGTTTCTGGAGCTGCGTCTCCCTTCTCTTTTCTTTTCTTATTTTATTATGGAGATTATTACCGATTGTTCGTTTGTCGTAACGGGCATGAGGAACTAATCCCCTCGTCTAGGGGATCGATGAAGCCACCCATGGCGGTATAGTGTTCATGTGATGTATGTTTTTCTCCCCTTTAATTCAATTCTTGTTTTCCAATTCTGATTTCATTGTGTCGATTATATGCATGCGTGATCGACTAGTTAAACGTGTTGAGGCTGATCGGTGATTCGCGTTTTAGAACTTGAATTGGGATCATCGATCGAATATTGTACGAGAGTGAGTAGGAGATCGGTGCAATCATATAGGGAACAAGAATTAATAGAGTTTGATGATTAGGATTAAGAGACCTAGTAAGTAATTAATCCAATCTTCTAATATGTCCTATTGAGCACGACAGTGGATTTAGGAGAATTTGGGGGTCCCGATTGACATTGTAATTGAACTGAGGGAGGAATACATCATCACTTGGGTACTATGCATGATTGGGTAGGTGGATTTGAGACCCTAGATATTTTAATTTCAGATTTTTAATACCTTAGTTTATTTGATTTGTTAATTGAATTGCAATCCCATTCTCCCTCTCAACCACTTTCCTCACTTAACCAAACGTATCTGATTTCCCGCGGATTAGTTGAATTGGTAGCCCAATCCCTGAGTTCGACCTCGGTAAATTCTTACCGTGTTATTTTATTACTTGCGACGACCCGGTACACTTGCCGGTGACCCAACATCCACTCCTTTTACCTTTTTGTCTGATGACAAAAAAGTGGGAGAAAGGAAAGATTAAATTTATACAATTTATTCATAGTTTTTTTTTTGAAAAGGTACATATTATATTTGTCTGCATATGCATAAGTTTAAACTATTCATCTTGATGATACATTGCCTTGACTTCTTATGCCTAAATTTTATCTAAAGTAAATTATGCTCTGATACTGCTTTGAACTGTTTATTCACAAATGTTTGATAAGCTACTATCTTGGTCTGATAACTTATATTATCTTGCAATAAGACTTGGTTTTATATGCCTTAACTGCTTTGACCTGTTGAATGATATGTCTTAGGGGGAGCTTTGCAAGCTCTCTTAGACTTTGCTACTTAAATTTAATCAGTTTTTGTCATCATCAAAAAGGGGAGATTGTTGGAACCAAAGTGGTTCTGGTTTATTTAATCTCTTGGTTTTGATGTTAACAAAAGGATTAAATTTGCTTGGCAAAGTGTTAGTTGAGATCTAACAAGTGATTTCAGTTTATGCAGGAATATCCAAAATAATATAAGGTATACAATGCTTGGACTCTTGCAAAGAGTTATCCATCCAAAGGTTATTTAAAATTTTTATATTTTAATCATTAAGTAGACGACTAACTATATCTTTGTAGACGTCCATAGTAGCCACGTCAGCAGACGAGTGCTCTCCTTAAAACTCCAGTAGACATCCATAGTGCCTAACTAAAATTCAGTAGACATCCATAGTGCCACGTCATTGGACAGAGTTTCTCTAAAGACTTAGCAAGTCCACATTGAATTTGAGTTTCTCTCCTTTACTACCTTGAATATGATTTAATGCAATTTGGACCACATTGAATTTATTTCAAATGATTGATATTTATTTCAATGAAATATATGTTCTTTATATTTGTTTTATCTCGTTAATGCCTTGTTCTTTTGTGAGAAACTTTATAGTACTATCAAAGAAATACAAAAAGTAAATAGTACAATTTGAATTGCAAAACGATTTGTACGATGACAACTTTATTGCTGGACAAAATCTGGGTTATACATAAAGAAGGAAAGAAAGTTTTTAAGGTACGATTGCTCAGAACAGTGAGCCTCCATTTTGTGCTTTTCTGATAACCAATGATTCTTTTCAACACGGTCAAAATCAAGCCATCAGCCTCAACGGATATCATGCATTTAATGCTATCTCTAAACGGGATGATTAAAAATAACCGTTGAAAATTTGCAAGAGAAGTTGAAGACCACTATATATAGAAGGTCTCAAGCACTGAAGAATAACTTTTTCCATTTGAACATTTGCAAGATATTCAAAGCTTATATTCCCTTTGTAAAGCAAAAGTCTGTAATTCTTAAGGTTGAATATTTGTAAAAATATTCATTAGATCTTAAACCTTCATACTCTCACATATAGTGAGTTAGAAAGATCTTAGAAAAATCTATGATTGAATTAGAACCAGAAGTGACTTGGCAAGAAAGCAATACTTGTAGCCTGGAGAGGTGTAGAATACTTGTTGTAGAAATTGTTTGGAAATAGTAGAGAAAATCCATCAAGTAGAAGGGACTGGACGTAGCTCTTGGTTAGAAGAGAGTGAACCAGGATAAAATACCTGAGTGAATTTTCTATCCCTTATCTTTTACAGTTTTATTTTTTTATACTAACTGTGGGATTTGATTTTGGTTTTGTTAATCTTTTAAAAGGATTTATTGTGTGCTTAAACTTTTTATCTTCTGCTTGTGAAAAGGTTTCTCAGAAGGGGTTTTTTGGGAAAATAATTAACAAACACAATTCAACCCCCCTTCTTGTGTTTGCCCGTGCCAACTTCAATTAATACTACCTCTGCTTTAGCTCTTTTTATTTCTTTTAATTTCTGTCTTTCCAAGACTTTCTCGAGCTGGTATTGACTTCTTAGTAATTCTGTTGTGCCACGCTCCATTCTTTGGATAAAATATCTGCAAGAACATTCTTTTCTCCTTTAATATGAGAAATTGAATAATTATATTCAGATAACTTCATTTGTCATCGGATTAATCTTCCTTGCTTATAAGTTCCTTTATGATTAATATTTTTAAAACCTGAAACATAAGTATAATCAGTTCGAATAATAAATTCTTTATCTAGTACATAGATCCTATGTTTTTCCAACATTCGGATTAGTGCTAGAGTTTCTTTTTCATGTGTTGGATAATTAATTTCGTTATCTGAAAAAGTTCCAGATGCGTATCGGCATAGTAATTCTTTCTTTTGCCCTGGAGGCTTTGCTTTCATAACTCCTCCCCAACATTTATTAGATGCATCGGTTTCGATAATAATTAGATCGTCATTTGATGGATGATATAGTTCAGGAAGATCCTAGCAAATTATTTTCATTTTTTCAATAATTGCTTCATCTTCATTGGTCCACGACCATAAAGCAGCATTCTTTAATTTTTGTTGAAGTACCCTCCTTTCTGCTGCAAGACTCTTTATAAAACCTTCAATGGAAATAGATGTTAGTAATCCAAGAAACCTTTGTAATTCTTTTTTAACCTTTAATTTTGTTGGAAAATTTCGTAATTTTTCTGACACATGTTTTTGCATTACTATTTTTCCTTTGTCAATCTCTAATCCTAAATAATTAATTTTATTTTGAGCTAATATAATTTTTTTCTTGCTTAAAACTACTCCAAGCTCTAAACATCTATTAAGCACAGATGCTACTTTGTTAAAATGATCATCTAAGTTTTTATTAGTAAAGACCAAGATATCATCAATATATATAAGACATAAATCTTTAAATTCTTTAAGTATAGAATCAATTCTTCGTTGAAAGATTCCTGGTGACTGCTTCATTCCCATTGGAAGTACATTTCATTCATATTGACCTTGAGGACAACTAAATGATGTTAGTGCTTTAGATTCTTCAGATAATCTAATTTGATAAAATCCTGATTTGCAAAACAAAAGTACTAAATCAATTCATATTTTTAATTCGTTCAATAATTAAATATTTTCTTGGAAGAAAATAAGCATCACCTTCCATTGCATCATTTATTTGTTTATAATTAATCACCATTCTTCTTTTACCTCTTTTTATTTCATTGTGATTTTCTACATAAAAGTGTTGAGTGCTTACTTTTTGATGGCCTAATTAATCCTTTTTTACACATTTCTTCAATGTCTTTTGCAAATTCATCTCTATCTTGCTTTGTGTAAATCATAGGTTTACATTTTACCTCCTTTGTTGGATCTTTTAATTTTAATATGGTTAATTCAGTATTTTTATTATTAATTTTTGGATCTAAATGATTTTCACTACATACTTTTTCTAAACGTTCTTCTATATGAGCTGGAATTCTCCTATTTGGTTCTAAAATTATTAATATATGACGAATTTTTATACATATTTCTCTAACTAACTCACCACGTTTCAGCTTACTAAACTCTGATTGTTTAGAATAAATACATTCAAAAAATGAATAATTGGGATATTGAATATTTCTCTATGTTGTTTTTGATAAATATATGATGCCTTTAATGATATATAATCTAGATACTGACAAAATGGTGCGTATAATCGTAAGAAATTATTTCCTATAATCATATATAGGCTTGCATCTTGATGATATAATGTAGGTACTGTAAATAATTTTCCTTGAATTATTAAAGTAATTTGTTTTGCTACCCAAAACAATGGATGTATAGATCCATCTGCGATTTGTATTTTTATTGGATTTTCTAATTTTTCCCATTTATCAAACAATGCTTTTGTTGCTAAATAGATGCTTGCTCCAGTATCTATATAAGCTTCGGTTTCTGTTACTTTTTTCTACTATTATTTTTATATAGGTATTATTTGGATTCAGTTTCTTCTGAAGATAACTCATCTTCTAGATATTCATATATACTTCTGCCAGTATTAGTTAATTCTTCTTCTAATGGTACAAATTGATATATTTGATATACTTGCTTTATTAATTTTGATTTTTCTTTAAAATATTTTTCTTTTCTTTGGGGACATTCATTGGCATAATGACCTTTAACATTGCACGTCCAACATACGCAGTTCTTTTTTCCCTTTGAACAACATTTTTGTGGTGTTGATTTTCTTTTTCTAAAATATTTTTTCTTATTATTTTTATAATACGTTTTCCTTTTTGGATATGTTCTTTTTAATTTTGGTTTTTTATAATATTTTCTTTTTCTTGCTGGCTTATCACAGCCATAATTTCCTGGTTTTTCCATTTCTGGAATATCACAACAGATTGTATTACTTCCTCTATTTAATTGTCTTATTGTTTCTCTAGTTAAACATTATTCTCTTAATTCTTGATATGGGATTTGAATAATTCCTCCTAAGGTGTTAGCCGTTTCATCTTGCCTAGATTCCCACAATCTCTTTATTTTAGAATTAAGGGAATATGGTAATTTATCTATAAAAATAAACTTATATATTTCTTTTGTTCTAATTGATAATAATATTTTTGGCATTCACAAATGAAGCTTTCTTGTTTTCTCTTGTTGTTCAAACATATTATATCCTATAAATTATTTATAAATTAAAGTGATAACTAATTTGGTAAAATCTTGATTATTATTAACTAATCGGGTATGTTGCTGCCAAGTAACATTTCAAATACTATGTAAAAATCTTTGTATATTTCCTGCTGTTTTAAATAATAAAAAGTTTTTTACATTCATCATATTTAGCTTATTAAATATTTCATCAGTTGCTATTAATAGTATTATTTCATTATTCCATTGTAATAATATTTCTTCTTTATTTCTTGTACAATCAATATTTAATATATTTCCTGATCTTGTCGATTCATAATGGGGTTTAAATTCTTCCTGAATTTTTGTCTATTTATTATTTTTTCTTACATATCATTTATTATATATAGTTTATTCTTCATATTTATCACATGCTCCATCAGGAGTGTATTTATATTCTTCCCATTTTCTTTTGGGTTTTGTTCCACTATATTCTCTTTTTTCCATATGTATATTTTATTCAGATTGTGAGGACGAACTATAATTTAAAACCATTTCTTCATTTTCTTTAGTTATTTGTTCTATCAGATCTATTTTTTGCACATGGTCATGTTCTTCTTCAAATATTTGTAATTGTTCCAATAATTGTTGAATATCTTCTAGATCATTTGATTATTTTACTGTTTCCATATATTCATCTTTAATCATCTCCATGAAGTTACTGGTAGGGATAATTTGATGGTTCTAAACTTGTTTCTTGATTTACTATTATTATTTCTAATTCTCTTGATTTTAGTAATTTTTTTAATTCTTTTATTGTTATGAATTTATTCTTTTCTTCATCTTCTAAAAGTTTTTCTAATTGTTCAAGAACTTTTCTAATTTTTTATATCTTTATTTTCATCTATTTCCCTACCTTTACTTATATTATTTAGTGTATCTCTTATATTATTTATTTCACTTTGTCCTTTTTGTATTCTGTTATAGGTGTAATTTGAAATTTTATTAGATTTTCTATTAGTTGGATAATATTTTTATTGATTTCTTCCATTATTTTTTCTATTCCTTCGAATTTTATTGACATTTCTTCAGATAGATCCATTATTTTAATATTTTAAAATCTCAACTGTACCAAAACCTTTCAAATTAGGGAGGGTATGATAGAATTTCCTAAAAATTATACCCACTCAAATTCCAAAAGCCACTCCATCGAAGAAGAAATTTATCAGACAAAGGCAGTTTAATATTATATAACTATATAGTGGAAAATTTAATCTAGATATTGTTTTATACTGGAACTAAACCAAGGATCTGAATTATTTGACTAGATAACGCAAGAAACTTGAATCATCATATGAAATGAATATTGATAATTACTAGACTATATAAGTGAAATACTACTCAAAATAAACTAAAGACAGAGAAAAGGATATGAATGTATCATAACATTGCTCACTACGACCAATTTCACCAACGTCGATCTTCTCCTATCTCTCAAAAATGAGACCCATTTCATAGAATAGAGGAAACGAAAATTAGAAGAAACAAAGAAGGAAAAAGTAGGGAGGGGAGGGGAGGGGAGGGGAGGGGGGAGGGAATAGAAGAGATTACTGGAGAGAGAGAGGCGGTGACGGGTACGAACCAGAGGAGAGGAAGCAGTGGAAAGGAGCGGGTAGAGGTGGTGGTGCGAGTAAAAGAGAGGAAATGGAGCAGTGGGGTGGCGGTGTGAGCAGATGAGGGGAAAGAAAGAGAGTGTACTGGAACAGATGAGAGGAGGAAGAAAGGGGTGGGGTGCGTACCTAGTGGGATCCGAGGGACAGGAAGAGGTTTTGAATTTCACATGGGCAAAAATGTCATTTCATGCATGAAAATTAGATGTATAAGAGTGGATGGAGCAACTGTAGAGGTACATGTAGCAGCTTTCGTGAACTCGACACACATTGGCATTTAACCCTCCTGGGTCGTATTACTATTTCCACTCTCCTTGCGAATTTTTTTAACTTACTCCCCAAAATACCTTTCTACTTCCTCATCTCCTCACCACACCCATCCCCTCTCCCACCCCACTTTACCTTTTTAACTTAGTTGGTGCACATGAAGAGTGTTAGATTGTTTCCAAATCCTAACAGGTTTAAGAATCAATTTCTCAAAATCCACCATCATGGTTCTAGGAAGAGATAGAACATGGGGTGAGAAAATGGCTAAAAAATTAAGTTGCAGGTTGGTAGACTTACATGTTATCTATTTGGGTGTTCCCTTAGGTGTAAATACTAGGAAATTTTCCACTTGGACCCTTGTTTTAAATAAGGTCCAAAAACAGTTGGGAACTTTGAAATCAAAGGTCCTCTCTAGGGCTGGAAGACTGGTTCTGATCAAGTCAATCTTAAACAGTTTGCCTCTCTTCTATATAAGTATTTTCAAAATACCAAAGAAGGTTGTTAAACGAATAATCAGCATACAGAGGGCATTTTTCTGGACAGGGGATGAGAATAAGAAAGGTTTACCCCTCATAAGTTGGGAAACCATTCAAAAGCCAAGAAGTTTGGGGAGTTTAGGAGTGGATAGTTTGATATTTAAAAATGCTGGACTTATTTTTAAATGGTGGTGGAGATACTCAAAAGAAGGTAACCCTTTATGGAAGAGTGGTTTGTTCGATCCACGAGCTAGATCCAAATACTCCACTGATCCTGTAGAAAAAATAGTGGACAAATTGGAAGTATTTGGGGTTTGTACTGACCGAGAATATAAGGCCGGGTCGACCAAGCTTACTCCGGTAAATGGGCCTTGGCCCAAACTCCTCCAAAGCCAAGGACCTGTTAATACACTTGTTAGCCGAGGATAAATACTCGGACCTATCCCATCATAGACCGCGGACGAAGACATCTCGGTCCTGTGCAATCCAGTCACAACTGACTTGGTCAAACGTCTTACTCGATTACGCAAATATCTCTTCGAATAACTCGGAATCTTATCCTTATCTAGTTACGATAACAACATAATCTTATCAGATAGAAACGATCTCAGTAATAGTCCAACCAAAACTGTTATACCTAAAAATCTCTATAAATAGGGGATCAACCCCCTCACTTAGAACTACGTGGCTTTGATTCCCACTTGGGATACGTAGGAGCAGAATTCCAATTCTGTCAAGCTATTCCAAAAATACTCCCACAGAGTCTCACTGGACGAGTATCTCTTGCTTGAGATATTTGGACTGAACATTGGCGCCGTCTGTGGGAATCGAAGCAAAATTTTCCCATACCACAAACAATGGTGAGGACAAGGAGCGGGAACGGCAGGAGAGAGGGGCTGGAGAACGCCAACAATGGGGATAATGGAGAACGATCCCTAAACCCAGCGACGATGACCGACAATCCCATTATTCAAGAACTTCTCGTGCAGGTGGCAATGCTGAGAAGGGAGAATAAAGAGATTCGTCGGTAGAACAGCCGTCGTGAACGAGAACAAAGCTGAGAAAGATCTGCCTCTTCTCCTCATGAGAAAGAGCACCAGACACCTGAGAATGAAGGATCCAGGAACACGCGCAGAGAAGAAGGAATCCCACAACCCCGTGCTTCTCATCATGTTGACCGAAGAGACGAGGAGGAATTTCCTAGACAGGCCGCTGAACTTTCACTTCAGGTAAATAGGCCTAATGAAAGGGCTGTCGCGCGGAAGCCGAGACATCCCTTCACTGACGCCATCATGGAAGTTCCTCTACTAGTCAATTACAAACCAATAAACTTTGACAGGTATGATGGCACCACGGATCCGGAACGTCATTTAGATGCTTTTACCACCCAAATATACCTCTTTACCAATGATGATGCTGTTATGTGTAAAGTCTTCCCCACTACTCTGAAAGACGATGCGTTAAGCTGGTATACCCAGCTACCGACAGTGTCAATTGACTCCTTTGACACGTTTATGATTAAATTCAATGCTCATTTGCCACGAGTCGAGCTCATCATAAAATATCGGCCTCGTTGGTAAATTTTAAGCAAGAAAAAAACTAGTCTCTGCGTGATTTTATGGCCAGGTTCAACAAAGAGACCGTTCTGATCCGGAATCTCAGTGCCGATGTCGCACTGCATACTATCTTGACCGGATTACAACCCGGCCCTTTCGCCAGACATCTAGCTCGGAAGCCTCTATCCAGTATGGATGAGTTGAGGAGAAAAACTGATGGATTCATTAATATGGAAGAAATAGAAGAGTCTAAGAAGAGAAAAAGAACCGACGATTCTGATAGACGAGAGGGGAAAGAGAAGAGGAGGGTTGGAGGTGACAAGCAGAAATTCAAAAAGACATCCGAGCATTCGTATAGGGGGGCAAAGTATGAGCACTATACCCCCCTGAACACCAATCGAGCTCGGGTGTTTGAGGAAGCCTACAATGCAGAACTTTTGCCACTCCCCAACCGTGGTCACACGCCCGAGAATGCTGATCGACAGAAGCATTGTCGGTACCATCGTAACTACGGGCATACCACCGAGGAGTGCTGGGTCTTGCGTGACAAGATTGAAGAGCTAGTGCAAGCTGGTCATCTGAATAATTTCGTTCAGAGAAGTCACAACAACGGTGAAGGGCGTAGCAGAGGAAGAAGAGGAGGAGGAGGCCAAAACCCGGGAAGGGGTGGCGGTCGGCAAAATGATGAAAGAGGAGAAAATAAGGAAGAGCAGAATGAAAGGAGGGCGGAGGACAATACTGTCCGAGGTGTAATAAATACTATTTCAGGTGGATTTGTGGGAGGGGGCACAACGAACTCAGCCCGGAGAAAACACATGCGGGCTATTCGGGCTGTAAACTCGGTAGTTGGCAAACTGTTGACGGATCTAGGCAAGTATACCTAGTCGTGCAAGTAATACTGTGGTGAGACCGTTTATCGTTCCCACGAGGACTATGACAATTACTAACACGTACCGAATCAATTACTATCTAAGCGGATATTTGGATTGAAGGGAGCTCGATAGTAAATACCAAGCCCAAATAAGATTTAAACCTAAAACAAACAAAATAAAGAGAAAAGTTCTTTGTGGGTTTTTGTCAGACACTCGGAAGGCAGTAAAGGAATTCTTCAAATATAAGAACAACGCTGGGATTAGGTTCACTAAACTTCATCCCCATGCAATGACATGACTCATAAACAGTTTCTACTTCAATTATGACAATCAATCCACTAAATTACTCAAGCCCCGATTCCTCGGATGACAAGAGACTAAATCCACTAATAGACCCTAATTCCTTAGGTGGCCTAGATTAGTGAATTCGCATTAAGATTAGGGATTATGTGATTACTAGTAAACCAAACTCCATTCCTAGACGCAAGGGTTACTAGGTGATTGATCTGAGTCCCGATTCTAATACGAATTTCCCAATTGCATATCAAAACACTAATCGAGTCATGGGGGTGCTAGCCACAACAAGCATTAAGCATAGACAATCAATCACTCAATAGAGAAGTAAAAACTATATTACAAAATCAAGTCAGATACATGCGAATTCAGAATTAGCTACACCTAACCCCAACAATGGAGGTTTAGATACTCATGATCATAGCTACAACCAAAGAAATATAGATGAGAGGGAGGAAAAACTCCATGGAATCCTTGTGCCAGGGTTCAAAAACTCCCCTTTTTTCTGTTCTGCTCGTGCTCCTTTATAGACCAAGATTCGCGTCACGGCCGTGATGGCCATCACGGCCAGGCCGTGACGCTTTCTGCCTTGGCGCGCATTCAAATATTGGAACATCACGGGCGTGATGCCCATCACGGGCAGGCCGTGATAGCTTCTGCCTTCACCAAATGATCTGTCACGACCGTGACAGATTATGCCAAGAGGGGGTCTAGCTCCATTAACATGTCACAGCCGTGATGGGGATCACGGCTAGGCCGTGACAGCTTCTGACTTTTGCCTTCTTTTCTCTCAATTATTGCTCGATCACAGCCGTGAGGGTCATCACGGCTAGGCCGTGAGGGTCATCACGGCTAGGCCGTGAGGGTCATCACGGCTAGGCCGTGATGGTCTCTGTCTGGGTCATTTTCTTCACTTTTTAAGCTCTGTCTTCATCCAAGCTCCATCATGGCTAATCTTGAGCATTTTTCCTTGAATTCCTGCAAAACAACACCAAGAAACCGCCTCACCCGTTCCAAGGTAAAAACTAATAAAATCAAATCAAATATGCCTAAACTATATGAAGAATGCATGCAAAAGTGTACAGGAATTATGATGCGAAATCACACTATCAAATCACCCCAAGCTTATTCAATTGCTTGTCCTCAAGCAATCACTAAGGCCAGAAGATATTAACAATCAGATTACGGATAGTGAACCAAGAACCCGAGTAGCAAGTAATCCAAGTAACAGGCATCTCAAATAATTCAGCAAGAGACAATCAGTTCAAGTCTAATTAGAGGCTTAGGTTTCTTAGACTCATATTCTCACCGATTAGGGCACTCTTTCTCACCTGAAGATCACCCCAAGCTTGTTCATTTGCTTGGCTCTCATTCTCACCTCACTCAAGTGTTAGGGATATAAGACAATTCACTCCATTTTCCTCAAGGAATAAATTCTACCATAGGCTTGACTATCAACCAAATCTCTACTTTATTAATGAAAACATTTAAGAATCAAGAGGTCTTTCGCTTTGGTTGTAACGGGGCCATGGGATTTATCGTTAGGTGGGGAAGTCAAGAAAAGGATATTTCAAAAGGGCTAAACAAAATCATCAAGCATTGCAAAACAAGATACCTTCTTAAATACCCTTTTGGGTTTCGATTCACTTTTGCCACCTTTCTTTCTTTTTTTTCTTTTTTTTCTCATTTCTTTTTGTCATCCCCTTCTCTATATATTTTTCTTTTTCTTTTGTTTTTCTTTTGCTTGGAGAAGGGGAGATTTTTCAACTCAAGAGAAATATTTTTCTGATTCTTTCATCCCAAACTTTTTCAACTACCTTTTTACCCTTTTGTAATACTTTAGAAGGTCCCTTATCAAGCATCATTCATCCACATATTTCAAGGTACCAAGAAAAGTATTTTATTCATGTAGGCTCGAAATTGGGCAACTAAGGGGTAGCATTTAGTCATTCAAAGCTCGGAAGGCCGGAAAAATACCTAGTGCCTCAATCATTTTCAAAAATGTTTTCAAAAATTTTTAAGCTTCAAAATGGTTTCAAGTCAAGTTCTAGAGAAATACCATCCAAGATGAATAACACTCTAACACGAGGAATGGGGTAGATTTAGTGATTACCCCTTTGGCTCAAAATCTCACATTTTATTAGTTCAGAAATCAATGAGAAACACAAGTCTATGGAATCACATGCTAATTATTGACTATCATAGATCATCTCAAGATTTTTCATTTGCAGCCTTATCACAAGAATAAAAAAAAAATAGGTTCAAAAATTCACTATCTCAATTTATTTGGCACTTAGTTCTCAGAATTGGGTGCAACATTTAGGCAAGGGGCAATCTAATCATGTGAACATGCAAAGCTATCATGCAAACTATATGAATGCAACATGAACAATGCAAACATACCCCTACCCCAAGCTTAAGAACTTACATTGTCCCCAATGTAAATAATTAAGTTGGAGAGAGGAAAGAAAAACTGGAACGACTTACCGAGGCGGCAGCGGGCGCTGGTTCACATGCCTAGTCAGAAGGAATTGCATGAATATTGGGTCACGGCCGTGATCTCCATCACGTCTAGGCCGTGATGCTCTCTGATCTTCAGGGTCCTTCCATCACGCTCGTGATGGGGATCACGGCTGAGCCGTGATCCTTTCTGATCTTCAACTCTGGTTCATCACGGCCGTGACCAGTGTCACGGCCTGGGCGTGATGGTTACTGACTTTGTTGTCTCTGCCCTTTTTGCTTCTCCTTCCTCCTTTCCCTGAAAACACTTAACAAACCTATTAATCTATGATATTTTCCTCTTGATCTTCTAAAATTATTCAAGAGGGAAAAATCAAAAACAAAAGGAAAAATGAAAAGAAAACTTGGGTTGCCTCCTAATAAGTGCTTCTTTAACGTCACTAGCTTGACGGGTAGGTGACCTCAAGGATCATGAAGGCGCACAGCTGAGATCAATCTCTCGATGTCACCACCCAAGTAGGCCTTAAGTCTTTGGCCATTGACCTTGAAGGTCCTTTTTGAAGTAGGATCCTCCACTTCCACAGCTCCATGAGGTGAGACTTCCTTGACAACGAATGGTCCAGACCACTTAGACTTCAACTTCCTGGAAACAATCTCAGCCGGGAATTGAACAGTAAAACTTGTTGTCCCGGCTGAAATGTTTTCATCACGATCTTCTTGTCGTGGTAGGTCTTGACTCGCTGCTTGTAAATGGCTGCATTCTCATACGCATTAAGGCGCATCTCCTCTAATTTATGCAGCTGATTCACTCTTTTCTCACCCGCCAGAGTGGCATCAAAATTCAAGAACTTCAATGCCCAAAAGGCTCGATGCTCCAACTCTACGGGAAGATGACATGCCCTCCCATAAACCATCTGGAACGGGGATAACCCCACAGAAGTTTTCAGTGCAGTCCGGTAGGCCCACAAGGCATCGTCCAGCTTCTTTGCCCAGTCTCTTCTTGAAGCGGCAACAGTCTTTTCCAGAATTCTCTTAATCTCTCGGTTAGAGACCTGCGCTTGCCCATTTGTTTGAGGATGATAGGGAGATGCCACCTTGTGCCTCACATCATACTTGGCCAACACATTTCTCAGTTGTGAGTTGCAAAAGTGAGATCCCCCATCACTTATAAGAACCCTTGGGACACCGAACCGGGCAAAGATGTTCTTCTTGATGAATCTAATCACTGTCTGGGCATCATTCTGCGATGTTGCAATGGCCTCCACCCATTTGGAGACATAGTCCACCGCCACCAAGATATATTGATTGGAGAATGAAGGTGGAAGTGGACCCATAAAGTCTATGCCCCAGTAGTCAAATACCTCAACCTCCAATATATTCTGCAGTGGCATCTCATCCCTCTTCGAAATGTTCCCGGTACTTTGGCACTTGTCACAACTCTTCACATGGTTGTAAGAGTCCTTGAAGATTGAGGGCCAAAAGAACCCAGATTGGAGGACCTTTGCAGTTGTCCGATCCCCATTGTAGTGTCCACCATAAGGAGAGTTATGACAATGCCACAGAACTTTCCTTGCTTCCTCTTGACTAATGCACCTCCTCCATAAGCCATCCGGTCCAACCTTGAATAGAAATGGATCATCCCACATGAAATGGTTGGCATCCCAGAAGAACTTCTTCTTTTGCTACCAAGTGAGGTGCTCTGGAACAATGCTGGCTGCTTTGAAATTTGCCATGTCGGCAAACCATGGTTTCTCATGTACCAGCAATAAAACCCCATCCGGGAACTCATCCCGAATGTCCTTTTCTTTAGCAGCCACCTCCTCATTCACTAACCGAGACAAGTGGTCAGCCACTACATTCTCGTTGCCCTTTTTGTCCTTGATGACTAAATCAAACTCCTGCAACAATAGAATCCACCTTATAAGTCTTGGTTTAGAATCTAACTTAGTCAACAAATATTTAATCGCAGCATGATCAGTAAAAACAGTGACTTGTGACCCAATTAGTAGGAACGAAATTTTTCCAATGCAAACACTATGGCCAGTAACTCTTTTTCAGTTGTTGCATAATTCACTTGGTTCTCATTGAGAACCTTGCTAGCATAGTGAATGGCATGGAAAAACTTGTCCCTTCGCTACCCCAAAATTGCCCCAACTGCGTAGTCATTGGCGTCACACATTAATTCAAATGGTGACTCCCAGTTGGGTGCAACAAGGATGGGGACAGTGATCAACTTGTCTTTCAAAATTTGAAAAGAGTTAAGACAAGCAATGTCAAACAGAAATGGAGTGTCCTTGTTCAAAAGGCTACACAGCGGCTTGACTATCTTTGAAAAGTCCTTGATGAACCGCTGGTAAAAGCCTGCATGCCCAAGGAAACTCCTCACACCCTTGACATTCACTGGCGGAGGCAGTTTCTCAATCACATCGATCTTGGATTTATCCACTTCGATCCCCTTGGCTGAAATTTTGTGCCCAAGCACAATGCCTTCCTGCACCATAAAATGACACTTCTCCCAATTTAAGACTAAATTGGTGTCCATGCACCTTTTTAACACAGCAGCAAGGTTAGACAAACAGTTATCATTAGCGGAACCGAAAATAGAAAAATCATCCATGAAAACCTCAATGTATTTTTCTACCATATAAAAAAAATGGAAAGCATGCACCTTTGAAATGTCGCAGGCGCATTGCAAAGACCGAAAGACATCTTTCGATAGGCAAAAACTCCAAACGGGCATGTGAAAGCAGTTTTCTCCTGGTCTTCCGGGTTAACCGCAATTTGGTTATAACCCGAATAACCAGCCAAGAAACAATAGTAAGCTTGCCCGGTCAACCTCTCCAACATCTGGTCCATGAATGGAAGTGGGAAGTGATCCTTCCTAGTAGCTTGATTAAGCTTCCGGTAATCTATACACATCCGCCAACCAGTGACCGTTCTAGTTGGGATCAATTCATTCCTCTCGTTGTGCACGACAATCATGCGACCCTTCTTTGGAACCACTTGTACCGGACTCACCCAAGCACTATCAGAAATCGGATAGATCATTCCAGCTTCAAGGAGTTTCAGCACCTCCTTCTTCACCACTTCTTTCATTGTAGGATTGAGCCTCCTCTACGGTTGGACCACCAGTTTAAATTCAGCCTCCATCATGATCTTGTGCATACAAAACGTGGGGCTAATACCTTTCAAATCTGAGATGGACCATCCAATAGCTGTCTTGTGCTCTCGAAGCACCCTTACAAGCTTCTCCTCTTCCAATTTGGACAGTACATTACTCATTATGATAGGGTCTTCATCATTCTCACCAAGAGAGACATACTTCAAGTGGGGAGGTAGAGGTTTAAGCTCCAACTCGAGCTTCTCTTGGACTTCATCCTTCTTGAGCTCTTCTTTCTTACACTAGTGCAATAAGTGCTTTTTATGTCAGTTAAAATTGATTTTTTACGTCAGAATACTGACTGACGTAAATACAGCTGACGTTAATAGTTACTATTTTAACGTCAGTTGAGAACTGACGTTAAATATAGCACTATTAACGTCAGTTCCTTAACAAAACCGACGTTAAAATAAAACTATTAACGTCAGTTCTTTAATACAACGGACGTTGATTTTGTTAAAACTAACGTCAGTTGTTTTAAAGAACTGACGTTAAAGGTTTAATTTTAACGTCAGTTGTAATAAACAACTGACGTTAATAGAGTACTGTATATTTTATAAAATACTATTAACGTCAGTTGTTTGATACAACTGACGTTAATAAGTTTTTTTTTTTTAAATTCAGTTTTAAAATATCACTCCCCTCAGCTAACCCATCATTCAGTCCCAGGTAAATACGTAATATCACACACATTACAGAATTGCAAAGGAAAATTGAACAATGGGGGACTTAAAACCAAAACCCATGTATATATATAAATAAATTTTAGTTCCAATGATTAAAAAACAAAACTATCTAAGGATATATATATACATGTTATTAATTAGTTTCTAAAGTCTAACAAAAAAACTATTTATCTAAGTAGTGCGGAGGTATGTTGGCAATTCCTTTTTCAGCCGCATACTTGAAGAAGAATTCGGCGAAGCGCGTCCTCAAGTCTCTTAACTCATCTTGTTCAATAGGCGATTGGTCGATAAATGCCTAGACACGTTCAAATAATAACAATAACATCAATGCAAGTCATCTTCAAAACTATAATATATAATTTAACAAGTTGTTTAAATATTACCTTCTTCCATCCATCCGTAATAGATGCGGAGACTATGTTCAGCATATGAAGCATCACATAATAGCCGCACGACCAACTGTCGGGTTGAAATCGAGACTACCAACAAAATTAATTTCAACGTCAGTTGAATATAAACATAAATTAGTAATTATAATAATAATTATTTGATAAATAAACTACCAAACCTTGAGGATGTTCCATACAGGATTTGCTTTAGCCTTAGAAGTCCTACTTCTCCCGTTGGCGCAACTTATGCTACTCGCCAAATGCGCTATCATAAACAAATAATCATGTCGATCAATTAACAAACTCATTTATCATGTGTGTAATAAACTAAAAACAACTGATATTAAAACTTAAATTAAATTTAAGATTAGTTACTTACATATTTACAGCTTCCACCACCTTCGGTGGCAGATCATGGTGGAGAGAGCAGAAGAAGATGACAGTATGCCTAGACGGGTGAAGTACCAACAACAGCCAATGGTCATTCATACAGTAGGGAGCCAGATATAATTCTTTCGGATTGTCTCCCAACACCTTCCCTATGTATTTACTCAATGCATCTCCAGCAAAGAACTCGGGCAGAAGGATTGACGGATCTAAGAAACCGTAAACTGATGCAACGCCCTTATCAAGCTGAAGACGATGGAGATACCTAAGATATGAAAAGGGTGTGGATGTTAATTACATAATATATATATATATTGAAATTAAAATAAATTATTAAATGCAAAAATACCAAAAATAAATAAGTTATAAAATTAAAATTAACTTACGTGCACCAGAGACTGATGACATTGTTGTTCATCCAGACGTTATTTCTGCAGGCGTTCCCGAGATCGTCACCAACGAAGGAAAATATCCTCTGTTGATCTTGGAGTGCCACCCATCCATCGTGCTCCAATGGACATGCAAAAATCTCATACGCATAATCCTCACCAAGTGAGAACAAACGAGTGATAGGTGACAGTGACACCGACGTCGACTTGGCCTTCAATTTAGGAAAATAAAATATATAAGTTTTTGATAATTAAAAACACAAGTAATTATTTGACTATTTTGGACATTAATAATGAATAAATACCTTTGCTAACATTTCGAGCTCACGTCGTTTGGAGTCCAACTCAAGCTCACGCCTTTTCATTTCCAACTCATGCTCATGGCGCTGGACTTCCAACTCCCGCTCCCTAGCTGCCAACTCATCGTCCTCCACATGTGCCATACTAAAACTCTCTTTTGTGCTCACATATGAAGCGTTGGCAAGCCTTGCGGTGTCCTGGGATGTACCGACGGAGGAAAGCTCTCTGGCAAGCGCCTGCTTGAATTCTGGGTTGGCTATTAAGCCTTGCATCAGATGTGATGTAATATCTGGGTTGGTCATGAGGTGTCGAGTAATGTCAGCCAAAATTGATGCTTCATTGACCACCCGCTTTCGTGAAGCAGACTTGCCATAATATTGTTTGATGGTCACGTTCCCAGGAACACTGAGAACCCGACCAGGATGGTCTTTCTTGCCTAGAGCAGTCATCAAGACGTCCTGCCGTCCAGAAGGGACGAATGCGCCCTGGGAGGATTTTGCTTTAAGATCCATCTACAATGAAAAAAAAAATGAAAAAACGTGCAAGTGAAAAGTGTTGCAAGTATCTATACAAATATCAATTGAAATCAAGTTAATTATTTACTTACAATCTTATCTGCCACTTCGCGAGTGGCATCAGCTTTAAAAGATCCCGCCTTTGTCATGCGGCCGGCTAACCAGACATCCTCGCGGTCGATGTCCGACGGAGGACTTGATGGTGTGCCCTCAGGCACCTCTCCTCTTTCAATCCTAGCAGAGTGCTCTTCCTGCTTCGCCCTCAGCCTATCCGCCATCATCTGCTGGATCCGAGGATGGTACCCACCCTGAGACATGGTGTGGCGGTGGATGTTCTTCGCCTGATTTTGCCGACCCTTATTTGCCTTAGCCTATTCAAACAAAAACACATAATTAAATATAGTTAAATGATCTATAATAAGCATACAAAATTAACTTAATCAACCAACCTGAAATTCTTCATCCTGTCGACTCCTGGCAAACATATCCCAAGTATCCTGATCAATCCAGGGATAATCCGAGAACATTTTATCAAGCCGATTCTTCCCAGATAGATAGTACCTGGTAAGATCATGCTTGAACCCATTCCAACACTTTGATGCCATTTTCATACATTTATGACGATGATCCTCGTCATTTGGCACAGTCCAAGCTACCTACACATTAGATACATATATAACAACTGGATGGATTATAACTCGGATAATTATCTAATAATGTAAATCAAACGAATGTAAAGGTAAAATACCGTGATAGCCTCCCAAATCTGATCCTTAACGCTTACGTGGAACGTCATTCCGATGGTTGTAGTTGATGCTTACGTCTTGCTTCGCTTGTAGAAACACCCACTTATTAAATTCTTTAGCACGGGGTCCCTGGGCATTTAGATTAGCATCGAAGGACACCTCAAGCTTCGTCCGCTCCGCCTGTCCTTCTCTAGTTTCTTCAACGAGGTGGCTCCTCTACCCCGTTTCCTATGAGCCTGTGATGTCTGTATGGACAAAAAAAATGATAAAATAGAGGGTTGTAACATTATAAACTTACATTAACAAGAAGGACTAAAGATAGTATATAACATGCATGTAAACTTACACTAGAATCAGCAGGCGTAGGCGTAATCGGGTCCTGCGAAACCCCAACAGTGTCCTCCCGTGCATATGGGCTATCCGACTGATCCATATGTATGCCTGTTCAAAAACAATATATATGTATTAACATAGGTTATAACTCAAAATAAATACAGAAGTATAAATAAAAATAACTAGATAGGTCCTGTAGATATACAAAACATCTATATATCCAATATAAGGACAATACGGGAGATTGAAAACTATAGTTTTTGAACATTGCCAAGCACTGGTCACGGCCTGGCCGTGATGTCCATCACGGCTGTAACGTGCCAACTCAACCAGACCCTCATAGGCAGAACTGATCACGGCCTAGCCGTGATGAGCATCACGGCCGTGACAGATCAACCAGCAGAGCAACATGCACTCAAAACCAAAAATAGAGACATTCCAAACAACTCAAACTCACGGTTTAAAGTTACAACTACTGAGACTACAGTTTCAACATACCCTCAAAACCAAAAATAGAGACATTCCAAACAACTCAAACTCACAGTTTCAAGTTTCAACTACTGAGACTACAGTTTCAAACCAGCAGAGCAACATGCATGCACTCAAAACTGTGAATAAAAAAATGTGCCCTAATTAAAGACTCACCAGAAATAGGCGCTCGCGTGGTGGTGGGGGGGAAGCTCGAGTGGTGGCCAACGTTCGATGTAGTTACTGAGAGCAAAGGGACAAGGAGAGTTAGTGTGCGGGAAGGCCAGGGGAAAGAGAGATGTCAAGTTATTGCAAAGAAGGAGCGGGAAAGACAGAATTAGGGGTTAAGAGTGTACCTCACGATGGTGGCGAAGAAGCCCTCGCGGTGGTTGCGGTGGAGATGAGCGCGCGATTAGGGCAGAGTGAGAGCGAGAGTGAGGGTTGAGCGTGATGAAAAGAGAAAAGACGTAGAGAAGTGGAGAAGGCGCGCGGGGGTAAACGTTATAATTAAAATAAAACAATATTTTACGTCAGTTTTTGGTAAAACCTGACGTTGAAGATCATATATTTAACGTCAGTTGTCTTAATAAACTGACGTTAAAAACTCTCACACTTATTACGTCAGTTGTTAGTAATAACTGACGTTAAATGTCATATATTTAACGTAAGTTGTATTAAGAAACTGACGTTAAAAACACTCACAACTTCTTACGTCAGTTGTATTACACAACGGACGTTAAAGGTTTATTAGTTTCAGAAACATTCATTCCCTTGACTACTGTGCTACTTACCCATTCACCTTTGTACCTAATCCTCTTAATGAGCATTAAGTTTATAGATAAGTTTTCAAGAAAATCAGAATAACTTAGTAACTTCATCCACTGCTCCTATAAATAGCTTCCTAGCTTCCATCTCCTTTTAATTAATTTTCTGCTTCACAATATGGCTCTGCCGTGGAGATTAACTTCATCACTCTTTCTTCCTATTCCTAGACTCAAAGGTCTTTGTCTTAATGGTCAAACAACTTCTGAGTTTGAGTAAATTACATTGCATGGATATTAAGGTTGGGTGAATCACGTAATGTGATTCTCTCACTTTATTTCATCCCCGTCATCCCTTTCACTTTGCTTTGGAAGCAAGTGATTGTGGATTCAAGATGATGCATCAAGGAACTCCACTGAAGAAGAAAGATGCAAAGATCCATTTCACTTTGCTTTCGGTGCTAGTGACTGAGGATTTACTTTGCATCTTGGAATTCTAGTGAGGGAGGTGATGCATCCATTGGAGTTTCTGATGACAGGACTGAGAAGAAAATGATGTTGATGCAGAAACTTTTTTATATTTTAGGGCTATGTTGCAGAAATTTTTTATCTTTTAATCATGTAATTTTAACTTATGAATCGCTTCAATGTCATACGATTTGATTATACATATAACTTGTTTTATGTTAAGTGTTTATTTATTTTAATTTGCACAATAATTTGTTTACTAATTCAAGCTAATTAATAAAAATTAAAAATAAACTTGTATAAAAAAAGGTTTAGAAATAAACTGCAGTACTATATGGAGTGATCTGCGTTAAGAGGGACAACAGGGACATGACAACCAATGAAATGAGTTTCATAATTATTTACGTCAGTTATTTATAGAACTGACGCAAATAGTTTACCCATCACCTCATTTTTAACGTCAACTTATTTGATGACTGCCAAGTTCCCGTATATTAATTACATTATTTCCAATATTCATTCTCGCACGTGTATAATATATAGGATTATTTACGTCGCCTATTTATTTAATCAAGTAAATATCAAACTTTTAACGTCGGTTGTATAAAAACCTGGCGTTAACAATTAATATTTTTTATTAAAAACACTTTTAACGCCGGTTTTTTTAAAAACTCGACGTTAAAAGTGTATAGATATCTGCAAAAACATTCATTCCTTTGATCTCATTGTGCTACTTACCCATGCACCTTGTAACTCAATCCTCTTAATGAGCATTAAGTTTATAGGTAAGTTTTCAACAAAATCAGAATAGCTTAGTAACTTCATCCCCTGCTCCTATAAATAGCTTCCTTCCATCCTTTTAATTTTCTGCTTCACTATATGGCTCTGCCGTGGAGATTAATTTCATCACTCTTTCTTCCTATTCCTAGACTCAAAGGTCTTTGTCTTAATGGTCAAACAACTTCTGAGTTTGAGTAAATTACATTGCATGGGTGATAAGTCTGAGTAAATTACATTGTGTGACTTGCTCACCTTATCACCTTCCGGAGAATCATTCTGGTGGAGGGCTAATCAGGTGCTCGGGGTCACCGAGTTCCAAAACCTCGCCTTTGGCAGCAAGTGACCGTCTTGGAAGTCTCTGGAACCACTGCCTTTGCTTGAAACGGATCTGGTGCACCTGTTTTTGCCTCTCTCTTGAGCTCTCTCATGCCCCCCAGTTTTCTGAGGTCTTCGGAGTATATATAGTTTTCCCTTTGGCATATTTCATAAAACTCTCTGAAGGGATGTAGCTTTAATGTTTAGGATTTTAAACCCTTTCAATGTAACTTTTTATAGGATTTTAAACCCTTTCAATGTAACTTTTTATAGGATTTTAAACCCTTTCAATCTTCTCAGATCGATCGATCAGTATTACACTTCATGAATGAGATCCGGTTTGGGTTATTGATTCAACTTATACTTCGCACATATATTTTAGTTTTCAAAACAGAAACACAAAGCATCAAAGCAATTCATGTGAAACTGAAACTTTGAGGAAGGCAATGCGGAAGGAATCGTATACTAGATAAAAAAAATTATTAAAATAACTTTTAACGTCTGTTGATGTAGGGACTGATGTTAAAAGTGAAGAGACTTACTTATAACGTCAGTTCTTTATCGAACTGACGTTAAAATGTTCACTTTTAACGTCAGTTCTTTATTGAACTGACGTTAAAAGTGAGTCACTTCACTTTTAACGTCGGTCATTAAAATAACTGACGTTAAAATTGAATTATTGAAGCCTGATATTTACAAAACTGCCACCGCCTCCTTTTTAACGTCTAGCTTTTGGTTAACTGACGTAAACCTTTACCGTCTAATGTATATTTTCCACTAGTGTTAGTGTTCACAGCAAGTTGCTTAGGTAGGGCTTCCAAATCACACAAACAGTCTTCTAATTCCTTCTCCTCTTCTTCATCAAGATTTTCAATAGAGTTCATAATTACCTTCTCAAGAGTAGAAGAAGTGTGCTGCTGTGCAAGGACTTCATTGGCCACTACATCCACAATATCCATGCGGAAGAAATTCTCTTCATCACTCGGGCGATGCATGGCTTCAAACACATTGAAAGTAACCTCTTCATCTTGCACTCTGAGTCGAAGCTGGACCTTTTGTACGTCTATCAAATCACGTCCGGTTGCAAGAAAGGGTATCCCCAATATAAGTCGAACTTCTGCATCCTCCTCCATGTCTAATATCACAAAATCCGCTGGGAAGATAAACTTGTCCACTTTAACCAAGACGTCTTCCAGAATACCATAAGGACGCTTGATTGATCTATCAGCTAGTTGCAATGCCATCCTTGTTGGTTTCACCTCACCACCTTCAAGCTTGTTCAAAATTGAAAGCAACATCAAGTTGATACTCGCTCCCAAGTCACATAAGGCCTTCCCAATAGCAACACTCCCAATAGTGCAAGGGATTGTAAAATTACCAGGATCTTTAAGCTTTGGAGGTAGCTTCCTCTGAAGTATCGCACTACACTCCTCTGTCAAGGCAACAGTCTCACCTTCTTTGAATTTTCTTTTCTTGGTGAGAAACTCCTTCATGAACTTTGCATAGGTTGGCATCTGCTCTAGTGCTTCAGCAAAGCGTATGCTGATCTGTAACCGCTTGAAGATATCAAGGAACTTGGCAAACTGTTCTTCCTTCTCTTTTTTCTTGCTCAAATGAGGATAGGGCAACTTCACATAAGAGGGGATCACTTGAGGTTTGTCTCCATATTTCAAAATCTGACTTTTAGTTCTCCTCAAAATTGAATTTTCATCTACTAATTTTTCCCTCTTGTCTTTTTCCTTATTCAAATCAGTTTTTTCAGCATTCACCTCTGTTTCTTCATCAACTCTCTGATTTTTCACCAAGGGCTCACCACTCTCTTCCTCAAGGCTTTTACCATTCCTCAACACAATAGCCTTTCAATGCTCTTTAGGATTAGTCTGAGTATTACCTGAAAAACTGCTGCTAGATTGCTCAGCTAGTTGCTTTGCAATCTGTCCAACTTGAACCTCCAAGTTGTTTATAGAAGCATCAATGTTTTTCTGGTTTGACATGGACATCTGCATGAACTGATTGAGGGTGTTCTCCAAGATAAAAGTCCGGTCTTGAGGCGGTGGTGTGGGTTGAGGCTTGCTTGCTTGTCCGGCATCTTGTTTCCAACCAAAACTCGGTTGATTCCTCCATCCTTGGTTGTAGTTGTTGGAGTATTGGTTGTTGCCTGGCCGCCCATAGTTCCCCATATAATTAGCTTCCTCGTGGGAACTAGGCGGTGCCTCACATCTTCCATTATCATGATCTCCGCCACAAAAATCACATCGCATTACCTGTTGAGGTGGCATGGTTGTCCCTTGAACAGTTTGGAGTTGTTGTGGGAGTTGAGCTAGTTGCTTGGTAATGGACTCCAGTTGTTGTGTCATGAGTTTATTCTGAGCCAAAAGTGCAGATTGTGAATCTAACTCCAGCACTCCCCTTCTTGATGTGGGACCCCGATCATGATGCATCAAATAGTCATTCGATGCCATAGCCTCTATCAAAATCAGTGCTTCCTCTGCTGTCTTTGTGTTCATGGACCCTCCAGCTGAGGCATCCAACATATACCTGGTCGACGGCCTCAGTCCATTGCAGAATGTTTGCATTTGGGTATGATCATCAAACCCATGATTTGGACATCTTCGGAGCAATTCCTTGAACCTTTCCCAGGCGTCATGAAGAGTCTCACCTTCTTGTTGAGCGAAGCTTATGATATTGACAGCGCGCACGGGCAGCGCGACGCTTGCGATTCCGGCAAGTGTACCGGACTATCGCCAAGTAATAAAAGATATCGATCCCACAGAGACTGTGATCCCGAATCGCAACCAATTATCAAATCGAGTAAATCTGCTGTATGAAAGGGTTTTGAAAAAGGTTTTAGTTAAGAGATAAACAAACAGAATCAAATAAAACAGAAAACAAATCTTTTTTGGTTTTTCGGATCTAAATGGGTTCCTAGGGATTTTAGGTTACCAACAAGATCGTTTACGTTGCTAAGTCGATTACCCTTGTTAATTAGCGAAATTTCCTTGAAGGCGAGTTTATCCTCTAATAGCTTAAGCTCCCTCTCGGGTTACAAAAGCCGTGCCCAATTGACCCAACCCCTACTCTCGTGGTAGTCAAACTCAGATTGGACCCTTTGCATTTCGTGACAACTCGTTGATCCTCGAGGGACGGCTTCTAACTCTCGTGATTTCAGTCCCAAGTCTGACTTCTATAGATCCGACACCTAAGTTCACCGCTAGGTTCCTCCTTAAAATGTCTAAGTCATGCAAATAAACCTAAGTTCATCGCTAGGTTCCTCCTTAGATCATCCACATCTCACAAACAAGCGGCCGCCGAATTTTATGAGTGAAACACACTAGAAATCCTAAGTTCACCGCTAGGTTCCTCCTCAGAATGTCTATGTCCCGCAAATAAGCAGTCGTCGAATTTACGAGTGATTAACACACTAGAAATCAGATATAAAGCAAATCGAAATTAACGAAGATATTACATCAAAATCAACATCATAAACGAATCTCGGGCATAGCCCCAATCCCTAGAAACTAAGCTACTACTCAAGTCTTGCCATGGAGATGACAAGCTTGGTTGACAACATCATGAAAATTACAAAATCAAAGAAGAGAGGAGGAAGAAGAAGATAGATCCTAAAATGTAGCCTAAGTCTATGTGGATGTGTGTTGTTGGATCTGGATATGATGGATCATCCCTTATGCCTCTGCCTGGTCCTTATTTATAGATGTGGGAAGTTAGAATCCCAATCTAACTCAAATTCTAATCCTATTCGGTTTCTTCAGGTCCAAGTAATACGCGTCACGGCCGTGATGGACATCACGGCCTGGCCGTGACGGTCTCTGTTTCTGGCACATTCTACAAACTTCAAACTCTCGCGACGCGAAATGGGTCTCGCGACGCGAGCCCTCAGATTTTGCCCGTGATCTGAATCACGGCTTAGGCCGTGATGTGCTCTGACTTGTGGGGATTTTTGGTCACGGCTGTGATGGCTATCACGGCCAGGCCGTGACAGACTCTGACTTCAGCCTTTCTTCTTTTTTAGTTTTGCTCGATCATGGCCGTGATGGGCATCACGGCTAGGCCGTGATGGGCTCTGTTTGGCTCATTTTCTTCAGTTTTCAAGCTCCATCTTCATCCAAACTCCATCATGGTTGATCTTGAGCATTTTACCCTTGATTTCTGCAAAACAACACACGAAAACCGCCTTACCCGTTCCAAAGGAAAATTAACCAAAAATCAAACTAAATATGCCTAAACTACATGAAAATGCATGTAAAATGATAGACAAAGATGATGTGAAATCACACTCATCAGATATCACCCCTTGTCTTGACAAATCTTGAGGTGGGGAAGAACCTTGCTAGAAATTTTGCCTCTAAATCATCCCATGTAGTAATGCTCCCCCTTGGTTGAGATTGGAGCCAAGCCTTGGCCCTATCTCTTAAAGAGAAGGGAAACGCCCTTAGGCGGATTGCATCCTCAGAGGCACCATTATGCTTCATCGTATCACATATCTCAATGAAGTTGGAGATATGACTATTAGTATCTTCCTTTTCCAACCCGACAAACTAATTTTGTGCAACCAAATTCAAAAGAGCTGGCTTGATTTCAAAGTTGTTGCAGTTAATTGGGGGCCTCACTATTCTGGTGACATGCCGATTGACATTTGTATTGCCATAGTCACCAAGTGTCCTCCGTGGTGGAGCACCTTCACCATTGTCTGCCATTCTGAGTTTTTCTTGATGAACTTGAGAGATGGAAGTCTCTTGTTCTTCTTGTTGTTGTTCTAACAGTTTCTGCTCTCTCACTTGCCTTCGATTCTTCCTAGCTATTCTTTCAATCTTAGGATCGTGGAGGAGTTGGTCAGCTGGGATAGTACCTCGCATACACAAACAGTCTAGCAAACAAGTGTGTTAGCAGTAAAAGTCAGCACACAAATAGCAACTATACCAGAAAAATATGACAGCAAACCAAAACTCAGAAAAATGACAGCAAACAGATCACCACATATTTTTTTTTTTTTGCTTTTGCTTAAATTAGTAACCGAAATGGGTATGCTAATATTGAAACACAGTCCCCGGCAACGGCGCCAAAAACTTGTTGACGGGTCTAGGCTAGTATACCTAGTCGTGCAAGTAATACGGTGGTAGAGATCGTTTATCGTTCCCACGAGGACTGTGACAATTACTAACACGTACCGAATCAATTACTATCTAAGCGGATATTTGGATTGAAGGGAGCTCGATAGTAAATGCCAAGCCCAAATAATATTTAAACCTAAAACAAACAAAATAAAGAGAAAAGTTCTTTGTGGGTTTTTGTCGAACAACTCGGAAGGCAGTAAAGGAATTCTTCAAATATAAGAACAACGCTGGGATTAGGTTCACTAAACTTCATCCCCATGCAATAACATGACTCATAAACAGTTTCTACTTCAATTATGACAATCAATTCACTAAATTACTCAAGCCCCGATTCCTTGGATGACAAGAGCTTAAATCCACTAATAGACCCTAATTCCTTAGGTGGCCTAGATTAGTGAATTCGCATTAAGATTAGGGATTATGTGATTACTAGTAAACCAAATTCCATTCCTAGACGCAAGGGTTACTAGGTGATTGATCTCAGTCCCGGTTCTAATACGAATTTCCCAATTGCATATCAAAACACTAATCGAGTTATGGGGGTGCTAGCCACAACAAGCATTAAGCATAGACAATCAATCACTCAATAGAGAAGTAAAAACTATATTGCAAAATCAAGTCAGATACATGAGAATTCAGAATTAGCTACACCTAACCCCAACAATGGAGGTTTAGCTACTCATGATCATAGCTACAACCAAAGAAATATAGATGAGAGGGAGGAAAAACTCCATGGAATCCTTGTGCCACTGCCCCTTGGTTCAGAGAGTGTATTTTAGGGTTCAAAAACTCGGGGTCCGGCTCCATTAACATGTCACGACCGTGATGCGGATCACAGCTTGGCCGTGACAGCTTCTGACTTTTGCCTTCTTTTCTCTCAATTATTGCTCGATCACGGCCATGAGGGTCATCACGGCTAGGCCGTGATGGTCTCTGCCTGGGTCAATTTCTTCACTTTTTAAGCTTTGTCTTCATCCAAGCTCCATCATGGCTAATCTTGAGCATTTTTCCTTGAATTCCTGCAAAACAACACCAAGAAACCGCCTCACCCGTTCCAAGGTAAAAACTAATAAAATCAAATCAAATATGCCTAAACTATATGAAGAATGCGTGCAAAAGTGTACAACAATTATGATGCGAAATCACACTATCACAAACCCCCGAGAACTTCCCCGCCGATTATTTTCTCCGATGAAGACTTCTTGGGTGTGGATCCTAATCAGGACGACCCAATGGTAATCACTGTGCAATTGTCAACTTCTCCGTCAAGAGAACTCTTGTCGACCAGGGAAGCTCAGCTGATATTCTATATTATTCAACATTTCAGAAGCTCGGGATCCCAAGAAAATCTATTCTGCCATACGATAGTAAACTCGTCGATTTTGCTGGAGAGCAGGTGGATACCCGAGGATACTTAGACCTCCTAACTACTTTTGGAGATAGCAAAATGTCCAAAACCATCATGGTTAGGTACGTGTTGGTTAATGCAGTAACATCATACAATATCTTGATTGGAAGACCATCCTTGAACGAGTTGGGAGCCGTAGTCTCTACTCCCCATCTTACTATGAAGTTTCCTTCCAACTCGGGAGACATAGTTACTATCCAGGCTGATCAAAAAATGGCCAGACAGTGCTATGCAGATAGTTTGCGTGTGAGCAAACTCAAACCTACACCTGAAGAAACACAAGAAAGAGGAAAAGACGAGTCTGTAAACTTGGTTAGTTATGTTGAACTAGACCCGAGGATTGACATGCAGGAACAACGGCCACAACCCATCCAGGAATTGGAAAAATTCCAGCTTGGGTCACAGCCCGATCAGTGCACTAAACTAGGAGGTCAACTCGAGCCGAATTTAAAAGAAAAGATAATGGAAGTACTCCGGAGCAACGCCGATTTGTTCGCCTGTGTAACATCAGATATGCCGGGGATTGACCCCAATTTCTTATGTCACAAACTGGCAATCTGCCCCCAGGCAAAACCGGTAGCGGAAAAGGAGACTTGGTGAGGAAAGAAGAAAAGTGGTAGAAGAAGAAACAGTAAAATTGGTTAAAGCCAACTTTATTCGAGAAATAGAATACACTACTTGGCTGGCCAACGTGGTTCTGGTTAAAAAAGTAAATGGCAAGTGGCGAATGTGCACTAATTATACAAACTTAAACAAAGCTTGTCCAATGGATTCTTATCCCTTACCAAGTATCGACAGGTTGGTGGATGGTGCTTCCGGGTATAGAATTTTGAGCTTCTTGGATGCATACTCGGTCTACAATCAGATACGAATGTATCCCCCAGACGAGGAAAAAATAGCTTTTATAACCGAAGGCTCAAACTATTGTTACCGGGTAATGCCATTCGGATTAAAAAATGCTGGGGCAACCTATCAAAGGCTCATGGACAAAGTGTTTGAAAAACAGATCGGGAAGAACATGGAGGTTTACGTTGATGATATGGTTGTAAAATCCGATGACCACAGCAATCATCCGAGGGATTTGGAAGAAATTTTTCATCAATTAAGAAAGTACAATATGAGACTGAATCCAGAAAAGTGTGTTTTTGGTGTCCAAGGCGGAAAATTCCTCGGTTTTATGTTGACACACCGGGGAATCGAAGCCAATCCAGACAAATGTCGAGCTGTGATTGAGATGCGAAGTCCACAAAATGTTAAAGAAGTGCAACGACTTGCAGGGCGATTAGCATCATTATCTCGGTTTCTTCCCAGATCTGCAGAGAAAGCTCGGCCTTTCTTTAAATTATTGAAGAGACCTCAAACTTTCGCGTGGACTGAGGAATGCGAGAAGGCCTTTGTCGACTGATAGTGTGATTTTACATCATGTTTCTTGTACACTTCTGCATGCATTTTTCATATAGTTTAGGCATTCCTTATTTGATTTTTGTTAGATTTTCCCTTGGAACAGGTGAAGCGGTTTCTTGGTGTTGTTTTCCAGGAATTCAATGTAAAAATAATCAAAATCAGCCTTGATGGAGCTTGGATGAAATAGAGCTTGAAAAGTGAAGAATATGAGCCAAACAGAGCCCATCACGGTCATCACGGCCATGTTCAAGCAGGGCAGAAGGCAAAAGTCAGAAGCTGTCACAGCCTTCCCGTGATTGACATCACGGCCGTGACCAACCAGAAAATTAAGTTTCGCGTCGCGAATCTAGGGCTCGCCTCGCTAGAATCCATTTTGTGCAAGTACGCCCACTCGAGAACGCGTCACGGCCTGGCCGTGATGGCCATCACGGTCGTGACGCGCAGCAGATCTATATATAGAAGCGCAGCAGACAGAACTGAAGGAGTTTTTGGGACTAGAGAGCAAAGGAGGCAGCCAAGAAACCCTAAGGGACGATTCTCTGCTGCTGTGGTGGTTGGGTGCATCCTTCCATGGAGTGTTTCCCTTCCTTCATCCTAGTATCTTTCCTTTTCCCTTTTCCTTTGATGATGTATAACTAAACTCCCATTGTTGGGGTTAGGGTAGCAATTTCTGAATTCTCATGCTTATGACTTGAATCTTGTAATATGGTTTTTACTTCTTTATTGAGTGATTGATTCTCTGTGCTTAATGCTTGTTGTGGCTAGCACCCCCATGACTTGATTAGTGTTCTGATATGCAATTGGGAAATTCGTGTTAAAACCAGAATTGAGATTAATCACCTGATAAGCCTTGTATCTAGGAATGGAACTAGGTTTATTAGCAATCGTGTAATCCCTAATCATAATGCAAATTCATTAATCTAGGCCACCTAAGGAATTAGGGTCTATTAGTGGATTAAGGCTCTTGCCATCCGAGGGATCGGGGTTTGAGTAATTTAGTGGATTGATTGTCATAATTGAAGTGGAAACTTCTTATTAGTCATTTCATTGCATTAGGATGAAGTTTGGTGAACCTAATCCCAACATCTTTTATCATATTTGAAACCCATCTTTTATTGCCTTCCAAGTGTTTGAGAAAAGTACAAAAAGAGTTTGTTTTTCTTATGTTGTTAGTTCTAGCTTTTGTTAGTTTAGAACTCTCTTCAATCCAAGAATCCTCTTAGATAGTAATTGGTTTGGTAAATGTTAGTACTTGTCGCAGTCCTCGTGGGAACGATAAAACGGTCTCACCACCGTATTACTTGCACGACTGGGTATACTTGCCCAGATTCGTCTAACAAGTTTTTGGCACCGTTGCCGGGGACTGCGTCTCAATACTAGCATAACCATTTTGGTTACTAATTTAAGCAAAATATTGAAAATAAAAACAAAAATAAAAATTTCTTTATAAACTGTTTGCTGTCATTATTTTTCTGTTTTGTGTTTCCTGTTACTTTTCTGGTGTATTTGTTGTTTTGTGCTAACCTTTACTGCTAACACTCTTGTTTTCTAGACTGTTTGTGTATGCGAGGTACTATTCCAGCTGACCAACTCCTATACGATCCAGAAATTGAAAGAACAGCTAGGAAGAATAGGAGGCAAGCAAGACAGCGGAATTTGTTAGAACAACAAGGAGAAGAACAAGTGACTTCCACCTCTCAAGCTTGTCAAGAAGAACTCAGAATGGAAGACAATGGTGAAGATGCTCCACCACCACGGAGGACACTTGGTGACTATTCCAATACAAATGTCAACCGGCATGTCACTAGCATAGTGAGGCCACCAGTGAACTGCAACAACTTTGAAATCAAGCCAAATCTCATCAATATGGTTTCACAAAATCAGTTTGCTGGGTTGGAGAAAGAAGATCCTAATAGTCATGTGTCTAACTTCCTGGAGTTGTGTGATACAGTGAAGATAAATGGTGCATCCGATGATGCAATTCTCCTGAGGTTGTTCCCTTTCTCTCTAAGAGATAGAGCCAAGTCTTGGCTCCAATCACAACCAAGGGGAAGCTTCACTACATGGGACAACTTAGAGGAAAAATTTCTAGCAAGGTTCTTCCCCACCTCAAGATTTGTAAAAGCAAGGGGTGACATCATAAGCTTTGCTCAACAAGAAGGTGAGACTCTTCATGACGCTTGGGAAAGGTTCAAGGAATTGCTTCGGAGATGCCCAAATCATGGTTTTGATGATCTTACTCAGATGCAAACATTCTGTAATGGATTGAGGCCATCAACCAGGTACATGTTGGATGCCTCAGCTGGAGGTTCAATGAATACAAAGACAGCAGAGGAAGCCCTGACTTTGATAGAAGCAATGGCCTCTAATGACTACTTGATGCATCATGATCGGGGTCCCACATCAAGAAGGGGAGTGTTGGAGTTAGATTCACAAACTGCACTGTTGGCTCAGAACAAGCTCATGACACAACAACTGGAGTCTCTTACCAAGCAACTAGCTCAACTCCCACAACAACTCCAAACTGTTCAAGGGACAACCATGCCACCCCAACAGGGAATGCGATGTGATTTTTGTGGAGGTGATCATGATAATGGAAGATGTGAGGCACCGCCTAGTTCCCATGAGGAAGCCAATTATATGGGGAGCTATGGGCGGCCAGGCAACAACCAATTCCCTAACAACTACAACCAAGGGTGGAGGAATCAACCAAATTCTGGTTGGAAGCAAGATGCCGGACAAACAAGCAAACCTCCTCCTACACAACCGCCTCAAGACCGGGTTTCTATCTTGGAAAACACCCTCAATCAGTTCATGCAATTGACCATGGCGAACCAGAAAAATACCGATGCTTCTATAAAAAATTTGGATGTGCAAGTTGGCCAAATTGCAAAGCACCTAGCGGAGCTATCTAGCAGCGATTTTTCAGGTAATACTCAAACTAATCCTAAGGAGCATTGCAATGCTATTGTTTTGAGGAGTGGTAAAAGTCTTGAGAATGGGGGTGGTAAGCCTTTGGTGAAGAATCAGAAAGTCAATGAAAAAACAGAAGTGAGTGCGGAGGAAAAATAGGAAGAAGGCAAGGAGGTTGTAGTTGAGGAAGAGGAAAAAGGCAATGAAAAAGACAAGAGGGAGAAGCTAGTGGATGAAAACTCAATTCTGAGGAGGACTAAAAGTCAAATTTTAAAAGATGGAGACAAACCTCAAGTAATCCCCTATTATGTGAAGTTGCCTTATCCCCACTTGATCAAGAAAAAAGAGAAAGACGAACAATTTGCCAAGTTCCTTGATATTTTCAAGAGGTTGCAGATCAATATCCCTTTTGCTGAAGCACTTGAGCAGATGCCCAATTATGCTAAATTCATGAAGGAACTGCTCACGAAGAAAAGAAAGTTCAAAGAAGGCGAAACTGTTGCCTTAACTGAGGAGTGCAGTGCGATACTGCAAAGGAAGCTACCTCCGAAGCTGAAAGATCCTGGTAGTTTTACAATCCCTTGCACTATTGGGAGTGTTGCTATCAGAAAAGCCTTATGTGACTTAGGAGCGAGTATCAATTTGATGCCGCTTTCACTTTTGAATAAGCTTGGAGGAGGAGAGTTGAAACCAACTAGGATGGCATTGCAGTTAGCTGACAGATCAATCAAGCATCCTTATGGTATCCTCGAAGATGTTCTGGTAAAGGTGGATAAGTTTATCTTTCCAGCGGACTTTGTGGTTTTAGACATGGTGGAGGATGCTGAAGTTCCGCTCATACTGGGGAGACCTTTTCTGGCAACTGGTCGGGCTTTGATAGATGTAGAAAAAGGCCAGCTGCAATTCAGAGTGCAAGATGAAACAGTCACTTTCAATATATTCGAAGCTATGCATCGCACGAGCGATGAAGAGGAGTGTTTCCGCCCGGACATGGTGGATACAGTGGCTGAAGAAGTTGTTGCACATCAGCACCACCCCTCCACCCCTGAGAAGAAGGAAAAGCTCATCATGAAAGCAACTCTGAAGCTCTGCAAGACAAATGATGTATCAGTTGGTGAGGAAGCTGGATCTGCTCATCTTGTGAAAACAGAACCTCCGCCGGGAAGAGGTAAGAAGAAGGCCACGAGGCCCAGAGTGAAAGGGGCAAAGGGGAAGCACAAATGTTGGCTCTATAAGCAAAATCAGCTCTTTAAAGGAGTTCCATGGAAGAAAAGTGCTCTTGCACTTCAATGCCCAACCAAACCCGGTTAATTGAAAGAAGCCCGTCAAGCTAGTGACGTTAAAGAAGCGCTTATTGGGAGGCAACCCAACTTTCCTTAACCCTTCTCTTTAGTTATTTTTTGTTTTAATTTTTAACTCTTGAATAATTTGAGAAGATCAAGAGTTTTCTTTTACTAATAAAATTGCCAAGTGATTTCAGGGAAAGAAGGAAGGGAGAGCAAGAAGACAATGAAAGAGCAAAGGCAGCAACCATCACGCCCAGGCCGTGACACTGGTCATGGCCGTGATGAGTCAGGATTGAAGACCAGAAAGGACCACGGCCTAGCCGTGATCCACATCACGGGCGTGATGAGAAGACTCTGAAGGGCAGAAAGCATCATGGCCTAGCCGTGATGGAGTTCACGGCCGTGATAGGCCAACACCCAGGGTTCAAAATTGATCACGGCCTGCCTGTGATGAAGCTCACGGCCGTGACAAAAATTCCAACAAGTTTCTGACTGGAATGAGAGCCAACACCCGCTACCGCCTCGGTAAGTCATTCCAATTTTTCTCCTCTCTCTAACTTGATTGTTTACATTGGGGACAATGTAAATTCCTAAGCTTGGGGTAGGGGTATTTTGCATTCGCATTTTGCATGTGGCATTCATATAATTTGCATGATAGCTTTGCATGATCACACAATTATATTGCCCTTGCTTAGGTTTTGCATCCAATTGTGAGAACGAAGTGCCATGCCAATAATTTGAGATAGTGAATTTTTGAACCCAATTTTTTTTTTCATTCTTGTGATATGGCTGCAAATGAAAATTCTTGAGATAATCTTGGATAGTTGATAATTAGCATATGGTTCTATAGATTTGTGTTTCTCATTGATTTTGAACTATTAAAATGTGAGATTTTGAGCCAAAGGGGTACTCACTAAATTTTACCCCATTCTTTGTGTTAGAGTGTTATTCCTCTTGGATGTATTTCTCTAGAACTTGACTTGAGACCATTTTGAAGCTTAAAATTTTTGAAAATATTTTTGAAGATAATTGAGGCAATAAGTATTTTTCTGGCCTTCTGAGCTTTGAATGTGTAAATGTTACCCTTAGTTGCCCAATTTTGAGCCTACAAAAGAATAAAATGCTTTTCTTGGTACCCTGAAAGATTTTGATAAATATGCTTAGTAGGATACCTTCTAAAGTATTACAAAAAGGGTAAAAAGGTAGTTGGAAAATAAAGTTTGGGATGAAAGAATCAGAAAATAATTCTTTTGAGTTGAAAAATCTCCCCTTCTCCAAGCAAAAGAAAAATAAAAATAAAAATATAAATAAATAGAGAAGGGGATGACAAAAAGAAATGAAAAAAGAAAGAAAGAAAAGAAAGGTGGAAAAATAAATCGAAAACCCAAGAAGGTATTTTAGAAGGTCATGCTTTGCAATGCTTGATAGTTTGTATAGCCTTTTGAAATTTCCTTTTCTTGATTTCCCCACCTAACGATTAATCCCATGGCCACGTTACAACCAAAATAAAGACCTCTTGATTCTTAGGTGTTTTCATTAATAAAGTAGAGATTTGGTTGATAGTCAAGCATATGGTAGAAGTCATTCCTTGAGGAAAATGGAGCGAAATGTCTTATTCCCCTAAACACTTGAGTGAGGGTAGAAAGAGAGCCAAGCAAATAAACAAGCTTGGGGTGATCTTCATGTGAGAAAGAGTGCCCAAACCAGTGAGAATATGAGTCTAAGGAACCTAACCCTCTAATTGGACTTGAATTGATTGTCTCTTGCTGATTTGTTTGAAATGCCTATTACTTGGATTATTTGCTCGGGTTCTTGATTCACTATCCATTCTTTGTTTATTCTTCTGGCCTTAGTGATTGCTTGAGGACAAGCAATTGAATAAGCTTGGGGTGATTTGATAGTGTGATTTTACATCATGTTTCTTGTACACTTTTGCATGCATTTTTCATATAGTTTAGGCATTCCTTATTTGATTTTTGTTAGATTTTCCCTTGGAACGGGTGAAGCGGTTTCTTGGTGTTGTTTTGCAGGAATTCAATGTAAAAATGATCAAAATCAGCCTTGATGGAGCTTGGATGAAATAGAGCTTGAAAAGTGAAGAATATGAGCCAAAAAGAGCCCATCACGGCCTGGCCGTGATGACCATCACGACCATGATCAAGCAGGGCAGAAGGCAAAAGTCAGAAGCTGTCACAGCCTGCCAGTGATTGACATCACGGCCGTGACCAACCAGAAAATTAAGTTTCGCGTCGCGAATCTAGGGCTCGCCTCGCGAGAATCCATTTTGTGCAAGTACGCCCACTCCAGAACGCGTCACGGCCTGGCCGTGATGGCCATCACGGCCGTGACGCGCAGCAGATCTATATATAGAAGCGCAGCAGACAGAATTGAAGGAGTTTTTGGGACTAGAGAGCAAAGGAGGCAACCAAGAAACCCTAGGGGACGATTCTCTGCTGCTGTGGTGGCTGGGTGCATCCTTCCATGGAGTGTTTCCCTTCCTTCATCTTAGTATCTTTCCTTTTCCCTTTTCCTTTGATGATGTATAACTAAACTCCCATTGTTGGGGTTAGGGTAGCCATTTCTGAATTCTCATGCTTATGACTTGAATCTTGTAATATGGTTTTTACTTCTTTATTGAGTGGTTGATTCTCTGTGCTTAGTGCTTGTTATGGCTAGCACCCCCATGACTTGATTAGTGTTCTGATATGCAATTGGGAAATTCGTGTTAAAACTGGAATTGAGATTAATCACCTGATAAGCCTTGTATCTAGGAATGGAACTAGGTTTATTAGCAATCGTGTAATCCCTAATCATAATGCAAATTCATTAATCTAGGCCACCTAAGGAATTAGGGTCTATTAGTGGATTTAGGCTCTTGCCATCCGAGGGATTGGGGTTTGAGTAATTTAGTGGATTGATTGTCATAATTGAAGTGGAAACTGCTTATTAGTCATTTCATTGCATGAGGATGAAGTTTGGTGAACCTAATCCCAACATCTTTTATCATATTTGAAACCCATCTTTTATTGCCTTCCAAGTGTTTGAGAAAAGTACAAAAAGAGTTTGTTTTTCTTATGTTGTTAGTTCTAGCTTTTGTTAGTTTAGAACTCTCTTCAATCCAAGAATCCGCTTAGATAGTAATTGGTTTGGTAAGTGTTAGTACTTGTCGCAGTCCTCGTGGGAACGATAAAACGGTCTCACTACCGTATTACTTGCACGACTGGGTATACTTGCCCAGATTCGTCTAACATCGACTTTAAGACCTTTCTGTTTTCACAGCCAATATTAACTCGACCTATACCAGGGAAAGAGTTGTATTTATACCTGTCAGCCACCGAGTACGCCATCAGTGCGGTAATTGTGCAAGAAGTAGAGAAAACACAAATGCCTGTGTATTTCATCAGCAGAGTTCTTCATGACGCCGAAACCCGGTATCAAGTCATAGAAAAGCTAGTTTTAGCTCTGGTAACTGCAGCTCGGTGATTGCGTCCATATTTCCAGAGTCACCAGGTGATTGTCAAAACTGATCACCCTATTAAGCAAATTCTCAAAAAGCCTGAGTTGGCAGGCCGCATGATTGCTTGGTCGGTGGAATTATCCGAGTTTGGCCTCAAGTACGAGTTGAGAGGTCCCATGAAAGCTCAATGTATCTCTGACTTCGTAGCCAAGCTCAATCCGCTGCCGATTACTGAAGATTTATGGTGGAATTTATATGTGGATGGATCCTCGAATGTCAAAGGCAGTGGAGCTGGGGTAATACTGGAGGGTCTGGGAGAGCTAATCCTAGAGCAATCATTAAAGTTTGAGTTCAAAACCTCAAACAACCAAGCTGAATACGAAGCCTTGATAGCAGGGTTAATGTTGGCTAGGGAAATGGGAGCAAAAGCTGTTAGATGCCGAAGTGATTCACAGCTGGTCACAGGTCAAATCTCTGGAGAATACCAAAAAAAGAACCTTAACTTACCAGGTATTTATGTAAAGTAAATCAGTTAATTTCCAATTTTGAGAAATTTGATATTGAACACATTCCCAGGGAAGAAAATACTTGGGCTGATCTACTGTCAAAATTGGCCAGCACGAAGAGGCCATGCCAGCATAAGACAGTTATTCAGGAAACTATTAATGAACCGAGTATTACACTTGGAGAGGTGATGGCTAATGAACCAGCTGACCGAGAATGGATGACACCCATATGGGAATATTTATCCTAGGGTACTTTTCCCCCAGATCATGCCGAGGCCAGAAAAATCAGGCTTAGAGCGAGTCATTTTGCTATTATTTCTGGAGAGTTGTATAGAAGGGGATTCTCGGCACCGATGTTGAAGTGTCTAACTAAAGCCCAGTCAAAATATGTAATGGAAGAGGCTCACAAAGGAATATGTGGTTTTCACTGCAGGGGCAGATCGATGGCCTCCAAGGTAGTCCGAGCAGGATACTATTGGCCTACCATCCAAGCAGATTGTATCGAGTGGACGAATCAATGTGATGAATGTCAAAGATTTACCAATATAAGTCATGCCCCACCCGAAGAACTTCACACATTGAACTCGCCTTGGCCCTTTACTATGCGGGGGATGGATATACTTGGACCATTCCCCATAGCCAAAGGTCAAGTCAAATTTCTTTTGGTAGGGGTAGACTACTTTACAAAGTGGATTGAAGCAGAACCTTTGGCAAAAATTACTGCCCAAAAGGTACAAAAGTTCGTTTGGAAAAATATCATCTGCGGGCATGGAATTCCCTTCGCAATTGTCACCGATAATGGAAGGCAGTTTATAGATAAATCATTGAGAGAATTCTATGTCAATCTCGGTATTAAACATCACGTCACATCGGTGGAACATCCCCAAAGCAATGGACAAACCGAGGCAGCCAAGAAAGTCATTCTCGGAGAGCTGAAGAAGAGAGTGGGAAGAGCTAAAGGAGCTTGGGCAGAAGAATTGCCGAGTATTCTTTGGGCCTACCACTGCACACCACAATCCACTACTCAAGAAACACCCTTCGGGATGACGTACGGAACGGATGCCATGATCCCAGTTGAGGTCGGTGAGTCGTCTTTTCGGCGAATGCAATATGAGCAGAATAAGAATGAAAGCAACCTAAGGGTCGAACTTGACTTGGTGGAGGAGATCAGAGAAGAGGCTAAAATCAGAGAGGAAGCCTGCAAACGAAGAGCTACTCGGAGGTATAATTCAAAGCTAAAACCGAGGAGTTTCGTGCACGGGGACTTGGTGCTAAGAATGCAAGGAGAAGCAAGAAGAGATCATACCGAGGGCAAGCTAGCAGCGAATTGGGGAGGACCATTCCGAGTAGTAGAAAACTTGGGAAACGGAGCATACAGATTAGAAGAATTGTCAGGGAAATCTATCCCGAGAACATGGAATGCTTCTCATTTGAAATTTTATTACATTTGATGTATATAGTCTGGTGATGTACTCTTTTTCCTACCTCGGTATTTTATCCCAAAAAGGGTTTTGACCGAGAAGGTTTTAACGAGGCACACCGCAGACTTTTCTTCTATCCAATAAAGAATTTATTATGAACATTGGTCCATTTTCTTATTTTGCCGATGTATTTACTATTATTCTGCGAATATTTAATTTGTTTAAGGCCAAGTTTGAGCCTAAAGACCGAGTACGAACCATTAAATTATTTAAGGCCAAGTTTGAGCCTAAAGGCCGAGTACGAGCCATTAAATTGTTTAAGGCCAAGTTTGAGCCTAAAGGCCGAGTACGAGCCATTAAGTTGTTTAAGGCCAAGTTTGAGCCTACAAGCCGAGTTCGAGCTATTAAATTATTAAGGCCGAGTTCGAGCCTTGAAATTGTTAAGAGAAATCGAATTCGAGCATCAATTAAATAAGAACAAAGTTTGAATCCAAAGGCCAAATATGAGCCATGAAATTATTAAGGAAACCGAGTACAATGCTGAAATTGAAAACAAGGCATAGTTCGAGTATTAGGAAGTACTACAACTTAGTTACAAATCAAAAATAGAAAATAAGGACGAGCCGACCTCAAAATCCTCGGAACCGGAGCAAGACCAAGTGGCCAGAACATTCTGGGTCTAGGAAGTAATCACTTCCCCCCCCCGAAAGCTGTATGATGAGGCACTCGGTCAGCCTCGGGAGGAGATGATTGATACCCCATTCTCCACTACCGTAAACTACTACTCTCCCAGTTAACATCCTTTTTAAAAGGATTAAATCACGAAAGGGATTATGGATCCCATCTCCCGGTTACTTCCTTTTTGGCAGCTGTAAAGCTCAAAAAAGGATGTTAACTGGGATAGGGGAACGTAAACCCCTAGCAATATTATGAAAAGAATTACCCGAGTCAAAGGAGGACGAATTTCGCTGGTCGAAAAGATGAGGAATGAAGAAGCGAAACAAACAAACAGCCCTATTTATAAGGGGGAAGGGGCGTTGGAAAGAGGAGATATGCGCTGGGAAAAGGTTTATTGAAAAAATAAATCTCGAAACTTAGCAAAAAGCAGTAATTGCATGAACCCACTGGAATTTCCAAGGCACATAACGTGTGAACGCATATATGAAACGTGAATCATGCATTTAGCATTTTATAACAACCAGTCGTTTTTGTTACGAACGACAAAATATCTCGACCTTATCGAAGTGTTGTTTAAACAGCCGAGCACGCAATACAAACAACGTCGGAATATAAAAATATTTCGGTCTTACTCCAAGTATTCGAAGAATATCTCGGCCGAACAAATGCTATAAGAAGAAGAGGAAGTCATCAAAATGCTGGAAGAGTGTTCATTAAATCAACGAGGATTACAAAGGGAAAACCCATTACAAGGGTATCAAAAACAAAAATACAGTTACTCATCCCTATGGCTATCTTCAGCACCGACGTGGTCCTCGGGAGAATCTTCCCCCCATTCCTCCTCTTCGCGAATAATGGGAACAAGTTCCCCATTTTGTACCTCTTTATTTACATCGGTACCCGAGATATCAATCCCCGGAGCGAGAATTTGAACCTGAGCGATGGCCTTTGCGAAACCTGGTCGATGCTCCTCAAGGATGCAATTGGTGGCCTCTTTCAAATCTTCCTGAACCTCCATCTTGGCCTTAGTCTCGGCATTCAAGTCGGCTCTAAGTTGTTCAATTACAACTTGAGCCTCCTTGAGCTCCTCCTCAGCACGAGCTTTATCCTCTTCAACACGAACTTTATCTTCCTTAGCTAATTTTGCTTGAGTGTTAAACTCGGATTTCTGACCATTAAGCTCGGCGATGGTAGTGTTCAGAAGGTTATTGGCATGGGCCAGCTCATCGCGCTCCGAGGAAATCTGGGCGAGATCCCTCTTTAGCTTCTCAATCAAAGCAAACTCAACCTCCAAGTGCTGGGACTTTCTCTCAGTCTCTCAATTCTCGGCTGCACAAATGGGCCAGAGCAGCAGCTCGGATACAGTAGACTGAGAGGGCCTCCATACTAGACTGAGCCCCATGCTGCTTAATTAAGCGGAGATCGGCAGCCTTCAGGTAATGCGAGTCAAAAGAAGGGAAGGGGTTGAAGTCATCGCTCCAGAGAGACGAGGTTCCTGCCTGCAAAGAGGTGTTATACCACTTCAAGTCGGCAGGAAGAGAAAGTTTCTCCTCTCGCTCCTTAGCACCCGTCTCATGTGTGGTAGGACGTTTGGGACTCGGGAGAGGAGGGGAAGAATCTTCGGCATCAATTACCATCTCCACCCTTTTTCTTTTTTGAGGGGCAGACAATGAAGTCTCTTAGCAGCGGCCGAAGAAACTCTTTTCTTCTTCTGCTTCTCGGTCACTGAAGGACCCTCCTTCGGGGCAGATCTCAAAAGCTTTGAAAAGTCGAATTTCCCCATAATAACTGTCAAAAAAGGAAAGCTGTTAGTACAAGAACACGTACAAAAAAGATTTAAAAATTAAAAAGCCGAGCACTTACTTTTAAAATCGGCTCTTGGAGTGGATGAAAATGGGAGTTTCAGAAGACGTCCACAATGGAGAGGCCGAGGAAGTTTTTCTAAGATATCTATATCCCGCTTATCCTCGGCAGGAAGGGATTCGTATTCAAAGCCAACAAATTTGGTAGGGGACGATTGCCAGTACCAAGGAAACCTGGCACATCCGCTTTCATCAAAAAAGAAGGAAAGATGAGAATCCGAGGGGCGAACTCGGAATAAGTCAACTTTGAAGTTTTTATACGATGATGTATACAAACTAATCAGCCCTCTTCGGTTCAGTCCATTGAGGGAGATCCACCCAGTTTTCTCACCAAACCTTGTTTGGTAAAAATACATAAATTTTGGGGTGGTAGGCTCCATCCCGATGTATTGACAGAGAATTTGAAAGACTTTTAGAGAAGCCCAACTGTTAGGATGAAGCTAAGTAGGTGCGACATTCATGGTTCTCAGAACGTCACACTCAAACTCAGTAAAGGGGAGAGACACACGTAGATGAGAAAAAAGTGTTTTATACATATATGTAAAAGAAGGCTCGGAAGGATGAGCACGGAGGAAAACATACTCGTTACCCGAGCAAGGAGAACAGATGAACTCGGACTCGTCTCCAGATGCCGAGATAGTAATCTGGGACCGAAGACGAGCGACTGAATCCGAAGATTGATAGCTAGAAAAATAAACCCCAACTTCGCCCCTAACCCAGGTATACCCAGGAAGGGTAACAGTGGGAATAGGGTCTTTAGGAACCCTTTGGTGTCGTTTGTGTGCTTTGGGTTTGGAAATTTGGGGGGAGGGAGAACCAGACCCAGAAGAACCAGACCCAGAAGAAGACGACCCGGAAGAGGACAGCCTTACCTGACCGACGTTTAGTTCCTATGAAGGAATAGAAGAATTGGAAGGAGAACCCCCAATGGGAGAAATCTCGCGTTCCACCAGAGGCGAAGTGTTCGACTCTGTAGACTTAGATGAACTCATATCCGGAAGCAAGAAATAAAACTTAGAAACACAAAATAAGGAAGAAGGTTGGGCGTACCTGAAGAACGGAAGGCAGAAAAAATGATCGCAGAAACTCGAAGAACAGAGTTGAAGAGCGAAAGAAGATAATGGACGAGGAAGAACAAGGTGGAATTAGAAGAGATATTTATAAAAGACGCACGCCAACCGTTGATGAAGAGACACAATCAATGGTTCACGTTCCTTTAAATAAAAGAAGAAAAAGGTCGCGACTTTTAATTTTCCTCCCTCATTAAATGAGCGTGGAGCTCTAGGGCTACTCACCTATAACGTGCAACAGAAGGATGAAGGGGAATGATTGCCTTCTCTGGAAAAAAAAGAGGGGGGAGGGGAGAAGGAACATTGTCAGTTGAAATGACAGTTTGAAACACAGAAGGAAGAAAGTCTACGCGGCTGAAGTATAAGCTCGGTTTGATACTTGTCAGCTCTTTCGCTTATTTAAGCTCGAAGCTCGGGGTACTTGTGTACTGACCTAGAATATAAGGCTGGGTCGACCAAGCTTACTCCGGCAAATGGGCCTTGGCCCAAACTCCTGCAAAGTCGAGGACCTGTTAATACACTTGTTAGCCGAGGATAAATACTCGGACCTATCCCATCATAGACCGCGGACGAAGACATCTCGGTCCTGTGCAATCCAGTCACAACTGACTTGGTCAAACGTCTTACTCGATTACGCAAATATCTCTCCGAATAACTCGGAATCTTATCCTTATCTAGTTATGATAACAACATAATCTTATCAGATAGAAACGATCTCAGTAACAGTCCAACCAAAACTGTTATACCTAAAAATCTCTATAAATAGGGGATCAACCCCCTCACTTAGAACTACGTGGCTTTGATTCCCACTTGGGATACATAGGAGCAGAATTCCAATTCTATCAAGCTATTCCAAAAACACTCCCACGGAGTCTCACCGGACGAGTATCTCTTGCTTGAGATATTTGGACTGAACAGGGTTCTATAATGAAGGTTGGTAGAAAAACAAGGTTTTGGAAGGACAATTGGATTGGAGATTCATGCTTAAAGGAAAAATTCCCAAGACTCTTTGTTGTTTCCTTACAAAAAGATGAGATGATAGCCAATATGGGTTTTTGTGACGGGCTTAAGTGGCAATGAAATTTCACTTGGAGAAGACACTTGTTTGAATGGGAAGTTGAACAAGTGGAGGAAATATGGAAGTGTCTTGGTGAAGTGAATCTAGTGGATTTAAAGGTGGATAGGCCATGGTGGAGTTTTGACAGCAAAGGGAATTTTACTGTTAAAGCTTTCTCTAAAGCAATTTGAGACAAATGCACTCTTACTAATAATGTAAGGAGTGTATGTTATGGGTTAGCACCTCCTAGAGTAAAACTTTTAGTACGGTTGTCATTTTACAAAGGCTGAATACCAAAAACAGATTAAGGAGACTAAATTTAATTCATGAGAATGATGTGAAATGTCCTTTTTGTGAGAAGGAGGAGGAAACATTAAATCATCTTTTTCTCCATTGTGATTACACTTGGAGAATATGGACAGTTATGTTAGATTGGTGACATATCCAAATTCCTGTTGTTGTATAATATTGATAAAATAACAATGTTTAATACAAGAAATAGTCTGAGACGTGTCAAGGGATACTGTATTTAAGGATTATTTCGCCCATAAAATAATATTCACAAAATGTGAAACTCCTCCCAGGAAAAAAGACCAGGACCAGAACAGTAAGATCAAATACACTCAATTTTGGAACCACTTAGAATTCTATCCTTTTTTACGTACAAAAAAAAAAAAACTTCTATAATACAATATATATTGAGCACTGCAGCAGCTTGAAACTTTTCTTCTTGCCGTTAACAACTCCAAGTAGTAGCAGATAAACCGCCCAACAAATAAAGAGGAGTAATGACAAATTATTTTTTCCATTCATAGCAATTGAGGCGTTGTACTTCTCTTCACCAACGGCACCCAAATGAAAGCCATTGGCTAGCTGTGCAAAAATCTTCATTTGCTTTCCAAGTTAAGTGCACGTTGCCAAATACACAAATAAATCATATTAAATATTTGTTTTAAAAGTAAATTGATTATGACAAATCAATGAATGAAAAATTATATTTTGCACATGTGATAATTTGAAAGGTAATCTGATAGGTATTAAAAATTGGTAATACCAATCAAAGGAGATTAATAATATTAATGAGGTAGTTTCAAAATTTAAATGATAAAATTAAATACTTTTAAATTCAAAATTAAATTTTTGAAATAAATTGAATATACAACAATCCCCACATATTTCAAAAATTTTGATGACAAAATTCTGAGCTAGGAAACATTAGGTGTAAATGCTTCGGACCTGGTATCTCTTAGACCATGAACCAGACCTAGACTAATAAGCCGATTACCTACAATGTATTGGTGAAGTTTTAAACTTCTATGAACCAATACACTTTATGTAAGTAGGAATCCTACCAATCACTTTACACCCCCACAGATCTTGTTGTTACGCTATTTGGCGCCTTTCAGCCATGCGCATGCCTGGTTATTCATGAGTGCTCTAGAAATTATGCCACAATTTCATAGGAGCGGCCCCACTCCACCTCCCATAAGGGATATGAAACTCATTAAAAGCTTTCAGCTAAACCTCCAAAAATGTAGTCTAGCACTTCTTACACCATAGGAAGAGACAAAATTAAGTGTGCTACCAGAACTAACAAGTGACTTGTTATTACCCATATGAACCTTCTTCATGGGATCTCCAATCACAAAGGTTGGGTTACCATCACCATTAATTTAACATTGGCTTAAGTCCTATTCCCCTCGATGTTTCGTTTATTAATTTCTTTCCCAAAGACTTTGTCAAAGGATCGGTCAAATTCACTTCCGACTTCACATAATTAATGGACATAATTCCATCTTTCAGCAGTTGCTTAACAACTTCATGTCTCAATCGAATATGTATATTCTTACCATTGTAAGTCTTATTCTTTGTAATGGCTATTGCCGCTTTTTTATCACAATGCATAGACACATGAGGAGTTGGTTTAACTCCTAATGGAATATTTGCTAAGAGATTTATCAACCACTCAGCCTCATTACCAGTCAACTCCAGAGCAATAAATTCTGATTCCATGGTAGATTTAGCAATAATAGTTTGTTTGGCTGATTTCCAAGTAATTGCACCACCACCAAGGGTGAATACATAATCACTAGTAGATTTTGTCTCATCCGAATCTGAGATCCAATTAGCATCACTGTATCCTTCCAATACAGGGGGAAATCCACTATATAGAATACCATAACTCATGGTACCTCTCAAATACTTCATTAGTCTGACTAATGCATCCCAATGTTCATCATTGGGATTATGTGTGTATCTGCTCAATCTGCCCACAGCATATGCTATGTCAGGTCTAGAAAAATTCATTAAATGCAACAGACTCCCAATAATCTGTGCATACTCAAATTGAGCAACAGGGTTTCCTCTATGTTTCTTCAGTTGGGTGTTAGCATCATAAGGGGTGCTTATTGGTTTAACTTCAAAGTACCCAAACTTCTTTAGAAGTTTCTCAACATAATGTTCTTGGGATAGCATTATACTATCACCCTTCCTTATAATTTTAACACCCAATATTACATTTGCTTCACCCATGTCTTTCGTATCAAACTTTGAAGCAAGAAATTCTTTAGTTTTATTTACTATATCATGACAAGTACCAAAAATAAGCATGCCATCCACATATAAGCAAATAATTACACATTCACCATTTACTATTTTTGTATACACACACTTGTCTACTTCAAGAGATAAAAATCCATCACTGATCAAAACTTGATCAAATTTCCCATGCCATTGTTTTGGTACTTGTTTCAAACCATACAACGATTTAAGAAGTTTACAAACTTTATTTTCTTGTCCAGAAACAACACAACCCTCAGGTTGTGTCATATAAATTTATTCTTCCAAATCTCCATTTAGAAAAGCTGTTTTAACATCCATTTGATGAATAACAAGTTTATAAATTGATGCTAAAGAAATTAAAACTCGAATAGATGAAATTCTAGTCACAGGAACAAAAGTATCAAAATAATCAACATTTTCTTTTTGGGTAAAACCTTTTGCAACCAATCTAGCTTTATACTTATCAATAGAACCATCAGGATTATATTTCCTTTTAAAAATCCATTTGCACCCAATAGGTTTAGCTCCTGGTGGTAAATCTACTAAAATCCATGTATTACAATTTGTAATAGAATCAATTTCAGATTTAATAGCTTCTTTCCAAAGATGTGCATCGGAAGAATTAATTGCATCATAAAAACTCAAAGGGTCATTTTCCACAAGATATGTATAAAAATCATTTCCAAAAGAAGTCTCTTTTCTTTCCCTTTTACTTCTTCTCAAATCCTTGTGTGTGTTTTCAAAATTATTTTGTAAAGATTCATTTGAAACACTAATATTTTGAGAAGATGAAGGAGGTAACCTTTCAAATTTTAAAGGAAAAACATGTTCTAAAAATTCAGCATTTTTAGTTTCTAAAATAGTATTGCAATCAAACACATCACTTTTCAAAACAAGAAATCTATAGGCAGCACTATGTTCAGCATATCCAATAAACATACAATCAGAAGTTTTAGAACCAACTTTCCTTTTCTTAGGATCAGGTAGCATTACCTTAGCAAGACAACCCCACACTTTTAAATATTTAAGGTTAGGCTTATAACCTTTCCATAACTCATATGGCGTCCTACCAGTTTTCTTATAAGGGATTCTATTTTGTAAATGACATGTGTTAGAACCAAAGTGGTTTTGGATTAAAATAATCTCTTAAGTTTTGATGTTAACAAAAAGGTTAAATTTGTATGGCAAAGTATTTGTCAAAGATCTAACATGTTTGTTATAAGTATGCAAGGATTACTTGATGCGAGTTAGAGGAACTAAAATTTAAAGTATGGAATCTACAAATTCTAGTTCAAACCTCTAGACTAGTCTACAACTCTTGGTAAAATTCTGAGTCTTTAGCTTTATGGTAGACGAGATCGTTAAAATAAGAATAGACGACGTCTTATAGTTAACTAAGGAAGAAGCGTTACTAAAACACAAAGTAACCTAGTAAACGAGCTCCATATGCCACGTCATTGGACGGAGCTTCTCATTAAGGACTTAGCAAATCCAAAGACTTGTGTGGACGAGCGCTTCTGCCACTTTAGTAGACGAGCGCTTCTATCATATTAGTAAATGAGCGCTTCTACCACTTTAGTGGATGAGCACTTTTGCAACATCAGTGGACGAGCATAATTAAAATCTTGTATAGATGCATTCTTAAAACTAAGTAGACGGCTATATATCTTTACTACCTTGAATATGATTTAATGCAATCTGGACCATGATGAATTTATTTCAAATGATTGCTTATTTAATTCAAAGAATATATGTCTTTTACCTTGATGCTTCTTTTGTATAAAATCTTTATCTCTTGGATAAAAGAACTCCGTACCATCGAAACCATAAACCTTTGTACTCTGTCAAAATACATTGTTGTAAAGATCAAGTCAAGTACAAAGATGGTAAGTCAGAAAGCAACCTTTGGTACAATAGAGAAGTGACAGTTCTACTTTGAGCATTCCTCTGTTAAACAAAAGCACTTCTTAGTGAAGCATATCAAGTTATCAGTCTCAACGGATCCAAACATTTAATGCTAAGTCTAAACGGATACAATTTGAAGACCGTTGAAGAAGGTCAAGACAGAGAAGCACTTTAGCATATATATATATATATATATATATATAAAGAACTTCAAGGAGAAGATAGACAGAGATTCAATATATAGATATACGTCGTAACACAAGCTCTGATATCATAGTGCAAAAACTCTGTTGAAATTGTCACACAAGTTTACTTGTAAATCTTGTTGATCTTAAACTTTCAAATCCTCACATATAGTGAGTTCGTAGATCAAAGTTTTAAATCTCTATGATGGAGTTAGAGCCTGAAGAGGCTTGGTAGAGAAAGAATACTTGTAGCCTGAAGAGGTGTTGAATACTTGTAAAGCTATTGGATTATAGTGCAGAAAAACCTTCATGTAAAAGGGACTGGACGTAACTCTTGGTTGGAAGAGAGTGAACCAGGATAAAACACTTGTGTGAATCTTCTAAACCCTTATCTTTTACAGTTTTTGTTTATACTAACTATGGGGTTCTGAATCTGAGTTTATGAACTCTTCAAAAACGTTTTCCTGTTTGTGTGTTGTTTTTATTGTTTTGCTTGTAAAAGGTTTGAGAAAAGACTTTTTCGAAAATCTGTTAAGAAACACAATTCAACCCCCCTTCTTGTGTTTCCCCGTGTCAACTTAAGTTGGTATTAGAGCTCAGCCTCGAAAGGGTTGAGCATCTAGCAAGTGCTGAGGGAGTACGATCCAACAAGCATGGATACAGAAGGACATGTAATCAACAGACCTCCTCTCTTTGATGGTAGTGATTATGACTACGGGAAAAAGAGAATGATGACTTTTCTTGATGCACAAAACGTGGACATCTGGGAGCTGATTGAAACTGGCTACATTGAGCCAAGAGGTGATGCTGGAGCTGCTATTCCTAGAGCTCAATGGACTCAAGAACAAAAAAATCAACAACAACACAATCTGAAAGCTAAGCACTATTTGATGTGTGCTATCACCAAATCCGAGCATGATAAAGCACACAGCTGTAACACTGCTAAGGAAATATGGGATACTCTTGCTCTAGCTCATGAAGGGTCATCCCAAGTTAAGGAGTCAAAAATAAGTATGCTGCTTCATCAATATGAGTTATTTAAAATGGCTGAGCAAGAAACTATAGATCAAATATTTGGAAGATTCCAAACTATCACCAACAATCTTAGATCTCTTGGAAAAACCTATGAAAATAGAGATCATGTCAGAAAAATTTTGAGGAGCTTACATAAACAGTGGACACCTAAGGTCACTGCTATTCAGGAAGCAAAGAACCTCAATACTCTCACTTTGGAGGAACTTCTTGGATCTTTAAAAGTTAATGAGCTTGAGCTCAATGAAGAAGAAAGTTCCAGAAAAGGAAAATCTATTGCCTTAAAGGCAAAGAAGGCTAGCTCTTCCAACGTTCTTAAAGCTGAGGAATCATCTGATGAAGCAGACCCCTCTAACAGTGATGAAGGATCTGATGATGATGAACTGTCTTTCATCTCCAGAAAGATTCAACATATGTGGAGAAATAAAGGTGGTTTCAGAAGGAATAAGTTCAACAAAAATTTCATCAAAGAAAAATCAAACTCTAAGGAAAAAGGTCCACCTCTGTGCTTCGAGTGCAAAAAGTTTGGTCATTTCAAAGCTGACTGCCCAGACCTGAAGGACAAAAAGAAATTCTTCAAAAAGAAGAAGGGCTTGATGGCTACTTGGGAGGATCTGGATCTGTCTTCATATGATGAAGAGAATGAAGCAGAGGAAGAGACAAATATCTGTCTCATGGCTGGTACATCATCAGAAAGTGATTACACTGATGCTGAGGTAATGGATTCTAACCCTTCCATTCTTCAAGATGCTTTTGATGAATTATTGCATAATTCATCAATTGTCTCATGAATATAGAAGTCGTAAAAAGAAAATTTCAAAACTATCTAAAGAATTTGATAGGGTTTGCATGGAGAAAATAAGTCTTGTAAATGAAAATAACAAACTGAAATCAGAGAATGTCAGTCTAACTAACAAACTCAAGTGTGAGCCAACTGTCTCCTGTGAAGTTGCAAAACTGAAACAAGATGCAACATATCTGACAGACACTCTGTCTAAATTTGTAGGTGGCTCAGATAAGCTTAGTCTAATTTTAAGTTACTCTAGGTCACCACATGATAAGTCTGGCATTGGTTATGACAAAGAAAAGCACGAAGCATCTTATAAAAAGTCAAAACCACATGTGCATAATAGAACCTCAAAAGCTCAAACACAACATGTCAAAACTAAACTATGCTCGTCCAACACTTACTGTAAAGTGTGTGGAAAAAGTGGTCACATAACATCTAGATGCATACATTATAAGCATTTTAAACATGCTAGTCTAGTGACTACTAACAAGAAAGGACCCAAGTAAATTTGGGTACCTAAAGGTAAGATTGTACCTGTTGCAGACTTGCTTAACAACAGGAAAGAAACACACATCCTGGTACTTGGACAGTGGTTGCTCACGTCACATGACGGGAGAAGGGTGTATGTTCGAAGACCTTAAACATAGGGATGGTGACTGGGTTATCTTTGGAGGTAATCAGAAAAGGAAGATCACTTGAGTAGAGCTTGATGAAGCTATTGCAGATTTGAATCTCAAGGACTCTGAAATTCAAGCAAATGTCAAACGTGGTGATCAAGTGGACGACCTTCAACAACATGAGTCAGAAGCTTCAACCTCTCAACAAGAAATTGTTCAGAGATCTTGGTACTTCAGGAATTATCATCCACCAGATCAAATCATTGGGAATCCTAATGATAAGCTAAGAACCAGATCTACATTCGAAGAACAAGATGATTCTGCCTTAGTCGTTGAGTTAGAATCAAAGACAGTAGGCGGGGCTCTATTGGACGAGGGCTGGATTCTTGCAATGCAGGAAGAACTGAACCAATTTGAGAGAAGTGAAGTGTGGACTCTCGTGCCTTTATCAAAAGATAAATCAGTTATTAGAACCAAATGGGTGTACAGAAACAAACTTGATGAAAATGGTAAGGTAGTAAGAAATAAAGCGAGACTTGTAGCACAAGGTTATTCTCAAGAAGAAGGTATAGACGATGCTGAAACTTTTTCACCAGTTGCTGGATTAGAGGCTATTCACATCTTATTATCATTTGCTTGCACATCATAATATAATGTTATATCAAATGGATGTAAAAAGTGTCTTTCCAAACGGTGTTATTAGTGGGGAAGTATATGTTATGTAACCTTCGGGTTTTAAAAGTGAAACCCAACCTGAACATGTATGTAAGCTAAAGAAAGCTTTATATGGTCTTAAACAAGCTCCTAGAGCTTGGTATGAAATGTTAAGTTCATTCTTAATGGACAATGGATTTAGTAGAGGAAAGGTTGATACATCCTTATTTAGAAAATCCAATAAATCAAGTTTTATTGTTGTTCAAATATATGTTGATGACATAATTTTTGGTGCTACTAATGAATATCTCTGTAAAGAATTCTCTAAGCTTATGCAAAAAGAGTTTAAAATGAGCATGATGTGAGAACTCAAGTTCTTTCTTGGACTTCAAGTTAAGCAAACAGTAGACGAGGTGCACATCCATCAGACTAAGTATACAAAGGAATTGTTAAAGAAATTCAAGATGGATGATTGCAAGCCTATGAACACCCCTATGCATCCCACATCCATACTGAACAAAGATGACAAAGATAAAAAGGTATATCAAAAGGTATATAGAGGTATGATAGGATCTCTACTATATCTTACTGCGTCTAGACCTGATATTATGTTCGGTGTATGCTTATGTGCTCGATTTCAATCTGATCCAAGAGAATCTCATTTATCAGTAGTTAAGAGAGTATTTAGATATTTAAAAGGTACTACTAATCTGGGTTTGTGCTTTAAGAAAAATGATGATTGCAGATTAGTTGGTTTTTGTGATGCTAACTATACTGGAGATAGAATAGAAAGAAAAAGTACCAGTGGAGGATGCCACTTCATTGGAGCTAATCTAGTCTCATGGTCAAGCAAAAGACAAAGCATTATGGCCTTATCAACTACTGAAATTGAGTATATTTCGACTGCTAATTGCTGCTCACAACTTCTATGGATCAAAGCATCAATTGGAGGATGACAATGTGTTTGTAAGTAGTATTCCACTTATGTGTGATAATACTGCTGCAATAAATCTATCTAAGAATCCAATATTGCGTTTTAGAGCTAAACATATAGAAATTAAGCATCATTTTATAAGGGATTATGTGCAAAAAGGTGTTTTTCATATACAATTTGTAGATATTGACCATCAATGAGCAGATATCTTTACTAAAACTCTTGCAGGGGACAGATTCATATTTATTAGAAAACATCTTAATATGATTTGTGTGGATTAAATGTGCGTCCAATGCATGTTGCATGCACGTCTATTGCATGAGTGCGTCCAATACATGTTGCATGCGCGTCCAGTGAGTATTGCGTATTTTGATTGTTTGCATGGTTTTATCAGACTCGTCTATGCTATCTATTGTTATATTTGCATTAATTTATGTCCAATACATGTTTAATAATATCCTTATGCTGAGTCAGTTATTTCCATCAATCCCATCAATAGCTTTTTATGGTTTCAAAAACCTGCGCCGTATCAGTACTCATTATTCCTTTTCTCACACATTTTTTTTAATTAATTTCTTCGGGAAATCTCTTCAAATTCGAAACCTTTTTAAGTAATACTCGTTCCCTCTGAAAAGCCTTTCACAATATTCTCTTTTGAACCCTCGAGTACTCTGTTTTCTTGCTTCCAAATCCTAGCTCTCAAGCCTTCAACAATGGCTTCCTCTTCTAGTGGTTTCAATGTGGACAAGTTGAACCTTGCTTCTGATCATCATTTCAACTTTGGGATTATGCAAGAATACAACTTGGATGTAAGCAAGAATGTTAATGCTGCTGGCTGGGGAGGACTTTTCATGGGGAAAGTCTCTATCTACCCTAACCTGATTAGGGAGTTCTGGGGAAACCTTCAAGTTTCAATGTCTGAGATTTCTGCTGAAGTTCTCGGAAAAAGGATAGTGGTCTCTGAAAAGACCATCTCTGATGCTATCAACTGCCCTCAAGAAGGAGTGGTTTTCATTGATTCATGGGAGATAGACCTTGGTGGTTCTGAAGTAATAGCTACCTTCCTAATGAGAGAAGACACTGTAAGAAATCATTCCTGGAAGTCAGTGGAGATGAAGGATCATGTTCGCATTCCTCATCAATTATTGAACAAGGTGGTTTGCACAAGACTGGGTCGAAGGACAACTCATCAACTTTGCACAAGATTTGTCTCTGCCATCTAATCAGAGACTAAAATAAACCTGCCCAGAATTCTGTATGGAAGATTCAAGGATGCTGTTGTTCACAAGAAGAAGCTCTTTGCAATCCCTTACTGTCATCTTCTGTCTAAGATTTTCAAGTCTCAGGGAATCTATGACTTTCTTGATGCTAAGTCCCTTTAAGAACAAGCAAGGATTCTACCTAAGAAGGGAATGTCTGCTGCTGATTTTGGCTAGATGAACATAGCCAATATGAATCTCAGTACTTATGCTGCTGCTGCCTTGGCCAAAACAAAAGTATTGATGAAAATCAAATAGGAACAAGTTGAGCAGAACAATGCTGATGTTTTAGGGCTAAAAAGAACAATGAGAAAGAAGACTATTGCTGTTAAGAAACCTTATGCAAGAAAGCCTGCAGTTGGAATTGTGATAAGGGAACCTGAAGCTGTTGTCCCTCAACCTGCTCCAACTCAGAAGAGAACAAGGAATGTGATCTTTTCTCATAATGAAGATGAGGACAGTATCCCCATCAGTGTTGTTTTGAAGAAGCAGAAAATTGTTGTTGTTGCTACTGATGTTTCTGTTCCTACCAAGAGAAGGCAACCCTCAAGAATAGCTTAGTCCTTTGTGACTTCTGTGGTATATGTCTCTACTAGTGATCATGTTCAATTAGCAGTATATGCCTTGGTAGAGAGTTTAGAAAGTAGGGATGATACTGGTACTGCTGCTATGGTTGTTGACACTGATGTGTACATACCCACACTACAGTCTCACCTGCAAACTCACCTATAAAAACCTCACCAAATAGACCACACTTTCAACCCATAATACCTGTAGATGATCCCTGGTTCAATCAACCAGATGATGTAGGGATTAACCCTGGAGTCCCCTTTCCCAAAATACCTAGAACCAAATTTCCTTACACTCACCCTTCAGTTCTCTATGATGGCAAAGGTGAAAGCTGGGCCAAAGTAAAAAGAGACTGGAAAATCCTCTACCATCAACATGAACCTGAACCTGTTTCAACCAGACCTTTCTATCATTTACCAGAATATGAGTATGAACCTGAGTCCATACAATACCCAGAGTACATACCAATTCCATATGTGCCAAACCACAACAATCCTCTTCCATCCACTCTGCACAACCACATTGGACCTGCCCTTACTCATCTTCCACTACAAAATTCCCACCTAGAAAAATATACCCAAACCTCATCAAATCCCCTCCCTTCAAACCTTTCACAGATGGTGTCAACAGGCACATCATACCTGTGTGGGAAACTGACCATTGCAAAGCAAATGCTCCATCAATCATCCATAAAAGGTTAAGAACATAAGGCAGACCTAAATTAATTCTGGACAGATAAACTTCTTGGGAGACTTTCAGACATCCAAGTATTTATGACAGAGCCGTGAGTCTTGTGGACCACCTTATATATGCCTTCCTGCAGAATGAGTTTGAATTACCAAGATATGTCAGGGCTGTAAACTTTGTCCCTGCAACTTGGCTGTTTCACACCAAGAAGAAGACGAAGATTGGTGTCAGACCCTATATGATTGCTCCAAGATTACCAATGATAGATCTGAACAAAGACAAGGATCTGAAGAAGCAGAGGAGCACTGCAAAGAAACTAGAAGACAGTTCCTGCTTTATCAATCCTGATACTGTTGAACCTTATGATCAAAATATGATTAATTTCTGGTTGTCACAGCCAGTTGAAGACATTGATCAAGATTCTGCTTTTGCCATTTGGGCAAATCACATGCTGGACTGTGCTAAGGAAGCTTCTTCTTCTGGTCTGAGTGATGAAGAGAAGAGAAGAATTCCTAAAGTTAGAGGCAAATGTGGACTCTCAAATGCCATATTCTTCATTTACAAGGACACTCTTTGGATTCCTGTCATCAGTCCTGTATATGAAGAAGACCCTATCCATTGGGCTTAAGAGCTGCCTCCTCCTGTACTCACCTTTGCTTCATCACCACCACCATCTCCACCTTCATAGCACACTGATGAGGAAATAATAATTGAAGACCTGCTATGGATGTTGACTCTGTTCAATCAGTTGCTGAGGTTAAGGAAGTTACTAACTGTCATTCATCCTAATGAGCACCCTCAAACTTCCAAAGCTCTAGACACTGTTCCAAGCCAAGCATGTGCTCAAGACAGTGCTGAAAGTTCAAGGTCCTCACTGCCTCCAAACTTTGAAGAGACAATTGGAAAAATTATAGAAGAGAGAGTAAAGGTTGAGGTCAAGGAACAAGTGAGAGAGCAAGTTGCAGAATCCCTGGATCCAACGAATGTAATGATCAACCAGATGATGAGCATTGTGCAAAGTTTTTAACAGAGTCACAATCTGTCAACTCAACCTCATCCACCTCCACCAAACCAGAACCCTCCTTCACCACCTCCATCCTCTTCTTAGCCTTCTTTTATTCCTTTATATTGACAATGATGTTCCACTCCTGTTTCCTTTTTGTCTGATGACAAAAGAGGAGGAGAAAGGATATAGAAATTAAATTTTCAGTTTTTGATTATACATATCTGTTTTCACATGCATACTATTTTGCTGCATACTTGTGCTTAATATGATCTGATTTTGCTATCTGTGTTTGGACTCATAAGCTCTGTTAAAATAGTTAACTCTGATACTGTGTTTTCAACATGACCGATCTGATATGTTAAAACCATTATATGTTGCTGTTTATCTGTTTTACTCTTTAAGTTTGAATGCTTTGTCTTAGGGGGAGCTTTGTAGCTCTCTTAGACTTTACTCACTCCAATTTAATTGGTTTTTGTCATCATCAAAAAGGGGGAGATGTTAGAACCAAAGTGGTTTTGGATTAAAATAATCTCTTAAGTTTTGATGTTAACAAAAAGGTTAAATTTGTATGGCAAAGTATTTGTCAAAGATCTAACTTGTTTGTTATAAGTATGCAGGGATTCTTGATGCGAGTCAGAGGAACTAAAATTTAAAGTATGGAATCTACAGATTCTAGTTCAAACCTTTTGACCAATCTACAACTCTTGGTAAAATTCCGAGTCTTTAGCTTTATGGTAGACGAGATCGTTAAAATAAGAATAGACGATTAACTAAGGAAGAAGCGTTACTAAAACACAAAGTAACCTAGTAGACGAGCTCCATATGCCGCGTCATTGGACGGAGCTTCTCATTAAGGACTTAGAAAGTCCAAAGACTTGTGTGGACGAGCGCTTCTGCCACATCAGTGGACGAGCGCTTCTGCCACATCAGTGGACGAGCAGAATTAAAATCTTGTATAGACGCGTTCTTAAAACTAAGTAGACGACTATATATCTTTACTACCTTGAATATGATTTAATGCAATCTGGACCACGATGAATTTATTTCAAATGATTGCTTATTTAATTCAAAGAATATATGTCTTTTACCTTGATGCTTCTTTTGTATAAAATCTTTATCTCTTGGATAAAAGAACTTCGTACCATCGAAACCATAAACCTTTGTACTCTGTCAAAATACATAATTGTAAAGATCAAGTCAAGTACAAAGATGGTAAGTCAGAAAGCAACCTTTGGTACAACAGAGAAGTGACAGTTCTACTTTGAGCATTCCTCTGTTAAACAAAAGCACTTCTTAGTGAAGCATATCAAGTTATCAGCTTCAACGGATCCAAACATTTAATGCTAAGTCTAAACGGATACAATTTGAAGACCGTTGAAGAAGGTCAAGACAGAGAAGCATTTCATCTATATATATATATTTGAAGAACTTCAAGGAGCAGGTAGACAGAGATTCAATATATAAATATACGCAGTAACACAAGCTCTGATATCATAGTGCAAAAACTCTGTTGAAATTGTAACACAAGTTTACTTGTAAATCTTGTTGATCTTAAACTTTCAAATCCTCACATATAGTGAGTTCTTAGATCAAAGTTTTAAATCTCTCTGACGGATTTAGAGCTTGAAGAGGCTTGGTAGAGAAAGAATACTTATAACCTGAAAAGGTGTTGAATACTTGTAAAGCTATTGGATTATATTGGAGAAAAACCTTCAGGTAGAAGGGACTGGACGTAACTCTTGGTTGGAAGAGAGTGAACCAGGTTAAAACACTTGCGTGAATCTTCTAAACCCTTATCTTTTACAGTTTTTATTTATACTAACTGTGGGGTTATGAATCTGAGTTTATTAACTCTTCAAAAATGTTTTCCTGTTTGTGTGTTGTTTTTATTGTTTTGCTTGTAAAAGGTTTGAGAAAATACTTTTTCAAAAATTTGTTAAGAAACACAATTCAACCCCCCTTCTTGTGTTTCCATGTGTCAACTTCAACATGCAGTTAATAATGCTTCACCCCAAAGATTATCAGGTGCAGAAGAACTAACAAGTAAAGCATTCATCATTTCTTTTAAAGTCCTATTTTTCCTTTCTGCAACTCCATTAAATTCAGGATAATAAGGGGGAGTAGTTTCATGAATTATACATTTCTTTTCACAAAAATCATTAAACAAAATATATTCTCCACCCCTATCTGATCTAACTCTTTTAATCCTTTTATTTAATTGACTTTCTACTTCTGCTTTATAAATAAGAAACATATCAAAGGTCTCATCATTGGTTTTAAGTAAATATACCTTAGTGAAACGTGAAAAATCATCTATAAAAGTAACATAATATTTTTTACCACCTCTAGTCATTGTTTGCTTTAAATCACTGAGATCAGTATGAATTAAATTAAGTAATTCAGTTTCTCTTTGAATAGAATGACAAGATTTTTTGGTTAATTTAGATTCCATACAAATCTCACATTTATCCATACATGTATTACTAAACTCAAATCAAACCAAGATCATGCATCTTTTTAATATAAGAAATACTAACATGTCCTAATCTAGCATGCCACATATCAACTGAATCAATCAAGTAAGCAGAAGAAGATGCATTTTCATTAACAATTTCAGCAACATTGAGTACAAAGAGTCCCTGATCACAATATCCTTTGCCCACAAACATATTATTTTTTGTCAATACAATCTTATCAGATTCAAATGACACTTTAACCCCAACTTTACTCAAAAGTGCTACAGAAATCAAATTTGCCCTAATACTAGGCACATGAAGCACTTCATTCAAGGCCAAGGTCTTGCCAGATGTGAGCTTTAGAAGAACTTTCCCCTTCCCAAGAACTGCAACAGTTCGAGAATCTCCAAGATACACAAGTTCTTCTCCATCCCCTACATAAGTGTTTGAGGTAAACATATTTTTATTAGCACAAATGTGCCTGGTAGCCCCAGAGTCTACCACCCATTGCTTCACATTGGCCACTAGATAGGCTTGAGAAATGACCGCAGCAATTATATCATCTCCTTCAACCAAATTTGCTTTTGGCTTAGGAGGATTGCCGTTTCTCTTCCTAAATCTGCAGTGATTTGCAAAATGACCTGACTTTCCACAAATAAAACAACTTCCTTTTTTTTGGAAAGTGGAGTTGATATGAGCCAAGGGGGGGCAAGTCAACTTATTTCTCATCCAACTTGAAGACCCATGATGGCTTGGAAGCCCACTTCTCTAAAGTAGTATTTTCTAGTTTATTTTAATTCAATAAAAGTGTAATAAATTTTGGACGGTGCACATGTTAATTATGCTTGTGTGGACGGTGCACATGTTAATTATCTTGTGTGGACGATGCACATGTTAATTATGCTTGTGTGGACGGTGCACATGTTAATTGGGAGGGCAACCTTTGGCTTGCATGCCTAGGAAACTCCTTTTTAGTCATGAACCACTTTTCCTATATGTATGCATCTAGAACATGAATAAAAAAAAAACTTTGATGTTCAATTTGGTTTTTACCAATTGTGAGAGTGTTCTCTCTTGGGTTCTTTATTGAACCACCCTTGTTCTTATCAAGAATCCAAGATTCTTGTGGCGAACCTCACCTTGGCTTATCAAATCCACTTGGATTTGTGGCGCCTACCTCCCATTTCTCATCTTATCCAATTTTGTATTTCATCTTCTTCTATAATTTTGGTAGTCACTCAACGATAGATCCGAAAATTTACATGATCCTTTTTTTGGATCATATCATTTGGTATCTAGAGCCATCCTTCCTAGAGTGACTTTTAATTTTGTTCTTCGATTTTTTTTATTTTTTATTTTTCAAAAGAAAATTTCTTCTTCCCATCACATATCATGTCAACATTATTCCTTGAAATGGAAAGATTTCAAAGAAGCATGGAGAAGTTAACTGTGACTCTTGACAAGCTAGTAGAAATAAAAAGGAGGAGGCATGGAGGAAGGAGATATGGGAGATGCGATAGAGAAATTGAAAGGGAGAATAAAGTGTGTGAAGATCAAATGCACTTGAAAGGAGAGAGTGGGAAAAAACAAATGGGTGAGGAAAAAATAACGGAAGAGGGTTCGGTGAATGAGGAAAAGAAAGAGGTAAATGTTGAGAGTATATTTGAAGAGAAAGAAAAGAAGGACGAAAGTATGGAAAAGAATGAGGAAAAAGAAAAATGTGAGAGCAAAAAAGAAAGTGAGGAGGAAAAAGAAAACGTGAATACTTGTTTTGATGCTATTCCTAACTCTTTGCCTAGTTGTGTTTATTCTCTTTTGAAGGAAATTGAGTTTGTTCCTCCAAAGGAAGCTTGCAAGACATTCAATGAAATTGAAGATTTGATTCCAAAGGAAGCTTGCAAGGCAACCGAAGTAATTAAAGATTTAATCCCAAAGGAAGCACCCCATGATTTGGGAACTTGCATGGCCTCTCAAAAGTATTTTGTTCATTTGGTTCATAATCACAACATTTTTGAGAAATTTGTTGGGATGTTGATTGTACAAGATGGAAATGTGTTACGCCTATTTGCTACATTTGATGATTTCTATCAATTTCCATTTGACCCCGGAGGATAAAGATGATTCCTTTAGACAATAAATTCGAGGTCGAATTTTCTTTAAGAGGGAGGGAATGATATGAGTCAAGGGGGGGCAAGTCAACTTATTTCTCATCCAACTTGAAGACCCATGATGGCTTGGAAGCCCACTTCTCTAAAGTAGTATTTTCTAGTTTAATTTAATTCAATAAAAGTGTAATAAATTTTGGACGGTGCACATGTTAATTATGCTTGTGTGGACGGTGCACATGTTAATTTTGCTTGTGTGGACGGTGCACATGTTAATTGGGAGGGCAACCTTTGGCTTGCATGCCTAGGAAACTCCTTTTTAGTCATGAACCACTTTTCCTATATGTATGCATCTAGAACATGAATAAAAAAAAATCTTTGATGTTCAATTTGGTTTTTACCAATTGTGAGAGTGTTCTCTCTTGGGTTCTTCATTGAACCACCCTTGTTCTTATCAAGAATCCAAGATTCTTGTGGCGAACCTCACCTTGGCTTATCAAATCCACTTGGATTTGTGGCGCCTACCTCCCATTTCTCATCTTATCCAATTTTGTATTTCATCTTCTTCTATAATTTTGGTAGTCACTCAAGGATAGATCTGAAAATTTACATGATCCTTTTTTTGGATCATATCACAAATGGATAGGTTGCCTTTTTGATGATCTTTTTGGTTGAATTTTAACAAGACAAAACCAAGTCAGATTTGTGTTGTAACATAAAAGGAAGAAAGTATGAAAATGGGTGAAGATTAGATATGGTATGGCGCCACAAAATAAGGGTTTTGATAAGCCAAGTGAGGTTCGCCACAAGAATCTTGGATTCTTGATAAGAACAAGGTTGGCTCAACCAAGAACCAAAGAGAACAAAGTCTCACAAATGGATTTCAATCCAAATTCAACATCCAAGTTTTTTTTTTCTATTCATGTTCTAGATGCATACATATAGGAAAAGTGGTTCATGACTAAAAAGGAGTTTCCTAGGCATGCAAGCCAAAGGTTGCCCTCCCAATTAACATGTGCACCGTCCACACAAGCAAAATTAACATGTGCACCGTCCACGCAAGATAATTAACATGTGCACTATCCACACAAGCATAATTAACATGTGCACCGTCCAAAATATATTACACTTTTATTGAATTAAAATAAACTAGAAAATACTACTTTAGAGAAGTGGGATTCCAAGCCATAATGGGTCTTCTAGTTGAATGAGATAGGTCATCAATTTGGGCTCCATTCCATTTGGTCTCATTCTTGGGCTTGCTTCTATCAAAATAACCACCATGTAATTAAGAGCTTGTTGGTCTTTCTTGTGTCTAAATCTTGTCATGGGCCCACCAAGTCCTTGATTTGATTCTTGATCCATGGTCTTCATTGGGCTCATATCATTCTTGTTGGAAAGTTGAGTTGCCCCCCAACGGCTCATATCAATTTGGTTGTCATCAAGTGGTATCAAAGCTTAGGCTTTGGTTGAATTTTTGAGTCTTTGTTTTTTTTTATTTTCTTCTTTGTTCTTCATCTTCTACCTTTCTTCTTTTCTACCCAGAAAAACCCAAAAAAAATAAATAAATTATTTTCTTGTTTCATTATTCTCAAAGATTTTCCTTTCCAGCCTTTCCTTTTGTTTTCTTTGTTTTTGATAAGTTTTGTGATTTTTGTTACTTGAATTTTGGAATTTTTGTGTGTTTTGTGTTTGACTCTTCTAAGGCCTAAAAGAGGACAATTGAGTGGAAAAAGGCAAGAGTGAAAAAAAAAAATTACATCTTGTGTGGAAAAAGCCAATTGAGTGAAATATACATTGTGCACACTTGGTGAGTGGATTGGTTCTTACATATATATTTTGTTATTTTCTAACTTGTATTCTTTGCTATGTTGCGATTTGAAAATTTCGACTATGTGCAAGAACATAGGAAAGAGGTTGAAGAGTGGATCCGGAAAATGCATGAGAGGCGTGACAAGAAGATGAGAGAGAACAAAAAAAAGAGGTTGAGAAAAGAGGAAAGAATGAAAAGACAAATAGAAAGTTTTGAAGACCATGTGAAGAAGTTGGTGGAAGACTCCAACAAGAAAGAGAATGAGAAGAAAGAGAGAGAGAAATCAAAACAAGAGAATGAGGAAAAAGAAAAGGAGAGTGATGATCAAGAGGAAAAAGAAAACGAGAGTGAAAAGAAGAGTGATGAGCAAGAAAAAAAAAGTGAGAAAAAAAGTGAGCAAAAAGAGAGTTCTTTGGCAACAAAAAGTGAGGAAAAGAGGGCTTTGATTTCAAGACAGCCCCAATGCCTAATTTATTGCAAGGACTTTTGTTTAATTGCCAATGCTTCTAATGATCTCTCTTTACCTAGTCGTGTTAAAACTCTTTTACAGGAATTTGTAGATTTCATCCCAAAGGAAGTACCCCATGGTTTGGAAACTTGCATGGATTCCAAAAGGCTCAATAAAGAACCTACTCATGCTTTACCTCCTATTGAAATATATTTTGAACTTAAGTTTGATACAACCGATGTAATTGAAGATTTCATCCCAAGGGAGGTACCCCATGGCTTGGGAACTTGCATGGTTACCCAAAAGTATGGATATCTAAACACAAGATTTGATAACATGCTTGGGATTGAAGTCATAAATTCGATGACGAATTTTCTTAAAGAAGGAGGGTATGATATGAGTCGTGGGGGGGGCAACTCAACTTTCCAACAAGAATTATATGAGCCCAATGTAGACCATGGATCAAGAATCAAATCAAGGACTTGGTGGGCCCATGACAAGAGTTAGACACAAGAAAGACCAACAAGCTCTTAATTACATGGTGACTATTTTAATAGAAGCAAGCCCAAGAATGAGACTAAATGGAATGGAGCCCAAATTGATGACCTATCTCATTCAACTAGAAGACCCATGATGGCTTGGAAGCCCACTTCTCTAAAGTAGTATTTTCTAGTTTATTTTAATTCAATAAAAGTGTAATATATTTTGGACGGTGCACATGTTAATTATGCTTGTGTGGATGGTGCACATGTTAATTATCTTGTGTGGACGGTGCACATGTTAATTATGCTTGTGTGGACGGTGCACATGTTAATTGGGAGGGCAACCTTTGGCTTGCATGCCTAGGAAACTCCTTTTTAGTCATGAACCACTTTTTCTATATGTATGCATCTAGAACATGAATAGAAAAAAAAACTTGGATGTTGAATTTGGATTGAAATCCATTTGTGAGACTTTGTTCTCTTTGGTTCTTGGTTGAGCCAACCTTGTTCTTATCAAGATTCCAAGATTCTTGTGGCGAACCTCACTTGGCTTATCAAAACCCTTGTTTTGTGGCGCCATACCATCTCTAATCTTCACCCATTTTCATACTTTCTTCCTTTTATGTTACAACACAAATCTGACTTGGTTTTGTCTTGTTAAAATTCAACCAAAAAGATCATCAAAAAGGCAACCTATCCATTTGGTTGTCATCAGGGGTTAGAAGCAACTTTAGGCACATAGGAAACATGATCAGATTTTTTATTTTCATACCACTTTTTATTTTGTATAAGATTTGCCCTTGAGGCCAGTGCTTTTGCCCTTGCTTCCTTGAGTTCATTTATATTAGTATCTTCAATAATTATATGTGTGATCAATTCTACAGGTGACGACTGCTTATGCTTGTGCTTTAATTGTTGTTTGTAATCCTTCCACGATTCTGGCAGCTTCTCAATCAACAAACCTGCAATGAACTCATCCTGCAGCGTGATGTTTTCAACTTTAAGGTCTTCAAGTAGCTTGTGGTACTCGTTGATCTGCGATTTGATGTCCTTCTCATCAGTCATCTCCCACCTATAATGGTTTCCAATGACGAACTTCTGTTTCCCGGCGTCCTCAGCAGTGTACTTTAAATTCATGGAGTCCCAAATCTCCTTGGCTTCCTTGTAAGAACAATAGACATGAACAAATCATTAGTTAATGTACTAATAATCGTATGCCTACATACCTTATTAGCATATGTCCAAGTTTCAATTTGTTTGGGGTCAGCAGATGGTGGAGGTTTAGGACCCGTCAGTGTAGTAGCAACACCATGCATATCCAGGATAAAGAATATGCGTTCTTGCCATCTTCTATAGTTTTGGCCTCCAAACATCTCAATTTTTGAGATATCAGGAAACGGTTTGGCGTAGGCGACAATAGTAGGAACCGGTTGAGGGAGGACATTGACAACAGCAGGAGAGACATTGGAATTGTTAGCATTCACAACATTGTTTGCTGCGTCAGAGTTGTTCTCCATAATAATCCTTAAGATTGTTGTATAATATTGATAAAATAACAATGTTGAATACAAGAAATAGCCTGAGATGTGTCAAGGGACACTGTCCTTAAGGATTATTTCGCCCACAAAATAATAGTCACAAAATGCGAAACTTCTCCCAGGATATAACAGGCTCTTCTGGCACAAAGACCAGGACCAGAACAGTAAGATCAAATACACTCAGAGTTTTGGAATCACTCAGAATTCTATCCTTTTTTACGCACAATTTTTTTTTTATAATACAATATATATTGAGCACTGCAGCAGCTTGAAACTTTTCTTCTTGCTGTTAACAACTCCAAGAAGTAGCAGAGAAACCGACCAACAAATAAAGAGGAGTAATGACAAATTATTTTTTCCATTCATACCAATTGAGGCGTTGCACTTCTCTTCACCAACGGCTCCCAAATGAAAGCCGTTAAATTGCTAGCTGTGCAAAAATCTTCATTTGCTTTCCGTGTTAAGTGCACGTTGCTAAATGCACAAATAAATCATATTAAATATTTGTTTTAAAAGCAAATTGATTATTACAAATCAATGAATAGAAATTTATATTTTGCACATGTGATAATTTGAAAGGTATTCTGATAGGTATTAAAAATTGGATATGTTAGAAAATATCAGCATAATTTCCCTCCTCTGTGAGCTCAAAAATAGCTACTAAGCGGAAGCGTAAAAATAAGTGTAATAACACCGGACAGTTTTTAGCGTGGAAAAATATCCTCAATATGAGCAAGGAAAAAACCACGGGACCCGTAGGCCGCTTAAACTTCCACTATAACAATAATGGGAATACAAAAATACAAGAATATTGTATCCTCAATTTGTGAATAACACTCTCACAAATTGGCTCACTATTTTTCTCTATGAGAAAACTCTCTCTAAGGATCTCTCTATTTTTCTCTCACTCTCTCTTGTGAGGCTCTCTCTCTATTTTCTCTCACTCTCTCTTGTGAGGATTGGTGTGTTTAGTTAGCACCCCTTAAGCCTTCTTTATATAGGTTTAAGGGGCTCTCCAAGTTAGCTCCCATACAATGTGGGACTTGCTTTGGCTGAAATTTCCAACAGGTAATACCAATCAAAGGAGATTAATAATATTAATGAGGCAGTTTCAAAATTTAAGTGATAAAATTAAATAATTTTAAATTCAAAATTGAAAATTAAATTTTTGAAATAAATTGAATATACAACATTTCCATAAACCCGACTGTGTGGTTTGAAGCATGGATTGCTTCCATAAATGGTGGTTTCCAAAAAAAGCTATGGATATCTTTGTTTTTTATTGTTGTGTGGTCTATATGGAATCAAAGAAACATGGTAGTTTTTGAGAAGGAAGTAACTGATTGGGAAAATCTAGTATATTTAATCAAATTGAGGTTGGGCTTTTGGCTTAAAGGTGGAGCCAAGATTATCCTTTTGGACCTGGAATTGTAGCAAACCAGTTGGATTGTGTAAGGAAGTGGAGACCCAAAACTGTTAATAGACTAAAAATTAATTAGAGCCCGCTGCCACAAAGCATCCTTAAATGGAATGTAGATGGCTCTTCAAAAGGTAAAGCAGGGAGGGCAAGTATTGGTGGAGTTCCTAGAGATGAGGAGGGAGTTATTAGAGGATTATTTGCTGCATTTGTAGGTATTAGAGATTCAAATGAGGCTGAGTTATTTGCCATTGTCTATGCACTTGAAATTCCCCTAGAACTAGAATGGTTGAAACAGATGGACATTATCATTGAATCTGACTCAAAAAATGCCTTAGCATGGGTAAAAAATAAGGATCGTCATCCTTGGAATGTAAGATTTTATAGTAATAAACTGGAAAACTTGATTTCTATGTTTAAAAGTATGCAGTTCCAACATAAAAGAAAGGAAGCAAATGGGATAGCAAATGCTCTTGCAAAGGAAGGCTCTCAAATGGAGGGGAGATGGTATAGATGGTTCTAACACAATTTAAAATGGAAGGCTAGAGCCTTCCTGAATTGTATTGAAAAACAAAATGAGGAGAAGCTTCATGGCTTTATTACTTTCATAAAATTGTTAAAGAATTTCTGGTTCTTTTGTTCTGTTGTTTTGTAGTGTTTATATTTTGTTCTCAGGTGCAACAGAATCTCTAATGACTGATTGAATGCTATTTGTCATATACTTTGAGTTCAAGCACTTTAAAAGGAGGGTGATCACAGGCATAAATTCTCTCTGCTTGATCTGGTGATGTGAGTTGTCTTCGTTTTTGGACCAGCTAGTATTGTCTCGGAGTTCCTAAAATGTTGTTGGGCGTGTCTTTGAATTTCTTAGCAATTTCCAAATTTTTTGTATGATTGAATTTCCATATACTCGTGTATTAGATGTTGTCTATTTTGTATGTGGCATGTTTAAGCTAGGTGTGTAGTTTTGGCAGCTGCTTGTTTTAGGGGGTGGTGGTGATGAATGGTGTTGTTGCTGGAATTGTTTTGCTTGTTGATGACTGAGATTAATCTTGTAGTTTGGTTTTCCATCTAGCTTTGAGCACATGATAGTATGTTAGCTCTTCAACCCACGGCCGGCCCTTGGGTAAGGCCACCCAAGCAAGAGCTTTAGGTCTCAAAAAAATTTACTTGTTGGTTAGTAGTTACTATATAGTTAGGTAGTATTTTTATTTAAAAAAATATATTTGCTTACTAGTTACTTAGTAGTTAATACATAGTAATTTACTTAATAGTAATGCTGGTGTAGACACTCTAGTTGTAAGGTTGCAAAAATCAATGGTTAATTTCATGCTCTAAGCAACCGACCGAAGATTAGTCTCATAGTCGGTCTAAATGGTTGAAGCTTGTGGGATAGCCGAGATGTCACTGGAGAGTCAAAGACCCTAATTAATTATGATAGTTCATAAAAAAATATGGTAATTTGATAAATGATTTTACATACCAAAAAATCGAAAGATAAACTTTAAATAAAAATATAATAATTTTAATAAAATATTGTTATTAATTTTAAAAAAGCATCATCCCAAAAATTGCTTTAGGCCTTAGCAAGTGTTGGACCGGCCCTGCTTCAACCCTTCCAAGAAGATGGGAAGAGTGATCACTATGATACTTAAACTAGATATTTATTAATAAAATATTTATTTATCGGAAAAAAAAAGCCAAACGAGAAAAAAAGTGTGATGCTCATTATATGAGACGTTACCTTTAGACTTGGCATTTGCTACAATGAAATTGGAGTAAGGTGTAGTAATCTTGGAAAATTGATTCTTCAGTGCCTCGCAAGGGAGATGGTACAATGAAGGAAGTTCATCTCCATTTACCAGAAGCCCAATGTTTGCTGCCATGTCCAGCAAGATAGGACTCATGATGTCGAAAGGAAAGATGAAGTCTATAATGGAAGTGGGCCAAAAATCCAAAAGACTAAAACGCAGGTCAGAATTATAGAAGACATCATGCCGAGACATTAGAGCTGACAAAATGAGTCAATCCGGTTTGGTTAACCCGATAAATCATAAAGTTTGGGCTGCAAAATTTGAGATCGAACTAATCGCGGACATTTTTGGCCCATCCCGATTGAGCTCAAACCTAAAGCGGGCTAACCTAGTCAGGCACAGGACAACCGATTAATTTAATATACTTTAATATTTATTTATTTAATTTTATAAAATATTAAATCATATGAAAAACAAATTCACAAAAACGAAACGTATACAATATATACGACACTCACACAGTAACTTACAAAACGTATTTAATATTAATTGACATATATCAAGCCATTGTGTTTAATATAATGGTATTCGAATATTTATTTGTACATTACCGTGTGTATTGAGACAAAGAGTCAAATGTAACATCCCTTTTTTCTATACATTGACCGGTAATCATATATTTTATATTTTTAGACGTGATCAAGAAAATGATTTTGAGGTAAACAAAATCATGGTTAGAACCTACTCTATAGGAGGTTGTGGTTCAAATTCGGATATAAGACTCAAACAGAATTCGGTCTGCGTTTTGACTGACAGTGTATTTTTACAACGATTAGAAAACCCTAGCTTCACCTAAAAAGTGTTTTACCCGTCCATTAATTTTTTCTATGAATAAATTGTTTGCGAAATACAATTCAACAACTATAAATAATGTTTATTGTTCATGTCCGAGAATTTATTCGAATTTGAATTAAAAACTCAGATAAGAACTGGACTGTGTTTTGACACCCGGTACAAATTTAAATGGTGAATTATAATCCATTAACCCGGTATATGTCCGAGGAAGATAAATTATAAAATAATTGTTTGAGCCCTCTCTGTGTTATTTTTAGGCGAAGCCGGTGAAAATATTATTATTTTAATCGGATCCGCTAATTTTTATATTTCGGGACCGAAATTATCGAAATACATGCCAAATAGTTGAAACTAGATAGTTTCAAGACTAAGTCATTACCTCACTTAGTTAGAGTAACTGGACGGATTAGATGACAACTAGTCAAGCTTGCCATAGGTGGATAAAGTCATATTTCCTTAAATGGTTAATTGTACACTTTATGCTCTCCATTAGACAACATATTGTCCTTTTACATCATCCACCCTCCATTCTCTTACACCTACGTTCAATAGCATTTTGATTAATTTTTCCTACCTAATGGCTTGAAGTACACGGCCACTTCACTCTCCAGAACACCTCACCACTTCATTTCATGACATTTCACTAGATTAAAAGTTTAAACACTCCAAAACTTGAAGCATTTTCTCTCTCTACACTCTCATATTCGGTCAACCTCCATAGATTACCAACCAAATTTGTTTTCAAAATTACAACTTCGTATCCTTGATCCTCTCCATCATCCAAACACTTTCCATTTCATAAAGATTTCATTTGGATCACTTTGGTTCATCATATCCAATGGAGCTCAAGAACACTCATAAAGTTATTGGCTTTCGAATTTGATAGTAAGCTTTCTAAACTATTCTCTCTTTCGTTTCCATGTGTTAGAATCATGAATACAACACTTTTAGTTCATGGTTTTTCAAATGCCGATTATAGGCAGATGTGAAACATGTACTACTAACCACTCCTTTCGAATGTCCTATTACCACTCCTTCTGAATGTCCTATTAGCATTTAGCACCATGGTGGGGGTTAGAAGGTGGTCAAGGTGGTTTGGGAGGAGGGATATAGGGATTGGACCAGTGACTTGGACTGTTCGTGGCTATCATGGAGGATCACCTCTTTTTGTTTGGTCTATTGTTTGCCGTATATATGGAGGGTTGTCTGATGATGGAGTTTACCACTGGACTTTGCACTGGGGTTATCCACCCTTTATGTAGTGTTGCTAGCTTTTAGCTAGTCTTGATTAGGTCTCTATTTACCCGATTATTACCTTTTGCTCTTATTATGGAGATATGTTTTCTCCACTATGTTGTTATCTTTGGAACTTATGCTCTATATTTGTAGCCTTATGAGCTACCTCTTTTGTTTTGGAACCTCTTGAACTGATGTTTCGTAGACCTATGTCTATTTAATTTTTTTATTTATAAAGACTCTATATGTCTATTTAATTTATGTTTCTGTAAGTTGGTGCCTGAGGCATCTCCGACCTTGAATTTTGGGCCTGTTTATTAAAGAAGAAGCATTTGTGGTCAACCGGAAATATGAACTTCAGGTTGTTAACTCTTACATCCATTAATTCCTAAAAATATGGATAATGGATGAAAGTTGTTTGGAGCTATTAGCATTATTTGAATATCAAGGAAGCTGGAGATCAATCAAGCTCAACGTGTAGGTGCCACCGATACTCCTAAGTTAAAGGTTCGTTTGGTGGTCATGATAGGATAGAGGCGGATATAATAAGAGAACAGGATAGGAGTATGATAAGATATGAGCAGAATAAGCTGTTATCATATCCGACGTTTGGTGTCCACCAGATAACCAACCGGACAGCATTATAATTTAAGTATGAATTTTAAATTTTTCGTTTTTATTCTAAATGTTTTCATCTTTTATTAGATTTTAGTTTTTTTATAATTTTCATTATTTAAAATTATATAAAAAGACAAAATTATCATTGTGATAAAATTACATATAATTTTTAAATTTTTTTAAATATTGTCTAAATAAAATTAATTTTTTATATTTTTAAATATTCAGTTTTTGTTTTTACTTTACATATAGTTAAATTATTAGAATACTTTTTTATATTTAACAGTTTTTTAAAATAATATAAAATAACAAAATTAGCATTGTTATAAAATAAAATAAAAATTTTAATTGAATTATTAATATTTTATTATTTTAAATATTTTATATTTTATTATACATTTTTTTGGTAACCATGTTAAATTTTATTATAATTTAAATTATTATTTTATTATACTTTAACTATTTTATGTATTATATATTTTGATATTTTATCATACTTTAAATCACCATATCCTACTTGTTACCAACAAAAAAAAAACCTTATCATATCCTGTTTAGTGCTAACCCAGCCCTCCCCTCAAGATAGAATTTTAACTAGATGGTCATGATAGGATAAGTGACAGGATTGCCTTATCCTATCCTGCTGGCTCACCAAACAACAGTTTCAAACAAGATATGATAGCTTATCATATCCTGTCTCTCTTATCCTGGTCACCAAACGGGCCCTTTAAAGTTAGGGATATGGTTGAACATGGGTTAGCCGATGGGCAACTTTTTGGGTTTGTGTTGTTAGTGAGGTATTGTTCGTAGCTATTTTCGTCAACCATATTACACACTAGTATTTTTGCACCCATGTTTTCGTCAACCATATTACACACTAGTATTTTTGCACCCGTGTGATGCACGGGTTATCAATTACTATTATTATTGATAGCATTGTTATTATTAATAACTTGAATTGTGTCTCTATATGTACAAAACTTTTTTTTTTCTTTGTCCCAACTTAAGTCCACTATGTCAAACATTTTCTTGACTTATTTCACACATTGTTTTCAATATTTCCTTCTCACCCATAATGGTGGTACTCATTCATCTCCAAGACTTTTTATTTATAGACAGAACCTTGAAACAATTTTATCTATAATTTGAGTGCAAAGAATTGAATATTATTTTTATTTTAAAATGATATTACAATATGTAATGTAGTACTATGTGTTAAGTGTTCCTCTTTGATTATTACTAATGATCAATTAATCATCTTAAATCATGTGGTGCTGACACATGTCACTTTATTCGAAAATCATCAATTCCTTTTATTAATAAGTATAGATATAGATTTATTATTTAAAATAGAAAAAACAAAGGCAATGATGTAGTAAAGGCATTGTACATTTACCGGTTTGTAAATATTTTAAAACAAAAAAAATATAAATTTTAGAAGAAAAAAAAAATTTCACCACTTGACATGTGGCTTGCACCATTGTGCTACACTAAAATCAGTATTTCCCCTTATTAATTAGTATAGATGTAGATTTATTATTTAAAATAAAAAAACAAAGGCAATGATATAGGAAAAAATACAAATTATGAATAGTTTTGCCTCTATTTATGTCAATATAGATATTAGAAAAATAAAAAAAGTAAATTAGGAAAAAAAATAATTTGAAAACAAAATAAAAAAATTAGAAAAGTATTTAAAAAAATATTTTAAAAAATAGGAAAATAATAATTAGAAAAAATATTCAAAAAAATTAGAAAAATAAAATTATTTGGAAAACAATTTTTTAAAAAAAATTAATTATACAAATAAACATTTTAAAAAAAAGTAAATTAGAAAAAAATAATTTGGGAAAAAAATAAATTTTAAAAAAATTATTATAAAGAACATGTTTAAAAAATAAATAAATAAATTTAAATAATCCAAAATAATCCACCAGTTGACAACTCCTTCTACTGTTATAGGAACGGTAGAAGAAAAGTTGTTAATTGATAAAGTGATATTCATATTGAATACTAAAATATATATAAATATGAAAATATAGTAATTGGTTCGGTTCAAAAATAACCGAATTAATGACCATTGGGTTTGATTTAATTCGGAGCCGTAAAAAAATATTATAAAGAATATATGTTTAAAAAACAAACAAATAAATTTAAATAATCCAAAATAATCCAACAGTTAACAACTCATTCTACTGTTACAGGAATAGTAGAAGAAAAGTTGTTAATTGATAAAGTGATATACATATTTAATTTTAAAATATATATAAATATTAAAATATAGGTTTGGTTCGGTTTCAAAATAACTGAATTAATGACCATTGGGTTTGGTTCAACTCGGAGCCGTGCACAAAAAAGAAAAAAAAAACCAATTTAATTGGTTGTTTCGGATTTTCAAATTCATCGAATTATTGGTTCGAGTCTTACGATCCTAAACTTTTTCGAAGAACACGGTAGCCTTGCTACCTTTCCAGCCTAAAAATATTTAAAAACAAAAAAAATTTATAAAGTTTAAAATGTCAATAACAATATCCTAATCAATTAAAATTGGTTTGGTTTGATTCGATTCGAACCGGAAAATATTAATATATATATATATATATATATATATATATATATAAAATATATAAAATATTAAATTTTAAACTATTAAATTATATATACATTAAAATATAATTATATAATAATTAAAACATCAAGAACACGACAACTCTACTTTTACTGTTTGTCAATTTATTATTGGTTGACTGTAAAAAATTTGACACTATCAGTTTATACAAATAAATTCAAAAAAAAGTATTAGCAAAAAGAATTTATTAGGGAATTGTTTTAAAAAATTAAGGAAAACATAAAAAAAATAATTATAAAAAATATTTTAAAAGGAAAAAGTAAATTAGAAAAAAAATTAAACGAAAGATAATTAGAAAAAAAGTTTATGAAAAAAATATATAAAAAAAATTAGGAAAAAAAGATTTTAAAAATTTATAAAAAAAATTAAATTAGGAAAAAAAATTAGAAAAAAGTATATAAATTTTTTTTAACAAAATTAGGAAAACAATATTTAGAAAAAATATTCAAAAAAATTAGAAAAATAAAATTAATTAGAAAACAAAAGTATTTTAAAAAAAGTAAATTAGAAAAAAACTAATTCCAGAAAAGAAATAAAATTTAAAAAAAATATTATAAAGAATATACGTTTGAAAAATAAATATATAAATTTAAATAATCCAAAATAATCCACCAGTTGACAACTCCTTCTACTGTTAGAAGAACAGTAGAAGCAAAGTTGTTAATTGATAAAGTGATATACATATTGTATATTAAAATATATATAAATATTAAAATATAGTAATTGATTCGGTTCTAAAATAACCGAATTAATGACTATTGGGTTTGGTTCAATTCTAAGCCGTGCATAAAAAAGAAAAAAACGAACCAATTTAATTGGTTGGTTCGGATTTTCAAATTCATCGAACTATTGGTTCAAGTCTTACTACCTTAAACTTTTTCGAATAACAGGGTAGCTTTGCTACCTTTCCTGGCTAAAAATATTTAAAAACAAAAAATATATATAAACTTTAAAAAGTCAATAACAATATCCGAACCAATTAAAATTGGTTTGGTTTGATTCGGTTCGAACTGAAAAAAATTTAAAATATATATAAATATATAAATAAAAAATATTAAATTATATATACATTAAAATATAAGTATATAAAAATTAAAACATCAAGAACATGACAACTCTACTTCTACTGTTTGCCATTTTATGATTGGTTGACACTATAAAAAAAACTCTACACTGTTAGTGTATACAAATAAATTCAAAAAAAAAGTATTAGCAAAAAAAAAATATTAGGAAAAAAATTCAAAAATTAAGAAAAACGTAAAAAAAATTAAAAACAAATTTTAAAAAATTTTAAAAAATAAAAAATAAACATAAAAAAGTAAAAATTAAAATTAAAGTTTTTTAAAAAAAGTATAAAGAGATATTTTAAAAAAAAAAAAGGCAAAAAATCCTAGTGCTGACATGTATATATACAGTAAAATTGTCTATCCAACTTTTATATTAATATAGATTATTTGCTTAGAATTAGGAGGTAGTGGCCAACATGAATGACTAAATTTTTGTATCAATAAATACCCATCTGTACATATGAGTTACACATAAGGATGGCAATAGGATTGGGCGAGTGCAGGTAGTGATTTCCCTATATCCACCCCATCAATATTCATAAATATTTATACGGGTATCCATAGATATTTCTGAGTATTTAAGAGTCTGGAATAAATGTAAAGAAAATAAAATTATACAATATAATATATCAACATTATGTAATATACTATATTTTTTTAAAAAAAATTATTATTATGGATTTAACAGCTAAAAAGTATAAAATAATAAAGAAAATAAAGTTTATTTCATCTCAAAGTGATAGAAATTGTCGCGATATATATTATATATTTAATAAAAATATTAATTATGAGTATGCATGTATCCGCGGGTTAACAAGTATCCATTTATTATCGATTGCGTGTAATCCGTGGGTACGTGTAATTTTGCCATCCCTGTTTACAAATCAATCTAATTAATACAACTCATATTCTTCCACACGTACTTTCTTCAAATTCTTTACTTTTCATGTAATCTTAGCTTCTTTAATCTCATCATTCATACTAAACGCTTCTCAGAGTAGCTTAGGAACTAACAAATAAAGTACCTTTCTTAGCTCAATCAACTGATTATAAAATGATATGACACAAGTCAATTGAAGGTGACTAGCGCCAATTTGTATAGCGAACAGGTTGCAAGTGGTGTCGTGATAGTGATAAGGGATATGATCGTCGTCGTTCCTGGTAGGAAGAGAGTTGGTGGGGGTCCGAGAGGTGGAGGTTCGCTTCCAGGAGGCCTTCTTGGTTTATAAACAGAGATAGTTGCAAAAGAGAGACAAATAAGAGGAAAAAGAAAAGGAAAAGGACCATTGTGTGGTGTGTGTTAAGGTTGTTGTGTGTTAAGGTTTCTGTGTTTGGTGCACTGTGTTTCTATTTTATTTTGAACAAGAGCAAAGGGAAGAGAGACACTCAATAAAGAAGAGCAACGTGTATGAGTGTGTGATTTTGAATGAACGTAATTTGATAAAATTGATTTGATTAAAATTAAATTTGAAACAAAATAATTTATATTTAAATATCAAAACAAATTTAATGTAAGACTTAATATAAATTTTCAAAATAACCTAAAAGTTATTTTTTGTCCGTCAAACCAGGCTTCAAGGCAAAATTAATTTTTCCTCACTATAGCCACGCGCGCGCGCACACTAAAAACATGTTTGAGAGGAAGTAAACCCCCCACATACACACGATGTTTAACTACTTCAATTTTTTTAGAAGCAATTATAAGAAGAAACGCATGTTGAAGCCGACGAGACAGAAGACAGAGACGAGGTAGAACTATTCGAATCAAATTTAATAAAAAAATAATAATATTATAATAAAAATTAAATATTTGTATAATTAAATAAAATAAATAATCTTAAAAGAAAAAATAAATAATTATTCTTATATATCATGTTACGTGCGACTAAAATATAATAATAATAATTTAATATATTTGTCAATATTTACGTGACACATCATATGTCACATCAACATTTAGCTGTGGAATACGGATGATAATGAGTAAAATTAAAGTTTGGAAACTTATAGATACCAAAACATTAAAAAAATATATAGAGATGAAAATCAAATCATACTCGCTAGATTAAAAAATTTATATTTAAACTTTATAATATATTTTGTCAATGTTTAGGAGTTGCATCAATATCAATACAATATATCAATTGTGAAGTCTATCTTTACTATTTATGTAACGGTAAAAGGTTACGTGTCATGTTGTTAAAAAAAAAAATTTATTATTTATTTTTTAAAATTTATAGTTTTGCTATATAATTAATCTATATCTATATTATTATACAATTGACAACTCTACTTAATAGAGTGTGTCATGGTGTGTGGAATATTTTAATGTATATATATATTAGTATTAATATATATTTTAAAATATATATATATATTATAAGATTTAATATTTATTATATTTGAATATTTATATATAATTTATTATAAAGAGTGATGTGTCATGAAATTTTTTCTATTATTTTATTATTTACTTTTTAAAGTTTATAATTTTTTTATATAATCAATCAATACTATATATTATACAATTGGTAACTCTACTTAGCAGAGTATGTTACGGTGTGGAATATTTTAATATTTATATATATTTTTTAATATTTACATATATATATATATTAATATTTTAATATTTATATATAATTTAATAATTTAATATTTTTATATTACTATTCATGTAACAGTTAAGGGTTATGTGTCATGCTGTGAAATGTTTCTGTTATTTTATTATTTAATTTTTAAAGTTTAATATTTTTTATATATATAGCTATTATACGATTAGCATCTCTACTTAGTAGATTATGTCATGGTGTGGAATATTTTAATATATATATATATATATATTAATATTAATATATATTTTAAAATTTTAAACTTTTTATATATTATCAAATTTAATATTTATTATTTATTATGTTTGAATATTTATATAAAATTTATTATAAAGGGTTATGTGTCATGCTGTGAAATTTTTTCTATTATTTTATTGTTTATTTTTTAAAGTTTATAATTTTTCCATATAGTCAATCAATACTATTATACAATTGGCAACTCTACTTAACAGAATCTGTCATGATGTGGAATATTTTAATAGAAGTTTGTGGCATTTTTTTTTATGAATAGCAATCATAAGTTCAGGAAGGATTGCACATGTATTAATTGAATTTATCTGTTAAATAAAGATTTATGCATTTGATGAAAAGTTCTAGATTCTATTTTAATTTTAAAGTAGAAATAAAATAAAAGAATTAGAGGGGAAATGCTAAAATTGCCTGAGCAGTGATTTTAATCATCTGTGAATTTTGACAACAAATGTTCAAAAATACAAGGTTGAGTTCGGACAATATTTTGACTTTATGTTTACGATAAAAGACATGGTTGAGTTATGATAAAGGGACTATTTTTCTAAGACTAATTGTAATTCTGCTGCATTTAAATCTTATCTTTGACATAATCTAAGCTTTCTTTAACCATCAATAAGATGAAAATAACCTATACCACCTAATGGGTATCATAAGTTAGCTTGGAAATTGTTTGCTTGTGTTGAAATTTTGTGTTGGCAGTTCAATGGTATTGTAATTTTTAGGTCTCAAACTCAAATCATTTATTTGGATAATGCATTTTGAAAAGGGAATGTAGTTTTTTTTATGGGATTTAAAGTTTGTTTGGATGATGCATTTTGAAATGGGAATGTAGCTTTTTTTATGAGATTTAAAATGCTTTGATTTTAAATGGTGTCTGGATAGAAAATAAAATTGATATTTCTTTGAAAAAGACATGTATCGTATCAAAATATTTTAAAATTTGATATCGTCTTTCACAATTTCTCTTATATGTAAATAAATATTGTTTTCCTTTAATAGTCAAAACGCAAAAATAATATTTTCATTTTGTTAGTTTTATTATCAATTTTTTTTTGTCTATTTGAGTAACTCAACGTTAATATATGCAAGTAAAAAGTATACAAAGATCACAAAAAATAAATTATAAATAGATTTAAGCTCTTATATGTTTAATTATCATAAATATCTCGAATATTCGAATCACCTAAGATTTCTTATGTTTAATTATAAGCAAAGAACATGCATATTTAAGCGCTTGAAAATTTATGGTTTTTCTCTCTAGCCGTTGAATGACTATTTAAATTAACAAGTTATTTCAATCAAATAATTTAATCAAGTATCATAGAATTGATTTATATTAATTTTTTTGCATCATATGGGAGAATGTAATCTATTTAAATTCACATAAAATAAAAACATTTACACTACTCTCGAAACATAAATTACTTCAATTAAATGATTTATGTACTATCATAGATTTGGTAATTCTATATTAAATTTTTTGTTACCAATTACCAAATTCTCCCTAGGACAACCCTGACTATTATCAAATTACCTACGGGATAACCTTAAACTACATTACTTATATATATATATTGAAATAGACAACTATAAACACGAGAATGGGGGGTTGAATTGTGTTTATCAGAATTTAAGCAAAGCTGAAATCTTTTCGTAAACAGAAAGCTAGCTTTGGACGAGTGGAAGAATACAGGATGGACGGGTGACTATTGCAAACACACCACTTGACAGACGCAAGAAAACTAAAGCAATTAAAGAGTTTAAGGGAAGAGAGATTGACACGGTGATTTATCCTGGTTCACTCTTCAAATCAAAGAGCTACGTCCAGTCCTTGGCAGCACCAAGATTTATCCACTATAAATGATAAGGTTACAGACTCAAGTATTATTTGCACACCTAGCCTCTTCAGGCTCAAGACAAGTATTGTTTTCACACCTAGCCTCTTCAGGTTCACTTGGGTTTGTTTGAGAGATTGGGTTTGTAAAAATACAACTTATCACAAGCAGATCTTTCACTAACACTCAGAGAGTGGTTTAAATGTGAAGTCTAGAAAAGTCTGCGTAATAACTTCAAATGCTTAAAGAATACAGAATGAAAGAATAAAATAATTAATGAGCAGAGTAATGGCGTTTTAATGCAGTGTGTATTCTCTTCTTCTTCATCTTCAATGACTTCTGTATTTATAGTCTTCAAACATTTAGGATCCGTTAGAGACACTCTCTCAGATGTTGGCTTCAAGCAGAACTTCATTAAATGCAATAGAGTCGTTCCGAGCACCAATTAATGCAATAGAGTCGTTCTGAGCAGCCATTAATGCAATAGTAACTTTGGTTGTACTCTAACATGTGGGATCATGGCTTTATGCATCGAGATACAACCATGTCAGAGTTGGGCAGAGAGCTTTTTGTACTTTGCTGAGTACACTCCCCTTTTTGTGGAATAAAGCATGTTGGAAACATTCTTTTAGATTATCCAAGGTTGCTCGAGAGAGTAATCTTCCGACTTTTCTTGATAATCGTGAAACTGAGTAGGAGAGAAGGATTCAAGTCTCTTTCTGATTCTTGAACTAAGATTCTGATAATCCTTAGAGAATTTGAGTTCATAAGATAAGTGCTTCCATCTTGAAAATAATCACGTCTATCTAGTCATTTGAGTTCTCATTCGGGCTAGTAGACGAGCTCCATATTGAGGACTTAGCAAGTCCAAAGACTAGTGGACGAGCGCTTCTGTCACCTTTAGTGGACGAGCACTTCTATTACTCTAGTGGACGAGAGCCTCTGTTACTTTAGTGAATGAGAGTCTCTGTTACTTTAGTGGACGAGAGCTTCTGTTACTTTACTGGACGAGAGTCTTAGTTACTCTGGTGGACGAGAGTCTTAGTTACTCTGGTGGATGAGAGTCTTTTGCCACGTCATTGGACGGATACAATTTGACCTTAATGGACACGCTGTTCTGATACTTTAATGGACGCGCTATTCTGATACCGGACGAGAGTCTTTTGCCACGTCATTGGACGGATACAATTTGACCTTAATGGACACGCTGTTCTGATACTTTAATGGACGCGCTATTCTGATACTTTAATGGACGCGCTATTCTGATACTTTAATGGACGCGCTATTCTGATACTATTCTGATACTTTAATGGACGCGCTATTTGATACCTTAATGGACGCGCTGTTCTGATACTTTAATGGACGAGCTCCAAATGATTCCTTAATGGACGAGCTCCATATGCCATGTCATTGGATGAGCCTTTCTGATTCCTTAAGTAGACGCACTTCTGATACCTTCAGTAGAAGCGGCCTTCTGATACTTTTAGTAGACGCGGCCTTCTGTTATTTTTAGTGGACGCGGCCTTCTGATACTTTTAGTGGACGCGACCTTATGATACTTTTAGTAGACGCGGCCTTCTGATACTTTTAGTAGACGCGGCCTTCTGTTATTTTTAGTGGACGCGGCCTTCTGATACTTTTAGTGGACGTGGGTTTCTTTCTCTTGCGTTTTGGACGTGCGCTTCAAACATTTGCGATGGACGTGAGCTCCAATCACTACAGTGTTGGACGGATGATTCTATTTCTTAATCTGCACACTCGACAGATAGGTTAGCAACCAATATGAAGGTTAATTAAATCATTAACCAATGTTTAGTTTCATCAAAACTTAGGGAAATGCACATCAGACATTTTAGAGACTTAACAATCTCCCCCTTTTTGATGATGACAAACATTGAGATGATTTAATGAACCTTAGAAAATATCAACAAAGAAAATAGCATATATTGACAGGTTGAAATTTTCTTAAGTGAACAGGTCATATTATATTCATTCTCCCATTCTATTTCTCCTATTCTCCCATTTTCATTTCTCCCATTCTCCCTATTCATTTCTCCCTTTCTCCCCCTTTTGTCAACATAAAAAAAAGGGTTATCAAGTTTTATTTATGAGATATGTTAAAGGCAAGATAACATGTTAAGAAAATCATAGTAATGCAGCAAGCATATTAGACATATTCCACTTAAATTATTGTATCATTACTCCCCCTGAACTAATGCTTAGTTGAAAGAACATGTATATAGGAGTAATGACAGATTTAGCATAGACTCGTTAGCATTCATACATGTCATTCATCAATGCAATGCATGTTTAGATTATCTCTAATAAATAAAAACCTTTCTTCTGTGAGGGGTTTAGTGAAAATATCAGCCCATTGATTTTCAGTTTTAACAAACTTAATATCAAAGACACATTTTTGAACATAATCCCTAATGAAATGATGTTTGGTTTCAATATGCTTAGCCTTAGAATGCTGAATTGGATTTTTAGTTAAGCATATAGCACTGGAATTATCACACCATACAGATATGTTATGTTCATAAATAGAGTAATCCTCAAGTTGATGTTTTACCCATAAGAGTTGAGAGCAAAGAACTAGCAAGCAGAGATGTATTCTGCCGAGAAGAGAGACAAGGCAATGATTGTCTGCCTCTTGCTTGACCATGAGACTAAACTTGCTCCAATGATGTGACATCTCCACTGGTGCCTTTTCTTTCTATTCTGTCTCCAGCAAATTCAGCATCACAATATCCCACTAATCTGTATTCTTTTGATCTTAAATACATCAAACCAAGATTAGTAGTTCCAAGCAAATATCTAAATATTCTTTATACAGCCTTAAGATGAGATTCTCTAGGATCAGATTGAAATCTAGCACACATACAGACACTAAATTGAATGTCAGGTCTGCTTGAAGTTAAGTACAGTAGAGAGTCAATCATACCTCTGTAGACAGTTTGATCTACCTTTTTACCTTCATCATCTTTGCTTAGCTTTGCATTGGGTTGCATAGGGGTTTTCATGAGCTTTGCATTTTCCATTTTGTATTTCTTGAGTATCTCCTTGGTATATTTTTGTTGATGAATGTAAATTCCATCACTTGTTTGCTTGATTTGTAATCCAAGGAAGAACTTCAATTCTCCCATCATGCTCATCTCAAATTTAGCTTGCATTAGATTTGAAAATTCCTTGCACAGCTTTTCATTAGTTGCTCCAAAAATAATATCATCAACATATATTTGAACTATAATAAAGTTCTCTTTAGAGCATTTTTTTAACAGAGTAGTGTCTACTTGTCCTCTAGTAAAACCATCATGCATGAGAAAAGAACTGAGTCTATCATACCATGATCTAGGTGCTTGTTTCAAACCATATAATGCCTTTTTAAGTTTGAAAACGTGATCTGGTTTATCAATATCCTCAAAACCAGGGGGTTGTTTAACATACACTTCTTCTTCAATTATACTATTTAGAAAAGCACTTTTTACATCCATTTGAAACAGGGTAATTTGGTGTTGTGCAGCATATGACATTAAAATGCATATGGCTTATATTCTAGCTACAGGTGCAAAGGTTTCAGTATAATCAATACCTTCTTGTTGGTTATAGCCTTGAGCTACTAACCTTACCTTATTTCTGACAACTTTACCATCTTCATCCAATTTGTTTCTGAAGACCCATCTTGTTCCAATAACCGACTTGTTTTTAGGCTTAGAGACAAGAGTCCAGACATCATTTCTGGTGAACTGGTTAAGTTCTTCTTGCATAGCAAGAATCCAGCTTTCATCCTTAAGAGCTTCTTCAATGCGTTTAGGCTCCAAATCTGAAATAAAGGCCACATTGCTTGATTCTCTTAATGTGGATCTGGTTCTTACTCCTTCAGAAGGATTTCCAATAATAAGATCCTTAGGATGATGAGTGTTGAACTTCCAATCCCTTTTGAGATCATCATGAAGATCTTGACTTGTCTATTGACTCGTTTGTTCCACCTGTCTTTCAGCCTCAGGCACAGGTTCTATTTTGGTTAGATCGGGTTGTTGACTTTCTGGTTTGTTTATATCAAGACCTACAAGATCATCTTCTAGATCTGATAGTTCTTTATCTGTCTTTAATTCATCATTGAATTTAACATGAACAGATTCTTCAATAATACAAGTTCTTGAATTGTAAACTCTAAAAGCCTTGGACTTTTCAGAATAACCTACGAAAATACCTTTATCTACCTTAGAATCAAACTTTCCAAGATTATCTCTGGTATTCAGAATAAAACATTCACATCCAAAAGCATGAAAATAAGATATGTTGGGGTTTTTTCCTTTCCATAATTCATAAGGAGTCCTTTTTAGAAAAGGCCTAATAAGTATTCTGTTTTGTACATAGCAAGCAGTGTTTACAGCTTCTGCCCAGAAGTACTAAGGGAGATTATTTTCATTGAGCATAGATCTAGCCATCTCTTGTAGAGATCTGTTCTTTCTCTCAACCACTCCATTTTGCTGTGGAGTTATAGGTGCAGAGAAATTGTGAGAGATTCCATTCTCCTCACAGAACTGCCTAAACTGCTTATTTTCAAATTCTCCCCCATGATCCCTTCTAAGGGTAAAAATACAGAAACCCTGCTCATTTTGTACTCTTTTGCAGAATACTGAGAAAGTCTTAAAAGACTCATCTTTGTGTGTTAGGAAGAGTACCCACGTGTATCTAGAATAGTCATCAACTATGACAAATCCATATTTTCTTCCAGCCAGGCTGGCAACACTAACTGGTCCAAACAGATCCATGTGTAACAACTGAAGAGGTCTAGAGGTTGATACTTGGTTTTTAGATTTGAAACTTGATTTTATCTATTTACCTCTCTGACATGCATCACACAAGACATCTTTCTCAAAGCTAATATCAGGCAATCCTCTCACGAGATTATTCCTTTTTAATTCAGAAATCAGTTTCATACTAGCATGTCCTAGTTTTTTATGCCATAACCATCTCTCATCCTCTTTAGACATCAGACAGGTTACACTTTGATCTGAGAGATCAGACAGTTCAATCTTATAAAGATTTTGTTGTCTTTTATCTGAAAAGAAGGTTTTACCACTACAATATTTAACTATGCATACATCCTTGGTAAAGGAAACATCAAAACCACTATCACATAATTGACTTATGCTAAGCAGGTCGTGTCTTAATCCTTTAACCAAGAGAACATTAGATATAGAGGGAAGAGTGGGTTTACCACCATTAGTACCAATTCCTATAACCTTCCCTTTCTGATTCCCTCCGAAGGCAACGTGTCCCCCTTTCTTAAGTTGGAGGTCTAGGAACATAGACCTTTCTCCTGTCATATATCGCGAGCAGCCACTGTCCAGGTACCAGCAGTGGTGTTTTCTTTGTCTTGTTGAGGACATCTGCAACAAAGATTATTTGATCTTTAGGTACCTATATTTTTCTGGGTCCTTTTCTGTTAGTTCTAGGAGTCTGTGAGGACTTCCTTCTCTTTTTATGGATACACTTAGACATAACATGCCCAGTTTTTCCACAGAAGTTACAAATAGGTGTTGATTTGGTTACAGTTGACTTATCAGATACTTTAGAAGCTTTAGTTGATACTTTATGATGTGTCTGATAGACATATCCAATACCTTCTTTGTTAAGAGAGTGCTTCTTACTACCAAGTAGCTTAGTCAGATTGTCTATACCATTAACAAATTTGGCAAGATCAGAAGTGAGCTCTTCCACTTTCTGTTGAAGTTTTTCAACTTCTTCAGATGGTGATGTTTCACTTGAGATCTTAGCTTCATTAGACTTTTCAGTCTTCAGCTCACTGTTTTCTTTAGCCAGCTTCTCGCACTCTTGAGATTTCTGTTTATGCTCACCGGTGAGCTTTACATACTCTCTCTTGAGGGATTTGAAGGCTTTAGATAAGCAGTTGGATTCCTCCATATTCCTCATAGTCAGGATGTACCTCATCGTCAGAGTCTGAGTCAGTGTTGGTCATCAAACAGAGATTGGCTTCTTCCTCTGTTTCTTCATCAGAAGATGTTGACTCCAGATCCTCCCAAGTAGCCATCATTCCTTTATTCTTCTTCTTGAAGAATTTCTTAAAAGGGGCCTTCTTGAGTTGAGGACATTCAGCCTTGAAGTGACCGGGCTTCTTGTACTCATAGCAAACAATTGGACTTTTGTCTGTTGAGGTGGATTCTTTGAAGTTCTTGTCCTTGTTGAACCTTCTGAATGACCTATTCTTCTTGAATTTCTTTTTCTGCAGGAGAAGCTTTATCTTTCTGGTTAGGAGAGACAATTCTTCATCACTCTCAGAATCCTCGAGTTCTGATAGGTCAGCATCACTGGATGACTCATCTGCCTTCAGAGCCTTGGAACCTTTTATTGACTTTTGATCAGCTTTCAAAACAATTGACTTGCCCTTCTTTGGTGCAGCTTCATCTCCAAGTTCTTGCTCATGAACAGTGAGTGTTCCAAGAAGTTCATCCATAGTCAAGGTAGTGAGATCCTTGGCTTGGATGATAGCAGTGACCAAAGGTCTCCACTGTTTAGGTAGACTTCTCAGAATCTTACCAACCTTCTCAGCATTGGTATAGACTTTGCCAAGAGATTTTAAACTGTTGATGATAGTTTGAAATCTTCCTATCATCTGAGCAACAGATTCTCCTTCCTCCATGATGAACAGTTCATACTTTCTAACAAGTATGGCAATCTTTGACTTTTGCTGTTCCTTCATGTGTGACAGCTAAGGTGTCCCATATTTCTTTTACAGAGTCACAGGCATATACCTTCTCAAACTCCTCCGGACTGAGAGCACAGATGATGTTGTATCTGGCTTTGTGGTTCAACTCCCATTTTGATTTTTCAGCAACAGTCCACTGAGCTTTTGGTTTGTCAGTGTTATCATCATTCTTGGGAATGAATAGACCATCTGTGATGACATCCCAAAGATCAGAGTTTGCGGATAGAATGAACCATTGAAATCTATCCTTCCAGTAGTTGTAGTTTTCTCCATTGAAGTAAGAAAGTTTGGTTAGGGAAGCTCCTTCAGTCTGATGACTTCCACTTGAACTAGCTCCAACCGTCATGTCTATTCTTCAGGACCTTTTACCTCTACACTGTTAGATGCTCAACCCAGAGGCTGAGCTTTGATACCAACTGAAATAGACAACTATAAACACGAGAAGGGGGGTTGAATTGTGTTTATCAGAATTTAAGCAAAGCTGAAACCTTTTCGTAAACAGAAAGCTAGCTTTGGACGAGTGGAAGAATACTGGATGGACGGGTGACTATTGCAAACACACCACTTGACAGACACAAGAAAACTAAATCAATTAAAGAGTTTAAGGGAAGAGAGATTGACACGGTGATTTATCCTGGTTCACTCTTCAAATCAAAGAGCTACGTCCAGTCCTTGGCAGCACCAAGATTTATCCACTATAACTGATAAGGTTACAGACTCAAGTATTATTTGCACACCTAGCCTCTTCAGGCTCAAGACAAGTATTGTTTTCACACCTAGCCTCTTCAGGATCACTTAGGTTTGTTTGAGAGATTGGGTTTGTAAAAATACAACTTCTCACAAGCAGATCTTTCATTAACACTCAGAGTGGTTTAAATTTGAAGTCTAGGAAAGTCTGCGTAATAACTTCAAATGTTTGAAGAATACAGAATGAAAGAATAAAAGAATTAATGAGCAGAGTAATGACGTTTTAATGCAGTGTGTATTCTCTTCTTCTTCATCTTCAATGACTTCTGTATTTATAGTCTTCAAGCATTTAGGATCCGTTAGAGACATTCTCTCAGATGTTGGCTTCAAGCAGAACTTCATTAAATACAATAGAGTCGTTCTGAGCACCCATTAATGCAATAGAGTCGTTCTGAGCAGCCATTAATGCAATAGGAACGTTGGTTGTACTCTAACATGTAGGATCATGGCTTTATGCATCGAGATACAGCCATGTCAGAGTTGGGCAAAGAGCTTTTTGTAATTTGCTGAGTACACTCCCCTTTTTTGTGGAATAAAGCATGTTGGAAGCATTCTTTTAGATTATCCAAGGTTGCTTGAGAGAGTAGTCTTCTGACTTTCTTGATAATCGTGAAACTGAGTAGGAGAGAAGGCTTCAAGTCTCTTTCTGATTCTTGAACTAAAATTCTGATAATCCTTAGAGAATTTCCGTTCATAAGATAAGTGCTTCCATCTTGAAAATAATCACGTCTATCTAGTCATTTGAGTTCTCATTCAGGCTAGTAGACGAGCTCCATATTAAGGACTTAGTAAGTCCAAATACTAGTGGACGAGCGCTTCTGTCACCTTTAGTGGACGTGCACTTCTATTACTCTAGTGGACAAGAGCCTCTGTTACTTTAGTGGACGAGAGTCTCTGTTACTTTAGTGGACGAGAGCTTCTGTTACTTTACTGGACGAGATTCTCAGTTAGTCTGGTGGACGAGAGTCTTAGTTACTCTGGTGGACGAGAGTCTTTTGCCACGTCATTGGACGGATACAATTTGACCTTAATGGATGCATTGTTCTGATACTTTAATGGACGCGCTATTCTGATACTTTAATGGACGCGTTATTCTGATACTTTAATGGACGCGCTATTCCGATACTTTAATGGACGCACTGTTCTGATACTTTAATGGACGAGCTCCAAATGATTCCTTAATGGACGAGATCCATATGCCACGTCATTGGACGAGCGTTTCTGATTCCTTAAGTAGACGCACTTCTGATACCTTCAGTAGACGCGGCCTTCTGATACTTTTAGTAGACACGGCCTTCTGTTATTTTTAGTGGACGCGGCCTTCTGATACTTTTAGTGGACGCGACCTTCTGATACTTTTAGTGGATGCGGCCTTCTGATACTTTTAGTAGACGCGGCCTTCTGATACTTTTAGTGGACGCGGGTTTCTTTCTCTTGCGTTTTGGACGTGCGCTTCAAACATTTGCGATGGATGTGGGCTTCAATCACTACAGTGTTGGACGGATGATTCTATTCCTTAATATGCACACTCGATAGATAGGTTAGCAACCAATACGAAGGTTAATTAAATCATTAACCAATGTTTAGTTTCATCAAAACTTAGAGAAATGCACATCAGACATTTTAGAGACTTAACACACACACACACACACACATTTTGATACAGGTCAGTTTTAAATATGTGTAAAAATAAAAATATATATAGATGACTTATGTTAATTATAGTGCTCACGGGGAGCAAGCCTATTTTGATAAAGGTCAATTTTAAATATGTGTAAAAATGAAAATCACCCGTGCGAAACTTGATTTGCATAACTAGCAATGACAAGCCAATATCCCAAGTACTCTAAACTCCTTATCGAGGGGTAATAACAATTTAGGATTTGCTCCAACATATGTTACTAATATACTTTATTGTGGATTATTCCCTATAAAATTCATGTATTTTTAATCTTTTAAATTATCCTCTTTTGATTGAACAAACCATTGAACCACTTATGGTTTCCTAGATGTCACATTAATATATTATTCAATGGCACATCTGCTACGTATACTGTAAACATTTTTTTAACAAAGAAACATAACGAAAGCATATCAAAATATTTGAACGGTGGAAATGACTTACATAATACCTCTATTTTGCATGATGTAGTAATGAACAAAACATTGTAGGAGCTTGAAAGAGAAATTGGTGAAAACTTGAACTGTGTTTGAAGAGTTAAAGAATAATAGACATGATTAACTCAAGGGATATGCTACATAATGATCGTGTAAATGAAAGAAGATTTTTTCAAAAAAGTGATTTTTATGATTGTAAATAAACACAAAATAGATTATGATTTTCTTTAAGAATTTAATTGGTATGCACTGGCAGTATAATTTTTTTTATACAGTCAATCAATAAAATTAAATAAATTAATAAAAATCTTTGACTCTTATCCTAACTAGTCATGCCCCATGCCTCCACTGACGGATAACACAGCGTTAGGCTCGAAAGGGTGTGTGTTAATGTTCCTAATGTAAGTTGACATGTTTGGGAAAACTTGAAAAAATAGATTATGTTGATAATCGATTATATAATAATCGAAATAATTGATTATAATTAGAATCTGTGTTTGTTTGAATATGTTTATTGAAAAATTATTTTAAGATAATCTATTTTGTTTGGATAATATAAAAAATCATTTTTAAATAATAAATTAAAAAATAATATGAATTTAATTATTTATAATAACTTTTCAACTAGGCAAGAGCAAGAACTCAAGCAAGTAAAAAATGACAGTGTTGGAGATAAGCTATGGCTTATCACACACTCACAATGTACACTAGAACAAAGAAGAATTATGGAGAGAAAGAGAATTAGAAGAGAATATCACAAACTGAAATTTTATTCACTAATATCACTTTACACTTCTCTACTCAATTACACATTCACACTATGGCACTAAGTCTATTTATAGACTTACACATACACTAACTAACTCTCCTAATAGCTCTCTAACTAATCATAATCACACTTTAACAAACTCCTAACAACTAACTAACTCTATTTGAACTACTTCCAACACTCCCCCGTAATTTAAATATTCCACTTACACTTTTTATTACACTCAAATTTGCATTTTTATAATGCACACATTATTACTAGCACACACATTTCTCTAAACACAATTTTCGAGGATCCCATACTTTGAAGCATAATGATCCAACCTCCATTGAAATGCACACATATCCACCAGGATCCCAAAATCTCAGAACACTTATGTATTTGCAAAAACAACTCATTAGCACAACTGATTCACTGGTCTGGTGGCCAGTATCGAACCCGCAACACGATGCATCCAACCACAACACCTTACCACTAAGCTGCAACAAGTACTAATGAAAACGATCCATCGCAAAATGTATTTGACTTGCGCTAAATTCTTCCATTTCAAGAAGCATAACACTTCGTCTTCTTCCTTTCGTTGAGAAACATTTTCTTCTTCAAACGAAAAACAACCAAGCTCTGTTGGAAACGCCCTACTAGCAGCCATCTCCAGGCTCGCGGCCTCCATCTCCGGTGGTGGTTGGGACATGGACGAACTCCATCGAACCCCAAGCTTCTTGGACATCTCAGTCCACCCATCTTCTTCTTCCATGACTGCTTTGCTGTTTCTGATCGCCACCGTCGTACGACAATGAGGTTCTGGTGGTCCAGCCACTCTTGTCTCCTTCTTCACAGTCACTATCTCCTCATCGCTGCTCTTCTTGCGAAGTTTCTCTCGCATCTCCTTCACCATTTTCTCTGATGGCAAACTCGGCGACTGCAACAATGGTGGTGGATTCGAAGAGCTCGCTGGAGCTCGTAATTGTGGTGGTATCTCCTGAGACACTGTGACAGACAACTCCTCTATAGGCTCCTCATTATACATTTCTAAAAATTTCGAATCTTGACAATTCTTCCTTGCAGGACCTTTGGATTGGAAGAGAGGTTGCTCACAAGGTGTTTGATGGAATGACCTAGTAAACACAACATTCAGGTTTCCAATCTGAAGATTGTTTCGTTCCATCAGCAGATCCACTCTTTGTGCATGCTCCACAACGACACCTTTTTCCTTCTGATCTTCTGCCACAAGCTCCATTGTCTTGTCTTTGCTGATTTCTTGAACACATTTCTTGAACTCTGTTTCTGGCTCATGCACCTTCTTTCCATCTACGGTTGAACCCTTCTTTGTGCACCCTCTTGCAGCCTTTTGACAACTCTTGTTTGCCTCAAGATCATCATTACTGCACTCTGTCTTGTTTGTTCTCTGCTTCTCTTTTCTCCCCGTGTCCTCTTCTTTATTCTTTTTTACACTTTTGATCTCCTTCTTGCTTGCAACACCTTTCTTCACATTTTCAGCATCTCCATAGGCTTGTTGCAAGATTTTCCATGCTTCTCTTGCATTTTTGGCTGAAGCAATCTTCCCAAGATTCACATCATCCACACATTGATGAAGGATGATGAGAGCCTTGTAATCTCTGTTCTTGGATTCCTTGTAGGAGGCACTAACCTCCTCTTCTTGGATCCCATCATTCACTATTTCCAACACTTCATGGAAACCAAAGATTGCTTCCATTTTCACAACCCAATGCTCAAAGTTCTTGCCATCAAGAACAGGTAGAGGAATTGAAAAATCCTCACTCAATTCCATCCCATGGACACACTTTCCCAAGATTGTTATAGCTCTGGATACCAATTTGTTGGAGATAAGCTATGGCTTATCACACACTCACAATGCACACTAGAACAAAGAAGAATTATGGAGAGAAAGAGAATTAGAAGAGAATATCAAAAACTGAAATTTTATTCACTAATATCACTTTACACTTCTCTACTCAATTACACATTCACACTATGGCACTAAGTCTATTTATAGACTTACACATACACTAACTAACTCTCCTAATAGTTTTCTAACTAATCATAATCACACTTTAACAAACTCCTAATAACTAACTAACTCTATTTGAATTACTTCCAACAGACAGAACAATCCAAAAGCACCAGATTATAATAATAATAAAAAATCATCAAACTGTCCAAGTATTTAGATGCACACCAAAGCAGCTTATTTTTATAAGAAAAAACCTTTTTAAAAAATTAAGCTCTAAACTCATGCATAACAGATTCTTTATAAAACAATTTTTTAAAGTAAAAATAATTAAAAGTGAAATAATTCATCTTTCCTAAACAATTTCTAAAAAATATATATAGTGTGTTTGGATGTGAAGTGGAAACTCACATAAGCACTTCCATATAAATCTATTATTTATAGCTTTTGCCTCTTCAAAAATGATTCTAACCAAACTCACATAGTTTCCAAACATGAGCACAGAGAATGAGAAAATCACACGAAGTGACGAGAATGCGGTGGTGGAAGGGTGAACCTATGTCGACGTAAGTACTACATATTAGGACTGTTAGACTGTTAAGTTAGTTATGACAGTTAAGTTAGTTAGTTAGTTAAGTTAGTTAGTCTATAAAGTTAGTTAATAATGCACGAGAAAGTGAGAAAGGTTAATAGTATATATTTTTTAGTACTTGTTTCATTGTATTTTGTTTTTTGCTGTCCTAAAAATATTGATTTAATAAAAGAAAAGTTTATATTAATAATATAAGTTTAACATTTTTTTAATATAATAAATATACTTCTTTTTTGAGGACGTAGCTCATTCTGTGTGTCACCCCAATAAAATTAAGACACATGATATAAAAATCCATCTCATCTTGAACGCCTCTCCAGTCTCCAATATGTCGTTGCCCGTTAACACCTCTCCAACCCATCTGCATCTCCAACACAATTGGCCACCAACTCACTTTCGTACATTCATCTCCAGTGCTCTAAACCAACAGCCTGTGACTCCAATATTTACCAAATTCCCACCCTCCAAAGCCTGCACTGATGTGGCTCATGGAAGTGCATCATAATTTCTCCCTCCACCACCCTCACCCCGCCTCCATTCCAACTCATCTAATTTATCCCCCAAATCTAGTTTCACGCACAGATTTCAGTTATGAAGCTTTTAAAAATGTAAATCCATTCCCAAAATTCCACTAATTATGACATTTTAGAGTTTCTATGACACAGTCGCGTCGTCGTCGCACCGCTGCAGACCCATCAATGTCAGCCGTTCATCGCCACCTCAGGCCACTGCAAATCACGACCTTCACACCAGCAGACCCACCATCGTGTCCTCCTCCTCAAGCCAGACACCAGCAGCTCCACCGCGAACTGCCGCCGTCCGCCACGCTAACCAGAATTTTCTGATAAGCAACATATGCAACCAACGGAGAAATATGCTAACCAATTTGTTGCAGGTGTGGAGACTAGAAAATATTTGCATTAAGGCTATGTTAAAGTTAACGTACAAAAGAAAAAAAGAGTTAACGGTGTTACATAGACTAATTCATTCAGGTGACGTGTCTTAATTTTATTGGGGGTGACAGGGAGCAAGGACAGAGGATACACGTTCCTCTTTTGAACCCCTAACCAATTTTCTAAAGGCATTAATTACTATTCTTCTTTATTTTATTATTAAACAAATTTTATATAGATTTGTTAGTAACTACCTTAAAAATCATTCATAATTTTTGATTGACTGATAGTATAAAAAACTTTACAGACAATATATAATAATTAAACTCTTTCTTTAAAACCTCTAAAAAAATAAAAATGTCAAAATTATTTTTTAAAATCCATAACAAACGGACTCTTATTATGTCTTAGCTATAAAATGTATTTTCTAACTCCATCGTCATACTATATCAAACAACGATTTTCTTTTTATTAATCATTAGGATTAATTACACTTTTGGTCTCCCTATTTTACTGTTTGGACGATTTTGATCCCCCAATTTTTTTCTCCATTTTAGTTCTCACATTTAAAAAATGTGCAATTTTGGTCTATTTGCATGTTAACATCCAATCATTAATGGTGTATCTAACGTGTCTTATGATATTCTAACATGACTTATGCTTTCTAAGAAGTGGTACCATAAGTGAATGTTGATTTGTAATGTTAATTATTGGATGTTAGCATATATATATATATATATATATATAGATCAAAATGGCACATTTTTAAAATCTAAACTGGGGGACCAAAATTGTTCAAACAATAAAATAAGGGATTAAAAATGTAACTAAACCTAATCATTAAAAAGAAATAATTTTAATGGAAATTTTATACTTGGTCCGTTGCATTAGTATCTTAACAAGAAGCTGACACTTTTTTTTTTTTTTTGGTAATTAGAGCTGCCACCTTTACAAGAAAGTAACCTCTATCAACTTTTATCCGTTTGGAGTTGGCCTTACCTCTTGCGGGTTCTTCCCAAGATAGAGGTACTATACTATTAACCATGCTGAAAACTTACTTCTTAATTTTTTTTTACCCAAAAAAATAATTTCTTTGATGCATTTATATTATTAAAAATATTATTAATTAATCATATATTATTAAAAATATTTAACTTTATCAATTGATTATATACCATTATAATATTTAAAATATTTAATTTTGATAAAAATTATATAGGAAGTTGCCATGTGATGATATATAATACAAATAACTTTATTGTTTATGGCATCAATTTTTTTTTTTATGTATACTGAAAACATACATTAATTTTGATTATTGACGAATAGCAGAAAGATTTTTTTACATTCAGGTTCTAAATGTTAGCCAGTTGAATTCAATTATAATATAAGGTCAATAAATATTTTTTATACTATTAACTAATTATTTATTATTATATCATTAAAAATATTTGATTATTATAATAATTATCTTAAAATTCATAAAAATAATAATATCTGATTGATTGATAATATAAAAATATTTTATCCAATCACCTCAAAAAAAAAAAAAATTACCCAATCAAAATTACACTCATAGTTTAAGCCAAACATCAATAATATATGTTTGTGTTGGACAAATAAAGCCCCTGAAAAGTCTTTGTAATTTACTTTAGAGAAGGACGAGTGATTAATACATAGTCGATATAATAACTACATTTATGTGACGAATAGTCTGCTATGCATTGGATGGGCAACATTAATGACAATAAATTGCAATAAAAGTTTAAAAAAATTATTGAGTAAAGGGCTATAGGTCTGAAGTCCCTAAAAAAAAACACCGAGACATTTGGTTTCTAAAAAATAAAAAATATTAATTTGGTTTTAAAAAAGAGTTTAATTGGTATATACTGTTAGTATAAAAACTTTTTATACTGTCAGTCAATAATAAATCACCATATCGTTAAAAATCTTTTATTCTTTTTTAAATCACCTTAAAAGTCATTAATTTCATGATTTGTGATTGGTTGACAGTGTAAAAATTTTTATACTGACAATACATATCAATTAAACTCTTTAAAAAATATCAAAAACGAATCAAATTAGTCATTTTAAAGGATATTTTAGTCTCTAGCAAGTTGGGGTGTTCACGGATTGGATTTGATCGGTTTTGAGCTAAAAAATCATTCGATCCAATGATGAAAACTAAGTGCGATTTGAATTGGATCGATTTGCTTCCTTAGAAAAATCCGATCCAATCCAATCCAATCAAATGCGGTTTGGATTGGATTGGATAATTCGGTTTTTGTCATCTTTATTTTTTTCTTATGTCAAGTATCATTTCCACTTATTTAACAGTGGACAAAATATAATTCTCATTTAAGGGAGCTAGTTTAGGGTGCCTAATATCTATTTTAACATCTATCTATACTAGAACAGTAGGTAGAACCTTTATGAAAGCCGTCAACTATTTGTTCCTTGTTAAACGTTATTTCATTTGATGAAGAGAGATGAAAATTTTAGATAATGCTTTAGAAAATATTGGGAGTTTGAGAAAAAATAATTATTGATATTTTTTAACACGCTCTTTTATGTTAAATATTCTTTTATGTTAATTCTCTATATCTACTCTCACTTATCCTATTTTTTCCTTGAACTAGCTACAAATAAATTATAACTAATTATTTCTCAAATTACTTAATTAATTTCCTATTTTTCATGTTTACTCAATCAAGTATATGTATGTTATGCATCAAAACTTTTAGCAAAATATAACTTCAAGACATTGGCATTTATTCTAAACAATCTCATATATGTCATTCCAACAAAAATATTAAAGAGAATTAGGGTCATAAAAGTATGCAAAACAATATTTAAGTATGAGTAAAACTATAAATTCAAAAATAATAATATATGTCTATAGTAGATCGGTTTGGATTGGATGTCACTGGGGGATCCAAAATCCGATCCAATCCAATGAAAAAAAAGTTTTTTTTGGTTTTCGGTTTTTTCGATTTTCGGCTTTTCGATTCGGTTTTAGCGGTTTGAATCGATTTGGATTGGTTGATGAATACCCCTACTAGCAAAAATTATTTTAACCAACATTTGAGATTTTTAGGATTAAATTGTTATTTTTTAATTTTCAGGAACTAAGTATGTATCAGCGTTTTTTGTCCAAGACGGATTTGAGCTTTTACTATTATTTAATTTTTGAAACAGTAACCATGAGCACAACAAAGAAGTACAAAAAAAATATATTTATTCTTTTTTATCCAAAAGTATTTTTCTTCTGCAAACTAAACCAAATCTGGATCATTCATCTGTGAGGATATAACTTACTAATTCAAAAAGAAACCTCATAACTGTGAATGTGATTAACTGTACAGTCTCTGTACTTTATTAGTCTAAAACCGTAAAACAGATGGTGCATTGGGCCTAAAGGAGCATCACAACACAAACAAAAAAACATAAATACCCATAAAAACGGGGCCAAGAGTCCAATATCCACGTGAACCCGAGGGACAAGTGGGGGAAATTACTGATGAAATTTGAGGTCAGAAAGCAAAACACTCCAACTGAGTTGCGTGCTTGATTTAAGTATATATATATATATATATATGCCCCAAGCCCGTGTTAGTGCAGACGTTATTAGTGCACAGTATTGGTACATCACAAACCTCACCACACCACATCACCGTTTTTCTTCCACAACCCAAAGAACCAAAACAAACATCATTTTATGAACCTTAAGATTTTTCTCATCCAAAAACCCATAAAATAAGAAATGAACATGAAAACAAACGTGACCAAATAGGTAGAAATTGTTAAAACCCCCAAAAAATTTAAAAAAAAATGAAAAAAACCCTACTGTTATTATTTTTTAATTTTTTAATTTTAATTTATATATACTTTTTTTTTTTTGGAAAAAGATTAAAGGATTGGATTTGAAGAGGTGTGAGAAGAGGAGGCAAACAAGGGTCTTAGGGAAGAAGGAGTTTTATGGTTAAAGTCCATCATCTTTGTGAATATCATATGGAAAACCACCAAAACCACAACCCGAACCAAGACCCAAACCTAGAAGAGAAACAACACCACCGCCACCAAGACCTCCAGGTTTGGGGCACGTGGGAGGAGCTTTTGCTCGCGTGCGCCGTCAACCGCCATGGCTTCAAGGACTGGGACGCCGTCGCCATGGAGGTTCAGTCCCGAACCACCGTCCCTCACATCCTCGCCACCGCGCAAAACTGCGAGCAGAAATTTCATGATCTCAACAGCCGATTCGCCGACCAATGCAACGACCACGCTCCGCCGCGGCGACAGAACGGCGCCGCCGACGGCGACGGAGCCGATCACGTTCCTTGGCTCGACGAATTGCGGAAACTTCGCGTCGACGAGCTCCGGCGAGAGGTCCAATGCTCCGACGTCTCCATTCTGTAAATCTCTCGCTTTCTCTCTCCATCTCTATCCGTTTCTTTCGAAATTTCGAATTTTTATTTTTATTTATTTATTATTAATTTTTTAGGATTTAGATCTAATTTTAATTCTTTTTTTATTCTTTTTTTTTTTCAAGGTCTTTGCAGTTGAAGGTGAAGAAATTGGAGGAAGAAAGAGAGAAAGATAACGACGGAAAAGAAGACGAGAAACCAGATCTGGAAGTTTCCGGCCAGAATCGGCCGGAAAACGACAAAACCGGCGGAGAACGACAAGAACCCGAACCGGTCATTTCCGAACCGGAGATGCGTCGGCTCGACGAGAGCACCACTAACACAGACAAAGTATTACCAACAACGGGTGAGGAATCAGACCGGGAGAACCAGTCAGTTAACGAGTCAAACTCAACCGGTTCGAGGGAAGAGGGAAGAGGGAAAACCGGGGAGGGTGAATTAAAGTTAGGATCTGGACCGGACCCGGTTCGTACCGGTCCGGAAGAACCGGACCCGACCGGGAGAAAGATTAAAACGGTTGGGGAGGAATCGAATAACGGAAGCTGCGATACCGCGGCTAAGGTTTTAACGTGCGAGTCGGTGCCTCCGAGTGAGGAGAGGAAGGTGGAGGGGGACGACGACTCGTCCGAGTTGCGTGACTCGGTGGCTCACTCGGGGGAGGGAGGGACGAGGGAGAGCGGCGAGGTGCAAAGCTCGGCGAGCTTGACGAGGAAGAGGAAGGCGCGGCGGAGGAAGGAGGTTTCCGGTGCTGGTGGCGGCGGCGAGGGGAACGATGATGCGGCGGCGGTGAGATCAGAACCGTTGGCTGGGGTGTTGGAGTTGATCAAAAGACATGAACACGGTTCATTGTTCGAGCGCCGTCTCGATAGCCAGGTATTCTATTCAACTCTCTTTTGCGTGATAAAACCGGTATTTCACGCGTTTTTTTTTTAAATTTGAAAAATTAAAACTTTTTGATTTTGTAATTGTGTTTTTTGTTTTAAATTGATATTTTGTAATTGTGTTTTAAATTTACATGCATGCACGTTAAAACTATAATAATTTTTTTTTGTTTATCATTATTTTCATTATTTTTGTTTAAATAATTTTAAATAGATGAATTAATCTTTTCGTTTTTTTGAAAAATACAATATGGAGCGCAAGGAGGAGTTGGATACGTTTTTAAATCATGACTGTCCAACAATAAGGGACCACTTTGAAATAGATTGATTTTTTATGGGCACGAAGTTTGTGAAAAAAAAAGTCCAAAAACAAAGAAAAAAATTAAAGTTTGGTAAAACATTCGATTTTTTTTTATTTTTTTATTTTAAAAAAAAATCTAGAAGTTGTTTCAACTTCAAAGGGTCAAGTGGAGTTGGAGATTTGATTGTGTCCTACGGCCGAAAATGGTAGGTACCTATGGTCATGTTCCTGCTGTTTGTTGGCCCTGTAACTGGATGGTGGAAATACATCATTAACCATCTCAAAAAGTAAATAATAGTTACATTATATGCAATACATAATTTCATAATTCTTTTTCCTATACCATTGATTACGCATATAGTAAGTATAAATAATTAAATGTTAAATGTATTGACTCTTGTCTTGCAGATATGTTATGCCTTGATGTCTACCATGCAAAATTATTTCTATATATCCAGTAAAAAAAATATATTTCTGATCATTAAAAAAAAATTTCTATATCTATATTATTAAAACACACACAAATATATATATATATATTAAGCAATACTAAATGATCATTTTTAAGAAGCACTCTTCACATTGGAAGAAAAATAATTTATTTAATTTCATAATTTAGGAAAACAAACTGATAAAAGATTATGGTTTAGCTGAGCACGTGCATTATTCTGAGCCCAGGATTGGGTGCCGTCCATGCAACGTGCTTACATATGATTTCAGACAAAAACAGTCGAAGCCCATTAGCTGGAACCCAAAAAATTTGGGCTACATCTTATGCAACAACAGAACCCAAAAAATTTGATATGACCAATCCTATATGTAATAACTATGTCCAAACAAATAATGCGTATGTTTAACTATTATGATTGGATCCTATGACCCAAAAAAAAAGTTTATAATACCTTTTGAATTTCTTACTTTTCTTGCGCCCATACTCCGCGGCGGTGACGTGTTTGGTCATATGTCATAATCATCCAAATGTGTCGGGTACCTGTATCACATATGATATTTGAACATAAATTTTAGTTATCGAAAGTGATACCGTATATATTTATCTCCATCTCTCACTTACTTTTTATCTTTTTTATATACACGCTTCTAAAAAATACATACAAAAAATAAAAAGAACACCTTATGATGTTCTTATTTTGTGTACAAAAATCATTCCGGCGTATCATATGCATGTATGTTTTGACATTTGTGTGCATGGACTTTTATTTTTTTAATAGCTTTTGTTATTCAAGTATTTCTGTTTCTAAAAAAAAGTATTTCTGTTTAATTTTTTTTTGTTTCCAATGTTATTTTTTTCCAGTTTATTTCACTTCAAATACTACTAATTTTAAATTTTTTAGTATACATAAATTAAGGTTAACATTTGATAAATAGATTAAAATTTATTATTTAAATATTTTTATTTAAATATATATAATATAATATTATTTTCTTTCTTGGATACAAATCGACTGTTTGTTGTTTAATGTTTATAGTCCAACCGTATGGGTGGAGTAGACGGAAACGTTATGGTTTTGTTGGTTGTAAGGCTGTTAATACTCGATATTAAAATAGGGCAAAAGAAAATCTAAACGGTAGTCGAATCACATGTGGACCCTATCCTTTTTGTACTCTTTCTTTATTTGTTCCTTTCCTAGTCCTTTCACGGTGAAACAACAAAAAGCTAGGTCTTAGGTATGCACTTATTAATGTGGTTACGTCTAAAGTATATTTTAATAATATTAAATTTATCCCCCATCCTCTCTCCAGTCAAATCTGAGCCGTTGGATTACAACGAATGATATTTGACCGGAGAGAGAAAGAGAGGATGGAGAGGATCCATTTTTAATTTACACCCAAATTAATTATAATAAGCAATTAAATTTATTTATTTATTATCAGTCAGTTCGTTTCTTTTATGCTGAGAATGTCGTTAGAAACTCCAGTTCTATGGGTCGAATATTCATACCAATAGTGCTTGTAAATTTGTTTGAAGAATATTTTTTGAAACGCCCCATGTATATTTCAAAATAAATGCTACTTTTTTTTAATATTAAACGAGAATGTAATGATAAAAGAACGTTAGATGGAGGTTCATGGACTTGTCAGCTGTGACAATTTAGTAATTTGCTCAGTTTTAATTTGGTCGTTTGTGACAGCAGGAATCGGATACATACAAAAACATAGTGAAACAGCACGTGGATTTGGAAACCATACAAATGAGACTCCAAATGGGTTGCTATTCCTCCTGCACAAACGCATTCTTCCGTGACCTCCTCCTCCTCTTAACCAATGCCACCGTGTTCTACCCCAAAGACTCCGGCCAATCACGAGCGGCGCAGCAGCTGCGCCACCTTGTGGTGGCCGAGATGAGGAACCAAGGACAAGCGCAGTCTGATCCCATCACCCAGAAGACTGATTCACTCTCTCCAAACGCACCACAACCCAAACTAGATTCTCTCTTTTCCAAGCACAAAGCCTCTGCTCCTATATTGGTTTGCCGCAAACGCAGTTCAATCTCAGTCAAACCTTCCTCAGCAACCTTTGGCCAAAAGGGCGACCAAGTCATCATCAATGACAGGAAGGAAAAGCCATCTTCTGATACAAAACCACACTCGAAACCCTCTTCTGAAACGGATGAAGAGGAGCCTCCCAAGGCCAAGGAAAAACCTGTTACCGGAGCAAGAAGCCTGAGGAGAAGCAACAAGAACCTTGAGAGCAACCCTGGCAATAAGAAACTCCCCTCTAACTCCACCAAAGCAGGTTCCTTGGCAAACAAGCCAGCCGAGACCCCAAAACTGGAGAAGAGCAAAGCAGAGAGCAGCTTGGATAAGAAGAGGAATGCAGCCGCGGATTTTTTGAAACGGATAAAGCGAAATGCTCCGGTGGAGGTCTTGAGGAGTGGTGGTGGAAGTAGCAGCAGCAGCAGGGGTGGTGGAGGTGGGGTTAGTGGGAAAGAGCAGAAGAAAATTGTGAATAGTGGAGGGAAAGAAAGGGCTTCAAGGCATAATAACGGTGGAGGAGGGTCGGGGTCAGGGGATAAAAGGAATAAGAATATAGAGAATAGTTCTCAGTCAAAGAGGAGTGTTGGGAGGCCTCCAAAGAAGGCAGCAGAGACCAATGCAGGTTCTACAAAGCGTGGGAGGGAAAGTAGTGCTAGTGCTGGAAAGGATAAACGACCTAAGAAACGTGCTAAGAAATGATTCTCAGTTTCATAGTTAGATTAGGTTTTATTTTGCTTTTTGTATATTGTTGTGAAAGCATGTTTTCCTTCCTTCTTTATTTATACTGCTAATTTATTGATCAGCTGTAGCCTGTAGACTGTTCTCAGTTAAATGTAACAGTGTTTTTGTATTTGGGCAACATTGTCCTTTTGTGGACATTTCTTAATTTTGCTTTTACAGGAAAGCATATTGTAGTGCTTGTTCTTGTGGATCACTAGCTCTATTTTTTTCTTTTCTTTTCTTTTTGACTTAGGAGTTGTATATCAGGATAATCAACATTTGGGGCTCCTTTGTGGGTTATTATTATTATTATTGTTATTATTATTATTATTTAATGATAACAGCACTGTGAGCTCTGTTTCTGAAAAAAAAACATCTTTCTACAATTATTTTTCTCCACGAAATACTTAAAATTACATAAATTTTTGTTTTCAAATACTATTTTTAAAAAATCTTGTCCCAAGTTATTTTATTTTATTTTTTAAATTGTGCTTCTGCTATGCACATTCATATGGGTATATCAAACTACTGGAGGCTAGTATAAGTGGTGGTGGATTTGTGCCCCTTAACCAAGTGGTTGGGGTTCGAATCCCAACTCTTGCGTATGAAGCGAATTTTTGCCTGGGAAAAAAATTCGCTTACAATCTGGATTATGTAATTGATTTGTAAGTGATTTCCATGGATTATGTGCTTTCTTCGTTCGACCAATCTGTCCTTTAAGACTTCCAATCCTAAGGGCGAATCACTTACAATGGGTAAACTTATTGAGGCCAACCCGCATTTTGACTAGATACCCAGATCTTGAGTGTAGATAACTTGAGTGTTGGAATGTCTTTGTAGATATCCTTGCTCATCCCACATCAAAGCTTGGAAGGGGAGGAGACCAAACCTCATTTCGACTAGATACCCAGATCTCAAGTACTTGCACATAAGAAATTGAATTCATAAATATTTAATTAGGTTCACAAACTTAGAAAGTCATGCGAGTGATATTCACTTAAACATATAGCATTTCGAATCTACATAATTTTTAATTACTTCATTAAGAAATTAAATCTATTCTAGTATAATTTATAAAATGAAGCTACATACTTTAAGAATTCTAACGTGTCAATCCTTGTTGTCAAATATATGTTTTTTTTTTTGTTTTTTTGTTAAGCGTCAAATATATATGTTTTAAATTTTTGTTGTCAAATATATGTTTTAAATTTCTGCCACGTAGCAACTTGATCCTTTATTTCTTCTCACGTGTCATACGTGGCATTAATAGTCAAGGTTGTTGAGTTATGAACAGATAGATGTATATGCGCACCATTTATTTTCGAGTGAAGAAAACGAAATCACTTCTTTTAGAACACTCATTTAACATGTCAATCTTTGTTGTAAAACAATTGACGATGCTTCACTTGAGCAACCTCGAAATCCTCCAAATAGGTTTGTTGAAACCAGAAGTACAACCCTCCTGCAAAAATGCATACAGCCAAAACAACTACACAAGAAAATTGATTATAGCTACAGCCACCCAAACAGCTCCAACCCGTACAAACAAACAAAAAAATTAACTAATCTTAAGCATTGATATCCATGGATTATTACAACAATGGAAAAATACAGAGAATAATGACACAAAAATCTAAGTATAATATCAAAATTATTACTACCATTGCATTCAACAGATCTTGAGAAAAAATATTAAGGGCATGAGTTTCAAACAATGGCCACAGTTTGCCAACTTAGTTTAAAGTTCATTCTTCAAAATATCAACACCCAACTAAAACTAAATTACAACAATTAAATTAAAAAGATTTTATGAATCAAAACAATACAATGGTTCTTATTGCAGCTAAAAATCCTTGTTTTTCTTATAACCGCAACAAACCCAAGAAGAGCTACAAGCTCATATCCAAATCAAATGAATATGAACTCTCAAAAAATCTCAAAAAGATAAAATTAATCAATATCGAAATTAAGATACAATAACCTGGTAGAAATCAAAAGCCATGGTACCTGAGAATGGATTCAATGCTGTGTATCGAAGGATAGAAGGGAGATTTGAAACGTTTGGCGACGGCGATGACGCGGCCAACCGTGGCCGAAGAAACTCTCCAGATTCTAGGGTTCCTGGTTTAGAGTTTAACCTTTTTGAAAAAAATGTAACAATGGGCGACTTGCAATTTTGAAATTTTTATGAGGGTAGTTTTGTCCAACTTATTTCTTAGGTAGAACTTTTATAGAAGTTAAAATCAGAGAAGCTATTAGAGTGGTGCTTACACAAATGGTCTTTTGCAAGCTTTTATAAAAGTTTTAACAAGTGTATTCAAACACTCATAAAATTTTGTCTTAGATCATTTGATTATGTATATATTTACATTGGTCCAAGATCTCCCACCAAAGTAAAAGACCTAGGTTCTAATGGCAATTCCACTTAAATACCAACGTTGGTAAAATGTTAGATGCTCTCATATTTCAATAAGCAATATTTATTATTAGCTTATTTACTTTCTATTTTTTATCAATGACATCTATGTATATACTGTTAGGAATTTTTAAAATAATGGAAGTAAAAAAAACATAGGTTGGAAAGGGGTATTGCGCTCAGTGCAAGAGCAGCAACACTCAGCACTGGAGTGGCAGAGTGCTCAACTTTGATAGGTTCTAGCACTTAGCACAGGTGAGCTGGCGTTGAGTTCTATGGAGTGGGGTCGAGCAAGGGTAATTTGGGGCTCAACCCATGACCCACTGAGAGCAATGGTTTAAGGGAAATGGGCTTGGGCACAGCACGGTTTCTTGGGTCTTACCGCCACCACACAAATTTCTTCAGAATTTCATACAAAATGTGTTTTGACCATTTCCTAAAGGTGTATCACTTCATGGCTTTCAAATCTTTCCTAACGGTGTACTCTTTCGTTATATAATGTGTCTAAACAATATTAATATTCTTGTTGCGGAAGATGGACCATTTTTGCCAAAGTACAAAACTAGAGAGACTAAAAGTACATTTTAACCAAATATTTAATTAGGTTCATAAACTTAGAAAGTCATGGCAGTGATATTCACTTACATATACAGCATTTCGTATCTACATGATTTTTAATTACCTCATTGAGAAATTAAATCTAATCTAATATAATTTATAAAATGAAGCTACATACTTTAAGAATGCTAACGTGTTAATCATTGTTGTCAAATATATGTTTTAAATTTCTGCCATGTAACAACTTGATCCTTTATTTCTTCTCACGTGTCGTACGTGGCATTAATAGTCAGGTTGCTGACCTATGAACAAATAGATGTATATGTCGTATATGACGCACCATTTATTTTTGTGCGAAGAAAAAGAAATTACTTTTTTTAATATCACTGATTTAACGTGTCAATCCTTTTGTTGTAAAACAATTGACGGTCCTTCATTTGATCAACCTCGAAATCCTCCAAACAGATTTGATGAAACCAGAAGTACAACCCTCCTGCTTGCAGAAATGCATACAACCAAAAAAGCTACACAAAGAAAATTGATTACAACTACAATCACCCAAACAACTCCAAACCGTAAAAACAAACAAAATTAACTAGTCTTAAGCATTGATATCCATGGATTATCACAATAGTGAAAAATATAGAGAATAAAGACACCAAAATCTAAGTATATATCAAAATTATTACTACAATTGAATTCAACAAATCTGAAGAAAAAAACATAAAAGAAAAGGCATGATTTCAAACAACAGCCACAAATTACCAACTCAATTTAAAGCTCATTCTTCAACATATCAACACCCAACTAAAACTAAATTACAACAATTGAATTAACATATTTTTATGAATCAAAACAATACAAATGTTCTTATTGCAACTAAAAATTCTTGTTTTTCTTCCGACCACAATAAACCCAAGAAGAGCTACGAGCTCAGATCCAAATCAAATGCATATAAACTCTAAAAAACTCTAAAAAAGATGAAATTAATCGAAATCAAAATCAAGATACAACAATCCCTTAGAAATCAAATGCTATGGTACTTGAGAATGGAAACTCTCCAAATTCTAGGATTCTCGGTTCAGAGTTTCAAGTTTTTGAAAAAAATGTAAAAATGAGAGACTTGTAAATTTGCAATTTTTGTGGGGGTATTTTTGTCCAATTGATTTGTTAGGGACAACTTCCCTACAAGTTAAAATCAGAGAAGCTATTGGAGTGTGTTTACAAAAAAGGCCTTCTTATAGCTTTTATAATAGTTTTAAAAAGTGTATCCAAACACCAAAAAATAGTTGAGAAGTTCTACCGGACTATATCCAAACCGGCGCTAACACTTTGCTACTACCTATGCTCTTTTTAATATGAGAAATGATATTTAGTCTTGTAAAAGTTTGTATTAAAATCGTTTGATTATGTATATATTTACGTTGTTCCAAGATCTCCCACCAAGGTAAAAGACCTAGGTTCTAATGGCTAGTGGTCGATTTAGGACCCTGGGGCAGTGGGGGCAATATATTTTCAAAATATTTAATAATAAATATCATCATATATATGAAGATAAAGATATGAATGTTAAAATCATAAAATTCTGATACATATATCTAACCAAATAAATTAGATTCCTCATAATTGCCTTCTACATGACTTCATGTTTTGAAATCGTTGAATGATAAACTCATTGCAAATGTTATTAAATACTTCTTTCTCGATATAGGTCGCTTTCCTGGATCCGATGGCAACGATCTTCTAAATCAACTTCAATCCTTTGTTGTTGGAAACTTGATTCACAAGACATCAAAGAAGGTTGTTCCTCATTTTATGATGATTTTCTCTTCAAATTTTTTTCCATTATCTCCTGCAATTAAAGAAACAAAACTAATGCATTTAATTTCATGTTTAACCAATTAATTTCATCAAATGATACAATTATCACAAAATTCCCAGTTTTAACCCAAACCTAAATTAGCAAGCAGCATAAATATTCAATTCCCCAGTTTTAAGTTCATCAGATAGGTAGCATAAATGAGCAATTGATAGCATAAATGTTCAGTTCCCCAATTTTTCAATATATGGCCTCTATTCTCTAGGTGAAACAACAAAAACATGATGGCATCTTTAAAATAACAAGAGAAAAAGGGTTATGAGGAACGCTGTAAAAGGGCTAACAGAGGCATAAGGGACAAAGCAAATGAGGAGGTAGAGGAACAGTTTCGGTCTGGAGGTGTTTTGCTGTGACTCGTAGTCGAGCGGCAGCAGTGGTCGAGTATCGGCGGTGTTGGAAGAGGATCGCTGGAGCTTCACTGGGACTGTGAAATGAGAGAGAGGGTGAGTCACTGGATCGTCGTAGGCCTGGACGGACGGCAGAGGGTAGGCAGCCGAGGCTGGCGGAGGGTGGTCAGACTACTCAGGGCCAGAGGTGTTGTGTGTTGAAGAAAAAAGTCCAAGTGGAGTGGTGGTGGGGTCTTCCCGTGCTAAGTGTCGAGTGTGGAGTGGTCTAACTCCAAGTGTGCTGAGTAAGATACCTTGTGGCATTGGGTACAATTTTTTCAACTATTGGGGGCAAAAAAAATTGTATAAGGGCACTATAAAAAAGGGCACTATAAAAATAAAAAAAATTCAGATGATGCATGTGCACAGCCTGATCAGTATGTAGATTCGCCCCTGCTAATTTGCAATTCCGCTTAAATACTAACATTGGTAAAATGTTAGATGCTCTCATATCTCAGTAAGCAATATTTATTATTAGATTATTTACTTTTTTTTTATCGGTGGCATCTATGCATATATTATTAGGGATTTCTAAAATAATGAAAGTATGAAGAACACAAGTTGAAAAGGGGTACTACGCTCAGTGCAAGAGTAGCACCGCTCAGCGCTAGAGTGACACAGAGCTCAACTTTTACAAGTTTTGACGCACAGCGCAGGTGAGCCGGCACTGAGCTTTGTGGAGTGGAGTTGAGGAAGGGTAATTTGGGGCTCATCCCTAGACACATGGAGAGCAATGGTTTAAGGATAATGGGCTTGGGCACAACGGAGTTTCTTGGGTCTTAGCGCCACGACCCAGATTTCTGCAGAATTTTATACAAAATGTGTTTTGACCATTTCCAAAAGGTGCATGTCTTCATGGCTCTCAAATCTATCCTAATGGTGTGTTCTTTCATGATATAATGTATCCATACATCAAAGGATGCATTAACGAATGGTTGCAACCAAGGAAGTAGCTATTCAGTTAGATGTGAACTATGAAGGTGGTAAGGTTTCAAATTAAAGTGGGAAAAGGAAGCTACGGATCTTAATGGCTAGTAGGGGCATTGGAGGCAGGGACCTTGTTTTGGTTCTGGCAGCAAAGCAGGTGACGAGTTGAACTGTGAAATATCGGAAGTTGTTTTAGTGTTGTTTGGTAGAAAAATTTCTCGATTCCTAGACAAATTTTCTAGTTAGTTTCTTACCTCACTTCAGATTCACTAAGCTTGACCTTTTGACTCTTGCTTCAAGAAAAGGGCTTCCTATAAGCTATTTATCCTGGTCATATGTAGAACCACACTACAATATATGCTAGTCAACGCAGTTGGTTTCCAACATTCCTAGCAACAAATATACACTCAAGGATTTTATTGGGCAACCTAGCTCGCAAGGTTTGAGTTTCTCTAAACAATACTAATATTCTTGTTGTGGAAGAGAGCATTATTCTAATCTTTCCTTGGATCATTTCACATTCGCCATCAGGTCATAGTGGTCCTTCAAAATGGACAGCATTGTGACCGTGACACTTTAATATATGAGAAGATGGGATATGGTATGTCATAAATATTCTAACTATATCCTTTTCTTTTCAGTTTTTATTTAAATGAGTTCCCCTTTCTCCTTGCTTTGGGGGATTCATTTGCTTTTGTTTATTCATCAGGTTTCGCATGTTAGAGTGGATTAACAAACTATGTGCCCCCATGTATCCACACTATTGTTGTCGAAGAAAGAGAAGAGAGAAACTCACAAGTAGAGATGTCAATTGGGCCCTAAGCCTTAAGGTCAGCCCATCCTACTCAATAATAATAATACCCATTTTAAATTTACATAACTTTGAAATAATAAATGGGTCACCCTAATTTTTTTTAGCCCTAAATTTATGTGGGTCGGGCCAGATAGATATGCCATTAAAAAAAGGCCCACATTAAAAAAAGCCCACAGGGCCAAAAATCACTAAAAAGCCCTAGGGGCCAAGGTCAGCCCATGGGCCATATTTTTTTTTTATAGTCCTATTTATTTTATTTAATTTATAAAACTTGACAAAAAGAACAAAAATTATAATCACGTTAACATTAGGTAATAATATCATTTAACCTATGAAATTAACTATCAAATATGTATTAAGTGCTATAGTTTTCTCTAAAAAAATTTGAAGAGAAACCATTGTTTTATCTCTTTTCATCATTGTCTTTATATGAAATGAATTGTTAAAGTAGATAACTGATACCAAATTATTGCAATAGATAATATTCCAGCTAAGGAAAACCATTCACTTGGATTTAAGTGGTTGTGCGGTTAGTGAAAGAAAAATTATAGCACGTAATACATATTGAAATAGATAATTTCATAGGTTAAATGATATTATTACATAATGTTATAGTGATTATAGTTGTTGTTCTTTTTATCAAGTTTTATAAAATAAAAAAAAATTAGGTCCATCAAAAAAATTATGGCCCATGGACTGGTCCTGGCCCTTAGGGCATTTTAGGGCTTTTTGGCCCTGTGGGCTTTTTTTAATGTGGGCCTTTTGGCCCTGTGGCCCATTTGGCCTTAACCCATACGGGCTGGGACTAAATGGGCTAGGACCGACCCATTTGACGGCTCTACTCACAAGGATGGAGAGGAAATATTTGACTATCTATCACTGTATATTCAGATTATATTATGAGAGCTTGCTAAGCAGGCTTTTACAGCTGTATAAAAGAATAATAATAAAATTATGGTTAACAATTGAAAATCAGTGTAAACTTTTTATTTATCTAACATTTCTCATATAAGTTGTAACATCATATTCGGTGGTAGCCGAAACAATAAGGGAAGATGTCACTTTAATGACTTCTCCTAGTCCGTATTTTTGCTGGTAACCTAAAATTAATTGCAGTTTATTCTATTTTTTAATTCAATAAACCATAAGCTTGTTTAACCTAAATTGCTTATTCTCTCTTGAATTTACCATCTTTTAACTTTAGCCAATTATTTAGTCAGTTTAAAAATACATTGTTAACGCTTCATCATTAACTTGGTCGTGTACCAAAATCCCAAAAACTTCGGTATTTACTCATCTTCATTAAACGTGACAATAAGGTTTACAACTCCACTTTTTTTTTTTATATAAAAAAAAAGGTTTACAACTCCACTTTAAGAAAATACGTAAGTTTCCCGAACACTCTTAACACTTCCACGTCAATGCATTAACTCAGCCGTACCTTCGCCCATGGCCATGGTCAACATTCATAGCTGGTAACGGAGTAAGAACTGAGAATCATAAAATTCTTAACGTATGTTTGGATGAGTGTTTGACAAACATTATTTTGGATGAAATTGATTTTGTAAAATTAATTTCAATACAATTGAGTTCGAAGTAAAGTGATTTATGTTTGGATGTTTTTACTTTGAAAGCAAGTTTGATATAAAACTTAGTATAATTTTTCAATCCAAAAGTAGAAGCTACTTCAAGCTGCTTCTGGTGGAATCAATTCTGGATATAAAATTGCTTCCACAAACGTATTACCAAACACCTCTTTTTCTATCAGAATCACGTTTGACAGGTGTAGAAGCACTTCTGGTGCCTCCAGAAGTGGAACCAAATACACACTTAGTAGATGATGCTCCATTTACAAGCAGTAGAAAACATGATATTCCCGGGGTCAGCTTAATTTATTTTTAGTTTTCTGTTTTAGTTTCCTGATTTCAAAGATAATTATAACTAAAATAATTATAAAAGTATTATCTTGTTTTCATTTTATTTTTTGTTTCCAAAGATTTGTATAGGAAACAATAAAAACTTTGTATTTGTTTTTCACGATTTTCTATACAAATCTTTGGAAACAGGAAACAAAATGAAAACAAGATAATATTTTTGTAATTATTTTAGTTGCAATTATCTTTAAAATTAGGAAATGAAAAACGAGAAACTAGAAACAAACCAAACAAGCCCCACAACATTGATTATATATATAAAAAAAAACCTACAACATTTTCTTTTCTGGTTAAGGGTGCGTTTGGGTAAACAACTTAATTAAGAGTAATATCACATAAGACCTTATCATATGAGAGCTTATGCCATAAGCGCTTAAAGAAAGAAAAAGAAAGAAAGGGACATGAGAGAATTCGAATAGTGAAAAACACAGAGAGACTGTTTAGTGTATAAGCTCTTATAATAATTCCATAAGCTTCTCCCAGTGACTTACGAAAATAAGTCAAAAACTCCTTATGGGATGACATAAGTTATTTTTATAAGCTCTGCCAAACACACTGCATAAGAGCTTATATCATCAGATAAGTCAAAAGGAGCTTAAATAAGCTCTTCCAAACGCCACCTAACAACAAAACAACATAAACTTTTCATGCAAAGATGCAATGCTCGAGTAAAACATGATAACGGCGCATATGTTACTGCCAATGGTAGATTATCAACCATTCCTTTCTTTGTTTTCCTCATCTTTTGCTTAATCTCCGGAGGACGCTCTATGGTGTTACATACCTAAATGAATGACTCAACACAAAATAAAAATAGAAGTTGAATGAAGTAACACTTTTGACCATGTGTCAGGTAGGGCCCAATAGCCAATTGAGGACTAGCCAGAAACTAACAAGTGCAGGTAAAAACCCAAAACAAAACAAAGGTACAATACCACACTGGCGCACTGACCTGACCAGACACCAATCAGATTCTCCTTGTTAAAAATCACATTCTTTCATGCATCTGTGTCCCTTTAATGGGATAAACATAACACAATAAGAAGACTGCCAAGTTCGTAGTGTTTAGAAGCAAACTCATCTCATCTTCAGCACATCCCAAATCTCATCCAGACACATTAAATGGCTTAGATAAAATACATTGTATATGCAGAAGGCAAAGACTTGAAAAGTACACCATGCTATAAATTAGTTATCTCCCAAAATAGGATCCACTGCCCATAGGAAAGGATCATAGAAGGAAATGAGATTCTGAAGTAATGCTTCAGGGAGCGAACTGGACAATATTTTTCTAGTGGACCCATAATTTGACACACCAAATACAAGAATTTTTACACTATCACACGTTTTATACAAGCATAAACTGTTCCTAGGTCAATTTTTAACCTGAATAAATTACCAAACTACATAATTGCTACCCTACTTAATGGCTAATACACAAGATCCAAGCCTAGAGCTATCATCTGTCAAGTAAATTATCTTCTATGGCATAATACAAGAGAGTCCTTCTACCATAATGCCTCCTCTGCCCATTGTACAAAGGTAGTCATCCATCATTCTCGATCCATTGATTGAACATGTGAGAAATGGTGGCCACCCTCATCTGTATAAACAATAAGAACATCAATAATGGTTATACAAAGAATTAAGTTTAGTACTAATCATCACTGCTATATTGAATAGCTTAATGACCCCGGAAATATCATCTATGAATTCATTAACATTCACATGGTGATTTCCACAAGGTAAAAAGCATTTTGATGTTTTAATGAATAATGACAACATCACTATTTGGAAATTGGAAAAGAAAAAGTGACTACTATCAGTAGATACTTCGGCTAGGCTTGTTTGATTAGGTGGAAAACGGAAGTGAAAAATATTGAATCAAAATTACTTCACACTTGCACGGTACAGCAAAATTGTGGGACAACTGAAAGGGTAATGCAACAATTTGTTGCCACTCTTTCTATATCATGAAAGTTTGTTTAAAGTGATTTTCCAATTTCCACAGTCTGCCAAGTACCAATTAGTGAAAATGAAAACCTTTCCATCCAAAACCAATTTTACTCATTTTTACTCAAATTAGCATAACCTTGAGAGTTAAATGTCCCAGGCACAAGGTTTAGTAGTGAATATCCCTAACAAGCAAAGACTAATCTGTAGTATGGCAACATCCCATAACGTGGAAATCCATTCAAATTGCATGCACAGAAATCTATGGCTAAACCACTGAAAATTCTAATTTATTATGATTGGTCGCTAAATAGAATCATTCAACACCCAACTAATGTCCAAACTACGCTAATGTCTACTTTAGAGGACTGCTTTTGAAAGGATAAATCTCAGATAGTACTGCAATAAGATATGGAAACTAAGAAGTACCACTTTCGCCATCAGAAAGATCTGCAAGTCTTGCAATTGCATCAATAAGAGCTTGCTCATGATCCTGCATTTAATTAAGGATCAATTGCATCAATTGCATAAATATTGAGTATTCATACATACACCATAAATAAGTCAATAGCTAGTAGTATAAGAAATAGAAAACTAGCACATATAATTGTCCTTTACCTTTAACACTTTCTTGGCTTTCTCTATTTCAAGTGCATCAGGATGATTTGCACTGAAAACCCTCTCCACCTGTCAAGTTCACCAGAAACTTAAATATACGCCAGAAAAATATCAAACAATCTAAATCAAAGAATATTCTGATTTTACTGTTTTCAATTACCTCCTTGACTAGTGTGTCTGTGTGAAGTATTTGTATATCATCTGGGGCCTTCTTTCCAATTCCATTCTGTGAAGACAAGAAATCTTTTCTGGATTGCCCCTTTGGGGCTCCTCTACCTCTCCCAGCTCTAGGAACACTATCACGTCCTACAGACCTACCTCTCCCAGATCCACTAAAACCCCCATGATTTTTGATTCCAGGATCCTCACCTACCCATTGAATATCTTCAGGAGATATCTACAGTTTAGTGTATCTGAATTAGCTAAAAAATCATCGTACTAAAAAGTGGCATATCAAGCAGATGTAAAATCCATATTCTACAAATTAATGAATTTTCAAGATACATGGGAAAACCAGAACTTGCATCTTAAAAAAATTAAAATAACCACCAAAATCCACAATTCAGGGTTCACAATATCATTTAAGCAGTATTAATTTGAAATATTGTAAACATTATTTACTCATTCCTAGATTAACATAGTACAAAAAAGTAGACTAAGCAAGTTTGAAATCCCACTTTGGCACTGAAAAAGATAAGATCAACATGCCAAAAATGAAATTAAATGAAAAAGAGCATATAGTTACCAGCACAAAGTATTAGGAGCAACCATTTCCTTATTTAACTTGTTAAGTGAAAACAGATTGCACTAGTATAGTCATGTTTACATTAAATGCCAAATAGTTTCCTTTAACACAATTTCAGCATTTAAAGAATATTTTTAAAATTACAAATTTTGTGCCTAATTTGTCACCGCAATAAATTCAGAACAAAATAGTGCTAAAAGTTTTAGTTTTATCAAACACACCCTAACTCTCAGTTTAAAAAAGTGGAAGCAAATGCTTACCAAAGCATTCCTAAAGGCATGCAACTCTAAGAAGCACAGATACAGGGAACAACATAGATGCACCCTCTGATGCACCGAGGCGCCGTTGGGCCTCCTGTGGTGGTACCGGACATGCTCCGAACCTCCGATACACCAATACGTTCCGATACGCCATCAATGTGTCAACTCAATATCAAACACATTTTTTAAAAGAAAACCCTCGATACTCCATCGATACGTTCAGAGGACGCCTCACCGGCTCTTCGCGACTCTTCACCTCCCATACATTTCTTCGTGACTCTTCACCTCTTCGTGAAACTCCCACTCATTAATTGTAACAAATGCAGTTTATATCAGTGTTATCGATGGCGGATGGCGGCCGGACAAAAATCCGTCATACATTATAGCGGATAGCCATGCGGCCAGATGGCGGATGCCATGACGGACAAAAAAAAATTATATATATATATATATATATATATATATATATATATATACATAACAAAAATTACAGAAATAAATATAAAATCCAAAACACTATCAACATAAGTCAAGAACCATAAACTAAATTGATAGAAAATGTCATATAAGTCTCATAATTCAAATAGAAAATGTCATAAACCATCAAGTTCAAGACTTCATAATTCAAAATAACAACAAAATGATAAAAACAACATGACAAACACAAAGTAAATGGCTATTCCTCTTCCTCAACCCCAACATAATCAATTTCTTGGTTATCTAATGGGGTATATCCCTCTTCCTCTTCTCCATCAGATTTCTCAAAAACAAGTAACTCCTGTTCATCTTCAGATGCCTCAGAATCATCCTCAAATTCCAATTCTTCACTTGGATCAACTGCTATCTCTTTACCCTTGCCCTTACTCCCCTTAGAGGTTGAACTTGCATCTGGACCTTTCTTAGAAGCCTTGGCAGCAGCTGCAACACTTGATGCTCCCTTTCTTTTCCTTGTTTTCTGCCTAGTAAGTGTTGTAGGCTCTCCAACCCCCGAAGCCTCATAAACAGTTCCCCAATTTAGTGTGTCATCATCATCAAAAACCAACTCATTCCCAACATCATCATTATTATCATCCATCTCTCCAACTAACCACTCATTACACTCATCAATGTCATTGAGTGTAATTGGGTCAATTTCATCTTTAATACTATGTCTATGATGGAGTTGTTGGTTATATTTGACATAAACCAAATTATGCAACTTCTTATGGTCAAGCCTATTTCTCTTTTTTGAGTGAATCTGAAACATAAATATAATTGAAGAAGTGTTAATACTTAATTAGGCTTGACCACACTTATAAAATAAACTCAAGATACTTACTTGCTCGAATACACTCCAATTGCGCTCACATCAAGATGCGCTACATGTCAAGCTCAATATCTTGATAGCCAATTGCTGCAAATTTGGAGTCGAGAAGCCATACATTCGCCACCATTGAGCTGCAAAATCAGAGTGTATGACTTGGAATTTAAACACTAAACTTAAAAGAATTGAAATAGTGAAATTATTAGAAGATGGGGTCTTAGTTTCTCACCCGAAGCGACGACTTTTCTGTGTTATTGCAAATTCAGAACCAAAGAGACCGCTAGCAGTCTTATAAATAGGCAACTCGGCTAGTATCTTAGCTTGCACATCCTTACTTGGCACCAACCTAGAGATGCAAGCATACAACCCATTGTGAACCTCCAAATCAAACTCCAAGTCGGGATTGGAATAGAAGAACTCCGGGTTTAAATAGTGACCGACTGCGTGCAATGGACGATGAAGCTGACAATTCCATCTATTGTCAATGATTTCAAAAACATCTTTGTATTTTCTTTCATTGTTGTCGAAAGACTTCATAATTGCTTCTTTGGCCTTGTCCATTGCTTCATAAATATATCTCAAGGCTGGTTTTCTTTCACCATCAACAAGTCGAAGCACTCGTACAAGAGGAGTCGTGACTTTAAGAATATAAACCACATTTTTCCAAAATGAAGGCATAAGAACAACCTTAGATGCTTGGCTCCCCTTAGCTTCCTTGGATAGCTTGTTTTTGCTCCACTCATCGGAAGTAAACATTTTTCTAAGATTGGCTTTTTCTCCATAAAGTCTCTCCAATGATAAAAATGAAGTAGCAAATCGAGTAACCCCATGCCTTACCAATTCCCTCTTGTTTGTGAATTGTCTCAATAAAATCAAGGTACTTGAATGACTGTAGAGAAAACCAACAAGACCAATTCCCCTTTGAATTGTCTTCTTTATCAAAGGAATCTTTCCAATGTCTTCAAGCATTAAGTCCAGGCAATGGGCTGCACAAGGAGTCCAGTAAAGATTTGGTCTCTTTTCTTCTAACATCTTTCCAGCTAGAACACAGTTGCTTCCATTATCTGTTATGATCTGAACAACTTTCTCCTCTCCAATCTCCTCTCCAATAGAATCAAGCAACTCAAACAGTTTCTCACCGGTCTTCACAAATGCTGAGCCATCAATTGACTTCACAAACATCGTCCCAGCCGGAGAGTTCACCAAGAAATTAATAATGCATCTCTGCTTTCTATCAGCCCATGCATCCGACATAATAAAGCAACCATGTTTTCTCCACTGCTCCTTGTGATTTTTCAACAAATCTTCAATGTATTCCATCTCCATGTGTAAGAGTGGAACTCTAATAGCATGATAAGTAGGAGCTGGTAGATGTTTACCAAAGGCACCAACTGCTTCACGCATTTCTTGAAAGCTTTCCAACTTAATACAGTTAAATGATAAACCAGCCTGATACCAAAAACGAGCAATTTTTTGATGGACCAGAAGAACTGCTTTCTTTTCACATGCCTCTCTAATGTTAGCTTGCCTCATTTCCTCCTTTTTACCAATTGCAGCTGGTTTCCTGACATAGAGATCAATAGGCCCCTTTTTAGCAACTTTTTTCTTCCCTGTAGAAGCAGAACTTGCAGCAGCAGCAGCACTAGTAGGTGTCATTTCCATCTCATCTTCACTACTCTCCACAGAGAGTAGACTCTCAATTTCAGCTCCATCACTTGGAACATAAACATAGTTGCTGCCTAGATTCTTCCTCTCTTTGAAAAGTGTCCAAAGCTCTTCTCTAACTTCTTTTGGACACTTGGTACAAGCAGCTACATTCCCCTTCTTGCCCATTAAGTGTTGTTTGGCTCTAGTGATCCCTCCCTTCATGACTGTTGAACAGAAAGTACACACAACCGAGTTTGTGTCTCCTTCTTGCAATGGAAAGCAGTATTTCCATCCAACATCAGCTCTGGAGAGGGCCCGTGAAGCATCAGAAGAAGTTGGTTCGCCTGCCATTTTCGAAAATGACTGAAAAAAGGAGAAAGGAAGAGAATGCTCGCTGGTCGCCGGTCCAAGGGTGGTCGCCGGAGGTCAGTGGTTGCCGGACGGTGGTCGGCCGACAGTGGGTATCGCAGGAGAGTGGGTGGCCGATGGTGGGAGAAGAAAATGTGAAATGGGAGGAAGGGAAGGGTTCGGCCGCTCTGCTGTTTGTCTTTGGAAGAAAAAGTCTGATTAGTGATATGAGGGTTTTTTACCATTTTGGACCGGGTCGGGTCACAAAACCCATCTAAATGGGTCAGATTTTCCACCAAAAAACCCAACAGCCCCACCATTTCCGCCATGGCAGGCGATTCCGCCAGCCGCCACGTGCCGCCACGTGAAACCAGTGTTGTTAATATCGTTTATCGAAAAATATCGGAAGGCCAAAAATCTGATATGTAAAAAATTGGATATCGTATCGGACAAATATCGAAAGTCAAATATCGGTTGAAATAAATAAATTATATATAAAAATATATGCTGTATACAACAAATAAAAATGAGCTGCATAAAATTGCAGTATGCATTTCAAGACAACAATGTGTATCATACGAGTATGATTGGGCAAGAGTATGTCTAGCAACCCAATAAAAGCCATTAATCTGTGAATAAAACTATGTATAGCACGCAAGACAGCATAGAAAACGTGTATTGACAGAGACAACAAGGTTAAAACATCCAGCATATAATTGACGCAAGACAGCATAGAAAACATATGTATTCCCCAAAGACTGAGACAGAGACAGCAAAAAACTATTCCTTCTTCAAACATTCTAGTGGCCCTACACAACAATCTGAAATTGTATAGGTCCCCGCACCCTGCTGCAAAAAACCAAGATGACAAATAAAAGAAGTGAAAGAAGAGGGGAAAGAAAGAATGGAGAGATTAGAAGAGAAAAAGAGGATAAAGAAGAGAATGGAGAAAACAAAGGAAGAGACATTATCCGAGAGGTGGAGACGCCGGGGCCATGGAGAGATGATGGAGGCGGAGTACGTGACGAGACCGAGGGTTTAGGCGAAGGCGCTATCATGAATCGAGGAGGCCGAAAGGTCGGAGACAAAGACAGAGCCGTGTTTGAGTGAGAGAAATGGCTTGAAATACCCTTAAAATCAATTACTTACATAATTAAAGGAGTGGGCTTCTCGAAAAGGGTGGGTCGATGGACTTGTCATTGGCCACTTTGAATTTCCAGAGTTCAAAAAAAGAAAAAAACACTTAAAATGCCAAACTTCCGATATTTGACGACTCGGGCGATATAGCGATATCCGATATATTGGACGATATGCCTCACAAATCGGAATGCACATATCATATCGCTTATCATATCAGGGCCTTGAAAATCCGATACGATATATCGAGATATCGGTCGATATGCCGATATTTGACAACACTGCGTGAAACCCGCCACGCCACCGCCTCCGAATGGCGGTTCCTTCAAATCCCGCCACCGCTTTCCGCCATGGCCGCTATTTGACAACACTGGTTTATATCAGCATTTTTAGTTTCAGTTCCTAATTCCCATTTTCTTCACCTATATCATTTGAAATGTCTCTCTCTTGAGCTTTGACTTCACCTATATTAACTAATGTTTAGTTAGAGGTATGTTCTTACTTCTTAGTTTGGATTTTTTGAATTACAATAATATATTTATTATATTTGGTGATTTTTTTTTATATATTTATGTGTATCCTATATTTTTTCAAGAAAAGACATATCGCCGTATCGAATACATATCATATCCGATACTCGTATCGTATCTGTGTATCACAGGATACACCACATTTACTACAGAAATACAAAGTTTTCTGAAAAATATAGGATATAAAAGCAATTGTACATCAATACAATTTATTTATTTATTTATTTTTTTTAAAAAAAAAAAGTTAAAATAGGAACATAATATTTGATAACTACACAAATAAAAAACATCAATTAGTAGAGCATATCACAAAATTAGTATACCATAACCATACTCTTAAATTTAATTTGTAAAGTATATTATTGTAAAATACTCCTTTTGCTGAAAATGTTATTGTAAATCACTAAATTGTGATATAGAAAATAAAACAAGTTTTGGGCTAATCTTTCATAACTGACTTTGAATGCAGGGGCTGGTGGCTAGTGGGGTGAAATTTTGAAAAGGAATATTAGAACCCAGAATATCCCCGGGAAAACCATGCATTTGTTCTATTGCCCCTCCTTCCTTGAGTGTCTGCTTCTTCCCTCTTTGGAGGAAGTTTCTACACCTCAAAACATAAAGAAAAATAAAGAGCCAACAAAAACAAAGAAGGATCATGGGGAAGTTCTAGTTGGGCCAGATCATCCAAGTAGAATCCAGTAAATACGAGCCAGACCAAAAATAGAAAAACGAGTTTTGATGTTCAGTGTACTTTCTGTGTTGGATATTGCAAATGCATTTGCTAGACTCTTAAATTCTAACAGTACTGCCTAAGGTCCCAAATAATGAGAAATTTCTTAACAGGCTTCATAAGAAAAACATCCTAATTTTCCATAATGTTAACATACTCCAAGGCATTAAATTCTCGAGTAATATTATAGACTACTTTAGCAATGTTAAATTCTTTGTTTATATAAATATGCAATGTACATTCTAGTGAAATGTTAATCTGTTGACAAAATAAGGTTTTTCCTGCCGCATACATAGGATCACGGGATATCACTTTTAGGGCTCATACGAAGACTATAAACAACCTTCTTTTTTAAAAGAAATAAACACTTTCACCACTTCTTCATTGGGGAAGGGATCACAAGAAGATGAATGCCTCCCTGTTCTGTTATTGCCTCATTTCTATTTTATGTTTGTTAAACCACTTCAAAGCATTTTACAACCATAATTTTACAATGATAAATTAGTGCCAGTGTATAAATCATAACAAAGTACACAAGAATTCACCACACTAATCAGTATCAGATATACCTCAGACAGATTAACCCATTCCCATGTTTCATTTGCACTCCCCATGTCATACACCAGAATATGTCGACCCTGAAAAGTTAGAAGCAGAAGTAAAAATGTCAGCTACATACTAATTGACGAACAAATCCCTAAGTAATTGGGAACTGTAAGTACATCAGCTGGATTGTAGTCACCGATAACAGCTTCGTAAAAGTTATTGTCATCCGGCCATTTTGTCCGTACTCTCCGACCAATCAATGAATCAAATGATGCTCCCTCAGGAAGCTCACCCATGATGGTACCAGAGGTAACTCTATTAGCTATTTGATTCCTTCCACCTGGTCCTGATGAAGGGTATTGCTTGATTGAAGATGCACCAGGTAATATCTGGCCCTACAATTAAAAATAATAATAATAATTTTGCTGTTGTATTATTACACTCTTTTGATGTTATGGTTCATTTTTTGCTTAAAAGCCAAGGATTTATTGGGTAGCTACCAAGGGGCTAGACCCAAGCTCAGCGACAGACGACAGTAAACAAAAATGATCAGCACTGTAAACTGAATTCATCGTTCACTTACAGGTTTGTGCTTCTTGCCCTTAGTTCCAGGAACAGGTCCACGTTTTGCTACAGATGAAGATGGCTGGTGTGGTGCAGCCACTGGTTGGGGGTGAAATGGAGAAGGCCCACCAAACGATTGTGATGGTACAGATGGTGTTATCTTCTGTTTCTTTCGAGATGCAGAGATTGTGGGACTCGGAATTGAATCATGAATAGCTTGCCCAGAACTCAGCATGCCAGACTGATGGCCTCCTGCCTGTCTCCACTCCCTAACATCAGCACAAATGTTGATTAGAAAAATAAAAATGTATATATATATATATATATATATATATATGGATAATGCAATGACAAGAAACCGTGTTTCACAATTTTATCGGACCTTATCGTTCGTATGACGTCATCTGCATTAACATGGCCTAAAAGTTCCCTGTGTTCCTCATTTGATAATCTCAGTTCTTTTCTAAGTTCTGTAATCAAACTTTCCTTCTCCTGAAGAAAATACATATCATGCAGCAGTCATTTAAACCTGACTAAATTAATTTGAAAATATTATATATGTGAAAACAAAATGACAGAATGTACCCAAGTAATAGCATCAGCTTGAGCTTTAAAGGCTCGTAGAACTGAACTGTATGCTTCCTGCTCGAGTTGGTGAATTTGAGTTTCCATATCAACTTCACCAAACATTCTGGGGTATGGAATTGAACCTACTGCAGATCTTCCATTTCCAGTAAGACGTCCACCTCTGGGAATTCTATTTTGATGTGTTGGTGGAAGATCATCATCGGTTCCTGCAATCATTGCATCAAGTGAATAATATAAGTATAACAAGCGAGGCTAGACCATAACTCCTTGAAATATAAATCAAAAAGAATCTTTTGGAACTGCTGAAAAATCTATCTCATTGACAAGAATAAATTGTACAAACAGTTGCGCATAATGAATTGCATTTATTAATTTATGAACCAGAGGACACAATCCACTCACCACAAAAAGAATTAACTAGATAAGAGGTACAGTAGTAAGGGAAACATTTAATATTTCAAAGCACAAATTTTTCTGTGTACAATGCAAGCATTCTACCATAAATCAGTGTTACATTAATGGTATACAGAATCACTTACACTATTATTTCCAAAACAAAAAGAAAGAAAGAAAATAACAGGTTAAATAAGTAGAAATTCAAGGATATTGAGTGTGTAAACATTTAATCTAGAAAAACTCTGAATCCTAGTAAACAAACGGATGAAAGTTGAAACGCCGCTTTCTGGTTGAAATGCTGCCCTTTCATTGATTTTCAGATCTCTGGCGCCTTAGGCACAGTAAACCTTTCTTGTAGAGGTGAGGCACGTCTTTAGTGCCTTATTGATGACTAAAATAAAATAAGGCTTAGCCATTTAACTTCCTAACTGTGATGCCAGCAAGTCAGATTGCTAGTAAAAACTCTCCAGTTGTTGGTCTTTGGAACTCTTAGCAGAAAGCAGCTAAGCCGTTCACAAATTGCACATTTTAATACTTTATGTTTACTATGGATGCTATGCTTGACTAGTTAATTTCTATGGAAAACAAATGCAAAAAGTCAAATAATTTACCGTTTTCTTCTGTCTAATGCATTTCTTCAGTTTGACTCAAATCATTAAAACACCCAATGCCTGGATTACCTTCTTGTCTTGTCCGTAAGACAAAAAGCTACACAGTAAATTCATAGTTTGACACCAAGACTTCTGACTTCACCATTTAATAACACTGTCAACAAGACTACTCCTTTAGTCACTTGTGATATTATCAAAAAGAGATAGTCACAAAACATGCAATATTTGCATTATACTCATTTAATAAGACACACTCTTAAGTCATTCACTGTGAAGTGGATTACACAAATTAAAACACAACCCATTAATTTTGGTGTCAATTGGAGTTCTCTCCCCTCTAAAAAATAAAAAATTGGTGGAGTAAGAGAATAATGGCAAATAAATTCAGACAAAACACCAACCCTAAAATTGAAAGAGAAAAAAATTACAAGCTTTTGAAATATATATGCAATAAAGTAAGGAATTTTTAGAGTAAAACTAACCGCTACTATCATAGGGTTCGTAGTCCATAGCCAGTTTGCACCGAATTGAAGTACCCAGATCCACAAGAAATGCGCAAAACCCTAATTTCACCGAAACTGAGACAGAATTTGCAAGGAGTAATGGGAGAGGAGGAGGAGGAATCAGGTGCGGTACAGTGCAGGAACAAAGAGCGTAGGCGCGGATTGTGGTTACTGCGGGAATCGAAGGTGGAAAGAACGGAAGTTTGTAGCTCTGTAGAGGAGAGGCTCCATATGTCGTGTCGGACTCGGACACCGAGTTATGGGTGCGAGTCGCCCTTTTTTTTTTCCTCCCTGTTCTGCATTATTTTTTCCTAAAAAAATTAGGTTGGACGTATCTAGGAAAAAATTAGGTTAGTTTAAGAACTTTGATTTACACTAGTGTAGAAAAGAAAGAGTAAACCATCCTTTTGACCCCGCAAGCATAAGGCATTGTCATCAGTTGAAGGAAGGAACAAAAATAATAATAATAAAAGTTCCCCAAACCTCTTCCATTAGTCAAGTTAGTCAAGTTAGGCTCTGCCATCAACCTAGTTACTTAACTTTGTGAAGTGTTGATGTGGCACATTAAGTGCCATGCGGCTCCCACATGTCCCGTTACATGTCTCATCACAAATTGTTCATCGTCATTAAAAAGTAACACAACAAACTACCTCCCCCGCCTTCATAACAACACATGTCTCATCGTGTGAGTCTATGTTTAGATATATCTTGTTTACTCCACGATTGTAGCATGCAAAGCAAAAGAGAAGGCACTCCATTTATACATATATTTCCAAGTGGATCAGAGAGTTGACTTCTTCAATAAGCTTCAAATTCTGAAATAATATGATTTCTTTACAACAACTGCAGTGAATGCCACATCGTGTGATCAAATCGTCTAGTAGCACAGAGTATTTACCTCTGTGGTCCATATAATAAACCAACTCATCTTCTTGGATTGCTCCCAAATCAATCATCCGAGAAAGCCCGTTCATTTATCATAATATGCTTGCTTCTTGTTTTGTTTTCTCCATTTCTTACTACCCCTCATATGAACTGGCATCCTGTAAGGTGATGTAAAATCTCGGTTACCCAGGTCTAAGCCATAACCCACTTCAAGATTCCTTGGGTTCTGGTTTAGACCCGGGTAACCGAGATTTTACATCACCTTACAGGATGCCATTTCAGATGAGGGATAGTAAGAAATGGAGAAAACAAAACAAGAAGCAAGCATACCATGGTAAATGAACGAGCTTTCTCAAATGATTAATTTGGGAGCAATCCGAAAAGATGAGCCGATTTATTATATGGACCACAGAGGTAAATATTATGTGCTACTGGACGGTTTAATAACACGAGGTGGCCTTCATTGTAGTTGTTGTGATGAAATCGTATTGGTTTTAGAATTTGAAGCTCGTTCATGAAGCCAACTATCTGTTCCAATTAGAAATATATGTATAGAGGGAGGAGCTTCTCTCCTGCTTTGTATGCTACAATCATGGAGTAAACAAGACATATTTAAACATCAAAAAATTCATTTTATTGATCCTAGCGAAGACTCACACGATGAGACATGTGTTGATTGAGGAGATGAGGGAGAGGTAGTTTGTTGTGATACTTTGTACCTTTCTTTTTCGTGGGGTCCCTGCTTCCAAAATCGCGCGAGAATGAATGATTGAAAGGTAATAGATAATGCAAACTTCGAGATTGAGATGTACGCACATGCTACCAAGAAAGGAAGGAGAATCTGACATTTATCTCTTGAGTGGTTGGATCGAGATGTATATGCAACTAAGAAAGAAAATAGGGGTTTGGGGGAGAAAGAGACTGGAGAAAGGAGATGGTGAGGGTGAAGGGAAGGGTTGAACAATTTTCATTTTGGTCTCTACAACAGTGGAGGGAGGCGCTGCTACGGTGGATCTGGTTGTGGCACTGCAAGATGAAGGTGGTGAGGCACTGCAATAGTGACATGTTGCGGCGAGGACTCAAGAGGAGAAGACAGAACATTAGCAAGGAGGAACAACTCTGCACCCCTATTGGCAAGGATGAAGGAGGAGAAAGATATGATTGATGGTTGAGGGAGTTTTAGATCTAAAAGAAGGAGGAAGGAGGATATGTTATGCGGCTGTGGAAGATATGCTATATATGCGGCAAAGGAATTTTCACATCTAGGGTTTGTTTAAAACATTTTAAAATTAAAATTTTAAGTGGCCCAACTTGCATCCAACACCACTGAGCCCATCAGCCTGCCTAACAAGTCTTTTTTTTATTTCTTTTATCTTTTTTATATGTTAATTTATTATATAAAAATAAAAAATATATATTTAATTAATACCGGTTCAACCATGATTCAACCACGGTTGGACCAATGAACCGTGAAATAATGCTTTCACCGGTTTAATGATCGACGATTTTTAAAACATTGGTCGAAAATGAGAGAAAAGAAAAAATCATATTTGTAAAATGACATAAATGCCTTTACATTCTATTTGGAATGAGGGGAAAAAAGGGACTAAAAAGGGAGGGAGTGAAAGATGGAAGAAAAGGGAATTTTACCCCTGTATGATACAACAAAGAAAATGATATGATAGAAAAATATAGCATAGGACCCACCATAAACCTTTTCCTTGCACGAGTGAGAAGAAAATTCATGGAGGGGGTAAGAAGAATACCACTCAAACAAAATTATCCTTTTAATTTATCGTCTCTCAATCAATATTTCCAGTATCAAACCCATGCTTGGTGGAGATTGATGGAGACAGGAGGGAAAGGGAATAACACTACAAAAAAAACCTATTTAGCGACCGAAGATTTCGGTCGCTAAACATGATAATTCGGTAGCTATATAGTTTAGCGACCGAATTAAGGGGTAGCAGAAACCCTGGTGGCTAAATGTTTAGCGACCGAACTTGTATTTCGGTCGCAAATTTGCGACCGATATTTCGGTCACAAAATTATATATTTCGGTCGCCGTATAGTTGGTCGCATGCTCAGCTCACCTAATTTGGTGACCGATATTCGGTCGCTATTTCGGTCGCAAATTATTTTTTTTTTTTAAATTTCCTGTAACTTAATCCTACCGACCAAATTTTGTTTTTCAACTATTACTCCATTGATTTTTAATTTCTGATATAAACAAAATACACCAATATTTTTTTTGAATAAATAGAAAACGTAAATATGATGTACTAACGATCCAAAACACCACAGTCAATATGATCAAGAAAACATATACATTAATTAACGCAAGTTTAATAATTGTTTATAAAAAAAGTTTAATAATGTACTAATTAAGGATCAAAACATAAAAACACACCACAGTCAATAAGTACTAAGCAAAATATCAAAACTCATCAATCTTCCAAAGGGATGAACATGTAGAAGCGAGAACCCCCAAGGTACTTAAACTTTGCTAATGCACCAGTGGACAACAAATACAACTCCCTGATACCATTTGTATCTGTTGCAAAATATGGACGATCCTCATGGATTACTATATTCCCATTGAACAGATTTCCGCTTTTGTCTTCAATAGTCACAACACGCGGTATTTGTTGTCCCCACCGACGGTAGAATGATCGCGGGATTGAAATCAAATCCTGCAAATACACAAGAACAATTTAGTAAATGATTAGTTTATGCCTTAACCATCATTACGTGAATCCGATCATTATTCTTAAGTTGATGAGATACTGTACCTGATCTATATGGATGGCTGTCTCAAAACATTTAGTCGGATCCATTTTCTGATAAAACGATAAGGAAAACAAGTCATATGTCTAAACTTCATCAAGTGATAATAAGAAAAGATGGAAAGAACCATGTAGCATACTAGCATGTTAAAATAAAACAAAGAAATGCAACTTCACATGCAACTTTACAGATTGGCAAACATATTAAGATACTAGACCAAGTGCCATATTTAATAGAAAACACATCATTAACATAGGGACAATCTTGTTACTGGACATGTTAAACTAGAATGGTCTTCAAACAACTGCCTCAGTATTGGTCATTTGTTTGAACTATAGCCGTGAACTATCCATGTTTGAAATTGTAGACACCTAGCGCAAAACAAATTGAAAATCCATAGCACACATCCTCACTAACCAATTTAGATGCATTTCACAAAGCAGAACTGAATCTAAATCAAAGACTAAGATGTTGAAATGGAAGGTAATTTCACAGCTAATTAAATCAACAAGAAGCAAACCAGAAGGGTTCTCAGATTAAATTTGAAACATTAAATTGGTACAGTTACACTAATCCTAGTTCTCACTGTTATCTTTATCTCATCACTTAAATATGCTAATGGATTCAAGTTTCACGGCCAATGCAGGTGGGTGCTTTGAGGCTTTAAAGTTTAAATTATACAACACGTCAACAATCAACAAAAAACCAAAACCTGTTTATGTTTCGCAGTCTCACAGGCAGCAATGGCATTCTGTGGCTCAAGTAAACATCAATTCTAATCTCACAGTCTTGACTTTTGATATTTCAATGCATTCAAAAAAATGTTACAAAAACAGATTTCTCGTGCTTTCTCAATGAGAGCTTCCTAATCCTAATAGGAGTGATTAAATAATGACACATGAAAACAAATGATCATCACAACTCACAACTCACATGAAATATACAAGTAGCTCTTCTCAGTAGTAAGCAATAAAGCAATGAAGTTCAAGTTACAGGATGTTCCGATTTTAGAAGCAGCGAAAAATCGGGATGTTACAGGATCAAATATATCAAAACTGGTTAAGTCATGAGATCCAAACACATCATCAAAACCAGTTCCATTAACCCCGAGTCATGTTGCTACTACAAGATACATGGGAGGACTAGGTGGTTGAAGTTCAACACCGTCATCTTCCTCCTCGGTCTCATTCTCTCTTTCATCAATCAAATCCATCACCATCTTCCCCCCAAATCAATGCTGTATTATTTATACAGAAAGCTCAGAATGAGAGCTACTGACCAAAAAAACAAGCATTTACAGAAAACTATATACTTGAACTAATGCCTAGATAAAGATATGACCGAGTTACATGAAACCACGAATGCGAACTAAGTAAATGGGGATCTAATCAAGTTTCAGAGAGCATGGATTAAGTAAATACAGAGCATATTGTACATGTTGTAATAACATAGTAAATGCACAAACCAGAGAAATATAGAGAGGGAGATAGAGGCGAGGAGAGACGAAAACTTACCAGAGAAGGAGGAGGACGGCGGCGCTGCTCTGGTGGTGCCGGCGTCGGTGGTAGCCGTGCGGAGAAGGAGGGAACTGAGAGAGAGAAAAAGTTAGAAACAAATAGAGAGAGAGATATATGGAGAGAGAGAGAGGAGAGTTTACCGTGATGGTGGTGGTCGGAGGAGGGGCGGCAGTCGCGAAACCGTCATGGCCGGAGGAGAGAAAGAGAGATCGAGTGAGAGAGAGGAAGAGAGATTGCGAAATGGAAGAAGAAAGGGTGCCATTTCAAAATTCAAATTCATAAATTTAGCGACGGATTTTTAAATCGGTCGCTAAGACGCGCTCTTTTAATTTTTTTTACGCGCCGTTTAGCGACCGAATTAATATCGGTCGCAAATGTAAATAAAATTTAACTGCTGCATTTAATTCGGTCACCATTTCGGTCGCTAAAAAGTCATAAAATTTCTGACTTTTACGTTCCTTTATTTAGCGACTGAAATAGCGACCGATAACCCTGCTATGCTCTATTTCGGTCGCTATTTCGGTCGCAGTATTAACTCTAATCAGTTTTTCATCTAGATCCTATAATCGGTCGCCATTTCGGTCGCCAAAAGCAACCAATAAATCCGGTCACTATTTTCGGTCGCTAAACACCCTTTTTTTTGTAGTGTAATGTGGTCACCATAGTTGCACTTGAGTCAGAGGTTCGTCGAAGTCGGAGGGAAGGGTTCGTAAATAAATGTTATAAAAGTGGGGGGAGGAGTCCACAGTCCAGTTAGTTGAGGTGGGATGACAACAAAACCACCAACGATAGCGGTTGTGAAGTGGAGGCTGCACTTGTGCCTCTATGATCATTTCGGAAGAGATTATTTTCTTTGGTTACTCCTTTTTGTAGCGCAATATACAGAAGAAAAAAAAAGGATTATTCTCTTTATTTGATGCTTTTACAATAGAAAGTAGTAATTTCACTGATAATTCTCATATCCCTTTTCTTTTTTGATTTACTTAAAATTGATATTTTCATATTTTAAATTTTTACATTAGTTTTATTGTTAGTGACTATCTTTAAAAAAATGTGCATTTTGGAAAAAAAATTTGTGTGACATGCGGGGCCATAAAGAATAATTATACAAAACAAGTAACTTTACCAAAATTAATTAAAATAATAAATTTTTTACCATAAGGATTAATTAAATATTAATGACTTTGATGTACTGTCTCAATAAGCTCATTGATTTTTGTTTACTAAGGAAGAAAAAAACTAAAGCAACTAATAGCATAAGCTAGTAAAAAACTAGAATCCACATTTGATCCTTTGATTAAATTACGTATAACTTTAGTTTCTTTAACAAGTTGACTTTTTTTTGGTGCTCAACTTTTCTTATTTTTAAAATTATATAATTTTAAAGCACCCAAAAAATAAAATAAAATTATATAATTTTAGTTTTACTATTGGTGTATTATCTAATAATTAATAGAAGTTGATGATAGGAGTTTATCAAAAAAGAAGTTGATGATAAGCACTAGCACCATGAAAATGTCTAACTCAAAATTTGATAAAGGAGAAACAGAAAGGCATATCCTATAGCTTGAAACTTCAAAATCATTTTTTATTTATTTTTAAAATTCAATTAAATTTATTGTGATCAGAAACCTTTTCACCTTTTTCAAAATTAAATTCATTAACCAATAATTATTTAAGAATAATGTGACTTTGAGTTTTTCATTACATCAAGAGGAGAGGACGTCAACTGGGAGTCTTTTGTCAAACCAAAATTAATTTTCAATAATTAATTTTTTCAAATAATTTACTTTTTAAAATTTATGTCACTCATTTTATTTTTATTTATTTTAAGAGATAAAATAAATATTATTGAATTTATTAAAATTTTTAATTTATCACAACCAATCACAAATCATGAAATGAATGACTTTTAAAGTGATTTGGATAAGAATCAAAAAATTTCAATGACATGACAATTTATTATTGATCAACGGTGTAAAAAACCTTTACACTGACTATAACACCCTATTTTTCGTATAAAGCCTTTAAGTGCTTATATGTGTGCTATGTACGTTATATGTTGTGTTAGTTGTTAGAAAATGCCTTAGGAAAGTTAAAGTAGGGTCAAGTGGGATTTTCTGGTGAAAAAGTCTCTTTCTGGTGCATGAGCACGGCTATGCCCATGTACAGCACGACCCTGTGCTCTTAGGTGTGCCTCGCGGCCGCGTGAGCCACAAGCACGGTCATGCTCACAGGGAACACGACCATGTCGAAAAATAGGGCGTTTTGATGTGCATATTACAGACCCCGTGCTCGGGGTTTGACAGCTTAAATAAGTGGGTTTTAGAGGGTTGCGAGTCATAACCCTCAAATTGACACTTTTAGCAATCCTAGTGCGACAGAAACCTCCCCTTTTCCCTTTCCTCCGAACCCATCAACGTTCTTGGTGTTCTTGCTTTCGTTTGGGAGAGAAGTCGCGCGTTAGTATCATCAAAGGTAACATATTCATCCCTGTGTTAATTCCTTTTCTTGTTTATGAATTGGAAGATTGACGTTTACCCTTTTGTGTTTGACCAAGGCTTGAGGAATTCATCGAGCCGCTCGAGGAACCAAAGTGGAGTTTCGTACGTTGGTGTTAGAGGAATCTTCATACCAGGTATGGGGAGAAGGGATAATATGAATATGTAGGCAATGAGGGTAGCGTAAGATGAATGGTTAACCCATGACCCTATTGTTTGCTAATTGCCTATTTGTTGTCTTGTTAAATGTTTATATATGTTGTTTATAATTGGTATAATTGGCATGTTTATCCATGAATGCTATGATGATGTTATACCATGATTGTATGATTTGTTTGATGATGCTACGTATGCCATGGATGGATGTTTGGTTGAGAAAAAGATGTTGAGATAAGAGTTATGTTAAAATATGGCTTATTAATAATACAAGGAATTAAAGGACTAATTCCCCAATTGTTCATAAGACATGAACCGTGGTAACAAGGAGTGAGATTATTGCTTAATGACATAGTCAAGACCCTAGGATTGATCCATGAGTGTTTTAGGGACATTAATAACGAAACAGAATTAAATGATTAATTCCCCAATGATCATAAGAAATGGAAATTAATTAAGAGCAACGGGAGTAATTCTTGATGGTTTAGTTGAAAGACCCTAGGATTGATCTTTGAGTGTTCTAGGAAGTTGGCAAGGAACCCCATTTGTTTCTGCCCAGATCAGTACGACCATTGTAACGCCCCGTTTTGTGTCTTTCTATAGCAGTAAATACATGTGTATATGTATTAATTTTTGATAAAATCCAGAGTGATTTTAAATAAACAAAAATCATTTTCTTATGTTCTTTTACTGTAGGAAGTCACAGTTAAATTTTCGGTTGAAAATTCAGACGAAAGCCGGTCTACATTTTCACTGGCAGTACAAGTTTACTGAGCAGAAAACATAATTTTGAACCGTGAAAGAAACGGTTAGTGTTTTTGTGATGTTTTGTATGATATTGGAAATTTTCGAAAATTTGAGTTCGGAAATAAAATATAATATTTATTCCGGGCGAAATACGATCAGAAACTTGAACCGGATACGCAATGGAGCAGAGTAGGGAGTACAAAAGTGATGGGGTGACATGTGAGAGTGAGGTGGCTTACTAGGGGATGACCTAAGTCACATCCTAAGAATTGGTCATGATGACACTTTTTGAATTATAACATATTATATGCTAAAAACCCATTTTTCTCCCTCTTCTTCAACCAAACAAGGCAAAAGCCAAAACTTGGCCATCAAGACTTGCTTCTCCCTCTCTCTTTCACGCAACTCTCACCTCTCCTTCTACAAATGCCTACTCACTAGTGGAAAATATACATTAGACAGTAAAGGTTTACGTCAGTTAACCAAAAGCTAGACGTTAAAAAGGAGGCGGTGGCAGTTTTGTAAATATCAGACTTCATTAATTCAATTTTAACATCAGTTGTTTTAATGACTGACATTAAAAGTGAAGTGACTCACTTTTAACGTCAGTTCAACAAAAAACTGACGTTAACAGTGAACATTTTAACGTCAGTTCTATAAAGAACTGACGTTAAAAGTGAGTCACTTCACTTTTAACGTCAGTCCTTACATCAACAGACGTTAAATGTTATTTTAATAATTTTTTTTATCTAGTATACGATCCCTTCCGCATTGCCTTCCTCAAAGTTTCAGTTTCACATGAATTGCTTTGATGTTTTGTGTTTCTGTTTTGAAAACTATAAGTTGAATCAATAACCCAAACCGGATCTCATTTATGAAGTGTCATACAGACTGATACAGAAGATTGAAAAGGTTTAAAATCCTATAAAAGTTACATTGAAAGGGTTTAAAATCCTATAAAAAGTTACATTGAAAGGGTTTAAAATCCTAAACATTAAAGCTACATCCCACCGTAGAGTTTTATGAAATATGCCAAAGGGAAAACTATACTCAAGACCTCGGAAAACCTGGGGGCATGAGAGAGCTCAAGAGAGAGGCAAAAACAGTGCACTAGATCTGTTTCAAGCAAAGGCATTGGTTCCAGAGACTTCCAAGACGGTCACTTGCTGCCAAAGCCGAGGTTTTGGAACTGTGACCCCGAGCACCTGATTAGCCCTCCAGCAGCTGATTCTCCGGAAGGTGATAAGGTGAGCAACTCACATAATGTAGTTTACTCAAACTTATCACCCATGTAATGTAATTTACTCAAACTCAGAAGTTGTTTGACCATTAATACAAAGACCTTTGAGTCTAGGAATAGGAAGAAAGAGTGATGAAGTTAATCTCCACGGCAGAGCCATATTGTGAAGCAGAAAATTAAAAGGATGGAAGGAAGCTATTTATAGGAGCAGGGGATGAAGTTACTAAGCTAGCTATTCTGATTTTCTTGAAAACTTATCTATAAACTTAATGCTCATTAAGAGGATTGAGTTACAAGGTGCATGGGTAAGTAGCACAGTAGTCAAATGAATGAATGTTTTTGCAGATATTTATACACTTTTAACGTCAGTTGTTTAAAAAAACTGACATTAAAAGTGTTTTTAAAATAAAAAATATTTATTGTTAACGTCAGTTTTTTAAAAAACTGACGTTAAAAGTTTGATTTTTTACTTCAGTTAAATAAATAGCTGACGTAAATAATCCTATATATTATAAACGTGCAAAATGAATATTGGAAATAATGTAATTAATATACGGGAACTTGACAGTCATAAATTAAGTTGACGTTAAAAATGAGGTGGTGGCAGTTTGTGAATATTAAATCACTATTTGCGTCAGTTCTATAAATAACTGACGTAAATAATTATGAAACTCATTTCATTGGTTGCATGTCCCTGTTGTCCCTCTTAACGCAGATTACTCCATATAGTACTGCAGTTTATTTCTAAACCTTTTTTTTATTCAAGTTTATTTTTAATTTTTATTAATTGGCTTGAATTAGTAAACAAATTCTTGTGCAAATTAAAATAAATAAACACTGAAATAAATAAACACTGCAGTTTATATGTATAATCAAATCGTATGACATTGAAGCGATTCATAAGTTAAAATTACATGATTAAAAGATAAACAATTTCTACAACATAGCCCTAAAATATAAAAAAGTTTCTGCATCAACATCATTTTCTTCTCAGTCCTGTCATCAGAAACTCCAATGGATGCATCACCTCCCTCACTTGAATTCCATGATGCAAAGTAAATCCTCAGTGACTAGCAGCGAAAGCAAAGTGAAATGGATCTTTGCATCTTTCTTCTTCAGTGGAGTTCCTTGATGCATCATCTTGAATCCACAATCACTTGCTTCCAAAGCAAAGTGAAAGGGATGACGGGGATGAAATAAAGTGAGAGAATCACATTACGTGATTCACCCAACCTTAATATCCATGTAATGTGATTTACTCAAACTCAGAAGTTGTTTGACCATTAAGACAAAGATCTTTGAGTCTAGGAATAGGAAGAAAGAGTGATGAAGTTAGTCTCCATTGCAGAGCCATATTGTGAAGCAGAAAAATTAAAAGGATGGAAGGAAGCTATTTATAGGAGCAGTGGATGAAGTTACTAAGCTATTCTGATTTTCTAGAAAACTTATCTATAAACTTAATGCTCATTAAGAGGATTAGGTACAAGGTGAATGGGTAAGTAGCACAGTAGTCAAAGGAATGAATGTTTTTGCAGAAAGTAATAAACTTTTAACGTCCGTTGTGTAATACAACTGGCGTAAGAAGTTGTGAGTGGTTTTAACGTCAGTTTATTAATACAACTGACGTTAAATATATGACCTTTAACGTCAGTTTTTACTAACAACTGACGTAATAAGTGTGAGAGTTTTTAACGTCAGTTTCTTAATACAACTGACGTTAAATATATGATATTTAACGTCAGGTTTTACTAAAAACTGACGTAAAATGTTGTTTTATTTTAATTATAACGTTTACCCCCGCGCGCCTTCTCCCACTTCTCAGTGCGTGTCTTTTCTCTTTTCATCACGCTCAACCCTCACTATCAACCCTCACTCTCGCTCTCACTCTGCCCTAATCGCGAGCTCATCTCCACCGCAACCACCGCGAGGGCTTCTTCGCCACCACCGTGAGGTACACTCTTAACCCCTAACTCTGTCTTTCCCGCTCATTCTTTGCAATAACTTGACATCTCTCTTTCCCCTTCCCGCGCACTAACTCTCCTTGTCCCTCTGCTCTCAGTAACTACATCGAACGTTGGCCACCACTCGAGCTTCCCCCAACCACGCGAGCGCCTATTTCTCGGTGAGTCTTTCAATAGGGCACATTTTTTCTTATTTTTGCTTTGGAGTGCATGCATGTTGCTCTCTTTGGTTGAAACTGTAGTCTCGAGTAGTTGAAACTTGAAACTGTGAGTTTGAGTTGTTTGGAATGTCTCTATTTTTGGTTTTGAGTGTATGTTGAAACTGTAGTCTCAGTAGTTGTAACTTTAAACCGTGAGTTTGAGTTGTTTGGAATGTCTCTATTTTTGGTTTTGAGTGCATGTTGCTCTGCTGGTTGATCTGTCACGGCCGTGATCAGTTCGGCCTATGAGGGTCTGGTTCAGTTGGCACGTTACGGCCGTGATGGACATCACGGACAGGCCGTGACCAGTGCTTGGCAATCTTCAAAAACTATAGTTTTCAATCTCCCGTATTGTCCTTATATTGGATATATAGATGTTTTGTATATCTACAGTACCTATCTAGTTATTTTTATTTATACTTATGTATTTATTTTGAGTTATAACCTATGTTAATACATATATATTGTTTCTGAACAGGCATACATATGGATCAGTCGGATAGCCCACATGCACGGGAGGACACTGTGGGGGTTTCGTAGGACCTGATCACGCCTACGCCTGATTCTAGTGTAAGTTTATATGTTATATACTATCTTTAGTCCTTCTTTTTAATGTAAGTTTATAATGTTAAAACCCTCTATTTTATCATTTTTTTTGTCCATGCAGACATCACAGGCTCATAGGAAACGGGGTAGAGGAGCCACCTCGTTGAAGAAACTAGAGAAGGACAGGCAGAGCGGACAGAAGCTTGAGGTGTCCTTCGATGCTAATATAAATGCCTAGGGACCCCGTGCTAAATAATTTAATAAGTGGGTGTTTCTACAAGCGAAGCAGCACGTAAGCATCAACTACAACCACTGGAATGACGTTCCACAGAACGTTAAGGATCAGATTTGGGAGGCTATCACGGTATTTTACCTTTACATTCGTTTGATTTACATTATTAGATAATTATCCGAGTTATAATCCATCCAGTTGTTATATATGTATCTAATGTGTAGGTAGCTTGGACTGTGCCAAATGACGAGGATCATCGTCATAAATGTATGAAAATGGCATCAAAGCGTTGGAATGGGTTCAAGCATGATCTTACCAGGTACTATGTATCTGGGAAGAAACGGCTTGATAAAATGTTCTCGGATTATCCCTGGATTGATCGTGATACTTAGGATATGTTTGCCACGAGTCGACAGGATGTAGAATTTCAGGTTGGTTGATTAAGTTAATTTTGTATGCTTATTATAGATCATTTAACTGTATTTAATTATGTGTTTTTGTTTGAATAGGCTAAAGCGAGATAAATGTCGGCATAATCAGGCGAAAGAACGTCCACCGCCACACCATGTCTCGGGGTGGGTACCGGACTCGGATCGAGCGGATGGTGGCGGATAGGGGCGAGGCGAAGCAGGAAGAGCACTCTGCTAGGATTGAAAGAGGAGAGGTGCCTGAGGGCACACCATCAAGTCCTCCGTCGGACATCGACCGCGAGGATGTATGGTTAGCCGGCCGCATGACAAAGACGGGATCTTTTAAAGTTGATTGATAAGCCTCTGGCTTATCTAGTTTTATGACTAGATGAACTAGGGTTTATGTGCCAATTTATTCGAGTTCACTCTCGTTTTCGCCCAAATTTGCCTTGTTTTGTTCCTAAGTTGGACTTTGACTCGTTTTGCGTCTTTTGTGTAGTTTTTAGCTTCTTTTGGATAGAATTACGCTTGTGGTTGCTTGTGTTGTTTTCAGGTCCATAAGTGAAGCTCTAAGAATTAAGGAAAGTCAAGAAATAGTGGAGATTGCTATTCTGGAGATTCTCGCCCCGCGAGAGGAAGCTCGCCCCGCGAGAGTTTGAAGACCTGGGAAGACAGAGACCATCACGGCCTAGCCGTGATTTACATCACGGGGCGTGAAAGGAAGGTTCGCGTCGCGAGACGTCCTTCGCGTCGCGAGTGTGTGAATTCCAGAAAAGTACCAGAGTCAGAGACCATCACGGCCTAGCCGTGATTCATATCACGGCCGTGACCCAAGATCCACACAAGGCAGAGAACATCACGGCCTGGCCGTGATTCACATCACGGGCCGTGAAAGGCGGGCTCGCGTCGCGATACATCATCAGCGTCGCGAGAGTTCGAATTCCAGAAGTGCGCCAGAAACAGAAACCGTCACGGCCTGGCCGTGATGGCCGTCACGGCCGTGACGCGTGGCCTCCTTATAAATAGAGCAGATCAGAACAGAAAAGAGGACTTTTTGGAGGAGAATTTTCAGAGATCTTTTGTAATCCTTATTCTGGGGTTTCTTTTCTTCTTCTCCTCTCTTAATTCTTAGGCTTAGGATGAATTCCGATTGTACGTGCGTTGTTGTTACGGACATGAGGAACTAATCCTCTTGTCTAGGGGATCGATGAAGCCACCCATGGCGGCATAGTGTTCATGTAATGTAACTCTCTCTCCTTTAATTCAATTATGGTTTTCCAATTCTGTTTTCATTGTGTCGATTATATGCTAGCGTGATCGACTAGTTAAACGTGTTGAGGCCTAGCGGCGATTCGCGTTTTAGAACTTGAATTGGGAACATCGGTCGAGTATTGCACGAGGTGAATAGGAGATCGATGCAACCTATAGGGAACAAGAATTAATAGAATTCGAGATTAGGGTTAAGAGACCTAGCAAGTAATTAACTCAAATCATCGAATACGTCCTAATGAGCACGGAAGTGGATTTAGGAGAATTTAGGGGTCCCGGTTGACATTAAAATTGAACCTAGGGAGGAGAGCAATATCACTTGGGTACTTTGCATGATTGGGTAGGTGGATTCGAAACCTTAGATGCTTTTATTTCTGAATTTAATCACCGTAGCGTTATTTGATTTGATTCTTGAAATTGCGATCTCAATCTCTTTCTCTCAACCACCTTCTATTGCTTAACCAACGTATCGGATTTCTTGACAAATTAGTCGAATTGGTAACCCAATCCTTGTGTTCGACCTCGGTAGACTCTTACCGTGTTTTTATTACTTGCGACGACCCGGTACACTTGCCGGAGTCACAACAAGTTTTTGGCGCCGTTGCCGGGGATTGGCACAACCAATTTTCCTAATTTTTAGGAAATTCGGCTGTTTGGTTAAGCTGACTTTTAGTTTTATTTTCTTTTATTTAATTGCCATTATTTTTTTCTATGTTTCTTTGATTCCACTTGGTCTTTGCCTGTTTTTGTTTGCGAGGTACTCTTCTACAAGAGGACTTGCTATTCGATTCAGAGATCACCAGGACCGAGAGGCAATTAAGAAAAGAGGCCAGAGAAAGGAAGAGGTTGGAAGCAATTAAAATAGAGGGCATGGCCGAAGAAAATCCTCCTCCTCCTCCTCCTCGTTACAAGCCTCTCTTCGAGTACGATCTACCAAGCTTGGGAGATTGTGACTCTTCTATTGTGAGGGGCAACCTGAACACAGACTCTTTCAGAGTGGAAGCCTGTGTCACATACCAGATCCGGGAGAATCAGTTTGATGGGAGTGGCAAACAGGACCCGCATAGACATATCACTCGCTTCCTGGAAGCTTGTGACTTGCAGAAGACCAGGGGAGTCTCTCAGGATGAGTTTCGCTTGCGGCTTTTCCCTCTTTCTCTTAGGGATGTCGCTCGCGATTGGGTTGACAGTTTGGATAGGAACAACATCAGAACTTGGGAGCAAATGGCACAGAAGTTCCTAACCAAATACTTTCCTCCTCAGAAGGCGGCACAAGCAAGAATAGCCGTCACTTCATTCAGGCAAACGGAGGATGAAACATATAATGAAGCTTGGGAGAGGTACAATGGTTTGTTGAGAAGATGTCCCTCTGCATTCTTTGACCCCGTTTCCAAAGTACAAAGACTTCTTTAATGGGTTGAGGGGACGCTATCGGATGAACTTGTGATGCCGCAGCTGGCGGTTCTTTTGTATATTTATCGGCTGAGGATGGATGGGCACTGTTAGAGAAGATGTCATATAATGATTACAACCGTGGTAGGGAGACCTCGAGTGGAATCAGTTCTGGGACAATGGAGGCCATTTTAGAGCAAAACAGACTTTTGAAGATGCAGAATGAGGCTTTGTCCGGGAACAAGAGGGTTAATGCTATACACGAGGGAACGCCTCCGGGTTATGCAAATTGTAATGGAGATCATGACACTCAGATTTGCCCGCTAAATTTCTCTCAGGAACATGTGGACTCATGCCACAACTTCTATGACACTGTGCCCCAGAACAATTATCAGAGGAACAATCGGGAATCGAATAGTGGCTACATGAGAAGAGACCTTCCGGGATTTTCTTGGAGTTATGTTAAGGGTTGTCTAGCCGGTCAACAAAACCCTCAACAGTATTGGAAACAACCTCAACAGGGTCTGAGAGCGGACATTTGAATTCAAGCAATAGAATACTCAAAGAGCTCCTCCGGGGCCTAATCGATTCTGAACCGACGATAGTGGAAGACAACCTTGGGAGATGGCTTTTGAGAAGTTGTCAACCTTTACAGGCACATCTTTTGAGAAGATGAATACAGCAATGGAGAAGTTGTCAATCGACACAAATACTGCCATTAACAAGTTGGCGACTCATACAGGTTCAGCAATTCAGAACCTTGAGACACAAATAGCGCAGCTCGCGAAGCAACTTAATGAGCGTCTTCCAGGCACTCTCCCAGGTAGTACCGAGAACAACCCCAAGGGACAATGCAACGTCATATCTACTAGAAGCGGAAGGGTGTTGGAACCTAGCAGGGGTACCACTAGTTCTCAGGATGACAAGGGCCCGGAACAATTACCGGTTGAGGAAGAGCAACCAGAGAAAGAAGGGTTGGCAAGTGACAAGGGACCGGAGCAAGGGGGAAGGCTGAAACTTGTGGATGAAGAGTTTCGAAGGAAGAAGTGGGTTGAACCCCAAGACCTCCCGCCCTACATGAAGGTTCCGTATCCGGAAAGATTGAAGAAGCCTCAACAGGATAAGCAATTCAATAAGTTCCTTGATGTCTTCCGAAAACTTCAGATTAACATTCCATTTGCGGAAGCCTTGGAACAAATGCCATCATATGCTCGGTTTATGAAGGAACTTCTCACTAAGAAGCGGAGGATTGTGGATGAAGAGACGGTTGCTTTGACCGAGGAGTGTAGTGCCATTCTTCAACGGAAACTGCCTCCGAAGTTGAAGGATCCCGGTTCCTTCTCGATACCATGCACCATTGGGGGAATGACCTTCGGAAAGGCATTATGTGATCTAGGGGCAAGCATCAACTTGATGCCCCTCTCGATGATGAAGAGGCTAGGGATCAAAGAAGTAAAGGATACGCGAATGTCACTCCAACTGGCCGATCGTTCTATCAAATATCCCTATGGAGTAGTCGAAGACTTGCTCGTGAAGGTTGACAAGTTCATATTCCCAGTGGACTTCGTGGTGCTCGACATGGATGAAGATGCTGAGATCCCTCTCATATTGGGTAGACCCTTCTTGGCCACCGGGGATGCCTTGATAGATGTTCGGCAAGGGAAACTCACTTTAAGGGTGAATGATGATAAGGTGGTCTTCAATGTCTTTGAAGCGATTAAGCACCCGGAAGAAAAGTTAGCTGTGTATCGAGTGGATGTTGTGGACCCAACTGAAAAGGTAAAGGTAACTCGAGAAGACCATGATCCTTCACTTGCAACAGTATCGATAGAATCTCATGAGGAAGACAGTGAGGAAAAAGGCCCTTCGGGGGATGAAGTTTACCTTGAGTGGCTACGAGACATGGAACCCATACCGAGTCTCCCAAGGGAAGAATGTGCAAGGGAAGAACTCAGCTGCAAAGGAATGAAAAAGAAGGGCAAAGCACCAAGGTTGAAGGGTGGCACAACCGTAGTAGTGGTCGTCTGAGACAAAAGAATTGATCTCAAAAGGATCACCACGGAGTGGAGAGTTCGATGCTTGATTATAGAAGGATCTTTGGACTTAAATGAGCTGTCCGGGAACAGCTTGCGAGTATATAAAAGTGCACAAACCTACAAAGAACGGGCCAAGGAATGGCATGGCAAGCGGATCTTCCTCCGGATTAACCCTTAGGGGCGACTTGAGTCAGGCTCGGGACGTTAAACAAGCGCTACTTGGGAGGCAACCCAAGCTAGGTACTCTCTCTTTTCCTCACTCTTGTTTTTGTTTTTGTTTTTTTTTTTGTGTTTGTTTTGTTTTTGTTTGTCACTCTTGAATAATTTGAGAAGATCAAGAGTTTTTGTATGAAATGTCGTGTCGGCAAGCTTGTTGGATTTTAATTATATTGAGCATAGATGGATTGCTTGAATTATATTCACCATTGATGATTTCCCCTAGGTTCAAGTAATAGAAAAGTTGATCCCCACTTAAAATTGAAAATTGAACTTTGAGATGTATTATGATTGCTTGATTTATGATAAGTTTGGGGTGAGGGGGTGCACACACTAGGAATCGTATCTCGGTCAAACAATTTGCAAAATGTCCAGGTGAGGATTTGAGCCTCCAACTCTGTTTTTGAATGTGTGAATCACTGTTAAGTTGTACTTTCCCGAATTTGCTTGAATCTCTATATGGTTTGCATGTTTATGCGTTGCATCAAATGATTTAGGCAATTTTCTTTGAATTAACTACTTGGCCTGAAATGAACCATCCCTAATGCATGTTCCCTAGTTAGCCAAATTGAGCCCAATTGACCTATTGTTTCTTGATGACCCTACATTACGAGCCAAAATCTGAAAAACCATGTTAACCCAATCTTAGGATTAGGAGAGCATGGAAATGAGCAAGAGAAAGGTTGTGAGAAACTAAGTTTGGGGTGGCTACGAGGTATGTGTCATATTGGGATGAGAAAAAGAAAATAAAGGTTGACCCAAGGCAAAAAGAAAAGAAAAGAAAAGAAGAAAACAAATAAATTGCCAAGGAAAAAGGGGCAAAACAGAAAAAAAAAAAAAGATGAGCAAGGAAAAAAAAAAAGGCTGTAGTCACCCGAGACAAAACAGAAAAATGGAAAAAGGAATTCGAGTGAAAATGTGTTTAATGCTCATGCTCTCTTAGTTCCTAGGGACCTAAGCCTAAATATCCTTGATTATCCTACCCTCAGCCAGGCCCCATTACAACCTTTAAAAGACCTTCTGATGTTGCATGCATGTTTTCGTGGGAACTATGTTTGAGATGAAAATCAAATTCATGGGAAGTGCTCTTGATAAGTGAAATTGAGTGAAAAAGTTGAAAGCCTAGACAAACTTGAGCGAATGAGTGAAATACTAAATGCCCTTGTGAGGAAGGCAATTGTTTGAAATAGGTGATCTTCTTTTGTGTGTGACCCTGATCCTCAACTTAGACTGATGATTGCATGAATGATAATTTCTCAATTGTTTAAAGTAGATGAATGTGGGGATTACATTGATGAAAAAGGGGGGGGGAATCAAAGAAGAAAAATTGTTTTGTAAAGTCGCATGAAATTTGTGCGAAATTGATTAGATCTTTAGGCTTGCCAAGTCTTGAGTCGTTTTTGAGTTTTAAGCTTGCTTGGGGACAAGCAAGGTTTAAGTTTGGGGTATTTTGATAAGCCTCTGGCTTATCTAGTTTTATGACTAGATGAACTAGGGTTTATGTGCCAATTTATTCGAGTTCACTCTCGTTTTCGCCCAAATTTGCCTTGTTTTGTTCCTAAGTTGGACTTTGACTCGTTTTGCGTCTTTTGTGTAGTTTTTAGCTTCTTTTGGATAGAATTACGCTTGTGGTTGCTTGTGTTGTTTTCAGGTCCATAAGTGAAGCTCTAAGAATTAAGGAAAGTCAAGAAATAGTGGAGATTGCTATTCGGAGATTCTCGCCCGCGAGAGTTTGAAGACCTGGGAAGACAGAGACCATCACGGCCTAGCCGTGATTTACATCACGGGGCGTGAAAGGAAGGTTCGCGTCGCGAGACGTCCTTCGCGTCGCGAGTGTGTGAATTCCAGAAAAGTACCAGAGTCAGAGACCATCACGGCCTAGCCGTGATTCATATCACGGCCGTGACCCAAGATCCACACAAGGCAGAGAACATCACGGCCTGGCCGTGATTCACATCACGGGCCGTGAAAGGCGGGCTCGCGTCGCGATACATCATTAGCGTCGCGAGAGTTCGAATTCCAGAAGTGCGCCAGAAACAGAAACCGTCACGGCCTGGCCGTGATGGCCGTCACGGCCGTGACGCGTGGCCTCTTTATAAATAGAGCAGATCATAACAGAAAAGAGGACTTTTTGGAGGAGAATTTTCAGAGATCTTTTGTAATCCTTATTCTGGGGTTTCTTTTCTTCTTCTCCTCTCTTAATTCTTAGGCTTAGGATGAATTCCGATTGTACGTGCGTTGTTGTTACGGACATGAGGAACTAATCCTCTTGTCTAGGGGATCGATGAAGCCACCCATGGCGGCATAGTGTTCATGTAATGTAACTCTCTCTCCTTTAATTCAATTATGGTTTTCCAATTCTGTTTTCATTGTGTCGATTATATGCTAGCGTGATCGACTAGTTAAACGTGTTGAGGCCTAGCGGCGATTCACGTTTTAGAACTTGAATTGGGAACATCGGTCGAGTATTGCACGAGAGTGAATAGGAGATCGATGCAACCTATAGGGAACAAGAATTAATAGAATTCGAGATTAGGGTTAAGAGACCTAGCAAGTAATTAACTCAAATCATCGAATACGTCGTAATGAGCACGGAATTGGATTTAGGAGAATTTAGGGGTCCCGGTTGACATTAAAATTGAACCTAGGGAGGAGAGCAATATCACTTGGGTACTTTGCATGATTGGGTAGGTGGATTCGAAACCTTAGATGCTTTTATTTCTGAATTTAATCACCGTAGCGTTATTTGATTTGATTCTTGAAATTGCGATCTCAATCTCTTTCTCTCAACCACCTTCTATTGCTTAACCAACGTATCGGATTTCTTGACAAATTAGTCGAATTGGTAACCCAATCCTTGTGTTCAACCTCGGTAGACTCTTACCGTGTTTTTATTACTTGCGACGACCCGGTACACTTGCCGGAGTCACAACATTGATGCCACTCGCGAAGTGGCAGATAAGATTGTAAGTAAATAATTAACTTGATTTCAATTGATATTTGTATAGATATTTGCAACACTTTTCACTTGCACGTTTTTTCATTTTTTTTCATTGTAGATGGATCTTAAAGCAAAATCCTCCCAGGGCGCATTCGTCCTTTCTCGGGCGGGGGACGTCTTGATGATCGCTCTAGGCAAGAAAGACCATCCTGGTCGGGTTCTCGGTGTTCCCGGAGAACGTGACCATCAAACAATATTATGGCAAGTCTGCTTCACGAAGCGGGTGGTCAATGAAGCATCAATTTTGGATGACATTACTCAAGCACCTCATGTCCAACCCGGATATTACAACACATCTGATGCAAGGCTTAATATCCAACCCAGAATTCAAGCAGGCGCTTGCCAGAGAGCTTTCCTCCGTTGGTACATCCCAGGACACCGCAGGGCTTGCCAACCCTTCACATGCGAGCACAAAAGAGAGTTTTAGTAGGGCACATGTGGAGGACGATGAGTTGGCAACTAGGGAGCGGGAGTTGGAAGTCCAGCGCCATGAGCATGAGTTGGAAATGAAAAGGCGTGAGCTTGAGTTGGACTCCAAACGACGTGAGCTCGAGATGTTAGCAAAGGTATTTATTCATTATTAATGTCCAAATTAGTCAAATAATTACTTGTGTTTTTTTAATTATCAAAAACTTATCTATTTTATTTTTCCTAAACTGAAGGCCAAGTCGACGTCGGTGTCGCTGTCACCTATCACTCGTTTGTTCTCACTTGGTGAGGATTATGCGTTTGAGATTTTTGAATGTCCATTGGATCACGATGGATGGGTGGCACGCCCAGATCAACAGAGGATAATTTCCTTTTGTGGTGACGATCTCGGGAACGCCTGCAGAAATAACGTCTAGATGAACAACAATGTCATCAGTCTCTGGTGCACGTAAGTTAATTTTAATTTTATAACTTATTTATTTTTGGTATTTTTCCATTTAATAATTTATTTTAATTTCAATATATATATTATGTAATTAACATCCACACCTTTTCATATCTTAGGTATCTCCATCGTCTTCAGCTTGATAAGGGCGTTGCATCAGTTTACGGTTTCTTAGATCCGTCAATCCTTCTGCCCGAATTCTTTGTTGGCGATGCATTGAGTAAATACTTAGGGAACTTGTTGGGAGACAATCCGAAAGAATTATATCTAGCTCCCTACTGTATGGAACGCCATTGGCAGTTGTTCGTACTTCACCCTTCTAGGCATACTGTCATATTCTTCTGCTCTCTCCACCAAGATCCGCCATCGAAGGTGGTGGAAGCTGTAAATATGTAAGTAACTAATCTTAAATTTAATTTAAGTTTTAATATCAGTTGTTTTTTGTTTATTACACACATGATATATGAGTTTGTTAATTGATCGACATGATTATTTGTTTATGATAGCGCTGCGGCGAGTAGCATAAGTTGCGCCAACGGGAGAAGTAGGACTTCTAAGGCTAAAGCAAATCCTGTATGGAACATCCTCAAGGTTTGGTAGTTTATTTATCAAATAATTAATATTATAATTACTAATTTATATGTATATTCAACTGACATTGAAATTAATTTTGTTGGTAGTCTCGATTTCAAATTGACGGGTGGTCGTGCGGCTATTATGTGATGCTTCATATGCTGAACATAGTCTCCGCATCTATTACGGATGGATGGAAGAAGGTAATATTTAAACAACTTGTTAAATTATATATTATAGTTTTGAAGATGACTTGCATTGATGTTATTGTTATTATTTGAACGAGTCTAGGCATTTATCGACCAATCGCCTATTGAAGAAGATGAGTTAAGAGACTTGAGGATGCGCTTCGCCGAATTCTTCTTCAAGTATGCGGCTGAAAAAGGAATTGACAACATACCTCCGCACTACTTAGATGAATAGTTTTTTTTTTGTTAGACTTTAGAAACTAATTAATAACATGTATATATATATCCTTAGATAGTTTTGTTTTTTAGACATTGGAACTAAAATTTATTTATATATATACATGGGTTTTGGTTTTAAGTCCCCCCATTGTTCAATTTTCCTTTGCAATTCTGTAATGTGTGTGATATTCTGTGTTACTGGGACTGAATGCAGGGATAGCTGAGGGGAGTGATATTTTAAAACTGAATTTAAAAAAAAAAACCTATTAACATCAGTTGTTTATTACGACTGACGTTAAAATTAAACCTTTAACGTCAGTTCTTTATAACAACTGACGTTAGTTTTAACAAAATCAACGTCCGTTGTCTTAAAGAATTGACGTTAATAGTTTTATGTTTAACGTCAGTTGTTTAAAAAACTGACGTTAATTTTTACAAAATTAACGTCAGTTTTGTTAAAGAACTGACGTTAATAGTTTTATATTTAACGTCAGTTCTCAACTGACGTTAAAATATTAACTATTAACGTCAGCTGTATTTACGTCAGTCAGTATTCTGACGTAAAAAATAAATTTTAACTGACGTAAAAAGCACTTATTGCACTGGTGACTTCATTTCATCTCATCCATTTTTCTTCTTCTCCTTCTCCATTCTTACCTCAAAACTTCCAACACTTAAAGTTTTCATTTTTACTTAGTTTCAAGCTTCAAGTTCTTCATACGTTTTCTTTCTAGTTTCAAGGGTAACCCCCTCATACTCTTCTCTTGCAAGTTTTCCACTTATTTCATGAGTTTACTCTATGTTTTCTTAAAAAGTTCTTAAAGCTCTTTTAACTTCTAAAATCTCTAGAAAATGGTAGAAAAATCCTTTTGAGTTGAAACCAATTTCTATGAACTTCTATTAATCTCTACTTTCATATTCTAAGAGCTTGTATCAAACAAACATCTCTAACTTATTTTTCCAAGGATGACTGAAACTATGTATTAGTAGCCTAGGAAGTTTTGTTTCAACTTTTTGAAAGATGATCATGTATTTGAGCTTCTAGATACCTCTTGATCTTAAGTATCAAGTCTTGGAAAGTTTAAAGATTTCTAGCCTATTTATCCTACGATGGCCGAACCTATGATGGTTGTGAACCTATGATGTTTTGTTTTCATTTTCCAATATGATCATGGACTTAAGCTCCTTAATACATTTGGATGCTAAGTTTAAGAGATTGGAAAGTTTAAAGATTTCTATCCTATTTATCCTATGATGGCCGAACCTATGATGGTTGTGAACCTAGGATGTTTTGTTTTCATTTTCCAATATGATCATGAATTTAGACTTCTTGGTATCTTTTAACGCTAAATCTAAGAGCTTAGAAGGGTTGGAAATTTCTAACCTACTTATACTAAAGAGGGCAAAACCCTAAGCATGGATTTAGTGGGATTTTTGCTCTATCTTTGTAAAGTGAACCTTGGTTATGAACTCCTAACACTTAAGGATCATCAATCCATGAGTTGTATTCTTTTTTGAAAATCGCTAACCCTATTTTATGCCATGGCCGAACCTATACCTTTTTGGTTTAGTGTTCTTGGTTAACTTTTAACTTGTGGTTTTGTGTTCATAAACCTAGACTTTCATCGCGGAGTAGACGAGGACATTCGTAGTACACTTCCTCAAGCATCACATACCTTTACCTTCACAAAAGGTAAGAGGGGACAGCCTGAGGGATATTCAATAGCTACGTGCATGTGTGTATGTGGTTTACTCGATTTATTTGAATATTGTTATTATATTGAATCAAAGTTTGAATGATTTGTATACTTGAACTGTTGTGATAACTGTTTGAAGTTGATCCTTACTCGATTTAAAGTGTTATGAATCATATATGTTATGAACTGTCATTAACTGCTATATTGTTGACTGAGATTATGATGATATTGATTGATGTCTGAAAATCCCGACGTTAGTCTGTGCTTAACTAATCATATGATTAAAAGCCTAAGTAAACTTCAAAGAGAAATTTGAAAGTAATAGTGTTCATTTTAAAATGTTCTTTAGTAAAGTATGTGTTTTGGAAAGTAAGTGATCTTACCTGTATTTATTCCGGAAGGATAAAACTTTGGAACTTGTGTTAAATAATTTCAAGTTAAAGGAAATTATTTTCTTATGAACTAAGTTTTTGTACAAGAGAAAATCATTTAGAAAATATGTGTTTTTAAGGAAGGAAAAACCTTTGGAAAATATTTGACCTTAAATAGAGATGATTTTAAGAAAAGGATTTCAAGAGAAAATGGATTTCTTATAATAGTTTACAAATGATTTTCCAATGAAAAGATTTCCTGTAAAGAAATACTTTCAAAAATATTCTGGAAAAACATTCATTCCTTTGACTACTGTGCTACTTACCCATGACTGCTGTGCTACTTACCCATGCACATTGTAACCTATAATCCTCTTTATGAGCATTAAGTTTATACCTAGACTTAAAGGTCTATTTCTTCCTATTCCTTCGTGCGTTTTCTATTCTGCACGTTTATAATATATGACTGCCAACTCCCAATGCGCCTTGGAACCTAATGCTCTTAATGATCAACTTAATTTTTTAGCAACTTACGACGCCTAGTAACTTCATCCCCTGCTCCTATAAATAGCTTCCTTCCTTCCTTTTATTTTTCTGCTTCACAGTATGACTCTGCCATGGAGATTAACTTCATCACTCTTTCTTCCTATTCCTAGACTCAAAGATCTTTGTCTTAATGGTCAAACAACTTCTGAGGTTGTGTGAATCACATAAATTGGGTGATAAGGTTGTGTAAATCACATAATGTGAGTTGCTCACACTATCATCCTTCCGGAGAATCAGCAGCTACAGTTCCAAAACCTCAGCTTTGGAAGCAAGTAACTGTTCCAAGACCATTGCTGAAACAGATCGAGTGCACCCTTCACTCTGCTTTGGCTCCAAAGTGACTGTGGTTTCAGATGGAGCATCAAGGACTTCAAGTAAGGGAGGAGATGCATCCATTGGAGTTTCTGAGGACAGGACTGAGAAGAAAATGATGTTGAAGCAGATTTTTTTTTATATTTTAATGTTATGTTGCGGAAATTTTTTATCTTTTAATCATGTAAGATATTGTAACTTATGAATCGCTTCAATGAGATACGATTTGATTATACATATAACTTGTTTTATGTTAAGTGTTTATTTATTTTAATTTGCACAAGAATTTGTTTACTAATTCAAGCTAATTAATTATCATTAAAAATAAACTTGTTTAAAAAAAAGGTTTAGAAATAAACTGCACTATATGGAGTGATCTGCGTTAAGAGTGACAACAGGGAGATGACAACGAAAGGAATGAGTTCATAATTATTTACGTCAGTTATTTAATTAACTGCCGTAAAAATAACACATTTAACGTCAGTCGTATAAACAACTGACGTTAAAAGTGTTAAAATCACTTTTAACGTCAGTTCTTTAAACAACTGACGCAAATAGTGATTTTATATTTACAAAACTGTCACCGCCTCATTTTTAACGTCAAACATATGGTCAACTGACGTAAAACGTTCCCGTATATTACATTATGTCCACTAGTGATGGATTACATGAATAGGATCTTTCGTCCTTACTTAGATCAGTTTGTCGTTGTCTTCATCGATGACATTCTAATCTATTCCCCAAACAAGGAAAAACATGCTGAACATCTCAGCATCGTTCTTCAAACCTTGAGAGAGAGGCAAATTTACGTGAAACCGGAAAAGTGTGAATTTTGGTTGGACCAAGTTCAATTCTTGGGTCATGTCATATCGCGAGAAGGAATTGCAGTGGACCCGTCGGAAGTGGAAGCTGTTTTGGAATGGGAAAGACCAACAACGGCAACAGAGATCCGTAGTTTGTGGGTTTAGATGGATACTACAGGAGATTCATTGAAGGATTTTCCAAGATAGTAGGACCCCTTACCCAATTAACTCGGAAGGATCAAGCATTTACCTGGACGAAAGCATGCGAAGAAAGTTTCCAAGAGTTGAAGAAAAGGTTGACAAGTTCACCTGTATTGATACTACCTAATCCCAAGGAACCTTTTGAGGTTTATTGTGACGCTTCACATCAAGGGTTAGGCTGTGTACTGATGCAGAACCGGAAAGTTGTAGCGTATGCTTCAAGGTAATTGAAGATTCATGAAAGGAATTACCCTATGCATGACTTGGAGTTAGCGACAGTGTTGCATCCAGGAGCCACGAAGATGTATCAAGACCTCAAGAAGTTATACTGGTGGTATGGAATGAAGAGGGACGTAATGGAACACGTTACTTCGTGTCTAATATATCAGAAGGCTAATATTGAACACCAAAGGCCAACCGGGATGCTACAATCTTTAGACATTCCATAATGGAAATGGGATGATATTTCAATGGACTTTGTGACCAGCTTGCCAAGGACACGGAAGGGACATGAGGCTATATGGGTAATAGTGGATCGACTGACCAAGTCAGCTCACTTCTTACCTATTAGTATGAAGTACCCGATAAAAAGGTTGACTCAGTTGTACATTGATGAGATTGTCAGATTGCACGGTATACCTTCGAGTATCATTTCAGATCGTGATCCAAGGTTTACGTCAGAGTTCTGGAAAGGACTACAAAACTCATTGGGAACAAAACTCAAGCTGAGTTCTGCCTATCATCCACAAACCGATGAACAATCAGAAAGGACGATTCAATCACTGGAAGAGTTGCTGAGAGCGTGTGTGATGGAAGACACTGGGAACTGGGATGAATTTCTACCACTGATAGAGTTCACTTACAACAATAGTTTCCATTCAAGCATAGGAATGGCGCCTTACGAAGCTCTATATGGTAGATGGTGCAGAACACCTCTATGTTGGTACCAGGATGGATAAAGTTTGTTGTTAGGACCAAAGATTCTGTAACAGACAACAGAAAAGGTGAAGATGATTCAGGAGAAAATGCGGACAACTCAAAATCGACAGAAGAGTTATGCTGACAAGAGACGACGACCTCTTGAGTTTGAGGAAGGTGAGCATGTGTTTTTGAGAGTCACGCCTACGACTGGGATTGGCAGAGTAATTAAATCCTAAAAGCTCACTCCCAAATTCATTGGACCCTACCAAATCCTTCTTCGTGTAAGTCCAGTAGCCTATAAAATTTCCTTGCCACCTTTTCTTTCCAATATTCACGATGTTTTCCATGTTTCACAATTGAGAAAATATGTTCATGATCCATCTCATATAATTGAGCCCGATAATGTTCAATTAGAAGAGACTTTGTCTTTTGAGACTTCGCCTGTACGAATCACGGATAAGATGACGAAGCAGCTCAGAGGTAAACAAATTCCGTTAGTCAAGGTCATCTGGAATGATAAAACCAGAGAAGCTACATGGGAAATCGAGGACAAGATGAAATTACAATACCCTGAGTTATTTCAAGGTACGTAATTTTGAGGAGGAAATTCTTTATAGAGGGGTAGTATTGTAACGCCCTGATTTCTGTGTCTTTTTATAGCAGTAAATACATGTGTATATGTATTATTTTTTATAAAATCCAGAGAGTGATTTTAAATAAACGAAAATTATTTTCTTATGTTCTTTTACCGTAGAAAGTCACGGTTAAATTTTCGGTTGAAAATTCAGAAGAAAGTCGGTCTGCATTTTCACTGCCGGTACAAGTTTACTGAGCATAAAACCTAATTTTGAACCGTGAATGAAACGGTTAGTGTTTTTATGATGTTTTGTATGATAGTGGAAATTTTATAAAATTTGAGTTCGAAAATAAAATATAATATTTATTTCGGGCGAAATACGATCGGAAACTTGAACCGAATACGCAATGGAACAGAGTAGGGAGCACAAAAGTGATGAGGTGACATGTGAGAGTGAGGTGACTTACTAGTGGGATGGCCTAAGTCACATCCTAAAAAGTGGTCATGATGACACTTTTTGAATTATAACATATTATATGCTAAAAACCCATTTTTCTCTCTCTTCTTCAACCAAACAAGGCATAAGCCAAAACTTGGCCATCAAGACTTGCTTCTCCCTCTCCCTTTCACGCCAATCTCACCTATCCTTCTATAAATACCCACTTTATTTCATCTCTTCCATTTTTCTTCTTCTCCTTCTTCTTCTTCTTCTCCATTCTTACTTCAAAACTTCCAACACTTAAAATTTTCATTTTTACTTAGTTTCAAGCTTCAAGTTCTTCATACTTTTTCTTTCTAGTTTCAAGGTTAACCCCCTCATACTCTTCTCTTTCAAGTTTTTCACTTATTTCATGAGTTTACTCTATGTTTTTTTAAAAACTTCTTAAAGCTCTTTTAACTTCTAAAATCTCTAGAAAATGGTAGAAAAGTCATTTTGAATTGAAACCAATTTCTATGAACTTATATTAATCTCTACTTTCATATTCTAAGAGCTTGTATCAAACAAACATCTCTAACCTATTTTTCCAAGGATGACCGAAACTATGTATTAGTAGCCTAAGAAGTTTTGTTTCAACTTTTTCAAAGATGATCATGTATTTGAGCTTCTAGATACCTCTTGATCTTAAATATAAAGTCTTGGAAAGTTTAAAGATTTCTAGCCTATTTATCCTACGATGGACGAACCTATGATGGTTGTGAACCTAGGATATTTTGTTTTCGTTTTCCAATACGATCATGGACTTAAGCTCCTTAATACATTTGGATGCTAAGTCTAAGAGATTGGAAAGTTTAAAGATTTCTAGCTTATTTATCCTATGATGGCCGAACCTATGATGGTTGTGAACCTAGGATGTTTTGTTTTCATTTTCCACTATGATCATGAATTTAGACTTCTTGGTATCTTTTAACGCTAAATCTAAGAGCTTAGAAGGGTTGGAAATTTCTAGCCTATTTATACTAAAGAGGCCAAAACCCTAAGCATGGATTTAGTGGGAATTTTGCTCTATCTTTGTAAAGTGAACCTTGGTTATGAACTCCTAACACTTAAGGATCATCAATCCATGAGTTGTATTCTTTTTTGAAAACCTCTACCCCTATTTTATGCCATGGCCGAACCTATACCTTCTTGGTTTAGTGTTCTTGGTTAACTTTTAACTTATGGTTCTGTGTTCATAAACCTAGACTTTAGTCGCGGAGTAGACGAGGACATTCGTAGTACACTTCCTCAAGCATCAAGTACCTTTACCTTCACAAAAGGTAAGAGGGAACAACTTGAGGGATATTCAATAGCTACGTGCATGTGTGTATGTGGTTTACTCGATTTATTTGAATATTGTTATTATATTGAATCAAAGTTTGAATGATTTGTATACTTGAACTGTTGTGATAACTGTTTGAAGTTGATCCTTACTTGATTTAAAGTGTTGTGAATCATATATGTTATGAACTGTCATTAACTGCTATATTGTTGACTGAGATTATGATGATATTGATTGATGTCTGAAAAGCCTGACGTTAGTCTGTGCTTAACTAATCATATGATTAAAAGCCTAAGTAAACTTCAAAGAGAAATTTGAAAGTAATAGTGTTCATTTTTAAATGTTCTTTAGTAAAGTATGTGTTTTGGAAAGTAAGTGATCTTACCTGTATTTAATCCGGAAGGATAAAACTTTGGAACTTGTGTTAAATAATTTCAAGTTAAAGGAAATTATTTTCTTACGAACTAAGTTTTTGTACAAGAGAAAATCATTTAGAAAATATGTGTTTTTAAGGAAGGAAAAGTCTTTGGAAAATATTTGACCTTAAATAGAGATGATTTTAAGAAAAGGATTTCAAGAGAAAATGGATTTCTTATAATAGTTTACAAATGATTTTCCAATGAAAAGATTTCCTGTAAAGAAATACTTTCAAAAATATTTTGGTAACTTGGATGGGTTACCGAGGTTTTATGTTGATATTTTATTTTCACTGAACGAAAATTAAGAACAGGTGAAATTGAATCTAGTTCGCAAGACGTCGCTTCTAGTATTCTATAATGTGCACGTTGATATTTGATCCGTGTTAAGTATTGTGGGTCGAGAGTCTTAATCATGATGTTGTGGGCTAAGAGTCCTAATCTCGTTATTATGGACCAAGTGTCCTAATTACGTTGTTGTGGACTGAGAGTCCTAATCATGTTGAAATAAAACATGGTTAAGATTGTAAGTCTTTTTCTATGACCACAAACCTTGACCGAGGCATCGGTCTTAGGTGTTGTGATTGAGCACTCGGACTGCGTGTCCTGTTTTGATGTTGAGTAATTTCAAGTGATGAAAATTATGAATGGTCGTTAGCTTTGAGCTTCGACAACGAATGAGATTGAACACAAGGAAAACATCTTGAACGAATGTTTTACTTCATGCATTTAGGCAGACGTGCCTCACAGGTTAGTCATTTCGGTGATGCCCAAGCAGGGGCTATTAGTCACTTCGGTGATGTCCAAGCAGGGACTTTTAGTCACTTCGGTGATGCCCAAGCAGGGGCTGTCATATAAGTCACGACGGTGATGTCCAAACAGGGACTTTAGTCACGACGGTGATGCCCAAGTGGGGGCTTTGAGTTTGATCAACTCTTAGAAAGATAAAGGGACCTCATGAGATTAAGTTTATAGAGACGGAATATTGAAGTGTCATGCATAATCTTTATAAAAGCTGATTGTACGGTTATGACACCCATTGATATGATACTTGTTGTTTTATCTATTAATATTTGGTAAATATTAATATGTTGATGTGATGCATGTATCATGCATATGGTTATTGTAATCTATTCATATATTGGTATCTCACTCTTGCATATCTTCTTGTTATTTCTCTTTGCTTTTCGGCATCGCAATATATCTATGAGTTTAGATGGATACGAACATCCCATTGGTACCGTCGGAATCGAAGACTGAGATCTTCGATGACGTGGGGAATGCGGAGGCGTGGCAGATTCACCCTGGATCTACATCGGCTACCTAGCATGGACCGATAACCACACTGGAGAAGAATGCCGAGGGCAAACCTTGTCACAGAGTTTAGACAGTTGAGACAAGGAGGATTGCTCTCCCACCACCTTGGTACTACTTACACGTGTTATAGATGAATGGATAGCTACATGAGCACCCGCCTCTAGGGGTACCGTTACCTGGAGTCGAGCCGACTTCACCGATTGAGGAGGACCCGGAGGAGGAACCCGAGGAGTACCTGGAGGATGAGCCCGTGTACCACGTCTTGGATCACGACGATGATCTTGATGAGGTGCCGGAGTACGTGCTTGATGATGATCCAGATTTTTATGATTTCGACTCTCCTGATGACGACGGAGACGTCGTGGACCCATCAACTGGGGTCTCTTCTTGTGGGAGTGTTCGTGGAGAGTCTTCCTTTTAGTCGTTACTAGTGGCCAGCTTACTGGTGTATATTTTGTGGTTTGTCTGTCTTGGTCCGACTGTATTTGCCTTCTTAGAGCCACCCTTTTGATGTGTGGTTCCGGACCCTCCCCCTGTTTTGCTTTACTTAGTTTACAGCTGTTAACATTATGTTCTGTAACTCTGTTATTAATGGCCATCCTGATCAGGTCCTAGTTTCTGTACTAAACTCTGAATCCCACTGGGATAGATTATATATATAAATATATATTTATATGATGTTTACATTTCATGTTCTGAGTGTTCATCACTTACCCTTGTTTTTGAGAATACTCACTTATTAAGAAAATATCATTTACCGGAAGCAACCAACAATTTTATTATTTTATTTTCCTCAACGGGTAATAAAGTGACGCCCCAGTTTAGGGTGTTAGACCCATGCTCGAGTAAGCACGGTCATGCTCAATAGACAGCACGCCCGTGCTGGGGGAAGTATGACGTTGCTCCCCTGAACAGAACAAACGTCGAACAAGGACAAGGGTGGCTTCATCCAAATTGTCCCCATGATGTAAAAAGCCACCAATTGAAGTAAGGACAAGATAGATAACTGAATGAAGACTTAACAAAGATAATTAACTACAAACGTTAAGATGATTAAGACGATGGCGATGTGTTACCACACGTTGTTGTACCTTGGTGTTTATTGGCTAAGGGGGACCTCGATGCTTATTGGTCGAGGTGTTGATGGTGATAAAACTTTGGTGCTTATTGGCCAAAGCGGAGGTGGTGATTGTTTGATTGCGTGCTGTTGTTGCTCATGCATTCATGCATTGGAGATGTTAGTGGGGGATGTTCAACATAGGGGAGGTCATCCGAGAGTAAGGCGATCTGGTCGTCCGCGGTGATTCATCCGAAAGTTCGGTGTATCTGGCCCCCCGTGGTGGTGTATCCGAGAGTTAGGTGTATCCAATGGGTTCACCCATGGTTTGGTGAACTGCCGGCGTTGGTGCTTATTTGCTAATATGGATATATAACTCCGAGGTTGACTTCCTGATGTAGATTGGATCTACATGCATAACGGAGTAGTGGAGTAGTCTTGCACCGCATAGCATACATTGTTAATATGATGAGAATGATATGAATATGTTATGTATGTTATCATGTTATAACATGCTTGATTGTGATGTATGCTCATCTTGCTAACTGCTTCCTTTGCCATTGTGTTTTATACATGTTTCTTACTCCCCGTTTTTCTGTTGTTTGCTTTGCATGTGTCTTTTATGCAGAGGATGGTGAGCAGCCTGTTGAGGAGTGATTCTGATGAGCCCTTACTCGTAGTTTAGGATTTCCTTGTTTTAGTTGTTTATCCGAGATGTTTTCGGACCTTGGTTATACCAGCTCTGTAATGTGACATCGGGGTTGAGTTTTGTTTATTGTTATGTTTTCTTTTAAAACTTGTTTTATTTCCGCATTGAGATGTTTCGTTACAATGTGGTATCTTCTACCTTGGTTTTCATTTTATTATAAATAATATGCATGTTTTTATTTTATCTCTTTTATGTTATGCCTTTATAAATACATGCGGGGTAGAGGGTGTCACACTGATAATTTTAATTAAGGATGTTTATGTTATTTTACAAATATGTTTTTTCTCCAACTTTGGGAAGAAAAGTGAGGGAAAGGAAGAAAAAGATTGAAAGGACGCATACATTGCTAACCTATTTATTACATCCAATTTTACTGAAGAATATTTGTGTCATTTCAAAATATGTTTTTTTTGCTTTCATCTCACTTTCTACCCTATTAAGCAAGTTGAAAGAATAGTCCAAGTTTTTCTTCCTTTCATTTTCTCTCCTTCCAAAAAACTAAACAATCATCTTATTTTATACTCATTTTCTCCCTTTCTCCTTTCTTTCCTCTCATTTTCTTTTCTCTCACTTTCTTCCCCTTCAATGTAAAGCAATCACTAGTGCAGGAAAAGATTTTTACGTCAGTTAAAATTCTTTTTTAACGTCTGGAAAATGGCCGACGTTATCCGAGCAAACGTAAAAAGTGTAACTTTTAACGTCGGTTGACAAACTTTTAACGTCAGTTATTTAAATAACTAACGTAAAAAGTGTAAGGTTAAAGTCATTATTTAATTTAACTGATGTTAAATACACTGCTTATAACGCCAGTTGTATAAGACAACTGACGTTATAAATAATTTTCTTTTTTAAAAAATTACTTTTAACGCCAGTTGTCTTAAATAAGTGACGTTAATTTGGTTTTATTTATTTATTTTTAAATTTCTGTTACAATTTATTCATTCCCCCCAGCATAGCGCCGCATTCAGTAAACACAATCCAGAATATACAGAATAGGCACATTACAGAAATTGCACATATGCAAATTTAGTAAAAAAGGGCCTCATTAAAACCTTATGATGCAAAGCCCTCCTTAAGGATAAAAACATCATTAAGGAAAAAGAGTACCCTTAAATTTATTAAAAAAAGAAAATAAATACAAAGAACCAATGGGGGGACAAAAAACCAAAACCCATTGATAGAAAAAAATAACTAAAAGTTTCTAAGTATTTTAAATGTAAATACACACATCAACTATATATAAGTTTCTAATTATTAACACTACACATCTTGTTTCAAAAAAAACCCTACACATCTTCTAAGTACTCATGAGGTATTTTTGCTATTCCTTTTTCTTTAGCATACTTAAAGAAAAATTCTGCAAAGCGCATCCTCAAGTCTCTAAAGTCTCCTTTTTTAAGAGGAGATTGGTCTCTAAAAGCCTGCACACGTTCAAATAATTAACAATAACATTAACACAAGGAAAAGGAAAACTAAAATATATAATTAAATAAGTTGTTTAAGTATTACCTTCTTCCATCCCTCTGTAATAGGTCCGGAGACTATGTTCAGCATATGATGCATCACATAATAGCCACACGACCAACCGTCTGGCTGCTTACGAGACTACGAAAGAAATGAAATTCAATGTCAGTTAAATAAACATATATATTTGGAATTAGTAATTAGTAATTATAATATTAATTACTATTTAATAAACTACCAACCTTGAGGTTAATCCAATCAAGGCTTCCTTTAGACTTGGTAGTCCTACTCCTCCCGTTGGCACAACTAACATGGATAAATAAAAATAAGACATTTACCCTAAAAGAACAAAACTCACACTATGTTCAAGTTTAAATTACCTATATCATTATCCCTTCGTGATGTTCATCACGAGTGGCATGTACATCGTCCACCTGTGTTTTCTCATTGGTAATAGGCATGTTTGTTGAAAAAGAAGGAGTCTCAAGAATATCAAGAGTCGAATCTTGATTTTCATCACTACCGTTATGCATGATTTTTCCATGTGGAGAACCATGGACAACCTTTTGTTAGAAGGATCAGTGATGTAAAACACTTATTTTACTTAGGAAGCCATGATGAAATGCTCAGTTGTATGACCTAACTTGCAAAGGTCTATCAATGTAAACCCCCATTCGTCGGTTTGTACACCACCTTTACTATTGACCCACTTACATTTAAAAACCGGCACCGTGAGCTTAGTGTAATCGAGCACCCAAATCTCTTCAATGACTCCAAAGTAAGGTATCAGTGCAATAACGGGATTTGTGTCTTTTGAACTAGAGAAGTGCATTGATTCGGCCACGATCATAACCCCACTATTTTGCATAGTACTCTTGTTATCTTGTTCCTTTGTATAAAAGGAAAAGTTATTGATGTTGTATCCGCTCCAACAAATGACATTAAAGCTAGGCCCACCATTTTAATTCGTCAGAAGCAGTACTATCATCCTTCAGCATTTCTTCCTTGAACCATTGTAAGAAAGTTTTGTTATGCTTGTTCAACAACCACCTTTCGTTCATTCGAGGGTTTTCTTGCTTGACTTTTCTTTTATATTCAAAAAAGTAAGGTTGAACAGAATCGATGTTATTCAATATATACAAATGTGCTTGAAGCACTTCCTCCCGACCTTTGCTATTAATCATTACACCATATGTACCCTTGCCTTGACATCTCTCATCATGACGAGGCTTAGGAACCCCTACAGGATCAGTGTTATGAAGGTAGTCTGAACAAAACTCAATAGATTCTTCTACAACGTACCATTGAACAATAGATGCTTCGAGACGGTGTGGATTCTTCACATAGCCTTTCAAGATCTTCATGTATCGCTCAACTAGGTACATCCATCTTAAAAAAACAGGGCCACATAATCTTATCTCCCTCACTAGATGAACAATTAAGTGAACAATGATGTCGAAAAACGAAGGAGGAAAATACATCTCCAATTGGCACAAGATTGTAGCAGCCTCAGCTTCCAACTCATCCAACCTATGGGGGTCAACGACTTTGCTACATATAGAATTGAAGAATGAGCACAACCTAGTAATGGCATGTGTAACATCCCTGACTGCTCTATGGATTGATGACTGTCCCCACAAACCAACACGAGTCTTTTCAGCTTGCTTTGTCCTCACTCACACGCTTCCCGGGAAAATTTCCCAGGAGGTCACCCATCCCAGAATTGCTCCAAGTCAAGCACGCTTAACTGTGGAGTTCTTAAGTGATGGGCTACCGAAAAGAAGATGCATCTTGTTAGTATAGGTAGTACCAATCAATTCATATAAGCCTTCCTCAACTGTATAGTCCCATACCTACACAGTCTTAGGAGGATCCCTCTCAATCGAGTGTGTAATCGGTTCATTCATGTGTCCCTCCGCCTAGAAGCTTGCCAGGAGACGCTCCTTGTCCGTGCCTTCTTGCACCGGCGACCACTCCCCGCCCTTATCAGCAATACCACGAATGGAGATTAAAATGCCTGAGAAACACTTGGTTAACTATTTGCTTTAATGGAATACACCGATTTTACTTCATTTTATATTTTCTTTTATTAAAAAAAATCCATTAAGAAGGAAGAGGATTACAAAAAGGAGTATAAAATATCCTCCACCAAAAAATTACAGAGATAAATACAGGAACAATCAACAAGCTCCAAAAAAACAATGCACATTGGAGTCCGATCTCTATGCATAATTGCATATCCTCCTAAGAAAACGAAAAAAAAAACTTAGAACTCGTTTGGTGGTCTGATAAGAGAGACATGATAGAATAATCTATCATATCCTGTCTGAAACTATTGTTTGGTGAGCCAACATGATAAGATAAAGCAATCTTGTTCATCTAGTTAAAATTCTATCCCGAGGAGAGGGCTGGGTTAGAACCCAACAAGATATGATAGAGTGATTTAAAGTATAATAAAATATAAAAATATTTTATAAATAAAATAATTAAAATATAATAAAATATAACATGGTTACCAAAAAATATATAATAAAATGTAAGATATTTAAAATAATAAAAATATTAAAAAATTAATTTTAAAAATTAATTAATTTTTTGGTACATGAAGGGCCTTAGAGCCCAAGAAGAACAAAAGCATTAAGAACCTAACAATCGGGGTATATAAACCCCGAAACATCATTTAAAAGTAGTCCTAACTCTGGAGGGGGAATATTAAGTCTCAGGAAGTCATACTCTTTCTCAAGACTATTATTTGCCAACCAATCTACACATGAGTTCCCTTTCCTAGCTAAAAGTATGAGAAATCTTTAGACTCCAGTTTTGTTTCCATAAATGTTTAACCTTCCGCAGTAGAGAATAGTGGAACTTATCTGATTCAATGTTGCCGAGAATTTGGACTCTCCCCTTGGAGTGACTCTCAACACTTATCCTTCTGCAACCTATTTTAAAAATTAATTTTATTTTGTCACAAGGCTAATTTTATTATTTTATATTATTTTAAAAAACTGAAAATAGAAAAAATTATTCTAATAATTTAACTATATGTAAAGTAAAAATGAATATTTAAAATTATAAAAAATTAATTTAAGTTAAACAATATTTTAAAAATTTAAAATATTATATATAATTTATCATAAATATGATTTTGTCCTTTTATATAATTTTAAAAATAAAATTATAAAAAAACTAAAATCTAATAAAATATGATTACATTTAGAAAAAAAATGAAATTTTTTAAAATTCATACTAAATTATAATGCTATCCAATTGGTTATCTGGTGAACACCAAACGTCAGATAGGATAACAGCTTATCCTGCTCATATCCTATCTTGCTCATATCCTGCCCTCTTAGCCTATTTGTCCCAATCATATCCTGACCACCAACGAGCCCTTATGAGCTAATATACTGTGTCATGTAACATGACATGCCAATTTTTATATTTTATATAACACCTGGGATTTATGTATTTCATTGTTTGACTAAACTAAAATAATGCTTGCATTGTGAAATGACGTAATTATTTCTCGTTTGTCAATGTACTGTTTACCCATGTTATAAAATACATCATATTTTGCATTCACCTGCAAATACCTTGCTCAAAATCATGCTTCAGAACTCAAAATGATCAATAACTTCCTATTTAAGGTATCGACTACTTAAATTTTATAGTTGTCACTTGACAAGTCTCAGCTGTCCAATAACAGTACCAGTTAGGTTATAATGCAAATTGGAATTTAAAAATGATATATGACCTTTTACTTTCCTTTATTTTCTTTATTTTCTCTTTTTATGGTCCAATATGCTCATTCTATTAGTTAATTGATATGAAGTAAATGTGGCTTGTTAAAGAGATTTAGGTTTTACTAACATGGTGTGACACGGTTGGTAGATAATCGGGTCCCTTAAGCATGTGGTCAGGGGTTCGATTCCTGGCTCATACGTATGGAAGAACATCAGTATGGAGAGGTTAACGCCTTAGATGGATCTCAATACTTCGAGAGATTAGTCTCTGGTTCCCGGCCGGAGGATACTCGGATTCACCAAAAAAAAGAGATTTAGGTTTTATTATAAATCAGGTGTCTTTAATTATACTTTACGATGGCAAATAAAATTATGCTTTGTTTGCATTTATTTGTGATTGCAAATTATTTAATTTGAGGGTTCTTGTGTTCAATTAATAACTTCTATTTTTCTTGGTTGGCAATGGTGATCCGCATCTTTATTTGCTTAAAGATGTCCAATTTTTTTTATTTAATCCAAGTTGGAATCTATTAATCTATTAAATTAGGAGAATAAATACAGAGTAGGGTTGCTTTCATGTTAATGTCTCTTTGCTTAGATCCACATGGAAAAGTTACTAGCGAAAGTAATCTGGCTATCCACTGGCATTGTAATTTTTCCTGGAGGCACCATGACATGAAATAATACATTGGCCTATTTCAGCTTTCTTAGTTGTCTATTACGTAATCCCTTCTTTACTATGCTCTTTTATATTTCCTCACTATGAGAATACTGTTTTTTTTTTTACTTTCTTTACTAGAATTAGAGCTAATAATATTCTTAATTTGTTTAGGACATGGAATCCATTGTGGAGACCATGATGCAGCAACTTCTGTATTCTTCATGAACCAATGAAAGAAATAGGAGAAAGATATCCTAAGTGGTTGGAAGAGCATAAAACCAGCTTAAGCAAAGAAGAATATGAACGGTATTCGCACCAGTATGAACTGATACACAATCTTAATGAAGTTTATGAAAATGATCCTGGAAACCTCAGCAAGATTGTTGAGCTCATGCATAAAATGCAAGAATGTGGACAACCACGGAGCCCTGTTTGGATTAGCTTCTCGAGAAGCACTTATAAGAGAAGGTCTTCTCATAGGAGCTCTAATGTGAGAAGTTACTTCCTGATAAGTTATTTTGTGTTTGGATGATATTTGCATAAGTGCTTATTTGATATGATAATAGTGTTTGAATGAAATTGTATAAGTACTTCTACACTACGAAATTACTAAAAAGGACATATTTTAATTATTAATTTATTTAAATGTTTAAATACCTATGAATATAATAAAATTTATTTCATTTGCTATTTTTTAAAATGTTTAAGGCATGTTTTTGTCTCCTCATTCATTGATTTATATTTAGCTCCCTACCCAAATACTCAAATAAATGAATGATTTGTCATGGAATTTTAAATAATTGGTATCAGTTTCATGCAGAGCAGGTGTTTCTATGGGTGATGTTCGGTATTTTAATTCATTCTTCTGGTTGATACCCAGTACTCATAAATTGGCAATTTATGATTTGTAAAAATCACTACTCTGCTTTTTATTTTGTTAAATTGGAACTCTGATCTTAATTGCGACGAATTTCTACTTGTTAAATTGGTATTAAGTCATCCTATAGAAGCCACGGTTTTATGTAGAATTTACTTGACCCTAGTCTCTAACATCCTAGTGGAGGATTGAATCTTTGACATTGAAAGATTTGATTATCTACTGGGACACCCTTTCCCCCTCTCATATTTGTGTGCTTTGCACCTCCAATGTATTTTAAAAATAGAAAGGAATTTAGTTGGTGGCAAGCATGGTTGTTAAACTCTAGAGTTAACTCTTAAACTCTTGTGAGTTTAAGGTCCTAGGTTACAAAAACAAGTTCATTCACATGTAAACATTATTTTTATCAAACTCGTACGAGTATTAGTAAACTCTGATAATGTTTAATTACTAAATATTTTTAAATAGTATCTTTGAAGTATGTTTACTCCTCACGTTTGTTAGGACTCCACGAGTTTAGCTAAACTCTCGAATATGACAAGCTTGGTTGCATGCATTGTCATTTTATTCTTTTTGCTTTCTGGAAACTTGATCATTCAATTTATTTATAATTGTCAAACACTCAAACTAGATTCTTAAAATTTGGGTGGCAACTGTTGGGTATCTCTCACACAGATAAAGGATCGTTAGAACACAAGAAAAATACACTACAGAAAAATAATAGAGAACACAAGAATTTAACGTGGTTCGGCACCTCTTGCCTACGTCCACGGAAACACTCCAATAAAGTTTATTCACTATCTCAAATATGTGATTACAATATTTGTAACCCACCCCACTTTTTGTATATCACTCTACAAACTCAAGTACCACACTCAAGTTACAAGAAATGATAACACTCACTCACACAAGAGACTTTCTCTACAAGTGATCACTCACACACTTGCTCTCTCTTGCTTTGGTTGGGATGATTCTACTCTTCCTCACATGACCCATTTATATAGTAAAGGGACATGGCTTCCATTCATGAATGTGACTAGTGGACATTAATTGTCTCACCTTCCCAACTAATATCTCTTTATGATATGACTCCAAGAGTCAAGTGTTTCACCTTCCCAACTAATCTCTCTTTATGATATGACTCCAAGAGTCAAGTGTTTCACCTTCCCAACTAATCTCTTAAAATCCCACTCACTTGCATTTATTTGGAAATTTAATTGCTTTTCCAACAATTCCTCCCTCAATTAAAATTTCCAAATTTCCACATCATCAAGAAATTTTACCTTCTTTCCACCTTTGCTATCACGGCCGCTTTCCCTTCTCAAAGCTTGCCCTTCCAAGTAGCAAAGGTTCTTCTTACTTTTCTGCCCTCTTAACACCAAGCGTCTTCCCTTATACACCTTGCATCCCCACTTTGAACCAATATACTTGTACCCTTGTGATGCCATCTCCCCCAAAGAAATAATATTGGCAAATGCAGAAGGTACAAACCTCACATTTTGGAAAGTTCTAATGGCACCATCATGGAGCTTCATTCTCACACTGCCAATGCCCTCAACCTTCATTTTTTCACCATTTCCTAACTTGAAATGGCCAAACTCTTCATTAGTTTTCAAGGTGTTAAACATTGCTCGATCTCTACAAATGTGCTCCGAGGCGTGAGAATCCATCACCCAATTTGATTTATCAACATCCTCGGTTGTTGCTAAAAATATATCTTCATCTTCACTATTTTTTGACCACGTTTGTCTGAGAGTTGTCATCATCCTTTCTCATCATCCTTAATTTCTTCAAATCCTCCCTCATTTGTGTGCACCTTAGTTGCAAATGACCCTTCTCCCCGCAATAATAACATTGCACGTTTGTCATATCTCGTTGAGGACGTGATTGCGATTTTGATCTTCCTCTTGACCTATCATGACTCCTTGAATGATTCCTCCCTCGTTCGATTCCTCCGCCATTGCTATTTCACTTTCATCATTGATATTCTCGTTTTTCATCATCCTCTCATTTTCCCTTAAAGTGACGGTCACCTCATCCATCTTCAAAGTTGTTCTCCCGACAAGCAACGTTTGAACCACGGGTTTGTAGGACCTTGGTAGTGATGACAATAACAAGCAGCGCCTGCTCCTCATCGAGATATTTTATCACCGGCGTTCAACAATTGGCTTACTAGCTGGTTGAACTTGTTGATGTGGTCATGGAGATTTCCTCCCATCTCCATTTTGAGTTGATATAACTCCATCTTTAAACAGAGACGATTGGTTAGCGACTTGACGCATAGATATTCGGAGCTTCTCCCACAAAGCCGTTGGTGTTGTCTCCTTTAACACATTGTGCTTTATCTCAGGAGCTAGAGCTAACCGAATCGTGCTTACTGCCTTCTTTTGAATTTTTGTCCATTCTTCTTCCTTCATGGTATCTGGCTTCTCCTTCTCTAAAGCCTGATCAAGACCATTCTGCACCAAGAGATCTTGAATGGTACACTGCCAGATCATAAAATTTATTTTCCCATCAAATAATGGGATCTCAAACCTTGATGTGTTCCCGGCCATAGCTCTGATACCACTGTTGGGTATCTCTCACACAGATAAAGGATCGTTAGAACACAAGAAAAATACACTACAGAAAAATAATAGAGAACACAAGAATTTAACGTGGTTCGGCACCTCTTGCCTACGTCCACGGAAACACTCCAATAAAGTTTATTCACTATCTCAAATATGTGATTACAATATTTGTAACCCACCCCACTTTTTGTATATCACTCTACAAACTCAAGTACCACACTCAAGTTACAAGAAATGATAACACTCACTCACACAAGAGACTTTCTCTACAAGTGATCACTCACACACTTGCTCTCTCTTGCTTTGGTTGGGATGATTCTACTCTTCCTCACATGACCCATTTATATAGTAAAGGGACATGGCTTCCATTCATGAATGTGACTAGTGGACATTAATTGTCTCACCTTCCCAACTAATATCTCTTTATGATATGACTCCAAGAGTCAAGTGTTTCACCTTCCTCTCTTTATGATATGACTCCAAGAGTCAAGTGTTTCACCTTCCCAACTAATCTCTTAAAATCCCACTCACTTGCATTTATTTGGAAATTTAATTGCTTTTCCAACAGCAACAACTGATACCAACATTTTCTCCTGCAGATCTCCAGAAATGCTTGACTCAGAGTCAAATTGTTGTATAATGTGAAGCTATTTCTTTCATCCCTCGCTTTTTGGGAGTTGCTGGTTTTTAGATTCTTACCTACATTTATTTTCACTTGTCAAAATAAAATGGTTTCATGCACTATAATCGTTCTTTTCATATTAATTATAAGGTTGTGAGGAAACCACACTTTATTTATAGCTTCTGTATATGGTTGTATATGATCTGAGGTCTTGTTTATTAACATTTTTTTGCTAGAAATGATAGTACGACTTGCTAGTTGCCAACAAAATTTACTTTCCGATTCTTTTAGAACCAATCATTCCTATTTATTCTCGAGATCCTTGAATAATTGAATTTGATGTCCATCATGAATCATGATGAGCTATTTGTTACACTGAAAAGCACCAATGGATGACCATACGAGGCTCACCGCAATAAATTATCAATGATCTAACGAATATGCAATAAAATTTTCCTTTTACCATGATAATATAAGAAATAAAACCAAAAGCATTCATCTGATTCACCAAGTATGAGTCATGATTTATATCTCTATTTTTCTACCACTTTGTATCGTAGCTACAAGATATCTAAACTATGTGACTTGTGGTGCATGTGACGTAATCTCCAATTTTCACCTTCAAACTCATATTAATGCACATCTTACTAAATTCGTATTTTACATGTGTGGGGTCGGTCCAACCATTTAGTTTGAAAAAACAAAGACATGACATTGAATGCAAATCTGCTGACGTGAAGAAAAAACGGTGTATTAGGTATGGGCATAGGTTAGTGGAATGAAAAAAAAAAATGCGTGAAGCCATAACTTTGCAGTGTTTTCACACTGCTTATGCCTGTATAAACAGCGGTACTTTCATTCATTTTAAGTAGAGGAAGCAAGAAGCTAATGAAGAAAGCTTCTGATGGTGAGAGAAAAATAGTGAGTAAGTCCTAAAGAGTGTGAGTAAATCCTCTTTCCATGCTTTGTACAATTCAGTACATGAGTTTGTAGATCTAGCTTTGTCGTTAAATCTTCTTTGGTGTTCATTCCACAACGCAATATCATTTAATTTATACTGAATTAATCTTAGAGCCCAAAAAGTGGTATTAGAGGTCCAAGTTGAGCTCTGAGATTGTGTTGTGTAAATTAAATGGAGGAGAACATGGGAAAAAAGTCAGAGTAGAGGTCCGTTCAACAAATCCAAAGATAGATTGGAAGAAAGTTCAGATGTTACCACTACGGCGAAGAATGATACATCAAAAGGAATGGTAAAGCTTGGATGAACAAAGTCAAGAAAAATCGGAGGAATCAAAATACGACTGATGATGAAAATACTAGAACCAAATGGGCAATTGGTGTTTCTTTCTTTTGGAGATGAAGAGTGCCATGTTGTAAATTCATGTGATGAATGGGTCGTTGACTCAGTGGCATCTTATCATGTCACTCCTAACAAGGAATTCTTTATTGTGTAAAAGTAGGAGACCTTGACAAAGTAAGGATGGGTAACAACAACAATGCAGACATTATGGGAGTTGGTGAGGTGTGCATATAGACTATTATCAGTTGCATGTTGACATTGAAGAACGTGTGAGATCTATGTTTGAATTTAATTTTCATGTTTGCTCTAGATCGAGCCGAATTCTATAGTAACTTTGATGATGGTAAATGAAAACTTTCCATAGCTCGATGGTTGTTGCTAGAGGGGTGATATATAACACTTTATACAAAGCTCAAGTCAAGCGGAGATGGGTTGAATGTTGTCGAGGATGATGCTTCACCAAATTTGTTGCACAAATGACTGGCTCATCTAAGGGATAAAGGATTGCATATTTTGGCAAGGAAATCCTTTATTCCTTATGCCAAAGATGCAGAGTTAAATCCCTGTGATCATTGTTTATTTGGCAAGAATCATAGAGTTTATTTCAGGAAACATGAAAGCTAAAATATTATAATAATAATAATAATAATAATAATAATAATAACCCAAACCACCCCCATTTTTACTATTTTCTTTATTGGTAAACATATATTTGTTTATATTTTTTTCGAGATCTATAAAATGATTTTGGTTAAAACAAAATCATATTTAGACTCGAATTTATGGCAAAAGCCTACGGTTAAATTTTGGGTTGAAAATTCAGATGAAGCCCAGTCTGCGTTTTCACTGACAATAAGATTTTACTAGTCAGAAAACCCTAATTTTGACCCGATAATGAAACATTAATGATTCTTATCACTTTTTAAGTGATATGAGCCATTTCAAAATTTTTGCTCTAAAATAAATATTATATTTTATTCGGGCGAAGTTTCGAATTAAATCAATTTCGTAAAACCTAAATCGGGAGAATAACGGAGTCGGAAACGGAACTGCGAAGACTAAACCGAACGCCGGACGAGGGACACACGTCACCTGAGGGAGGTGAGTCAGAGGGTGAGTCACCACCATGACTCACCACAAGTCATCATTACTTTCAAAAATATCTTTGATATTTATGGCATGAAAAGACCATTTTACCCCTAGAATTTGATGGAATACCATAATTGCCCTCACGACACACAACCTCACCATCTCACCCTCACTTGCACGGTAATATACCCCCCCCCCCCCCCCCCCAAACACTTAGAGAATTTTCTTCATTTTCCTTCATCTTCCATTCAAGAACACTAAGAACAAAACCTAAATATCCATTGTTGTCTTGCAAGTTTGGATATATTATAGTCATTTCCTTTCATCTTCAAGAGGTAATCCCTCAACTCTCATGAACATTAAAGGTTTCTCTTCATTCATTTCAATCATCCAAGATCAATACCCATTTCTTCAACTTCCATGTATTGTCTTCAAAAATTTGTAGAAAATCATAGGATCAGGATTTTTGAGTTCTAACAATTTTCTATACCTCTCTACTACTCTAGGATCATGGATCCAAGAGTATGTAAAATTTTGAAATCCCTAACCTATTTATCTATTGTTGGCTGAATCCATGCCCTAGAGAGGTTGGATGGTTTTGTTTCAATTTTCAACTTATGACAACTTTTCTTAACTCTATACTACTCTAAGATCATGGATCTAAGAGTATGTGAAGTTTCAAGATCCCTAGCCTCATTTGCTAGCCTTGGACGAATCCACACCCATGTGAGTTAGTAGGTTTATTCAAAGTTTAACTTGTTCTATGTTGTTTTGTGAATGATTTATTGAGTAGTTGTTGTTTGGAGTTGTGTGGAGGAAGCTAAGATCCAGGAGATCATTTTCGGAAAGGAAATCCATACTCTGAGGTAAGGGGAGTTTACCTGAGGAGCTTCGGTAACTGTGTGTTTTAATTGGTCTGTTGTCTGTTGTAACACCCCGTTTTTCTTAAGCGATTTTGTATATGCCTTGTTTGATAGGAAGGTTTAGAGTGGGCTAAGTGGGGTTTTTAGTGGAAAATCCCTTTTCTTAGGCTTGTGTCTTGTGACTGTCTGAGTCACAAGCATGACCGTTCTTAATAGAGAGCACGACCTTGGTCGTTGGGCTAACACGTCTTGCTGACGCTAAGTTGAGTATACCCGTGCTCAATAGTGAGCACGCCCGTGCTCAATGGCAGACCGCGCCTCGTATACGTTAAGTTGAGCACGACCGTGCTCAGGTTTGTGCCTTTAAATATAGAACAGTAACCGATGGTTTCAGTCATAAACCTTATTTTTTCAACAGCAGCCACCCTAGTGTGGCTGAACCTAGTTTTCTCCCTATTTTATCTAAACCCATTGCATTGTTGGAGCTTTGGAGACTTGTGGGAACGTATAGTTAGTCAGTGTCAATCATAGTAAGGTAATAGTTAACCCCTCTTTTAGTTTCCTTTCTTTTATTAAGAATTGGGAACTAATGGTTTGACCTTTTTGTTTGAACAAAGCTTGGAAAGCTAACTGAGCCGTTCGAGGGTTGCATTGGGTTATCGTTGAGTTCGCTATCGGATTCTTCATACCAGGTACGGGGAGAAGGATAGTGTATTCGTTAGGCAAGGGGGCAGCATAAGATGATGGGTTCTCATAACCCCGTTATGTGTTATTGTTATCTGTCATTAAGACCATGTTATGTTTGATTATGAATATGCCTAAATTGTTGTCAATGCCATGTTCTGTTTGGTTGTATAGTTAATTGCTATAATTGTTAATTGTTGAGTATGATTATGTCTGTCATGAATACCCGTTGTCTATTCTCATTATATGTCAAGTTATGTATAATTGGTTAATCTGTTTATGACATAATCATTGACTGAATTGGCATGATATGAATATTGTTGTATGATGTTGATTATGTTGATTGGCTGAATGTTGTTGAGAATTTTGAACATGTTAATAAGACACTAACTGGCTAATTTAGGACTCTTAATTAACGTAACGGTTTAGGGATTAATCCCCCTAAAGTCTCATAAGACATGAACTGTTAGTGAGAGATGAGGTTTGATGCCAATTGGATTAGTCCAAGGTCCCTATGATCTGATTTGAGAGTGTTAGGGAGTTTTAGCTCCAAGAGCGCAAGTTGAATCTGCCCAGAATAGTACGGCTGGCACAGGAGCACGGACGTGCTGAACAGGGAGCACGCCCATGCTCCTAGTTTGAATCTGGTAGATGGCCGTGCATTGAGCACGGTCGTGCAGGACAGTGTGCACGACAGTGCTCCACTTAAGTGGCACCACGACCGTGCTGGGGTGAGCACGCTCGTGCTCCCCTTACTGGTCAGAACGCTAATTAAAGGTCCTAAAGGGGTGTTTCACCCAGATGTCCCTAATAATGTAATAAGATACCAATCGAATAAAGAATATCTAGATAACTTAATTAAAGACTAATTAAGACGAATAAGAATAATAAGTTGGTTAAGCCGGTGCCCCTTGGGCTACCGCACGTTGATATGCTTTGGTGCTTTTTGGCCAAAATGGCTTCGATGCTTTTCGGTCGACGTGTTGATGAGTTGAACCTTAGTGTTTTTTGTCTAAGGGGGTCTTGACCCAGAAGGTTCAAGGTGTTGATGTTGACGTTGATGTTGGTGATAAGTCTTGGGTGCTTATTGACACACACTACAAAAAAAAACTCATTTAGCGACCGAAAATATTGACCGAATTTGGTGGTTGCTGTTTGCGACCGAAATGGCGACCGATTATAGAATCTAAATCAAACACTAATTAGAGTTTATATTGCGACCGAAATAGAGACCGAAATATAGCGTAGCAGAGGTATCGGTCTCTATTTCGGTCGCAAAATGAAGGAAAATAAAAGGCAAAAATTTATGATTTTTTAGCGACCGAAATGGCGACCGGATTAAATGCAACGGTTTAAATATATTTTATAGTTGCGACCGATATTAAATCGGTCGCTAAATGGCGCGTAAAAAATTTAAGATAGAGCGTGTTAGTGACCGAATTTTAAATCGGTCGCTGAATTTATGAATTCAAAATTCAAAGTAACCCATTTAGCGACCGATATAGCGACCGAATTATTCGGTCGCTAAAACCAAAATCCCTAAATCGCGAGCCCTTCCCCTTTCTTCCCCATTTCTCTCATTCCTTCTATTTTCTTCTCTCTCTCTTGCACACTCTGCTCCTCCCTGCCACCACGCGACGTCTGCGCTCCGGTCACCGCCAGGCCACCTCCGGTGAATGATTCCACCTTCCCCTTCTCTCTCTCTCTCTCCACTACAAAAAAAGAGTTATTTAGCGACCACCAAATTCGGTCGCTAAAATATCGATATTCGGTCGCTAAACCATTTAGCGACCGATTTTTCAAATTTAGCGACCGAATTTGGTGGTTGCTAAATACCTGGTCGCTAAATCGTTTGGTGGTCACTAAATCGGTCGCTAAACCATTTAGCAACCAATTTAGCGACCGAATTTCCATATTTAGCGACCGAATTTCTATATTTAGTGACCGATTAAGTGTGGTCGCTAAATTCGGTCGCTAAAATACATTTTTTTTGTAGTGCTCTCTCTCTCTCTCTTTCTGATGTCTCTCTGTCTCTGTCTCTGTAGCGCACCTGAGCCGCCTCCCTTGAGCCACCACTGTCCGCAGCTCCGGTGACACCACCACCACCAAGGGTAAGCTACCTTGTCTTCTCTCCTCTTCTCTCATTCTCTCTGTTTCTATAACATAATGGATATTTGGTAGCAAGGTTAAGGGAGATTCAGCTAAGGAAATTCTGGGGGGAATGGCCATGTAAACTCAGAATTAGTGCTGAGTTAATTAGAGATTAGACATTCAGCTAATTAGGAGGTTGTTTTCAAAGTAGAATGACAATAAGTTTCATAGGGACAGTGTGTCTATAAGTAGTTTGGAGCAGTCTGATGTGAAAGTATCAGGTGCATCTACCATGGAGGTTTTAGCTGCTTCATATCTTTATTTGTTATATTTCCGTAATATCATGTAGCATTGTGATAAATTTTCAACCAGGCCCATTGTGTATTATGATAGACTTGGCTTGATTTGTTCCTCTTGTATTTTCTTTTTCTTCTGACAGGGGGGCTTATTATTACTCGGTTTGTGGTTTCTAGAGCACAGTAGTGGGTAGTATGTGCAGTTTTAGGTTTAAGTTGGATTCCCGTGTTCCTTTACTATTATCATACAAAGGCATGGGATTGGTTGTCCAGACTCCATATCTACCTTTATAGGTAAAACACGTCCAAATTGAAGTAGCATTGTGGGGTGCACCAATTTAACCTGTCGACAAGGTGGCATGCATGACAAGCTTTTCTGAACAGTAGATGGATGGCATGCCTAAGTTTTAAACCTTGTTTCATGGTGTTATGATTTTAGTTTCTTCTTCTGACTGTTCCCTTGGTTTAGTTTTGTATCATCTCTTGTTTCTCAGTTGATTGAACTGTGGGTTTATTTTTCTTGTCTCCACGTTGGGTTGTCTTGATTTTCATGTTTAGCTCCTATGATTTTGGCTTGTTGTTGTTGCACTTGCTAACAATATTTTGAATTTTGTGTCATTAAAATAAAGAAAATGTAATTTTGATAACTTTATGGTCGGTTTTCTCAATCGTGTTCGATTTCTGGACTTAAATGGTTCATGGATTTGGTTGCCAAACCATGCTAACTGTGCAAGGCTTGTCTCCTCCTGGGTCTCGTTGTCTATCTTTTATTGCATCTGCTGAAGCTTGTTCGAGCAAATGAATTACTATTTCAATGATATTGTATATGTCACATGTATATATTTATGTACGCTTTGATCATTTTTAAGATATGAGGTTTCTGAATCTTTTAGACTTGATCCATCGGCATGTGCTTGGTAGCAATGACTTGGGTGTTTTTTTGAGTTATAGTTTTGGTGTTTTTTTTCATAATTTTCTTAGATGGTTTCTGATTTATGTTCTATTTAATGTATATTAGTCTTGGCTTTGTTTTGTAAGTCGTGTGGAGTTTCTCCAGTTGGTCCTAGTTTGCTGCTATATGTTGTGTGTGGCTAGCAGATATTTGGTAATTATGGCCTTGCTGTGTTCACGGGCACTACAACTTGATAGAAAAGCAAATTTTCTAATGTCTTTACCCTTTTTTTTTTTGTGCTTCTCTACCTGGGTGTTTGTTGGGTATAAGATTTGGTAATGCGCGTCACGACCGTGATGGCCATCACGGCCAGGCCGTGACGGATTCTGCCTGGAACTTTCTTCATCGGTTTGTCCTGTCATCACGGCCGGTGATGGGATTCTGGACGTATTGGAAATTCTTCACTGGTTGGTCTCCCAACTCTGCATGGATCCAAAAGTAAATTATAACTCTTTTAAGTGAAAATGTCAAAATGATATTTGGTTTATAAAAATATATATCAAATTAGTATAAGGTTAAAGTAATATTATCAAATGTTGTCATTTCAGCTCTGACACGATTATTTTTATTTATGCATTATAGGTCCTTGTCTGATCTTTGTTGTTCGTGGCTCCTCCCTTATCCCTAATTGGTATTGCTTTGTCGAATAGGTAAGTTCTCTCAATACTCTCTTTTAAGGTTTTGCTTTGTCTAATAGGTACTGATATGTGTGGTGCTTCTAATGTATTATGTGAATTATCGTGTTGTTTGGTAGTGGAGAGCTGAGCTCAATAGGATGTGATCTTGTCTGATTGTATGCTGATAATTTAATGTTTATGCATGTGTTTGTCAATATGTGTTGTTTGTTAGTGGAGAGCGGAGCTCAATAGGATGTGATCTTGTCTGATTGTATGCTGATAATTTAATGTTTATGCATGTGTTTGTCAATATGTGTTGTTTGTTAGTGGAGAGCGGAGCTCAATAGGATGTGATCCTGTCCGAAAGGCGGGATGCTGGTTGTGTGCTGATAATTTAGAAATTATGCATGTGTTTGACAATTAACTGCTACTTGTTAGTGGAGAGCGGAGCTCAATAGGATGTTTGCTACAATATTTAATCTAAGTTTGTATTGATTTACGCTGCAATTTATATAAGCTCAACAATGTTGCAATATTTATAGGTTAATGGTTTTATTTTCTGTTAGAGGTAATAATTAATTTATGAAAGCCTTAGTTTCCTATTTGAGATTCAATATTAATGAGCATGCGTAACTTATCAAGGTATGCATGCTCATTGTATTGAATCTTGAATTGTCCAAGTGGGACAGTTTGGGAAAAACTTTTTCACATTCGTATAATAGTCATTTCAATGTTCAAATGCCTTATATACTTGTTGAAATCTCGGTATGATGCATTTCCTTTTGTTCTCCTGGTGCATACTTGATCGCGATGATTCTGACCGTGCTCGAGTCGTGTAACTTGGAGACCGATGGGAAATGCTGCCAAAATTTTGTCAAGTACAAGGTATTTGAATATGGGAATAACTATTAGTAGCCGAGTGTGGCAAAGGTTTCTTCTCGAATGGGATAGGTTCATACCTTGTCATAAGAACGAGATTGATGGAGTTATTGGAATGCACCGTAATATATAAGTGTTATTGTAGGATTGGTCAGGTTATTTAATTGCCAAAGAATGGATATTCCTGAGAATCGGAAATGGATGTATCGAAGGTTGGATCGGAATAAACGTCTTAGGGAATAGTATAGAGTTGGAGTGGGTGAGTTTATAGAGTTTGTTGTTAGCCGGAGAGATTTATACGATCGGACGATGATCAATTGAGGTGTCCTTGCAAAAGATGCAAGTGTCAATCTTTCAAAAGCGTGGATGGAGTTGTAGCCGATCTTTTTGAGAAGGGCTTCATGCCTGATTACTATTGGTGGAGTAACCATGGTGAGACGTTGCCTGACTTAAACCCGATTGTGGTTGAAGGTTCATACTATGGAAGTGGTGACCGGAGGGAATAATTGAATCCATACGAGCAGATGATAATGGATCATGCTGGACCATCGGTTGGTGTTGTACTAGAAGAAGATGGGGGAGAAGATGGTGGAACGGGTTCCCAATACATAGAGGAGAATCCAAATCCCGAAGCTCAAATATTCTATGATATGCTGAGTGCTGCACGATCTCCATTATGGGAAGGATGTTGGGAGTACACGGAGTTGTCGATGTGCATGGAATGGTTGAGTATCGAATCTGACTACAATATGCAAGAAGGCTGTTTTAATCGCCTCACCAGGTCAGTGTCCAAGGCGTTGCCAGAAGACAATCGGATGCCTACTAGTTTTTATCATGCTACGAAGTCTGTGGAAAATTTGGGTCTGGGGTGTTTGAAAATTGATTGTTGCCCGAATGGATGTATGTTGTACTATAAGGATGATTCAGCAGAAAGCATAACATGTTGTCGATTTTGTGGTGCGGATTGGTATAAGACAACCACTAGGATGAGCATTGAGAAGAAGAGGTCGCTAAAAAAGATGTGGTACTTTCCGCTCGTGCCAAGACTTACAAGATTGTACTCTTCTATGGCCACTGCAGCTCACATGAGGTGGCATAGTGAGCATGAGAGGGAGCAAGATATCTTGTGTCATCCATCTGATGGAGAAGCTTGGAAGCATTTTGATAGGGTTCATATGGCATTTTCGCAGGACCCTCGCAATGTCTGATTGGGGTTATCTACTGATGGATTTAATCCTTTTGGGCAGTCTGGAAAAGCATACTCTTGTTGGCCGGTTATCCTGACTCCGTACAATCTTCCCCCGTGGATGTGCATGAAGCGGGAGTTTATGTTCCTAACAGTCATAATTCCGGGTCCGTCTAATCCAAAAGGTAAGATTGATGTGTACTTGCAGCCGCTGATAGATGAGTTGACAATGCTGTGGAATGATGGTGTGTTCACATATGACATATCTTTGAGGCAGAATTTCATCATGAAAGCAGCTTTAATGTGGACAATCAACGACTTTCCTGCTTATGGGATGATGTCGGGTTGGATGACCGCGGGGAAGCTTGGATGCCCAATATGTATGGAGCGATCGAAGGCATTCACGCTTAAAAACAGTCGAAAGATCTCATATTTTGATTGTCATCGTCAATTCCTTCCAGAAGATCATCCTTATAGGCGGAACAAGAATGCATTCTAGAAGCGTTGTGCAGAGACAACACCGCCTCCACCACGTTTGACTGGTCCTAATGTATGGCACAGAGTACAGTACTTACCGCTCGTCCATGAAACCCAAGGAGAACATATTCCTGATTATGGCGTCAACCATAATTGGACAAAACAAAGTATATTTTGGAGATTGCCGTGTTGGAGGACGCAGCTACTCCGTTACAACATTGATGTCATGCATACTGAGAGGAATGTGTTTTTGAATGTGTTTGACACTGTGATGGACATCAAGTGGAGGACAAAGGATACAAATAAAGCCCGATTGGACCTGGCTGACATTTTTAATCTGAAGGAGCTTGAGTTGCAGGACGGTGGTCGTGGCAGACTTATCAAACCGAAGGCAAGTTATACACTAAGCAAAGCACAGAAAGTGGCCGTCTGTAAGTGGGTTAAAGAACTAAAGTTACCAGATGGGTATGCTTCCAATCTGGGTAGATGTGTTGACATTAAGGAAGCAAAGTTACATGGAATGAAGAGTCATGATTGCCACGTGTTCATGCAACGGTTGCTTCTAATTGCGTTTGACGATCATCAAGCAAATTTGGAACCCACTTGTTGAGCTTAGCCACTTTTTCAGGGGAGCTTACATCGACAACACTAAATGTGAATCAATTAAAGGATACGGAAGTCAAGATACCCGTTTTGTTATGTAAGCTGGAGCAAATCTTCCCACCGAGTTTCTTTGATTCCATGGAACACCTGCCAGTTCATCTACCGTACGAAGCAAGAGTTGGTGGCCCAGTCCAATACCGTTGGATGTATCCATTTGAGAGGTAAACAACACCAACTATTTTACTTAATACATATGAAATTCATGAACACGAGAGCGTAGTTTAGCTTTCCCTAAAACTAGTAATTATTTGTATGTATCCCTCTGTAATAGGTTCCTGCACTCCCTTAAACACAAAGTCAAGAACAAGGCACGAGTGGAGGGTTCCATTTGTGAAGTATACTTAGTAGAGGAGACTTCCACTTTTGCCTCTTATTTCTATCCGGACGAAGTTAACACGAGAAGGACAAGGATGCCTAGAAACGTTGATTCGGGCGAAGGAAGTTCAACTAGTCCTCCTATATCAATATTCAACTATCCGGGCAGATTTAGTGGCAAATCAAAAGGATATTTCTTGGAGCAAATGTGACATTAATGTTGCTCATCTGTATATCCTTCAAAATTGTGAAGAGGTCGCGCCATATTTAGAGTAAGTTTCTACAATGTCTTTTATAAGTTCAATTGACATTTATGATTATTAATCGTCCTGCTGTTAATCTCCCATATGTAGGATGTACGACAATTTTCTAAGGGATCTCCAACCTGACATTTCAAACGATCAGGTTGATCGAGAAATTACTTCTCACTTTGCTACGTGGTTCAGTAAATATGTAGGTTAAGCACCTTCATTTGTTGAAATACATTTTATCTCCTTAAATATATAGCATGTATAAGAATAATATAATATTTTATTTTTTAGGTACTAGATCCAGAAAACAATGTTCAAAATCCATTGTTGACAAATTTGGCATGGGGCCTAACAGATGGGTTACATCATGGAATACTTATTTTGTAAATGGATATAAATTTAACACAAAAAATGGAATGAAGGAATTCAGACGTGTAACTATGGTGTTTGTGTGCGAGCCACTGATGACAATGTAGAGGATGATTTCTATGGGGTTCTAATTGACATCCTTGAAGTCGATTATACCGGTTTCCCCGTGATGAAGTTAGTTATCTTCAAGTGTGATTGGTTTGATCCTACTCTTGACGTAGGGACAAAAATAGATAAAAATTATGATATTGTTCAAGTTAGGCTGTCTCGAAGGTATAATAAGGCGCATTTACCCATTCATTTTTTCACAACAGGCTGAGCAGGTTTATTACTCGCCATATCCCGAAGGATATCATGGCTGGTTGGGTGTTATTAAGATAAAGGCTCGCAGTATAATTACTGATAATGTAATCAACCAGCTTGAAAAAGATGATCCGTACCAAGATGATGAGTTTTCAAGACCCCGCGTACCGTTGCAAATTACCCCGGACATTATTGTTAATTCTCTGGCGGACATTTCCGGAAATGGGGAAGAAGTTGAAAGAGAGTTAATGGATCAATCCGAGTTGGACGCATCTAGTGAAGGTACATTCCGATCAAGTGATACTGATGAGAGTGAGGGTGAATTTAGTGACAGAGATTCTACTTAGGTAATTTATTTATGTCATAATTCATTGTGTCAATGTCATTCTACTTGTTAGGTAATTTATTTTTGTATTATTTACACTGTTGTATAATCATCTTTTCATTTTTTCACAGATGGCAGATTCCTCTAGAGGTAGAGGTCGTCGTGGAGGTCGTGTTGCAAGAGTTCCTTCCCCGGCCAACCCACATCCTTCAGATCGAGACCACCCTACCAGCACCTCTGTGGATGGGACACCTCAGGGTGATGGAGTTGCACCCCCCACCCAGCCTCATGTGGTCGGGACACAGGCTGCACCCTTATCATCCACACCGACAACGACAGGACCATCATCATCATCGAGACAGGAGAGTCGTGGTCCATCCGACAGGAGGATTCTTCTTATCCCCAGGGGGGATAACGAGTATGCTAATTTAATTTTTTAATATATATAAAGTATCGTTAATTTCTATTTACTTGTTTTTTTAAATTTATTTAGAACATTTATTAATGCTCTAATTTTGCTGTAGCTTTCTGCCCGCGAAGGGCCCTTCTGATTCGATATCGAAGATCCTGCGACGCAAGTTTGATGGTCCATGGCCTACATGGAAGGCCATCCCACTGGGCCATAGGGATCAGTTGTTTCTAGAGTTTAAGGTAACAATTTATTAAGTTATTTAAATTAAATTTACATTATATATATGTACACACGAATTACCTAACAACTGTAAGTTGCAGAAAGAGTATAGGTGGGACTTAGCTTTAGAGGCTCTCGTCAGGGACATATTTGAGCATAAAGGCTCACTGGTCATGAAGAATCTGACGAACAAGCTGAGGAAGGGTCAGAATAAGGGGAGGTGGGTGGATCCCGAGATCGGGAGGCAGCTGGACCAAGATCTGGGCTACCGAGAAGTTCCAGGAGATCCAGGCCACGGCTCGGCGTAATCGAGCTTCGATAGTGGCGCATGTGCTTGGACCTGGGGTCTAAATCAGCCGCCGCCCACTACGACGAGCTGGTAATACATTAAACTTTTGACTTAATATACTATTTAATTAATTATTTTTCATTTTTAATTATTCTTATGAATTTAATATTATATTTTATGTGCATAAAGCACAGAAATAGCGGGCCCCACTCGCTATTGAGTTGGTGGAGAGGACGAAGAAGTTGAAGTCGAGGACATGGGTCAACGACAAGGCCCGTAACTATCTTGTGTAAGCAAAAAAATAATTTAGTGTTTACTTGTAATTTATTATAAATGATTTGTTAATATTAGATATAATTTTAACTAAATCTCTTCAACTATACTTTGTAGGTGGGCTTCAACGAGAAGAAGGACGATGCCATATCACGTACCTCACAGTCACAAGATGAGGCTTTGACTGGTGATGGGCCTCCGCTTCTCCTGTCTCCATCGACGATAATGCCATTTATTTGGAGGTCGTCGGGGCGGGGAACAAGAAGGGGCACGTGTATGGCCTCGGACACCGGGAGGCGAGTTTATCGCTTCATCGTCCGGCATGCTTGCTCCTTCCTGCGCCGATACCGTCCCTCAGGAGCAGTTCCACCAAATGCAGGACACCATCACGCAGCTGAACGCGGAGCTTCGGGAGAAGAGTGAGAGAGAGCAGCAGATGACGAACCAGATTGCACAGTTGACTCAGGCACACCAAGAAATGATGCAGCGTAGCATCGAGCGAGGCCAGACATCATGGCTGGTGTTGGAGCAGATGAGGATCCAGACTCCAGGTGCTCAGGATGATGCTCTGACGGTTGTGCCGCCTGCTGCCGCTCCTCCAGTTCCGCCTCCAGCTACTGATGCTGCTTCTGCAGAGGACGATCAGCTAGCAGACGTCGGTGGTACGGACGCTGAGGACGATTGGATTCCTCCATCTCCCCCTCATCATGACTGATTTTTTTCCCCATATTTTTGACTTTAGACGATTCTTGTACGATGACCGCGCTGTCGCCACGCGCCAAAAAGAACGAGCGTTTACAAAATAATGCAGTATAGAGCGACAACCCGGATCGTCTCTCAAGGACTCTTTAGGTGTTGTTATTATTAACAGAAAAAGTTAGAAAAAAAGTTAGAATTGGGGGTTTTGAGATTGGAAACTAAATTAAAGAAGCAAAATAGAAAACAAAGCAAGAAAATAGAGCAGTTACCAAATAAGCTAAAGCGATTAACCTACTGTTCTCGGTTTCCCAACTATCATCGGTTCATGCAACCCTAAGCAAATTCTTATCCCCTCCCGGTTGTAGCAACAATTTACAAGCGAAACCACTACTACAGATATATGTCCCTATTCCCGAATTAAGCAAACGGGGTTAAGCCCTTCGTGAACTAAGCGAACACGAAACGAACACACGCGAATTAAGCAAACGCGATTAATTATAGGAACATGATATCACCGAGATAAACCAACACAACACAATATACTCCTGAATTAAGCAAACAGAAATATAAAGCATTGCATTGAAAAGAGAAAAGCAATTGAAATAGGAAATACAAGAAACCTCAAGTCATAACAGAAACCAATCACAGTAGATTAATCTAGGAGACTAGTTCTCCATTACAAAAGAAAACAATAAACTAAGAGGAAAATAAAAGACTACAAACTCAGAAACTAGCCAAAATCGAGCTACTCGACTAGGTCCCTTCAGTTCTGCCTAAGACTACTTATATACATGTTTCTGGAATCCAAGTCCTCGCGAGGCGAAGCACTGCTCGCGAGGCGAATTATGCGAAAGGTCTGCAACTCTTGGTCTTCTCGCGAGGCGAGCATTGCTTCGCGAGGCGAACGCTTCAAATTCCCAAACTGTAACGCCCGTGGCCTTCAACACGGGCAAGTCGTGATCGTCTCTGACTTTTCATGGTTGGATGACTCGCGAGGCGAGCCATTTATTCGCGGGGCGAATCAGAGACTTTGCATTTTCTTGGAACAGTCAGCTTCGGGGTCGCGAGCCGAGCGGCCTTCTCGCGGGGCGAGAAACTCCAGAATTATTCATTTTTATTTACCTGAAAATAGAAAGTAAAAGTAAATACTTTATTCACTCTAAATCAACTAAATTAACTTAAAAACAATTTACAGACTCAAAATATTACTTAAGGACAATCAAGTCTAATTTGGGTAAAAAATGATATAAAATTAGCACAAAGCCAAGGTCTTGACTAGTTATAGAACCAGTCAAACAGACGCTCATCAAAATACCCCAAACTTAAACTTTGCTTGTCCCCAAGCAAACTACACTCAAAAACTTAAAAAAACTCAAGACCTGGCAAAACATGGCAAGCTTAAGGACTCAATTAACTTTCACACAGATTTCAAGCAATTTATCAAAATAATTTTCTTCAATGTTCCCCCCTTTCAAACAAAGCAATCCCCACATTCATTTATTCCAAACAATTGAGAAATTAATCATTCAGACAATCAGAAATCTAAGCAGGGGGTCAAAGTTACACACAAAAAGGGAGATCACCAAATCCAAACAACTGCTTTCCTCACAAGGGAAATTTGTGTTCACTCATCGCTCAGTTTGTGCAGGCTAGCAACATTGCACTCAATTTCACTTTTAAGAGCACTTCCCATAAATTTGATTTTCATCTCCTAATGGTTCCCACAGAAAACATGCAAGCAACATCAAAAGGTCTTTTATGGGTTGTAATGGGGCCTGGCTAAGGGAAGGATATACAAAGGAACTAGGCTGAAGACCCAAGGAACTAAGAGAGCATGAAATATTTTTACACTTTGAATTTAAATCAAGTTCCTTTTTCATTTTTCTTTATGCTTCGGGTGGCTACAGCCTTTTTATTTCTTTTGGCATTTTTGCACTTTTACTTTTTTTCTCGTTTTTCTTTTCTTTTCTTTTCTCTTTTTTTTTATTATTTTTTTTCACAATTTTTTTGGATAAATTTTTTTCTCAATCCCAATCAACATGTTACACCTTGCAGCCACCCCAAACTTAGTTTCTTGCACCCATTCTAAGATTACATGCTCTCCTAATCCTAAGATCGAGTTAAAATGGTTTTCCAGTTTTTGGGCTTATAACATTAGGTTATCAAGAATTAACAGGCTAATAGGCTCAATGGGGCTAACTAGGGAACATGCATTAGGAATGATTATTTTAGGCTAAGTAGCTATTTACAAGGAAAATGCCTAAATCATCTCAAGCAAACACATAATCATGCAAACCAAAAAGAGATTCAATCAAATTCGGAAAGTGCAACTTAAAAAGTGATTTTCACACGCTTTAAAACATGTTGGAGGCTCAAAACCTCACCTGGACATTTTTTTTTGCAAATTATTTGACAGAGATTCTATCCCTAGTGTGTGCTTCCTATCACCCCAAACTTATCATAAATCATGCCATCATAACAAAACCTCAAAGTTCAGTTTTCAATCACATGGGGATCATATTTTCAAAAAATTCATATCCTAGGGGGAAAACAGTCAACACTATCATGCAATCAATCTATGCAAAATCAATAAAATCCATCAAACTTGCCCATACCAGACTCAACACAACTCCTGAGCTTCTCAAATTATTCAGGAGCTTTATTGGAAACAAAACAGAAATAAAGCAAAGAAAAAAAAAGAAAATTAAAAGAGCAAGGTAAAGAAAAACTCATTGAGGGGCGGTTCCACCGGGATCCCATTGCTTGTAACATAAGTCCCACATGGTAGCCAAAGGGTGGTAGTTCATTCCAAGCTTCCCTAACTTGCAGCCTTTATACGGAAGTGGGTGCTTGACAATCATAGTAACCTCGCCCAGTGCGGCGGACTTTTCACTTCCTCTGGGGTCACAGATGACCTCTTTCTCAATAAAATCCTCCCAATAAAAGTGGGGCTCAACCTCTTGGACTGGCCATGGTGCAAATTCCAGAGGCTTGAACTCCATCACCGGTTGTTCCACAGTGGGAGGTAGCTGCTCAATGGATAGTGTATTTGGAACTTCGGCTGAACAATCGGTATCACTCTCACTATCATCCTGCAAAATAGAGTCAAGAAACTGGCCACAAACATCACACGGGTTAGTGTCAGTACAGTTAGTACATGTAGTAAAAGAAACTGAGTTAGTAAAGGTCTGATTGTCTGGACTTTCTGCACACGGTTCATCCACCCCATCACTCTCAACACATGCATCTGATTCCACAGGTTCTTCATTATCCTCAAGCACGGTGGAGCAGATGTCCTCTTGATCCTCCTGATCCTCATTTTCTTTGTTTCCTTTCAAGTATAAACCTGCATAACAGTGTATACACAAAGCAGCAGTACCATCATAATAACAATCATTAGAATCAGGGGATTCAACACATAATTCATCATCAACAGCAATATCATCATCAGAATTATCATCAAAAGTATTTTCAGGAATAACCATCTGTGAATCCTTATGTTCCTCAAGGGGCTGTGGAGTTAGCATTGCAGCAGAGTTGGCGGTAACTTGATCAATTAGAGCCCACAACTTTTGAGATTCAGCTTGGTCCCTCTGTTGGGCTTCAAGATTACTTGCCTCCATTGCCTCCATCCTCTGTTGAAATTCAAGATTGTATGCCATCCGTTGATTGTTCTCTTCCATTTGTTGTATCATAGAAGCAATCTCATCCAGTCGCCTTGATCTCTAACCTTGGCTAGGATAAGCATTCATTCCAGTCATATCAAAACCATTGCTATACTCATAATTTCCAGCAAAATTAGGATAATACATGAAAGGTGGTGGTTCATGATAAACATTAGGCAAATGCCCATACATGTAATTATCCATGGGGGAAAATAAAATTTACAGACCAGACAAAGCAGACAAAACTAATTAGCAAAGCAAAAAGTTTTTTTTTTTTTCAAAAATTATTTTCTGCTAATAACAACAAACCAGAGTCCCCGGCAACGGCGCCAATTTTTGACCGCGCTGTCGCCACGCGCCAAAAAGAACGAGCGTTTACAAAATAATGCAGTATAGAGCGACAACTCGGATCGTCTCTCAAGGACTCTTTAGGTGTTGTTATTATTAACAGAAAAAGTTAGAAAAAAAAGTTAGAATTGGGGGTTTTGAGATTGGAAACTAAATTAAAGAAGCAAAATAGAAAACAAAGCAAGAAAATAGAGCAGTTACCAAATAAACTAAAGCGATTAACCTCATCGTTTCTCGGTTTCCCAACTATCATCGGTTCATGCAACCCTAAGCAAATTCTTATCCCCTCCTGTTGTAGCAACAATTTACAAGCGAAACCACTACTACGAGATATATGTCCCTATTCCCGAATTAAGCAAACGGGGTTAAGCCCTTCGTGAACTAAGCGAACACGAAACGAACACACGCGAATTAAGCAAACGCGATTAATTATAGGAACATGATATCACCGAGATAAACCAACACAACACAATATACTCCTGAATTAAGCAAACAGAAATATAAAGCATTGCATTGAAAAGAGAAAAGAAATTGAAATAGGAAATACAAGAAACCTCAAGTCATAACAGAAACCAATCACAGTAGATTAATCTAGGAGACTAGTTCTCCATTACAAAAGAAAACAATAAACTAAGAGGAAAATAAAAGACTACAAACTCAGAAACTAGCCAAAACTGGCTAATTCTGACTAGGTCCCTTCAGTTCTGCCTAAGACTACTTATATACATGTTTCTGGAATCCAAGTCCTCGCGAGGCGAAGCACTGCTCGCGAGGCGAATTATGCGAAAGGTCTGCAACTCTTGGTCTTCTCGCGAGGCGAGCATTGCTTCGCGAGGCGAACGCTTCAAATTCCCAAACTGTAACGCCCGTGGCCTTCAACACGGGCAAGCCGTGATCGTCTCTGACTTTTCATGGTTGGATGACTCGCGAGGCGAGCCATTTATTCGCGGGGCGAACCAGAGACTTTGCATTTTCTTGGAACAGTCAGCTTCGGGGTCGCGAGGCGAGCGGCCTTCTCGCGGGGCGAGAAACTCCAGAATTATTCCTTTTTATTTACCTGAAAATAGAAAGTAAAAGTAAATACTTTATTCACTCTAAATCAACTAAATTAACTTAAAAACAATTTACAGACTCAAAATATTACTTAAGGACAATCAAGTCTAATTTGGGTAAAAAATGATATAAAATTAGCACAAAGCCAAGGTCTTGACTAGTTATAAAACCAGTCAAACAGATGCTCATCATACGACATTTTGGATTATTCTTTTTATATATATTTATTATTTTTTATGATTGTATATTTCATAAGTTATTTGGTGTGTTTTATTAGTAATTTTTCTAACGTTTAAAGAAAATTAGAAAAAAAAATTATTTTAAAAATTAAAATTTATTTTTTTTAATAATAACCAGTTTAGCAACCGAATTAGAAACCAATAATTTGGTCGCTAAACTTTATTTAACATTTATAGATGAGGTATAGCGACCGAAAATCCGTCGCTAATATAGGTTAACAGTAACCAAAATTAGCGACCAAACTAGCAACCGATTATCGGTCGCTAGAAATGGTTACCCAAAAAATGCGACCAACCTAATAGCGACCGTTTATTATTAATTCGGTCTCTAAAACCTTAGCGACCAGGTATTCAGCCACCACCCTTAATCGGTCGCTAAATTAAATAGCGATCGATTTACACTGTTTAGCGACCGAATATTACGATCGATAAACAGTTGTTTTTTTGTAGTGACAAGCAAAGGAGGTGGTTGCCTTGTTTGTTGTTGTGCTCATGCATTCATACATTGAAGTTGTCAGTGGGGGAAGTTTAACATAGGGGAGGTCATCCTAGAGTACGGCGATCTGGCCAAGTCTCGGGTGGTTTACCCAAGGTTTGATAAATCGTGTGCCCCCGTGGTGGCGTACCCTCGTTATGGTGCATTGGCTATCCAAGGTGTTCACGCATGGTTTGGTGGACTGCCGGTGTTGGTGCTTTTATGGCCAATGTGGATATGTAACTCCGAAGTTTCCTTCCTGAGATAGTTTGGATCCACATGCATAACGAAGTAGCGGAGTAGTGTTGCACCGTATAGCATATGTTGGTTGAGATGATATGCTGATATGATTATATTATGTTGATGCTATGTTGTATATTGCTATGCCATGTTATGATGTATGTTCATCTTGCTCAACTATCTCCATGCCGTTGTGTTTACATGATTTCTTACTCTCTGTTTCTCTTTTTCTATTGTTGGCATGTATCTCTTATGCAGAGAACGGTGAATGTACCAATGGAGGAGTGACTCGAGGAGCCGCGACTCTAGTTAGGATGATTAGTTTGTTTAGTTGTTTCAGTAGTTATAGTTAGTTTCAGCTTGTTTTCCGAGGATTTATTTCCGGAACGGTTATACCAGCTCTGTATGTGATATCGGGTTGGGTTATGTTTCGTTTATGTTTTGTTTATGTTTTATTTTTTTAAAACTATGTTCTTTCTACGTCCGAGTTGTTACAATGTGGTACCTTTTATCCATCGTGGATACAATTAAACAATTGGAGCTCGGACCTAAATTCAGAGGCCGACCTCATGAGACAATTGTGGTAAGGGGTATCTCAAGTTAATCACGCTCGAAGAAGGGAAGTTAGGATCTCCGAAGAATAAAGGTCAAAACTTAAAGGATAGAGGTTGAAGTGTCATGAATTTTTATAAAATCACGATAACTCGTCGGGTATGAATCCCATTGGTTTGAAATATTATCGAAAATATATGTGATGTTTTATTTTGTGTCGCGCACATAGTTATCATGATAAAACTCATTGGTTGGTATCTCACCCTTGCTTTATTTTCTTGTTGGGTTTTTACTATGTTACTATATATATTCGAGAGTGAGATGAACCATATGGGACCCTCGTAGTACTCGGGGATACACTCCTCGATGTTTGACCATGCCGAGGATGGTGGCGCTTGGGTAATAAACCCGGGTGCCCACAACCACATATATACAGCCCCCTGTGTGTACCACGACAGTACACCTAGCTACGAGACCACGCACCGTACACATACAGCGTTGAGAGACAAGAAAGGCACCACTGCCCCGATGTGGCTAGTGTTGGGGACCCTGGTGGAGGAGGGAAATTTGGTACATCACCCACCACTTGATCATCCACTACACGCGGCAAGTGGCACATCCACCTCCAGCGTCGATCGTTATTATTCCGGATGATGACATGAGGATGGAGGACGATCCCCTGGAGGAGGAGGATGAGGTACCCGAGTATCATCCTCTCGTAGACGGCGTTGTTCCATAGGTTGAGGTAGAGGCGGATGTATCCTCGCCGGATACTCCTGCGGCCGGGGAGGACCATGGTGGTCTTCCCAATGGTTTCCACTAGATGTGACCAACTTTAGGATATTTTTGGGTTTACATTTTGGGGAGTAAGTGGTATTTTCACGGTTTGTATATCTTGTCTACTGAGAGCCATCTTTTTGGGTTGTGGTTCAAGACTACCGCTACTTTATAGCTTAGTTTATGTTTATTTCTTATGTTATGACTTTGGTAAATGACCTGTAATTATAAAGGTCTTATTGTAAAAACGTTAATGATGCATATATATGTAGATATTGATGTTTGGTTTATATCGGACAAGGAAAGAAAGAAAATAAGTTGCAACTAATTTCAAGTTGTTAAGTTAAGAAATAGAGAAAATTATATTTTTCGAAAGCAACCAGCGTTTGAATTTTTTCTGTTTATTTCATTTCAACATGTAACGTCAATGGGGTGTTACAATAATCGGTGACAAAGGGTGTGTAGATTATGAATTTGAGATCTCATTATTTAAATCTTGAAATTATCACTTTAATTAAGATTTGAGGCCATTAATTTATTTTATCAATCATTTTAAAAAATTAAGAAATTAATTTTTTTAAAACTTATTTCTTATCTATTAGATTCTTCATTAAGTAAAATAAGAAAGACTACCAATGAAATGATAGTAATCAAATATGGTTACATTTATGAAAAATTAAACATATTTAATAGCTTTCTTTATTTTTATGCAAAACCGAAATTGAAAAATATTTCAAAAGGGAAAAGTAGAACATAAAAAGAATTAAATTATTAACTTAATACTAGAATGTTTGTGTCTTAGACGTTAGGACAACTCAATTTAATGGGTATCAGTTCTCCGTCACCAACTCTCCTCTTGCATCTTAATCGACATTTTTCATTAATATCTTTAATTTCCCTTACTTTTAATGTTAAATATAACGTCTTGAGACATTACAATGAAATAGATAATTTAAATAAATATAATTATTCATTCATAGTATCAAAGACTACAATAAATTAAAATCCATGATTTAAAATAAAATTCTCATAAATATTAATTAATAAAAAATACGTAACTCACCTTACAATTGTTTTTGCCTAAAAAAAGCGCCATCTAATAAACCAAAGGATATAAATAAACAATGAACTAGAACTAATATATTCAAGACTTTCTCAAATCGTTGCATTATCTATGTTGTCACCTGTAAACTTTGAAAGGCAACGATTTATGATTCCGATAAGTAAACAGCTTCTAAAAGGTTTTCGAAAAGATGTTACTTCAATCGACGCGTAATCAAAAAAATAACCATGATAATCCGTCATTTTCAAAATAATATATTATCAAAGTATTTCAAATAATAAAATAAATAAAACACAACGCATACAATAATACCATCAAAACAAACATACGAGTGCAATGACCTCTCATTGCCTTCTCTTTGTAAGAGGTCCTTTGACATTGCCTCGCATTAGGCCAATCTATCATCATTATAAGTTAGACCCTTTGCCATCACTACAAAGGAAGTATTCCGCAACCTTGCAATGTCCAACATTGCCTTCTCCATATAGGAGGCCTTTTGTCATAGCCTCGTATTAGGCCAATTTGTCATCGCTACGAGTTAGACCGTTTGTTATCTCTACGAAGGAGGTATCTCAAACAATCATCTCTCTCCAAGGGAGATAACCAAACATACTCATATTACTATATAGTCATTCCAAAGTAAACTCAATACATAACATCATGTCGCATACATTAATATTCATCGGGTTCATGTAAGAACAACACTAAGATATCACATATCAATAATAATAATCATATCACCCTGTATGTAAATATTGAATATCATAATAATTAAACACCAATAAAATATTAATTTAATTTTGAGGACAAAACCCCAAATAATTATCCATTAATTTCATACTCAAACCTGATAAAATTTATACCATGAAAATTTAAGGAAAATGATGTTTACTTACTTTTCGTATACCTCAAAAAAAAAAAAAAAAATTAAAAACTATCTGTAACAACAATTAGTCCTTCACCAAAAATCTTTGTTCTCTTTACTGCTGTCCTTTGATACGTGTTGTTCCACATTTCGCACTATGGAAACAACACCCCACAATAACCTCTCCCTGCATATATTTCTTAACTGCGTTGAGCCCTTTCTTTTTCTCGAAACAGGGTTACATATTCTTTTTAAAAGATTTCTCATATACCATGTAGTATAGGGTGAGCATTGCACATATATGTTTTGCTTGTCCCTTACCCCTTGAATATTGATAGGATAAATTCTTTGAACCCAAACTTGTTCATAGATTTGAAGGAATCCGATTATATATGGGTTGATTTAAGACCGGTTCTAAATGAGACGGGACCGAGTTGACCCGAAGTTAAATATATAGATTCTTTGTAAACTAAATTTCTGTTAGTGAGAAAAATGTTATTTTTTTATAAGTCAAAATATCGGCAAAATATGCTACCTAAAAACCATTAATTGATCCTATGTCACCAAATAGATCAAAAACCGGATGATAAAAAATATCAAATAGATCCTTTGTTAGATTCTTCCTTGATGCTCCTGTTACCAAAGCCACATTGTTAAAAATAGGATACTTTCATCAATCAGGATTCTTTCAATATTACAAAAAGGCACAAAATATATCAAATGTGAAACATAAGCTATAAGGAGTGATAAAAATAAAAGTAAATTTTTATTATATGGGACGGGTATGTAACCCAAAGGACAACTCGAACCCGTCTCTGACCCGACACCGAATCACTAAATGGGACACGAGTTTATAATTCCTCTTTAGCAGATAAAGATCAAACCCGACCCAAACACTAAGAGTTGGGACGGATTTTAAGGTTGGACTGGATTTTACACACCCTTAATATAGGCCCGCCCCTTCTTCCTTTTTATTATGTGAAGCATTTAGCCCTGACGTGATGCTTTTCACGTTAGTGCCTTTTCAAAAAAAATTCTTATTTTTTTGTTTTATTATTATTATTATAAACATTCCTAATGTATTTTCTATTGTACGTTTTTCATTCTTTTATTTTTCTTTTACTTTTTTTCTTTATTCAATTTTATATTCTTTTATAATTATTAAACAGTCCTAATTTATTTTGAATTAACAATTTCTACACTAATTAATCTTATAATCACTTAATTTTTTTTTATTAAAATAACTATACTAAAATTTTTAGGATATTATATTAAAGGTTTCATTTGGATCCATTTTTAATAATTCATTTTTATCTCTAAGTTTAATTGATATCAATTTCAGAAGCCGTAAGGCCAGTGAAAATAAAGATGCAGAGAAAATAACGTGGTAATAATAATTTTATAGTAGTTGTTCATTATGATGACATCTAAGGTGAGGGTGTGTTTAAATCCCTCATATGTGAGGAAGCCATAATAACTGTTAGATTTAAGTCGCTTCTAAATGGATGACTGATGTTCTGGTTGTACCTAAATTTTTCAAAACGACCCCAACTTTTTGCTAAAAGCCCTACCCCACAGTTATAACATGTAATGAATTTCTTGTTTCTTCGTGGAATTTCTGTGGAACTGAATGTCGAGATTTCCTAATCTTGTTGTGCTTTGTAGCACCCCCTTGGCGCTACATGTTGAAACAAAATATTGAAAATATTTATACTGGTTGTTTTCGGAAAAGTATAATTTTCTCTATTTCTTAACTTACTTGAAATTAGTTGTAAATTTTTGTTTTCTTTTTCCTCGATCGATACAAACCAAACATTGATAACTAACCACTATATATATATATATATATATATATATATATATGCATCATCATTACTTTTTACATATGGACCTTTGTATTTACAGGTCATTTACTAGAGTCATAACATAAGAAAACACACATAAACTAAACCTATATAGCAACGGTAGTCCGGAACCACGACATCAAAAAAATGGCTCTTAGTAACCAAGATATACAGACTATGACAATATCACTACTTCCCAAAACGTAAACCCAAAACAAGTCCTACTGCTTGTCGCACCTAATGAAAGCCACTAGGAAGACCTCCATAGTACTCCTCGCTCGCAGGAGTATCCGGTGAGGATACATCCGCCTCTGCCTCAACCTCTGGAACAACGCCGTTAACCCGAGGATGATACTCGGGTACCTCCTCGTCGTCCTCCATGGGGTCCTCCTCCATCTCCTCGTCCTCCTCCGAAACAATGACGATCGGTGCTGGAGGTGACGGTGGCACTGCCGCATGAAGTGGCTGATCAAATGGTGGTTGATGCACCAGATTTCCCTCATTCACCATATTCCTCAACAATAGCCACATCGGGGGAAGTGGTACCTCGACAGTCTCAAAGCCGTGAGTACGGGTCTGTGGTCCCGTCTCTGATGTACCCATTATGGTACATACTGGCCCGGTGTACGTAGTGCTGCGGGCGCCCGGGTTAATTGCCCACACGCTTCCATCATCAGCATCGTCAAAGTGCAGGGAACGTATCCCCGAGTACGATATCGGACTTGTGTGGTTCATCTGTACTCGAATATATATATAGAAGTATAGTAGAAACACAACCTGAAAAATAAATAAAGCAAGGGTGAGATACCAATATTGAGTTTCATTATGATAACTATATGCACGACACCCAAACAAACATCATATATACATATTGTAAATAATTCCTACCAGTGGGATCCATACCCGACAATCAAATCGTGATTTTTCAAGAATGCTTGGAACTTCAGTATTCATCCTATGAGTCTTGACCTTTATTCTCCGGAGATCCTAACTTCCCTCTTTCGAGCAATGATTAGGTTGCGATACCCCTTAACATAATCGTCTAAGGAGGTCGGCCTATAAATTTAGTTCCGTCTCCAATTGTTCAAGGATACCATGATGAAGCACCTAAAATAATATTGGAATAGTTTCCTATTAAGTACATTCGTGCCGGGTAACCGAATTCCACGACCCGAGGTTGCAAAGCCTCGAGCATACGTTAGATTTTCGAAGCCCGAATGTCCCTAAGACCCAAAGACCCTAGAATTTATCTTTGGTCAGTAACTAACCAATTTACCCAATTCACCCTTTGTGAAATTGTAGCTCGATACACAAGGCACGTCTGCCCAAAATGGTATATCTGCCAGACTATGCATGAAAAACCCATTGTTATCGTAACTGTTCTTTGTCGTTCGTTTTTCCTCTGTCGAGGCTTAAAGCTTCTGACTACCCTTTCGCAGGTATTTCAATTCTTTCCACCTCCAAAGTACAATCTCCTCTTAGGAACACTAGCCCGACGTCTCGACAATCTAGGTCCTTATCCTTATCCTTTCCTTTATTTTCCCAAAAGTGTTTTCGTTCGGTGAAACACAAATACCAAAACAAAACTCCGACAACTTATCCAAGTTTGTCGAAAAATTTTCACTGTTTCTTAAATTATTTTCCAAAACCCTTTTATGATGAAATTAATTTTAAAACGTAAAGAAAATCATTTTTCCTCAAATTCCTTTATTTTTAATTCCAAAAATCCATTGACCATTTGAAAATCATTTCTGACCCATATATATATATATATATATATATTTTACGTAAAAAGATCGTTTTTCCTTCATACTGCAGTTAGGCAAGCAAAAACCCTCATTTATTGAAAAATTACATATCATCAACCTTAAAACAATTTTTAAAATTCATTTTCTTAAAATTCATATTTGTTTCCATTTTTCTTGTCGTTTTCAAAACAGAATGCGAGAGTGAATTTTTTTCACGGTTACTTCCTCGCTGTCACTCGTTAACTTATTCTTTCGTTAAAACCCATTAAAATATCCATTAATTTTAAAAAACATAAAGTTTTTCCTTAAATATTCTTAACGTTTATCCTTTATTTCCAATAAGCACTGACCGATGTCAGGCTTCCAGCCAATAACACAATCAACAGAAAATTTCATCCAACACAATTTATCACATGCTTCACAACCAACAAGAAATTCATACATCACAATTTATAGCATGCTTTCACAGATAAGTCATACATCACAGAATATTACGCAATAATTTAAAACAAACACCACAATCTATCACAAATAATTACAGACACACCAAACAATTTATACACATAGTTATCGAAGCTCCTCAGGCAAACTCCCCTTACCTTAACCGGTGGATTTTCCTTTCGAAAACGATCTAGACACTCTCAGTTTCCTCCACAAGCTCCTCTTATCCTCGATTTGCGCAGGTGAAGTCTCATAAGACAAGTTTTCTTTTAATTGTACTTCATCGGGTTCAATTATATAAGATGGATCAGAAATATACTTCCTCAATTACGAGACATGGAAAACACTAAAAATATTTGAAAGAAAAGGTGGTAAAGCAATTTGATAGGCTACTGGACCAATACGACGAAGAATTTGGTAAGGTCCAATAAATTTTGGAGTGAGTTTTCTGGATTTTAAAACACTACCTACCCCAGTCGTGGGTGTGACTCTAAAAAAAATACATGTTCACCTTCTTGGAATTGAAGGGGTCGTCTCCTCTTATCGGAGTAACTCTTCTGCATGCTTTGTGCCGTTCTCATCCTTTCACGGATTGGTTTAACCTTTTATGTTGTTTGCTGCACAATTTATGGTCCTAGAATCGTGCTTTCTCCATCTTGATACCAACACACATGTGTTTGACATTTCCTTACGTATAAGGCCTCATAGGGTGTCATCCCTATACTTGAGTGAAAACTGTTGTTGTATGTGAATTTGATAAACGACAAAAGGTCATCCCAACTTCCTCGATGGTCTAAAACACATGCTTTCATCAAGTCTTCTAACGATTGAATCGTCCCATCGGTTTGTCCATCAGTCTGAGGATGATAAGATGAACTTAAGCATAACTTAGTTCCTAGCGCTTGGTGTAAGCTTCCCCAAAAACTTGAAGTGAACTTTGGGTCTCTATCTAAAACAATACTTGAAGGTACTTCGTGAAGTCTAATCACTTCTTTGATGTAAACTTCAGTCAACTTTTCCACAGTGTAGTTGATCTTAACAGGTAAAAAGCGTGCTGACTTCGTTAACCTATCAACGATCACCCAAATTGAATCAAAACCTTTGGAAGTTCGCGGTAAACTCACCACAAATCCATCTATATGCTATCCCATTTCCATTCAAGTATATCCAACGATGTAAGCATTCCGCCTGGTCGTTGATGTTCTACCTTCACTTTTTGAAAAATCGGGCATACTGCAACATATTCCGCGACTTGTTTTTTCATGCCTGGCCACCAAAACGTTTTTTTTTCAAATCTTGATACATATTAGTTGATCCCGGATGAATACTCAACTTACTCTTGTGTGATTCTTCTAGAATCATCTTTTTCATCTCAGGATTATCAGGTACACAGACTCGTCCATTGCACCTTAAGATGTTATCTGATCCGAAGCTAAACTCAGTAGCTTTTCCTTGTTCCATTAACTTCTTCTTCTCTTGAAGACAGGTATCTGTAACTTGTTGTTCTCTGATCTCTTCCATTAACCCACTAGAGATCTTGATCATTCCCAAACTAATTTTATTTTGACTTACGTCCATGATTAAGTTGAGATCACGAAACTTTTCAATCAACTCTAATTCCTTCATCATCATAGCTGAGATATGAATGGCCTTCCTGCTTAGTGCATCTGCTACGACGTTCGCTTTTCCCGGATGATATTGTAACGTGAAATCATAATCTTTCAGAAACTATCCATTGTCTCTGTCTCATGTTGAGCTCCTTCTGATCAAACAGGTATTTCAGACTCTTGTGGTCACTAAAGACATCAAACTTGGCTCCATCCAGGTGGTGTCTCCATATCTTTAGTGCAAAAACCACATCAGCTAATTCCAGATCATACGTCGGATAATTCCTCTCACGAGTCTTTAACTGTCGTGAAACGTTTCCGATGTTGCATTACTACACAACCTAAACCTTGATATGAAGCGTCACAATATACTTCGTAAGGTTCATTACATTCAGGAAGTATTAATACTGGCGAGGTTGTCAGACGTTCCTTGATCTTTTGAAAACTCTCCTCGCATTTTTCAGTCCATATAAAAGGTTGATCCTTCCTCGTTAGTTGAGTCAACGATCCCACTATCTTGGAAAAACTTTCGATAAACTTTATATAGTAACCGGCTAGACCCACAAAGCTACGAATCTCCATTACCGTTTTTTGTCTTTCCCAAGAAAGTACTGCTTCTGTTTTTGCATGATCGACAACAATTCCTTCCTCAGTAATCACATGTCCCAATAATTTCACCTCTCCGAGCCAAAATTTGCACTTAGATAGCTTTGCGTACAACACCTTCTCGCGTAGGATTTGTAGGACTTGTTGTAAATGCTCTTCATGTTCCTCATCATTCTTAGAATAAACGCAGTTTTTGGTATATCTTCTGTCTTTACCCTTATTTGATGATATCTCGTTCTCAAATCAATCTTTGAGAACACAACAAATCCTCGTAGTTGATCCATTAGATCGTCTATACGCGATAAAGCATATTTATTCTTGATCGTCACTTTATTGAGTTGTCGAAAATCCACAGAGAGTATCGACCCTCCGTCCTTCTTTCTTACCAACATAATTGGTGCTCCCCACGGGGAAACACTTGGTCGGATAAATTGTTTCGACAAAAGATCTTCCAATTGAGCTTTCAACTCAGCAAGTTCTGTCGGCGCCATCCTATACAGAGCGATTGATATTGGACCGGTTCCTGGAATTAGGTCGATGGAGAATTCGATATCTCTGTTAGGTGGCAAACCCGGAACATCATTAAGAAACACATCCGTAAATTCTCTCACTACAGGCATCGTACTCGAGTCAATTTCCCTCTCGACTTCCAAGTTAGATAGAAGCAAGTATTCCTGAGCTCCTTCTTTCGAAGAAGTTCTCATTTGGTGGGTAGATAAAAATCGATAAATCTCAAGATCAGGAAAAACTAAGGTCTTATGGGAACAATCTAAAAGGATGTGGTTGGAAGATAACCAATCCATGCTTAGAATTACATCTAATTGAATTAAAGGCAAACATATAAGATTAACAAGAAAATGCCTATCTTGAATAATGATGGGACAGTTCAGACATATAGAAGTCACAACAATAGGTTCAACAGTTGGAGTTGAAACATTCAGCTCATATGATATGGAAAAAAACAGACAATTCTAGATGTCTCACACAATCCATCGCAATAAAAGAATACGTTGCATCCGAATCGAAAAGTACAGTTAAGATATTACCAGCTATGTCGCAACTACCTTGTATGAGATCTTCGGAATTTGATGCCTCAACACCACTCATGGTGTAAACCCTTCTCTTAGCTATCGGTTTATTGGTCCTAGAATTGTTGGTAGTTGATGCAGGCTTATGAGTTTGACAATCTTTGGCCATGTGCCCTATCTTACCGCATTTGAAGCACTGCACTCCTTGGAGTCGACAATTATCAGTAAAATGAGTTTCGCTTCCACACTTGAAACACTTTCAAGACTGGCCTTGGTTTTGGTTCCTTTGGCCTCCACTACCGTACGCAGAAGCGACTGGATGGTAAGATTGTTGATTCTGGTTCTGATTAGTTCCGGGTGGTCGAAAATAAGGCTTTCCCTGAGCTTGTTTTCCTCTCTGGTTCTGGTACTTATTCTGGTACCGATTCTTGGATCTAGATGGTCTTTCAACATTCCCTCTGCTATCTCTCCCCTTTTTCATTTGTACCACTTTCCTGCATTTCTCAACCAGAGCTTGAAATTTTTTGATTTCCAGTGACAACACTGACTCCTTGGTTTCAAACGTTAATCCTCCTTCAAACTTCTCACATTTCCATCCTTCGTCCAGTTGAGCTTGGAAGAAATAGAAATACTTGGCGAGCGATTCAAACTTCGCTGCGTATTCCCCAACAGTCACTTCTCTCTGCTGCACATGCAAAAATTCTTGTTCCTTCTCGATTCTAGCACTTTGAGGAAAATACTTGTCCAGGAATGCATTACGAAATGCATTCCAAGTAATTTCCTGATGATCTGCTTCCATCAATTGTCTGGTGCCCCTCCACCAGTACTCAGCATCAACCACGAGCAGGAACGTAGCATACTGAACTTTAACTCCTTCTGGGCTGTGAATCAGTTCAAAGATTTTCTCTAGTTCTTGTATCCAAAGTTCAACCTTCTCGGGATCAGCATCACCATGAAATTGTGACGGGTTCTGACGTCGAAAAGTAGTCAACCCTTTTCCCTCTGCAACTTGTTCAGCTCTGAGTTAATCTTGTTGATTTTGGTCAGCCATAGTTGCCGTCTGTAATGCGATAACAACTGCAACATTTTCCATTTCCTATGCTACATAGTCCATTCCACCAGCTCCTTCAGGATTATCTCCCAGATTACCACGGTCGCCTCTACGGTCGTGTCCACGTCTACGTCCAGTCTCTGGTTCCACTACTGGTTCCATAACTGACCTGCAAACCACAATCAGTTAAACCAAAACCAGAAACTGAAACGCAAACTTACTCGATACCACACAATACTTCTAAGAAGTAATTAAAACAAGTCTAAGTCAGAGATTACACAACTTAGACATAACATACCTATTTCCCAAGGATTCCCAAAAGACTCGACCAGCTCTGATACCACTAATGTAACATCCCCTTGGCGCTATATGTTGAAACAAAAGACTGAAAATATTTACGCTGGTTGCTTTCGGAAAAATATAATTTTCTATATTACTTAACATACTTGAAAGTAGTTGTAAATTTTCTTTTTCTTTTTCCTCAATCGATACAAACTAAACATTGATAACTAACCACCGTATGTATGTGTGTGTATATATATATATGTATATATATGCATCATCATTACTTTTTACATATGGACCTTTATATTTACAGGTCATTTACTAGAGTCATAACATAATAAAACACACATAAACTAAACCTATATAGCAGCGGTAGTCCGGAACCACGACATCAAAAAAATGGCTCTCAGTAGCCAATATATACAGACTGTGACAATACCACTACTTCCCAAAACGTAAACCCACAACAAGTCCTACTGCTGGTCGCACCTAATGAAAGCCATTGGGAACACCTCCATAGTACTCCCCGGCCGCAGGAGTATCCGGTGAGGATACATCCGCCTCTGTCTCAACCTCTGGAACAACGCCGTCAACCTGAGGATGATACTCGGGTACCTCCTCATCATCCTCCATGGGGTCCTCCTCCATCTCATCGTCTTCCTCCGTAACAATGACGATCGGTGCTGGAGGTGACGGTGGCGCTGCCGCATGAAGTAGCTGATGCACCAGATTTCCCTCATTCACCAGATTCCTCAACAATAGCCACATCGAGGGAAGTGGTACCTCGACTGTCTCAAAGATGCGAGTACGGGTCTGTGGTCCCATCACTAATGTACCTGTAGTGGTACATACTGACCCGGTGTATGTACCGCTGTGGGCGCTCGAGTTAATCGCCCACACGCTTCCATCATCAGCATCATCAAAGTGCAGGGAACTTATCCCCGAGTATGATATCGGGCTCGTGTGGTTCATCTATACTCAAATATATATATATATATATATATATATATATAGAAGCATGGTAGGAACCAAACATGAAAAATAAATAAAGCAAGGGTGAGATACCAATATTGAGTTTCATTATGATAACTGTAAGCACGACACCCAAACAAACATCATATATATATATATATATATATATATATATATATATATATATATATTGTAAATAATTCCTACCAAAGGGATTCATACTGACAATTAAATCGTGATTTTTCAAGAATGCATGGAACTTCAGTATTCATCCTATGAGTCTTGACCTTTATTCTCCGGGAGATCTTAACTTCCTCATTCGAGCAATGATTAGGCTGCGATACCCCCAACACAATCATCTCATGAGGTCGGCCTATAAATTTAGGTCCGGCTCCAATTGTTCAAGGATACCACGATGAAGCACCTAAAATAATATTGGAATAGTTCTTTATTGAGTACATTTGTGTCGGGTAACTGAATTCCACGACCCGAGGTTGCAAAGCCCAGAGCATTCGCTAGATTTTCGAAGCTCGAATGTCCCCAAGGCCCAAAGACCCTAGAATTTATCTTTGGTCCGTAACTAACTAATTTACCAAATTCACCATTTGTGAAATTGTAGCTTGATACACAAGGCACGTCTGTCCAAAATGGCATATTTTCCAGACTATGCATTAAAAACCCATTGTTATCATAACTATTATTTGTCGTTCGTTTTTCCTCTATCAAGGCTTAAAGCTCCCAACTACCCTTTCTCAGGTATTTCAATTCTTTCCACCTCCAAAGTACAATTTCCTCTTAGGAACACTAGCCCAACGTCTCGGTAATCTAGGTCCTTATCCTTTCCTTTATTTTCCCAAAAGAGTTTTCGTTCGGTGAAACACAAATTCCAAAACAAAACTCCAAAAACTTATCTAAGTTTGTTGGAAAATTTCCACTGTTTCTTAAATTCTTTTCCAAAAACCCTTTTCTGATGAAATTCATTTTAAAACGTAATGAAAATCATTTTTCCTCAAATTCCTTTATTTTTAATTCCAAAAATCCATTGACTCTTTGAAAATAATTTCTGACCCATATATTTATTTTTCTCACGTAAAAAGATCGTTTTCCCCTCATACTACAGTTAGGTAAGCAAAAACCCTCATTTCTTGAAAAATTACATATAATCAACCTTAAAACAATTTTTAAAATTCATATTTGTTTCCATTTTTCCTGTCGTTTTCAAAACAAAATGCGAAAGTGAAATTTTTTCACGGTTCGCCTCGTCACACTCGTTAACTTATTCCTTCGTTAAAACCCAATAAAATATTATTATTTTTACCTTTAAATTAAATCCATTAATTTAAAAAAACATAAAGTTTTTCCTTAAATATTCTTAACGTTTATCCTTTATTTCCAATAAGCACTGACCGATGTCAAGCTTCTAACCAATAACACAATGAATGTAAAATTTCATACAACACAATTTATCACATGCTTTCACAACCAACAAGAAATTCATACATCACAATTTATAACATGCTTTCACAGATAAATCATGCATCACAGAATATTATGCAATAATTTAAAGCAAACACCAAAATCTATCACAAATAATTACAGACACACCAAACAATTTATACACATAGTTATCGAAGCTCCTCAGGCAAACTCCCCTTACCTTAACCGGTGGATTTTCCTTTCAAAAACGATCTCGACACCCTTAGTTTTCCTCCACAAGACTCCAAACACAATTACTCAACTAATCCTTCACAAACAAGTAAAGAACAAGTTACAAAATGAAATAAAATTTCCTACAACCTATATGTCTAGGTTCGGCTACCATAGGAAAAATAGGCTAGGGATCTCAAAATTTCATCACATACTCTTAGATCCATGACCTTAGAGTAGTGTAGAGCTAGGGAAAATTTTCATAAGTTGAAAATGAAGCAAAATCATCTAACCCATTTTATGGGTAGAATTCGGCCAACACTAAAAAAATGGCTAGGGTTTTCAAAATTTTCCATACTCTTGTGGCCATGATCCTAGAGTAGTAGAGAGGTATATAAAATTGTTAGAATTGAAAAATAAGCACCATATGCTTTTCTACAAATTTTTGAAGACAAAACATGAAAGTTGAAGAAATGGGTATTGATCTTGGATGATTGAAATGAATGAATATAAACATTTAATGTTCATGAGAGTTGAGGGATTACCTCTTGAAAGTGAAGAAGAGATGAAGATTTTGATCCAAACTTGTAAAGAAATCCTTAAGAACATAGGTTTTTCCTTTGGTTTTTCTTAGTTGTTCATGTGAGTTTGAGAACAAAAAAGAGTGGGTGTGGGGGGGGGGGGGGGGGGGCGGTGACCAAGAGGGAATGAGGGGGCAAGGATGAGTGAGTCATTAAGGGTTAATTGTAGTTTCTAATTTAACTTAGGGCATTTTAGTCATTTACTTAACAAAATATCTTAGATATTTTTAAAAACCAATCATGACAAGTGTGAGTCATTAGTGGTGACTCACCATAACCTTGTGACATTTATCCAACCTTGGCCCGGTGTCTGGTTCAGTCTCCGTAGTTTCGATTCCGACTCCGTTATTCTCCCGATTTAGGTCTTCCGCAACTAAATTAATTCAAATCTTCGCCCGAGCAAAATATAATATTTTATTTTAGAGCGAAATTTTTGAAAAGGCCCCCATCACTTACAAAGTGATAAGAAAAATTATCGTTTCATTATCAGGTCAAATTAGGTTTTCTAACAAGTAAAATCTTACTGTAAGTGAAAATGCAGACCGGGTTTCGTCTGAATTTTCAACCCCAAAATTTAACCGTAGGCTTTCGCCATGAAGTCGAGTCTAAATATGATTTTGTTTCAACTAAAATCATTTTTCTAGGTCTCAAACAAAAATATAAACAGATATTTGTTTATCGATACAGAAAGCAGCATAAATCGGGGCGTTACATGCTTGTTCATATCGTGGGATTCAGATCCAAACCAAGATGGTGCCTCACAGGTGAGGAACTCTTGAAACCCTAGACATTTGTCGACGAAAAACATTGCAGATGCGCCGTTGAAGGTTATTTGTGCGTTGATTTGTGTGTTAATTTAGTTGGGGTTTAGACTGAAGCTTGTTGGGGAAATTCCTCAGATCCATCATTAAATAAAGGTATATAAGTGTTTAGTGTTGGATTTTTGTCTTCAACAATAGACATTTGGTAGGTCGTTAACTTTAATGTTGAAAACTTGCATTAATGGAAAAAATAATTCTATGAATCAATAAAGAAAAAGGGAGATGCATTGAAACTTGATGGATTGTCATGACTGAGTTCACACAACCATAAAATTCATAGGTGTCGTCATTAATGGCATCTTTGGAGATGCTCAGATTGGTCATATTTTGTGGTTGAATAACAACCTCCGATTTCATAAACACCACTATAATTTGGAGTGTCTGGTTGTCTTGGTGTGCCATTACTTGTACATAAATCCCATGTGACGATGCCGGAGAGATGTCTGCTAGGAAACGAAAGTCAGGTACAATGCTTTAGATGGTAAAAAAAAAAGATTCCATCCATCTACTAATCACCTCAACCATCCGTTGAAGAACATGCCTGCAATGTTCTCGTCAATTGATGAAGACAATAAAAATCAACTCTATTCAAACTTGTCACTGTTCACTATCAACTCTATACAGGGTCTACCTTCTAAAAAAACATATTTACACTTGTCACCGTTCAGACATTAAACTTATAATTGTACACCATGTTTACCTACTTTAATTTGTAAACTTGGCTCTCTCACATGTGAGGGATTTAAACACTCCCTCGCCTTCGATGCCACCGTTTCATTCCAACATATACATTATTGTTGACATATAATAGCTACAATTCTGAAGAAGATGGCAACATTGGAATCTATAAACTTGCATAATATTAAAACTTAATTTTCCTAGAACAATGAGCAAAGAGACATGGTGTTTGTGGCTCACTGTCAACATCAGCGTACCAAGGAACGTCTCGAGGTTCAGGGGTGTTAGTAGTGTGCCAAGCATGAGATGGATCAGCTACAACATCAGCGTGACCAAGGATCATATGGAGGTTCATGGGTGTTAGCAGTGCCAAGTAAAAGATGGATCAGCTGCAACATCAACATGAGCATGAAATGGATCACCTGCAACATCAGCATGTATGTGTCAAGGATCATTTCAGGGGTGTTAGTAGTGTGCCAAACATGAGATGGATCAGGTACAACATCAACATGAGTGTGCCAAGGATCATTTGGAGGTTCATGGGTGTTAGTAGTGTGCCAAGCATGAGATGGGTCAGCTACAACATCAACATGAGTGTGCCAAGGATCATTTGGAGGTTCATGGGTGTTAGTAGTGTGTCAAGCATGAGATGGATCAGCTGCAACATCAGCATGTGTATGTGGACTTGGAATCAGTGGGCACAACAGTATCATCAACATATGGAGGTAGCGTTGAGTCATGTGCAGAAGAACCATTCAGAGAAATGAGAATGAACAAAAGGAGAAGTAAAGCCATGGTAGAGGAGGATGGAGGAAGGGGATGCAAACCATGTGAATTTGTGCTAGTTGTGGCTTTGGGTGTGGTCTCACTACACTCTGCATGGGTATTTATAGAAGATTATCCAAAGGTTGCAAAATGAGTGAGAGTGAGAGAGAGTAAGAAGCAAGTAAACTCACGGTTTCCATAATTTAATTAATAATGGTGATCGAGAAGTTGATCCATGTAGCTCACTCACACTAAGACACACTCACGCTGATGTTGTCTTGACGTTAAACTGATACCCATTAAACTCAGAGATAAAAATGGATTATTAAAAATGGAAGCAAATGAAACCTTTAACATTAAAAGGAAGGCAAATAAAATGGAACATGTCAATATAGATGCAAGTAGAGAGTTGGTGACCGAGAACTGATACCCATTCAACTGAGTTTTGCTAACGTCTAAGATAGGACAACTCAGTTTAATGGGTATCAGTTCTCGGTCACCAACTCTCTTCTTATATCCTAATTGACATGTTCTATTGATATCTTTTATTTCCCTTGCTTTTAATGTTAAAGGTTTTATTTGGATCCATTTTTAATAATATATTTTTATCTAAGTTTAATGGGTATCAGTTTAACGTCAGGACAACATCAGCGTGAGTTTGTGTCTTAGCATGAGTGTGCTAGATGGATCAACTTCTCGGTCACCATCATTAATTAAATTATGGAAACCGAGTTTTACTTGCTTCTTACTCTCTCTCTCCCAGTCTCACTCATTTTGTAACCTTTGCATAATCTCCTATAAATACCCATGAAGAGTACAGTGAGACCACACCCAAAACCACAATTAGCACAAATTGACATGGATTTCATCCCCTTCCTCCATCATCATCTACCAAGGCTTTACTTATCTTTTTGTCCATTCTCATTTGTCTAAATGGTGCTTCTGCACATAACCCAACACTACCTCCATCTGTTGATGATACTGTTTTGTCCACCAATCAGCCAAAGAATCCAAGTCCACACATTCACAGTGATGTTGCAGCTGATCCATCTCATGCTTGGCTCACTACTAACACCCCTGAACCTCCAGATGATCCTTGGCACACTCATGCTGATGTTGAAGCTGATCCATCTCATGCTTGGCACACTACTAACACCCCTGAAACTCCAGATGATCCTTGGCACACTCATGCTGATGTTGCAGCTGATCCATCTCATGCACATGCTGATCTTGCAGTTGATCTATCTCATACTTGGCACACTACTAACACCCTTGAACCTCCAAATGATCCTTGGCACACTCACGCTGATGTTGCAGCTAATCCATCTCATGCTTGACATACTACTATCACCTCCTGAACCTCCAGATGATCCTGGGCACACTCACGCTGATGTTGACAGAGCCACAAGACCATTAAACCAAAATACCCCAAATATGACTGTTAGATGCCCATTTGAGAAATAAAAATGGATTCTTAACACACTTTGTTGTAGCGGCTGCTATTGCCGCTATCAAAAAATGCTATGCTATTCGAGCATATTAGCGGCTAGGGACTGATCCGCTCCGCTACGCCGTCATAGCGGCACTATAGCACGTTATTAACTACATAGATACATGCAAAACCCATATCTCAGCTAGTGATCACAAGGTTCAATGTCAAATTCCATGATAAATGTATCAGAATGTAGTAAATAATACCATAACTTATTTTCTTTGGGAAGCAACAGGAACTACTTGTACATAATAAAGACATCAAAACTCACCTCTATTTGGATTTTGATTTCACGGTGGATATTCTCAATAATTTTCCTGGATCGTGATCTGAAAACAACAGAATATAAATTTCATTGTCTTCATTAACAAGCCAGACAATATGTTAGGTTGCCATAAATACAAATAAACCGTACATTAAGTCACAATTTCTTAAAAGAAAATCAAATAAAGCATATGATGCAATATCTGAGTGAAAATAGTACATTCGCATTTATGTTAGTAACCCCTGAGTGGCAAATTGCTCCCGATTATCCAATATTAAAATCACTTCATATGCATCCTCAAATTTCTCTCCGAAGCTCAATGGCAGCACACTTAAAATGTTCATCTTTGATTCAAGATCATCTTTGTTCGGCTTTTGTATGGGATGGTCCTAAGAATTTCACCAGGACAAGTGCAAATTTTAACAATTGTTTAAAAAATCATAAACCACCTCATAGTAATGTATGAAGTAAAATTTAGATATACATGAACAATGAAAAAAAATATATCCATATAGTTTTAGGGCCAAATGCAATTCACCCACTTGAATTTTTATTTTATTTGCACTTTCTACCCTAATTATAAAATTTTTGTGAGGAGTATTTCTTATCCTCCTAACTCTTTGTAATCTTCTATTTGCCTAAATGAATATCTTCTTTTAAAAAAAAATATCAGATTAAATACATTCCACCCTAGTTTTTCATGCAATCTAGCTGTTCACATTGACATAATAAAATGCACATGTCGTGCACATGAGCTTTTGGAATAATAAAAAAATTGTCCTTTAATATGTATTGTATTTTGATCAATGCTACTTCAACTGAAAATGCAAAATCTTTCATTTAAATCTCAATCTGGCTATGTTGGGTTTTCTGAGCCGCAGTATTTGGAGGAAAAAAGTTAGTGCTTTTGGAATGGGGAGATTTTAGGAGAGTCAGAAAGAATGGGAGCAAGAGAAAGATGGCAGTGAATCAAAGAAAGGAATTTTGGCTAGACATAAAATATCAGAAGATTTCTAGGTTCAGGGATGTATGGTTAGAGGGGAAGTGTCAGAAGACATTTGAGTACAGGGGTATTTTTTTAGAGGAAAAATGTATGAAGGCGGCTAGAGAAGTTTGAAACTAGAAAATGGAAGTATAGAAAAAACAAAAAAGGCTTAGGTTTTGAACTCAGTGTGAGTGAGGAGTGAAAGATGTGAGACTGGAGATATTTGAACATGTGTCCAAGATTGGCGGTGGAATGTAGTATTGTTTGTTTAGCTACTGTCAGCATATGCAACTGTAGACTACAATGTCCCTGAACTACTGAGTCTGAAATTTTTATTCTGAAGAATAAATAAAAATTATGAAAAAAGTTAAAATTTGATGAAAATAAAGATATGTATAACAGGACAATTTTGTCTTATAATATCAAAAGTTCATGTGCATGCATGTGAATTTATTCTGTCAATGTTAATATCTAAATTGGATGTAATGTAGGAGTCAAGGAGATTGTGGTGCATTGTATTCAATTAGGGCCTAATGTAATACTTAATTTGAAAACTCATGGTGGAAAGTGCAGCTGGAATAATAAATCAGAGGGGGTAAAGTGCATTTGACCTACTTTAATGCAATATAAGCACTATCATCTTGCTATTACTCCATGCACATGTAATTGCAAAACTGATAACTGAATGTACCTAATAAAAAGAAATGCAATTAATATTAACTGAATGCGACATGTAACTTGTATGATATTTTGTACCATTCAAATGCAGTCTGAACAAGGATGGTACTTGTTACCTGTAACGCCTTTCAAAAACTCTTAAAATAAGTTTCCACAATCAACAAAACTTAAATTGAACAAAGGTCAATATTTCTTATTATTATCACATTAAGATCCATTTTTACATTAGCAATTATCCACAAACCACAAAGTATTAAAAATAAAAAACAAAGTAAATCGATCAAACCATACAGTTGATGGGCAATCTCTCAAGGGAAAAGATGGAAGATCAAGGGAATTGGAATTTGGCACTTGCCCACTACAAGATGAACTCCCAGTTCTGCTCTCATTTCCAAAGAGGTCTCTGGAACCTGGTCATTCTGAAATGACTGCTGAGATAAAAGTTTCATCGGTGTCAATGAAACAGGGAAAAGAGATACCATTTACGACCGTATTAGCACTCATTATGCGACAATTATTTATAATATCAGAAATGCTAGGAACCCGATTTCTATCCATCTCTCTTATTGGTTGAAATTTATATGGGTGCTATAAAATTCAAGTAGGATCCATATATTAATGGGACCCACATGAAATTTAAAAAAAAAAAAAAGAGTGTGTGTTAAAGAGTATCTCTTATAATATTGACTGACTTGTTCCTTGGAGTAACCCATGCTTGTAAACTGTCAAAGAAAGAAGAAAATGTAATTGACAATGCTAGGATTTCCAAGCAGCGCTTGAAGATGATTTTATTTTTTGATCGATGTGCAGTGAGTGATGAGGCAAAGAGAAAAATTGTTACAACATTGTGCGTGCTCTATCAGATTTTGTGGAGATAGAATCACGGGATAAAGTTCAGCTGAGTGTCTCCGCTGATACAGATCTCGGAACTATTTACTCCGCCACATTGCTCGTACGGCGGGTTAACCCAAAATATCAAGATGCGGCGTTAAAGACACTATAGAGTGTTCTGGTTCTGTTGATGTTAGGTATGATTTTTATGTGCGAGATGAGAAAGAAGTGAGAAAAAATGGAAGATGAAAGGGATGAGAAGCATGAGTGGTTTACGGGTGGTGGGTTAATAACGTGTGTGAGGAGGTGTAGTTAGGGATAAAGTAGGCAAAACAATAAAAAAAAGAAAAAAAAAAGAGAGAGGTTAAAGTAATATTTTGGTCCTACATGTAATGTAAATTCTTGATTTGATCTCTTTATATAGAAAATTATTAAAATTGTCCCTATACGTAGAAAAAGTCCCCATTTGGTCTCTGTCGTACAAAATTTTAGGGACTGATTTAATAATTTTTTCTTTGTATAGAGACTAAATGGGTAATATATATAGATCAAATAAAGACTTTTTGTACGTATAAGGACCATTTTAATAATTTTTTTATATATAGAGTGGTGAGGATATTAACACCCTTTTACTTAACCCACATGGGGCTTTTGATCTCGTAACCCACACAACCCACAAAATGAAGCGGCTAGAGACAGGGTTGGAAGGTCCAGCCCACAAAAAAGAGAGACTAGTTGCCAGTGAGCTGCCTCTTTCACAAGCCTAGTTCTCTTACCCTCACCTTTCGTGCTTTTGATAAATTGAAGTTTGCGAAGAACAAAAAAGGTGGAACTTCCATTTGTAGAGTAGCTTCAGTTGCCTTTTGAGACCTCGATGTCGAGGATTTTCGACACGCGTCTACTTCATTTCAAATTTCTCAACTTGTGAATTTTAGTTTCGTACTTGTTAGTGTTTTTCTTCCACACTTTTTTTTGTTATTTTTAATCAAGTGCTAATGACTTGGTTTTTTTTAATCTCCAGAATATGTTGATTTGGAGAGCAATTCTAGGATTGAATGAATTGGGAAAAGCTCTTCTAGGTAATAAAATATGCTTCATGTTTTGAGTAGTGCAGTTTTCACTTCGATTGTACTGAAATACTTGACCTTTGATTTTGCTGACAATAAGACTTCGTAAATTATAAGGAGTTTCTCTTATAGTAGTTGTGATAAGCATAAATGATTTGATATAAAATGTGAGTATTGGTATAAAAAAAAAGTGAGTATTGAATGTAATTTTTAGGACTAAAAACCCAAAATGGTCCCTAACAAAAATACAGGGTACACTTTTAGTACCCAACCAAAATAAAGTCATCATTTAATTCCCGAGAATATAAAAATAGGAACATGTTAGTCCCTTTGTTAGTTTCTCCCTCCAGATGTCCGCTAGTTTGTTGATATGTACCGTTAATATGCTTATGTGTCCGTTACGGTGCTAAGTTATATCGTCCAGCATGAGATTTGTTAAAAAAATATTAAAGACCCAAAATCGTCCATGACAAAAAAAACTAGGGTACACTTCTGGTCCCTATACGTCTTCTTCCTCCATCACCAACTAAAAACCCTAACTCCATTGAAGGAGCTTGGTGCAGGATTTCTTTCTCTAGTTCACACAGTAATGCTTCAAAATGGTTCCTTCCTTACCATAAATCGGATTAAATTTTGAAGACTGCCTTTTCCAACTTGAATATTTTTCAAAATTATTTCTATCAAATCAATCTCTGAAATCAGGGAAACCAAATATTTGAACAATTAAATCAATCAACCAAATAATGAATCATCTTTGTCTCTGAAAGAGTCTCTATGGTAACAAAAAAAGAAGAAGAATGTAGAAAGTGTCTTTGTCCCTCTTTGAGTTCAACCTTCCATGTTTCTTTACGTTAGTGAAAGGACCAGATCTAGTCGTGTAGTTTTGCAATGAGGTCGGTGGCTTGCGACGACACAAGGCAGAGGAAATGCAGTTGCAAGCGCAAAATGACGAGGGTCTGGTTGTTGATCTGTGCAACTGCAAGCGGAGAATGATTGACGACGACGGCTCCGATGTGAGCTTGCTGAGTTGGCTTTCAGTAAACAAAAGTAAAGGGAGGAGATTATGGTTCTGGTAGGCAAGAAGGAAATGGAATTTGAGAAGGGGATGAGGAAGATAAAGAAATAAGCTCAGGGTTTTTTTTTTCCTTCAATGGTGAGTGAGGGAGCTGGTAGTGTAGCGAGTGAAGTGGGTGATGGAGAAAGAAATAATCCACGAAGCTCCTTCAATGGAGTTAGGGTTTTTAGTTGGTGATGGAGGAAGAAAACGTAAAGGGACAATAAATGTACCCTAGTTTTTTATGTCAGGGATGATTTTGGGTCTTTAATATATTTCTTTTTTTTTTTAACAAACTCCATGCTGGACGGTATAACTCAGCACCGTAACGGACACATAAACATATTAACAGTACACCTCAGTAAACTAACAGACATTTGGAGGGAGAAACTAACAGAGGGACTAACATGTCCTTGTTTTTACATTCTTGGAGATTAAATGGTGACTTTTTTTTTTGGTTAGGGACTAAAAATGTACCCTATGTTTTTGTTAGGGACCATTTAGGGCCTTCAGTCAATTTTTAGTGAAGTTTGTGTTCAGGTCCAAAAATAACAGGGCCCAAAGCCCTTCTCACATTTGGCCCAAGAAGGGCTCGTCCTAGCAAACACCTCGACCAGAAGCCGGGTAAACTACTTCGGTCGACCGAATTGCTCGGCCGCCACCTCCCTTTTTCCGTTCGGAGTGAACTTTCTCGCCTCGGGAAAGAAACCAATCATACCTACCCCATGCTTATCGAAGAGGATGGGTAAACCACCCCTCTCCATCTGACACTTGATTACCTATCAAAGACCATCATTAAGGACACCCCCTGTAATAAGATTAAAGAGAAGGAAACATGCCACCCAGCATGGGCAACTATACTTGGGGTCAACACATTAAACCCAAGAGATAGGTATATAAAGAAACCCATCATAAGAGGAAGGTATGCCTTTTATCATTACAAGAACACAATATACTGTCTGCTACTATTGCTGACTTAAGCATCAAAGTGTCTTCGCAGGTACCCCCTTATTCGGTTTAACGAGAAGGAGCAAGAGGAAGAAGAAGAAGTAGCTAGAGTATTGGGCCAAGTCTACAAAGGCCCAATACCAGAAGTGATACTGTTGTGTTTTGGTTTTTGGCCAGAACATTGGTACCGTCTGTGGGGACAACAAAACTTCTATTCCCACTAACATGGTAACTACGAGGAGACAGACTGTATCAGAAAGTGGCAGAAAAAAGGAAAACGGTGTAATCCACCCAACTTCCAAGATGCGAGACATGATCGGGTCCGAAGCTCGTACCCAATTTGAAAGTCTCGAAGCGGGACTCACTCGGGGATTCCTTTACAGCGGAGTGGATGGCAATCCCTTTCTCAACAAGAACTGCTGAGGAAGCTCCGTAAACAAAAGGAAGCGGTTCAGGCTCAGGTGGACATACTCGAAGCATTGACGTCGGGCGCATCTTCGGAGGATGACCCCACGTATCAAGGTCCGTCCTTCGAGACAGATTAGACGACCTAGACAATCCCTAGCCTGATCCAAAATCTTCGATGGACTCGGGGACCAACAGAGGAGCCAGTCGGACATCCATTCACCGATAGGATCATGCATACCCGCATGCCGACAGTGAGACAACCCTGATGTCCAATTAAAGAAAAACCTAATTAACTAAAACTTAATGACGATATAACGTTAAACATACATATAGCAGGAAACCATAAAAATTAGAACTTAAAACAATAAGACATGAACATGATATCACACTCCGTATATGTATATATATATATATATATATATATATATATATATATATATACACACACACACGGAGTGTGATATCATGTTCATGTCTTATTGTTTTAAGGTCTAATATCTATGGTTTCCAACTATATGTTTGTTTTAATATTTATGGTTCCCATTAGTAGAATCACAATAGTACAAGTCGTCATATAAAGAAAATACATCAAAGGATACAAAGAAAGATACCTCACCATCTCTCCACATCCCCAGCCCCTCTCAAAAGTACAACAAAAATGGGCTCACACTCACAACCTATGCACATAGCACACACTGGCCTCTACTAACCCAAGCGTGGACGACTAGAGCTACCCTGACTCTCCCCGCGTTCATGTCTGTACATCTGCTACTGTGGTCTCACTTATGGTCCTGATGCTGTTGCTCTGCTACTACCAGAGATACTCCCGCGACGAAGATGCTGGAATCGTCGCCGATAACAAGCACTGTGACGAATGTGATCCTGGGGAATCACTGGAGCTAGAACCATCAACTCTGCATCAGGAGCTGCCCATGGATATGGTTGTGGCATAGGTGGAGGATACCAAAATGTTGGACGTGGAAGGGTTTGTCCAAGACGAAAAGTCCCGACTAACCCAAAGTGTGGTCCCTCTCCGAACCTCACATAAACTGAAATAGGATGCGTATATACAACGAAACGAGTAGCTGAGTCAACTAACCACCGTCCGTCAACATGATGCTCAAGCTCAATAGTTCGCATCAGTGGGAACACTGCCAGACCCGTCATCCATGGAAGGTCCAGATGTGGCATCCTGTAAAGCTGGATCTGTTTCACGAATCGAGAAGAAACATACATAGAAAGAAGTAAAGAGATAAGAAACTAGCAATCATCATAAGGTGAAAAGGATGCATAGTATATATACAATAATAGCACACATACAGACATCACATAATAAACACATATAAATATCAATCATCCTCGAGACATATTATCATCCTCTACCCTTCGTACTCATGCAACTGATCCTGTATGCTGACGTGGCCACCACACAATCCTGTCACACATCCCTCGTCTGATTAGGGATCTTAGTCAGTCGTCCAAGCGGCTCGTCCATAAACATCGGTGCACACCCCCATTTCCATTAGGGCGCTTGATGGAGTGAATCCACAAGTGTATGGCTTCATCGTCAAGTAATAAAAAGATCGAACCCACAGAGACCGTGATCTTAAATATCAATTAATTATTAAATGAATTAAACTGGACAAGAAAAAAGATTTGGTTTTTGAAATAAGATTAACTAACAAATCAAGTATTTTAAACGCAATCAAATTAAATCGCAATCAAATCAAATCTGGAGATTTTCAAACTAAAAGAGATTCCCAGGAATTGGGTTACCAACAAGACTGCTCATGCTACTAAATTGACTACCCCTCTTGTTAATAATCAAAATTTCTTTGAAGGTGAATTTATCCTAAATAAGTTAATGTTCCCTCTCGGGATACAAGAACCGTGCCCAATTAAACAAACCCCTACTCTCGTGGTAATTGAATTTAAATTGAACCCATTAAGATTCGTGACAATTTAGTGAACCCTCACAGGACCGCTTCTAACTCTCGTGATTTAAGTCCTAAGTTCAATCCCTATAGATCCAATACCTAAGTTCACCGCTAGGTTCCTCCTTAGAGTATCTATGACATGCAAATAAGTGCGCACCGAATTCACAAGTAATTCATGCAATAGGAATCAAATTGAAAGAAAAATTGAAATTAACAGAAATCAAAACATCAATTCATCACATAAAACGAGTCTTGGGCATAGCCCCAATTCCTAGAAACAAAAAGTCTACTCAAGCATTGCCATGTTCATAGCAAGCTTGATTAACAAAAGCATAAAAAAAAACCTAAGAGAAGAGAAGAAATTGAGAAGAAGAGAAATCCTAATTTTTGCCTAAGGTAGCAGCCAAGAGGTCCCTCTTTTCGAGCCTTAGAGTCCTATTTATAATGTAGGGTAACTTGGGATTAAAGCAATTACAAATCAGATCAAATCAGCAAATTAAAATTCCAGATATTACGTGTCACGGCCAGGCCGTCACAGATTCTGTCTTGGAAAACTTGACATTGGTTGGCCTGTCACGACCGTGATGGCCATCACGGTCTGGCCGTGACAGGTTCTGACTTTTGCGTACTTTTCTTTTCAACCTTGCTCGATCATGGCTGTGATGGTCGTCACGACTAGGCCATGATGGGCTCTGTTTGGCTCATTTTTCTTGCTTTTCAAGCTCCGTCTTCATGCAAGCTCCATCATAACTGATCCTGAACATTTTAATCTTCAATTCCTGCACATAAACACCACAAAACCACCTTACCCGTTCCAAGGTAAAAACTAACAAAAATCAAATTAAAAATGCCTAAACTACATGAAAATGCATGCAATATGATAAAGAAATATGAGGTGTAATCACACTCATCAAACAACCCCAAGCTTAAGATCTTGCTTGTCCTCAAGCAATAGCCAAGGCCAGACAAGATAAACAATCAGAGCATGGACAGTGAATCAAGAACCCGAGTAACAAATCCAAGTAACAGGAACATCCAAATAAGTAACCAAGAGACAATCAATTTCAAGTCCAATTAGAGGCTTAGGTTCTCTAGATTCATGCCTCTCACTAATTCGGGCACTCTTCTCACATCACTCAAGTGTTTAAGGACATATGACAATTCACTCAATTTCCTCAAGGAAGGTATCCTACCATAAGCTTGACTATTAACCAAAATCTCTACTTTATTAATGAAAACACAAAAGAATCAAGAGGTCTTTTATTTTGGTTGTAATGGGGCCATGGGATTAATCATTAGGTGGGGAAACCAAGAAAAGGAACACTCAAGAAGGCTAACAAAATATAAAACAATACAAAGCATGACAACCTTCTAAAATACCTTTTTGGGCTTTAATTATCTTTTTCACATTTCGTTCTTTCTTTCTCTCTTTATTTTTTTTCTCATCCCCTTCTCCATTTATTTTATTTTATTTTATTTATTTATTTGGAGAAGGGGAGACTTTCAACTTAAGAGAAATATTTTTCTAAGTTTTTCATCCCACAATTTATTTTTCCAACCACCTTTTTGCCCTTTTTGCAATACTTTAAAATGTGTCATACCAAGCATCATTCATCAAAATAAATCAAGGTACCAAGAAAAGCATTTTATTCTATTAGGCTCAAAATTGGGCAACTAAGGGGTAACATTTAATCAGTCAAAGCTCAGAAGGCCAGAAAAATACCTAGTGCCTCAATCATTTTTAAATATATTTTCAAAAAATTTTATGTTTCAAAACGGTTTCAAGTCAAGTTCTAGAGAATACAATCTAAGAGGAATAAAACAGTCAATCACAAAGAATGGGGTAGATTTAGTGAGTACCCCTTTTAGGCTCAAAAATCTCACATTTAGTAGTTTAAAATCAATGAGAAACACAAATCTAAGGAACCACATCCTAATTATCAACTATCAGAAGATCATCTCAAGCACTTTTATTTTTAGCCTATCATAAGAATACAAAAATTAGGTTCAAAAATTCATTGTCTCAATTTATTTGGCACAAAGTTCTCACAATTAGATGCATACTCTAAGCAGGGGGCAATATAATCATGTGATTATGCAGAACTACGCCTACATGAATGCAACATGCAAAATTGTAAAAAAATCCAAAAATACCCCTACCCCAAGCTTAAAAACTTACATTGTCCCCAATGTAAATAATCAAGTCGGAGAGAGAAGAAAAATGGAACAACTCACCGAGGTGGTGGAGGGTGTTGGCTCAGATGCCAGTCATAGAGCTGTTGGAGGACGCGTCACGGCTGTGACATTCATCACCGTCTGGACGTGATCGATTCGGATGCCGATTACTAGGCCTTGTCACGGCCGTGATATACATCACGGCTAGACCGTGATCAATTTTGTTCTGTTGGGCTCCTTCGCATCACGCCCATGATGGCTATCACGGCTGGGCCGTGATCAATTATGACTTCCTGCTTTTTCACATCACGCCCGTGATGGCTATCACGGCCTGGGCGTGATCGCTTCTGGTCTTCAGCTTCTGGTGCATCACGCCCGTGACCCTCGTCACGGCTAGGCCGTGATGGATTCTGGTATCCTCTTCCTTTTTGAAATTGCTCCCTCTTGGCCATGACGGCCATCAGGGCCTGGCCATGATCTACTTTGACTTTATTTTTCCATGCCTTGATGAACTGAAAATACTTGGCAAAACCATCAATTTGTTATCTTTCTTCTCTTAATCTTCTCAAATTATTCAAAAACAAATTTCAAAAACAAATTAAAAAGGGAAAGAAAAATTGGGTTGCCTCCCAAGAAGCGCTTATTTACAGTCTTAAGCTTGACCATAGTCCCTTCAATCAACCGGGATTAGCTGGACTTGGAAGTGAAAGAACACCTCATATGGCCACATGCGCTTTCACTTTGCCAGTTTTAACTCCACATGTTGAGCAACTCCAATTTCATCATTATTTGGTGCATCATTTGTCATGCAAAGTTTGGGAGTTGCTTCCATGCTAAGCTCTTCCTTCACCTTTGGAGGCATTATCTCAATCCTGCACACATGACTCTCAAAATGAGGGTTGTTTTATGAGTTAGTTAAATCAAAATCCACCCTACCTTCTTCTACATTCAAAGAGAGCTTACCATTTTTTACATCTATTATTGCTCCAGTTGTGGCCAAGAATGGCCTTCCAAGAATGATAGGGAATTTAGAATTCTCGTTCATATCCAACACCATGAAATCGGTATGAATGAAAAGTTTCCCTACCTTTATGGGAACATCCTCTAGTATGCTCAGAGGAGTTTTAGTTGATCCATCCGCAAATTGTAAAGAGAAATTGGATGGACTCAACTCCTTCGTTCCTAACCTCTCAAAGATGGTATGTGACATCAAACTCGCACTAGCTCCTAAGTCACATAAGGCTTGGTCTATTTTCACTTCCCCAATTGAGCAAGCAATAGAGAAACTTCCTAGATCTTTTAGTTTAGGAGGCATATTAGTTTTTATCCTGGCATCATGCTCCTCAATTAAGCTCTTAGTTTCTTTTTCTACTTGTTTTTTCTTGGTTAACCTTTGTGGGAAAGGTATTGGGGGTTGGTAAGGTGGTGGAGGGACATACTTTGGCTCTATCTCTTCATGTTCACTCATGTCCTCCTCACATTCCACATCCTTTTCAACTACCCCAAGCTTATCATCCCTCAAGTATATAGCATTACAGTGCTCATTAGGATTAACTTCGGGTTGTCTTGGAAATGTACCCTTAGTTCTAGAATATGTACCAGCTTGTTGGGTAATCTGAGTTTCTCACATCTTATTATGGATGGCTAAGTTATCTACCTTAGATGTTAACTATTTTATTGCCTCGTTGACTGCCCTACCTTGTTGCCTAAACTCTTCATTTTGCTTTGTTTGAGTTTCAACAAAATTTTCCAAAAGAGACTCAAGTTTAGACTTTTGTACTTAAGGATACCCCGATGCGGGTTTCCTATTACCTTGACTTTCCTGGAATTCGTGGTTCAATGTGTTGTTGTAGTTCCCGTAGGAGAGATAAGTATTATTCTTCCTTACTTGGTTGTAAGGATTTGGGGGAGCATAATTTGGCAACTTCGGGTTCGTGTCATAGAAATTGTGACAAGCGTTCACATGTTCCCCCGAAGCACTGGATCTAGGAGGAATACTATGTGGGCACTCCATTTTGTCATGTCCTTGCATTCCACAAATCTCAGAAACAACATTAGTAGCACCTATTGAACTCACATTAGCCTTTTCAAGCTTATCAAAGCGTTTATTCAATGAGTCAAATTTAGACATAATTAAATCATTGCTATTCATTTCAAACTTACCCCCCAAAAGCTTTTTCGAGTTATTACCTCTTTTCGAACCCCATTGGTGATAGTTGGTGCTACGTTTTCAATGATATTGAACACTTCAGTCAGTGGTGTATTCATAAAGGCTCCACCAGCTGCGGAGTCAAGTGACACCTTTGAAGAGTAATCCAATCCATTGTAGAAGGTATGCACTAACAACCACCTCTCGAGCCCATGATGTGGGCAAGTCTCTAGCAATCCTTTGTAACGATCCCAAGCTTCGGATAAGCATTCTCTGTCCTTTTGGAAGAAGCCGGTGATCTGAGTTCGTAGGTAAGCAGTCTTGGATGGAGGGAAGAATTTTTCCAAGAATGCCTGCTCCAGTTGGTCCCAAGTTGACAAAGTATTAGCGGGCACTTGCTTCAACCAAGCTTTTGCCTTTTCAGTCAGAGAGGAGGGGAATAACCTCAAGCGAATAGCATAAATCGGGGAACCTTGAATTCTTATTGCATTGGTGAACTCCAAGAATGTCTCCACATGATCAGTCGGGTCCTCCAAGGGTAATCCTCCAAATTGATGTGGCCTAATCATGCCAATTAACTGAGGCAGTATAGTGTAGTTCTCCGCCTCAATTTCTGGGCTAGCAATCCCTATTCGCAAACCCCTAGCATTTGGGGTTGCGTAGTCCTTCAGTGGTTTGGTATCCGGTAGATTCACCATGAGTGGAATGGGAATCAACCTTTCTCTCGCTCTTTGTCTTTGTAGTCTCCCACGTCTATGAAAGGTCCTTTCGATCTCGGGGTCAACTTTAACAAGATTTCCAAGACTTTGGGATCTTCGCATAAAAGAGAAAAATACCTGCAAAGAGAGATAGATACTCTAGAAAAAGAAAAAGAAATAAATAAAATAAAAAAAGGTCCATAAAAATCAATTTAAAAATTGGATTGAAATTCAAGAAAGCACAGTCCCCGGCAACGGCGGCAAAAACTTGATGGCGTGAATCCGTAAGTGTACGGCTTTGTCGTCAAGTAATAAAAAGATCGAACCCACATTGACCGTGATCTTAAATATCAATTAATTATTGAATGAATTAAACTGGACAAGAAAAAAGATTTGGAAAAGATTTGGTTTTTGAAATATGATTAACTAACAAATCAAGTATTTAAAATGCAATCAAATTAAATCGCAATCAAATCAAATATGGATATTTTCAAACTAAAAGAGATTCCCAGGAATTGGGTTACCAACAAGACTGCTCATGCTACTAAATTGACTACCCCTCTTGTTAATAATCAAAATTGCTTTGAAGGTGAATTTATCCTAAATAAGTTAATGTTCACTCTCGGGATACAAGAACAGTGTCCAATTAAACCAACCCCTACTCTCATGGTAATTGAATTTAAATTGAACCCATTAAGATTCGTGACAATTCAGTGAACCCTCGAAGGACCACTTCTGACTCTTGTGATTTAAGGCCTAAGTTCAATCCCTATAGATCCAATACCTAAGTTCACCGCTAGGTTCCTCCTTAGAGTATCTATGACATGCAAATAAGTGCGCACTGAATTCACAAGTAATTCATGCAGTAGGAATCAAATCGAAAGCAAAATTGAAATTAACAAGAAGCAAAACGTCAATTCATCACATAAAATGAGTCTTGGGCATAGCCCCAATTCCTAGAAACAAAAAGACTACTCAAGCATTGCCATGTTCATGGCAAGCTTGATTAACAAAAGCATAAAAAAAATCTAAGAGAAGAGAAGAAATTGAGAAGAAGAGAAATCCTAATTTTTGCCTAAGGTAGAAGCCAAGAGGTCCCTCTTTTCGAGCCTTAGAGTCCTATTTATAATGTAGGGTAACTTGGGATTAAAGCAATTACAAATCAGATCAAATCAGCAAATTAAAATTCCAGATATTGCGGGTCACGGTCGTGATGCCTGTCACGACCAAGCCGTTACATATTCTGTCTTGGAAAACTTGGCATTGGTTGGCCTGTCATGGCCGTGATAGGTTCTGACTTTTGCGTACTTTTCTTTTCAGCCTTGCTCGATCATGGCCGTGATGGCTGTCATGGCTAGGCCGTGATGGATATGTTTGTCTCATTTTTCTTGCTTTTCAATCTCCATCATAACTAACCCTGAACATTTTAATCTTCAATTCCTTCACATAAACACCACAAAACCACCTTACCCGTTTCAAGGTAAAAACTAACAAAAATCAAATTAAAAATGGCTAAACTACATGAAAATGCACGCAATATGATAAAGAAATATGAGGTGTAATCACACTCATCAGTGCTCATTCAAAGAATGACACTATTCTCCCATTCCCATTAGGATACGGGGATGGCTCGTCAAGGACTACAAGAGTATCACGGTAGTTTCCCCAATTCCTATTAGGGAACTGACCCGTGACATCCGGTATTCATAATCGGGTACTCTGACCTCGTGTGTTCCACGCACACGGCTGTGAACATGCATCTATATGAGTCTCACCGACTCGTATCGGGTAATAACCTAGTGCCTCAACTTTCCATCCTCATCTCATACCATGTCTCAAGTCACATCACATACCTCATCATGAATAAAGTATTATTTAATTAGGTTAGGCACAACTAAGTCTCATGTCATACACTCCCCAACATGCATCTCTCCAAAATATCATATATCAATACCTAGAAGCCCAACTAAGCACTTAACGACAAGTATCGCATGTTGTCATATAGCATGTTATCAATAATAAAATAATAATAAAATATTTAAATAATCACAAATAAGCATACCGAGCATGTTAACACAAATAACACATAGCAAACAGCTCAATGGGTAAAATCACACAACCTCAAATATCACAAATTTAACCTAACGACGATAAACCTACAATCCCCATATCATCCTTGGTACCACCAAGTAGTCGCCAATGTGATATTGACATTGTTGATTACTCGCTCACTAGTAAGGTTTAGGTCGCCCTACGTCATTATCATAAAATATACTACTTAGTCATTTCCGACGATAGGTGGCTTTTTTCTCCCACCTAAGATGTATAATGTTAGCTCTGGAACAACAAAATGAACAATCCCCGTATCCTCACGAATCTGCTACGCTCAGTTCACAGGTCTCCGGACCTCCGAAAATTCACTTGAATATATCAATACGAAGCACACGTCACAGGTAACCCTAATATGAAAACGGAACATGAAACCGATAACCGAGTAAAGAGAAAACCTATATACTGTCACCGATGGCATATCAGTATTAAAAGAACATAGGCTTATCTTAGCCTAAGAAACAATAGAGATATAGGGTTAGGAAGTAAACGTCGCCACAAACTGAGTTACCATCCATCAGAATTATTTTTTCCCCAAGTTTCCCTACCAACACTCGATCGTGGGAACTGCCACGCTTGAGCGCCCCAGCACTCGAGCACTAGGTTGTCCCACGTTTGAGCTTTGGAGTTGCTTTCGGATCAGGTCACCACCCCCATCGTTCACGTATCCAATCGTTACACACTGTAACGTCCTTCGTTACATTAGTAACCCAAATTAATTTCAATAAAAATCCTTCAAAACATTTAATTAAAAAAACACAAGTCATAATTTTTTTCTCAAATAACTAAGTATGAAAATACCTCGTATTAAATAAAATAATAGTATTTACAAAGTATTGAAAAATATTATTAAATCCAATCATTTGAATAAAAACTAAAAGCCTCAAAATCGGGTGTCTAATTGCAATCTGAGAAAAATAGTATGTAAACCAAAAAACGTCATCCGCATAATACTCCAAACCATACTACATTACTAACCAACTAGCTGATCAAAGATAACTCTTCAGATCTCTGGATCCTCAACAGCGATGTCCTCGGGCTCTGAAAACAATACTTATAATGAGATATAAAATTGCAGTGCACAACAATACATTTATAAAATGTTTCGAAAATAGTGTTGTTCCCAGCCAGTGCAGTAACCGGAAAAACTGTCCACGATATCCGTTAATTTCCCAAAATAATATATAAAAAAATACTTTTAATAACAACAAAAATTTCATCAAGTCAAATGGATATAGCATAAGGTCAACTCGTCTCAATGCATCACATTCCACATACCAAGTAAATTCTAAATTAATCCAAGTGGCTCGAAGGCCTCATAACTAAACTGGTCTCTTGCCAGCATGCCATAAATCTCACACATCACATGACAATGGCGTCCCATTGCCCACCCCTACTCATGAGGAATGTTTCGATGTCACCCTCTTGTCGGGGACATTTCTATTTCGATGCCTCCCATGTGCACATGGCGGTATTTCTCCCTTTTCGACACCCCAACGTGTGGTGGTGTTACTTTCGATACCCCTTTTTAGGCGGTATTGCTCTTTTTCGACATCCCAATTATATGGGGATGTTACTTTCGATACCCCATTACGGTGGTATTACTTTTTGATACCCCTATCATAGGTGGTATTGCGGCAAACATCATACAACATATTATAGCTCAAATATGTCATGTCTCATGCATGTAACAAACTATTTCCCTCAATTTTAAACATATAAACTTCCACCAACAACAAACAATCATGAATATCACAACACATCATACATGAATAAGCACGTTACAACATCAATTGATCAATTAATTCCCCTTTTAAACAAAACCCCAATTTTTGAATTTAGGTTACTAACAATATGCATCAAGTCAATTAAAGACTCCCAAAACCACATGGTAATCCCTTATCAACAAAAAAAATCATTATACCATGGAAAGGGTTCATAAAAAGTATTGTTACTCACCTCTTGAAGACCTCCAAATAGCTCTAAGCGTTTCCTACTGCGAATCCTAACGTTTGCCAAGAGTTATCATCATCTTCCTCTTCCTAGACTCCCTCTTCCACAACTATCTCTTCTTAATCCTTGAATTTCTTCTCTTCTTAGCCGTTTCTGAGTTTCTAGGTGTAATTAGGGTTCAAAAACGCACCCTAAGAGTATTAAGATTCTATTTATAGAGCCCCCAATAGCCCAAAACGTGTAAAAACGCGCTAAGCCCGCTTACTCTGCATATGGTGCTGTATTTCGCACATATCTTGAGTTATAGACATTCAAAAATTATAAATTTTATATCGTTGGAAAGATAAAAGAATTTTCTACAACTATTATGAAGACCACAAAATCTGAAACCGACGTTTAGATAGTCAAAACGTGGATAGAATTTTAAAAAACGGTTTTGGCACTGGAACATGAATAATGTGTACGAATTTGGTCATAACTTGAGCTAAAAGAATCCAATTTGGAAGAATTTGGTGTCTATGGAAATCTAAGAGACTGGGCTATATTTCTTATGGATATCTCGAATTCAAACAAGTTCTCTTTGGTTACAAAATATCAGTCTGAAGTTAGGTATCTAGTCATATGCGAAATTGGGCTTAAAATACTCAAACTATTTATAATGGGTAACACAGCATGGGCCTTGATTTGCTTATGTTTCCTATCATTATTGCCGCAATAATTTTGTCCAGGGTAGGTTCTTATCCTTATTTTTATTTTATTTTTTTAAAATCAATTTTACATTATTGTGGAACCCACTGGATTTTTATTATAAAGAAAACAATTATAATAAACTCTTATACTACCCTTTTTTTATTAAAATAATCATATTTGAATTTTTAGGATGTTACACACACCACGTGGACAATCAAGTCAAATCTGTGTGATTGACCTTAAATGCTCAAGCGTCCAGAGAGCCACGCTCAAGCATGCTGGCGCTCAAGCGTCAGGTACATGCACGCTTAAGCATGCCAGTTCACACAACAAACCCTAATTTTGGGCTTGTTCCAATTCGAAGTCCAACGATTGCGTGACTTTCAAACAAACTTCTACACACACAAACATACATCTTAAGCATATAACCAAGGTCTTAAAAAACACTAGTGTTACAGACAGACCTCAGACAACCCACTAACCTAGAGATGTATGATGGAGCTTCGAACCCGAACGACCATGTGGATACATTCTCAGCTGGAATGTTGTTCGATAGTGTACATGAACATCTCATATGTTGAGTATTCGAGTTAACCCTCAGAAGAGCGGCCTTGCGATGGTTCACTACGCTGCCCGAAAGGTCAATTGATGGATGAGGGAGCTGAAGGAAAAATTCTTAATAAGCTTTACCACCAGCATGCAACACCCTCACTCGTCCCACACCCTGGCCACGGTCAAGCAACAAAAAGAGGAATTGCTTCGGGACTATATCCGTTGATTCAGTAAAGCCACCCAGCAGGTGCACAACCTCGAACCCAAAGTAGCCCTACACCTGCTCGTCATCGGACTATGCCAGGACCCTTCACAACTTCCTTGGAAAAAAAGGAGGCAGAAATCATGGATGAATTAAGGGCGCGGTCCCGAAAGTTTATCAACTTGGAGGAGTTTGAAAGAATAGAGAAATATGCCCAGACGGAGAAACCCGTAGGGGAAACTGGACCACCAGAGGGACAAGATCACCCCGAAAAGGAAACGGACCCAGTCAGGAAGAAACATGACAGTTACATTCCCCTCAACACCCCTAGAGCTAGAATCCTAAAGGAAATCATGTTCATTGAGTTCATAGGCATTCAAAGACCACGCTTTAAAAGAGAAGGAGTAAGAGATCACACAAGGTATTGTGACTTCAATGAAGGCTAGGTGCACGATACAGAGGAGTGCCATAGTCTTAGGGATACCATCGAAGAGTTTGTTAGAGCTGGTCGACTACAACGGTACGTGCAAAGGAGGGGAGAGAATCCTTCAAACTACCAGCACCGGTCAACCACCCCAGCCCGCGAAAGGAACGTTGCGCCAAGAGGAAATGAGGTACGCAGGAATCTGAGAGAAGCGAGTAATGCGTGTCAGATGGAAATCCGAGAGGAACTGGTGAGAACTAGAACACCCCCAAACAACGGGAATCGTTGGTCCCTCGGGTCAACTTCACCATTGTTGGAGGATTCGCGGGAGGGGGAGGGGGGCGAGGATAGTCAAATGTCACCTGAAAGAAACATCTGAGAGAAATCTTGAGCGTCTTGAAGAGCGTCAGGAAAATAAAGGCCATCAGCCCATGCATCACTTTTAGCGAAGATGATTATGGCACGTCAATCCCAGATCATGGCGACCCTTTAATCGTGTCTGGATAATGGCCAACTGTGAAGTGAAAAGAATCTTTATCGACCAAGGAAGCTCGGAACATCATTTTCGGCGACCTATTTGAGAAGCGGGGATTGAAAAGAGAGGAACTCACCCCTCATCAAAGGGGCCTGGTAGGATTTATAGGAGAAAGGGTAGTTCCCAGAAGGCATATAGAGCTGAGACTAACTATGGGATCACCTCTGCTGTCAAAGATGGTCACAACCAGGCTTATGGTTGTGGACTGCCCTTCTGCCTACAACACAATTTTAGGAAGACCAACCCTCAATGCTCTCGCGGCAGTGGTGTCTCCACCACACCCGACTATGAAGTTCTCCAATGAGGAAGGAAATATATGCACGGTGAAAGGGGATCAAGTTGAAGCTAGGAAATGATACAAGATTAGTACCGAGGTGCCCAGGGCATAGGAGGTCAAGGATGTAAGACTAAGCCCTCATTCATGTTTTGATGTATGACAAACAAAATGTATTTTGCATAAGATTTTTGATTTTGACTATGTACTTATTATGTGTTAAGTTGTATGCAAGATCACTCATGAAAAGGATAAATCAAGGATTAAAGGATGGAAGACCAAGGACACAAAGCAATGAACAAGGACTAAAGCATCAAGAAATGGAGATCACATTCTTTAGATGCTATTGTAAAAATAGCACATTTGATTTCTTAGGTGAAGCACTTAAATTTAAGAAGAAACTAATTTTTACAAAGGATAATATAAGCGCTCGTCCAACATTGGGATAATATAAGAGCTCGTCCAACAGTGGGATAATATAAGCGCTTGTCCAACAGTGGAATAATATAAGCGCTCGTCCAACAATAAAGTGAAACAAGCAGACGTCCAATGAAGTGAAACAAGCAGACGTCCAATAAAGTAAAACAAGCAGACATCCAATAAAGTGACAAAAGTGCTCGTCTACTAAAGTGACAGAAGCACTCGTCTACTAAAGTAACGGAAGCGTGCGTCTACTAAAGTAACAAGAAAGCGCTCGTCTGCTAAAGTGGCATATGGAGCTTGTCTATCATATGGAGCTCGTCTACCGTATGGAGCTCATCTACCATATGGAGCTTGTCTACTAAATGGAGCTCGTCTACTAGCCCATCCGAATGTAAAATCTTAATGGCTAGATGGAAACGGTTATTTTCAAGATGGACGCGAATTCTACAAGAACAATCAGAATCTTATTTCAAGAACGAGAATCAAGAAAACAGATTTTGTTAAATCAGATCCAAATCTGTTTTAATTGATCCCAATGACTATAACTTGTTTTCTATATAAAGAGGGATCAAAGGAACACTTTTACAACAACAATAATTCTGAAAGAAAAAAATTCGAAAGATTCAAAAGCTTCCAAAAGTGCTTCATCTTTGAGAGAAAAGTGTGATATTTCTTAGAACTTCATTTTGTATAATCAGACTTTTAGAGTCTTTCTTATACTCAATTCTTTTTGCGATTTAGTGTGATTAAGAGAGGGTATCTCTTAGGATTAAACAAGGATAGAAGGGAACCTTAGGTATAGAAAAGCAAGTGTGCTTTTTGGTGTGTTCTTGAGCAAGGAGGTTATCCTTATGAATGTTGTAATTGGATATTGTAATTTCTGGTTATAGTGGAGAAAACCACAGAGGTGTGGGACTGGATGTAGGCTTACCAAAGGAGGTAACTGAACCAGGATAAATCGGTTTGCGTGTTCTTCTCATCTCTAAACTTCATTTACTTGTTATATGGACTTGTGTGTTGTGAATGAGTTTTAAGAATGCTTGTTAACTTGAATCTTTGATCTGCAACCTGTGTTAAACTTGTTGTTACTTCTTATAATTCTTCTTAACATCATTACTTGTTACATAACCTGATTCTTGGGAATTAAAATTGAGTGAAAACCAATTTTCTTTAAGAAAACTCTGTTTTGCTTTAAATTGTTGAAAAAGTTTTCAATATCTCAATTCACCCCCCTCTTGAGATTGTAGCCATTACCAACAAGTGGCATCAGGGCTAAAACTCTTGTTACAAAGCTTAATAGCTTCAAGAGATGGCTACAAATTATATCCTGGGTGATGGGGCTTCACTCACTAGACCCCCTGCCTTTAATGGCTCCCAATACATGTATTGGAAAGAGAGAATGCTTATCTTTCTTGAGGCTACAGGTTTAGATGTATTAGATGCTGTTGAAAATGGTCCCTATGTTCCATTTATTCTTGATGCTAAGGGAAATAAACAAACTAAACCAAAAGATGATTGGAATGATGATGATAAAAGAAGAGTTGTTTATAATGCTAAGGCAAAAAATATTATAACAACTGCTTTGAATTATGATGAGTTTTTCAGGGTCTCCAATTGCAAAACGGCGAAGCAAATGTGGATACTCTTCAACTCACTCATGAAGGAACCAACGATGTGAAAAGAGTAAGAATGAATGCACTAGTCCATGAATATGAACTCTTTCATATGAAGAATGGTGAGGAGATAGATGAACTGCAAAAGAGGTTTACACACATTGTGAACCAACTAGAAGGACTCGGACATAAAATCACAGATGAGAAAAAGATTAACAAGATAATGAGATGTTTTAGTCGTGAATGGCAGCCAAAAATTACTGCAATTGCTGAAGCAAAGGATCTAGACACCATGCAGATTGCTATTTTATTTGGCAAGTTGAAAGAACACGAATTGGAACTCAATAGATTGAAAAGTCATGAAGATAAGGAGAAAAAGAATAAAGGACTCTCGCTCAAGGCTCATATCTCCAAATAATCAATAGAAAGTGATGATGATGAACACCTTGATAAAAGTGAAGAATCCGAAGAAGAAGACATGGGATTGCTTGTGAGGAAATTTAGAAGATTCATCAAAAAGAATAGAAACAAGAAGCAATTCAGTTTTCCTACCAAAAAGAACACGAACAAAGGTGAAAGCTCTTCCTCAACAATCAAATGCTTTGAATGTGGAAAGCTTGGACACTGCAAAAATGAATGTCCAAAGCTACAAAAGAAAGAAAAGTATGAGAAGAATGACAACAAAGAGAAGAAAGGAAGAAAGCCTAGAAGAGCATACATAGCTTGGGAAGAAAATGATATGGATTCCACTAGTAGTGAATATGAAAATGAAGAAGCCAATCTATGTCTCATGGTAAATCAATAAAGTGATAGTGAAACCGAGGTAAATGATTCTTCTCCTACCTATGATGAGTTACAAGATGCTTTTGATGAATTGCATGAAGAATATGTTAAAATTGGTAAACAACTTATATCTTCTAGGAAGATCATCGCAAAACAATGTAGTGACTATGCATCTTTACAAATAAAGCTTAAAGAACTAGAAGCTAAAAATTCACAATTACTTGCATCTAGTTCAATTTGCACCAAATGCACTACACTAGAAAAAGGAAGTTGAAAAACTGAATACAACTCTATCTAAGTTTAGTTTGGGTAGAGATAACTTGAATGCCATATTAGGACAGCAAAATGGTGTTTATGATAAAGCTGGAATTGGATATAAGCCAATGGTATATGAAAAATCTTTCAAGAAGCTTTTTGTTGCACCTAGTTCTTCAACTAGTCCTTTTGTGAAATGTTATTATTGTTTAAAGAAAGGTCATACAGCTGCTACTTGTAGACTTAGAAAGAACAAACATGTTGGCATTAAACAAATTTGGGTTCCAAAAGGAACTTATGTTGCTACTACCACCAAAAGACCCAACCAGATTTGGCTACCTAAAGGAAAAGTATAAAAAAAATCTGTTTTGTAGGTATGTTTGAAGTCCAAAAGCTCAAGCTAGTTTTTAGATAGTGGCTGCTCCAAACACATGACCGGAGACATCACAAAATTTACATCTCTCACTCCCAAAGAAGGTGGAAATGTCACCTATGGAGACAACAACAACGGAAGAATTCTTGATGTTGGAACAATAGGAAAAAGTCCAGGAATCAAGATTGAGGATGTTCTCTATGTGGAAGGGCTCAAACACAATCTACTAAGTATAAGCCAATTATGTGATAAAGCCTACAAGGTTGGGAAATGATATTTTTTATGATGCAGAAACTCATGAAGATGAAGTGAAATCTGATGAAGGAAAAGATAGCAATAAGGAAAAGGAAGATGAAGGGAGCAATAAAGAACCTCAAGCAGAAATCCAACAAGAAAATCTTCCTAAGGAGTGGCAAGTTTCAAAGAATCATCCCCTAGACAATATCATTGGTGAGATCACCAAAAGGGTAACCACTAGAAACTCTTTAAGGAATATTTGCAATACCATGGCGTTTGTATCTCAAATAGAACCAAAATGTGTTGATGATGCTATTAATGATGAACATTGGATGATTGCAATACAAGTGGAGTTAAATCAATTTAAAAGGAACAAATATTGGGATTTAGTTCCAAAACCTAAAAGTAACCAAATAATTGGAACTAAATGGGTGTTTAGAAACAAAATGGATGAGAATGGAATAATAGTAAGAAACAAGGCTAGACTAGTAGCTAAGGGATATAATCAAGAAGAAGGAATTGATTATGATGAAACATATGCTCCCGTAGCCAGATTAGAAGCCATAAGAATGCTATTAGCCTATGCAAGTATAATGAACTTTAAACTGTACCAAATGGATGTGAAAAGTGCATTTTTAAATGGAATAATACAAGAGGAAGTGTATGTAAGCCAACCCCCTGACTTTGTTGATAGTGAGTTCTCAAATCATGTCTATAAACTCACTAAAGCCCTCTATGGACTCAAGCAAGCTCCTAGAGCTTGGTATGAGAGGTTAAGCAATTTTCTCCTAGAGAAACACTTTAAAAGAGGAAAAGTTTATACAACACTTTTTACTAAAACAAAAGCACACAATATCTTACTTGTTCAAATATATGTTGATGGCATTATTTTTGGTGCTATTAATGAGTCTTTATGCAAGGAATTTGGTAAACTAATGGAAAATGAGTTTGAAATGTCCATGATGGGAGAGCTTACCTTCTTTCTTGGACTTCAAATTAAACAATGCCAAGATGGAACCTTCATAAGCTAAACAAAGTATTGCAAGGAACTACTAAAGAAGTTTGGAATGGAAAGTGCAAAGGAAATGGCAACACCAATGAGTCCATCCTGCCACTTGGACAAAGATGAACATGGTAAATCTATAGATGTATCCAAGTATAGAGGTATTATCGGATCCTTACTTTATCTCACTGTAAGTAGGCCAGATATAATGTTTAGTGTGTGTATGTGTGCAAGGTATCAAGCTAATCCTAAAGAATCACATCTTACTGCAGTTAAAAGAATCATGAAGTATCTTTTAGGAACAAAAGAAATGTGACTGTGGTATCCCAAGAGATCCACTTGCACATTAATAGGATATTCCGACTCTAACTTTGCTGGATGCAAGTTAGATAGGAAGAGCACAAGTGGAACATGCCATTTATTAGGAAATTCTCTAGTGTCTTGGTTTAGTAAAAAGCAAACTAGTGTGACCTTATCCACAGCTGAAGCAGAATATGTTGCAGCTGGGAGTTGTTATGCTCAAATCCTATGGATGAAACAACAATTAATTGACTATGGTGTTCATCTAGATCATGTACCAATAAAGTGTGATAACACTAGTGCAATTAATCTAACAAAGAACCCCATCATGCATTCAAGAACCAAGCATATTGAAATTAGGCATCATTTTATCAGGGATCATATTCAAAGTGGTGATGTTGTGATTGAACATATAGATACAACCAAGCAATTAGCTGATATATTCACCAAACCACTAAATAAGGAGAGTTTCTTCTTTATAAGAAGGGAACTTGGCATAATTGATCCGCAAAATGATTGATATCAGATGTTATTTTTGATAATATAGTCAATATGGCAAGCGAGGCAGCACAAGATGCTGAAAATTATGAAGGACATGGGCAAGATGCTTTTATCTAGTCTCAGTTTAGACTAAGTGTCCTTAGGTGTCTGTAATTACATTTTTTTTGTTTTGGTTGTTTTGATGTATTGCATATGCTCTGTAATGATTTATTATCAATGAATGCAAGACTATTTTTCAATTTGATTTCAATATTCTCCATAGTTTCTTTTTGATAATGACAAAGGGGGAGAAAGATGAACCATACAACCATTAATTCTGTCTTGCATTTGCTGTAAATTTTATTTTCTCTGATACCTAAGTATGAACTGCATTGAAAAGACATACTTGAACTAATAATAAATGCAAGATGACTTTTTCATGATAATGATATGATAACACTTGATTTTTGAAAGATATCAATGAGACATGGGGAGGATGAAAATGACTCAAGAACCATGCTTACTGGACAGCTATACTCTGATTTTTAATAAGTAAGGTTAAGTATGGTAAGGTTTGTCGTAATCAAAAAGGGGGAGTTTGTAAGACTAAGCCCTCATTCAGGTTTTGATGTATGACAACAAAGTGTATTTTGCATAAGATTTTTGATTTTGACTATGTACTTATTATGTGTTAAATTGTATGCAAGATCACTCATGAAAAGGATAAATCAAAGATTAAAGGATGGAAGACCAAGGACACAAAGTAATGGACAAGGACTAAAGCATCAAGCAATGGAGATCACATACTTTAGATGCTATTGTAAAAATAGCACATTTGATTTCTTAGGTGAAGCACTTAAATTTAAGAAGAAACTAATTTTTACAAAGGATAATATAAGCGCTCGTCCAACACTGGGATAATATAAGCGCTCGTCCAACAGTGGGATAATATAAGCGCTCGTCCAACAGTGGAATAATATAAGCGCTCGTCCAACAATGAAATGAAACAAGCAGACATCCAATGAAGTGAAACAAGCAGACGTCCAATAAAGTAAAACAACCAGACGTCCAATAAAGTGACAAAAGTGCTCGTCTACTAAAGTGACAGAAGCACTCGTCTACTAAAGTAACAGAAGCGCGCGTCTACTAAAGTTACAAGAAGCGCTCGTCTGCTAAAGTGGCATATGAAGCTTGTCTATCATATGGAGCTCGTCTACCATATGGAGCTCATCTACCATATGGAGCTCGTATACTAGCCCATCTGAATGTAAAATCTTAATGGCTAGATGGAAACGGTTATTTTCAAGATGGACGCGAATTCTACAAGAACAATCAGAATCTTATTTCAAGAACGAGAATCAAGAAAACAGATTTTGTTAAATCAGATCCAAATCTGTTTTAATTGATCCCAACGACTATAACTTGTTTTCTATATAAAGAGGGATCAAAGGAACACTTTTAAAACAATAATAATTCTGAAAGAAAAAAATTCAAAAGATTCAAAAGCTTCCAAAAGTGCTTCATCTTTGAGAGAAAAGTGTGATATTTCTTAGAACTTCAATTTGTATAATCAGACTTTTAGAGTCTTTCTTCTACTCAATTCTTTCTACGATTTAGTGTGATTAAGAGAGGGTATCTCTTAGGATTGAACAAGGATATAAGGGATCCTTGGGTATAGAAAAGCAAGTATGCTTTTTGGTGTGTTCTTGAGCAAGGAGGTTATCCTTGTGAATGCTGTAATTGGATATTGTAATTTCTGGTTATAGTGGAGAAAACGACAGAGGTGTGGGACTGGATGTATGCTTACCAGAGGAGGTAGCCGAACCAGGATAAATCGGTTTGCGTGTTCTTCTCATCTCTAAACTCCATATACTTGTTATATGGACTTGTGTGTTGTGAATGAGTTTTAAGAATGCTTGTTAACTTGAATCTTTGATCTGCAATCTGTGTTAAACTTGTTGTTACTTCTTATAATTCTTCTTAACATCATTACTTGTTACATAACCTGATTCTTGGGAATTAAAATTGAGTGAAAACCAATTTTCTTTAAATTGTTGAAAAAGTTTTCAATATCTCAATTCACCCCCCCCCCCCCCCCCTCTTGAGATTGTAGCCATTACCAACAAAGGATGACCAGGTATGCCGTAGAATCTTTATCTATGTTTTGATTATGAAACAAAGAGATGTATGAAAAGAATAGACTTGTCAATGAAATGAAAGATGAATTTTGGGAACAAAGAGATATGAACAACCGGCCTCGAGTCTTCACTTGGTCGAAAGGACTTCACAACCTCAAGTTTTCACTCGGTTGGTCCCCACGCATCGGCCTCAAGTCTTCACTCGATCAAAAGGACTTCACAACCTTGAGTTTTCACTCGGCCGGTCCCCACGCATCCGCCTTGAGTCTGTACTCGGTCGAAAGGACCTCACAACCTCGAGTTTTCACTCAGTTAGTCCCCACGCATCGGACTCGAGTCTTCACTCGGTTGAAAGGACTTCACAACCTCCAGTTTTCACTCGGTTGGTCCCCACGCATCCGCCTCGAGTCATCTCTCGGTCGAAAGGACTTCACAACCTCGAGTTTTCACTTGGTTGGTCCCCACGCATCGCCCTCGAGTCTTCACTCGGTCGAAAGGACTTCAAAACATCGAGTTTTCACTCGGTTGTCCTCACGAATCGGCCTCGAGTCTTCACTTGGTCGAAAAAGAAATAACAAAAACTTCAAGACTACAAATAAAAAGGTCTGAAGCATAAAGAATCAAACACGAACAATTTATCAAAATTCTTATTATTCAAATAGAACTTTACAAGGATAGAAATATCAAAACTCATGGCTCCCTTCAGATGAGGCAATACAACCAAAGCCTCATTGTAAAAGAAACCCATCCCTCCAACACTCTCCCAACAAACACACCCGAGCGTCCGTATCTGGGAGTCAGAGGAAAGTAGCAACAAGCACCAAGACAAAACCTCTTTCCGAGACAAAGGACCATGCGGGGATAACGAAACGATAGGTCGAGAGGGACCAGAAAGGAGGGACTTGGGTGCCCTCTGATGACCCGTTGGATTATAAAAAGAAGACTTCCGACTAGCTCTTTCCTTATCCCAGTACAGTGGAAAAAGGAGGCACCATTATCATCCAGAAAAAAGGTGGGAAAGCGAGGAGGAACATAGACACAAATGAATTCCTCCTTGAAGCCCTTGAAATAATCCTTAAAAGCGGTGAAAAATCCTATGTGAAGACGGAAGGAAAGAGTGGTCCAACCATGACGACCAACCTCATGCTCGGAACGGTTTGTGGTCGTACCCACGGAAAAGAAATGAAAAAACTCCTTGACTGTGCACAACAATTGTACTCCCGGAAAAAGATCTCAAAGGCCCGGATGAAACCCCAAGAGTTAGGGTGAAGCTGAGAGGGGGCCACCTGGAGAAAGTTCCTGATGACTATCTGAAAAGGGAAAAAGGAAGGCGAACCCCGAGCTCCGTGAAGACCGCACGATACATATAAAAGGATCGGTTGCCATCCTCGGTAGAGCGATTCGAACATACCCGCTCATTCATGGACGGAAACAGAACGTCGTACCTCTCCATTTCCTCCTTGGTCTCTTCCTCCACCACCACTAACTCACCCAATTGACACTGACATCGAACGATGCCCCAAGACTTCCCTATAAAGGGTATTGATCAGCACCCGGAGGTTAGAAAAACCTCTCAGAATCCTTGGGGTCAAAACTGTGGCCCATATCGACTCTCCCTGAAACAAAAAAAGGAGTCGGAATCAGTGGAGGACCCAGAAGATAGAGAAATTCCCCTCTCCTATAAGACACCTTCCCAGTGAGAAAGGGTACTACCTAGAGGTGGGAGCACAAGGGGTTATGAGGGAAGGGCACGTATGCGGGACCCTGAATGAATATTGGGACTTTTTGACTTCCAACCACATTGCGGGAGGAAGACTCCCTGAAAATTATAGTGGTACAAGCGCGGTGGCGCTGTGAAAAACAGGGAGGAGGGTTTGACAGAATCTCAATATCAGAATCACTGTCATCCTCCCCCCAACGACTCAACCTCACCATATTTTTAATATAAAAAGAGGCAAAAACTTTGAAAAGGATGTTACCTGGAGAAAAGGAAGCACAAGAATTGCAAGAGAAAACTGGAGGGTAGGGGAACGACAAGAGTGTTAGAGCAATGAGGCGAAATGAGGGAGCAAAAAGTGTAAGGTAAAAAGTTCTAGGATAATTTATGGGGGGAGAAATAGAATAACACACTCCCTCGAAAAACGTAACCGTTTGAAGTAACGTAACGGTTGAGAAAAAGACCAATGGGCGCACCCACACACATAAACGGTGACACGTGTCTCTCCATTCTTTAAAATTGAATGACCCTACCTGAAATCGGCCTGGGCTGTCCCAAGGGCATCTATTACGGTCCAAAAATAATAGGGCCCAAAGCCCTTCTCACATTTGGCCCAAGAAGGGCTCGACCCGACAAACACCCCAACCAGAAGCCGTGCAAACTACTCCGGCCAACTGAATTGCTCGGCCGTCACCTCCCTTTCTATACCGAGTGGACTTTCCCGCCTCGGGAAAGAAACCAATCATACCTACTTGATAATCCGCCGGCTTATCATGTTTATCTATTATTTTAGAGCGGATTTCATCAAATAAGTTGACTTAATTGCATGATTAGCCCAAATTAAACGTTGTTTTCCTATTTTGGTTATTTTAGAATCAATGTTTGCATTTAATTGATTTTAATTAGATTTTAGTTGATTTTCTTATATTTTCATTTTTTTATTTTTAGGAAAGTATCAAGAACAAAAAAAAAGGATTGCAATTGAATTGTATTTTTTTTTTTAAAATGAAGTCAAAAGGACATGATGAGAAGATTCAAATTGAAATTTCCATTATATAGGCATTTTTTTTTTATGCTCACGTTGAGCTTGCGCTAGTGTCAAGAGCCGTGGACCAAAAATAAGCAAACAAATGCTTTGGCAAGTGAATTTGGCTTCAATTTTGGATTGAAAGAAGATTTGTAGAGGGACTCATGTGATCAAATGGATTAAAAGGAATTAATTGTGATATGGAGCAAAGTTCCAGGGCCAACAAACGTGAAGAACATTGTGCAACAACCACAAGTCAAATTGCAAATTAAATTAGAAGATTGGAATTGAGATAAAAAGATTGGAATTGACAAGAAGATAAATAGTGTGATGCGCCTTTTAGCTGAAAGAGATTTGATGAAATTTCATCCAAGCTTATCTCCTAATAACCTGATGAGTGTGATTTCACCTCATATTTCTTTATCATATTGCATGCATTTTCATGTAGTTTAGGCATTTTTAATTTGATTTTTGTTTGTTTTTACCTTGGAACGGGTAAGGTGGTTTTGTGGTGTTTATGTGCAGGAATTGAAGATTAAAATGTTCAGGATCAACCATGATGGAGCTTGCACGAAGACGGAGCTAGAAAAGCAAGAAAAATGAGCCAAACAGAGTCCATCACGGCCTAGCCGTGACAGCCATCACGGCCATGATCGAACAAGGCTGAAAAGAAAAGAACGGAAAAAGTCAGAACCTGTCACGGGCAGACCGTGATGGCCATCACGGCCGTGACAGATCAAGCAGCGAAGCCATCTCCAAGTCAAAACCCATCACGGCCTGGTCATGACAGGCATCACGGTCGTGACGCGTAATATCTGGAATTTTAAAACCTGATTTGATCTGCTTTTGTAATTGCTTGGGATTCAAGTTACCCTACATTATAAATAGGACTTAGAGGCTCGAAAATAGGGATCCCTGGGGCTGCTACCTTAGGCAAAAAACTAGGATTTCTCTTCTTCTCAATTTCTTCTCTTCTCTTAGGTTTTCTTTTTATGCTTTTTTTAATCAAGCTTGCTATGAATATGGCAATGCTTGAGTAGTGTTTTTATTTCTAGGAATTGGGGCTATGCCTAATATTTGTTTTGTGTTATGAATTGACGTATTACTTCTTGTTAATTTCAATTTTGCTTTCGATTTGATTCATATTGCATGAATTACTTGTGAATCTGGTGCGCACTTATTTGCATGTCATAGATACTCTAAGGAGGAACCTAGCGGTGAACTTAGGTATTGGATCTATAGGGATCCAACTTAGGACTTAAATCACGAGAGTTAGAAGCGGTCCTTCGAGGGTTCACTGAGTTGTCACGAAGCTTAAAGGGTTCGATTTAAATTCAATTACCACGAGAGTAGGGGTTGGTTTAATCGGGCACGGTTCTTGTATCTCGAGAGGGAACAATAACTTATTTAGGATAAATTCACCTTCAAAGCAAATTTTGATTATTACAAGAGGGTAGTCAATTTAGTAACATGAGCAGTCTTGTTGGTAACCCAATTCCTGGGAATCTCTTTTGATATTGAAAAAATCTCATATTTGATTTACTTTCCTATTTTGTTTGATTGTGTTTTAGATATTTGATTCGTTAGTTAATCCTTTAAAAACCAAATCTTTTCCAAATCTTTTTTTTTCTAGTCCAGTTTAATTGATTTAATAATTGGTAGTTATTTAAGATCACGGTCCTTGTGGATTCGATCTTTTTATTACTTGACGATGAAGCCGTTCACTTGAGGATTCGTGAACCATCATAACCGTTTCACATGCTATTTGTACTAGCCAAGGTGTAAAGCTCGGTCACCGAGCTTGGATACCCGATCCAATAAGGACGGAAAAGATAAGATTAAGATGATACTTACTCAAATAACCTTATCTAGTTACAATAGATAAGTATCATCGAATAAGGAGATCATATATCTCGAAGTAGATTTAAGAGATAAGAGATAAGAAGAGATAAAACCTGATCCCTAGAAAGAGGGATCGGGGAACTCACCTATAAAAAGAGAGAGAACCCAAAGAGGAAGACACTTTAGCTAACCTAGGTGAATCTCCCTTAAGCGTACTTGAGGAACCAGCTGATCTGAGAGACTATCAAAGATTCCTTGCTCACTGGTATTCATCATATACAAGATTAAGGGATTCACTTCACCATATGGCCAAGGGTTGAACAGAGAACTACGTCTGGCTTTGATTCCCATTGGGATACGTAGGACCGGAATACACTATTCTATCAAGCCATAATCTAAAACAACCTTAGTATTCACTCTTGGTTAAGCATTCCCCAGCTAGATTCCAGCAAGTCGGATCTTGGCAGGAACACTATTTATCAGATATCGGATTTTAATTGGGGAGGGAAGAAGACTGACGATATAAAAAGAGTGTGCAGCGCCGCATAGAGGAGTACCATAAGTTCCACACAGTACACTCAATGGAAATTTTCATATTTCTTTTTGTTTTTGTTCTTTCTTTTAGTATGAGTAGCTAAATCCCTTTTTCTAGGGTGAATACGTAGAGATGTCAAGGGGTGTTTTCTAGCATGCTCGAACGAGACATTAGAATAAATTAGGTTTCTTGATTGACAATAGAAGTTAGTTAGAGATTAGGTATAATTGAGATAATTGAACCAAACCAAGTGGGATAATGATTCTTTGTCAATAAGGAATGCTTATCCATAGCGTAGGTGAAATTGAATCCCTAGAATCTTACTTAATTGATTGTTTCTTATTTTGGTTTTTAATTAATTAATGCATATATCCAAAAATATCAATTTCGATTCTTTTCATTATAAACAAAATCATAATTTCTCTTTGTCTAAATAGTTGTTGAATTTGTGAATTGACTATTGGTCACCCAATCCCTGTGTTCGACCTCGATATCTCACCGTGTATTTATTACTTGCTTCGATCCGGTACACTTACCGGAGCCTATCACTACCCCCATGCTTATCGAAGAGGAAGGGTAAACCACCCCTCTCCATCTAACACAAGATTACCTATCAAAGATCATCATTAAAGACACCCTCTATAATGAGATTAAAGAGAAGGAAACACGCCACCCAGCATGGGCAACCATACTTGGGGTCAACACATTAAACCCAAGAGACAGGTATATAAAGAAACCCCCATCGTAAGAGGAAGGTATGCATTTTATCATTGCAAGAACACAACATACTATCTGCTAGATCATTAGTGACTTAAGTATCAGAGTGTCTTCGCAGGTACCCCCATTCGGTTCAACGAGAAGGAGCAAGAGGAAGAAGAAAAAGCCAGAGTATTGGGCCAAGTCTATAGAGGCCCAAAACCAGAAGTGATACTTGAAGTTGACACAGTAAAACACAAGAATGAGGGTTGAATTGTGTTTCTTAACAGTTTTTTGAAAAGTCTTTTCTCAAACCTTTTAACAAGCAAAACAATATAACCAACACACAAACAAGAAAATCTTTTTAAAGAGTTAACATACTCAGATCCAAAACCCCACAGTTAGTATAACCAAAAGCTATAAAAGATAGGGGTCAGAAGATTCACACAAGTGATTTATCCTGATTCACTTTTTTCCAACCAAAAGCTACGTCCAGTCCCTCCTACTGAAGGTTTTCTCCACTATTCTCCAAAAAGATTACAAGTATTCAACACCTATTCAGGCTACAAGTATTCTTTCTCTACCAAGCCTCTTCAGGCTCTAACTCTAACTAAGAGATTTACAGATTTGATCTAAAAACTCACTATGTGTGAGAATATGAAGGTTAAAGATCAGTAGGTTTAGAAGTAAACTTGTTCAACAGATTTCAGTAGAGTTTTGGCACGTTTGATATCAGAGCTTCTATCTCTCTACTTTACCGGGGTTCTTCCAGTATTTATAGAAGGAGAGCTTTGCTGTCTTGAACTTCTTCAACGGTCTTCAACTTATATCCGTTTAGACATAGCATTAGATGATAGGATCCGTTGAGGCTGATAACTTGATATGATTCATGGAGAAGTGCTCTTGTTTATCAGAGGAATGCTCAAAGTAGAGCTGTCACTTCCCTGTTGTATCGAAGGTTGCTTTATGACTTTCCATCTTTGTACTTGGTTTAAACTTTACAACAACATATTTTACAGAGTACAAAGGTTTATGTTCTCGATGGTACTGTGTTTCTATTCTCAAGTAACCAAGAGTTTAACAAAAGAAGCAGCAAAGGAAAGAGACATATATTCTCTTGAATTAAATATACAATCATTTGAAATAAATAAGCTTAAGCTTAGACGGGTTCACTCTTAATAGCTAGTAGACGCGCAGGTCAGGGTCGTGCAATATTAACTTATCAGGAAGACGGGCTCGTCTACTGATACTGCGTCTATAGACTCTGTTCTAGTTCCAAGTCTTTGGTCTTGCTATATTTAATAGCTTGTCTACTGACGTGGTGTCTAGTGTAACTTCTCGTCTATTATCAAATCTTTGGACTTGGTGTTTTACTAAGAATTGTTTGTTGGCTCGTCTACTTATCTTTTCTTAGACTTAGATACTCGTCTAGCATCTTTTACCTTAGCCATTTTTTTAAGACAGACTCAAAATTTTACCAAAGATTGAATACACGTCTAGAGGATCAAATATAGAATCCGATATGATTCCATAGCAAAGCGAAGATACTTTTTCTAAGATTCCCTAACTAGTGTTATTCAAACAGTCCTGCAAACCAGAATAAACAAGTTAGATCTTTGACAACACTTAGCCATACTAATTTATAAATTTTGTTAACATCAAAACTCAAGAGATTATTTAACTCAAATCCACTTTGGTTCTAACAATCTCCCCCTTTTTGATGATGACAAAAACCAATTAAATTTGAGTGAGTAAAGTCTAAGAGAGCTACAGAGCTCCCCCTAAGACAAAGAATTCAAACTTAAAATAATTAAAACAGATAAGCAATGTTGACACGAAATCTGGGCAAGTATACCCAGTCGTGCAAGTAATACGGTGGTGAGACCGGTTATCGTATCCACGGGGATTGGATGTCAAGTACCAATTCACAAACTCGGCTACTATCTAGACTAAACAAAGATATCAAAACAAGCAAAACAAAGGAATAAAATCTTTTTGTCTTTTTGGGGACTTTTAACAAACACTTGGAGTGCAGAAAGGATATGTTGGGACTAGACTTCACCAAACCTCTACCTCATGCAATACCAAGACTGGATACCTCCCATTCATGCTTCAAATATTAAAATCAATCCACTAAACTACTCAAACCCCGATTCCTCGGATGGCAAGAGCCTAAATCCACTAATAGACCCTAATTCCTTAGGTGGCCTAGATTAATGAATTTGCATTATGATTAGGGATTACGCGATTACTAGTAAACCAAACTCCATTCCTAGATGAAAGGGTTACTAGGTGATTAAATTTAGTTCCGGTTCTAATACGAATTTCCCAATTGCATATCAAAACACAAATCAAGTCATGGGGGTGCTAGCCACAACAAGCATCAAGCATAGAAAATTAATCACTAATATGAAGACATGAACACAGAATAATCAGTCAAGATAAATACATAATAATTAGTTTGATTACATCTAATCCCAACAAACGGGATTTAACTATTCATAACTACAGAGAAAGCCAAACCAGAAAAGCAGTAGAGAAAGGAAGAAAGGGAGAACTCCATTGAAGCTTCCCACTGTCGTCACAGCAACCCCCTAACTCAGCTCCCTTTTAGGGTTGGAACCCTAGCCCAGCCGCAGCCTCCAAGTGCTTCCCCCTCCAAGAACTCCCTCAATTCTGCCCTAAAACAGCAACTTATACCAATCAGTTCTGCGCTCGCTCGCAAGGCGAATGGCCTCTCGCGAGGCGAATGTTAAAAATCTGGTCTTCAGGATTTGAACTCTCGCGAGGCGAAAGTTTCTCGCGGGGCGAAACCGAAAGGTTCTTCTCAAATACGCCCGTGAAGAGCATCAGGGCTTGGGCGTGATGGCTTCTGGTCCTCAGACTCGCGTGGCAAAACATGGTTCGCGGGGCGAGACAGAAAGGATGACATTCTGCTGGCACAGTCAGCCTTCTGGCTCGCGAGGCGAAAAACAGTCTCGCGTGGCGAATCATCAGAATTCTGCTTGGCTCAATTTCTTCTCTTTTCAGGCTCTATCTTCATCCAAGCTTTATCATGGCCAAATCTGAGCATTTTTCATCAATTTCTACAAAACAACACACAAAACCACCTTCACCCGTTCCAAGGTAAAAACTAATAAAAATCAAACTAAGAATGCCTAATCTACATAAAAAATGCATGCAAAAGTATACAGGAAACATGATGTAAAATCACACTATCAAATCACCCCAAGCTTATTCAATTGCTTGTCCTCAAGCAATCACTAAGGCCAGAAGAGATAAATATTCAAAGCATGGATAGTGAACCAAGAACCCGAGTACATAATCCAAGTAATAGGCATTTCAAACAATTCAGCAAGAGACAATCAATTCAAGTCCAATTAGAGGCTTAGGTTCTCTAAATTCATATTCTCACTGATTTGGGCACTCTTTCTCACCTGAAGATCACCCCAAGCTTATTCATTTGCTTGGCTCTCTTTCTCACCTCACTCAAGTGTTTAGGGGAATAAGACAATTCGCTCCATTTTCCTCAAGGAATGAATCCTACCATAGGCTTGACCGTCAACCACATCTCTACTTTATTAATGAAAACATTTAAGAATCAAGAGGTCTTTGGCTTTGGTTGTAACGGGGCCATGGGATTAATCGTTAGGTGGGGAAATCAATAAAAGGACATTTCAAAAGGCTATACAAAATCAAGCATTGCAAAACATGACCTTCTAAAATACCTTTTTGGGTCTTGATTCATATTTCCACCTTTCTTTCTTTTTTATTTTATTTCTCATTTTCTTTTGTCATCCCCTTCTCTATATCATTTTCTTTTTCTCTTTTTCTTTTTCTTTTATTTGGAGAAGGGAATATTTTCAATTCAAGAGAAATATTTTTCTGATTTTCTCATCCCATACTTTTTCAACTACCTTTTTACCCTTTTGTGCAATACTTTAGAAGGTACTATCAAACATCATTCAATAATATATTTCAAGGTACCAAGAAAAGTATTTTATTCATGTAGGCTCGAAATTGGGCAACTAAGGGGTAGCATTTCATCATTCAAAGCTCAGAAGGCCAGAAAAATACCTAGTGCCTCAGTCATTTTCAAAAATGTTTTCAAAAATTTTTAAGCTTCAAAATGGTTTCAAGTCAAGTTCTAGAGAAAACAATCCAAGAGGAATAACACTCTAACACAAAGAATGGGGTAAAATTTGGTGAGTACCCCTTTGTGGCTCAAAATCTCACATTTTAGTAATTCAACCATCAATGAGAAACACAAATCTATAGAACCATATGCTAATTATCAACTATCCAAGATTCTCTCAAGCATTTTCATTTGCAGCCTTATCACAAGAATGAAACAAATTGGGTTCAACAATTCACTATCACAAATTATTGGGCACTTAGTTTTCACAATTGGATACAAAATCTAAGCAAGGGCAATCTAATTGTGTGATCATGCAAAGCTATCATGCAAAACTATATGAATGCAACATGAAAAATGCAAAAAAAATACAACTCTAAAAAAATACCCCTACCCCAAGCTTAAGAATTTACATTGTCCCCAATGTAAACAATCAAGTCGGAGAGAGAGGAGAAAAATTGGAACGGCTTACCGAGGTGGTAGCAGGTGTTGGCTAACATTCCAGTCAGAAACTTGTTGGGAAATACGTCACGACCGTGATGGGTGCTGACTTTGCTTTTTCTTGTCTTCTTGCTCTTCCTTCCTTCTTTCCCTAAAATCACTTGGCAATTTTATTAGTAAAAGAAAACTCTTGATCTTCTCAAATTATTCAAGAGTTAAAAATAAAAAAAACAAAATCTAACTAAAGAGAAGGGTTAAGAAAAGTTGGGTTGCCTCCCAATAAGCGCTTCTTTAACGTCACTAGCTTGACTTATTGAAAAGCATCCACCTGGATCCCATAACCTGTGGTATAAAGACCAGTTGGTGCTCACAATGTAAGGGCATCCTCCACCCGGATCCCATGATTTATGGAGTGGTGATTGCAGCACTAATATAACTCTGGCCACAATCCCACCCAGCCAGTGTGTGAAAACTCCATTGACCTCTGCAATCATGAACTCACTTCCTCTCGGGTCAAATGGAATTTTCAAGAGGAAAGTAGACAGACAAATGGAAGGGGCTAGCTTTGCAGCGTCCACACATGCATGTAAGCCGACATATTTGTCCAATGCAGAGAATTCAGATTGCTCAGCACGCATGGTAGAGTCCACTACCACTTCGTCTTCATTTTGAACTATCCCCAAAACCAGATTTTGCTCAATTTGCGCTCCATGTGACTCTTGTACTAGCTGTTTGCAAATCTCCTCAACTTGTGTTTTGAAGTTCTGCATCACAGCTTCGATACTCTCACAGTTGGCTCTTGCCTTGGCCTCGAAGGCAGATAGCTCTTGGGAATACTGTTCTAGAGCAGCTTTCAATGGTGTTTGCTCCTTCCATTCCCATTCTTCAATTTCCCAAGGACTTGTGGAAAGTACTCCCTCTTCTTGTGACTTGTCCACCATCACCACTTCATCTTCAATTTGATCCATTCCCACAACCAGATTTTTCTCAAATTCTGCTTCATGTGGCTCTATGGGAATCATACATGGTGGTGGAGGTGGTAAATATGAACAAAAGGTTTCCCAATCCTCCTCGGAGAAGTTATACATAAGCCTTCCCATCCTATAGTCAACTTGTGCGGGAGTAACATGATCCATCAAATCCATGCAGTCTCCTAAACACCAGTTGTCCTCCAAAGCGTGACTTGAGGCTTCCTCATCAGGTGGATAATAGTGATTGTCCATGAATTTCGTCCACCTTGCACAAACAAAACTCAAAACAAAAAGATCAAATATATACAGAAAAATAAAAAAGAATAAAAATGTCTAAATTAGTTGCCTCCTCTGTTACTAATGATATTGGCAAAACCAATCCCCGGCAACGGCGCCAAAAACTTGTTGACACGAAATCTGGGCAAGTATACCCAGTCGTGCAAGTAATACGGTGGTGAGACCGGTTATCGTATCCACGGGGATTGGATGTCAAGTACCAATTCACAAACTCGGCTACTATCTAGACTAAACAAAGATATCAAAACAAGCAAAACAAAGGAATAAAATCTTTTTGTCTTTTTGGGGACTTTTAACAAACACTTGGAGTGCAGAAAGGATATGTTGGGACTAGACTTCACCAAACCTCTACCTCATGCAATACCAAGACTAGATAGCTCCCATTCATGCTTCAAATATTAAAATCAATCCACTAAACTACTCAAACCCCGATTCCTCGGATGGCAAGAGCCTAAATCCACTAATAGACCCTAATTCCTTAGGTGGCCTAGATTAATGAATTTGCATTATGATTAGGGATTACGCGATTACTAGTAAACCAAATTCCATTCCTAGATGAAAGGGTTACTAGGTGATTAAATTCAGTTCCGGTTCTAATACGAATTTCCCAATTGCATATCAAAACACAAATCAAGTCATGGGGGTGCTAGCCACAACAAGCATTAAGCATGGAAAATTAATCACTAATATGAAGACATGAACACAGAATAATCAGTCAAGATAAATACATAATAATCAGTTTGATTACATCCAATCCCAACAAACGGGATTTAACTATTCATAACTACAGAGAAAACCAAACCAGAAAAGCAGTAGAGAAAGGAAGAAAGGGAGAACTCCATTGCTATTTATAACCCATATTAAAAGTGTATTTTACAAAACGTTTAACACTATTTAGACGAAACATTTTGTAATCCCTTGCTATCTCACAACCCCAACGTCTCTCAAACCCTTTTCTCGTGTGTACGTCTCTGAGACCCCACCAGCGCTTCCCTCCACCACAAGCGGCACCACCAGCGCCTCCCTCCACCACCAGCGTCTCCCTGTGCAGCGTCTCTCAGCCATCCCACATTGAACCCTCAATCGCGCCACTCAATCTCTCGCTCCCCTCCCTTGTTCTGGTTCATATTATGGCAGAGACAAAGACAATCGTGACGGCATGTGGTCTCTTACTCTCAGTCGACGACCTCCTCCCTAACACGTCTCTGCCTTAACAAGTCGCAACAGAGCCTGAATCGTGAATTGCGTTTGTAGGTGATTGGTTACCCACTCTATCTCGGCATTTGCATTTTCTTTCTTATGTTTCATACTCGTAGATAGATAGATATTGGTTTTGCTTTCAAAGCTGAAGCTTTTTTCCTTCTTTTTTCCCTATGCCCAACAACCAGGTTGCATCAACCGAAGCCAAACCCATGTTTTCAAGAGTTCTAGTTCAGTGTTTGGATTATATGCTTTCAAATTGAATTCTCTTCATTTTCTTGGTGCTTCTCTCTGCCACTGGTTTGTTTCTAACTTCACAAAAGCTTTTGAATATTCCCTTTTTTTTTTTGTTATTATTATTATTATTTTATCATTTGTTGTTGTTGGATTGGGCTCTCCATCCATCCACTGGGGAATAGTTTCTCATAGTTAGATTAGTGGTTGATAGTGTTTTTCATTTATAAATATTATGACAGGGAGTTTGGTGAAGAACTTAGTCAGTGAATCATGATGGTTTATTTTCCCGGTAAGTGCTTTCCAACTCTCTGTTTTATGCTATTCTTCCTTGAATCAATTTTTCTAAATTGATGGCAAGTTTTTCTCATTCCCGTTTGATTTTTATAGTGGAAAGAAAGGGGATAGTTTGTTTTGTTGAGTTTGATTAGTGGCTCTTCTGTGTGTGTGTGGAAAGGGGAGCCACGATGGACTCTATCTCATTCCAACCTTTGCAGAAAAAGTAGTTATCTCTGTGACTTTTACAATTGTTTTATAACATCATATATGGTTGTTCGCTGAGAACTTTTTTCTTTCTTTTATCTGTGTTCAGCGAAAACAGACACTAATTAAGGATGCACCAACCATGTAATAATTTCATAAGTGTCCTAGACTCATAATCTTTATTGGTTAGGACATTGACAAAGATGGTCAAACTCAACCGTAGTTTTACGTTTGGTTCTAGTGGCTCATCAAATTGGGACTAAAGACTTGAGTCTGCCTCTGGAACACGATGGCAGCAAGGACGTAGCTGCGTTATTTTGTAACTTCGAAGGATCTTATGGATGTATGCACTTTTGGTGCTTGGGCATGGTCGTCGGTTCTACAATTATGGTGCACGTAAGTATATTTTAATCGTATGGATACTTAGACCCCAGCCTCATAGCGAAGAATTGTTCTGAGGGCACCCTCGAATTGTATGGATACTTAGACCCCAGCGCATGGATACTTAGACCCCAGCCTCATAGTGAAGAAGAACGGCTTTCTCCGCACAGCAAGAGGGAAAAAGTGGCAAGAGTAAAAAAATAAACCAATTGAAAAAGTAAAGAGGGAAAGTGAAAAAGTTAGAGGGAAAGTTTTAAAAAAATGAAGTGGTGTCGACCTATTTTTTTTCAAACCATCGTTAACGTAGAGTTAACCATCACAATATTTTTCTATTTGTAACGGTTCATTAGAATTGCCGCAGTTTATGACCAGAGACGGTTTTACTTGAACCACCTCAAAGTGTCTGCCACAAATTGCCAATTTTCATATAGTGAGTGGCGGCTGAGAGTGTGGATATTATCTAATGAAACATATGTTGAACATTGTCTTCGCGAGTATTAAATTAATAGAATTTTTAATAAGTTAGTTAAAATATGTTTTGCTTTACTACTTGATGAGCTAATGTTTCTGTTTATCTTATGTTATTTGAACTTGCAGACTTTCGACAATTCGGCTCCACTCTTTACAGAGGACATTCAAGACATAAATGAGCATTGGATAAACTTCTTGCTTGAGTATAGTAAATATTATTTACATTAGATGTGTTTCTTCGCGTATTTTAGTTTGTACTTGTATATATAATACTATAGCTTGTTTGGCAGAGTAGGCTATTATATGAATGAATTTTGTTCTCTTTTATATATTCTCTCAATTGCATGTGCTTGAGGAGATATTTGTATTTAGCTAGTTTAGTAAAGTCTAATAAATATATTACGTTGATTGGTTGCTGTGGAATTGTAGGATTTTGTTGTGAAAATTGAGTACTGAATGAAAACACGGAAAGGAAGAACGAAACAAATCGGCATTTAAAAAAATCACTTTTAACATCGGTTATGACCATAACCAATGTTAAAAGTACACTATTAACATCAGTTAAGACCATAACTGATGTTAAAAGTGCCACTTTTAACATTGGTTTTAAAGGCAACCAATGTTAAAAGTGCATCCGTTGGAGGTTCCAATAGATGTTAAAAGGAAATCAATGTTAAAAGTTATACTTTCAACATCGCTTGTTTCAATATCACCTAACCAATCGATGTTGAAAGCCATTTTCAACCGATGAACGAATTTCAATGAAAAGGGCTCCATGGTGATTTTTTGGGTGAGCTTTCTAACGATCCATTTTCTCAATTCATGTTTAAGGAAGGGATTAGGCATGTTTAATGTCTTAGTCTTTTTTTCTTTGGTGTCGATAAGCTTATGTTTCAAATTTGAGGTCAACCGGACTTCAACCGAGCTCAGAACGCAATGAAATGCGCGAAAGACGTGTACCGACAGCAGGGCCATGCTAAAACGTGGGGTACTAGGGGCTTGAGCGTGCTGAGGAGTTGAAACGTGGCTTGCTGATCGATGCAAGCCAGAGACGTGGCAGTGCAGGAGGCCACGCTCAAGCATGGGAACGCTTGAGCGTGGAGAACCCAGCGCTCTAGCGTTCTCAGCTGATAGCACCACACTTAAGCTTTGGTCATTTTTCTCTTAGACTTCATTTCCACCATTTTGAGCTACGGACAGAGAGCGTCCAAGAGAGATAAAAGAGAGTTTAGAGAGAGAGAATTGAGGTTGAAGACAATTCGGTCATCGGTTCGCGATTCTGGCTACACCGTTGTGATCAGGGCAGCGAATACTACAGGTATCGACTATCGATTCTTCGATACGACTAAGGTAATATCTGGATCCCTAATGCATCGACACGTCGACATTATCATTCCCTTCTTTTTCGATTTTTGCTTTGATTCTAGCTCTGTTTTAAAATCTATTGCAAGATTTGGGTTTGTGACATTGTCGGGACTCTGTCCATGTGTTAGGGCATATTTTGGAGTTCCGAGGAACCCCAGAGTGTATGTGGAAACGACTATGATTGAAGGGGGAACGTGTTTCTAAGCTCATGCAAGTGTACCGGATAAGCCAAGGTGGGGAGAAAGTAACCGACATCGTCGGGGCGGCAAGCATAGAAAAATAATTATATATGCATGTGTACGTAGGGTTCTCCAGACCCTACTAGGATTGTCGAATAATCGACAATAGCTGAACCCTAATAAAATAATATTTTAATGTCATCTCGGGTTTAGTGGTTGTAGGTTTATCAATCGTAAGCCTGAAACCCTAGGTTATCAATTTTTCTACTGGTTGAGGTTGTCTGGATTGTATGTTGCTTTACTGTTTGACGGATTCATGATGATATATGATCTCTGATATATTTAACATGCTGAACATGATTATATGAATATTTTATGTTTGTACCTGAGAATTGGTGACTGGTTGATGTTTTGATAAATATTAGCTTGTATGGTTGAGTCGAGGGTTAACACCATGGTAATGCCTTGAGACTGTGGCTTTGAGGCCGGGGATGTATGGGCATCCGTTGTGAGAGCGTGAATGTGTAAGAAGGTTCCTGCGTTAACCATAGCGATGTTCGTTGCATTGCTTTTCTCCAAAGTGGTGAGCCGTATGACCGGGACTTATACGAGGTTAGTTGTACTTAAGTGCAAGTACGGATTACGGAGGGGCCGGTCTGTGAAGAGACCTTGGAGATGTACAAACTAGACTCGAGAGGGTTACAGTGACCATTAGGTAGCTCCTAGTGTGTCGTCCCCGGTATAGCCTGGTTTTCCCGACTTTACCCTGAGTATCCACGTCGCAGGCAGGCGTTCCGAGGCGACACGAATACCTCTAATGGAGCTGAGCTCATAGAGGGATGCACTCTTATTGGTCACGACGAGCGGAAAGGTTACCTGGACAAACTAAATGACGTTCTCTGAGTAGAAAGACTCGGTAAGGAGAATGTCTCGGGGCTGAAAGTCGGATGAGAGATATCGACCAACATGCATAGGAGTGAGACTCCTTAGAGTATTGATCTAGGAGTAAACTTCGAAGATATACTGTGTTGGAGTGACTCGACAGATGGTTGTTTATTACTTGTTGCATATCTTGTATGTATACATGATTATTTATTCTATGTGCCCCCATCCCCATTTTATGATTATGTCAGTGTTGCTTATCTCCTTCTTTCCCTCTATGTTTCTTTATATGTATATCCGTTAGATGAGCAACGCCAGTAGAACGACGATAACAGTAGAGCTGGGTTACCAGCGTGCCGAGGCAATATCTTCAGAGGATCCCTCCTAGGATCCCGATACTCGGCGATGTTGAGATCGTCTATCATGAATATCGTGGATGACAGGTCGACCATTCATAATTCTTCATGACGTACGTCGGCCTGGTGAGCTTCTATATGCTGATGGGAGATGGTCCTTACTTTCTTGTAGTGTCCAGGTTTGCCACATTCATAGCACTTCACATTTACAGTTGAAGTTTAAGCTTTTGAAGTGTTCTTTTTGGAGAAGAAATTTGATGACCTTTTGTGGAAGGATTTCTTCTTTTTGAGAAATATCTTGAACTTTCTAACAAGCAGTCTCATGTCCTCTTCAGATTCATATTCATCTTCAATATCTTCATCTTCATCACTGCCAATGCTTTCTTTGGAGACATGTGCTTTAAGTGATAATCCTCTTTTCTTATTCTCCTTTTTTTCATGATCATTCTCAATCAATGCAACTCCATCTCGTGTTCCTTAAGCTTTCCAAATAGTGTAGCAATAGTCATTGTTGCTAAGTCATTTGATTAAGCTATAGAAGTAATCTTTGGTTGCCATTATTTGGTTAACACCTCATAACCTTGTTGATTTGTTTTTCATCTGAAATGCTCTTTCCAAGTCCATTTAGCCGATTCAATATGTGAGTGAACCTTCTTTGCATATCGTTGATCTCTTCACCATTCTTCATGTGAAAAAGTTCATATTCGTGCATGAGATAGTTCATCCTTGCTCTCTTTACATCGTTTGTTCCTTCATGAGTAATTTGCAGCGTATCCCACGTTTGATTTGTTGTTTTACAATTTGATACCCTGGAAAACTCATCATCACTCAAGGCAACAGTTATAATATTTTTAGCTTTAGCATTATAACCTACTTTCTTTTTACCCTCTTCATCCCATTCACTTCTAAGTTTTTCTTTCTTGTTTCCATTTGCATCAAGAGTGTGAGGGATGTAGGTACTATATATTTTCAACAGCATCCAATACATCAATGCCACTGGCCTCAAGGAATATCAACATCCTTTCTTTCCAATACATATAGGCAGTGTCGTTGAATCCAGGGGGGTCTTGCCAAGGAAACCCCTTCTCCCAAGATATCATTCGAAGCCATCCTCTTGAAGCTGTTAAGCTTTACACAAGAGTGAAAGCTCCGATGCGCCTTGTTGGTTGTAGCTTCTCACTCAAGAAGGGGGGTTGAATTGAGTGTGTGAACTTTTAAAACTTTTAAATCCCTTTGTACAAAAACTGAATAATTTTCCTTTTCAAAGATTTTGTCACTCAACAAAACAAAATTGTTTTTGCAAGATTTCAGATTAACAAGACTTGTATTTGAGATATCAAAGATTAACAAAACAAATCAAATCATAAATATTTCCATATCATTCTTCTAATTCATACAATTATCAACACTACAAAAAAAAGGTCATTTAACGACCGAAGATTTCGGTCGCTAAACATGATAATTCGGTTGCTATATTGTGTAGCGATCGAATTAGCGACCGAATTAAGGGGGTAGCAGAAACCCTGGTTGCTAAATGTTTAGTGACCGAATTTGTATTTCGATCACAAATTTACGACCGATATTTCGGTCACAAAATTATATATTTCGGTCGCCGTATAGTTGGTCACATGCTCAGATAACCGAATTTGGTGACTGATATTCAGTCGCTATTTCGGCCGCAAATATTGAATTTTTTTTTTTTATAAAATTTTTCCTGTAACTTAATCCTACCGACCAAATTTTGTTTTTCAACTATTACCCCATTGATTTTTAATTTATGATATAAACAAAATACACTAATATTTTTTTGAATAAATAGAAAACGTAAATATGATGTACTAACGATCCAAAACACCACAGTCAATATGATCAATACAAACACACCACAATAAGTATTAATCAAAATATCAAAACTCATCAATCTTCCAAAGGGATGAACATGTAGAAGCGAGAACCCCCAAGGTACTTAAACTTTGCCAATACACCAGTGGACAACAAATACAACTCCCTGATACCATTTGTGTCTGTTGCAAAATATGGGCGATCCTCATGGATTACTATATTCCCATTGAACAGATTTCCGCATTTGTCTTCAATAGTCACAACACGCGGTATTCCGTTTCCTCAACGACGATAGAATGATCGCGGGATTGAAATCAAATCATGCAAATACACAAGAACAATTTAGTAATGATTAGTTTATGCCTTAACCATCATTACGTGAATCCGATCGTTATTCTTAAGTTGATGAGATACTGTACCTGGTCTAAATGGATGGCGGTCTCAAAACATTTAGTCGGATCCATTTTCTGATAAAACGATAAGGAAAACAAGTCATATGTCTAAACTTCATCAAGTGATAATAAGAAAAGATGGAAAGATCCATGTAGAATACTAGCATGTTAAAATAGAACAAAGAAATGCAACTTCACATGCAACTTTACAGATTAGCAAACATAATAGTTTTCAGGAAAGCAGATGCTTTTATATCGTTTTGAAGGATGGTCATAGAGAGGACTTTTCCTACTGGAAATGCCTAGATAACCTAGTAAGGATGGTCATCAACAACTATTTCTGGAAAGCTCTATTGCCTAGTGAAACAAATGAGTAGAAAACCAGAGTTGCTTTCATAATATTGTGTACAGAGCTGCTTTCTAATGTGAATAATGTTTGAATGATGACGGCACGTCATGTGCCTGGAAAATTGTGCCCCACCCTTCATTTTATCTAACCCTATACTTAATCCTTCATTATCTAAGACCTTGGCCTTAAGGCAGAATTAAAGAAAAACCTCAAACTTCAAGAATCCTTCAAGCACATCCCAAAATATTGAATGAGCATGCGTGCCCTGAGAAGGTACGCATGCTCATCAATATTGAATCTCAAATAGGAAACTAAGGCTTTCGTAGCTTAATAATTAACTCTAGCAGAAAATAAAACCATTGACTTATAAGGATTGCAACATACTTCAACAAATATATATTGAAGCATATTTCAATACAAACTTAGATAAAATATAGTAGCAAACATCCTATTGAGCTCCGCTCTCCATTAACAAGTAACACATAATTGTCAAACACATGCATAACTTCTAAATTAGCAACACACAACAAGCATCCCGCCTTTTTGACAGGATCACATCCTATTGAGCTCTGCTCTCCACTAATGGCAATCAAGGCATAGAATTGACACATCCATCCTATTGAGCTCTTCTCTCCACTAACAAAAAACATATAAAGTTTACAACCACATGCATCAATTTTAATCTACTAGCACACAACCAATATCCTATTGAGCTCAGCTCTCCACTAACAAACAACATATTCAATTGCAACCACATGCATCATTTCTAATCTACCAGTACACAACCAGAATCCTATTGACCTCAGCTCTTCACTAACAATCAACAAATCAATTCAAAGTCTTCAAGCACCACTAGCAACAAAGAAAAAGATAGAGTATTTGACCTACCTCAACTCCAAGTAAATAGTGAAAACGGGTGACGACTAGAGCGGTTGTCAATCGACAAAGAAAACTGTACAAAAAAAATAATAACATCATCAAAGGCTCTTGTGATAAAAGTATAAACTTGGAAATCATTAACCTACTTGCACACTTGCCACTCATGAAAGTATAAACAAAACATTTTCATTACATATCAGATATCTACTCGTGGCTATACATGCTAATGTAATGGGAAGTAATATCTACTAGCTAAGCTTAGGAAAAAGTAAGAGCTAAGCTATTATTGAAAAATACTAATTTCATTCATCATCTTTCTTCTCTATTATTCATTCATCAGATATCTACATATACATATATATATAGAACCCTGAGCATAACAGAAAACAAGCGTAATCAAGAAGTTCATATATGCAACTGAATCTAATAACAAATGCAAAACAGAATTGGTGACTAGTGTAGTGACTCATCATAACAGAAAACCTGCAAAACCTGCAAACAGAGCCTGCAAACCGAATCAAACATGCAAAGAGAGAGAGATATAGGGAGAGAGAGACGTGAGTGAGAGAGAGAAGGAGAGAAGGAGAGGGAGAGAGACACGAGTGAGAGAGATAAGGAGAGAAGGAGAGGGAGAGAGAGACGCGAGTGAGAGAGAGAAGGAGAGGGAGAGAGAGACGTATGCTTATCGTGTGGAGGAGGTAGTGGCCGGAGAGGAGCTGGAGGAGGTGGTGGCCGGAGCTCGCGAGTGAGGAAGAAGGAGAGAAACGGTGATAGAGAAGGAGAGATTCGGGCGAGTGAGGAAGAAAGGGGGCTGCACTGGTTTTAGGGATTTCATTTTTAGCGACCGAATTATTCGGTCGCTAAATCGGTCTCTAAATAGGTTAATTTGAAATTTGAATTTATAAATTTAGCGCACGATTTAAAATCCGGTCGCTAACACGCTCTATTTTAATTTTTTTGCATGTCATTTAGCGACCGATTTAATATCGGTCGCAAAGATAGATAAAATTTAACCGTTGCATTTAACTCGGTCGCCATTTTGGTCGCTAAAAAGTCAGCAATTTTTGGCTTTTACTTTCCTTTATTTTGCGACCGAAAAAGAGACCGATAACTCTGCTACGCTCTATTTCGGTTGCTATTTCGGTCGCAGTATCAACTCTAATCAGTGTTTGATTTAGATCCTACAATCGCTCGCCATTTCGGTCGCAAACAGCAACCAACAAATTCGGTCACTATTTTTGGTCGCTAAATGACCTTTTTTTGTAGTGCAATAAGAATATAAAGAAGTTTTGGAAAGAGAAATTCAAACCAATTTTATCCTGGTTCAGCTATCTCCTCTGGTAACCTACATTCAGTCCCCACACCACTGTGAGTTTCGTCCACTAATCAAATCAAACTTTACAAGATTCTTTACAAAAGCTTCACTTCTAGGTTCCTTCTACCCATATTACAGCTTTCAAAGCAATCTTGAAAACCACAAGAGTTCCTTATACTCTTGAATTAGCCCACGAGAGACACCTCTCTCTTATCAAAAACTTACAAACAAAGATTTGAATACAAATTCTCAGAAATCATATTTACAAATTAAAGTTCTATAGAAATATCTCAGTTTTTCTCAATGCTAAGTTCTCTCAAAATTCTAGTGATTGATCTCATTAAAGTGTGTTCTTCTTCTTGTAAAAGTGTTTGATCATGTCCTTATAAGTTATGGTTCAAAATAGATCCGTTGGACATGTATTACAAACCAGTTATGATCAAAACAGATTTAACTTTGAAATCCTGTAACCAGTCAATCGATTAGTACACAGATGTATTAAACAAAATTTTCTCTTTCAGAACATGTGTACAACGATTATTGTTCCTGTGTACATAGTAAATTTTCCTGTGTACACCGATTATGTTCTTTAATGTTCTTGATTCAAAAGACTACATGCATTAGTACATCGATGTATCTCTTGAAAACTCGTCTATTTGCAACCCAGAACTTTATACATCGATTATCTAATCGATTATATATGCATATAAAAAACTTCCAGGTTCTGTTCTTGCTTATACATAGATGTACTAATCGATGTACAATTTTCAGAAACATTTTTAGATCAAGCAATTCAAACGTCAATCGATGTATGACACTTATACATAGATGTACACACAGGTTTTCATACAAATTTAGTTAATTAACTGAAAGTACATAGATGTACAGAATGATGTACTTATCCTTTAATTAACCTTTTCAATTCTAAGTTCATTTTGAAAACTTCTTTAATTATAAAAATGATGATTTTCCTTATTCTTTTGAGAGTTTAACTAAGAGTTAAAGTGAGAAGTTCCTTTACATAAGCATCTAAAGATTGTCTTCCATTTGCTTTGCTCATGATGCTCCTTCTTCATGTCATCTCCATGATCCTTTCCTTGATTCCTTTTATCTTCATGATTTCCACTTTGAGTTCTATTTCATCAATTTTACTTGCATAATGTTATACTGTCAATCAATCATATATTATCACATATTAAAAAGTATTTGACTTTTGTAATGACCAAGGTATGATAATCTCTAATTAATTGAGAGTACAAAAATCTATGTGAAAAATTTATAAAAAAAAATAACTCTTAAAATATTTTGCAAAGGTGAAGGGATAGTAAAAGTTCGAATCCGGATTCTCTCCTGCGGGAGCCCCTCCAGCGGTTCTCCTGCCATACGATCTGGACTGTCCATCCAGATCTAACCGTCCAGATTAAATGGCCAGTTATGAAATTAAAATAAAAAAAATAAATAAATAAAGAAACCTACTTTTTCCAGAAAGCACCTTTAGTGTCTTCCCCTATAGGATCATACGCACACACCCCCTGTACGTCACCGTCTCTAAGTATGCCGCCGCCGCCGCCATGACCGGAGTGCCGCTGCTCCATCCCGTCTCAGTACCCTTTAATCGCTCTCTCCCATCGCACCATCCAACTCCCCGTTCTCCAACGTGGTTGTCGCGGTTTAGCGCTGCCATGCGCCGTTCACGCCCACATTCGCCGCGAGTCAGAGTCAGCCAACGCCGCGGTTCACTACTAGAAATCCATCTTTTTCGGACGGATTTCGGACGGAAATTGGACAAATTTCGGACGGATTTCGGACGGATAATTCATTTCGGACGGAATGGCACCCGTCTGAAAAAGCCTCATGGGAAATTATAAAATCCGTCCCAAATTCCGTCCGAAAATATTTACAGACGAATTTCGGACGGAATATGGACAACGTGGAAATCCGGATTTTGGTTATTTTTCGGACGAATTTCGGACAGATTTTTTTTTTCCAACGGATTTGGGACGGATGCTGTGATTTTGTTGGTTATTTTTCGGATGGATTTCGGACGGATTTATTTTTGTTTTCCAACAGATTTGGGACGGATTTCCCACGGAAGAATGAAAAGTCAGAATTTGTCACGGCCAGGCCATGATGCCCATCACGGCCGTGACATGTCAACTGAGCCAGACCCCTTCTAAGCAGAATCTGTCACGGCCAAGCCGTGATACCCATCACGGCCGTGACAGACCATTTATTGAAGCAACATTCAAGGCAGAAGCTGTCACGGCCAGGCCGTGATGCCCATCACGGCCGTGACAGATCACTTCACTTACATTACAGTTTCACTATCTATGCGAATTATATGGCACCGATCACTAACATTTGCAGTTTCACATTCAATCACAAAATCATGAATTTGACTATTGTTACAAAATACAGTCTTGGTACCATACAACTTCTAAATATCAAATACCAATTGCTGCATGCAATCCAAAAGTCATGACTTAAAAACTATCAGAAGATCAAGCCACTGTGAACTGTGAAGGTCATGTAATGAACCATACAAAAAAAAAAAATAAAGTTGTTGTGACCCACTTGAGTACTGCCTTGTCACGTTCTCTCGGTTTGAAAGTTCAGCAGCTGCTCTTGCAGCCATGCTTGCAACTTCTACAGATTCTGCAGCAGCCTCTGCAGCAGAGGCAGCATCTTTGAATTCCATGTTCCTATTCTGCTTACCCATAGGAAAGGCACTCCTATTTTCAGAACTCGAATCTCTAAAAGAATCCCAAATATTCAGGCAATAGAAAGAACAAAAGCCCCAAATTCATTTGCAATTACTGTCTTCAAAAATTTACCTGAAGGTCTAGTTTCTGGATTAGACACCCCTGATGCCGTTGACTGATTGCCACCGGCCTTTCTAGAGGCACCACTTGCATTCTACTCATATGAACATCTTGGAGAAGCAAATACTACACTTGAAATTGCTTCCTTCAAATCGATGGGACAGTTTCTAAAACAGGGGGGCAAGAAAGAAAAGATAACATGATCAATTCAATGAGAATGCACAATCATAATGAACAAAGTTGTATACTGCAAATCAATAGTTCCAGAAATAAAAACCCTCATGCAGAAATTGTGTGCGTTTAAAACGAGACACCCCGCTGTGACCCTTTGTGACATTTAGTTTAAAACCTCAATAATTAGTTCCTTAAGCCTTAACCTCTCATCAAGACCTCAACACATGCTATATGTCACAACACCTCTTTAACATATTTCATGTAGGTTAGGCACCTCTAAAAAATCATCATGATCCTCACGCCCAAAACGATCATCTCTTAGACAACATATATATCTTAACTTAAGATCCACTAAGCATAATAATAATAACCAGGCAGATCATGCATAACACAATATCAATCAAAATATTCTCATATTACCAACATAGCACAAAATAAATCCAATAAAGGTTGATTCTTTCCCCTACCTTAAAGATGCTCAGAGTTTTTAAAAGCACTTGGCAGCGATGCAGTTAGCTCCAAACAGTTCCCAGAAAGTAATTTCTTCTTCTTGGAAGCAAGCACGCACATGAAAAACATCCCAGAGAGTCGATCCAAGCATAGAAACAGCCAGACAAATCACTGAATTAATTTCTCAACAATCACAATATAAATATAATTCAATAATATATTTAATTTCACAAAAACCTCATTCATTTAAAAATAAAGTAGATTTGAGGTTTTTGGGCTCAAGATGAAAATTGAGGAAAAAAAACAGTTTAACAAGAGGTTGACAAAATTGATTTAGGGAGACACTTAATCATGCTCCCAATTTCAGAAAACATCAATTAATTTCATAAACTGAGAACAAAAAATCAAAACCTAGGGTTAGGGTTTGAGGAGAAATTGGGGCTCTTGAATCTGAACAAAGGAAGTGAGAAAACCACTGATAAGCCTCTGGCTTATCTAGTTTTATGACTAGATAAACTAGGGTTTACGTGCAATGTATTCGAGTTCACTCTCGTTTTCGCCCAAATTTGCCTTGTTTTGTTCCTAAGTTGGACTTTGACTCGTTTTGCGTCTTTTGTGTAGTTTTTAGGTTATTTTGGAGAGAATTACGCTTGTGGTTGCTTGTGTTGTTTTCAGGTCCATAAGTGAGGCTCTAAGACTTAAGGAAAGTCAACAAATAGTGGAGATTGCCATTCTGGGGGATTCTCGCCCGCGAGAGGAGGCTCGCCCGCGATAGTTTGAAGATCCGGGAAGACAGAGACCATCACGGCCTAGCCGTGATTGACATCACGGGCCGTGACGGGAAGGTTCGCGTCGCGAGACGTTCTTCGCGTCGCGAGTATGTGAACTCCAGAACAGTCCCAGAATCAGAGCCCAGCACGGCCTAGCCGTGATGGATATCACGGCCGTGACCTAAAAGCCATACAAGTCGAGACCATCACGGCCTAGCCGTGATGTATATCACGGCCGTGACCTAAAAATCCACACAAGGCGAGAGAACATCACGGCCGGCCGTGATTGACATCACGGGCCGTGACAAGAAGACTCGCGTCGCGAGACATCCTTCGCGTCGCGAATGTTCAAATCTCGAAGTGCGCGCAAGCGAGGCCGTCCACGGCCTGGCCGTGATGGCCATCACGGCCGTGACGCGTGGCCTCCTTATAAATAGAGCAGATCAGAACAGAATAGAGGACTTTTTGGATCAGAATTTTCAGAGACTTTTTTGTAACCCTTATTCTGGGATTTCTTCTTCTCTTCTTTTCTCTTAATTCATAGGCTTAGGATGAATTCCGATTGTACGTGCGTTGTTGTTACGGACATGAGGAACTAATCCTCTTGTCTAGGGGATCGATGAAGCCACCCATGGCGGCATAGTGTTAATGTAATGTAACTCTCTCTCCTTTAATTCAATTATGATTTTCCAATTCTGTTTTCATTGTGTCGATTATATGCTAGCGTGATCGACTAGTTAAGCGTGTTGAGGCCTAGCGGCGATTCGCGTTTTAGAACTTGAATTGGGAACATCGGTCGAGTATTGCACGAGAGTGAGTAGGAGATCGATGCAACCTATAGGGAACAAGAATTAATAGAATTCGAGATTAGGGTTAAGAGACCTAGCAAGTAATTAATCCTAATCATTGAATACGTCCTATTGAGCACGACCGTGAATTTAGGAGAATTTAGGGGTCCCGGTTGACATTAAAATTGAACTTAGGGAGGAGAATATCATCACTTGGGTACTTTGCATGATTGGGTAGGTGGTGGATTCGAAACCTTAGATGCTTTTATTTCTGAATTTAATCACCGTAGCGTTATTTGAATCGATTCTTGAATTTGCAATCTCAATCTCTTTCTCTCAACTACCTTCTATTGCTTAACCAACGTATCGGATTTCTTGACAATTTAGTCGAATTGGTAACCCAATCCTTGTGTTCGACCTCGGTAGAATCTTACCGTGTTTTTATTACTTGCGACGACTCGGTACACTTGCCGGAGTCACAACAACCACTTAGCCAAGGAAGAAGGCAAGCTTATGGTGGTGCTGCGGTGGTTGACGCAGCGGCGGACGGTGGCCGTGGCGGTGGTTCACTTTCTGTGAACACCAAAAAGGGAGAGAGATAGAGTAAGACCAAAGGAAATAAGAAGAAGGGGGTTGGAAGGAACTCACATGGTGGAAACCACCACAAAAACCAGCGGCTCGCGGTGTTTACCACGATGGAGGGTGCGGCTTCGCGGCGGAGCTCGGCCAGATCGGGCGGCTGTGACGTGGATCGGAGCAGGTGGTCGGACGCGTCTCCTCCTGGCAGCTTCCGGCGGTTTGATGGGTGGAGGGTGTGGGGCGGTGGCTGGTTGGAGGAAGAAGAAGAAGGGAGAAGAATAGAGAAGAAAAAGAAAGAAGGAAGAAATAGATGAAGAAAAGGAGCAGAGAAGAAAAGAGAGTGAGGGGTAGGCGTTGAGAGAGAGAGAAAAAAAAAGAGAGAAGTTAGGTTTTTAAGTCAATTATTTAGTAATAGGTATAAAATGAGTGATAAAATATTAAGCATAAAATAAACATGTTTTGACTTTTTGGACTCTAAAAATAAAGATTGATAACTATAAGTTTTCGAAATTAAAATTAGAGTAAAGATTAATAGTTGGACTGATCAACTAAGAAAATACTCAGTCCAAAATTTAATCTCCGATAAATGTCAAACCAGTTTATTTTCAACTCTAAAATTAAATAGAATGAAAATATGAAAATGATTTTCTCTTAAACATATTATTTAAAATATTTTTCTGTACTGGTAATAATAGTGACAATAACGTAAATTATTGTCTAGTAAGCGTGCGTTCACTAAAATAAGTCAGTACTAACGCACCCAATAAAATAATTTGAAGAGAGTAATTTAATTATTCAAACTAAACCGGTACGGATTGCTTTAAACAGGACATATGTTTTCCTAGGTCTTGCATCAGTCCATGAGTAATTGCAACACTCATTACATGTAATTGAAAATAAACAAACAAGTAAAGGATCCTCGTCTTAATGCTCACGTTAATTAGCTCCAAGAGTGTAATTATCTACTCCATCAAGCAAGCATAGCCGTGTAAAACGTCTCAGAGAGGGAATCAAACAACGCGCAACAATCAGAAATTAAGAAATCAATTACGCATGACCAAACACACATTCTAATTTGATTTAAACACTTAATCTTATTACCAAACAAGGTTATTTTCAAAGAAAATCATGTTTGGAGCTTACGCTTAGGTCCTAACAAGTCGATTTGGGCTCTATTAGGATCAAACAAGTCCATTTAGGCTTCATTAGGACCATAGAAGTTCAATTGGGCCGATCGGGGCAATTGGCCTAATTAGGTCCTAACAAGTCAATTTGGGCTCTATTAGGATCAAACCAGTCCATTTGGGCTTAATTAGGACCAAAGAAGTACAATTGGGCCGATCGGGGCAATTGTCCCAACTAGGTCCTAACAAGTCAATTTGGGCTTTATTAGGATCAAACCAGTCCATTTGGGCTTCATTAGGACCAAAGAAGTACAATTGGGCCGATCGGGGCAATTGTCCCAATTAGGTCCTAACAAGTCGATTTGGACTCTATTAGGATCAAACAAGTCCATTTAGACTTCATTAGGACCATAGAAGTTCAATTGGGCCGATCGGGGCAATTGGCCCAATTAGGTCCTAACAAGTCAATTTGGGCTCTATTAGGATCAAACCAGCCCATTTGGGCTCCATTATGACCAAAGAAGTACAAATTGACCTAGTTAGGTACTAAATGATCTAAAAAGTCCATTTGGGCTCTATTAGGATCAGACAAGTTCATTTAGGCTCCATTAGGACGAAAGAAGTACAAATTGGCCCAGTTAGGTCGTATATGACCTAAAAAGTCCATTTGGGCACTATTAGGATCAAACAAGTCCATTTGGGATCCATTAGGACCAAAGAAGTACAATTGGGCCGTACGGGGCAATTGGCCCAATTAGGTCCTACCAAGTCGATTTGGGCTCTATTAGGATCGAACAAGTCCATTGGGGCTCCTTTATGCCCGAAAAAGTACAAATTGGCCTAGTTAGGTCGTATATGACCTAAACAGTCCATTTGGGTTCTATTAGGATCAAACAAGTCCATTTGGGCTGCTTTAGGACCAAAGAAGTACAAATTGGCCCAGTTAGGTCCTATATGACCTAAAAAGTCGATTTGGGCTCTATTTGGATCAAACAAGTCCATTTGGGCTCCATTAGGACCAAAAAAGTACAATTGGGCCGTACGGGGCAATTGGCCCAATTAGGACTTAACAAGTCGATTTGGGCTCTATTAGGATCAAACAAGTTCATTGGGGCTCCATTATGCCCGAAAAAGTACAAATTGGCATAGTTAGGTGATATGATCCAAAAAAAAAAGGATCATGTAAATTTTCGGATGAAGATAGGACTTGAAAAGTGAAGAAAATGAGCCAAACAGAGCCCATCACGGCCTAGCCGTGATGACCATCACGACCATGATCAAGCAGAGCAGAAGGCAAAAGTCAGAAGTTGTCACGGCCTAGCCGTGATGGCCGTCACGGTCGTGACATGTTAGCTGATCCAGACAGAACCGATCATAGCCTAGCCGTGATGAGTGTCACGGCCGTGACAGACCAAAATTTGAAAGCGCGCCAAGGAAAATATAAAAATAACAAATCCGTGTGAAATCCGTCCGAAATTTTCGGACGGATTTCAGACGGACGTAAGATAAATCAAGAAAAATATAAAAAATAACACAATCCGTCTGAAATCCGTCCGAAATTTTCGGACGGATTTCAGACGGATGTAAGAAATATAAAAAAATAACGCAATCCTTCAGACGGATCAAGGAAAATATAAAAAATAACACAATCTGTTCAAATCCGTCCAAATTTTCGGACGGATTTGAGACGGATGTAAGAAATATAAAAAAATAACACAATCCGTCAAATTCATCCAAAATTTCGGACGGATTTCAGACGGATCAAGGAAAATATAAAAAATAACACAATCCGTCTGAAATCAGTCCGAAATTTCGGACGGATTTTAGACGGGTCAAGGAAAATATAAAAAATAACACAATCCGTCTGAAATCCGTCCGAAATTTTCGGAAAATTTCAGACGGAAACATTTCCGTCCGAAAATTCCGTCCGAAAATTCAAGTTTTCTAGTAGTGGTTCCTGTTATGCTATCCGAGCAATATTTTTTGGATCTCCACATACTCTCCGCTCAGATTGGAAACGGATAAAAGTCTTTCAATTCAACCAAATCCCTAAATTTCCTTTTCTCTCCCACTCATGTCAATCCAACATCTGCAATTCCTCTCCAGTTTTAGGGTTCGATTCTCCTTCTCCCCTTTTCACAATGGTTAGTTGCTTTAAAAATGGTTGCTTGCTGTTATAATTTTGAGCCTCCATTTGAATCAGTTTGAATGATTTATTTTTTGGTCTTTGTTGAATGAATACTAGAATTGAACGACTTGCCTCTTTGTTGAGTTGAACAAATTGAACAACATGGGGTGCGTGTGGGGAGAAGACACCAGAGAAGCTTTCTGAAAGAAGTGCATTTTTTTTTAATCTCATAAATATTCATTTAATTTGGACCGTCAAATCTGGATGGACGGTCCATATCGTATGGCAAGAGAGGCGGTAGAGGGGCTCTCGCAGGAGACAATTTGGTTCCTAAAAGTTCAATGATTAGAGAATAGTGATAGAACAACTCAAACATATATTTACATCTACTGCAAGCATAAACAATTAAGGTAATAAATATGATACTTTTCTTTTTATTGAACTAATTCCATATACATTAAAACCGTGTAAAACTCTTCAGTTGATGAGAATGAGAAGTTGGTGCAACCAGCAAGCTTAAAGGAAATATTCTTCTTCATCCTATCATAACCTAGTGCAATCGGCAGGCTTAAAGGAAACAGTTTTTGTATTTCTATCATAACCAATCAAAAAGTTCCTCTGCGCTATGTTTCCAAAGATGGAACCGCTTGACGATGGGGAAAAAGCGAAGCACGACACATTATTTTCAAACATAACAAAAGTATTAGCTCTTTTCAACACAACTTCTGCTGCTCCAGTAAATTGTACTGTAATGTCAGGGACTTCAATTGTATATGGTCGGGACGAATAACAAAGTTTTAATAATGGAGATGGGGGAGTAGCACGCGGTAAATTTATATGCTTTGCTACTTCTGCCTCTAATAGTGTGTAGTAATATTCTTGTAGAAAGGTTAGTGATGTGCCTGAGTCAATTATGATGTTACCATCAGCAACGTTATTTAGGGTTCTTTCAGCTACAAACTCTAGCCTCTTGTGTCCCACAATCATTGCCACCCAAGTGAGATGATAGAAATTATCAACAGGACTCGATGCAAGGGGGGTAGAGACTGTCCCTGGACCAGACACCACCGCATTTTCTCCAAAATTCAATTTACTTGTGAGTTTCCTTTCAAAAATTGGGACCAAGCAATAGGAGAATTTGTTATCGAATGAAGTATTTAATTGGGAAGTAAGTGACACGACACCAGCTCCTAGGCCAACTATACCACCAACATTAGGGCTAGAGTTATGACCATCATTGTCGTGACCACAACCAATTAGAACATGGGCATAGGAGATAAAAGTATTTGTAACATTTGAGCCTAAAGTGAATGTCTCAAAGGCAACATTTCCTTTTGAATATGATCCATCCATATAAGAGGCGTGGTATAGGCAATTGGATTCCCCACAAGAACTACCAGGTACTAATCCACACACTTTGGAAGAGCAACGAACGTTTTGGTAACTTGCGGATTTGGAAGGGTCGAAAACTGGAGGGTAACACGAGTTGCAAGGCATGCACGGTAACCAAATCATGTCACTGCCTGTGTCAACAACGGCAATGACATCGACTGGTGGGGAGCCAATAGCATACTTCATGAGGAACTCTCCTTTCACGTTGGTTATTTCAGACTGTGGGTATGGGGAGTCTTGAATTTGTGGGTAGAAATGGTTAACACGGATGACAGAACGCTGAATGGCATTACTCAATCTCTGAAAAGGAGTTTCAGTGGAGTTGTAGAATGGAGATTTTGGAGAATCTCTGTGAATGAGTTCAACACTGAATCCTCTATTGAGTGCCTCTGTGAGATATGTACCACAAAAGAAAATGATTGATAATGTGAATGGTAGAACAACAAGGAGAGAGTGATAAGTTATCATGTTGAGGGTTTAGTAATGAGGCTATGGATGAAATGCATGCAACTATAAGCCTTAAATATATGGATGGATAAGCACAAAAGCATATGAAGAAGAGCAATTCAGGTTTCTCATTGTCTCTCCTCCTCAATAAGTCAGGTGGCTTCACATATTTTTTTACCATATTAATTTTGTATATGCACTAAATAATTGCATTATAGTTCTTACCTTTTTTGGCCTTTTGCATTATTTAGTTCTTAGCTTAATTTAACATATTTTAATATCACATAATTAGTTACCTTATTTATTTCTTACGTTTTTTCTTTTTTCTTTTTTGCTAAAGAAAAGTTTAGGTGAGTTGGGTTAAGAGGCTCACCAGAGCCAGCCAGGGCAGGACCTTATGGGTTATGAGCCGTATCCTTACCAACTGGACCAACATTCGTTGGTATTTCTTATGTTATTTCAATTTAACATAATGCACACTCCTATATATCAACCACATTCTATTCTAATTCATTTTTCTATATAGATAAAAATCAAAGTTTTTAATATTTTTAATACAATAAGTATTTTTATATTGAAAGCATTTTATTTTCATTCCTAATTTTAATATTTCACTAACTAATACTAGAACCTTACAAATATATATAAATTAATATAAGGAAAATTAACATAAGAAGATAAGTTAATAATAATTAATACCATATATTTATTCCATATTATTATTATTTTGGTTGTTATTACATATAGATTTAATTAATGTAAAAAGATTTCTACCAAAAAATAATAATAATATAAGAAGATATATTATTAATTAATACCTTAATTTGTTTAGCTGTTTTAATTAATCCATATATATTAAATTAATATAAGAAGTTAAATTAAGAAGGCTAAATTATACTTTTGGTCTCTTATCTTTATTTTAAGTTTCAATTTGGTCATTTTTTAAATTTTTGTTCCATTTTAGCCCCGTATCTTTATTTTAGGTTTCAATGTGGTCCTCTCCATTTAAAATGCGGTACGAAGATGATCAAATTGATATAACTTTTGTAAGATAAGGGACCATTTCTGAACAAAAAAATAAATAAAAGAGGGACCATTTTGGAACCAATAAATGGACCACATTGGTTTATCTTTTGTAAAATGAGGGACCATTTCGGAACAAAAAATAAAAGAGGAACCACATTAATATAACGTTGAAAAATAAGGGACTATTTTAGAATAAAAAAAATAAAAGAGGGACTAAATTAAACCTAAAATAAAAATAAGGGACAAAAAATATAATTTAACCGATTAAGAATTGTTACCATATATTTATTCCTTGTTATTCTATTTGCACTATTTAACTGCTTTGTTTTTATCGATATACATTATATTAATAGATTTGAATCTTCACATTTGAACTTTGAAGGGGAGATATTTTTTTCATTGTAATTAATGAACGATACGAAAGAATGTTATGAAAAATATGAAGGTGATTTCTTCTTTTTTGGTGAACGAAGGTGATCTCAACCAATAAGTGTACACCCCTGTAAAGTCTTTTATGAGCTTCTATATGTTTTGATATGTTTGTTATGTTTGTTTTTATATGTTGAAGTTCGTGTCTTATAAAGGTTCAATCCTTTTAGAGTTCTAGTAACATGTTTCACTGTTTTGATCATATCTTGAGTTCTAGATGTCCGATTTAGGTGTTCTTTGATGCGTTGGAAAGCTAAGAAAATTATCTACAAGTCTGTCTTCCAAGTGTTTTGGCCAAATTCGGTTGTTTAGTAGGCACGGCCATACATAATTATGCACGACCGTGCATATTATGGCTCGTACATATTATGTCCCACCTGTGTCCTGCTTTGCGTCGTTTCTTCAAAACGCGTTGCGAACAGCTTTTGCATGGCCGTACATCATGAAGCACGACCGACATATTGTTCTGACAATATAAATAGGTGGCTTAAGGATGTTGCGACTGTAACCCTCAATTTTAGCACTTTGGACAACCCTAGTGCGATAGAAACGTCTCCTTTTCTCTTTCCTTTGAACCCAACCAAGTTCTTGGTGTTCTTGAGTCCATTTGGGAGAGAAGTCACATGCTAGTGTCATCTAAGGAAATGTTGTCATCCCTCTTTTAATCTCCTTTTCCCTTTTTCTTAAATTGGAGATTAATTGGTTAATCCTCTTGTGTTTGGTCAAGACTTGAAGAGTTCATCGAGTGCGCTCGAGGAACAAGAGTAGTTTCGACTTACGCTTGGCAAAGGGTTTAGATCTTCATACCAGGTATGGGGACAAGGGATAGTTTGAACATGTAGGCATTGAGGGTAGCGTAAGATGAAGGGTTAACCCATGACCCTATATGTTTGCTATTTGTTTAAATGGTACTTGTTTGTTAATTATTATTCGCTATCCTATTCATGATGATGTATGATTTTTTGTTATTGGTATGCCTATTTGTGAATGATGTCTAATGATGCCATGAATGGATGCTCATAATGATGATAATGGTGCTTTGTTATGATTTGATGATGATATTGCCATGGATGATTGATTTGGCTGTTTGGTTGATGTTGTGAGATGAACGTTGATGTTAATAAGACTCTAATTAAATAATAGGGCTTATTAATAAGGTTAATAAGACAGTTAAAAGACTTTAATAATGATGTTTAAGAATTAAGGGATGTTTTCCCAATTTGTTCATAAGACATGAATATAGTATAAGAGGCAATGTTATATTCAAAGGTTTAGTTAAAGACCCTAGGACTGGTTCATGAGTGTTTTAGGGACATTAATAATGAAACTGGAATTAAAGGATTAATTCCCCATAATGATAAGACATGAAGATTAATTAAGAATATTGAGACTGGGGACTGATGGATAGTTAAAAGCCAAGAGGATTGATCTTTGAATGCCCTAGGAAACATAGCAAGAGTTCCTAAACTCTTTCTGCCTAAATCATTATAGCCATGTGAAATAGACTGCTATAAACACGAGAAGGGGGGTTGAATTATGTTTATCAGATTTTGAAACAAAGTTAAAATCTTTTCGCACACAGAAGCTAAGTTTAGACAAGTGTTTTCACAAGGTACAGACAGGTCACCTGCCTGATCAGTTTTTAACAGAAAAACACACAAACATGCAAAAGTAAAACTATTGGATATTCACACTTAAACCCCTTTAGTTAGCAGACATGTAAAGATAAATAAGGTAACTAAAGAGATAAGGATATAGAGATTAAACACAACTATTTATCCTGGTTCACCCTTTAACAACTAGGGCTACGTCTAGTCCTTGGCAGCACCAAGTTTTCTCCACTATAACTAATCGGGTTACAAATTCTAAGTATTCTTTACACACCTAGCCTCTTCAGGCTCCAAGACAAGTATTCTTTGCTCACCTAGCCTCTTCGGGCTCACTCACGTTGTTTTGAGAAAAGATTGTAATAAATACAATTTGCAAGTCTTTTTTCACTAACACTTAGAAGAGTGAATTAAATGTGAAGTATAGAAAGACTGGGTAATAACTTCAAATGATTGAAGAATACAGATTGAAAGAATGAAGGATTAATTGCTCAGAGTAATGGCTCTTTAATGCTGTGTATTCTCATCTTCATCTTTAATAACTTCTGTATTTATAGGCTCCAATCATTTTGAATCCGTTAGAGACATTCCTTCAAAGTTTGGCTTCAAGCTGAACTCCATTAAATGCAATAGAGTCGTTTCGGGCTGTCATTAATTCAAGAGGAACGTTGGTTGTACTCTAACACGTAAGTCCAGTGTTTTATGCTTTTTGCAGCAACTATATCAGAGTTGTGCATGTTGCTTTTGTACTTTTTTGAACACATTTTCCTTTTCGTGCAACTCTTAGTTGTACTAGAAATAAAGCATATTGGAAGCACTTCGTTTCTGAGCTCTTAGGTTGCTTGTCAGTATGACCTTCAGACTTTCTTGATATGCATGAGAGAGAAAGCTTCATTGACTTCTGCTTGAGGGGATATCTTTAAAATGCTTCGTTGTACTTGTGTTCCTTATCAAAGGACTATAGACAAGTGAAGGCTTCATATAGGTTGAATCCTTAAAGCAAATTAGTCAACAATCCAGTCAACAGATAGGTTGACTTTCACTCTTCAGATAGGTGATATTTTATGTGGGCAGATAGGTGTAAAATGAATTCTTTATTTAGTTATCTGCACACTAGATAGACAGGTCAACAATCAGTATGAAGTTCAATTAAATCATTATCAAATGTTTGGTTTTCATCAAAACATAGGGCAAATGCACATCAGACATTTTAGAGACTTAACAATCTCTCTCATTTTGATGATGACAAACATTGGATGATTTAATGAACTTTAGAAAAAATCAACAGATAAGGCAGAGAAAGTTCAGACAGGTTGAAATTTTCTTAACCAGAAAAGGTCGTGCAGACAGGTGCACTTAGGTTCAGTTCATATCAAAAATACTTAGAGCAGAAAGCACATAGCACATTATCAGAGCAATATGCATTAACTTTAGGTTTTATATCAGTTAAGACAAGTTAAGCATTTATGCTGACAAGGTTCAATTAAGCATTTGGGCAGGGAGGGCAAGTTCAAATAATATCATCATAATACCTTACTATACTTTTTCTCCCCCTTTTGTCATCAACAAAAAGGAAAATATAAAGCAGAAAAGTAAAACAGTAACGATAAGATAAAGAACTGTATTTTTATTCATCATTAGTGTGATACCCTTCTACCCCGTATGTTAATATAAAACATTTACTTAAAAGAGGGATTATAAAAACATGCATTTATTTAAATAAAATAAAATGCTTGGATAAAAAGGTTTCACATCTCAACATATACAACGTGGAAAGAAAGCATAAACATAATATAAGTTCAAAAGGCATAATGTAACATAAACATAAACAAAGACATAAACCCCAACTCTGATGTCACATACAGAGCTGGTATAACCAAAAATCCGAAATAAAAAAAATCCTCGGATACAACCGAAACAACTAACTAATAACTAAGCAAAACTGGAAATCCTAAACGAAGGTAGCGGCTCCTCGGAGTCACTCCTCAACGGGCTGATCGTCATCCTTTGCATATATAATAAGGTACATGCAACACAAACATAACAACAGGGAGCAAGAAACATATATATTAATATAACGGCAAGGAAGCAGTTAGCAAGACGAGCATACAACAAACAAACATATTATATCAACAACGGTATCATAAGATCATCATCATAATATGTATGCTATGCAATACAATCCTACTCCACTCCTCTACTATGCATTTGGGTCCAATCTATCTCAGGATGAGCAACTTCGGAGTTAAATATCCACATTGGTCACTAGGCACCAACACCGGGGCAATCCAACTTACCCTGGTTGGACCCCTTGGATAGCCGACACACCTTACTCTCGGATGCGCCACCACGGGGGTACCAGGTCCCTCGGAGGGCCAGAACGCCTTACTCTCGGGCGAACTCCCCTATGTCGCACAACCTCCCATCAACATCTCCAATGCGTGAATGCATGACAAACATCACACCAACATGACCTCCACCTCCGCTTGGGCCCATAGGCTATCCAAGTCTTATCACCATCATCACCTCGACCGCTAGGCTATTGAGGATTATCGTTTAACATTCATCGTTAAGTCTTTTAATCACTCTGGCCATTTTGCACCAGAGGTTACCGCCTCGACCATTCGGCGATTGAGGTCCCCTTGACCACTAGGCTACCAAGGTACATCATCATTATCACTCTAGCCCTTTAGGCACTAGAGATTACCACCTTGACCATCCTGCATCAAGGCCCCTTGGCCACTAGGCTACCAAGTTACAACATATTTTCATTTGTCTTTTGGTCTTCATGTTTCGTTGGTATCTTATTTAGTCTTTTAAGCATTTGGAGTAAGAACACCTATCTCAAACCGTTTCTGTTTTCTGTTATGGGCAAGGGAGAACGGGTGTGCTCCTTGCCAAGCACGTCATGCTCAAGAGCAGACCGTACTGTTCTGGGCAGCTAGGGTTGTAAACCCTCGCCAACTCCTTTGGAGTAAAACTTGATTCGACCTATTGGCATTACTAAGTCCATTCATCACAGTCTTATCACTTGGTTTAATCTTTATGTCTTATAGACTTATTTGGGTAATTAATCCTTTAATTGGCTTATCTCAATTTCTCACAAAATCATTCCCTGGGGTCCTTCTAATCCTTTGAACAAAACCTCACAATTATTATTAATATTCATGTCTTATTAACCGAAAAGGAAAAACCTCCCTTTTTATCATGGTTCACAACGAATAACCCAATCAACCAATAATCAAACATTGTAACATACGACAGTCATGGCATCATCATTCAACTCATAACAACAATCATATCAACATTAATCATATCATAAACATGTTGCGAAATCATACCATAAACACATAAATAACTCATATTATCACATCAATATAAACATATAGACTTGTTATAAAACAAGACACATCATCAAACACAGGGTCATGGGTTAATCCTTCGTCTTACACTACCCCCTATGCCTACATATCCATATTGTCCCTTCTCCCCATACCTGGTATGATGTTCGTGTTTCAAAAGAAGAAAGAGGGCCCTCTGGGCTCTCGTCTCACAAGTACTTATCTACGACCTCAAGAACAACAAGGAAACATCTTAAGTAGACTCTTAGGCCAAGAAATTAAAAGGGAAGGAACGAGAGGGACGAGGTGTACGAAGCTTACCTTGTTTGAAGGTTGAAACAGTGAATATGATGATCACGTCTTCGCAGCGATGTTCCCCTATCAACGAATGGTGAAGAACGGTGCAAGAACGGGTTCTCTAGGGAGAGTTTTCTAGAGACAGTTGGTGAAAATTGAGAGAAAAAGAGAGGGGAGGCAGCTCTGAGTGTTGGGACGTGATAAACTAGGGTTTAGATCGTGTTTTAGGGGTTAAAACGGGTTGGGAAGCATTTTGGGCTTAAAAAGAACCTAAATCACGTTTTCTGGTTCTGTACATATCCGCGGGGCGAGCCAGAGAACCAATTTATGTCCGTTGGATTCGCGAGGCGAACCCGAAAGCGCAAAGCTGAATTTTGGGTTTTCGTGAGGCGAACAAAATCTCACAAGGCGAGGCCGAAACAGTCGAATTTGGCCAAAACATATGAAATAAGTTTTGTAGATAATTCTCTTAGATTTCAGCACCACCAAGATCATCTCGATCAAAGATCTAGAACTCAAGATATGGCCAAAATGGTGAAACAGGTTACTAGGACTTCTAAGACAGTTGAGCCTTCCTAAGGCTCCCAACATGAACTTAGACATCAAGAACAAGCATATATAGGCTAAGTCTAACACATATTAACATTTATTAATGTAGGGTGGAATTCAGGATGTTACAATTAGCTTGTACAAGGCAAGTTTTACAAGACTAGTCAGACCTACTCAAAAGAGAAAAAAAAGATCTTACTCTTGCTTCTAAAGCAAGTCTAGCATTCCTTTCTTCTTCCAGCTGTCTTCTGGTGTCTTCTAGTAGAGCTTGCAACTAATTTAAGCGATTGATGTCCATAAACTCAACAGCTTGCAGACACAAAGCATAGGATGCAACAAACTGGTCTGAGTGCCAATGCAAAGCTAGTACAGGGGGTTCCTTAGGAACAGAGAAGGGTGCATAGACAGGAGGATAAAAATAGTTCTGAATGATTCTGTAATAAAAGAAGGGTAGAAAATCAAGTTTTAAAAGGGGTTTGATAATGACAAAGTCAGTTTCAGGAAAAGAACAGACAGAGGCAAGTCTTTCAAGAAGGGAAAGACGAGTGATTTTTATTTTCTTAGGAGGGGGAAGAGGTTTAGCAGCAAGAACATATGGGGGTAGGGGTAGCAGAGAGTCTACGTAGGAAAATAAAGATGATGAACCCGTAATAAGAAAAAAGAAATACCTAGAGGGAGAGGGTAACATGACAACAGAGGCAGGATAATGACTTCCTTCCAATGCTCTAATGAAAACTACTATAGGGGGATAAAAGAAAAGTTCTTTACAAGGGTTTAGCACATGAGATGGAGGAGGAGGGATGACAGACAAATTAGAAAAACTAACATTCATAAGGGATTGCAAGTCAGACATAAACAAACTTGATGATATTCCAGTTTATTCTTTAGGGGTTACTTCCCTGTGAACAACAGAGTAGTGACACATATCATACACAACATCATAAGAAGATGTTTGGGTTTGGTGAGAAGAGACAGGTGAAGAGGGTGGAGACACATGTGCTAAAGACTTAGCATAAATGGCAGGAGGGGAGGAGACACGTAGGGTTAGGATACCTGGATGAAAGGGGATGAGGGTGCATGTGAAGGAGAGGGATCAACCACTTGATTTTTAGACATTCTCATCTTCTTCCTTGGTGGAGGAGGATTGAGAGGATCTATCTCTGGATAGACAATTGTCTGTGTCCCAACGGTACATAGACAGGTCTTGACCATTTGCAGGAGCAATTTCAGCTTCTGCAGCTGGTACTTCTGCAACCACTTCCACTTTTTGTAGCAAGTGCCACAGTAGTAGGCTCATGGTAGCCTGATCTTCTCTTCCTGGGAATGGGTCCCAGAAGAAGAGCCTTCTTCTCCTTGAGTTCCTTCAAGGGACTTATCTACTGCTCTTCCTGAGCAGATGCTTCCTCTTTACTAGGAGCAGACTCCACTTGTCTGTCCTCAGTAAAGGTCTTGACAAGCCTTCTTCTTTTGTCTGTTCTAATAGACCGAGCCTCAGATGCCTCTGCATCCTTTGTCTTCCTCTTAGGAGAGGGCTTTCTCAACCTAAACCTGAAAGGTTGGACACTCTCTTCAGTCTCAGCAGAGACTAAAAGCTTCTCTATACCAGGTCTCTGGTCCTGTTTGGCTACCTTTCCACCAGGTTTATAGATCTTCTCTGAGATAGGAACCTCATATTCATTAGCAGACTCAGCTGTCTGCATACTTGGTTGAGCAGCAGCTGGCTTCTTCTTCTTTTTCTTCTTATGCTCTTCAACAGCTTCATCCTTCTGTTCTTCCTCTTCCAGAAGAATTCCTGGAAGGTTCATCACAGACAGGTTCTTCTTGTCTATGGGAAAAGTCATATCTACAAAGCTTCTATCCCCAGGAACAAACACCTTGTTCCTAAACAGCTTTGTCAGCAGCATTCCATAAGGAAATGTTTGCATGTTGGTCTTCTTGACCATGGACTCAAGGTGGTTGAAGATGAGATCATTGATGTTCACTTTGATTTTGTGAATCAGATGATACAGAGCAAATCTGTCCATCTTAGTCACATTGTCCCTCGAGCCTTTTCTTGGCAGGACACACTCCAGCAGTAGCTTGTGCATGAACCTGCATTTCACAACCATGTTCACGGGCTTCAAGTTAGTAGGGTTTGTAACACCATACAGGGCAATGTTGATGTTGGCAGTCCCAACATCATCTTCCCATTCAGACCTAAAACCAGCTCCAAGCCTGGGACAATTTGTCACAATCTCCAGAGACCCCAAGGAGACCAAGAAGGTTGTGTCAAGCACACGAGCACGAATTGTCTTGGTTCCATCTACTGGATCCGTGAGAGTAACAACATTGGTCCAGAAGTATCTGACCATTTTAGGATGAACCAGTTCCTTGATTTCAAAGAAGGGGGTCCACCCGGAGTATTCCAAATTCTCTGTAACATCCATTCCCCATTTCTTCATTTGTTGAAGATCAACCTGGAGTATTCCACTTGTATTTTGCAATAATTTCTTCGGAGGTAAGATTCTTCTTGGGTGCCATTGGAGAATATGAAGATTTTAGGGTTTGAAGATTTAGGGGTTTTAGAGAAAGAAAATGAGACAAAGGGTTTTGACAAATTTTGAAAGCGTAAAGAAAAGACCTTTCTGATGATTTTGCCTTTTATGTTCATAAAGTCGGGAGAGATAAGAAAACATTTTTAATGTTAAAACGGCACGATTTGTGTGGGAAGCTACAATGCCCACTAAGTCATTATGAAAACATGGTTTCAAGAAACAAATCTGCCATGTACATGATTACCTTCAGATTAATAAATGGTATTAAATAATTAATAACCATTTTATCAAAAACTGTTGAGTTCAAACAAAATGACTCAACAGGGTCAGACAGGTATCACAGACAGATCAAATAAAAGACATAAGACATGTTAAACATGTAATATCAGACATGTCATGCAGCAATGCAATGCATGTTCAGATTATCTCTAATGTATATAAACCTCTCTTCAGCTAAGGATTTTGTGAAAATATCAGCCCATTGATTTTCAGTTTTAACAAACTTAATATCAAAGATGCCTTTTTGAACATAATCCCTTATAAAGCGATGTTTGATCTCAATATGCTTAGCCTTAGAATGTTGAATTGGATTTTTAGATAAGCAAATTGCACTTGAATTATCACACCACACAGATATATTATGATCATATATAGAATAATCCTCAAGTTGGTGTTTTACCCATAAGAGCTGAGAACAACAACTAGCAGCAGATATGTATTCTGCTTTAGCAGTAGATAGAGCAATAGTTGTCTGTCTTTTGCTTGACCAGGAGACTAGACTGGCTCCAATGAAGTGGCATCCTCCACTGGCGCTCTTCCTTTCTATTATGTCTCTAGTAAAATCAGCATCACAATATCCTACTAATCTGTATTCTTTTGTTCTTAAATACAACAAACCAAAATTAGTGGTCCCAAACAAATATCTAAATATTCTTTTAACAACTTTAAGATGAGATTCTCTAGGGTCAGATTGGAATCTTGCACACTGATGAACATGATTTTGAAATATTATTTGCCCTCATACTTGCTATTTTAAACACCATTTGAGCTTAATTGATGGGTCTTGGGTGCATTTCATGACTTTGGGCCTAATTACATTTTTCAACATAATTGGTATCCTGACATTGCTTCTGTATTTAAAGTATAATATTGGATGTAGACATTGGAAAATTGTGATTCTTATTTTGTAGGAAAGCTAAGGAAATATATACAACTTTCATGGAGAGTTTGAGGTCCAATTCGGAGGATAAAAGGGTCAAATCTAGACTGAAAGTGTGACCAGAGGTGCTGTTACGGGAGTATGGACAGAGAGCATTGTTGGGATGATAACTTGAGTTTTAGAGGTCGTATGAACCTGAGACCAACACCATTTTGAAGATGACACATTAGGCTACAACTTTCATGAAGATCGCTTAAGCAAATAATGTCGTTTGGATGGTGTAGTTTTCCTTGGAAAACCAGTATCAGATCCTGGAGTAAATTGGGCCTAACTCACATTTGGGGCCCGATTTGAGCAAATTTGGTGTATATTTACAGCTGGGCCAAATGGGATACGTTAGGAATTATTACAATTGTAATTTAATGAATTTAAGAACTCTGAAATAGTAGAGAACAGTAGAATATGAAAATAAGGATTTGAGAGAGCTTTTCTCTCATTTCCTCTTCTTCCTTCTTCTAGGTTTTTAGCTTTTGTTTCTTTTTTGTTTTATGGGTTGTTCCTCCACATACATGGAGGCCTAAACACTCTTAATCAATCCTTGGGTGTAGATATTATGTTTGATTTATGAAACCTTGTTTTATTTGGTTTGTCATGGTTTATTTCATTTTACATTGATTTTCCTCTCTTTCATTCTTGATTCTTTGTTTGTTTGCTTAAATGAATTGGAATCTTGAATGTATGTATTAGTGGCTTCATTAACTCATTTTTAAAGAGGGAAAATCAGATTCTAGGTTATTCATTGAAGGTGTTTGATGAATTGCCTACCTTGATTAATCTTCATCCTAGAAGCGTTTCTAGTAGTGAAATTATGGTTAGGCGTACTGCTGTAATTCAAAACCAAGGATGAAATTAACTTGATGTTTGTTTGTCGTTAATGATTGATTAAACCCCGATAATTGTTGAACCCAGTGGATTGGTTTTTTTTACGTAACTATTTCCTATTTTAGTTAGTCTCTGTCTTGCTAATTTTCGTGCTTATAAACACTCCCCAACCTTTTGATTTTGTTGCTTATTTTGATTGAATTTATGAGTTGGTACTTTGAGAGACAATTCGGGTTGACACCCTTGCTTTGGCTCCATTTCTGACAGAAAGGCCACATTGCTTGATTTTCTTAATGTTGATTTGGTTCTAACTCCTTCTGAGGGATTCCCAATGATAAGATCCTTAGGATAATGAGTCTTGAACTTCCAGTCTCTTTTAAGATAATCATGTTGATCTTGACCAGTCTGTTGACTTGTCTGATGACTCGTCTGTCCCACTTGTCTATCAGACTCTTCAACAGGTTATGCCTTAGATATGTCAGGATGTTTACTGTCTTGTCTGTTTATATCAAGACCTGCAAGTTCATCTTCTAGATCTGATAGTTCCCTAACAGTCTTTAAACCATCATTAAATTTAACATGAATTGATTCTTCAATTGTAGAGGTTCTAGAGTTATAAACTCTAAATGCTTTAGACATTTCATAACTTCCAATGAAGATACCCTTATCCACTTTGGAATCAAACTTTGAAAGTTGATCCTTATTGTTTAGAATGAAACACTCACATTCAAATGCATGGAAGTAAGATATGTTGGGGCTTTTACCTTTCCACAATTCATAGGGAGTCTTCTTTAGAAAAGGCTTTATAAGTATTCTATTTTGTGCATAACTTGCAGCGTTTACTGCTTCTGCCTAGAAGTACTTAGGGAGATCATTCCCATTAAGCATTGATCTAGCCATCTCTTGAAGAGATCTGTTCTTTCTCTCAATCACTCCATTTTTCCGTGGAGTTCTTGGTGTAGAGAAATTGTGAGAGATCCCATTCTCCTCACAGAATATTTTGAATTGCTCATTTTCAAATTCTCCCCCATGATCACTTTCTTACAGAATACAGAGAAAGCCTTAAAAGACTCATCCTTGTGGGTTAAGAAGAGTACCCATGTAAATCTAGAATAGTCATCAACTATGACGAATCCATATTTCCTTCCAGCCAAGCTAGCAACACTAACTGGCCCAAACAGATCCATGTGTAACAACTGAAGAGGTCTAGAGGTTGATACTTGGTTCTTAGATTTGAAACTTGATTTTACTTGTTTACCTCTGACATGCATCACACAAAAAGCCTTTCTTAAACCTAATGTCAGGCAATCCTCTCACAAGGTTATCCTTTTCCAATTTTGAAATTAGTTTCATACTAGCATGTCCTAGTTTTCTATGCCATGACCATCTTTCATCCTCTTTTGACATCAGACATGTTACACTTTGATCTGAGAGATCAGCCAGTTCAATCTTATGAAGATTTTGCTGCCTACTATCTGAAAAGAGTGTATTGTCACTCTTGTTTTTGACTATACAAGCATCCTTAGTAAAGGAGACATCAAATCCACTACCACATAATTGACTTATGCTAAGTAAATTGCGTCTTAATCCTTTGACTAAGAGAACATTAGAGATTGAGGGTAGAGGGGGTTTACCAATAGTACCAATTCCAATAACCTTCCCTTGCTGATTGCCTCCAAAGGCAACATGTCCTCCTTTCTTAAGTTGGAGGTCTAGGAACGTAGACCTTTCTCCTGTCATGTGTCGCGAGCAACCACTGTCCAAGTACCAATAGAGGTGTTTTCTTTGTCCTATTGAGGACATCTGCAATAGGAATTGTTTGATCTTAAGGTACCCATAGTTTTCTGGGTCCTTTTATGTTAGTTCTAGGAGTCTGTGAAGACTTCCTTCTCTTCATGTGAATACACTTAGACATAACATGTCTAACTTTTCCACAGAAGTTACAGATAGGTATGGATTTAATAGAACTTGACTTAACATACACTTTATAGTTTTTGTTGATACTTTATGATGTGTCTGTTGGACATATCCAATACCTTCTTTGTTATGGGAGTGTCTCTGACAGCCAAGCAGCTTGGTCAGATTGTATCTACCATTAACAAATTTGGCAAGATCAGAAGTGAGCTCTTCCACTTTCTGATGAAGTTTAACAACTTCTTCAGAGTGTGGTGTTTCACTAGAGATCTTAGCTTCATCAGACTTTCCAGTCTTCAGCTTACTTTTCTCCTTGGCCAGCTTCTCACACTCTTGAGATTTCTGTTTATGCTCACTGAGAAGCTTTACATACTCTCTCTTGAGGGATTTGAAGGCCTTAGATAAGCAGTTGGATTCCTCCAGCAACTCCTCATAGGCATCATGCAATTCCTCAAAGTCAGGGTGTACCACATCATCAGATTCTGAGTCAGTGTTGGCCATCATCAGATTGAGTCAGTGTTAGCCATCATTCCTTTCTTCTTATTTTTTAAGAATTTCTTATAAGGGGCTTTCTTGAGTTGAGGACACTCAACTTTAATGTTTCCAGGCTTCTTACATTCATAGCAGACAATTGGACTCTTGTTTGTTGAAGAAGAATCCTTGAAGTTCTTCTCCTTGTTGAACTTTCTGAACTTCTTTCTTTTTAGAAGCAGCTTTATCTTTATGGTTAGGAGAGATAGCTCTTCATCACTTTTAGAATCCCCGGGTTCAAACAGGTCTGTATCACAGGATGACTCATCTGCCTTTAATGCTTTTGAGGCTTTTGATGATTTTTTATCAGCTTTTAGAGCAATGGATTTGCCCTTTTTAGTTGCACATCATCACCAAGTTCTTGTTCATGAAAAGTGAGGATGCCAAGAAGTTCATCCATAGTCAAGGTTGTGAGATCCTAGGCTTGAGAAATGGCAGTGACCAAGGGTCTCCCTTGCTTTGGAAGACTTCTGAGAATTTTTCCAACTTTCTCAGCATTTGTATAAGTTTTTCCAAGAGACTTTAAACCATTGATGATAGTTTGGAATCTTCCTATCATCTGAGCAACAGATTTGTTAGAACTAAAGTGGTTTTGGATTAAAATAATCTCTTAAGTTTTGATGTTAACAAAAAGGTTAAATTTGTATGGCAAAGTATTGTCTAAGATCTAACTTGTTTGTTATAAGTATGCCGGGATTACTTAATTTATACGAGTCAGAGGAACTTAAATTTAAAGTATGGAATCTATTAGATTCTATTTCAAACCTCTAGACCAGTCTACAACTCTTGGTAAAATTCTTAGTCTTTAGCTTTATGGTAGACTAGATCATTAAAATAAGAATAGACGAGATCTTAGAATTAACTAAGGTAGACGTGTTACTAAGTAGACGAGAAATTGAAATATAACAAGTCCAAAGACTTGATAGACGGAGTAGTTTTACTATACGCCACGTCAGCAGACGAACTCTTAAGCTCTTAAGTATAGCACGTCCATCTCTCTAAATTAGGCGAAAATTCTGTAGACGCACTATCAGCAGACGAGCCCGTCTCACTGATAAGTAAATCTTGCACGTCCAAAGACCTGCGGGTTCACTAGTTTTAAAACGTGAACCCATCTAAGTTTAAATGTATTTGTTTCAAATGATTGCCTATTTAATTCAAAGAATATATGTCTTTTACCCTTGCTGCTTCTATTGTATAAAATCTTTATCTCTTGGATAAAAGAACTTCGTACCATCAAAACCATAAACCTTTGTACTCTGTCAACTACATTGTTGTAAAGATCAAGTCAAGTACAAAGAAGGAAAGTTAGAAAGCAACCTTTGGTACAACAGAGAAGTGACAGTTCTACTTTAAGCATTCCTATGATAATCAAAAGCACTTCTCAATGAAGCATATCAAGTTATCAGTCTCAACGGATCCAAGCATTTAATGCTAAGTCTAAACGGATACAATTTGAAGACCGTTGAAGAAGATCAAGACAGAGAAGCACTTCAGCTATATATACTTGAAGAACTTCAAGAAGATAATACATATACAAGAACAACAATATAGAAGTAACACAAGCTCTGATATCATAGTGCAAAAACTCTGTTGAAATTGTAAAACAAGTTTATGTGTAAATCTTGTTGATCTTAAACTTTCAAATCCTCACACATAGTGAGTTCTTAGATCAAAGTTGAAAACCTCTTTGTTAGAGTTAGAGCTTGAAGAGGCTTGGTAGAGAAAGAATACTTGTATCCTGAAGAGGTACTGAATACTTGTAATCAATTCGGAGAATAGTGGATAAAACCTTCAGGTAGAAGGGACTGGACGTAGCTCTTGGTTTGAAGAGAGTGAATCAGGATAAAACACTTGCGTGAATCTTCTAAACCTTTATCTTTTATAGTTTTTGTTTATACTAACTCTGGGGTTATGAATATGAGTTTATTAACTCTTCAAAAACGTTTTTATGTTTGTGTGTTGTTTTTTTATTGTTTTTCTTGTAAAAGGTTTGAGTAAAGGTTTTTTCGAAAATCTGTTAAGAAACACAATTCAACCCCCCTTCTTGTGTTTCCCCGTGTCAACTTCAATTGGTATCAGAACTCAACCTCGAAAGGGTTGAGCATCTAAGAAGTGCTGAAGGAATACGATCCAACAAGCATGGATACATAAGGACAAGCAATCAACAGACCTCATCTCTTTGATGGTAGTGATTATGACTACTGGGAAAAGAGAATGATGACTTTTCTTGATGCACAAAACGTGGACATATGGGAGCTGATTGAAACTGGCTACACAGTGCCAAGAGGTGATGCTGGAGCTGCTATTCCTAGAGCTCAATGGACTCAAGAGCAGAAAACTCAACATCAACTCAATCTGAAAGCTAAGCACTGTTTGATGTGTGCTGTCACCAGATCTGAGCATGATAAAGTCCATAGCTACAACACTGCTAAGGAAATATAGGATACTCTTGCCCTAGCTCATGAAGGGTCATCCCAAGTTAAGGAGTAAAAAATAAGCATGCTGGTTCATCAGTATGAGTTATTTAAAGTGGCTGAGCATGAAACTATAGATCAAATGTTTGGAAGATTCCAAACTATCACCAACAGTCTTAGATCTCTTGGAAAAACCTATGAAAATAGAGATCATGTCAGAAAATTTTTGAATAGCTTACATAAACAATGGAGACCTAAGGTCACTCCTATTCAGGAAGCAAAGAACCTCAATACTCTCACTTTGGAGGAACTTCTTTGATCCTTAAAAGTTCATGAGCTTGAGCTCAATGAAGAAGAAAGTTTCAGAAAAGGAAAATCTATTGCCCTAAAGGCAAGGAAGGCTAGCTCTTAAAAAGTTCTTAAAGCTGAGGAATCCTTTGATGAAGCAGACCCTTCTGACAGTGATAAAAGATCTGATGAGGATGAATTGTCTTTCATCTCCAGAAAGATTCAACCTATATGGAGAAAGAAATATGGTTTAAGAAGGAAGCATTTCAACGCAAAGTTCATCAAGGAAAAATCAGACTCTAAGGAAAAAGGTCCACCTCTGTGCTTCGAGTGCAAAAAGCCTGGTCATTTCAAAGCTGATTGCCCAGAACTGAAGGACAAAAAGAAATTCTTCAAAAAGAAGAAGGGCTTGATGGCTACTTGGGAGGATCTTAATCTGTCTTTATATGATGAAGAAAATGAAGTAGAGGAAGAGACAAATATATGTCTCATGGCTGGTACATCATCATAAAGTGAATACACTGATGCTGAGGTAATGGATTCTAACCCTTCCATTCTTCAAGATGCTTTTGATGAATTACTGAATAACTCATCAATTCTGTCTCGTGAATATAGAAGTCTCAAAAAGAATTTTTCCAAACTATCTAAAGAATTTGACAGGATTTTCATGGAGAAAATAAGTCTTGTAAATGAAAATGACAAACGAAAATCAGAGAATGTCAGTCTAACTGACAAACTCAAGTGTGAGCCAACTGTCTCTTGTGAAGTTGCAAAACTGAAACAAGATGTGACATACCTGACAGACACTTTGTCTAAATTTATAGGTGGCTCAGATAACTAAGTTTAATTTTAAGGTACTATAGGTCCCCTCATGACAAGTCTGGCCTTGGTTATAACAAAGAAAAGCATGAAGCATCTTATAAAAAGTCAAAGCCACATATGCATAGTGGAACCTCAAAAGCTCAAACACCGCATGTTAAAACTAAACTGGGCTCATCCAACACTTACTGCAAAGTGTGTGGAAAAGGTGATCACATAACATCTAGATGCATACATTATAAGCATATTAAACATGCTCGTCTAGTGACTACTAACAAGAAAGGACCTAAGTTAATTTGGGTACCTAAAGATAAGATTGTACCTGTTGCAGACTTACTTAACAACAGGAAAGAAACTCACATCCTGGTACTTGGACAGTGGTTGCTCACATCACATGACAGGAGAAATGTGTATGTTCCAAGACCTTAAACATACGGATGGTGGCTGGGTTACCTTTGGAGGTAATCAGAAAGGGAAGATCATTGGAGAAGGTAAAATTGGTAAACATCATTTTCCCTCCATTGATATTGTTCTTTTAGTTAATGGTTTAAAACACAATCTGCTAAGCATAAGTCAATTATGTGATAGTGGGTTTGTTGTTTCTTTTGATAAGAACATGTGTAATGTAAAGAAACCTGATGGATCACTCTTATTCACTGCCAAGAGGCAAATCAATCTGTATAAGATTGACTTGGAGTACCTTACGAACCAAAGTGTCTCATGTCTAGAGTCCATTGAAGATGAACGATGGGTTTGGCACAAAAGGCTAGGTCATGCAAGCTTGAAGTTAATTTCAAAGCTAAATAAGCATAACCTCGTGAGAGGATTACCAAACCTTAAGTTCAAATCTGATGTTCTCTGTGATGCATGTCAAAAGGAAAAACAAGTCAAAGGTTCCTTTGAATTTAAGAATGTTGTTAGTACCAATAGACCACTAGAGATGCTACACCTTGATCTGTTTGGACCAACTAGGACTGCCTCTGTTAGTGGAAATAAACATGGTCTAGTCATAGTAGACGACTACACTAGATGGACATGGGTTATATTCCTAGCTCACATGGATGAGTCTTTCAAGGTCTTCTCTATATTCTACAAACGTGTACAGAATGAAAAAGGCTTGTGTATCACTTTAATCAGAAGTGACCATGGGGGAAAGTTTGAAAATGAGCTATTTCAAAAGTTCTGTGAAGAAAGTGGTATACTTCACAACTTCTCAATACCTAGAACACCACAGCAAAATGGTGTGGTAGAGAGAAAGAACAGATCTCTTCAAGAGATGGCTAGAACAATGCTTAATGATAACTCTATCCCTAGACACTCCCGGGCTGAAGTCATTATCTTGCTGCTACATTCAGAACAGAATATACATTAGATCAATTTTGAATAAGAATCCTTATAAATTGTGGAAATGACGAAAACCCAACATATCTTACTTTTATCCTTTTGGTTGTAAATGCAATATATTGAATACTAAAGATCAACTTGGTAAGTTTGATGTTAAAGTAGATAATGGAATTCTGTTAGGATATTCTGAATCATCAAAAGGATTTAGAGTTTATAATTCTAGAACTTTAGTAGTAGAAGAATGTATACATGTCAAGTTTGATGACAAGCAACCTGATAAGAAATTATCAGAGCTTGATGAAGCTATTGCAGATTTGAATCTCAAGGACTCTGAAATTCAAGCAAATGTCAAACCTGATGATCAAGTGGATGGCCTTCAACAACATGAGTCAGAAGCTTCAACTTCTCAACAAGAAAATGTTCAAAGATCTTGGTACTTCAGGAATTATCATCCACAAGATCAAATCATTGAGAATCCTAATGATAAGCTAAGAACCATATCTACATTCAGAGAGCAAGATGATTCTGCCTTAGTCTGAGTTAGAACCAAAGACAGTAGACGAGGCTCTACTGGACGAGGGATGGATTCTTGCAATGCAGGAAGAACTGAACCAATTTGAGAGCAGTGAAGTGTGGACTCTTGTGCCTTTACCAAAAGACAAATCAGTTATTGGAACCAAATGGATTTACAGAAACAAGCTTGACGAAAATGGCAAGGTGGTAAGAAATAAAGCTAGACTTGTTGCACAAGACTATTCTCAAGAAGAAGGTATAGGCTACACTGAAACTTTTCAACCAGTTGCTAGATTAGAGGCTATTCGTATCTTATTAGCATTTGTTGCACATAATAATATCATGCTATATCAAATGATGTAAAAAGTGCTTTTCTAAATGGCTTTATTAATGAGGAAGTATATGTTATGCAACCTCCGGGTTTTGAAAGTGAAACCCAACTTGAACACGTGTATAAGCTAAAGAAAGCTTTATACGGCCTCAAACAAGCACTTATAGCTTGGTATGAAAGGTTAAGTTCATTCTTAATGGACAATGGGTTCGGTAGAGGAAAGGTTGATACAACCTTATTTAGAAAATCCAATAAATCCAGCTTTATTGTTGTTCAAATATATGTTGATGACATAATTATTGGTGCTACTAATGAATATCTCTGTAAAGAATTCTCTATGCTTATGCAAAAAGAGTTTGAAATGAGTATGATGTGAGAACTCAAGTTCTTTCTTGGACTTCAAGTTAATCAAACAATAGACGAGGTGTACATCCATCAAACTAAGTATACAAAGGAATTGTTAAAGAAATTCATGATGGATGATTGCAAGCCTATGAACACCCCTATGCATCCCATGTCTATACTGAAAAAAGATGATAAAGATAAAAAGGTAGACCAAAAGGTATATAGAGGTATGATAGGATCTTTGTTATATCTTACTGCATCTAGACCTGATATTATGTTCAGTGTATGCTTATGTGCTCGATTTCAATTTGATCCAAGAGAATCTCATTTATCAGCAGTTAAAAGAATATTTAGATATTTAAAATGTACTACTAATATGGGTTTGTGCTTTAAGAAAACTGGTGATTATAGATTAGTTGGTTTTTGTGATACTGACTATGCTGGAGATAGAATTGAAAGAAAAAGTACCAGTGGAGGATGCCACTTCATTGGAGCTAATCTAGTCTCATGGTCAAGAAAAAGACAAAGCACTATTGCCTTATCAACTGTTGAAGCTGAGTATATTTCAGCTGCTAGTTGCTGCTCATTGTTAAGTCTCTAAAATGTTTGATATGCATTTCCCTAAGTTTTGATGAAAACTAAACATTGGTTAATGATTTAATTAACGTTCATATTGGTTGCTAAACTGTCTATTGAGTGTGCAGATTAAGTAACAGAATCAAACGTCCAACAAAGTGAAACAAGCAGACGTCCAACAAAGTGAAACAAGCAGACGTCCAACAACGTGAAATAAACAGACGTCCAACAAAGTGTAACAAGCAGACATCCAACACTGTAATGTTTGAAGCAGACGTCCAAAACACAAGAGAAAGAAAACCGCGTCCACTAAAGGTATCAGAAGCGCGTCTACTGAAGGTATCAGAAGTGCGTCTACTTAAGGAATCAGATGGAGCTCGTCCATTAAGGAATCAGATGGAGCTCGTCTATTAAGGAATCGATTGGAGCTCGTCCATTAAGATCAGAAAAGCCCGTCCAGTGAGGTATCAGAATTATCCGTCCAATGACGTTGCACTTGGAGCTCGTCCATTAAAGTATCAGAATAGCGCGTCCATTAAAGTATCAGAACAGCGCGTCCATTAAGGTCAAATTGTATCCGTCCAATGACGTGGCAAGAAACTCTCGTCCACCAGACTAACTGAGACTCTCGTCCAGTAGAGTAATTGAGACTCTCGTCCACCAGACTAACTGAGACTCTCGTCCAGTAGAGTGACCGAGACTCTCGTCCACCAGAGTAACTGAGACTCTCGTCCACCAGAATAACTGAGGCTCTCGTCCACTAAAGTAAGAGAGGCTCTTGTCCACTAGAGTAACAAAAGTGCTCGTCCACTAGAGTAACAGAAGTGCTCGTCCACTAAAGGTGACAAAAGCACTCGTCCACTAGTCTTTGGACTTGCTGAGCCCTTAATATGGAGCTCGTCTACTAGCCTGAATGAAAACTCAAATGGCTAGATAGACGTGATTATTTTCAAGATCGAAGCACTTATATTATGAACGTGAATTCTTTAAGGATCATCAGAATCTTAGTTCAAGAACCAGAAAGAGACTTGAAGCCTTCTCTCCTACTTAGTTTCACGATTATCAAGAAAAGTCAGAAGCTACTCTCCTAAGCAACCTTGGTTAATCAGAACCAAATACCAGTTAAAGAATGCTTCCAACGTGCTTTATTCCCTAGTACCTCTGGTCCTTACACAAAAAGGGAAGTGTACTCAGTAAAGTACAAAAAGCTTTCTACACAACTTTGATATGGCTGTAGCACGATGAATAAAGCCATGATCCTTCATGTTAGAGTACAACCGACGACTATATTGCATTAATGGCTGCCCAGAACGACTCTATTGCATTAATGACTGCCCAGAACGACTCTATTGCAATTAATGAAGTTCTGCTTGAAGCCAACATCTGAAGAGATGTCTCTAACGGATCCTAAATGCTTGAAGACCATAAATACAGAAGCCATTGAAGATGAAGAAAAAGAGAATACACATTGCATTAAAACGCCATTACTCTGAGCATTTATTTCTTCATTCTTTCATTCTTTATTCTTCAATCATTTGAAGTTATTACGCAGACTTTCCTGAGCCTTACATTTAAACCACTCTCTGAGTGTTAGTGAAAGATCTGCCTGTGAGAAATTGTATTTATTACAAACCCAATCTCTCAAACAAACTAGAGTGAGCCTGAAGAGGCTAGGTGTGAAAATAATACTTGTCTTGAGCCTGAAGAGGCTAGGTGTGCAAATAATACTTGAGTATGTAACCTTATCAGTTATAGTGGAAAAATCTTGGTGCTGCCAAGGACTGGACGTAGCTCTTTGATTTGAAGAGTGAACTAGGATAAATCACCGTGTCAATCTCTCTTCCCTTAAACTCTTTAATTGCTTTAGTTTTTCTTGCATCTTTCAAGTGTGTGTGTGTGAAACATTTACCCGTCCATCCTGTATTCTTCCACTCGTCCGAAGCTAGCTCTCTATTTGCGAAAAGATTTTAGCTTAGCTTAAATTCTGATAAACACAATTCAACCCCCCCTCTCGTGTTTATAGTTGTCTATTTCACTCATAACTTCTATGGATCAAACATCAATTGGAGGACTACAACGTGTTTATAAGTAGTATTCCACTTATGTGTGATAATACTGCTGCAATAAATCTTTCTAAGAATCCAATATCGCATTCAAGGGCTAAGCATATAGAGATTAAACATCACTTTATTAGAGATTATGTGCAAAAAGGCATTATTGATATTCAATTTGTAGATACAAACCATCAATGAGCAGATATCTTTACTAAACCTCTTGCAGAGCACAGATTCGTATTTATTAGAAAACATCTTAATATGATTTGTGTGGATTCATTGTGCGTCCAATGCATATTGCATGCTCGTCTATTGCATCAGTGCGTCCAATGCATGTTGCATGCGCGTCTAGTGGGCATTGCATCCATTGACTGTTTGCATGGTTTTATCAGACTCATCTATGTTATGTATGATTATATTTGCATTGATTCATAATCCAAGACATATTTAACAATATCCTTATACTGAGTCAGTTATTTCGATCAATCCCATCAATAGTTTTTTATGGTTTCAAAAACATGCGCCGCATCAGTACTCATTACTCCTTTTCTCACACGTTTTCATTTTTTTAATTAATTTCTTTGGGAAAACTGTTCAAATTCGAAACCTTTTTAAGTAATACTCTTTCCCTCTGAAAAACCTTTGACAATCTTCTCCCTTTGAACCCTCGAGTACTCTGTTTCTTGCTACCAAAACCTAAACTCTCAAACCTCATCAATGGCTTCCTCTTCTGTTGCTGCAACTTTCAATGTGGATAAGTTGAACCTTGCTGCTGAGCACCACTTCAACTTTGGGATTCTGCAAGAATACAACTTGGATGTAATCAAGAATGTTAATGCTGCTGGTTGGGGAGGACTCTTCATGGAGAAAGTCTCTATCTACCCTTACCTGATTAGGGATTTCTGGAGAAACTTTCAAGTATCAATTTATGAGATTTCTGCTGTGGTACTAGGAAAAAGAGTAGTGGTATCTGAAAAGACCATCTTTGATGCTATCAACTGCACTCAAGAATGAATGGTTTTTAATGATACTTGGGAGACGGACCTTGGTGGTTTGGAGGTGATAGCTGCCTTCCTGGTGAGTGAAGATAAAGTAAGAAATCATTCCTGGTAGTCAGTGGAGATGAATGATCATGTTCGCATTCTTCATCAGTTCCTGAACAAGGTTGTTTTGCACAAGACTGGGTCTAGGGACAACTTGTCAGCTCTGCAAAAGTTTTGTCTATGGCATCTCATCACTGAGACTAAAATCAACCTGCCCATAATTCTTTATGGAAGATTCGGGGATGCTGCTGTTCACAAGAAAAAGCTTTCTGCGATTCCATATTGTCATCTTCTGTCCAAGATCTTAAAGTCTCAAGGAATCTATGACATACTTGCTGCTAAATCTCCTGAAGAACAAGCAAGAATTCTACCTGAAAAAGGAATGTCTGCTGTTGACTTTGGAAAAATGAACATACCCAATATGAATCTCAGCACATATGTCGCTGCTGCTTTGGCTAAAACTGAAAAGATGATGAAGATTAAAGAGGAACAAGTTGACCATAACAATATTGAAGTTCTACTGCAAGGAAACCAATTTCCAAAAAGCCTGCTGCTGGCATTATGATCAGGGAACCAGAAGTTGTTGCCCCTCAACATGCTCCTTCTCAAAAAAGAACAAGAAATCTCATCATGTCTTATAATGAAGATGAGGATGATGAAGATAATGTCACAATTGGAACTATTTTGAAGAAACAGAAAACTATTGCTGCTGATGATGTTGTTGGCCCTATGATGAATGTGCAATTTATGTTAGTTTGGAAGTGTAAATAGGAATAAGTTTGTAAATAATCTTAGGATTTGTGAATGAAAAGGATTAGAAAATGTGCACATTCATTTGATTAGAGTTTGTATCTTTTATATGAAAAATATACTTAAAAATATGTTGAAAATATGTAGGATTGAAGTCCTAGCGCTCAGCTCGAGAACCTGGCGCTCAGCCTGGACAAACAGAAGCTGCAGCAGTACAGTGAGTGCCCAGCGTGGGTAGAAAGGCAAGAGCCTAGCGGCCAGCTCCAGCACCCAGTGCCCATGAAGACAACAAGCACCGTTTTGGTGCAGAGGCCAGCGCCCAGCACTAAGACCAGGAAGCTCAGCGCTGGGTTACGAGCATAGAACCTATAAATACGTGCTTCAGCTGTTGGAAATGGATCTTTCACTCGTTTTTTACATTTTCACTCATAGAAACACCATTTTCTCTCATCTTCCTTGGAGATTCAACCTTGGGAACAAGAATTGGAGCTTCAATGGAGTCTTCCTTCCACATCTACTGAAGTTCATCTCTCTTATATCTCCCTATTATGAGTAGCTAGATCACTTAGGTTAGGTTTAGGATGATTATAATTAGATTCTTGATGTAATTGATCTCAATCTCTTATCTCAATTCAAGTTTATTCAATTTGAGTGATTTGCTTCTATGCTTAATACTTCTATTGATTGATCAACTCTAGATTGATGTTAGATTCAATTTCATAATTGGAAAGTTGGTTATTGAATTGGAATTGAAGTAGATTACCATTGGAATGTTGATTCTAGGAATAGAACTATGTTTCAATGCATTCTTATGAATCTCATGCTTAATGTTTGTGCTAATTCTTGAATGACCTAAGGAATTAGGCTTCTTAATTAGTACAAAAGGATTATCACCTAAGGAATTAGGGATAAATCTAAGTTAATGATTTGAATGTCAATTGAGTGGAATGAATTGAAATTAGAGTTGAATAAAGTCACATTAAGTGAGAATTGGAGGATTCCAACACCTAACCGTTTTTGCCTTGATTGAATTCTTTCATCAATTGTTTTGTTTCATTCATTGTTTGGATAATTCTAAAATCAAAATCCATAAACATTCTTGGAACTATGAATTTCATTGGTTCAAATATCAGCTGCTTAAGACACGTTGTTACTTGAAATGCAATCCTCGTTGGGACGATACTCTACTCTTACTATTATTACTTGTAGCGATTTGGTACACTTGCCAAGCCATCAACACCCTACAAGGAGAAGGCAACCCTTAAGAAAAGCTAAGTCCTTTGTGACTTCTGAGGTAAATATCTCTGCTAATAATCATGTCAGATTAGCAGTAGATGCCTTAGTAGAAGGCTTAGAAATTAGGGATGATGATGCTGTTGCTATTGCACCCGTCACTTATGTGTACATACCCACACTACCATCACCACAAACCTCTTCACCACAAATAGCCTCACCTGTCTACTCACTTGTACAAACTTCACCAAATAGACCACATTTTCAACCCATAATACCTGCAAATGACCCTGGTTCAATCAACCAGATGATGTAGGGATTAACCCTGGAGACCCCTTTCCCAAAATACCTAGAACCGAATTCCCTTACACTAACCCTTCAGTTCTCTACGATGGCAAAGCTGAAAGATAGGCCAAAGTAAAAAGAGATTGGAAAATCCTCTATCATAAACATGAACCTGAACCTGAATCAACCAGACCTTTCTATCATTTACCAGAATATGAGTATGAACCTGAGTCCATACAATACCCAAAATACATACACATTCCCTATGTGACAAACCACAACAATCCTCCTCCATCCACTCTGCACAACCACATTGGACCTGCCCTTACTCACCTTCCACTACAAAAATTCCCACCAAGAAAAATCTACCCAAAACTCATCAAATCCCCTCCTTTCAAACCTTTCATAGATGGTGTCAACAGGCACATCATACCTGTTTGGTCTACTGACCCTTACAAAGCCAATGCTCCATCAATTATCCACAAAAGGTCAAGAATAGAAGGAAGACCTAAATTCATTCTGGATAGAGAGACATCTTGGGTGACTTTTAGGCATCCAAGTGTTTATGGCAGAGCTGTTAGTCTTGTGGACCATCTCATGTATGCCTTCCTGCAGAATGAGTTCGAGTTGCCAAGATATGTCAGAGCCGTAAATTTTGTCCTTCCAACTTGGCTGTTTCACACCAGGAAGGAGACAAAGATTGGTGTCAGACCTTATATGATTGATCTAAGATTACCAATGATAGATATGAATAAGGACAAGGATCTGAAAAAATAGAGGAGCACTCCAAAGAAACCAGAAGACAATTCCTGGATGATCAATCCTGATTCTGTAGAACCTATTGATCAGAACATGATTAATTTCTGGTTGTCACAGCAAGTTGAAGACATAGATGAAGATCCTGCAGTTGTTATCTGGTCAAATCACATGGTGGCTTGTGCTAAGGAAGCTTCATCTTCTGGATTAAGTGAACAAGAGAAGAGATGTATTCCTGAAGTCATAGGAAAATGTGGACTCTCAAATGTCAGATTCTTCATTTACAAGGACACTCTTGGAATTCCTGTTATCAGTCCTATGTATGAAGAAGACCATGTCCACAAGCTAAAGAGCTGCCTCCTCCTGTACTCACTATTGCTTCATCACCACCACCATATCCTCTATCCGAGCATACTGAGGAAGATATCATAGTTGAAGAACCGGAGTTAATTGATAATACTGTTCAACCAGTAGATGGAAATGAGGAAGTTGCCGAGTCTACTCCTAGACCAAGCACTTCTGGAAAGCACTCTTCTCAGCCATTGGCTTTGACAGTCATTCATCCATATGATCAACCTCAAGTTTGCAGATTTATAAGCACCTTTCAAGGTCAAGCACATGCTCAAGGCAGTGCTGAAAGTTCAAGACCCTCTCGGTCACATAACTTTGAAGAGATTATTGGAAGGATTATAGAGGAGAGAGAGTAAAGATTGAGGTCAAAGAACAAGTTAAAGAGCAAGTTGCAAAAGCTCTGGCTCCAACGAATATCATGATTAACCAAATGATGAGCATTCTACAGAGTTTTCAACATAGTTACAATTTGCCAGCTTAACCTCATCCACCTCCACCAAACCATAACCCTCCTCCACCACCTCCACCCTCTTCTTAGCCTTCTTTTATTTCTTTTAACTGACAATGTTGGTCCACTCCTGTTTCCTTTTTGTCTGATGACAAAAAAGTGGGAGAAAGGATAGGAATTAAATTTTATATATAAAGTCAGTTTTGGTCATACATATATGTTTTCATACGCAAAGTATTTTGCTGCATACTTGTGCTTGATATGATCTGATATTGCTATATGTGTTTGGACTTATAAGCTGTGGTACTGTGTTTATCTCTGATAATATGTTTTTGATTTTGACTAAGTTAAAACTGATATGTTCTGCTGCTTATGTGTTTTACTCTTTAAAGTTTGAATGCTTTGTCTTAGGGGGAGCTCTGTAGCTCTCTTAGACTTTGCTCACTCAAATTTAATTGGTTTTTGTCAACATCAATAAGGGGGAGATTGTTAGAACCAAAGTGGTTTTGGATTAAAATAATCTCTTAAGTTTTGATGTTAACAAAAAGGTTAAATTTGTATGGCAAAGTATTGTCAAAGATCTAACTTGTTTGTTATAAGTATGCCGGGATTACTTGATTTATACGAGTTAGAGGAGCTTAAATTTAAAGTATGGAATCTATCATATTCTATTTCAAACCTCTAGACCAGTCTACAACTCTTGGTAAAATTCTGAGTCTTTAGCTTTATGGTAGACGAGATTGTTAAAATAAGAATAAACAAGGTCTTAGAATAAACTAAGGTAGACGTGTTACTAAGTAGACGAGACATTGAAATATTACAAGTCCAGAGACTTGATAGATGGAGTAGTTTCACTATACACCACGTCAGCAGACGAGCTCTTAAGCTCTTAAGTATAGCACGCCCATCTCTCTGAACTAGGCGAAAAGTTTGTAGACGCATATTGCCTTAAAAACAGTTGTTCTTAAGTTTGTGAAAGTATACACAAATGCCTCAAGTAATATAGAACTTTAGTTCAGATATCATTCTCACAGGGATTATAATGATGTAATAAACTCCAATTCAGATTTTATGTTCTAAAAGTTAAGATTAGTAATCAAAAACATAGTAGGTGTGCAATGAAAGGTAAATAAACCTTTATAGTAAAAAAAAAGCTGGAATGTTCGAAAAACAAAAAAGATTAAATTGTCAAATGTGAGTAAAAACAGCTCTAGGTATGCTACAGCATAAATCCTGTTTAGCCTATGTCATGCTCTGACTATGCTCTAGCATCTAGCTCCAAGAAATTAAGGTTTGTTTTCCAACAATACAGGGCCAGGTTCGTTAACTTTGTTCCATTCCTAGATTCAGATTAATTACACCACCCTCTAAATCAAGCACGTTCCAGCTAGCTTAGGGACCTGAATAGCTATTCCTAGCCTATCCAACATCAATTAATCTTCCAATTAATGACTTAACCCCTATCTTTTATCAAGTTCCACTTTACTCAATTTTTCCAAATCAAGCAAGCTAAATATTTAATCAAGTTGATCACGCTTAATTAAACAACATTAAATGTGTGATAAAAGAAGATGCAGAACACAGTCATTACATAAATCAACTAAACATTCATTATATTAGCATACCCAAAGCTTAAAGTATTTAACTCATAATGAGCTTACAAAGAGCAAAAATAAGAAATGAACAAGAAATCATTACAATGGATGAAGAAATGCAAAATGTAGCAGCGGCTAAGGGAAGAAGAAAACCAGCACAACTCTCAAGAAAGGACAAGACAATATATAATAATGGTTCAAGTGTGTCCTCACTAGGGTTTGCTAAATGCTTTTATAGTACCCAAAACCCTATTCTCTTTCATTCCACTTTGGGCCAACAACCAAAAGTATTAATAAAATAACCCTAGCCCAAATTCCTAAAGATGTGGGGTAGCTGATCCTAGGCGCGTGTACTTCCTTAAAGGTGACAGTGCCAACGCCCTTCAGGAGAGAGGAAAGGTGTCCTTGTCAGCTTTTGTCCTTTAGTGCAATTCTACTGGAGGGTAGCCCTTGCTGCAACAACCAAGTTCTTGTATCCCAATGCTTCATCCATGCTCCAACAAACTTTCTGCGTATACAGACACAAAATTTTTAGACAATGATAGAGCAATCAAGAGCAAATGGCTGCTATTCTCAACACTTAACACAAATATTTACAAACTATCATTTTCTATTAAAATCAAGACTTAAAACCTTAAAGACAACAGAAAAACAAGAATCAAAAAGGCCTAAATAACTCTTCGTTCAAAGAGTTATCACACCCCCAAACTTGAATCATTGCTTGTCCTCAAGTAATGCAAACAAAACATAAAAGAGACACAAGATTCCCAATTAATGAATGGTATGCAAGAATCACCCAGATTTTTCCTTTCTTCAACTAACATCCAAAAATCCACAATTGCTTTCCTAACCAAAATACTTTTTCTATCCTGCTCACAACAACAACTCCTACACACTGGTTCAAACAGATTAACACATGCTACAACACTCACCTCTCAGAACAGATAGTTCTGCATCTCACCCTCACATCAAACTTTTCACTCTTTACATAAACATGCATCTCTGATATAGATTTTATGAGACTCTATCACAATTAAAACAATCACAGAATTACACACAACAAGAGGTCTTTAGGGCTGTAACTGGGCCTAGGACAGGTGGGATTTAAGATATTTGGGAAAATAGCTAAACTCAAGGTAGAGCAAAAGGATGCTTTTCAATTCAGCTCACAATCCCCATTGTTCCTACATCCACACATTTGTTTCTTCCTTTCCTCACTAAGATCCCAGTTTATTGTTTTTGTTATGAACAAAGAATAGTTTGTTGTTAACTTTCAGATTTTTCTTTGCTCTTTGTTCTCAATTTTCTTGTTTTTTTAACATACATAAAATAGGGAAATTTTTCAGCTTCATTTTTTTTACATTTGAGAGTTCCTTTCTTCTTTGCTGCTTTCCCCCCTTTTTATTTGTAAAGCCTTGCAGCTGCATAAGTGTTGCAACATAGCACCCCCAAACTTAATATGGTGCTTGTCCTCAAGTCACCCCCAAACTTGTCTTAGAACATAGCTACAAAAAGCATCCTTAATCTCCACCTATTCAGGCATTCTTTGTTTTTCCAGTTAAGGGCTTGTAATGTGCTAGTTTGTTCAATAACTGGCTAAAGCTCAAAGGGGTTTACTAGGGACCTGTATATTGGTTGGGTGGGCTTATTCAGGCTCAGGCAAACATAATATAAACAAGAAAATGTCTCAAGCATACAGTGTGTTCAATCATGTGTGTTCATATCGGACATAATCAAAGCAAACCTTACAGAAAGTGCATGAATGTGGTGCATAGATGATAAGCCTCTGGCTTATCTAGTTTTATTGGCCTCGTTTTGTTCCTAAGTTAGACTTTGACTCGTTCTAGGCAATTTTAGTAGTTTTTAGTCTATTTTGAATAGAATTATGCTTTTTGTTTCTTTTTATTGTTTCAGGTTAGAAGTGAAGCTCTGAGAGTCAAGGAAAGTCAAGAAACAGTGGAAATTGCCATTCTGGAGATACTCGCCCCGCGAGTGGATGCTCGCCTCGCGAGCCTGAAGATCAGCTAAGCAGCAACAGTCATCCTTTCTGTCCCGCTTCGCGAGAGTCTGCTCGCCTCGCGAATCATGAAGACCCTGGAGGACAGAGACCATCACGGCCTAGCCGTGATGAAGGTCACGGTTGTGACAGACTAGGATTTGAAGACTCGCCACGCGAAACATACTCTCACCTCGCGAGAGTCCAATTTGAAAGCGCGCCATTCTTAATATTCGCCTCGCGAGAGGCTACTCGCCTCACGAGATCGCGTAGATACTGAATCCTATATATTGCTGTTTTAGGGCAGAATTGAGGAGCTTTTGGTTACCACTATTTTGTAGCGTTTAGGGACGAATCCTTGTGTTTCTGGAGCTGCGTCTCCTCTTTTCTTTTTCTTATGGTGGTTATGTCTGATTGCTTGTCTGTCTTTACGAGCATGAGGAACTAATCCCCTCGTCTGAGGGATCAATGAAACCACCCATGGCGGTGTAGAATTCGATGTGATGTATGTTTTTCTCCCTTCTTTCAATTAATGTTTTCCAATTCTGATTTGATTGCGTTGATCATATGCATGCGTGATTGACTAGTTAAACGTGATGAGGCTTAGGAGGCAATTCGCGTTTTAGAACTTGAATTGGGATCATCGATCGAATATTGCACGAGAGTGAGTAGGAGATCGGTGCAACCTTATAGGAACCAGGTTTAATAGAGTTTGATGATTAGGGTTATGAGACCTAGTAAGTAATTAATCCAATCGTTGAATACGTCCTATTGAGCACGACAGTGGATATAGGAGAATTTGGGGGTCTTGGTTGACATTGTAATTGAACTTATGAAAGAATCATCATCACTTGGGTACTATGCATGATTGGGTAGGTGGATTTGAGACCTTAGATATTTTAATTTCAGATCTTGATACCTTAGTTCTATTAGATTTGTTAATTTAATTTGCGATCATATTTTCTCTCTCAACCATTTGCTGTTACTTGACCAACTTATCGAATTTCACGCGGATTAGTCGAATTGGTAGCCCAATCCTTGTGTTCGACCTCGGTAATTACTTACCGTGTTTATTTTATTACTTGCGACGACCCGGTACACTTGCCGGTGACTCAACAAGTTTTTGGCGCCGTTGCCGGGGATTGGCACAACCAATTTTCCTAATTTCAGGGAAGTTTGATTATTTGGTTAAGCTGTTTTATTTTTTGTTATTTATTTCCTATTATTTCTCTCGACTTCTTTGATTCCACTTGGTCTTGCCTTGTTTTTGTATGCGAGGTACCCTTTCACAAGAGGACTTGCTATTCGATTCAGAGATCACCAAGACCGAGAAGCGTTTAGGGAAAGAAGCCAGAGAGCGAAAGAGGCTTGAGCAATTGACCTTGAGGAGATGGCCCTCAGCTTTCTTTGACCCGGTCTCCAAGGTTCAACATTTCTTTAACGAGTTAAGGGGGCGCTACCAGATGAATTGTGATGCCGCAGCTGGTAGGTCATTTTCGTACTTATCAGCCGAGGATGGATGGGCATCATTGGAGAAGATGTCGTACAATGATTACAACCGTGGTAGGGAAACCTGATGTGGTGTAAGTCGACGTGCGACGACGCTCGTGCGAATCCGGCAAGTGTACCGGACTGCCGTAAAGTAATAAAAGATATCGAACCCACAGAGACTGTGTTCCCTAATCACAATGAATTTCGAATCGATTAAGTTCTGGACTTTTTAGAGAGGGTTTTGAAATTGGTTTTTGAATTTGAATTTAAATGATAAACAAACAGAAAACAAATGTTTTTGTGGTTTTCGATTTAAATGGATTCCTAGGGATTTGGGTTACCTTTGAGGTTGTTTATGTTGCTAATCTGATTTACCTTTGTTGATTACCGAAATTGCCTTGAAGGCGAGTTTATCCTCTGATAGCTTAAGCTCCCTCTCGGGTTACAAAAGCCGTGCCCAATTGACTCGACCCCTACTCTCGTGGTAGTCGATCCCAGATTGGACCCTTTGCGTTTTGTGATAACTCGTTGCTCCTCGAGGGACGGCTTCTAACTCTCGTGATTTCAGTCCCAAGTCTGACTTCTATAGGTCCGACACCTAAGTTCACCGCTAGGTTCCTCCTTATAATGTCTAAGTCATGGAAATAACCTAAGTTCACCGCTAGGTTCCTCCTTAGATCATCCACATCTCACAAACCAGTGGCTGCCGGGCTTTACGAGTGAAACACCCTAGAAATCCTAAGTTCACCGCTAGGTTCCTCCTTAGAACGTCTATGTCACGCAAATAACGGTTGCCGAAATTTATGAGTAATTTACACACTAGAAATCAGATCTAAAGCAAATCGTAATTAACAAAGAGTTTACATCAAATTTACATCATAAACAAACTTGGGCAGAGCCCTAATCCCTAGAAACTATGCTACTACTCACGTCTTGCCATGGAGATGACAAGCATGATTACAAATAGCATGAAAATACAAAAATCAGAGAAGAGAAGAGAAGAGGAGAAGAGAGATCTAAGCCTAGAGTAGTAGCCCCTAATGTGTTGATCCTCTGTTTCTGATGCCTTGGTCCATATTTATAGAAATGGGGAAGTTAGAGTCCCAAACCAACTCAAAATCTGATCTATTTCGGTTTCTTCAGATCCAAGTAAAGCGCGTCACGGCCGTGATGGCCATCACGGCCTGGCCGTGACGGTCTCTGCCTCTGCCAATTCTGGAAAATTCAATTTCTCGCGACGCGAGATATGTCTCGGGACGCGAGCCCTCAGCTTCATGGCCCGTGATGAATTTCACGGCTGGGCCGTGATGTGCTCTGACTTGTGGTGGTTTTGGGTCACGGCCGTGATGGCTATCACGGCCAGGCCGTGACAGACTCTGACTTCAGCCTTTCTTCTTTTTCAGTTTTTGCTCGATCATGGCCGTGATGGGCATCACGGCTAGGTCGTGATGGGCTCTGTTTGGCTCATTTTCTTCAGTTTTAAAGCTCCATCTTCATCCAAACTTCATCATGGTTGATCTTGAGCAATTTGCCCTTGATATCTGCAAAACAACACACGAAAACCGCCTTACCCGTTCCAATGGAAAATTAACCTAAAATCTAATAAAAATATGCCTAAACTACATGAAAATGCATGCAAAATGATGGACAAAGATGAGGTGGAATCACACTCATCAAATCACCCCAAGCTTAAAACTTTGCTTGTCCTCAAGCAATTACTCAGGCCATAAGATATAAATCATTCAGAGCATGGATAGTGAACCAAGAACCCTAGAAGCTAATCCAAGTAATAGGCATTTTTAATAAACACTCTAGAGATAATCAAGTTCAAGTCCAATTAGAAGCTTAGGTTTTTCAAGTTCATGTCCTCACTGATTTGGGCACTCATCTCACCTCACTCAAGTGTTTTAGGGTTTATTGCAATTCACTCCATTTCCTCAAGGAAAGTATTTTACCATAGGCTTGACTATTAACCAAATCTCTACTTTATTTAAGAAAACACTTAAGAATCAAGAGGTCTTTTCCCTTGGTTGTAATGTGGCCATGGGATTCATTGTAAGGTGGGAAAATCAAAGAAAGGGAATTTCAAGAAGGCTAGACAGATTATCAAACATTACAAAGTATGACACCTTCTAAAATACCTTTTGAGGGCTTTGATTTACTTTTTCCACCTTCCTTTTTTTTTTTCTTTTTCTTTTCATTTCTCATTTTCTTTGTCATCCCCTTCTCCAATTTTTTTCTGTTTATTTCATTTTTTTATTTGTTTGGAGAAGGGGAGCTTTTTAGCTTAAGAGAAATGTTTTCATCCCATTGTTTTTCCAACTACCATTTTGCCCTTTTTGTAATACTTTAAAAGGTGCCACACCAAGCATTATTTATCAAAGTAATTCAAGGTACCAAGAAAAGTATTTTATCTTTAGGCTCAAAATTGGGCAACTAAGGGTAGCATTTATCATTCAAAGCTCGGGAGGCCGGAAAAATACCTAGTGCCTCAATCATATTCAAAAATGTTTTCAAAAATTTTTAAGTTTTGAAATGGTTTCAAGTCAAGTTCTAGAAAATACAGTCCATGAGGAATTAAATCACTCTATCACAAGAAATGGGGTAGATTTAGTGAATACCCCTTTTGGCTCAAAATCTTACATTTAGTAGTTCATAAATCAGTGAGGAACACAAGTTTAAGGGACCACATGCTAATTATCAACTATCAAATGACTATCTCAAGAATTTTTTATTTTTAGCCATATCACAAGAATAATGAAAAATTGGGTTCAAAATTCACTATCTCAATTCATTTGGCTCCAAGTTCTCACAATCGGATGCATGTTCTAAGTGAGGGGCAATCTAGAGAATGTGATCATACCAATCCATGCCTATGAGAATGCAATATGAATGCAACAATGCAAATGCAAAAATAAATACCCCTACCCCAAGCTTGATTACTTACATTGTCTCCAATGTAAATAATCAAGTCGGAGAGAAGAGAAAAATGGAACAACTTACCGAGTCGGTAGCGGGTGTTGGCTTCACATTCCAGTCAAAACTTGGGTAGAAATTGTATCACGGCTAGGCCGTGATCGTTTCTGGTCCTCAGGAGTTGCCCTGTCACGGCCGTGATCTACATCACGGCTAGGCCATGATGCTCTCTGACCTTTGCATCCTACTCATCACGCCCGTGATGGTTGTCACGGCTAGGCCGTGATCCTTTCTGTGCTGTTGTTTAGTTCATCACGGCCGTGACCACTGTCACGACCAGGGCGTGATGGCCTCTGACTTTATTTTTTTTTTAATGCTCTTCTTCTCTTTCTCAACCTGAAAACACTAGACAAACCTATTAATGACATTTTTACCTCTTGATCTTCTCAAATTATTCAAGAGGTTAATTCAAAAACAAAAGGAAAAAGGGAAAGAAAAACTTGGGTTGCCTCCCAAGAAGCGCTTATTTATGGTCTTAAGCTTGACCATACTTCCTCAAGTCAACCGGGGTCGGCTGGGCGTAGAAGTGCAGGCACACTTCTCTTCCATGGAGCTCCTTCAAATAGCCGTTTCTGCTCATACGGCCAATAATGCTTCCGCTTTGCTCTTTTCTCTCGGAGCTTCCTAGCCTTCCTTCCTCCCGGCGGAAGTTTTGTTTCTGCATGGACAGCAATCCCGACTTCACCACTGGTTGCATCTTCAACCATGCGTATCTTTGGGGTTGGTTCCATGCTAAGTTCTTTCTCTACCGCTGGAGACGTTACATCAATTCTGCACACATGGCTCTCAAAAGGAGGGTTGTTACAAGAGTTAGTCAACTGAAAATTTACCCTACCTTCCTCTACATTTAGAGAGAGTTTGCCATTCCTTACGTCTATTAATGCTCCAGCGGTTGCCAAGAATGGCCTTCCTAAAATGATGGGGAATTCAGAATTCCCTTTCATGTCTAATACCAGGAAGTCGGTAGGGATGAAGAATTTCCCTACCTTCACAGGGACATTCTCTAGTATGCCTAGAGGAGTCCTAGTTGAGCCATCCGCAAATTGTAAGGAGAATTTGAACGGACTCAACTTTTTGATTTCCAACCTTTCCATGATAGTGAGGGGCATCAAGCTTGCACTAGCCCCTAAGTCACACAAGGCTCGGTCTATTTGCACTTTTTCAATCGAGCAAGCGATGGAGAAACTACCTGGGTCTTTCAGTTTAGTAGGCATTTTAGTCTCTACATCTACTTGCTTTTTCCTGACCAACCTCTGTGGGAAAGGTATCGGGGGTTGGTACGGTGGTGGAGGGACGTATTTCAGTTCAAGCTCTTCCTTTTCGCTCGTGTCTTCCTCCGGTTCCACCTCCATTTCAGCTACCCCCACCCCAAGCTTATCATCCCTCAAGTGTATGACATTGCAATGCTCGTTGGGATTTGCTTCGGGTTGCCCCGGGAATGCACCCTTAGGTCTCGAGTACGTGCTGGCTTGTTGGGCAATCTGGTTTTCTAGCATCTTGTTATGAGTTGCTAAGTTGTCTACCTTAGATGCTAGATCCTTTATTGCCTCACTCACTCGCTTCCTTCCTTGTTGTCTAAACTCCTCATTCTGTTTTGTCCGAGTTTCGACAAAACTTTCAAATAAAGTCTCGAGTTTAGATCTTTGTACCTGAGGGTACCCCTGGTGCTCCTCTCATTACCTTGACCTTCTTGGAACTCATGGTTGAGCGTGTTCTTTGTAGTTGCCGTAAGAGAGGTAAGGGTTGTTCCTTCTTTGGTTGTAGGGATTTGGGGGAGCATAGTTGGGCAGCTTCGGGTTCGTATCATAGTAGTTGTTACAAGAGTTCACTTGCTCACCCGGCGCCGGATCCATGTGGGCATCCCATCATGTCATGTCCCCGCATTCCACAAATCTCACAAACAAGGTTAGTAGCACCTAATGCACTCACATTAGCTCTTTCGATCGATCAAAACGTTTATTAAGTGAGTCTATCTTTGACATAATAAGATCTGTGCTATTTACCTCAAACTTACCCCCCGAAATCTTGTTCGGGTTATTACCTCTTTCGGATCCCCATTGGTGGTAGTTGGTGGCGACATTCTCGATGATGTTGAATGCCTCAGTGAGAGGCCTATTCATAAACGCTCCACCGGCTGCAGAATCTAGTGACACCTTCGAAGAGTAGTCCAATCCGTTATAGAAGGTGTGCACTATTAACCACCTCTCGAGTCCGTGATGTGGGCACGACTCCAGCAGTCCCTTGTATCGATCCCAAGCTTCCGATAATGATTCTCCGTCTTTCTGGAAGAAGCCGGTGATCTGGGTTCTTATGTAGGCCGTCTTGGATGGAGGGAAGAATTTCTCCAAGAACGCCTGCTCCAGTTGGTCCCAAGTGGTCAAAGTGTTAGTGGGGATTTGCTTAAGCCAGGCCTTCGCCTTTCCAGTGAGAGATGAGGGGAACAGTCTCAAACGCACAACATCGACTGAGGCTCCATGAATCCGGATTGCGTCGGTGAACTCTAAGAATGTTTCTATATGATCGGTCGGGTCCTCCGAAGGCAATCCTCCAAATTGATGTTGCCTAATCATGTTGATTAGCATAGGTGGTATGGTATAGTTTTCCGCCTCAATCTCTGGCCTTGCAATCCCAGTTCGCAAGCCTCTCGCATTTGGGGCTGCGTAGTCCTTCAAAGGTTTTGTATCCGGTTGATTCGCCATGAGTGGAACGGGACTCAACCTTTCTCCCTCTCTTTGTAGTCTTCTACGTCTGTGGAAGGTCCTCTCGATCTCCGGATCAATCTCACTAAGGCTCCCAAGACTTAGGGATCTTTGCATATAATTCACAGAGAGATGGATACAATAGAAGGAAAAGAAATTTTAAATTTTTTTTTTAATTTCAGAAATAGAAATCAAATAAAAAGAAAAGGGTCCAGAAAAATCAATTCAAATTTTGAATTGAGATTCGAAAAGGCACAGTCCCCGGCAACGGCGCCAAAAACTTGATGTGGCGTAAGTCGACGTGCGACGACGCTCGTGCGAATCCGGCAAGTGTATCGGACTGCCGTCAAGTAATAAAAGATATCGAACCCACAGAGACTGTGTTCCCTAATCACAATGAATTTCGAATCGATTAAGTTCTGGACTTTTTAGAGAGGGTTTTGAAATTGGTTTTTGAATTTGAATTTAAATGATAAACAAACAGAAAACAAATGTTTTTGTGGTTTTCGATTTAAATGGATTCCTAGGGATTTGGATTACCTTTGAGGTTGTTTATGTTGCTAATCTGATTTACCTTTGTTGATTATCGAAATTGCCTTGAAGGCGAGTTTATCCTCTGATAGCTTAAGCTCCTTCTTGGGTTACAAAAGCCGTGCCCAATTGACCCGACCCCTACTCTCGTGGTAGTCGATACCAGATTGGACCCTTTGCGTTTCGTGACAACTCGTTGCTCCTCGAGGGACGGCTTCTAACTCTCGTGATTTCAGTCCCAAGTCTGACTTCTATAGGTCCGACACCTAAGTTCACCGCTAGGTTCCTCCTTATAATGTCTAAGTCATGCAAATAACCTAAGTTCACCGCTAGGTTCCTCCTTAGATCATCCACATCTCACAAACCAGTGGTTGCCGGGCTTTACGAGTGAAACACCCTAGAAATCCTAAGTTCACCGCTAGGTTCCTCCTTAGAACGTCTATGTCACGCAAATAACGGTTGCCGAAATTTATGAGTAATTTACACACTAGAAATCAGATCTAAAGCAAATCGTAATTAACAAAGAGTTTACATCAAATTTACATCATAAACAAACTTGGGCAGAGCCCTAATCCCTAGAAACTATGCTACTACTCACGTCTTGCCATGGAGATGACAAGCATGATTACAAATAGCATGAAAATACAAAAATCAGAGAAGAGAAGAGAAGAGGAGAAGAGAGATCTAAGCCTAGAGTAGTAGCCCCTAATGTGTTGATCCTCTGTTTCTGATGCCTTGGTCCATATTTATAGAAATGGGGAAGTTAGAGTCCCAAACCAACTCAAAATCTGATCTATTTCGGTTTCTTCAGATCCAAGTAAAGCGCGTCACGGCCGTGATGGCCATCACGGCCTGGCCGTGACGGTCTCTGCCTCTGCCAATTCTGGAAAATTCAATTTCTCGCGACGCGAGATATGTCTCGGGACGCGAGCCCTCAGCTTCATGGCCCGTGATGAATTTCACGGCTGGGCCGTGATGTGCTCTGACTTGTGGTGGTTTTGGGTCACGGCCGTGATGGCTATCACGGCCAGGCCGTGACAGACTCTGACTTCAGCCTTTCTTCTTTTTCAGTTTTTGCTCGATCATGGCCGTGATGGGCATCACGGCTAGGCCGTGATGGGCTCTGTTTGGCTCATTTTCTTCAGTTTTAAAGCTCCATCTTCATCCAAACTTCATCATGGTTGATCTTGAGCAATTTACCCTTGATATCTGCAAAACCACACACGAAAACCGCCTTACCCGTTCCAAAGGAAAATTAACCTAAAATCTAATAAAAATATGCCTAAACTACATGAAAATGCATGCAAAATGATGGACAAAGATGAGGTGGAATCACACTCATCAAAACCTCAAGTGGATTCAGTTCTGCAGCAATGGAAGCCATTCTAGGGCAAAATAAACTGTTGAAGATGCAGAATGCGGCATTGTCTGGGAACAAGAAGGTTAATGTGATACACGAGGGAATGCCTCCGGGTTGTGATAATTGTAACGGAGATCATGACACTCAGAACTGTCCGTTCAACTTCTCTCAAGAACATGTGGACCCATGCCACAATTTCTATGACAGCGTGCCCCAGAACAACTATCAGAGGAACAACTATCCGGGTTTCGCTTGGAGTAACGCTAGTGGTGGTCTAGCCGGGCAATAGCCTCAACAGAATTGGCAACAACAACCTCCACAGGGTCAGAGGCCTAACTATGGGATCCATCAGCATAATACTCAACAGGCTCTTCCGGGACCAAATCAGTTGCAAATAACAGATGGTGGAAGGCAACCTTGGGAGTTGGGTTTTGAGAAGACGAATGCGGCAATTGAGAAGTTGGCAATCTATACAGGCACAACATTAGAGAAGATGAATGCGGCAGTTGACAAGTTGGCAACGCATACAGGGTCAGCAATTCAGAATCTAGAGACGCAGGTTGCTCAGCTCGCAAAGCATCTAAATGAGCGTCTCCCAGGCACTTTCCCAGGTGATACCGAGAACAACCCTAACAACCAATGCAATGTCATAACAACTAGAAGCGGTAGGGTGTTGGGATCTAACAGGGGTGCAACTAGTTCTCAGGAAATTGAAGACAAGGCCCCGGAACAACCACATGTTGAGGAAGAGCAGCCGGAGAAAGAGGAGTTGACAAGTGACAAGGCACCGGAGCAAGTGGGGGAGATTTGAAAACCGCTAGTACAATACCCACATGAAGCATTGCTTGAGCAGAATATGGTTGAGGGGATGGATCAAAGTGCAGATGATGTGGTAGTGGATTTCACCATGCTTGCCAAGCAACCTGAAATTGCTGCATTAGATAAATATGTTGGCTTGCATGCATGTGTGGACACTGGTAAGTTAGTCCCTCCCACTTGTCTGGCACACTTCCTCGAGAAAACACCATTTGACTCAAGAGGAAGTGAGTTCATAATTGCAGAGGTCAATGGAGTTTTCACACACGTGCTAGGTGGAATTGTGGAAAGAGTCGTATTGCTTCTGCAATTGCCACTTCACAAACCATGGGATCCGGGTGGAGGATCTCGCATGATGAGCATCTCTTGGCCCTTATGCCACAGGCTATGGGATCCGGGTGGATGCTTCTTAATAAGTCAAGCTAGTGACGTTAAAGAAGCACTTATTAGGAGGAAACCCAAACTAGGTATTCTTTATTTTTCTGTCATTTTCATTTATATATATATATATAAAAGAAGCTTGATTCGCCACGCGAATCCACAGTGGCCACGCTAGACAGAAACCCTGAATCTCAGAGGCTTGCTCACGCTTGTCTCGCATCACGAGGATTGCTTTCGTCTCGTGATTCTGGGCATCATCATCTGTTGGAATTCCAGATTCGCCTCGCTAGACACTACTCGCCTCGCGATTCTGGAAAGTGTGAATAACAATTTTCCAGATTCGCCTCACGAGTGATCTCTCGCCTCGCGAATCTGCAATTAAGTTTTTGATTTGTAGGATTTCTTCCAGGAGAGGCCTTTGACCCAGCAGAGGGGTGCCCGAAAGACAAATTGGATGAGGATGCAACCATAGAAGAGCTTTGCGTGGAAGCGGCCACTACAACTTGATCAGGGAGCACCCTCTCCTTTCCTCACTCTTATTTTATGTCTGTGTTCTTTCATTGAGGACAATGTATGCTTTAAGTGTGGGGGAGGGGAACCAATTGCCTTGCTTTTGTTTTTGTTTTTGTTTGTCACTCTTGAATAATTTGAGAAGATCAAGAGTTTGTGTATGAATGTTGTGTCGGCAAGCTTGTTGAATTTTAATAAAATTTAGCATAGATTGATTGCATGAATTATTTTGACCATTGATGATTTCCCCCTAGGTTCTGAAATTGGAAAAGTTGATCCCCATGTGAATAATTGAAAATTGAACTTTGAGAAACTTTATTTTGATTGCTTGATTTATGACAAGTTTGGGGTGAAGGGGTGCACACACTAGGAATGGTATCTCGGTCAAACAATTTGCAAAATGTCCAGGTGAGGATTTGAGCCTCCAACTTTGTTTTTGATTGTGTGGATCACTTTCAAGTTGCACTTTCCCGAATTTGCTTGAATCTCTTCATGATTTGCATGTTTATGTGTTGCATCAAATGATTTAGGCAATTTTCTTTGAAATAGCTACTTGGCCTAAAAAGAACCATCCCTAATGCATGCTCCCTAGTTAGCCACATTGAGCCTAATTAGCCTATTATTTCTTGATGACCCAATATTATAAGCCAAAAATCTGAAAAACCATGTTAACCCAATCTTAGGATTAGGAGAGCATGGAAGCTTAGCAAGAGAAGGGTTGTGAGAAACTAAGTTTGGGGTGGCTACAAGGTGATATGTCATTTTGGGTTGAGAAAAATAAAAATAAAGGTTGAAACCCAAGGCAAAAATAAAAAGAAAAAAAAAAAGAAAAGAAAGAAAAAAATTGCCAAAAGAAAAGGGGCAAAACAAAAAGATTAGCAAGGAAAAGGTTGTAGTCACCCGAGGCAAAAAGAAAAATGAAAAAAGGAATTTGAGTGGAATATGTGTCAAATGCTTATGCTCTCTTAGTTCCTAGGGACTTAAGCCTAGTATCCTCGAATATCCTACCCTTAGCCAAGCCCCATTTCAACCTTTAAAAGACCTTCTGATGTTGCATACATGTTTTCGTGGGAACTATTTTTGAGATGAACATCAAATTCATGGGAAGTGCTCTTGAAATGTGAATTTGAGTGAAAAGTTGATAGCCTAGACACAATTGAGCGAATGAGTGAAATACTAAATGCCCTTGTGAGGAAGGCAATTGTTTGAAATTGGTGATCTCCCTTTTGTTGTAACTTTGATCCTCAACTTAGATTAATACTTGCATGAATGATAAGTTCTCAACTGTTTAAAGTAAATGAATGTGGGGATTACATTGATGCAAAGGGGGATTCATTGAAGGAAAAATTGCTTTGTTAAGACCGCATGAAATTTGTGCGAAAATTAATTAGATCCTTTAGGCTTGCCAAGTCTTGAGTCCTTTTTGAGTTTTAGCTTGCTTGGGGACAAGCAAGGTTTAAGTTTGGGGTGTTTTGATAAGCCTCTGGCTTATCTAGTTTTATAACTAGTAAGACCATGACTTTTGTGCTAATTATTCGAGTTCAATCTCGTTTTCGCCCAAATTGGCCTTGTTTTGTTCCTAAGTTAGACTTTGACTCGTTCTAGGCAATTTTAGTAGTTTTTAGTCTATTTTGAATAGAATTATGCTTTTTGTTTCTTTTTATTGTTTCAGGTTAGAAGTGAAGCTCTGAGAGTCAAGGAAAGTCAAGAAACAGTGGAAATTGCCATTCTGGATATACTCACCCCGTGAGTGGATGCTCGCCTCGCGAGCCTGAAGATCAGCTAAGCAGCAACAGTCATCCTTTCTGTCTCGCCTCGCGAGAGTCTGCTCGCCTCGCAAATCATGAAGACCCTGGAGGACAGAGACCATCACGGCCTAGCCGTGATGAAGGTCACGGCTGTGACAGACTAGGATTTGAAGACTCGCCACGCGAAACATACTCCCACCTCGCGAGAGTCCAATTTGAAAGCGCGCCATTTTTAATATTTGCCTCACGAGAGGCTACTGGCCTCGCGAGATCGCGCAGATCCTGAATCCTATATATTGCTGTTTTAGGGCAGAATTGAGGAGCTTTTGGTTACCACTGTTTTGTAGCGTTTAGGGACGAATCCTTGTGTTTCTGGAGCTGCGTCTCCTCTTTTCTTTTTCTTATGGTGGTTATGTCCGATTGCTTGTCTGTCTTTACGAGCATGAGGAACTAATCCCCTCGTCTGAGGGATCAATGAAACCACCCATGGCGGTGTAGAATTCGATGTGATGTATGTTTTTCTCCCTTCTTTCAATTAATGTTTTCCAATTCTGATTTGATTGCGTTGATCATATGCATGCGTGATTGACTAGTTAAACGTGATGAGGCTTATGAGGCAATTCACGTTTTAGAACTTGAATTGGGATCATCGATCGAATATTGCACGAGAGTGAGTAGGAGATTGGTGCAACCTTATAGGAACCAGGTTTAATAGAGTTTGATGATTAGGGTTATGAGACCTAGTAAGTAATTAATCCAATCGTTGAATACGTCCTATTGAGCACGACATTGGATATAGGAGAATTTGGGGGTCCTGGTTGACATTGTAATTGAACTTAGGAAAGAATCTCACTTGGGTACTATGCATGATTGGGTAGATGGATTTGAGACCTTAGATATTTTAATTTCAGATCTTAATACCTTAGTTCTATTAGATTTGTTAATTTAATTTGTGATCATATTTTCTCTCTCAACCATTTCCTGTTACTTGACCAACTTATCGAATTTATCGCGGATTAGTCGAATTGGTAGCCCAATCCTTGTGTTCGACCTCGGTAATTACTTACCGTGTTTATTTTATTACTTGCGACGACCCGGTACACTTGCCGATGACTCAACAATAGATCTACAATGTAATATATCTCTTAGGCTCACATTTATATGTTCATGCTGTAGCACATTTGTCCTTTATTCTAACAGTGGTGCAGTAGTGTTAGTGATCACATTCAAGTTGGTGCATTGGATTTGACAGCTAGAGTTTCATTCTAAACACTGAAAGTTGAACATAGCAAAAGAGGCTAGAGGCATTTTCCAATTAATCATTAATCATTTGGAATCAAAAACTGGGGGTGGGATTCATGCACAGCCATTCATTCATCAGAATTCATACAACTATGGCCCTAGTGGCCCTAAAATCAAACACACATAACAGGTCCTAGTGACCACTACATGCAGAAAATTTAAAAAGAACATAATTCTAGGAATGGGGTGGAATTTTTAGGGCATCCTGATATGGGATGCTGCAGCAAGCTGCAACATCCACTATGGCTCTGTTTCAAGACTATGGCGCTCTGGTGCGCAAACTCTTCCTGGTGCCTCCACTTTTGGAGGGCACCTTGCCTTGTGTTGCTCTGGTGACCTGGACTTCTTCCTCTTCCTTCTCTTCTTCATCTATTTCTTCTTCTGCCTCTGCTTCAGCACTCTCTTCATTCTCTTCTTTAGCTTCAGTGCTCTCTTCAGCTCCCTCTTCTTTTTCTTCCTCTGCCTCAACAGTTTCTTCTTTGTCATATTCTTCTGCTGCAAGAGCTTTAGCCTCTTCTTCCCGTAATGATGCAGCAACCCTCTCTTTCTTGATCTTAACTGCCACATTGGGTGCAGCCATCTTTAGTTTCTTTGAGAGAAGCATTGTGTCTTCCTCCTCTTCTTCCTCTTCTGTAACATCAGCAGCATCAATTTGCATCACTGGACTCTCCTTCTCAACGGCTGATGTTGTGCCTTTTGCTGGTTTTGATGCTGAAGGGGGAGTTGATGCTACAACAGGGGTGGAGGAGGGTGCTTTCTCTTGTGCTGCAGCACGGGGCCTTTTAGTGCTCCCCTGATCTTGCTGGGAGACTTTAGAGACATATTTCTTCTTTTTGGGCACAGAGGCCTCATTATCTTTCTGCTGCTTGGATGGGGCAATATCCATCCATTCTTCATCCGAGGCAGAGCTTGTAGTAGGGTCGATGTTGGCTGTCTTTTCAGGGTTTTCAGGTACTAGGTCAGAAACAGATTTGTGTTGATGGGGTGTTACAGGAACATCTTCTTCAAAAGGTGGTAGGATTTCTTGGGGGAACTGGGGGATTGGAGTCTCAAGCTTCCAACCATTGAGTTTCATCGTTTGCTTCTCCCACTTCTACTTGCAGAAGCAATATTGCCAAAAGGTCCTCTCATGCTACATATGCTGCGCTGCAGCATGGTGGTCAACTGGTCTACTTTCTGCTCCAGCATCCCATAACGATCCTGCTATTCTGGGGTGCCGGATCTTGGAGGCTTGCTTGCGCTGGCTTTTTCACTGGCTTTCTCGGAGTTAGATTACATCCTCAACACGCAGTTCATATCAATAGGGCCCTTGTTCTGTTCTAGCCCTTCTCCAGGGTCGTACTCTATTTATTGCTCCAAACAGAGTTTAGTAATGAGACATGGAAAGATCAGGTTACCTTGCTGCTTCATGGCACTGGTAGAGATTTGGTTCTTGAGAACCTCTCCCATATTTATCTTCTTCTTGTTCATAATATAGTGGAGCAGAACTAGGCATTCTGTATCCACTGTCTCCAGATGAGCAGTAGGGGTGAGAGAGTATCTGAGGAAGTGGTACCAGATTTTTGCAAGAGGCTGCAGCATGGATCGAGTCAGTTTGAGTTGGCCCTCTGCTTGTTGAATGAAATATGTGCCAGGGAGAGCTAGGTCCTTATTTATTTGCTCCAGCTTGGCAATTGTTGCAGCTTTTGGGATTTGCTGGTACTCGTTTTCCACTTCCTCCAACCCAAGATGTCGGTTAATCATTTTTGCAGAGAAAGACACCTTACCACCTCTGATAACCACAAAGGTTAGGGTGTCAGATGCAATGTTTGCGTAAAACTCCCTAACCATTAGGGTACAAAACCCATCTCTGTGCTCAGCAAAGGTCTTCCATTTGTGCACTTCAATCACATCTACTAGCTCTGGTAGCAGACCCAAATTCATCCCTTTTCCGTATTTGAAACCCTTTTCTTGAATGAAGGTTACGGTTGAGAGTTTATTTTTCGTACTTTTCTTGGGCATCCTCACTAACCCAACTGGTTAGGGTTTCGATTGGATTAGCAGAGGGAGGGGCAGCACTTTTCACTGTTGTGTTTCACACGGCTTGACTTCTTGACTGTCATGGTGGGGTTTGAGAGTGGTTTGGTGAAGGAAAGGAAGGGTTTGAGTGTTAGGGTTACGGGTTGAAGAAGGAAAAGCAGACGTTAGGTGTGTAGAGTATGAGTGGAAGAGAGGGGTGAGTGGTCTATTTAATGTGTTGGGGGAGAGAAAGGTATTGGATGATGAGAGTGGTGGACGTGGGGAAAGAAAGGAATAAAGATGAGAGAGGGGTCGAGATCGTGTGGTTGGGGGTTAGGCGTGGGGAAGGGTGGTTTTTCTCTCCATATCTTTTTGGCATTTATTGAAATTCAAAAATTATTAAAAATGTCCACCTTTCTCCTTTTTCCACAACGGACAAAAATCAAGCTGGTCCTCACTTTGTACCTTTGTCATCAGATAATCCCTATCCACAAGATTGCATTTTTATGTTTTTGTCATCAGATTACATGCTATGGCATTGTTCTAGAGCAACCCAGTGTTTTGGCTTGCGATGTAGCCTGAACTCACTTCTGCCTCCACTGCTGCTTCTTTATTCACAAAGATAAATACTTTTTATTTATGGGCTGCCTCCTATGAGCACTTGGTTTATATGGTCCTCATCCAAACCATGATGCAGCATCATTCACTGTCATCAAGGGTGGTGGTGACCTTCATTCTGTCCAAAGGCTTACCAAAATAGCGCTTGATTCTCTGGCCATTGACCTTGAATTCTCTGCCACTCTCAGCATCCAATAGATCTACAGCTCCATGTGGATAAACTCTGACTACTTTGAATGGGCCATACCACCTTGATTTCAGCTTGCCTGGAAACAGCTTCAGTCTTGAGTTGAACAACAATACTTGTTCTCCTTCATGGAAGGATCTGTGATGAATCCTATTATCATGTCAAGCCTTGGTTTTTTCTTTGTATGCTTCAGGATTTTCATAAGAGAACAGTCTGTGTTCTTCCAATTCATTAAGCTGAAGCATGCGCGCTGCTCCAGCAGACTGAAGGTCAAAATTCAGCTTTTTAACTGCCCATAAAGCTTTGTGCTGTAATTTCAGGGGCAGATGGCAAGCTTTTCCGTACACCAGTCTATATGGGGACATCCCCAATGGAGTCTTGAATGTTGTTCTATAAGCCCACAGAGCCTCATCCAAGTGGGAGGACCAATCCTTCCTACTTGGATTGACCATTTTTCCAAGATTCTCTTGATTTCCCTGTTACACAACTCAGCTTGACCATTAGCTTGGGGATAGTAAGTTGTGTCTACTTTATGCTGAACTCCAAATTTTGCGAGCAGTTTGGAAAAAACTTGGTTGCAAAAATGGGTTCCTTCATCACTAATGATTGCTCTAGGGGTTCCAAATCTAGAAAATATGTTTTTTTTGTAGAAATTTTGATACCACCCTAGCATCATTTTTTATTGTTGCCACAGCCTCCACCCATTTAGACACATAATCAACAGCTACCAGAATGTAAAGGTTGCCAAAGGATCGAGGAAATGGTCCCATGAAGTCAATCCCCCATACATCAAAAAGTTCAATTTCCAAAATGGTATTTAGGGGGATCTCATTTTTATTAGACACATTTCCTACCCTTCGGCATCTATCACAATGCTTAACAAATTCATGTGTATCTTTAAAGAGAGTAGGCCAGAAATAACCTGATTGGAGCACCTTGGCATCAGTTCTCATGCCACCAAAGTGTCCACCATGTGCTGCAGCATGGCACTGAGTCAGAATATTTTGGAATTCTTCATCTGAAGCACATCTTCTGTTCAGATTGTCTGTGCACATCTTGTAAAGGTATGGTTCATCCCAGACATATTGCTTGGCTTGATGGAGAATTCTTCTCTTTTGTTGAGAATTCATATCTGGGGGAACCACACCACTGGCCAGGAAATTGACCAGATCAACATACCAAGGTGCTGCAGCATCCTGCATTGCTAGCAGTTGTTCATCAGGGAAAGATTCATCAATGGATATTCCCCTAGATGCTATAACATTCTCTGGAAATCTTGAGAGATGATCAGCTACTTGGTTCTCCACTCCCTTCTTATTTCTGATTTCCAGATCAAATTCTTGTAACAACAACACCTACCTTATCAGCCTTGGTTTAGCATCCTTCTTGTCAATTAAATATTTGATTGCTGAGTGGTCTTTGTAGACTACCACTTTTGTACCAATAAGATAGGATCTAAACTTCTCAAAGGCAAATACCACAGGCAGTAACTCCTTCTCAGTGGTGGTATAGTTGATCGAGCATCAATTAGGAACTTGCATGCATAATAGACAGGATGTAGCACCTTGTTGTATCTCTGTCCCAAAACTGCTCCTACAGCAAAGTCACTAGCATCATACATGAGCTCAAAAGGCTTCTCCTAGTCAGCTGGAACAATTATAGGTGCAGTGATCAGAGCAGTCTTCAGCAGCTCAAAGGCCTTCAGACATTCAGTAGTAAACTCAAATGCCCTATCATGCTCCAGCAACTGACACAATGGCTTAGAAATCTTGGAGAAGTCTTTAATTAATCTTCTGTACAAACCCGCATGGCCTAGGAAGCTTCTAATTCCTTTCACAGATGTGGGAGGGGGCAGTTTTTCAATATTTTCAATCTTTGCCTTATCCACTTCAATGCCAGTTCTGGAGATTCTATGTCCCAGCACAATTCCTTCATTTATCATAAAGTGACACTTCTCCCAATTCAAAACCAGATTTATTTCTTCACATCTGTCCAGGATCTCCTCCAGATTCATCAAACATGTTTGGAAAGTCTCTCCAAAAAATCATCCATAAACACTTCCATTGATTTTTCAATCATATCAGAGAAAATGGCCATCATACATCTCTAGAAGGTTGTTGGAGCATTGCACAAACCGAATAGCATTCTTCTGAAAGCAAAGGTGTCATAAGGACATGTGAAAGTAGTCTTCTCTTGATCCTCTGGTGCATTAGCAATCTGGTTGTATCCTGAGTATCCATCCAAAAAACAGTAATAGTCTTTTCCAGCAAGTCTATCCAGCATCTGATCAATGAAAGGTAAGGGGAAATGATCCTTTCTAGTAGCTTTGTTCAGTTTCCTATGATCCATGCAGATTCTCCAACCAGTCATAGTCCTTGTGGGGATGATCTCATTCTTCTCATTAGTGATGACAGTCACACCTCCTTTCTTAGGCACACATTGGATTGGACTCACCCAAACACTTGTAGAAATAGGATAAATAATCCCTGCACCCATCCACTTAATGATCTCCTTTTTGACTACCTCCTTCATTATTGGATTCAACCTTCTCTGACTTTCAATGCTATTCTTTGAACCTTCTTCTAAGAGAATTTTGTGCATGCATATTGATGGACTAATCCCCTTGATATCTTATATTTGCCACCCTATTGCCTTTTTGTGTCTTTTCAAAGCTGTCAGTAATTGCTCTTCTTGCAGAGAATTCAGTGAAGTAGATCTAATTACAGGCAAGGTTTCATTATCACCAAGATAGGCATACTTCAAATGACTTGGCAATTTTTTTAGTTCAAGAGATGGAGCTTTAACAATGGAAGGAATATTATCTTTAAAAGTATCATCAGTTACCTCAAATGACTCATATTTTATGCTCCATAGATGTTGAACCCCCTTGTTTTCTAGGGACTTTTCAGTCTCTTCATCAAAACAAGTGTCATCTTCCACTGATGTTGCAACATAGTTTGTATGGTTCTTGAGAAATTGTTGTTGCACCATTTCATCAAATGTCTGAATGAGAGAGCATTCTTCCATTCCTTCATCAGGATACTTCAGGGCATTGAACACATTAAATGTGACCTGCTGATCATTAACCCTCATTGTAAGTTCTCCGTTCTGGACATCAATCAATGTCTTTCCTGTTGCTAAGAATGGTCTCCCTGGGATGATGGGAACCTCTCTGTCTGCTTCAAAATCCAGAATGATGAAGTCCATAGGAAATACAAATTTATTAACCTTGATCAACACATCTTCAATTTTTCCCTCTGGATCTGTCAGCCAGCTGAAGTGTGACAGATGTAGGCCTTATTTTCCTAATTCCCACCTTCTTGAAAATAGACATGGGCATAAGGTTAATTCTTGCTCCCAAGTCACATAGAGCTTTACCACAATAAGTATTTCCAATGGAACAGGGTATGGTGAAGCTTCCAGGATCTTTCATTTTCCTTGGGACTTTATTCTGCAACATCATACTGCACTCTTCAGTCATAACCACAGTCTCAAATTCTCCCAATCTTCTATTCTTAGTGACCACATCTTTCATGAACTTTGTGTAGTTGGGCATCTGTTGCAAGGCTTCTACCAAGGGTATGTTGATATGAAGCTGCTTCAGTACATCTAGGAATTTGTTGAACTGTTTCTCTTGGTGAACTTTCTTTAACCTCTGAGGAAAATGTGGTGGAGGTCTCTCTGGAATCAGCTTAGGTGCATGAGGGGTTGCTGCAACATCAGGCACCTTCTTAATAATTGCAGGTTGCTCTGTTGCAGCATCTTCTTTAGCTGGTTCTTTCTCATATTTTGAATTATTCACCTTTTGTTTCTTCTATGGTTCTGCAACTTCTACATCTTTGCCACTTCTTAAATGGATTACCTTGCACTGTTCCTTTCCTCCTCCAGAATTTGAGGCTTTAGGATCTTCAGTAGAAGCAGGTAATGTACCCATTTGCCTTGAATGGATTGCATTGGCCAGCTGTCCCACTTGAGTTTTTAAGTTTCTCATTCCAGCCTTGGCTTCTATCATGAATGCTTTCAGTACAGCTTCTAAGGATGAATTTGGCATTTTCTGCTGCACTTGGGATTGTTGCTGCCTAGGCTGCTGTTGCTGATTGTAACCAGGAGGTGGGTTCCATGTGTTACTGTAATTGGAATCACTAGTACAGAAAAGGGATTTAACATCGGTTAAAATTGAACTTTAAAGTCGGCTTTTGAACCGACATTGAAACGGAGGATGTTGTATGTGGGCGTTTTAGACATCGATTTTCAAACCGATGTCGAAAGTGCATTTTAGACATCGGTTCTTAGCAAAAACCGATGTCTAAAGTGATCTTAAAACAGTTTTTTAAGAAAAGAATAGCACTTTAGACATCGGTTATTAGTGAGAACCGATGTCAAAAGTTCTCTTCAGTGGTTTTTAAAACAAAGAACATTTTTGACATCGGTTCTCGATAATAACCGATGTTAAAAGTCACTTTTAAAAGTTCACTTTTAAAATCGGTTTCTTCCAGAACCGATGTTAAAAGTACTTTTTTAAAAACAATAATAATAATTACAATAAACAAATAGAATTACGATAAACTAGTAGAATGTAAATTACAAACTAAAAGTTCACACAAGACAGTTATTATAGGATAAAATTACAAGCCTTACAAAAACAAATAAATTGAGAAGAATGATAAAAACTTAAGCTAAACTTGTTTCTAGCTGACAATTTGAAACTGAGAACAGCAGAATGATAACTGCGGGACAACTAATAAAAAATAATTGAGAAGTGTAGAAAACTAGTTTAGGCTTTAAGAAATTAAGGTAATATTAACTATTAACTAACCTGTGCATAAGCATTTCCCTTAGAGTATTCAGTGACACCATAGTTATATGTCAACTACAACACAGTTGTCTCATGCTCATCTGCATACCCAAGAGCAGCTATAGTGTACTGTAGAACAAGCAAGATACAACATAAGTAGATTTCTAGTTAGTGGGGTGACTTCAATGTGAAATATGTCCCCTCTAGCAAGTAGTTAGATTGCTAAGATCAAGTCCAAGAGAAAGTTCACCTTGTACTCAGGTCTATCACCCTTCCTCACTACCTTCAAGCCCAAAGCCCGTGACAATATGATCACATAAGAACATAGCCTTAGTTAATAAAATGCATTCAGATTTCAGATTAATAAAATAATATTTAACTCACAATTCACCATATGCATTTCTATGGTTCTATTCTGTGCATCAGAAGCAAAAGCTATCAATAATCAATTCCTAATCTAGATCCTTGATTCATAGAAAGTAGAAGGTCAAATTTTGATCCTTTAGTGGCAGTTGTTCTATCATGAGCAGAAATCCAAAATAGTTTTGATTGCAAATTTGCAATGATGGGACTAGGATACATAAGAAAAGAAAAAAAATTGATTTGGCTGTCACCTTTTCGTAAAACTTAATTGAGCACTCTAAATCACCAACACGAAGTGTTACTTGAGCAAATGGGTCACAGAATGAAGGTCTTTGGATGAGTGCAAAAGTGTAACCATCAGCATCCTTCACAAAAGCAATGACAGTTGTCCCGCCCTGAACTGGACCTGGCTCCCTGGTGATGTTTCCACCCTTGGCCCGGATGTGTTCAACCAATTTTTAAACCTAAAAATTAGAGAAATATATGTTTCAAATTTTTTTTCACAGTGGAAAATAGATGGTGAAGCTTTTGTGAAGGTAGAGACTGTGGCTTACATCTTGAGTTGCAATGCCAAAATGCCCTAAACCATCTCCAATGTCATATGAGGTCACCTCATAATCTGGCAAAAAGAACATATATTAAAATAATTAGAACAATATAAAAATTTCATGTGTACTGTGGCAATACTAACAGCTGAAAGAAAAAAAGGAACAAAAGAAGGTACATGAAATCAAAGAATCAAGGTTTGTATGAACACAAATTAAAGATAGTTAATATTACAACTCCCTAGTTGCTTTCTCAGTAAGAAGGAATAAATTATCATTATCATTATAGAGGCCATGAATGACAAGACCATATCATGTGCTATAATTAAAACTTCCTATCGTCTAAATCTAACAGAAAGCAGCAACTACATAGTGGCAAGAAAAAGAAAACCTTGAGATCATCCTCAATTTCTGCAACTTGACCATGAATACCATCCACGATCTCCTTCAACGGCGACATGGTTGGGTACTTCGCTTCATCCCAAACAAACCTGGATCCATCATAAAACACTAAAATTCACCACACAGACACAAAACACACACGACTCAAACAAGAACACACACAGATCATAGATCCAACAATTGAATAAAAAACGAAACCTGGTTAAGTAAGAATCAACGGGAACTCCATCCACCGTGAGGCCACCACTCTCGATGCCGGGAACCCTCTCCAGCTCCTCAATATGCCGCCTGATCTTTTGCGACTCTCCTTCCATGAAACTATTTGACTGTACAAATAGATAAATCAAGACGAGAGATTCGATTCCCATTATAGAATCTTGATCCTCAAATCCGAGAAACTAAAAAGCATAATTCGGATTGGGAATTGATTGTTACCTTGGCGAGATCATCGGTGAGAGAGAGGAGAGAATCTAGGGTTCCGATGCGGAGATTAGGGATATTGAACTAGGAATTGTTGAGAAGGAGAATGAGAAGAAGTAAAAGAGATTGAGTGAACAGGGAAGAGAGCTTTATGAAGTGTGAACAGAGAAGGGGAGAAACGACCAAGTTTAAGATTGGATTACTCACCTCGAATCGTTGCTCTGTGATGAGTCACCTCGAAGCAGGATGGCGAAGGAGTAGCAGAGGAAAACGGCTTGGGTTAGGGCAGTTTTTTGCTCGTTGATGGACGACGTTTAGAAGAAGAGGAGTGATGGACGACGCACGATGAATGTAGTGGGGCATTAGAGGGTTTAGGTTTGGGAAGTGAAGAGAAATGGCGCGATGTGATGCGTTTGGCAGAAGGAATGGGGGGAATGAAAATGAATCAAAACTAATAGACATCGGTTGAAAAGTAAACTGATGTTAATTATTGACATTAGACATCGGTTATAAAAATAACTGATGTCCATAGTTTTTTAGAATTTTAAATTTTCTTGTCGTTTTATTTTTAGACATCGGTTGATAAAAATAACAGATATTAAAAATTTTAACATCAGTTATTTTGAGAACCGATGTCAAAAGTTTTGATATTAATTTCAAAAATGCCACTGCCTCATTTTTAACATTGGTTGCAATTGAACTGATGTTAAAATCCTGATGTTAAAATCATATTTTGCACTAGTGAATACCTCAGGTTTGGATGTTGAGATTGCTGCCAACCTGTGTTGCCAAATGAACTATTGCTTCTATAATTATTATTTCCCACATAGTTGACTGCAACAGGGTTTGTTGCTCGAACAAATGATCTCCTCCACAATATACACATGATATTGCATCTGCCTTGTAGATTTGTTCATTCACCATTTCTTCAGTCATTATTGGTGGTGCATATGAATTTCCTTGATTTACCATGGTCAACCCCCTAACCATATTAGTTAAGGAAGTCATTTGAGTTGATAGTGCAGTTACTTCACTCACTTCATAAGCTCCTACTACAGCATTGGCTTTCCCAGAAACTTGTCTTGCTGTTGGCCACTGATAACTGTTAGTTGTTATCCCCTCTATCAGAGCATGAGCTTCATTGTAGGATTTAGTGAGGAGACTACCTCCAGCTGAGTAATCTAACATCATCCTTGAGCTAGGTGAAACTCCATTGTAGAAGTGTTCCATCTGAATACAAAATGGAATTCCATGGTGGGGGCACTTCTTAATGAGTTGTTTAAATCTCTCCTATGCTTCAAATAGTGGTTCATCATCATGCTGCCTGAATGAAGTGATGTCAGTTCTCATCTTTGCATTCTATTTGGTGGAAAGAACTTGGTTAAGAACTTTTCAACAAGCTTGTTCCAAGTATCAATTGAGTTTGCATCCAAGGAATTCAACCAGTTCTTAGCCTTGCCTCCCAAAGAGAATGGAAATAGTCTCAATTTGAATGCGTCATCAGTGACTCCTGGAATTTTGAAATTGCTTGCTACATCTAGAAACTGTTTGAGATGCAGGTGAGGATCCTCTGTTGCAGCATCATTAAATTGTCCAATTGTTTGCAACATTTGGAACATTACTGGCTTGAACTCAAACTGAGGTGCAGTGATGGGAGTCCTCACTATCCCAGTGTTCATAGCTTCAGGGTCAAACACAGCATACCCCCTGATAGCACAGTTTCTATCATTGGCCATAGCCATGCTGTCTTGTGGCACTTCTTCAGCCATTTCTGAAGCAGTAGGGGACAATGCTTCAGCAGAATTTGATGTGGAGTTGGTTGGAGTGTTTAGAACCAACTCAGGTAAAAGCTGAGATGATTGACCTCTTCTGAGCCTTCTGAATGTTCTTTCTATCTCTGGATCAAATCTGTATTCAGGTGACAAGAACCTGTACATACAGTTTCAGTACCCTGTGCTACAGCAAATCACCTAGAGTGTTAGAACCTCTAACTATAGAACTAATAATCTAAAAACAGAATTATAACACCATTAACAATCCCCGAAAACAGCGCCAAAAACTTGTTGCCTTAAAAACAACTGTTCTTAAGTTTGTGCAAGTATACACAAATGCCTCAAGTAATATAGAACTTTAGTTCAGATATCGTTCCCACGGGGATTATAATGATGTAATAAACTCCAATTCAGATTATATGTTCTAAAAGTTAGGATTAGTAACCAAAAACATAGTAGGTGTGAAATGAAAGGTAAATAAAGCTTTATAGTAAAAAAAAACTGGAATGTTCGGAAAACAGAGAAAAGATTAAATTGTTAAATGTGAGTAAAAACAGCTCTAGGTATGCTACGGCATAAATCATGTTTGGCCTATGTCATGCTCTGACTAGCTCCAAGAAATTAAAGTTTTTTTCCAACAATACAGGTCAGGTTCAATAACTTTGTTCCATTCCTAGATTCAGATCAATTACACCATCCTCTAAATCAAGCACGTTCCAGCTAGCTTAGAGACTTGAATAGTTATTCCTAGCCTATCCAACATCAATTAATCTTCCAATTAATGACTTAACCCCTATCTTTTATCAAGTTCCACTTTACTCAATTTTTCCAAATCAAGCAAGCTAAATATTTAATCAAGTTGATCACGCTTAATTAAACAACATTAAATGCGTGATAAAAGAAGATGTAGAACACAGTCTTTACATAAATAAACTAAACATTCATTATATTAGCATACCCAAAGCTTAAAGTATTTAGCTCATAATGAGCTTACAAAGAGCAAAAATAAGAAATGAGCAAGAAACCATTACAATGGATGAAGAAATGCAAAACGCAGCAGCAGCTAAGGGAAGAAGAAAACCAGCGCAGCTCTCAAGAAAGAACAAGACAATGTGTAATAAAGGTTCAAGTGTGTCCTCACTAGGGTTTTCTAAATGCTTTTATAGTACACAAAACCCTATTCTCTTTCATTCCATTTTAGGTCAACAATCAAAAGTATTAATAAAATAACTCTAGCCCGAATTCCTAAAGATTTGGGGCAGCTGATCTTAGGTGTGTGTGCTTCCTTAAAGGTGACAGTGCCAGCACCCTTGAGGAGAGAGGAAATGTGTCATTGTTAGCTTTTGTCCTTTAGTGCAATCCTACTAGAGGGGTAGCCCTTGCTGTAACAACCAAGTTCTTGTATCCTAATGCTTCAGCCATGCTCCAACAAGCTTTCTGCGTATACAGACACAATTTTTAGACAATGATAGAGCAATCAAGAGCAAACGGCTACTATTCTCAACACTTAACACAAATATTTACAAACTAACATTTTCTATTAAAATCAAGACTTAAAACCTTGAAGACATCAGAAAAACAAGAATAAAAATGGCCTAAATAACTCTTCATTCAAAGAGTTATCAACGCACTATTAGTAGACGAGCTCGTTTTACTGATAAGTAAATCTTGCACGTCCAAAGACCTACGCGACCACTAGTTTTAAAATGTGAACCCATCTAAGCTTAAATGTATTTATTTCAAATGATTGCCTATTTAATTCAAAGAATATATGTCTTTTACCCTTGCTGCTTCTATTGTATAAAATCTTTATCTCTTGGAAAAAAAGAACTTCGTACCATCGGAACCATAAACCTTTGTACTCCGTCAACTGCATTATTGTAAAGATCAAGTCAAGTACAAAGAAGGAAAGTCAGAAAGCAACCTTTGGTACAACAGAGAAGTGACAGTTCTACTTTGAGCATTCCTCTGATAATGAAAAACACTTCTCAGTGAAGCATATCAAGTTATCAGTCTCAACGGATCCAAGCATTTAATGCTAAGTCTAAACAGATACAATTTGAAGACCATTGAAGAAGATCAAGACAAAGAAGCACTTCAACTATATATACTTAAAGAACTTCAAGAAGATAATACATATACAAGAACAACAATATAGAAGTAACACAAGCTCTGATATCATAGTGCAAAAACTCTGTTGAAATTGTAAAACAAGTTTACGTATAAATCTTGTTAATCTTAAACTTTCAAATCCTCACACATAGTGAGTTCTTAGATCAAAGTTGAAAACCTCTTTGTTAGAGTTAGAGCCTGAAGAGGCTTGGTAGAGAAAGAAAACTTGTAGCCTGAAGAGGTGTTGAATACTGTAATCTATTTGGAGAATAGTGGATAAATCCTTCGGGTAGAAGGGACTGGACGTAACTCTTGGTTGGAAGATAGTGAACCAGGATAAAACACTTGTGTAAATCTTCTAAACCCTTATCTTTTACAATTTTAGTTTATACTAACTCTGGGGTTCTGAATCTGAGTTTATTAACTCTTCAAAGACGTTTTTCTGTTTGTGTGTTGTTTTTTATTATTTTGCTTGTAAAAGGTTTGAGTAAAGGCTTTTTCGAAAATCTGTTAAGAAACACAATTCAACCCCCCTTCTTGCGTTTCCCTGTGTTAACTTCAATATTCACCTTCTTCCATAATGAACAGTTCATACTTTCTGACAAGTATGGTGATCTTTGACTCTTTAACTTTGATAGTTCCTTCATGTGTGACAGATAAGGTGTCCCACATTTCTTTTACTGAGTCACAAGCACATACTTTCTCAAATTCTTCAGGACTTAGAGCACAGATGATGTTGTATCTGGCTTTATGATTCAGTTCCCATTTTGTCTTTTCTGCGGAAGTCCACTGAACTTTTGGCTTGTCAGTGTTGCCAATAAATGGACTTCAGTAATGACATCCCAAAGATTTGAGTTTGTTGATAGAATGAACCGTTGGAATCTATCTTTCCAATAGTTGTAGTTTTCTCCATTGAAGAATAGAGGCCTGGTTAGGGAGGCTCCTTCAGTTTGGTGACTCCCACTTGAACTAGCTCCAGTAGTACTCATGTCTATTCTTCAGGACCTTTACCTCTACACTGTTAGATGCTCAACCCAGAGGCTGAGCTCTGATACCAACTGAAATAAACAGCTATAAACACGAGAAGGGGGGTTGAATTGTGTTTATCAGAGTTTGAAACAAAGTTAAAATCTTTTCGCACACAGAAGCTAAGTTCAGACAAGTGTTTTCACAAGGTACAGATAGGTCACCCGTCTGATCAATTTTTCACAGAAAAACACTCAAACATGCAAAAGTAAAACTGTTTGATAATCACACTTAAACCCCTCTAGTTAGATGGCAAGTAAAGATAAACAAGGTAACTAAAGAGATAAGGATAGAGAGATTAAACACAACTATTTATCCTGGTTCACCATTTAACAACTAGGGCTACGTCCAGTCCTTGGCAGCACCAAGTTTTCTCCACTATAACTTATCAGGTTATAGACTCCAAGAATTCTTTGCACACATAGCCTATTCAGGCTCCAAGACAAGTATTCTTTGCTCACCTAGCCTCTTCAGGCTCACTCACGTTGTTTTGAGAAAAGATTGTAATAAATACAATTTGCAAGTCTTTCACTAACACTCAGAAAAGTGAATTAAATGTGAAGTATAGAAAGACTTCGTAATAACTTCAAATGATTGAAGAATACAGATTGAAAGAATAAAGGATTGATTACTAAGAGTAATGGCTTTTTAATGCTGTGTTTTCTCATCTTCATCTTCAATGACTTCTGTATTTATAGGCTCCAATCATTTTGAATCCGTTAGAGACATTCCTACAATAGAGTCGTTCCTGGCAGTCATTAACGCAAGTGGAACGTTGGTTGTACTCTAGCACGTAAGTCCAGTGCTTTATGCTTTTTGTAGCAGTCATATCAGAGTTGTGTAGGTTGCTTTTGTACTTTGCTAAACATATTTCCCTTTTCGTGCAACTCTTAGTTTACTAGGAATAAAGCATATTGGAAGCACTTCGTTTATGAGCTCTTAGGTTGCTTGTGAGTATGACCTTCTGACTTTCTTGATATGCGTAAGAGAGAAAAATTCAGTGACTTCTGCTTGAGGGGACATCTTTAAAATGCTTCATTGTACTTCTGTTCCTTATCGAAGGACCATAGACAAGTGAAGGCTTAAGATAGGTTGAATCCTTAAAGTGTTTAACAATATGGCACCTCAAGAGGGGGGTGAATTGAGGTTTAATCACTTTCTTGGAAACTTTGGTTTCTTAAAAAAATTGTTCAATAAACACTATGTATGATGCAAAGAAATTGAGTAGAAGAAGAGAATGATTATGTATGAATGACCTCAACTAAAAATCAGAGTATTAAATCCACCACAATTAACCAAATACAATTAAGAACAACAATTAAGAAATAATTGCAAGAACTAGATGAGTGAGGGAAGGAGAAGATCACACAAACGATTTTACTGGTTCGATCACAACCTGAGTGATCTACATCCAGCTCTCAAGAACCCTTGAGAGATTCCACTATTTTGAAAATTGTTTACAAGATTACAATTATCAAAAACTAAAGGATACCCCACCTTTACCTTTGATTATTTTGAGATGCCCCACTCAAAATAATCCTTACCTCCTAAGGATGCAAACCTTAGCCTCAAGGATCCCCCACCTTGGCTTCAAGGATTCCCCACCTTGAAATTGATTTGGATGCCCCACCAAATCAATGAAGCAACTCTCCTATTGCTTACAAGAAAATTGTTTCCAAACAGAAATACAAGAGAAACTATAATTGCCTTTTTCAAATTGAAGTATGAAAGCTCTAATGATTTTTGTTGAGGTATTTTGGCAGATTTTTGTGAGCTCAAAAAGTCTTTATTTTCGTGCCAAAGTAACCCCTATTTATAGAGAAAAAGTTTAGAAGAGATTTTGAAAATTTGAAAATTTTTAATTCTGTTTTTACTGAAGTAGTCTACTACTTTATAGTAATAATCGACTACTTTGGTGTAACAGAACCAAGATTCAAGAACTTCAGCTGAGTAGTAGACTACCTGACTAAAGTAGTCGATTACTCAAAAAAGTAGTCGACTACTTTGATTCAAACACGTTTCTGGAATGCTGAAGAACAAAGTAGTTGACTGCTTAACACAAGTAGTCGACTACTTGCCTTTTCACATGAAAAAACATTTATTTTCTTTTCAAAAGCAAGTCCAGAAACTTGTTTTTAATGTCTTGAATCAAATTGAAATAATCTTCTAAACATTTTAACTCTAAAACACTTATTACATCACTTATAACTTGTACTTCTATCTTAAAGGCAACTTTACAAAATATTCCTTAAGAAAATATTAAACCCTTCAACAATTGGAGTTTATTCCTTGGTGTGCATTTGGAGATCAATCATCAAAACCATATGTTGAACTTCATAAAGCAGATTAGTCAACATTCCAGTCAACAGACAACAACTTTCACTCTTCAGACAAGTTATCTTTTATGTGGGTAGACAGGTGTAAAATGAATTCTTTATTTAGTGATCTGCACACTAGATAGACAAGTCAGCAACCAATATGAAGTTCAATTAAATTATTATCAAATGTTTGGTTTTCATCAAAACTTAGGGCAAATGCACATCAGACATTTTAGAGACTTAACACCATGCTCTAACGAGCATGACCGTGCTCAACTTAAAGTTCAGCACGCCCGTGCTGAGGGGCAGCACGGTCACAAAATAATGCTGAAACAGGAACAGGGGCGTTTCACCCCAAACGTTCCCAATAATGAAATAAGACACCAAACGAAGTAAAGACAAGCTAGATAACTTAAAGATAATGTTGTACCTTGGTATTCGAGTGACCAAGGGGGTCTTGATGCTAAATGGTCAGGGTGTTGAGCTCTGGTTATTAATGGCCAGAGTATTAATTGAAGATTAAAGATGATGTTGTACCTTGATAGCCTAGTGGCCAAGGGGGCCTTGATAGCCGAGTGGTCGAGGTGTTGATCTAGTGCTTAAGGACTAGAGTGTTAAAAGATAAAAGATAATGTTGAACCTTGGTAGCCTAGTGGCCAAGGGGGACCTCGATAGCCAAGTGGTCCAGGTCTTGATGGTGATAAAACTTGGGTAGCCACGTGGCCCAAGCGGAGGTGTTGCAATGCAAATAAAGTTGAGAAAAAGTAACTCAAAGTGGAAATCATGAAGAAGAAAGGAATCAAGGAACAGATCTTGAAGATTGACTTGAAGAATAAGGAGCATCATGAGTAAAGCAAATGGAAGATAATCTTTAGATGCTTGTGTAAAGGAATTTCTCATTTTAACTCTTAGTTAAGCTCTCAAAAGAATAAGGAAAATCATTTTTAAAAGTAAACAAGTTTTCAAAATGAACTTAAGATTGAAAAGGCTAATTAAAGGATTAGTACATCTATGTATACATGTATGTATTTTTTGTTAATTAACTAACTTTGTATGAAAACTTGTGTGTACATCTATGTATAAGTATTATACATCGATTGACACTTAAATTGCTTGAACAGAAAATGTTTCTGAAAATGTACATCAATTAGTACATCTATGCATAAGCAAGAACAGAACCTGGGAGTTTCTGAAACATATACACAATCGATTAGATAATCGATGTATAAGGTTCTGGGTTGCAAATACATGAGTTTTCAAGAAATACATCGATGTACTAATGCATGTAGTCTTTTGAATCAAGAACATAATCAATGTACACAGGAGAATTTACTATGTACACAAGAACAACGATCGATGTAGACATGTTCTGAAAGTGAAAAATTTTCTTAATACATCTGTGTACTAATCGATTGACTGGTTACAGAAATTCAAATCAATTCTGTTTTGATCTTGACTGATTTTTTATGCATCTCCAACTGATCTATTTAGAATTAGAACTATATAAGGACATGATCAAACACTTCTTCAAAAACTAGAACTCATATTACAAGATCAATCACTGAAAAACTGAGATAGTTTAGCATTGATAAAATATGAGATATTTCTATAGGCTTCAATTTGTAAATATGATTTTCTGAGCATCCATATTTCAAATCTTTATTTGTAAAGTTTCTGACGATAACAGAGGGGTGTCTCTCGTGGGCTGATTCAAGAGTAGAAGGGACTCTTTGTGCTGTACAAGAGTAGAAGGAACTCTTGTGGTCTTCAAGATTGCTTGGAAAGCTGTCATATGGGTAGAAGGAACCTAGAAGCGAAGCTTTTGTAAAGAATCTTGTAAAGTTTAATTTGATTAGTTGATGAAACTCGTAGTGGTGTGAGGACTGGATGTAGGTTATCAGAGGAAGTAGCTGAACCAGGATAAAATTGGTTTGCATTTTCTCTTTTCCTAACCTCTTTTATATGCTTATTGATAATTGTTTGTGTTCCTGCCGAGATCCGACTTGCCGGAATCTCGCCGTAGAACGTTAAACCAAGAGTGAACAATGGGGGTTGTTTTAGAATTTGGCTTGACAGAATGTAATATTCCGGTCTTACGTATCCCAATGGGAATCAAAGCCACACGTAGTTCTAGGTTCAACCCTTGGTGGTACGGTGGTCTCGATCCTCTAATCTTGTATCCGATGGATACCAGCGAGCAAGGACTGTCTGATAGTCTCTTGGTCAAGCTAGTTCCTCTAATACGCTTAAGGGAGCGTTACCGAGGTTAGTGAAAAGTGAGTTTCTATCATGGGTACTCATCCTTTTATAATAGGATTCCCATATCTCTTAGAGACCTGATTTATCTCATAAATATCTTTTAGAGATCTGATTTATCTCTTAAATCTCTTTTGAGATGTGATTCCTTAATTTAAGGGATATTATCTCTTTTAACCAGATAAGGTTATTTCAGATAATATCAGGATTTAATATCAATATCCTATCCCTTAATTAAGTGATCTTTAACTTATTATCTTTAACTTCCGGACTGGGCCGGGTATTCGAGCTCAGTGGCCGGGTTTTACTATTCGGCCAGTACAGTTTAAATTAGAAGCATGATAGGGAAACCTTTATGATTTGATTTGTTCTGATAATTGTTCACATTGAAAACTAAGTTTTGTTAATCTTTGCTATTTGAAATCTAAGTCTTGTTAATTTGAAATCTTGCAAAAAACATATTTTGGTTTGTTGGTTAACAAATCTTTGAAAAGAAAAATATTCAGTTTTTGCAACTAAAAAAAAAAGGTTAAAAGTTTTAAAAGGTCACACACTCAATTCAACCCATTTCTTGAGCGAGAAGCCACAACCAACACTTAAGAATCATTATCTAATTTGCCAAGGGAGCCTAGCATTGAAACCAAAAGCGTAAATTGGAGTGGGAGAGACCCCAAGCTGGTTGGTACAAACTGAATATAGTTGCAGCAAGTCCAGATCATGATCATTGGGGGTATCGGTGCTATCATAAGGGATGAGGATGGAAATGTAGTTGCTGCAACAAGTTAGCGTATTAATGCTCTCCTCCTGGTTGATTTAGCTGAGGCATTGGCTCTTAGTAATGTTTGGTTGGAGGGGAGGGGGGATTTATTTTAAAACTTTAATGTTTGGTTCAACTTTTTGGAGAGGATGGGAGGGAGCAAAATCCATATTTAAGTGAGTTTTGACTCCCCTCAAATATTGAGGGATTTAGAGGGGAGGATAGGGATTTTAAAACATTTAACATGTATTGACTAAAATATCTCCACTTATCATTTTGAAATAAATAATTATAAATGTTTAAAAATAAATTTGTTTTAAAATCTCTCCTTCTTCTCATGAACCAAACATGAAATTGTTATTCCATCTCTCGTCCCCTCCTTTTAACCAAACATACACCCTTAGGAACGGTTTGCAACTTGCAAGGGACTTATTGATCCTTAATCTTCACGTGGAATCAGATTCTTTATTAACCGTTAACGCTATGAATTCTAAGAGGAGAGGAAATTCATACTTTCAGATGGTTATCAATGACTGCCAAGATATCAGCTCATGCTTTTGTTCTTTTGCTTGCTCTCATAGCCCATATAAATAGGAAGGCTAATCTTTTAGCTCATATTTTAGCTAAGTTTGCCTTACAAAATTCTGATTCTGTTTGGATTGAAGGTATTGTTTTGGTTTTGGCTTCTGAAACTTTGCCAAGCAGCTCCTTAGTTTGATGAAATCTTTTTTCCCGTCAAAAAAATAAAATAAAATAAGGGAGCTTCTTTTTACACCACATAGAGTTCCAATACACCACAAATTTTTTAAAAAGATTTGAAATTGCCCAAAATAACCTTATAAACTCATTCCTCCCTTGAACTTTCGGTTCCGGCTTTTTGACCAAAATGGGTTCTTTTTAGAAATTATTTACCAGTTTAGGGTTATTATGAAACTATTTATCAATGGGGGGTCCTTTTGGACACGTGAGATATTTTATTTTATTTTCACTCTGACGCGTCAGAAAGCGCCAGTCAGACTGGCGCATATAGGGTTCAAAGGCGCCAGTCAGATTGGTGTCTTCAAAGGCACCAGTCAGACTGGCGCATATTATTATTAAAAAAAAAAAAAGACAAAATCTGTCATGCAGTGCCACGTGATGCACTGCAATGTTCCTTTAAAATTGCAGGTAACTTTCTTTTAATTATTACAAGGTAAAAAATTTTTACTACTGTAATAATTGATGAATATTTATTGGTGTAATTGTTATTTTTATTATTTTTTTATCCCCTTGTGTTATTATTTGCTACTTGTTATTAGGGGAATTTTTTTATTGTCTTTTGTTATTTTCAATAGATACTTTATCATTAGTATCATCGTTACTTCTTATACTTATAGTATAATTTTTTTTGTAGCAGTGCTACTTTAAAACTCCAGGTAACTTTCTTTTAATTTTTGTAAGGTAAAAAAATTTTTTACTACTGTAATAATTGATGAATATTTATTGGTGTAAATTGTTATTGCTATTATTTTTCTATGTCTCTTGTGATATTATTTGCTACTTGTTATTAGGAGATTTTTTCTTATTGCCTCTTGTTGTTTTAAATAGATAATTTATCATTAATGTCATCGTTACTCCCTATACTTATAGTATAATTTTTTTTGTAGCAGTGTTCATTTAAAATTGCAGGTAACTTTATTTTAATTCTTACAAGGTAAAATTCTTTTTTACAACTGTAATAATTGATGGGTATTTATTGGTGTAAATTGTTATTGCTATTATTTTTTTATGCCTCTTGTGATATTATTTGCTACTTGTTATTAGAGGATTTTTTTAATGTCTCTTGTTATTTTAAATAGGTACATTATCACTAATGTCATCGTTACTCCCTATACTTATAGTATAATTTTTTTTAGCAGTATTCCTTTAAAATTGTTGGTAACTTTATTTTAATTCTTACAAGGTAAAATTTTGTTTTACTGCTGTAATAATTGATGAATATTTACTTACACCATTAAATATTCATCAATTATTACAGTAGTAAAATAAAATTTTACCTTGTAAGAATTAAAATAAAGTTACCAGCAATTTTTAAGAAACACTGCTACAAAAAAATTATACTATAAGTATAGGGAGTAACAATGACATTAATGATAAAGTATCTATTTAAAATAATAAGAGATAATAAAAAAATCTCCTAATAACAAGTAGTAAATAATATCACAAGAGGCATAAAAAATAATAGCAATAACAATTTACACCAATAAATATTCATCAATTATTACAGTAGTAAAAAAGAATTTTACCTTATAAGAATTAAAAAAAAAGCTAGCTGCAATTTTAAAGGAACATTGCAGTACGCCACGTGGCACTGCAGGATAGGTTTTGTCTTTTTTGGTAGGCGGCAGTCTGACTGGCTCCTTTGACCCTGGTAGGCGTCAGTCTGACTAGCACCTTTGACCCGTGTGAAAAAAATAAAATATATCACGTGTCCAAAAGGACCCTCCATTGATAAATATCTTCGGAATGATCCTAAATTGATAAATAGTTTATAAAAAGAATCTATTTCATTAAAAAAAAAACAAAAACGGTTCCTTTCTTCCAAACTGACCAGAAAACAAAAATGGCATTCTCAGCATCCTTATGATCTTCCACATTTTTTCTTAACAGAACCAACTCCTTCCCTATTACTAGATTCTCTTCAACCAACCTTAAACCTCCAACCGCATTTTCCAGTCCCCCGCTCTCCACTGCAATCGCCGACGATGGCATCACCATCGCTCCGTGGCAGCCCCTGCGGCGTTCCTCTCCATTGAAAGATCCTGAGCGGCGGCGGCTTAAGGCAGAGGAGGCGGCGGCATTTCTCTTGTCACAGGAATGTGTTCAACGTATTTAGGGGAACCTCAGATTTAGATGGCTCAATTATTATCATCTTCTTGCTTCGTGACCATCTCATCTAGAAACAAACCTTGCTTAATTTTGACCATGGTTCAACATTTTTATCTCCATTTCTTGCAAGAACAGAAGCCAAGAAAAAGTATAGTAAACAACAGCGAGTCATGATCATTGAGGGTGATGGTTACAGTGGTTGGGCATTGGTGAAGTTTAGTAAATTTCCAGTATTGTTTGTTTTGTAACATACCGGACATGAACATCCGGTATTGTTCTTCTAATATATATATATTTTTTAACCGGATCTTAATGTCCGGTAAAATGATTCACCGGAAATGTATAACCGATACATATTTATAACATTCCGGATGTGTATGTCTACTAAACCCAGTGCATAGCAGAGAAAGAGAAGAACAAAAAATGATTAGTCGCTTAATTAAACTCTAGCTAGCTCGATCAACATGATGACAGTGTCTACTCGCAGCATTGTTCTCATTACTCTCCTTTCCATCATTGTTTTCATCCACCGCTGTTGCTGTCCATGGCCGCCATCTGGTGAGCAACCACGCACATCATGTTCCTGTGGGTGTGTAGAACGTGACTTATGATGGTAGGCCACTCTTAATAAAATAGAAGGAAAATAAGGTATGAATTATTGGATGAATGGGGTGAGTGGAGTTGAGTGAGAGAAGAGGGAAAGAGGAAGATGGGTGATCGGTGTGGTGTATTTCTGAGATTGGTTTAGATGTGTTTAAGATAAGAGTTATGCTAATTTGACACACAAATTTCTACGTCATACACGACACTACTACAGTAGTGCTGTTATAGCAGCCCTTTTTTTTATTTTATTTTTTTTGACTTTAAAAAAAAAATTTCTAAAAAAAATCATTCACCAGATAATGAACTGAATTCACCAGATATTTGCACATGATTCACCAGATATTTGCACATACTTAACCAAAAAATTTATTTCTCAAAAAAACCTATTCACCAGATAATGAACTGAATTCACCAGATATTTATACCGGATTCACCAGATATTTGCACATAATTAACGAAAAAAATTATTTCTCAAAAAAACTCATTCACCAGATAATGAACTGAATTCACAAGATATTTGTACCCGATTCACCGGATATTTACACATACTTAATCAAAAAATTTATTTATAAAAAAAAACCCATTTACCAAATAATGAACTGAATTCACCATATATTTGCACATACTTAACCAAAAATTTTATTTATAAAAAAAAAACTCATTCAGCAAATAATGAACTGAATTCACCAGATATTTATACCCGATTCACCATATATTTGCACATACTTAACCAAAAAATTTATTTCTCAAAAAAACCTATTCACCAGATAATGAACTGAATTCATCAGATATTTATACCGGATTCACCATATATTTGCACATACTTAATCAAAAAAATTATTTCTCAAAAAAACTCATTCACCAGATAATGAACTGAGTTCACCATATATTTATACCCGATTCACCAGATATTTACACATACTTAATAAAAAAATTATTTATAAAAAAAATTAAATTAAAAAAAAAAAAACTACTGATCTTGCCGACAATCAAATGTTCTGATCTGCAAGCATGTGCGACACTGTTCATACGGTGTAACCGTCGCAAATTTTGTGTCAGTTTAGCATTTCTGTTAAGATAATTAGGGATATTTTAGAAATATTTTTTAAAAAAATAAATCTTTGTGGTATCGAGAAGTTATTTGTGGCGTAAAAAACAGCTCCCAAAAATAATAGTTATTATGATTTTAGGTTAACAGGAGGGGACGGCCCAAAAAACAACTAAAAACTATACTACGAGGAAAAGACGACGCTATCCTGAAAATGGGTAGTTATTAATATATATTTAGTTTATAGTTAAAGCTACCAATTCTTTTATACATTGTTGCCATATCTTTCATTAATATTTTAATTAATCTTTAATTAATATAAATAAATAATTAATTAGTATGACCTAAAAGTTTGAAAATCATTGAAATAAATCAAGACTATATTTGATAATATTACAAAAAGATATATTTATCAAAAATAAATATTATAAATAAAACAAGTATTCGCTATTTTATTTTATTTTATTTTTGAGTGATGGTATCCTGAGTTAGTTGTCAAATAATATATATTATGCATAAATAAATTTCATTATTTTGAGAATAATGAAAACTAATGCAAAAATAGTATGGATTTCATTTTTTTTAAACGAGTGGATGACCGGATTTTCATAACACTGCATTACCCTATGCAGGATCGATTAAGACTAGCATTTATGCAAACATCGTTCAAATTTGCAGCAGAACATGTTCAAAAGAGTAAATGGCCTACAAGAGGGTGGAGGTGCACACGGACCCTAGCCCAAGAACACAGATAAAGTTGTGAAGAATCATGCAAAATGGAAATCAGTACTCTCACCCAAGAACATATTTGGTCCAGAGAAACATGTTCCACTTAGTAGCATGATCCACAAAAGGAGACAAACTCAACTGCATGAATCAAACATAATGGATATATATAATAAGTTTTCACTCATTTTACTTCTCCATGTGGGAGTCAAAAGCATATCTCGGAGCAACAGTCATAGCATATATATGTCGTAGCTTCTCCCCATAGTTAAAAACCAGCCCACCCAGCAGGTTGAGAAGTTGACTTGTTCTCCAAGGCCTTTGCCTCACTAAAAACCTGAGAATTACTCCCTTCACCAGGTCTTAACATCTGTGGGCTGCCAGCACGAACTGCACTGAAGTTATCTGATCCAAAACCCCATGTATCAAAATCAGTAGCAACTTGAGCAGGCTGCTTGTTCGGCTGACCATTTCTTGTCCTGACAGATTTGGAAGTATTGTCTGCTGAAAGGGACTTCAGTGGTTGGGGTTCCTCTGGAAAAGCTTGCCATGACTTTGGTTCTGAACTAGGAGTTTTCCATTCAGTTTTATCCTGCTGAAGTTCCCAAACCGACCCACCAATCTTCTCCCTCTGCAGTTATAGTGCAACATATATATCCGTCTATTAAAAAGACAGTTTAAACAATATCTGCGAGGAAAATGATTATAGAAGAAAATTATAAATTGTTATTACCGCAGATGCAGATGATGTAATTCCAGGAGAGGTTCTCAAACCCTCTCTACTGGACGAAGGAGTTCTTGCTGCAAGTGCTTGCTTGAGCTCCTGTAATTCTTGCCTTTGCGATCGGCAGATAGCAGAAAGCTTTTCATATTTTGAAGTTATTTCAGCTTTCTCCAACTTAGCTTCCTTCAGCTGTTCTTTGAGTTTCTCTACCTCAGCCTCTAATGCTTCTTCCCTTTCAGATTTGCTACCAAGTCCAGAGCTGAATTTAGTGGAATCAAATTCGGCAACAAAGGTGTTAAAAGTCTGATCTTCAAAGGTAGCCGCTGTGTTCTCCACACTTGACATCCGTCTCTCACTTGCATGCGCTTTGTCCTGAAAAAAATTTATTTCAAAATCCTTGGAAGATCCAGTGTCGGGCTTGTGCAGTTTTCCATGTAGACTGCTTTTTACAGTATGAGCCTGTGTATTAACCACTTTGTTAGTACTAATATTTTTGGGTAACTGATCATTCTCTGGATGAACTGTATCATGTTTCAATGAGATATGGTGGCTAGATGGTTCTTCATCAAACATAGGTTTGCTCTTTTCCTCAAGGACAAGTGAATCCTTTGCATGCTGAGTGGACCAGAAAGCACCAAGTGGGCCCCCACTTCCCCCTCCCCTAGAAGCAAGGGATGGCTGTGATGTATTTCTGGGTTCTCCAGATGATGGTGGAGGAGGTGGACTCCTACGAGGCATTGGCGGTGATTTATTTGTGGACATTGAAGCACCTGCCAAAATTAAGCTACAGATAAATTTTCTTGCTTGAAATTAGGAATAAATTGTATACACAACTCCAATCTTCTACCAAGAGTTTTTAGCCTCTTATTCAAATCAAGATCACATTTAAGTATTCTGAAAACAGTAAGAAAAAAAAAGTAGTACCTTTGCCAAAAAATGCATCACCTTCATGATTGTTTGAAGAGGGCAATTCAGGTGGCCTGTCAGGCAATGACTTCTGCAAATTAACAGGTAGCTGCTCATTAACCCGAAACCATACCTGCAACCATGGTAGAAAATCCAACGTCAGTAATTGAGTGCTCAAATTCTAGTACCTAGGAATGCTATTGATGGATGATCTAAGACCAACCTAAATTGATGGAGATGAATGGCCAATCAAGCAAAGCTCTTGCCTGCGTGATATCTGGTCTGTCATCTGGTCTAGCTTGAAGCATGTCTCTGATTAAGTCCGTGACAGATGAACTGTATTTAGGTACATCAGGAATGCGGTAGTTTCCATTTAAGACTTGGAGCTTTGATTCTCCATCAAATGCACTTTTGAAATAGCATATGCGAAAAAGAAGACACCCAAGTGCCTAAAATATTCAACCAGTAACATGATTCATCAGTCAGCCTAGAAAGACTTGGCAGAAGTTTTAATCATTAAACAAGAGTTTTAGGCATGCATGACTTACCCAAATGTCCACTTTCTCGTTAATGACTTCTCTCAGGAACAGATCCCACATCTAAAATGCATCACAGAAATGAACATTCATATCACACATGACTATAATTTTACTTATAGAAAACAAATCTCAACTTACCTCGGGGGGCCTGTAGGCAGGGGTTGTGTACTTCCTGATATTGTCTTCCTCAATTCCCATTTCTTCTGGCTTCTCAAAACATTTGTGGTTGGTGGAAGTGCTTCCAAAATCACACAACTTCCATGAACCATCTGGACCGAATAAAAGATTCTCTGCTTTCAAATCTCTGGGGAATGTAAAGAAGAAAAATAAAAATCATTATGATTAAGTAAACAACATATAAATTCTCATTTGATTTGCCAGACTCTTTATATGATGTCATAGAAAAAGAAAATAAAATCAGTACAGTTGAAATACACATTTCAATCGTGTGTGAATAAATTAAGATCTTAATAAAAACAGAACATAATCACAGTGCAGTTGTGTCTGAAGATGTAGAAATCATTTCATTGTCAATACATATGGGGCCATAAGTGAAGGCTTGCATAGATATAACTGTATGCTGTACCAATGGAGATCACACAGACAACATGAAATTTCTTCTGGAATATTTTATAGAAAAAATCAAATATGAACATAAAACTTCATACCATGCAAATGGTTTGCAATTTAAAATTTTAAAAGAACTTTGAAGAATAAAGAGAAAAAATTTTTGACACTCATCAATATTTATTAGCTAGTGTTGTTACCGGTGAGCAATAGGCGGGGACTGGCAGTGCATAGAGAAAACTGCATTACATACATCCCTGAATATTAAAAGAACTTGTTTCTCATCAAAATAACCAGATCCTCGGCTTTCCAGCACATTAACCAGAGACTTCTCACAAAATTCCATCACAAGGAATGCCTCTTTTGTCCTACCCATATCAAAGATTGTATGTGCATGAAGTGTGACAATATTGGGATGGCCTACCAGCAACTTCATCACAGATATCTCCTTCTTTACCAATGCAAGTGATTCTTCGTCATTGCATATTATGTGCTTCAAAGCATATTGCTTTGACATATGCACAGCATCACGGGCTAAGTAGACACAAGAGAACCCTCCTTCAGCAATGGCCTTCTGGACATTTATTTTAAGATTGCCAACATCTATAGATCGTCCTTCAAGTCCAGCTGGCTCTTTGTGCATGAATGGCTTAAATTTCCACATATTTTAAGCAAAACAAACTAGGATGCTGCAAATATAAAATTAAATGAGCTATTACTTGCACAAAATAAAGGACACAGATTTTTTAATTAAAAGATAAAATTCGTTTTGAACATATGGTAGCATAAATCATTTAAACTTACACATGATAGAATTTCCATTCTCATGTTTTGCTAACTTACTATTTGATTTCATCCTCCACATCAATTGATCAAAGTTGTCTACTCTTTAAAAAGAAGGAAAATAATACTAAATCTACAAATAACCAACCCCCAAATGAAGAACAAAAGAAAACAAGAGAGGGATTCGGATCCTCTCCTTTTTCCTCTCATGTTAGAGAAATAGGGTCCGCTAAAAATTGTTTAAATGCCTTTCTCTCTCAGAACAGAGAATAAAAGGAGAGATCCTAATCCCTCATTCATATGGTAAAAGTAAATGGTTAATGAGGGTTCTGAGCTATAGAGATTAACAAAAAAATCAACAAACAGAGCCTTAGATAATCATAAGACACTTGCAAAAGGGGGATAATATACTATAAGTCTATCATTACTATCCCACCCCAGATCAAAACTTAACTTACCAACATCAACTTAATAAAACAGTTAAAAGTAAAACTCAATAATAGAGGTCTTAAAATCATTGATAAATTCAATAATTCAATAACTTCGCCAGAACCGTAACTTCAGATCATCATTAAACTTTCAATTTAAAGTTAAAACCCACATTTCCAAGAGATCCTACAACAACACAACGGTAACCAATACTTCAACACATGCACATAAAACAAAATAAATTAAGACAAAATAATATAAAATCACAAACGACGTTCACACGCCACCTTACCTAGAAAAAGATTCACCTGATTACTCTCAAAGATCCTTCAATCCGAGATTCAGCTCAAATTGAATCGAACAATTATACCGTTATAGACCTCGATCTGCATCGAATTCAATTACAATTCTACTCTAAAGATCACATAACTCAAATCCCCTAAAAATTATAAATAACGAAACTCAACAAAATTCACGATCGAATCTCACTTGGTTCTACCTGTTCAGACCAGATTGAGAGATTGAGAAGCTCGTCACGCAATCGAATCCAACCGAATCGAATAGAATCTAACGATCCGCCATTAACGCAGCAGATTCAACTTCAGCTGCTACTGATTCAGATTTCACGTAGTGAGGAGAGGAACGCGTGAAGAGTATATATAGGTGGGTGATTGGGAAGAAAGGTTGAGAGAAAAGATCTAGGCCCTTCAAATCGGGAATTACGTGGGGCCCTCGAATCAAACGGTGGATGATGAGGTGATACGATGGGCGTGACCGTAGGGAATAAGAGGTTCCTTTGTTTTCGGTGGGAATTGGAGTAAGGAGCAAGTAAACGTGACTTCCCCGCTATCACAGGTGGGGGATTTTAATTTTACTGTACTCGTGAGAGGGAATAAAGTGGTGGGATGTCGTGGTGGCTGCTAAGGTTGGGATGTCATTGGCCATTTTTGTTATCTTATTCCCAACGGATGTACTTAAAATACCGATTAATAAATATAAAAATAATAAGATTTTATTGAAAAATCAAATATTTATCATTACAAAACATTAAATATATCACTATTTAATAAAAAAAAAATTTCTTAATTTTTTAATCAGTACCCTAAAAGACTCGTTAACATTCTCTTTTGTTATTAATAATAACAAGAGTAAATTTACGGAATATTATATTTTTATGGTTTACTCGTTGCATATCATAATATCAATATTTTTACTCACTGATCCAAATGGTTAGTAGCTTGGGCCCTTTAACCATCGGTTTAGGATTCGAATCCTGGTGATGGGAATAGAGTTGCATCTGTGGGTAGAAGAGTTGCCCCTTAACTGATAATCTATATCCTCGGGGGATTGGTCATACAGCATCACTATCGATTGTGGGGATACCATGAGTTTCATCCCGGGCCTAAAAAAATGATATCAGTATTTATGAGGTTAAAATAGAATTTCGGTTTTATCAAAAAAAAAAATCATTCTCTATAATTTATACGTCTTTTTAACTTAATTCTCATGTTTTTCTATAAAAAAATTAAAGTTATAAACTTAGTAAATTAACTTTCGAGTTTAATTTTGAATTGCTCACTCAGTTCTAACTTTTTGACCATCATAACAGATATTTATAAATATTTTCGACTTAGTGTATCTGCTACGACGTTCGTTTTTTCAGGATGGTATTGAAGATCAAATTCATAATCATTTATGAACTCCATATTCAGCTCTTCCTGATCGAACAAATACTTCAAACTCTTATGGTCACTGAACATTGTAAACTTAGCACCATACAAATAATGTCTCCATATCTTCAATGCAAACCCTATTGCGGCCAACTCTAGGTCATAGGTTGGGTAATTCCTCTCATGTACCCTTAGCCGCATAGAGGCATAAGCCACTGCTTTCCTATTTTGCATGAGAACACAACCCAAGTCTTGATGTGATGCATCGCAATACACATCAAACGGTGCTAACGGATCCGGCAAGACTAATACATGAGATGTTGTCAGCCTCCTTTTCAACTCCTGAAACCTAGTCTCGCACTTATCGCTCCACTCAAACACCTTACCATTTCTCGTTAATTACGTCATTGATAATGCAATCTTCGAGAATCCCTCTACGAACCATCTGCAGTAATCTGCCAATCAAGGAAACTTCTAACTTAATCCACTGTCTTAGGGCATTCCCAATTCACAACTGCTTCAACTTTAGCAGGATCCACAGTTATCCCCTCTTTATTTATCACATGCCCAAGAAAATGTACATCATTCAACCAGAATTCGCACTTAGACAACTTGGCATAGAGTTGCCTGTACTTTTAAAACTTGAAGAACAACCCCAAGATGCTCCTCATGTTCTCCTTAACTAGAGGAGTAGATCAAAATGTCATCGATAAACAAAACGGCGAACTTGTTGATGGACTCCGGCAAGTGTACCGGATCGAAGCAAGTAATAAAAATCAAGGTAAGTAATTACCGATGTCGAACACAGGGATTGGGTGGCCAATTGTTATCAATATTCAAAGGAAGCAGTTAGAGCTGACCAAGTCAAAGGAGAGAAGTTGTTGAGAATCAAGTATTGAAAGCAAAAGTAAATCAAGACAATTATCGAGAGCTGTGTTGAAGATTTGGGAAATTTCTAAGGTTACGAATCCACCTACCCAATTAAGCAATAGATCCAAGTGATTATTTTCTACCCCTAGGTTCAATTACTTGCCAACCAGGAACCCAAAATTATTCTAATGTCTCGGTCGAGCACAAAAGAAAACACCTAAGCATGCCAATCAACTATATCTCTATTCGAAGATTAACAAGTTAGATTCATTAAGTTCTTGGTTCTCTATAACGATTGCACAAATCTCCTATTATATCTCTATCAATATTCAACTTGTGTTCTTAATTCAAGTCCTAAAGCGTGAATCTTCGGTCGGATTCATCATGCTTGACTAGTTAACCACGAGCTCATATGATTAACACAAACAAAATAGAATTAAGAAGCAAGAATTCAGAGTTAGGGAGTAGAGAACATCACTGTTTCACTATGCCGTCATGAGCGGCTTCATCGCTTCCTTAGAAAAGAGGATTTGTTCCTCATAGCGTACTTCAACATCATCAAGTCAATAGTAAACATGAAATAAAACTAAGAAAATAGTATGTAAACCTAAAGGAGGCGCAGCTCAAAGAAAACTAGGATTGGATTATCAACTTGTACTGAAACAAGCTATTTATAAGAAAATTGGGCAGCGCACGCTCGTGAGGCGAGCACTTGAAATTGGCTCCAATCTGATTTTCAATCATCGCGGGGCGCGACAGAACACTCTCAGATTTCCTGTGTCTGACTCACGAGGCGAGCTATTGTTCGCGGGGCACGCCTGAATGACTTCCTTTTCTGCTCAGCATCAGCTCTGGCTCGCGGGGCGAGACCTTGAATTTCTTCTTTTTGCTTGATTTCTTCAATTTTCCATGCTTTCTTGAGCTTCACTTTTAACCTGAAAATATAAAATAGTACCCAGTGCTTTATTTGACTCAAAAATAATAAAAATTCCTAAAAAGTTTAACTAAGCGACTCAAAGTGTTACTTGTGGAAAAATAAAGTCAAATTTAGGCGAAAATGAGATTAAACTCGAATAATTGGTATCAAAATTGTTGTCTTTCTAGTCATAAAACTAGATGAACCAAAGGTTTATCACTTGTCAAGATACGGTCTAAAGATCTGATTCATGTAGTCAAAAAATACAGTCGGAGCATTAGTTATGCCAAACAACATAACCATATACTCATAGTGTCCGTACCGACTCTCGAAAGCAGCTTTGGGTATATTCTCTTCCTTCACCAGGATCTGATGGTACCCTAACTTAGATCAATCTCAGAAAACACAGTTGCTCACCACAACTGATCCATTAGATCATCAATTATTGGCAACTGATGCTTATTCTTTATTGTTACCAAATTGAGTTGTCGGTAATCCACACACAACTTTGAACTGCCATCCTTCTTCCTAACAAACAGAATTGTCGCTACCCACGATGAAACACTAGCTTGGATGAAATCCTTCTTCAACATCTCATCCAATTGTTTCTTCAACGCTGCCAACTCTGTTGGGGACATTTTATAGGGTGCTATCGATATCGATCCTGTCCCTAGTATGAGATTTATTGTAAACTCAATCTCTCTCTTGGGTGGTAACCCTGGCACATCATCCGGGAAAACTTCTGGAAATTCGGACACAACAAGCAACGCTTCTGGCTATGGAGACTCCTTGGCTTCCAGATAAAACAACACCATGTAGTCCCTCGATTGCCCTTATCCCGATCTACTGTCATAAATAGGTAACAATCCAGATTGCTCCAAAAAGCAAATGGTTTTCTTTGAACAGTCCAAGACCACATGGTTAGTCGAAAGCCAATCAATGCCCAGGATAACATCAATCAACTGCATAGACAGACAGACAAGGTTTACAAGAAAAGTTCTATTTTCTAAAACAATAGGGCAGTCTCGACAAACAAGTAGGGTTGTCAATGTATCTCCCATAGGGGTAGAAACATTCAAGTCATAGGGTAATGATGAAACAGGTAATTGTAAATGATCCATGCACTCTAATGATATAAAAAAGTGGGTAGCCCCTGAATCAAAAAACATAGATAAGAGATTTCTAAAAATCAGTCACTTATGTTGTATCAGATCTGGCTCACGAAAAGACTCGGGTCCTCTCACGACAAACACTCTTCCACTGGCCAGAGGTATACTTCCTTGTTGACTCCTCGCTTCAACTCTTACTCCAACTCCCTGAGCTCTTCTACCTCGTTGTGTGGTCTGAATCCTCTCAATACTGGTTTAAGGACACGATCTTGCCATGTTTCCTATCTGAATGCACTGGTAACAAATCACATTCTGAATCTGAGTGCAATTTCTAAACAGATGTGCCCCTCCACACTTAAAGCATGTTAGCATCCCTGGTGCTACCTGATTAGAACTTCCTCCGATGGTACTGACAGTTGACTGGTTGAGGCGACTGTGAGGCTTCGCTCGCTCCGAAAATCTTCCTCGCCATCCTCTATCCTTAAAGCCTCCTCCGATTGGGCCACCACTCCTTTGTTGTGGTTGAGCTGCTCTTGTTTTATCATGACCTTCAAGAACCCTGCATTTCTCCACTATAGATGGAAACTAATTTAACTCTAATGGCAGCACAGTCCGCTTCAGCTCGGGCCTCAAACCATCCTCGAACCATCTACAGACCCATTCTGCATCCGAATGCACTTGATAATACTGAGAAAAATTTAACAATGCATCAAATCTGATGGCATGTTCTTCCACGGATATGTTTCCCTGCTCACCTCATAAACTCTCTTTCCTTCTCCTGTCTGATGCTATTGGGAAAGTACTTCTCCAAGAAACACTCTTGAAACAACTCCCAGTTGATGGCATGTCCTTCTGCCTCCAACAATCTCCGTTTGCTTCTCCACCATGCTTTTGCTGCTCTGACAGGCATGAAAGCAGCATATATATATATATATATATATATATATATATATATATATATATATATATATATATATATATATATAATTACTCTCCTCTCTGTAGTGCATTGTTGTGAACACCTTCTATACTTCCTGTAACCATTTCTCCGCCGCTTCTAGATCATACTCTCCATGGAACTGCGGAGGATTGCCCATCATGAAGTCATTAAGTCCATTCTCCGAGCTTTCCTCTTTGTTGATTGTGTTTTCTTGCTGCTGCCCTTCCTCCTTTTCTTTCTGCCGCTGCATAAACTGTGCATTCTGCTGTGTTTGATGCAGCATTGTCGTAGCTAACTCTCTCATTACCCTCATGGCCTTATTTGTATCACCGCCATTATGAGTTCCTGAAGAACTTCCTGGTACATCATTGTCTCTGCCTCCTTAGTTCCTACCATCTCTTCCTCTTCTTCGGTTATTACGAGCCATTATAATTTCCTGTAAAAGAAATCATTAGCTCTTTTATTCATAAGATATGAAAGGCTATATAAGCAGATATATTATTTTACATGTCTTATAAATACTTAACAGTTATTCTCATACAACAAGGATAACTTGTGTATCAAACACTCAACCCATTTCTAAGCATAGCTGGCATCTAATGATGATCCAACTAACAACATCGGTGCTCACCCTAACCTCACAGTCCGATTATAATTGAACTGCTCTGATACCACCAAACGAGACACCCAAAATGTCGCATTAAAGAAGAATCATAATTAACTAAGCCTTAATCTGTTATTAACGTTAGCACGCTTTATTATAGACGAAAACATTATAATAATAAAACCGTAAAGAATTAAAATAAATGAAAGCACAACGATAAAACATAAACACGACTTATATATAGTATTTATAGAAAGTCACCAAAGTATGATAAATCCCAACAGATGGATCACAAACCTAAGATAAATTATACAGACTCGTAAAAGAAAAATAGATACATCCAAACTGGTCGCGGAACTATACATCATAAGTCCTACACTATGCATCTCGCCTCCCAAAATACAGCAAAATCAGAAAATAGGCTCACAGAGGCACGCCCTACAAGACACATCCGACAGATCCACATCAAAGCTGATATGGGCGTTTGAAACTACCTTCTCCTTCGCTGAAGCGACGTCTGTAGACTTTGGCATCTCTGGCTCTTGGTGTGACACCCTCTACCTCACATACTTTAAATATAAAATGAAATATGTTAAATAGATTAGAAGATAATTTAGCCTAAAAGGTAGCAGGTATCACATGAACTAAAACATAACCAAAGGTAACAATAACTAACAACTGCAGAAAAGAACATAAATCAAAACATAAAACATAAACCCAAAGCCCGATGTCACATATCAGAACTGGTAACCAATCATAAATTACATCTGAAAAACAACTAAAATAAAGTCCTAAACTATGAAAAAGTGATCTCCTCGAAATCACTCCTGTGACGCCCTAAACCCGACATCACATGGTTACCACACGGTTACCCAAATGCGGAAATATTTGATTTACAAAGCTGGTTACTTTCGGAAAGTATCATTTACTAGATGGATGAGTACACTAAAAACGATAGTTTTTTTTTTATAAATGAAGGGATGAAACAAGATAGAGGTGATGAACACTCAGAACATGAATTGAAGACAACATATTTATATATATATATATATATATATATATATATATATATATATTTTTATATATATATATATACACACATATATATACATATAACATGTCCCAATGAGAGCCAAGTTTCAGTACATAAGATAGGGCCTTATCAACGGCCATTGCAATAGAATTAGACATCTAGAAGATACAGCTTAAAAGAGAGTAAGTAAGACACAGGGAAAGAGGGACCGGAACCACATCCAAAAGATAACTCTAGATGACGGAAGATTATCCACAAAACGCTCCGAACTGGTTACTGACACTGGCTGCAAGTAGGGTCTCCACAAAGACTCCCACGAGACGAGACCTCAGGTAATGGAACTATAACGTCGCCACCCTCATCTACGGAATCGTCGTCGTCGTCATGATCCATAACGTGATCCTCCGGCTCATCTTCCTCCATGACCTCATCGAAGTCTTCCTCAGGGTCCTCCTCAGGGTCTTCCTTGGGGTCCTCCTCAATCAGCGTTGCCGGCTCTACGCCTAGAGGTGGTGGCTCATGTAGCAGTCCATGAGCTCGCAGTGTGTGAAGGTAATACCAAACCAGAGGCAGAGCTACCCTCCTAGTTTCCACAGTGTGGCTTCTACGAATTGGGTTTCCATCAGCATTCAAATCGGTCGTGCTGATTGCTCCGTGGTATGCGGCAGATGTCGCCCCTGGGTGTATCTGCCATGCCCCAGCATTCCCTGCGTCGTCGAAGACCTCAGTCTTCGATGTTGTCAGCACAAGCGGGATATTGGGATCCATCTGGACTCATGTACATATGGCGATACCAAAAGGAAGAGAGAATAACAAATAGAAATGAAAGAGTGAGATACCAACACCGGATATATCGCACAACAACCATACACATGATACATACAACACCTTGGCATATTAACATTTTAAACATTACTCATCGGTAAACGACAAGTATCATTTCAATGGGTCTCAAACCTGAATCAATCAATCTTGTAAAGATAATGCATGACACTTCTATCATCAGGCTCTAATCTTAATCTCATGAGATCCCATCACTGTTTTATCATTAAGAAAGAAAGAGTTGATCAGGCTCATACGCCCCGTTTGGCATGTTGTCTCCGTCACCTCATGCACCCGGATCAACATCATCACGAATCCCTTATAACGGCTATTCGGATGTATACCTCATCGAATACCACATCTTAAGCGGGTATTCGGATAACTCAAGCACATCTGCTAAGGGGAAATGCTTATGAATAAAAGGCTTTTCATTATCGAGACTTTTCTTTGTGTTCACACTTTTCCGTTGTCGAAGCCCAGAGCTAACGACTATCCACAATTTTCATTACTTGAAAATCAATAACACAGGACACGCGATCCGAGTGCTCAATCACAACACCTTAGACCGATGCCGCAGTCCAAGGTTGTGGTCGTAGAAACAATTATAATTTTATCCATGTTTTATTTCAACATGATAAGGACTCCTAGCCCATAACAACGAAATTATGACACACGGTCCTCAATTCCAAAATTAGGACTCCTGGCCCATAATATCACGATTGGGACCCTTGACCAATAATTCTTGACACGGATCCCAGATCACGTGAATAAACTGAATGCTACAGGCGACGTCTTGTGAACTAGTATTCTCTTTCACATGTGCTTACTTTTCGCTCAGTGAAAATCAAAAACCAAAACAAAACCTCGGTCACTTATCCAAGTAACCGGAACGTTTCTAAATCATTTATGATAAAATCTTTTCTTTTACAAAGTCTTTTATAAAACATTTGGAAATTCGTTTGCTTTTGAAATCCTTGATGGAATAAAGTCAAATATCTTCAAAGGGGTTTTTCCTTCATGAAACACATAGTTTGAAATATTTCGAAAAAAGTTTTCTCTCGTACAAACTTTGGATCATAGAAATGTAGTTTCTATTGACTAAACAACACTTCAACGTTTCTTTTCAAAACTAGAATCTCGTTCTCTTGAAGTAAGCGTTTTAAATGATGAACTTTTATAAATGAAACCAATACTTTCAAAGTTCTATTACAGGCTTATTAAGGCTTTTAATCCTTTATAATCATTGTGCACAGACTCAAGTCCGGCTTCTCAAACTTCAATCAACAGTAATATATTCTCAACAATAATATCACAATTAATGACAGTTCATCATATATATATATATATATATATATATATATATATATATATATATATATGATGAACTGTCATTAATTGTGATATTATTGTTGAGAATATATTACTGTTGATTGAAGTTTGAGAAGCCTTATATATATATATATATATATATATATATATATATATATATATATATATATATATATATATATAATTCATAACACTTTAAAACAAGTAATGTTCAACTTCAAGTAATAACCACAATAGTTCAAGTAAACAAGTTATTCAAGTATTGACTCAATATCACAATAATATTCAAATCACTCAAGTAAACACATACACACATGCATATAGTCATTGAATATCCCTAGGCAATCCCCTCTTACTTTCTGTGAAGGTAAGAAGATTAGATGCTTGACGAGGTAAGTCACGAACGTCCTCGTTTCCTCCACAATGGAAGTCTAAGGTTATGAACACAAAATCACAAGTTAAAATCAAACAGGAACACTAAACCACAAGGTATAGGTTCGGCCAAGATCAGTTCTTAGGGTTAAAGATTCCAAAAAATAATACAACTCATGGATTTATGATCCTTAAGTGTTAGGAGTTCATAAACAATGATCATTTAACAAAGTTGAATTAAAATTCCACAAAGTTAAAAATATAGGGCATTCGGCCAAGGCTAGTAAAATAGGCTAGCATTCACTAAACTTTCCAATCTCTTAGGTTTAGCATCCATATGTGTTAAGGAGCTCAAAACCATGATCATGTTGGAAAAATAAGAACAAGGTATCCTAGGTCCATAACCTTCTAGGTTCGGCCTTCATAGGATTTATAGACTAGAGATCTTTAAACTTTCCAATCTCTTAGACTTAACATCCAAATATCATATGGAGCTCAAGTCCATGATCATCTTGGAAAAATGAAAGTAACACATACTAGCTTTAACAACATAAAATAAACAAGTTATAAATCCTTAAACTTTCCAATCTCTTAGACTTAGCATCCAAATATCTTATGGATTACATACTAGATTTAACAACATAAAATAAACAAGTTATAAATCCTTAAACTTTCCAATCTCTTAGACTTAGTATCCAAATATCTTAAGGATCTCAAGTCCATGATCATCTTGGAAAAATGAAAGTAACACATACTAGCTTTAACAACATAAAATAAACAAGTTATTAAGAGTTCTAAATCCATGATCAATACTTGAAAAGTTGAAACATAGTATCCTAGGCCTACTTATTCATATTTTTCGGCCATCATAGGAACAAGCTATCAAAACTTCCAAGATTTATAGATTCAAGATCAAGGGATAGTTAGAAACTCAAACACATGATCATATTCCAAAAGTTGAAACAAAAACTTCCTATGTCACAAATTCAAGCATTCGGCCTTCATTGGAAGAGATGGATAGATATTTTTGTTTTACACAACCTCTTAGTATGTGAAAATATAAGTTAATACAAGACTATAGAAAGTGGTTTCAACTCAAAAGGAGTTTTCTACCATTTTAGAGAGATTTTAGAAGTTTAAAGCATATAAAGAACACATAAAGTAAACTAAGAAATAAAAGATGAAACTTGCAAAAAGATTTATATGAGAGCATTACCCTTAGTATAAGGAAGAACTTTAATGAAGAGCTTAAGTAGAAAAGATGAATAAAAACTAATGCTTTAAGAGCTTGAACTTTTAGAAGAAAGGAAGACGATGAACTTTAATGGAGGTTGAAGGAGGAGGATGATGAAGTGAAAATGAAAGGGGTATATATAGGGAAAAGGGGGGAGAATTCACGGCCAAAGGGGGAGAGGGGGAGTTTGTTGAGCAAGATTGGTGGTTTAATGCTTGATTGGATGGAAAAAGAGAGAGAGCAATGACTTTTGGATTAGAATAGTATTATAATTTGAAAAGTGTGATAATTGTACTTTTAGAGTGTGTCATAGCCCCTTCCATCATGTCTCCTTACTTCTTTTATGGTCCATAATCTGCTCCATTTAGTACCCGGTTGCATTTCCGATCGTAATTCTTCTGACGTTTTCGCTCGAATAAAATATTATATTTTTATTTTTGCTCGAAAATTTTCAAAATAACCAAGATTGAAGGAAACATAATAAAAACACTAACTATCTCGTTCACGAGTCAAAATTAGGTTTTCTGCACAGTAAACCTGTACCGATAATGAAAACGCAGGCCGGCTTCCGTCTAAATTTTCAACCGAAAATTTGACCGTAACTTCATATGATATAACAACACAAGAAAACGATTTTAGTTTAATTAAAATCATCCTCTGATTTTAATCTAAAATAAACACATTTAAATATGTATTTACTACTACAGAAAACGTAGGGAAAACAGGGTGTTACAACTCCTCGACAAGTTGTTCATCATCCTCTGCATAAACCAAGGTACATGCAGAGAAACAATTACAAATAAGGAGTAACAAATCATTCGTATAAACATAAGCAACATTACGATAGTTAGCAAGATGTTCACACAGCAAGTAACATATCATTGTATAACAATTTATAACATAACATCATTCATTACAGAATATCAAATAATTCAACTATGCAATTGAGTCCTACTCCACTACTCCATATACATGTGGATCCATAACTAACTCAGGAAGGGGACTTTGGAGTTACATATCCACATTGGCCAACAAGTACCAACACCGGCAGTCCCCAAACCATGGGTGAACCCCTTGGATAGCCGATGCATCACCACGGAGGACCACGACCACCTAACTCTCGGTCAAAACTCGAACTTAAACAACTTATTAAACAACTGTTTCTCTTTAAGGGTTTGCAAAACTACCTTCAAATGTTCCTCATGCCCCTTTTTAGTCTTAGAGCATACTAAGATGTCATCTATGAAAACCACCACAAACTTATCCAAGTAAGGGTGAAAGGTCTTGTTCATGTAATCCATGAACACAACAGGAGTAATAGTAACACCAAAAGGCATTACTTGTGACGTCCTTAAATATCCATTTTTCATAATAAAAAAATTGATTTAATTTTATAAGGTTTAGTTCTTTGTTGTTCATAAAATTATAACTTGAATTTCAATATAAGAAAATTAAGCAAAGTTAAGAAATATCATAATATCCCAGTCACATCATAATATCACAGTCACATATTTTACAAACCAATAGTTGTGCACTAATAAGTTACAAGTGCACGTTTCCAGTTACATACATCACATAGTTAGCATCATAGAGTCATATAAACAAATAGTCCACCCTCAACTATACTAAATAATCAAAATGGACTCCTGCATAGAGTGAGTATGGTCGTTTCAAGCTCTCATTATGCTGGCTGCAATGTATATACTAATACTGCTTGTGACACCCTCTACCCTGCATGTATTTATAAAACAATAACATAGAAGAAATAAAAAAAATGCATATCATTTATTATACAATGAAAAACTATAGGTAGAAAGTACCGCATTGTAATGAAAACATAAACAACGCAGAAATAAAAACATAACATGAAAAACATAACCCAACCCCGATGTCACATTACAGAGCTAGTATAACCCAAAATCCGGAAACATCACGGATAAATAAACTAAAAACTGGGAAATCCTAAACTACGAGTAGCGGCTCCTTAGAGTCACTCCTCAACAGGCTGCTCACCGTCCTTTGTATAAAAAAAAAAGATAAATGCAAAGCAAACAACACAAGCCGGGGGGTAAGAAACATGTATAAAACATAATGGCATGGAAGCAGTTAGCAAGATGAGCATACATCATAACAATAGCATGTTATCACAAGTCAACATGCACAACACATTTATATCATCTACAACAATTCAATCAATGTATGCTATGGGGTGCAACACTACTCCACTACTCCATTATGCATGTGGATTCAATCTACCTTTGGAAGTCAACTTCGGAGTTACATATCCACATTGGCCATTAAGCACCAACACCGGCAGTTCCCAAAACCATGGGTGAACCCCTTGGATAGCCGATGCACCTTACTCTCGGATGCGCCACCGCGGGTGAACACGATTCACCTAACTCTCAGATGAATCACCGCGGATGGCCAGATCACCTTACTCTTGGACGACCTCCCCTGTGTTGAACATCCCTGACTAACATCTCCAATGCATGAATGCGTGAGTAAAAATCAACACACAATCAAACAATCATCACCTCTGCTTTGGCCACTAGGCTACCAAAGTTTTATCACCATCAACACCCCTGTTTGTCTTTCACGTCTGTTCTGAGCAGGGAAGCACGGTCGTGCTGACTGTTGAGTGTGGATATATGCCCTGACAGGTACATATGTTTTGATGATGGACAAAAGAAAAAAGGTCCAAAAGGACTAAAGTGTAAAAAGCGAAAATTTGTAAAGCAAGCAAGCACAAGGGGTAAAATGAGAATTTTACTATTTGTATGGTTTGTTTTAGAATTAGGGTCAAGATCTATTTTGGTCCCTGACAAATTTTGCGGTGTCCAATTTAGTCGCTGACAAAAAAAAAATTAGTTTGTTAGTCCCTGACAATTTCAAACCAGGGATACGTTAGTCCCTCCGTTAATAACCGTTTGGAAGACTCCGTTAAAAAGCTGATGTGTACTGTTAAAATGCCTAGGTATCCGTTAATTATTTCCACAGTTGAATTTTGTTTAAAAAAACACCATTTTTAATCAGAACAACGTCGTTTAGGCACCTATCCTCCTTCGTCTTCTTCCCCACTCTATCATTATCAAAATTTCCAGAAAACACTAGGTCATCCCCATTATTGAACCCAGTGAACTAGAAGCTTCAATCCTACTCCTTCACGTCTTCTCACCAGCCATTTCTCACCTTCATGAAGGCAATCCCCATATTTTTTTATTCCTATCTAATGTCCTAACCCACGACAACAAGCTCCACCTCAGATCCGACCCACCACTGTCCAGCCACCGCTCCTTCACGCCCCACAACCAGCTGGCCACTGCTCTGGCTTGCTGCCGGGTATTCAAATTTCAGATCCTCTTTGGCCATTTGTATTTTATGCTCTCAATTCCATTATCAACATTCCCTCTTTCTTCATATGATTCATCTTCTTCATGCTCTGCCTCTAATTCATTTTTTTATGATCTTATTCACTATGTTTCTTACTTTATTATCTCTTTCTCTGTGTTGATGTTGGTGAATAAAAGAATGATTTCTTTCACTATTTGTTTGCCCCAACTGTGTATTTTTGGATAGCTTTGTGTGATATTGATGATTTATGAAACCAAATGAAGATTTGATCTGGTTGGGTTTAGGGAGCTTGACCTTCTACAAAACCCTTTTATGCAAAACACAATGAAGATATGGTATGAAATTCTTGATAAAGAGAGCAACAAGGAAGAAGATGAAGGAACATGGCTGAAACTCCCATAAAACGACGTCGTTTTTGTTGAAATTCATGTGTAGGACACCGTTAACGGACAACTGGACTTACTAACGGTCCACATCAGCTTTTTAACGGAGTCTTCCAAGCGGTTATTAACGGAGGGACTAACGTGTCCCTGGTTTGTAACTGTCAAGGACTAAAATGGGCACCGTAAAAATTGTAAGGGACTAAAATGGGTATTTACCCTTGGAATTATGTGAAAATGGTAAGTAGAGTTCTCAAATTCAATATTGGACCCACACACTAATATATTTAACATGTGATTTAAAAAGGTTTTATCATGTGCTTAAAAGGTAGAAGACTGACAATTAATTGATCTTAATGTGGAATCATTTTCTTAATTGTCAAGTTTTTGAAATTCAATTTGATATGAATTATAATTGATTATGGTTATCCTATAATCGATTATGAGTCGAAGTTAAATGGCTTTAATTAATATTAATGAGTAATTATGTCATTAAAGCCGTTAAGTTTTGAATTTGAATTTGAATAATCGATTATGTAATATGTATAATCATGACCTTACTGTCTTTCAATGAGCTTCAAACAGAAACCATGTAATCGATTATGTAATCGATTATAGATTTTTATATAAAAGTCAGTGGACCCGTAATCGATTAGTATAATCGATTATGCCTATTCTGTCCAAATAAGTGTAACAGCCTGATTTTGTTACGCTGTTTAACCGGTTAAAAATATAATTATTTATATTTTTAATCTGAGATTTATAAAATGATTTTTAATAAAATAAAATCATATTCATAGTCTATCTTATGGTAGAAGGTTACGATAAAAGTTTGGGTTGAAAATTCAGACGAAACCCGATCTGCGTTTTCACTGACAGTAAGATTTTACTGAGCAGAAACCCTAATTTCGACTCGTGAATGAAACCATTAGGTTTTACATTTTCTTCCGGAGTATTTTCCAAGTTTCGGAAAAATTATTTTGGAATGAAATAATAATTATTTTATTCGGGCGTAATCTTTAAGAAAACGCGTAAAACCAAAGTCGGGGGATAAGCCGGGTAAACGACGGAGTCTATTATGGAGCTGAGGTATTAGGAGAGATTAATGTAGCAGAGAGGACAAGGAGTCCGGCCTTAAATTTTAGTAATCGGGAATTTTCGAGTGAAATGACCAAAATACCCCTAAGCTTAAACTAACCTACGTTGAGTTAAATTTTAACCATGGTTAAGGAACCAAGGTAAGTTCTTGTGGTCTAAAATCAGCCACACCTCCCATGAATTCTTGACCACATGATTTCAATCATGGTTATCAAAGTAACCCTAGTTAAGTTAATTATTAACTATAGTTAAGTATTATATTATTTAATATTCACAAAACCCATTAATTGGACTCTAAGGAACCAAACAAAGCCTAAGATCTACCATATCTAAACCCCCAAACAGCAGCAGCAGTCCCCCTCCCCATTTCTCTCTTCATCTTTTTCATTCTTCTTCTTCATTTTCTTCACAAACTCCATTATCATCTACAAAAGCTTCAAGTGTTTCCATTGAAGAAACTTGCCAATATCATCAATCTCCTTCTTCTACTTTCCTAACTTGAGGTAACAAGATCACCTCTTCCATTCTTAAGATCTTAATCTTCCTATTTCATGATTTTATATTCTTAGATCTAGAACTTTAAATAATTCTAGAAAATTGTAGAAGAATCATAAAAATGTGAAACCAATTTCTATGATCTAGTTATGATCCCTACTTTCATTATCCAAGAGCATGTAATCAAAATATTTTCCTTCCCTAAAAACTATGTTTGGCCGAAACCCTATAGGAAAATGGGTTTGATGTTTTGTTTCTCTTTTTGAAAGTTAGTAATTGATTTAAGTCCTCTAATACTTCTATGATCTAAATCCAAGAGATTAAGTTCAACAAAAATCCCTACCTTAATTTTATAATTTGGGTCGAAGCCCTAACATGAAAGGGTTGAAATGTTTTTGTTCAATTTATGAAATCGAATGATTGATTCATGCTCTCTAATACTCTAAGATCACTTATCTAAGAGATTAAGTTGATTTGAAAATCCTAGCCTATTTTCCTATGTGAGGCCAAAATTCAATTAAATAGGGCTTGGAATATTTTGTTCATGTTTTCAAGTTATAACAATTTATCCGAACTACCTAGGACCTAAATAATTAGTATCCAAAAGCTTGGGTTAAGAAAAGAACCCTAAACCTAATTTACTTTGCCGAACCTAGCTATTTTAGGATTAAGGGTGAGTTGTTGATTAATTTGTTGATTATGTTGTTTGGTTTAAGGTGAAACTATTAAGCTATAGTGTGATAACGAGGATCAACGAATTCAGAATTTCGGTGATAACCCGGGTAGGGGAAAGAATCATTCTACCGTCAGAATCGTTAAGTAGTATATTATATAATAATTGTGTAGGGCGACCTAAACCCTACTAGTAGTCGAGTAATCGACAAGACCAAAATTACATTGGAAACCTTTTCTGTAAAACCAATGGTGATTCGGGGATTATAGGTTTATCAACATTAGGTTTATTTTAAGTATTTGATGATATCTGACTTTGTCGTTATTATTATTGAATTGCTTTATGTGATACTTTGATATTTGAATATTTGGTTGATATTGTGATTATGCATGATCTGTTTGGTTTTAATATTTGTGCTTAGTGGATTTAAGCAAAGATATATGTGGTTTGGAAGATATTTGTTTCGGTGTGAGGATAATGGTGACTTAGAGGTGCCTAACTTAAATAATTTATTTCAAAGAGGAGGTGTGACATAGAATATGTGTTAAGGCTTTGATGGAAGGTTAAGGCACTAGGTTGTTATTAATGTGGGTTGGTGAGATTCATGTGTTTGTAATGTTATTCACAATCGTGTATTTGAAATACATGAGTTTAGGAGTTCTCGCTAGACCGTTCCACCTTAGATATAGGTTGTGCAGCTATAGTGTCATTGCTTTGCGTGAGCATGCTCACCATGGAAGAGAATGTGCACCGGGAATTTTGAACCCGTTGCTTGAACAACCGACTCACATTCCCCACGAGGAATGCATGAAGAAATCGGTAGTGGCCACATCAGTATAAAAGTTTAGTTCTATGAGATTGGGGTAGAGGATGATACATTAATTAAAGGATGACTTGTTAGGTATGTATGTTGATTGTCTGTGACATTTATTGTATGATATGCTATGACTCTTTTCCGCTTTTGATGATAGAAATGTTTCTTATCCCCTATATGTTTGTATGTTGTATTTTATTTATTATGTGATCATACGAGAAGACCCTATGGAGGAGCCTGTTGCTGAGAAGTTGGATGGAACTCCTTATGAGACAGAAGTTGGAGGAAGGGTTGTGGACCTGAGTGGTAGAGTCTAGATAGATAAGTCCAATGCGTCTTGTGACGTTCTATATTTTCCGCCTAAGTTAGTTGTGTAATTATATACCTGTTAGGGATCCTACTGATGGGATATCCTAAACAGTGTTTTTATTAACTCTGATGCAAGACATATTTGTGTGTGCATAACATGAATATGGTGTGTTGTTTTTAATTATCCAAAGTTATATGCTCATTAACTTAAGTTTTTAATTTTTACGTGTTTTCACAATAAGCGTGTGATTTAGAAATTAATTATTGAGGTTTAAATCTAATAAAACATCGGGGCACAATGGGGTGTCTCATTTTGGTATCAGAGCAGTTTGATTCTAATTGGACAGTGAGGTCTATGAAGTTGTTACTGGCTGTGTCTAGTTGAATCCACATCGGATTTTAACTATGCTTAGAAGTTGGGTAGTGTGTCCGAACTCGATGTGATAACTAACATTGGTCTGGCATATGGTATTTATATACTTGTTTATATAGTATTATATGTCATACGGATGAGAGCTGATGATTTCCTTAGACAGGATCATGGCTCAAGAAAGAGGACGTAATACCAATAGTGGTGATAGGATTCCCGAGAGAATTATTGGAGGTAGCAACAATGAGGCTAATCCTACCGGTGATGGAGGAGTGTCATCCGAGACTCGCAATATCATGGAACTTATATCTGCTACCTTGTTATTGCAATAACGTCAAAATACGAAGATGCTGCGAATGAACAAAGAGCAGTAGGAACTGCAGAATCAAAGAAGAGTGATGGGCTCGAATCCTCAAGTGAACGGCTTCATCGTCAAGTAATAAAAAGATCGAATCCACAGGGACCGTGATCTTAAATAACTATCAATTATTAAATCAATTAAACTAGACTAGAAAAAGATTTGGAAAAGATTTTGTTTTTAAAAGATTAACTAACAAATCAAAATATCTAAAACGCAATCAAACAAAATAGGAAAGTAAATCAAATCTGAGATTTTTCATTATCAAAAGAGATTCCCAGGAATTGGTTTACCAACAAGAATGCTCATATTACTAAATTGACTACCCCTCTTGTTAATTATCGAAATTGCTTTGAAGGTGGATTTATCCTAAATAAGTTAATGTTCCTTCTCGGGACACAAGAACCGTGCCCAATTAAACCAACCCCTACTCTCATGGTAATTGAATTTAAATCGAACCCTTTAAGCTTTGTGACAATTCAGTGAACCCTCGAAGTACCGCTTCTAACTCTCGTGATTTAAGTCTTAAGTTTGATCCCTATAGATCCAATACCTAAGTTCACCGCTAGGTTCCTCCTTAGAGTATCTATGACATGCAAATAAGTGCGCACCAAATTCACAAGTCATTCATGTAATAGGAATTAAATCGAAAGCAAATTGAAATTAACAAGAAGTAAAACGTCAATTCATCACATAAAACAAATCTTGGGCATAGCCCCAATTCCTAGAAATAAAAAGACTACTCAAGCATTTCCATGTTCGTAGCAAGCTTGATTAACAAAAGCATAAAAAGAAAACCTAAGAGAAGAGAAGAAATTGAGAAGAAGAGAAATACTATTTTTTGCCTAAGGTAGCAGTCCCAGAGATCCCTATTTTCTAGCCTTAGAGTCCTATTTATAATGTAGGGTAACTTGGGATTAAAGTTGTTACAAAATCATATCAAATCAACAATTAAATTTCCAGATATTGCGAGTCACGACCGTGATGCCTGTCACGGCCAGGCCATGATGGGTTCTGACTTGGAGATGGCTTCGCTGCTTGGTCTGCCATGGCCGTGACCACCATCACGGCCTAGCCGTGATCAATTCTGCTTGGGAGGGTATGGTTCAGTTGGCATGTCACGGCCATGATGGCTATCACGGCCTGGCCGTGACAAGTTCTGAGTTCAGCCTTCTTTCTTTTCGGCCCTATTTGATCATGGCCTTGACGCCTATCACGGCCAGGCCGTGATGGGCTCTGTTTGACTCATTTTTCTTGCTTTTTAAGCTTCGTCTTCATGCAAGCACCATCATAACTGATCCTGAGCACTTTAATCTCCAATTCCTGCACAAAACACCACAAAACCACCTTACCCGTTCCAAGGTAAAAACTAACAAAAATCAAATTAAAAATGCCTAAACTGCATGAAAAATGCATGCAATATGATAAAGAAATATGAGTTTTAGTCACACTCATCAAACTACCCCAAGCTTAAGATTTTGCTTGTCCTCAAGCAATAACCAAGGTCAGACAAGATAAACAATCAGAGCATGGACAGTGAACCAAGAACCCGAGTAATCAATCCAAGTGACAGGAACATCCAAATAAGTAACAAGAAACAATCAATTTCAAGTCCAATTAGAAGCTTAGGTTCTCTAGATTTATGCCTCTCACTAATTCGGGCACTCTTCTCACCTCACTCAAGTGTTTAGGGACATTTGACAATTCACTCAATTTCCTCAAGGAAAGTGTTCTACCAAAAGCTTGACTATTAACCAAATATCTACTTTATTAATGAAAACACATAAGAATCAAGAGGTCTTTTATTTTGGTTGTAGTTGGGCCATAGGATTAATCATTAGGTGGGGAAATCAAGAAAAGGAAAATTCAAGAAGGCTAAACAAAATATCAAACAATGCAAAGCATGACAACCTTCTAAAATACCTTTTTGGTCTTTAGTTCACTTTTCCACCTTTCTTTCTTTTTCCTTTTTTTTTATTTTTTTCTCACTTTATTTTTCTCATCCCCTTCTCCATTTTTTTTGTTTATTTTTTTTTCAATTTGGAGAAGGGGAGATTTCCAACTTAAGAGAAATATTTTTCTAACTTTTTCATCCAACAATTTATTTTTCAAACCACCTTTTTGCCTTTTTTTTGCAATACTTTAAAAGGTGTCATACCAAGCATCATTCATCAAAATAAATCGAGGTACCAAGAAAAGCATTTTATTCTATTAGGCTCAAAATTGGGTAAATAAAGGGTAGCATTTAGTCAGTCAAAGCTCAGAAGGCCAGAAAAATACATAGTGCCTCAATCATTTTCAAATATGTTTTCAAAAATTTTTAAGTTTCAAAACGGTTTCAAGTCAAGTTCTAGAGAACACAATCCAAGAGGAATAAAACACTCAATCACAAAGAATAGGGTAGATTTAGTGAGTACCACTTTTAGGCTAAAAAAATCTCACATTTAGTAGTTTAAAATCAATGAGAAACACAAATCTAAGGAACCACATGCTAATTATCAACTATCAGAAGATCATCTCAAGTAATTTTATTTTTAGCCTATCACAAGAATACAAAAATGAGGTTCAAAAATTCACTATCTCGCTTCATTTGGTATAAAGTTCTCACAATTGGATGCATACTCTAAGCAAGGGGCAAACTAATCATGTGATTATGCAAAACTATACCTATATGAATGCAACATGAAAAATGAAAAAATACCCCTACCCCAATCTTAAAAACTTACATCGTCCTCAATGTAAATAATAAAGTCGGAGGGAGAAGAAAAATGGAACAACTCACCGAGGTGGTGGAGGGTGTTGGCTCAAATGCCAGTCATAGAGTTGTTGGAGGACGCGTCACGGGCATGACATTCATCACGGCTAGGCCGTGATCTCCTCTGACTTTATTTTTCCTTGCCTTTTTGCTCTTCCTGCCTTCATAACCTGAAAATACTTGGCAAAACCATCAATTAGTGATCTTTCTTCTCTTAATCTTCTCAAATTATTAAAAAACAAAATTCAAAAACAAATTGAAATGGGAAAGAAAACTTGGGTTGCCTCCCAAGAAGCGCTTATTTACGATCTTTAGCTTGACCATACTCCCTTCAATCAACCGGGATCAGTTGGCCTTGGAAGTGAAAGAACACCTATCTTCCAATGAAGTCCTTCAAAGAGCCAATTTTGTTCATATGGCCACATGCGCTTTCGCTTTGCTCTTTTCACTGAGTTTCATGGCATTATTTCCTCCCGGCAGAAGTTTTAACTCCACATGTTGAGCAGCCCCGATTTCATCATTATTTGGTGCATCATTTGTCATGCAAAGTTTTGGAGTTGCTTCCATGTTAAGCTCTTCCTTCACCTTTGGAGGCATTATCTCAATCCTACACACATGACTCTCAAAAGGAAGGTTGTTATATGAGTTAGTCAAATCAAAATCTACCCTACATTCCTATACATTCAAAGAGAGCTTACCATTTTTTACATCTATTATTGCTCCAGCTGTGGCCAAGAATGGCCTTCCTAGAATGATAGGGAATTTATAATTCCCATTCATGTCCAACACCATGAAATCGGTAGGAATGAAAAATTTCCCTACCTTTATGGGGACATTCTCTAGTATGCCTAGAGGGGTTTTAGTTGATACATCCGTAAATTGTAAAGAGGACTTGGATGGACTCAATTCCTTGGTTCTTAACGTCTCAAAGATAGTAAGCGGCATCAAACTCGCACTAGCCCCTAAGTCACGTAAGGCTTGGTCTATTTTTAATTCTCCAATTGAGCAAGCAATAGAGAAACTTCCTGGATCTTTTAGTTTAGGAGGCATATTAGTTTTTATCATGGCATCATGCTCCTCAATTAAGCTCTTAGTTTCTTTTTCTACTTGCTTTTTCTTGACCAACCTTTGTGGGAAAGGTATTGGGGGTTGGTAAGGTGGTGGGGGGACATACTTTGGCTCTATCTCTTCTTGTTCACTCATGTCCTCCTCAAATTCCACATCCTTTTCAACTACCCCAAGCTTATCATCCCTCAAGTATATAACATTACAATTCTCATTGGGATTAACTTCAGGTTGTCCTGGAAACGTACCCTTAGTTCTAGAATATGTACTAGCTTGTTGGGCAATCTGAGTTTCTAACATCTTATTATGGATGGCTAAGTTGTCTACCTTAGATGTTAACTCTTTTATTGCCTCATTGACTGCCCTACCTTGTTGCCTAAACTCTTCATTTTTCTTTGTTTGAGTTTCAACAAACTTTTCCAAAAGAGACTCAAGTTTAGACTTTTGTACCTGAGGATACCCCGATGCAGGTTTCCTATTACCTTGGCCTTCCTGGAATTTGTGGTTCAACATGTTGTTGTAGTTCCCGTAGGAGAGATAAGGATTATTCTTCCTCACTCGGTTGTAAGGATTTGGAGGAGCATAATTGGCAACTTCGGGTTCGTGTCATAGAAGTTGTGACAAGAGTTCACTTGTTCCCCCGAAGCACCGGATCCAGGAGCAATACCACGTGGGCACTCCATTATGTCATGTCCCTGCATTCCACACATCTGACAAACAATATTAGTAACACCTATTGAACTCACATTAGCCTTTTCAAGCTTATCAAAGCGTTTATTCAATGAGTCAAATTTAGACATAATTAGATCAGTGCTATTCATTTCAAACTTACCCCCCGAAAGCTTTTTCGGGTTATTACCTCTTTCGGAACCCCATTGGTGATAGTTGGTGGCTACGTTTTCAATGATATTGAACGCTTTAGTCAGAGGTCTATTCATAAAGGCTCCACCAGCTGCGGAGTCAAGTGACACCTTCGAAGAGTAATCCAATCCGTTGTAGAAGGTATGCACTATCAAACACCTCTCAAGCCCATGATGTGGGCAAGACTCTAGCAATCCTTTGTAACGATCCCAAGCTTCAAATAAGCATTCTCCATCCGTTTGGAAGAAGCCGGTGATCTGAGTTCGTAGGTAAGCGCTCTTGGATGGAGGGAAGAATTTCTCCAAGAATGCCTGCTCCAGTTGGTCCCAAGTTGACAAAGTATTAGAGGGCACTTTCTTCAACCAAGCTCTTGCCTTTCCAGTCAGAGAGGATGGGAATAACCTCAAGCGAATAGCATCAACCGGGACACCTTGAATTCTTATTGCATCAGTGAACTCCAAGAATGTCTCCACATGATCAGTCGGGTCCTCCGAGGGTAATCCTCCAAACTGATTCGCCTAATCATGCCAATTAACTGAGGCAGTATAGTATAGTTCTCCGCCTCAATTTCTGGCCTAGCAATCCCAGTTCGCAAACCTCTAGCATTTGGGGCTGCATAGTCCTTCAGTGGTTTGGTATCCGGTAGGTTCGCCATGAGTGGAATGGGAATCAACCTTTCTCTCGCTCTTTGTCTTTATAGTCTCCCACGTCTATGAAAGGTCCTTTCGATCTTCGGATCAACTTCAATGAGATTTCCAAGACTTTGGGATCTTTGCATAAAAGAGAAAAATACCTGCAAGAGAGAGGTAGATACACTAGAAAAAGAAAGAAAAAAGAATTAAATAAAAATAAATGTCCAGAAAAATCAATTTAAAAATTAAATTGAAATTCAAGAAAGCACAGTCCCCGACAATGACGCCAAAAACTTGATGGGCTCGAATCCGCAAGTGAACGACTTCGTCGTCAAGTAATAAAAAGATCGAATCCACAGGGACCGTGATCTTAAATAACTATCAATTATTAAATCAATTAAACTGGACTAGAAAAAGATTTGGAAAAGATTTGGTTTTAAATGATTAACTAACAAATCAAATATCTAAAATACAACCAAACGAAATAGGAAAGTAAATCAAATCTGAGATTTTTCAATATCAAATGAGATTCCCAGGAATTGGGTTACCAACAAGACTGCTCATGTTACTAAATTGACTACCCCTCTTGTTAATTATCGAAATTGCTTTGAAGGTGAATTTATCCTAAATAAGTTAGTGTTCCCTCTCGGGACACAAGAACCATGCCCAATTAAACCAACCCCTACTCTCGTGGTAATTGAATTTAAATCCAACCCTTTAAGTTTTGTGACAATTCAGTGAACCCTCGAATGACCGCTTCTAACTCTTGTGATTTAAGTCCTAAGTTTGATGGCTATATATCCAATACCTAAGTTCACCGCAAGGTTCCTCCTTAGAGTATCTATGACATGCAAATAAGTGCGCACCAAATTCACTAGTAATTCATGAAATAAAAATTAAATCGAAAGCAAATTGAAATTAACAAGAAGTAAAATGTCAATTCATAACATAAAACAAATCTTGGGCATAGCCCAAATTCCTAGAAATAAAAAGACTACTCAAGCATTGCCATGTTCATAGCAAGCTTGATTAACAAAAGCATAAAAAGAAAACCTAAGAGAAGAGAAGAAATTGAGAAGAAGAGAAATCCTAGTTTTTGCCTAAGGTAGTAGCCCCAGAGATCCCTATTTTCGAGCCTTAGAGTCCTATTTATAATGTAGGGTAACTTGGGATTAAATTTGTTACAAAATCAGATCAAATCAGCAATTAAATTTCCAGATATTGCGCGTCACGGCCGTGATGCCTGTCACGGCCAGGCTATGATGGGTTTTGACTTGGAGATTGCTTCGCTGCTTAGTCTGCCACGGCCGTGACCACCATCACGGCCTAGCCGTGATCAATTCTGCTTGGGAGGGTATGGTTCAGTTGGCATGTCACGGTCATGATGGCTATCACGGCCTGGCCGTGACAAGTTCTGAGTTCAACCTTCTTTCTTTTTGGCCCTATTTGATCATGGTCGTGATGCCTATCATAGCCAGGCCGTGATGGGCTCTGTTTGGCTCATTTTTCTTGCTTTTTAAGCTTCGTCTTCATGCAAGCTCCATCATAACTGATCCTGAGCATTTTAATCTCCAATTCCTGCACAAAAACACCACAAAACCACCTTACCCGTTCCAAGGTAAAAACTAACAAAAATCAAATTAAAAATGCCTAAACTACATGAAAATGTATACAATATGATAAAGAAATATAATGTGTAATCACACTCATCAAAGAGTTGTTGAAACTGAAGATATAAGGATAATACATTACTCAAAGAGAAGCTACACGATTCCGAGGAGATTATGGCCTAGAGAAGGCTGAATGGTGGGTACAATAGATAGAGAAGATATTTGATACTGTGAGCTGCAGAGATGATTTGAATGTGACTTATGATGCCTTCATGTTAGCTGAAGGAGCATACTTCTGGTGGAGAGGCAAGAGAAGATTATTGGAGGTCGATGGCAGAATGATTACATGGCAGTTTTTTATTGAATGCTTCTTCGAGAAGTATATCCCACTTTTAGTCCGACTTGAGAAGAAGAGAGAGTTTGCTAATCTTCACAGGGAAACATGACTATTGGTGATTATGCATCACGCTTTGAAACTCTGATTAAGCTTTCAGAATTCTATAAGAGATCCCCAAACGAGTATTGGCGGTGTAGAAGGTTTGAAGAGGGATTGCGACATGAACTAAAGAGAGCCGTAGTGTATCTTGATATCTAGAGTTTCCCGGAGCTGGTTGATAGTTGCAGTGCTATAGCAAGCATAGACCAGAGGCAAGCTGCTGAGCTGAAAAAACAAAGAAGTGGAGGCCTTATTCGATCAGGTTCTCCAAGGAGGGCAAATAATGGTTCTCAATGGAGATGGGAACCATATACTAAACCAGTGCAGACAGTTGCACCAACACCAGTGGTTAGATCGGGTCAACAAAAACAAGGCTATGCTTGCTTAGGATGCGGAGGCTCGCATCATATTAGTGATTGCACGGAAAGACCTAGTTGTTTCCATTGTGGTAAACCAGGTCATTATGCTCGTGAGTGTAGACAGAGAAATAGGCAGCAGACTGTAGCTGCTGGTAGAGGAGCTGGAAGTTATGGAGGTGGAGCTAGGAGAAGAGATCCGGGAGCAGGTCCGCAGCCGCAGAAGAGCTTAGCTTGTTTCAGATGCGGAGGACCTCATCATGTTAGAAATTGCAAGGAGAAACCTAGTTGTTTCCATTGTGGGAAACCTGGTCATATAGCTCGAGATTGCGAATAGTGGGTCATTGGGAGAGTGTTTACAGTGAGGGAAATTAAACCTTCTCACTATGCAGATCCCATATAAGGTATGTGTTTGATATCAGCATCCTATACTTGTTTTGTTAAGATCTAATCATCTTCATCGAGGATGCTCTCGTTGATTCTAAGAGTCATGAGGAGCATGAGTAGTAGATGTGTCAAGTGTTGCGGATTCTACGTGAGAAAATTTGTTTCAAAGTTACTGAAGTATGCGTTTGGTTTAATAAGGTGAATTGCTTGGAGGATGTATTTACAAACGAAACACTTGTCGTTGATCTTACGGAAGTGGAAACCGTGTTATTGGTGGGAAAGTCTGAAGATTGTGACGGAAATCCGTAAGTTTTGTTAGTTAGTCGGTTATGGTTTTCATGCTTGTTTAAAATCGAGTACAGTGAAAGAATATATTGTGGTTGGATAATTGTTATTAAGGGAAGTTTATCTTAAGTGCTTGATATATTTGGATAGTGTGGGTAGTCCTTGAAAATAATAAAGAGATAACAAATTAGTTTGGATCTTAACTAGTATAGGATTGAATTGATTGAAGCTTGTAGCCTTTTATTTTTGAGATGATGGTTATAGTTGAGGATTTGAATGGGAATGTAGGCTTATAAGTTGAATTTAGTAAGGTAGGAGGATCCTAAATAAGGTTATTATATTGTTGCAAAGATGTTTTGAGGTGAGAAATAAGAATTAAGGAATGATTATGTTAAGTTTAAAGTGAAGAGGAATAGTTGTTAGATAAGTTAAAATATGATTTGAGGATAGTGGTTATAATTGGACATGTTGATCTCGTTTAAGTGGTGAGTTTAGGATTTCACTTTATGCTCCGATGGGTAGGGATTGAAATAAAGACTAGATTGAGAAACATATAATCTAAGTTTAGTTATTCACCCTCAATTCGACGGGCAAGAAAGAAAATGATGTAATCCTTATATGGATGACAGGGAGTAAGTGTAGTACCTAAGTATTGTTTCCCTATAGTAGGATAAATAGGAAGTGATGGGAGTTTTGTTGAGGTGTAGATATGACTGGAAAGATTAAGATCAATATCAGTGAGTGAGATAATTATTAAGAGTCAAATGTTGATTGAGGCACAGTATTACTAAGAGAATCTAAGGTAATGATCAAATACTCGTAGTATGGATGGTATGAATTTGGAAGATTAAAGGGAAAGTACCTATAGTAGTCTTACCTAAGATGAATATGAGTAGAAAAGATAACTTCTTTTGGTTTTAATTGCAATAAGAGGTGCAATAATGTTCTTTTGAGGATTAAGATGTGTGATTTTGATATAATCTGGAATAGTGGAATACGCTACAAGGATCTAGGATTGTGATTAGATACATTAAGTAGGAAGTTAAGATAGTATCGATTGTAGTGTTAATTGTGGAAGTTAGATGTTAGTGGATCAGTATTAAGAAGAGGAAAGGATTAAGTTTTGATTATGTCTTTTAAGGATGATAGATCAAGTTGGAAAAGTTAAGGACAATGAATAGAATGTAATGATGGATAAGTTCGAGGATAAATAGAATGATATAAGAATGAATTTTGTTATGAAGTTACCGTTGTCACTTAAGGGGAAGACAACAATGAGAAATACAATATGGGACCATCAGGCTAAGATACGATTACAAGATGTTGTTTAGTTTTGAGTCACGAAATTCCGAGGACGGAATTTTTTTTAAGAGGGGTAATAGTGTAACAGTATGATTTTATTACGTTGTTTAACCGGTTAAAAATATAATTATTTATATTTTTAATCTGAGATTTATAAAATGATTTTTAATAAAATAAAATTATTTTCATAGTCTATCTAATGGTAGAAGGTTACGGTAAAAGTTTGGGTTGAAAATTCAGACGGAATCCGGTCTGCATTTTCACTGACAATTAGATTTTACCGAGCAGAAACCCTAATTTCGACTCGTGAATGAAACCATTAGGTTTTACATTTTGTTCCAGAGTATTTTCCAAGTTTCGAAAAAATTATTTAGGAATGAAATAATAATTATTTTATTCGGGCGTAATCTTTAACAAAACGCATAAAACCTAAGTCGGTGGATAAGTTGGGTAAACGACGGAGTCGATTATAGAGCTGAGGTATTATGAGAGATTAATGTAGCAGAGAGGACAAGGAGTCCGGCCATAAATTCTCGTAATCGGGAATTTTCGAGTGAAATGACCAAAATATCCGTAATCTTAACCTAACCCGCATTGAGTTAAATTTTAACCATGGTTAAGGAACCAAGGTAAGTTCTTGTGGTCTAAAATCAGCCACACCTCCCATGAATTCTTGACCACATGATTTTAATCATGGCTATCAAAGTAATCCTAGTTAAGTTAATTATTAACTATAGTTAAGTATTATATTATTTAATATTCACAAAACCCAATAATTGGACTCTAAGGAACCAAACAAAGCATAAGATCTACCCTATTTAAACCCCCAAACTGCAACAGCAGCCCCCTCCCCATTTCTCTCTTCATCTTTTTCATTCTTCTTCTTCATTTTCTTCACAAACTCCATTGTCATCTTCAAAAGCTTCAAGTGTTTCCATTGAAGAAACTTGCCAAGATCATCAATCTCCTTCTTCTACTTTCCTAACTTGAAGTAACAAGATCATCTCTTCCATTCTTAAGATCTTAATCTTCCTATTTCATGATTTTATATTCTTAGATCAAGAACTTTAAATAGTTCTAGAAAATTGTAGAAAAATAATAAAAATGTGAAACCAATTTCTATGATCTAGTTATGATCCTAACTTTCATTATCAAAGAGAATGTAACCAAAAACATTTTCCTTCCCTAAAAATTATGTTTAGCTGAAACCCTCTAGGAAAATGGGTTTGATGTTTTGTTTCTCTTTTTGAAAGTTAGTAATCGATTTAAGTCCTCTAATACTTTTATGATATAAATCCAAGAGACTAAGTTCAACAAAAATCCCTAGCTTAATTTTCTAATTTGGGTCGAAACCCTAACATGAAAGGGTTGAAATGTTTTTGTTCAATTTGTGAAATCAAATGCTTGATTCATGCTCTCTAATACTCTAAGATCATTTATCTAAGAGATTAAGTTGATTCGAAAATCCTAGCCTATTTTTCTATGTGAGACCGAAATTCAATTAAATAGGGCTTGGAATATTTTGTTCATATTTTCAAGTTATAGTAATTTATCCTAACTACCTAGGACCTAAATAATTAGTATCAAAAAGCATGGGTTAATAAAAGAACCCTAACCCTCATTTGATTTACTTGACCGAGCCTAGCTATTCTAGGATTAAGGGTGAGTTGTTGATTAATTTGTTGATTATGTTGTTTGGTTTAAGGTGAAACTATTAAGATGTGGGGTGATAACGAGGATGGACGAATTCGGAATTCCGGCGATAACCCAGGTGGGGGAAAGAATCATTCTACCGTCAGAATCGATAAGTAGTATATTCTATAATAATTTTGTAGGGCGACAAAAACCCTACTAGTAGTCGAGTAATCGACAAGACCAAAATCACATTGGAAACCTTTTTTGTAAATCCAATGGTGATTCGGGGATTGTAGGTTTATCGACATTAGGTTGATTTTAAGTATTTGAAGATATCTGACTTTATTGTTATTATTATTGAATTGCTTTATGTGATAATTTGATATTTGAATATTTGGTTGATATTGTGATTATGCATGATCTGCCTAGTTTTAATATTTGTGCTTAGTGGATTTAAGAAAATATATATGTTGTTTAGAAGATATTTGTTTGGGAGTGAGGAGAATGGTGACTTAGAGGTGCCTAACTTAAATAATTTATTTCAAATAGGAGGTGTGACATAGAATATGTGTTATAGCTTTAATGGAAGATTAAGGCACTAGGTTGTTATTAATGTGGGTTGGTGAGATTCATGTGTTTGTATTGTTATTCACAATCGTGTATTTGAAATACACGAGGTCAGGAGTTATCGCTAGACCGTTCCACCTTACATATAGGTTGTGCAGCTATAGTGTCATTGAATTTCATTGAGCACCCTCGGGAGTGGACAGGGTGTGCACCGGGATCATCATGCAGCTATATTGTCATTGCTTTATGTGAGCATTCTCACCATGGAAGAGAATGTGCATCGGGAATTTGGAACCCGTCGCTTGAATAACTGACTCACATTCCCCACGAGGAATGCGTGAAGAAATCGGTAGTGGCCACGTCAGTATAAAAGTTTAGTTGTATGAGATTGGGGTAGAGGATGATACATTAATTTGAGGATGATTTGTTAGTTATGTATGTTGATTGTCTGTGTCATTTATTGTATGATATGCTATGACTCTTTTCCGTTTTTGATGATAGAAATGTTTCTTATCCCCTATATCTTTGTATGTTGTATTTTATCTATTATGTGATTGTACGAGAAGACCCTATGGAGGAGCCTGTTGCTGAGAAGTTGGATGGAACTCCTTATGAGCCAGAAGCTGGAGGAAGAGTTGTGGACCTGAGTGGTAGAGTCTAGATAGTTAAGGTCAGTGCATATTGTGAGTTGTTATTATTTTCCGCCTAAGTTAGTTGTGTATCTATATACCTGTTAGGGATCCTACTGATGGGATATCTTAAACAGTGTTTTTATTAACTTTGATGCAAGACATATGTGTGTATGCCTAACATGAATATGGTGTGTTGTTTTTAATTATCCGAAGTTATATGCTCATTAACTTAAGTTTTTAATTTTTACGTGTTTTCACAATAAGCGCGTGATTAAGAAATTAATTATTGAGGTTTAAATATAATAAAACACTCGGGCACAACGGGGTGCCTCAATGTGTGCTTCCTGAAACTACTTTATATAATCGATTATGCCTTTTCAATAACCGATTATGACTCAACATAAATGAATTTTAAGAGGCTTGACCTGATTTCTTTTTGACCTATCACCTCTTTTATATAAATAGAAGAATGGGAAGCCTTGTCTCTTATACAAGACTCTACTAGTTCATTTTGTGCTAAACTCTTATTAACATTCTCTATACTATTTTCTCTTGCACTATCACTTGACCATATTTCTTTGAGAATTCTATACACCATATAGGTGTTATTGTAATTGCGCTTCAAGTTGTATTTCATATATGCACTTTTGAGTGCTTTCTATTTGTAAACTCTTTCAAAGTTTTTCAAAGTGAGTGTGATCTCATGAAACTGTTTTTGAGGCTCTTACAGAAGGGATAGTACGTCCTGTGATTTGTGTTAAGGGTGCTCTAATTTGTAAAGGTTATAGTTTAGCCTGTTTTAAAAACTAGAGTTGATTGGAAACCCTTGGTCGTTTTACCTTAGGGACTGGACGTAGGCCACGTGGGTAGTTGTGTGGCCGAACCAGGATACATCATTGTGTCATCCTCTTCCTTTATCTCTTTACTTTTTCGCAACGCTTTTATATTTCTTACGCTTTATTTCGTAACGTTTTACTGTTAATCTTTTGTTTCGGAAATCATGTTTTAAATTTAGTTTAAATCGTCAAAAGTTTTCAAAAATAAATTCACACACAATTCACCCCCCACCTTGTGTTTGAGGTCACTTGTCAACGTTGAGCACGACCGTGCTTACTGGAGCATGGCCGTACTGTTTATGGGCAGAAAGGGTAAGGAACCCTTGCTAAGTTTCATAGGGCATTCAAAGATCAATCCTATTGGCTTTTAACTAACCATCAATCCTCAGTTTCATTACTCTTAATTAATCTCCATGTCTTGTACTTATTAGGGAAATAATCTTTTAATTCTAGCTTCATTATTAATGTCCCTAAAACGCTCAAGATTCAATCCTAGGGTTTAGATTAAACCTTTGAGCAATAACTTCACTTCTCTTTACTACAGTTCGATTATTATGAACAATTGAGAATTTATCCCTTAATTTCATTCGTCATTATTAACATCTTTTAATGTCTTATTAACATCGTCATCGTCTCACAACATCAATCGACAACCAAGTCATTCATTTATGACAATATAGTCATCAACATTCATCCATAATCATGAATAGCAAAATCAAACCAAAAACATCATTCATGGCATCACCAATCCAAACATGGCATCATCAAATACAATTCATAATTAGGCATACCAATAACAATTAAACATGTATAATCATAAACAGGATGGCAAATAGAAAACAATAGGGTCATGGGTTAACCCTTGATCTTACGCTACCCTCAATGCCTACATGTTCATACTATCCCTTCTCCTCATACCTGGTATCAAGATCCCCCTTAAGACCAACGTAAATGACCTTACTCAGTTTCCATCGAGCGGCTAGACGAACTTCCCAAGTCTTGGCCAACACAAAAGGGTAACCAATTAATCCCAAATCACAAAAAGGAAAAGGAGATTAAAGAGAGGGATAACCAGTTTACCTTTCCTAACACTAACTTGCACTTTCTCTCCCAAAAGACGGCAAGAAACCCAAGAACTATGATGACCTCGAAGGAAAGGGGTAAACGAAGGTTTTTTGCCTCACTAGGACTACTAAAAGTATCACAATGAGGGTTAACTCGTATCCCTCTCTAAAACTCTCTTATATAAGCATCTGACCTCGAGCCCTACCTTGCTTACCCTGAGCATGGTCGTGCTCACCTTGAGCACGGGGTCGTGCTTAACAGAGCACGGGCTCACAACTTACACGTCACTAATACTTGTTTTACGTCACGGTCGTGCTCACCTTGAGCATGGCCGTGCTTGTGGCTCAAACAGCCACATAGAACGCCAACAAGCACAGGTGTGCTGGTACATGAGCACGGTCGTGCTCATACACCAAAAAGGGGTTTCCTGCTTTGAAATCCCATTTAGCCCTTTATAACATATACAAAACATATAACATCATTTAAAGACTTTATACGAAAAACGGGGTGTTACAATTCCATCCCCTTATAAAAATTTCGTCCTCGAAATTTCTACTCACCTTGATTGAAAAGGTGCGGATACGCCTCCATCATCTTGCTCTCCAGCTCCCATGTAACACTTTCCTCGGTAGCCCCACTCCAAACTACTTTAACCAAGGGAATCTCCTTGCCTCTTAGCTGCTTCACCCTTCGATCCTCAACCTGAAGCGGTAGTACCTTAAAAGTCAAGTTCTCTTTCAATTGAACTGTGTCGGGTACTATCACATGGCTAGGATCATGAATTTTCTTTCGGAGTTGTGACACATGAAAAACGTTATGAAGATTGGACAAGAAATGTGGTAACACAATTTGGTACGCAACTTCATCGACTCTTTTTAGAATTTGGTAAGGGCTAATAAATTTGGGAGTAAGTTTCTTCGCTTTCATCACTCTACCGACCCCAGTTGTTGGAGTAACTCACAAGATCACATGATCACCTTCCTGGAATTCGAGAGCATTCCTCCTCTTATCATGGTAGCTCTTTTGCCTACTTTGTGCCACTCTCATCTTTTCTTGGATCATCCTCACTTTCTATGTGGTTTCTTGCACTATCTCGGGTCCTAGCACGACATTCTCACCGGTTTCATTCCAACACAAAGGTATTCTACATCTCATCCCATACAACGCTTCATAGGGTGTCATCCCAATACTGGAATAGAAGCTGTTGTTATAGGTGAACTCTATTTGGGGCAAAAACTTGTCCCAACTACTTGATTGTTCTAGCACACAAGCTCTAAACAAGTCCTCTAAGGACTGGATGGATCTCTCAGAATGACCATCAGTATATGGGTGATAAGCTGAACTTAATCTAAGCCTTGTCCCTAAGGCCTCATGCAAACTATTCCAAAACCTAAAGGTAAATCTAGGGTCTCTATCTGACACTATGCTAGAGGGCACACCATGTAACCTAACTATCTCCCTGATATACAACCTAGTCAACTTCTCTAAGGGATATTCCATATTCATAGGGATGAAATGGGCAGACTTAGTCAATCTATCCACAATAACCCATATAGCATCACAACCAGTTGGAGTCCTAGGGAGTCCAGACACAAAATCCATAGAGGTACTATCCCATTTCCATTCTGGGATACTTAGCGTTTACATCTTACCTGATGGCTTTTGGTGTTCTATCTTAGCCTTTTGGCACAGTAAGCACGCGTAAACAAACTCAGTCACATCCTTTTTCATCCTAGGCCACCAAAACATACGCTTTAAATCTTGATACATCTTAGTGGCACCTGGGTGCACACTCAGTCCACTCCTAGTCCTTCTTCAAGGATCAACTTCCTAAGCTCTAGAACATCCGGTATGCAAACTCTATCTTGGAACTTCAAAACTCCATCACTTCCTTCCTTAAAGCTAAGGTCTCTACCCTGAGCAAGCAGCTCTCTCTGACTTAAGAGGTAAACATATACCTACTGACGTCCTCTAATCTGATCCATCAAACTGTTTGTAATCTTCAACGTTCCAAGCCTAATACTCTTAAGGGTAACTTCCCATACTAAGCTCAAGCCTCTAAACTCCTCAATAAAATCCATTTCCCTAACCATCAAAGCCTCACATGCAAGGTCTTACTTAAGGCATCTGCCACTACATTGACTTTTCTTGGGTGGTAGGTCAACTCAAAATCATAATCCTTAAGGAATTCCATCCATCTACATTGCCTCATATTGAGCTCTTTTTGGTCAAATAGATATTTTAAACTCTTATCATCACGAAAGACCTCAAACTTAGCTCCATAAAGATAATGCCTCCAAATCTTCAAGGCAAACACTATAGCTCTTAATTCCAAATCATGGGTAGGGTAATTCTTCTCATGGGGTTTCAACTGCCTAGAAGCGTAGGCTACTACCTTACCATTTTGCATCAACACTCCACCTAAACCTTGCTTAGAAGCATCGCAGTATACTACGAAAGGTTCACTATGATTGGGTAGAACTAACACTGGTGTTGATGTTAACCTTTCCTTTAAGGTCTGGAAACTTTCCTCACACTTAGAGTCCCACACAAAGAGCTGTCCCTTTTTGGTGAGACGGGTCAAAGGTAAAGCTATCTTAGAGAAACCTTCTATGAACCTCCTATAGTACCCTGCTAAACCCAAGAAACTCATAATCTCAGTTACTGACTTTGGTGCTTCCTAGTGGAGCACCGTCTCTATCTTAGCCGGATCCATGGCTATCCCACCTTTAGAGATGACATGTCTTAAGAAACTCACCTCTTCTAACAAAAACTCGCACTTAGACAACTTAGCATACAACTGCTTCTCTTTAAGGGTCTTCAAGACAACCCTCAAGTGTTCCTCATGTTCCCCCTTGGTCTTGGAGTACACTAAGATGTCATCTATGAAAACCACCATAAACTTATCCAAGTAAGGGTGAAAGGTCTTGTTCATATAATCCATGAACACAGCAGAAGCATTAGTCATACCAAAGGGCATAACCAAATACTCATAGTCACCATAACGAAATCTAAACGCAGTCCTTGGGATGTCCTTAGACTTAACCTGAATTTGATGGTATCTGAACCTTAGATCTATCTTGGAGAAAACATAAGCTCTATCAACTGGTCCATAAGATAATCAATCCTAAGGAGGGGATACCTATTCTTAATGGTCACTTTGTTGAGTTGCCGATAGTCGACACACAACCTCATGCTGCCATCCTTCTTCTTCACCAACAACACTGGCGCTCCCCATGGGGATACATTGGCGCTCCCCATGAACACAGCAGAATCATTAGTCATACCAAAGGGCATAACCAAATACTCATAGTCACCATAACGAAATCTAAACGCATTCCTTGGGATGTCCTTAGACTTAACCTGAATTTGATGGTATCTGAACCTTAGATCTATCTTGGAGAAAACATAAGCTCTATCAACTGGTCCATAAGATCATCAATCCTAAGGAGGGGATACCTATTATTAATGGTCACTTTGTTGAGTTGCCGATAGTCGACACACAACCTCATGCTGCCATCCTTCTTCTTCACCAACAACACTGGCGCTCCCCATGGGGATACGCTAAGCCTAATGAACTATTTCTGAACCAGTTCCTCCAACTGTTTCTTCAACTCAACTAGATCTAGAGGAGACATCCTATAAGGTGCTATGGATATGGGTCTCGTTCCCGACACTAAGTCTATGGTAAACTCAACATCTCCCTCAAGGGGTAACTCATAAACATCTCCAGGGAAAACTTCCAGAAACTCTCTCACTATTGGCACATTTCCAACATCAGGCTTGCTCTCTACTTCCAGGGAAGACAGCATCATGTAAACTCGGGCCTCTTCTTTTGTAAAATCCTTAACTTGGTTGGCAGAGAGAAATCTCGGATCCTTAGACTCCACATGAGTTCCAAAAACTATGGTTTTATCAAAACATTTTAAGAGAACATGGTTGGAAGATAACCAGTCCATGCCAAGAATAGCATCAAGCTCCTTTAGGTCTAAACATACAAGATCAACAACAAAGTTCCTACCATCAATGGTAATGATACAATTCTTGCATGCATGTGAATTAAGAATAGGTTTATTTGTGGGTGTGGCAACAATTAAATCACACTCAAGAAGGTTCACAAGCTATTTAAGTTTTTTGACACATTCATGTGATATAAAAGAGTGAGTCGCACCCGAATCAAACAAAACAGCTAAATGAGTTCCATCAATGAGGCACATACCTTGGATCAAGTCCTCGGACTCGAAGGCCTCCGCCCCACTAAGAGTAAAGACTCTACCGTTGGTCTTCAGTCGATTGGCTTGGGGTTTCTGATTCTTGCTAGCACTCTGCAGTTCTGACTTTGCTCCCCCACACTCTCGGCTGATGTTGCCAGATTTGCCACACTTCAAGCAAATGACATCTGTCTCCTTGTACTGAGCAGTGTAATGATCCTGTCCACATTCGCCACACCGGATAGGTCTAGGAGCAGAAGAGTCCCAACCCCTAAACTTTCTTGAAGAGAATTGTGGCTTCTGGCCATTCTGCTTGAAGTCTAGACCGACTGGAGCTAGACGCTGCTTTCCTTTGTCCTTCTGATCATTCTTCCTGCTGCCCCGAGCATCTGAACTCTTGTAGCTAGACACTCTGGATTTCTAGGCATCCTCGAAGATCCTACACTTGTTCACCAAGACTAGAAAGACGCGGATCTCCTGATAACTGATGGCTTACTTGATCTCTGGACGCAAACCATCCTCGAACTTCACGCACTTGGAACGGTCGTCAATTATATAATGATACAGTGTGTAATAATGAGTAAGCTCCTCAAACATCGCAGCATACTCTCCCACGGACATACTCCCTTGCTTTAGAGCCAATAAATCCATCTCCTTCTTGTCGTGGATGTCAGTTGGAAAGTACTTCTCCAAGAATCTGTCCTTGAAGACATTCCAAGTAACCATTGTACCCTCCGGTTCCATACACTGGCGACAATTCTCCCACCAATGCTCAGCTTCCTCTGTCAGCATGAAAGTCCTAAAGATGACTTTCTGAATGTCGTTGCATCCCATCGCCCGGAAGATCTTCTCAATCTCCCGCATCCACAAAAGAGCACCTTTAGGATCATAAGTTCCCTTGAACGAGGGCGGGTTGTTCTGCTGGAACTTATCTAGACCCTAAAACTCAGCTGGTCCTTCATTGTTGTTGTTCTGGTTCTGTCCTATAGCATTGGCAAGGAGTGTCAATGCATCAACGATAGCCTAGTCGTTCCTACCTCTTCCTGCCATTGGTTCCTGCACTTGTCCAAAACAATTATAAAATATAGAGAACCAAGCAGGAAGGACTATAGATTCCTATTACTACGCATCATTGCCTATAATAATATAGACAATTCAAACAAGAGCATACAAAAGACTCATAACAGATTCATACAACGACCTGATAGGACAGACCTGCTCTGATACCACTAAATGTGACATCCTCTAGCCCGCATGTAATTATAAAACAATAACATAGAAGGAAAAAAAAAACAAAACATGCATATCATTTATTATAAAATGAAAAATCTTAGGTAGAAAGTACCACATTGTGATCAAAACATAAACAACGCAGAAATAAAAACATAACATGAAAAACATAACCCAACCCCAATGTCACATTACAGAGCTGGTATAACCCAAAATCTGGAAACATCACGGATAAACAAACTAAAGCCTGGGAAATTCTAAACTACGAGTAGCGGTTCCTCAGAGTCACTCCTCAATAGGCTACTCACCGTCCTCTGCATAACAAAAAGTACATGCAAAGCAAACAACAAAAGACAGGGAGTAAGAAACATGTATAAAACATAATGGCATGGAAGCAGTTAGCAAGATGAGCATACATCATAACAATAGCATGTTATGACAAGTCAACATACACAACACATTTATATCATCTATAACAATTCAATCAATGTATGCTATGTAGTGCAACACTACTCCACTACTCCATTATGCATGTAGATCCAATCTACCTCAGGAAGTCAACTTTGGAGTTACATATCCACATTGGCCATTAAACACCAATGCCGGCAGTTTCCCAAACCATGAGTGAACCCCTTAGATAGCCGAAGCACTTTACTCTCGGATGCACCACCGCGAGTGTACACTATTCACCTAACTCTCGGATGAATCACCGCGGACGACCAGATAGCCATACTCTCGGACGACCTCCCCTGTGTTGAACATCTCCCACTAACATTTCCAATGCCTGAATGCACGAGAAACAATCAACACACAATCAAACAATCACCACCTACGCTTTGGCCACTAGGCTACCAAAGTTTTATCACCATCAACACCTCGACCACTTGGCATCGAGGCCCCCTTGGCCACTAAGCACCAAGGTTCAACTTTAACAACACCTTGACCATTAAGCATCAAGGTCCCCTTGGCCATTAAGCACCAAGGTACAACAACGTGCGGTAAACATCGTTACCGACTTAACCATCTTTTAACATTTGTATTTAATCATCTTTGTTAAGTCTTCGTTAAGTTATCTAGCTTGTCTTTACTCGATTTGGTGTCTTATTATATTATTGGAAACGATTGGGGTGAAACACCCCGATTTCTGTCTTTCACGTCTGTTCTGAGCAGGGAAGCACGATCGTGCTTCCCCCAGCATGGCATCACCAATCCAAACATGGCATCATCAAATACAATTCATAATTAGGCATACCAATAACAATTAACCATGTATAATCATAAACAGGATAGCAAATGGCAAACAATAGGGTCATGGGTTAACCCTTGATCTTACTCTACCCCCAATGCCTACATGTTCATACTATTCCTTTTCCTCATACATGGTATGAAGATTCCCCTTAACACCAACGTAAGTGACTCTACTCAGTTTCCATCAAGCGGATCGACGAACTTCCCAAGCCTTGGCCAACACAAAAGGGTAACCAATTAATCCCAAATCACAAAAAGGAAAAGGAGATTAAATAAAGGGATAACCAGCTTACCTTTTGATATGATCCTAAAAAAAGGAACATGTAAAATTTCGGATCTATCCTTGAGTGACAACAAAAATTATAGGAGAAGATGAAATACAAAATTGGATAAGATGAGAAATGGTTAGTAGGCGCCACAAATCCAAGGGGATTTGATAAGCCAGGTGAGGTTCGCCACAAGAATCTTGGATTCTTGATAAGAACAAGGGTTGGCTCAATGAAGAACCCAAGAGAGAAAACACTCTCACAATTGGAATCAATCCAAAATGAACTCAAAGTTCTCATTCATCATGTAATAGGTGTGTACATATAGCATAGGGAAGTAAAAACCAAAGGTCATCATAAGATGACATAAACTCCTAATAACTAGACATAACTCTCCACTAAGTGGTTATTAAAAGAATATAACTATCCTACTTAAGAAAATAATAAAAGTGGTTCCATAACTTCTAAAGGAGTTACCTAGGCATGCAAGCCAAAGGTTGCTCTCCTTTGTAAGTTCCAAAACGTGCCAGCCACCATTCATAATGGGCCTTGCTCATTCATCAAGCTTAGTGTAGCCCAATTAACATATAACTCATTTAAGGTCCAAGAATTCGTATTAAACTTGCAGCCCATTTTTCACCATGATAGAAGCCGAATTTGGTCAAGAGGCCTGAGATATGATTTGTGGATAATTCCATAAGCTTTCCAACGCACCAAAGAATACATCAATCGGAGATTCGTAGCTCAAGATATGACCAAATCAAGCATACGGGTTCACCACAATGAAAATAAAATTTTCATCAAAAATATTAATTTGGCCTCAAATTGGACATCATCCTTGGTTTGCATCATTCCCTCCCTCTTGAAAAGAATTCGACCTCGAATTTATTGCCTTAAGGAGTCTTCTTTATCCTCCGGGTTCAAACACAACCATTTTGAATCCATGGGGCACCTCTCTTGGAATTGTTTCTTCAACTTCCTTCAAAATAGAGTCATCACCTCTAGGCAAAGAGTTTGCATTAGTAGTCAAACAAGCATCGTTACATAGAAAGATATATATAGGCTGCCTTGCCAGCATTGCTCCCTTCACCTTATTTTCTTTTATAGGAAGACTCTCAATTCTTCTTTCAACCTTTGCCTCAATTTTTGTCTTTTTATTTTCCCCTTCAAAAAATGCAGTCTCCACCTTTTTCTCAACATCTTTTTCATTCTGTTTGTTTTCCTCCATTCCCTTTTCTTCTACCTTTTTCTCATGGCTTTCTTTTTTATTACTTCTCCTTCTTTGCTTTCCTCATTCACTGAACACTCTTCTTTTTATTGTTTTCTCAATCATTCTTTTTCTCTCACTCTCTCCTTTCAAGTACATTTGATCTTCATACACTTGTTTTGGTGACAATGATCCAAGAGTAATTTTACGATTATTAAATACAAATGAGTACCTATTGTTGTAGACATCATATTTCGCTTCTCGTTCAGCTCTCCAAGGACGCCCAAGTACCAAGTGCCTTGTTTCTATAGGCACCACATCACATAACACCTCATCCTCATATCTCCCAATCCGGAATGGCACTCGTACTTGTTTGTTCACCATCACGTCACCGAAATCACTAAACTCCGGGATGCTCCAAATGACATATGGTTGTGGATGCTCTAGAAGAGGAAGTCCCAACTTTTTCACCATGGTGGTACTAGCTAGGTTGATGTAACCCTTTCTATCAATGACCAAGCTACATATCTTGTCCTTCACATAGCATCTAGAATAGAACAGATCCTCCATTTTCTTGGCATCATTTTTCTTCATTAGTGACTCCATGAAGAACCCACTAAGAAAAATTCAAACTTCCGAAAAAAATTGAAAAAACAAAATCATAAGTCACTCTAGGAAGGATGGCTCTAGATACCAAATGATATGATCCTAAAAAAAGGAACATGTAAAATTTCGGATCTATCCTTGAGTGACAACAAAAATTATAGGAGAAGATGAAATACAAAATTGGATAAGATGAGAAATGGTTAGTAGGCGCCACAAATCCAAGGGGATTTGATAAGCCAGGTGAGGTTCGCCACAAGAATCTTGGATTCTTGATAAGAACAAGGGTTGGCTCAATGAAGAACCCAAGAGAGAAAACACTCTCACAATTGGAATCAATCCAAAATGAACTCAAAGTTCTCATTCATCATGTAATAGGTGTGTACATATAGCATGGGGAAGTAAAAACCAAAGGTCATCATAAGATGACATAAACTCCTAATAACTAGACATAACTCTCCACTAAGTGGTTATTAAAAGAATATAACTATCCTACTTAAGAAAATAATAAAAGTGGTTCCATAACTTCTAAAGGAGTTACCTAGGCATGCAAGCCAAAGGTTGCTCTCCTTTGTAAGTTCCAAAAACGTGCCAGCCACCATTCATAATGGGCCTTGCTCATTCATCAAGCTTAGTGTAGCCCAATTAACATATAACTCATTTAAGGTCCAAGAATTCGTATTAAACTTGCAGCCCATTTTTCACCATGATAGAAGCCGAATTTGGTCAAGAGGCCTGAGATATGATTTGTGGATAATTCCATAAGCTTTCCAACGCACCAAAGAATACATCAATCGGAGATTCGTAGCTCAAGATATGACCAAATCAAGCATACGGGTTCACCACAATGAAAATAAAATTTTCATCAAAAACATTAATTTGGCCTCAAATTGGACATCATCCTTGGTTTGCATCATTCCCTCCCTCTTGAAAAGAATTTGACCTCGAATTTATTGCCTTAAGGAGTCTTCTTTATCCTCCGGGTTCAAACACAACCATTTTGAATCCATGGGGCACCTCTCTTGGAATTGTTTCTTCAACTTCCTTCAAAATAGAGTCATCACCTCTAGGCAAAGAGTTTGCATTAGTAGTCAAACAAGCATCGTTACATAGAAAGATATATATAGGCTGCCTTGCCAGCATTGCTCCCTTCACCTTATTTTCTTTTATAGGAAGACTCTCAATTCTTCTTTCAACCTTTGCCTCAATTTTTGTCTTTTTATTTTCCCCTTCAAAAAATGCAGTCTCCACCTTTTTCTCAACATCTTTTTCATTCTGTTTGTTTTCCTCCATTCCCTTTTCTTCTACCTTTTTCTCATGGCTTTCTTTTTTTATTACTTCTCCTTCTTTGCTTTCCTCATTCACTGAACACTCTTCTTTTATTGTTTTCTCAATCATTCTTTTTCTCTCACTCTCTCCTTTCAAGTACATTTGATCTTCATACACTTGTTTTGGTGACAATGATCCAAGAGTAATTTTACGATTATTAAATACAAATGAGTACCTATTGTTGTAGGCATCATATTTCGCTTCTCGTTCAGCTCTCCAAGGACGCCCAAGTACCAAGTGCCTTGTTTCTATAGGCACCACATCACATAACACCTCATCCTCATATCTCCCAATCCGGAATGGCACTCGTACTTGTTTGTTCACCATCACGTCACCGAAATCACTAAACTCCGGGATGCTCCAAATGACATATGGTTGTGGATGCTCAAGAAGAGGAAGTCCCAACTTTTTCACCTTGGTGGTACTAGCTAGGTTGATGTAACCCTTTCTATCAATGACCAAGCTACATATCTTGTCCTTCACATAGCATCTAGAATAGAACAGATCCTCCATTTTCTTGGCATCATTTTTCTTCATTAGTGACTCCATGAAGAACCCACTAAGAAAAATTCAAACTTCCGAAAAAAATTGAAAAAACAAAATCATAAGTCACTCTAGGAAGGATGGCTCTAGATACCAAATGATATGATCCTAAAAAAAGGAACATGTAAAATTTCGGATCTATCCTTGAGTGACAACAAAAATTATAGGAGAAGATGAAATACAAAATTGGATAAGATGAGAAATGGTTAGTAGGCGCCACAAATCCAAGGGGATTTGATAAGCCAGGTGAGGTTCGCCACAAGAATCTTGGATTCTTGATAAGAACAAGGGTTGGCTCAATGAAGAACCCAAGAGAGAAAACACTCTCACAATTGGAATCAATCCAAAATGAACTCAAAGTTCTCATTCATCATGTAATAGGTGTGTACATATAGCATAGGGAAGTAAAAACCAAAGGTCATCATAAGATGACATAAACTCCTAATAACTAGACATAACTCTCCACTAAGTGGTTATTAAAAGAATATAACTATCCTACTTAAGAAAATAATAAAAGTGGTTCCATAACTTCTAAAGGAGTTACCTAGGCATGCAAGCCAAAGGTTGCTCTCCTTTGTGAGTTCCAAAAACGTGCCAGCCACCATTCATAATGGGCCTTGCTCATTCATCAAGCTTAGTGTAGCCCAATTAACATATAACTCATTTAAGGTCCAAGAATTCGTATTAAACTTGCAGCCCATTTTTCACCATGATAGAAGCCGAATTTGGTCAAGAGGCCTGAGATATGATTTGTGGATAATTCCATAAGCTTTCCAACGCACCAAAGAATACATCAATCGGAGATTCGTAGCTCAAGATATGACCAAATCAAGCATACGGGTTTACCACAATGAAAATAAAATTTTCATCAAAAATATTAATTTGGCCTCAAATTGGACATCATCCTTGGTTTACATCACCTTTATTGACACTAACTTGCACTTTATCTCCCAAAAGACGGCAAGAAACCCAATAACTATGATGAGTTCGAAGGAAAGGGGTAAGCAGAGATTTTCTGCCTCACTAGGACTCCTAAAAGTATCACAATGGGGGTTGACTAGTAACCCTCTCTAAAACTCTCTTATATAAGCATTAGACCCCGAGCACGGCCGTGCTTACCCTGAGCATGGTCGTGCTCACCTTGAGCATGGGGTCGTGCTTAAAAGAGCATGGGCTCACAACTTTCACGTCACTAAGACTCGTTTTCCGACATGGCCATGCTCACCCTGAGCACGACCGTGCTCTTCGCTCAAACAGTCACAGAGCACGCCAACAAGCACGGGCGTGCTGGTACATGAGCACGACCGTGCTCATGCACCAGAAAGGGGTTTCCTGCTTTGAAATCCCATTTAGCCCTTTATAACATATACAAAACATATAAAATCGTTTAAAGACTTTATACGAAAAACGGGGTGTTACACTGCTCATCACGCAAGCAGCCAAAAAGAACACTTCCCTCCCCCTCTAAGGGTTCGGGGAATGGTTGACTGGAGGATCTGCCGGAGGGGCAAAGATACCTCCGGCCCACATTTCCACCACAGGTAAATAAAAGCTAAGGGGTAGGTTGGTAATATCATACGCACGGCGGCAATTTCCACGAGTAATAATCACCCAATAATCTCCATCAAAAGTAACGGTGTAGGTAGAGTAATCCGTAGCCCAATTACCTACCCTAAACTTCAGTCGTGCCTCTTATCGTTCGTTATTGTTGGTCATCTATATATAAAATTTTATAATTTACATACAAAATACCAAACAAAAGGAGTGAGATTACATTTATCATAAAAAGAAGAAAAAATAGTAAATACAATCAAAATATAAATAAAATAAGTAATTTTGAAAATGTTCATTTGAAGAACTTAATATAACCAATTGAATCAAACAATATATCAACATCTTTTTTAATTAAATTTTGCTATCAAATAGTAATGTTATGTATATGACACGAGGACATTGGAACATTGATACTATACGATGAATGGTACTGTCCATAAATGCATGTCGATCGATTCTTTCTCGCCCGAAGGGAATATTCTCTCCCGAAGGCCATAATACCGCCCGAAGACCTTAATACTGCCCGAAGGCCAAAGTAGTTCTCATGCAACAATGCTTATGCCATGATGCAAAATTATCTTGTTATCGTATCACTCAAATTAATACTTTTAGATTATACAAAAATCGAAGTCTGACATTTATTATTCAATATTCATATAATTGAGCTACTACACATTCATTTACTACACATAGCTTTTATAAAATAAGAAAAATTCAAATGATAACATCTATGTCTAGAAAGTATTCTTTTTAAAATTCTTATCCTCTTATTAATTCCTTCTTTAATTTGATATAAAAGAAAATGCTAGGGGAAAAATTGTCATAAATAGTCATCAAGAACCAATTAATATGGTAATAAAACAATCAGCAATCACTTTTAAACAACATATCAAATTTCAATTTCCTAAATGATCTCCTTCTATATTTAACAAAAGTCTTAAAGCACAATTAATCAATTTCACGTTGATTTGATTTCTCCTTATTTTCTCGTCAACTACAATTAAGGGAGAGAAATTATACAATAAACATTAACAGAAATGTTATAGTAGAAGAACAGAACTCTTATCCTTCGCACAGTCCATAATAATTAGTAGGATAGCCTATTATAGAGAACCATACACAGTAGATCAGAGATATAAAAAAAAAAGTTTAAAAGCTAAATACTAAAGAAAAGAAAACTTGAGAATCTGGTTAGAAAATATGGTGTTTTTGACCTTGTCATTTCTAAGCATCCAACTAGTTCCTCAAGTTCTGCTGTTCGTGTTGGTCAAAACATCTCAGCTCTTAATTTTTCATTGTTTTGTGAATACGTCTGTGTTTTGTAACATGTAAGAAGTGTGTGTGAAAGGAAGTGAGTCCAGTGACTTGTTTTCTTCACGTAGTAGAGTATGTCTTAGTAGATTGATTTATTTTCTCCCATTTAATCAATAGAAACATAATATAGTTAAAAGAAAATAATTTGTAACAGAAACATAAATGTCCAGGTATTTATATAATCACAGCAGAAATATGAAAAGTATTTAACAACATAATAGTAACAAGAATAGGCTAAATACCAGAAGTTTAAACGTAAAGAGTAGTAAAGCAACAGATCAAACATAAACCATAATAGAGTATATGTATTACACAGAAGGGGAAAATTTCAAAATAAAACAAGGATTACACCAAAGTTTAAAACAGAATAGTATACAACAATAAACAGCAATTAACATACCCTTCTTTTACAAATAGAGAGATTATATATACCAGTAATAGCAAAACTTATAAGTCCAGAACTAAACAGAAATGAAATGTAGTTACTAATATAAATTGTTCAGCACCTGTTATTTGTTTTAAGCAGTTCTTATTAGACAGAGAAATAGCAAAACCAAGGGTTAAAAGAATAGAAGAAGATTAGGGATAAGGGGAGTCCCTAACTGATGTGAGCCCAATGGATCAAGAAGCCATTCAAGGACTTGGTGGACCCATGACAAGAGCTAGAACTAAAAAGGCCCAACAAGCTCTAAATCAAATGGTGGTTCTTTTAATGGACACAAGCCCAAGTGCAGGTGCAAGTAATGAAGACCATGAGCCAAATTGATAACTTTGCTCATTCAAGTGGAAGAAGCATGAAGAGGGCGTGCAAGTCCATTTTTGGTTATTTTTCTTTTATTTTCAATAAGTGTAATGGGTTGTGTGTTGGAGTTTAAACTCCATATTGTGACAATTTGTTCTCCTTTGTTCTTGGTTGAGCCAACTCATGTTTTTATCAAGAATCCAAGATTCTTGTGGCGAACTTCATAGGCTTATCAAACAACCTTATTTGTGGCGCCATTTCATCCCTAACCTCCATCCATCTTCATCTTTTCTTCTCTTTATTTTGGTTACAAACTAGTTTCTGAAAATCATTTGATAAAATTCAACCATAAGATCATCAACAAGGCAACCTCACCATTTGGCTGTCGTCAAGTGGTATCAAAGCTTAGGCTTTGGTTGAATTTTGAGTTTTTGTTCTTCATCTTCATCTTCTTCTTTTCTTTCTTTTCTACCAAAACCCAAAATCAAAAGAAAAAAAAAAATTATTACTTTGAAGGGAATTTTCGTGGTATTTGTTATTGCTCTAAAACAAGATTACAAGTGTGATTCTCTTCTTCAAAGTTTGAAACAAAAAAAAAATGTGCAAGAAAGCTTGAAAAAAAAAAGAGAAGAGAAAAAACTATTTGAGCAATTTGTGTTCTTGAAAAAATATTTCCCTTCCTCCCTTGTTCTTATTTCCAAAGCTTTTCCTTTCTAGCCTTTTCTTCGTTTCCGTTGTTTTTTATAAGTTTTGTGATTTTTGTTACTTGAATTTTGGACTTTTTTGTGTGATTTTTGTGTTTGACCCTTCTAAGAACTAAAGGAGGACATTTGAGTGGAAAAAGGCAAGAGTGACAAATTACATCTTGTGTGGAAAAAGCCAAAAGAGAGAAATACATTTGTTTGCATAAGTGAGGGAGTGTAGTGAGGAATTACATAATCTCAAGTGATGGCAAACCAAGATGATAGTCCACCACTTTCTCCAAGGTCAGCGGCCATTCATGCTAGAATGGGTAATCAAGTTCAAGCCCTTACAAGGCAAATGGAGGAGATGGGAGCAAATTATGATAGTCAACTTGCCACCCTTCAAAACCATGATGATTCAAGTGGCTATGAAAGTGAAAGAGGAAGGCCTAGAAGAGGGGAAGAAGAGGTAGGAGGCGTGATGGCGATCAAAGGATTGAAGGGGTCAAAATCAAAGTTCCTCCCTTTCTTGAGAAGAATGATCCTGAAGCTTACTTAGAGTGGGAGATGAAGATGGAGCAAGTCTTTGATTGTAATTCTTACAATGAAAGAAAGAAGGTGAAAGTAGCCGCCCTTGAGTTCAAAGAATATGCCCTTGTGTGGTGGGCCCAATTGCAAAAGGAGAGGAGGAACCTATAGAGACATGGGAAGAGATGAAGCATGTAACACCCTACTTTTTATTTTCCGATTTTTTTTTTAGTAAAAATATTTTCGCTGTATTAACCAGTATAAATGTGTTTATTTATATTTTTATCTGAGTTCATGGAGATTGATTTTTATGAAATAAAAATCATATTCATACTCTATCTTAGGGTAGAAGCTTAGGATAAAATTTTGGGTTGAAAATTCAGACGGAAATCGGTCTGCGTTTTCACTGAAAGTATAATTTTACTGAGCAGAAAACCTAATTTTGACTCATGAACGAAATGGTTTATATTTAAATCATATTTCCAACGAGTTTGGTTAGTTTGAAAATTTTCAATAGAAAACGAAATATTACGCTTTTACGCAGGCGTAAAACCCTAATCAGGAAACCGACGGAGTCGAAAACTGAACTACAGAGACCGTCAAGAGATCGGGATAACGAGTCATACATGATGATTCATGGGGATGAGTCACACTTTTGAGTCTAGAAGATTCTACAAGTCAAAGTGGCAATTTATGGATTTTGCACTTAAGTCCTTGAACTTTCTCTTAATTGCACTTTGGGCCCTAAGTTAGTTCCTATGTTTTTCAAAGTGAATTGGGCCAGAATCCTTGCTTCAAATCCATTAGTGGACCGTGGATACCACATCTCTTCAAATCCATCAAGGAACTCCCTCTGACAAGGTGGATACCACATCTCTGCAAATAGTGGGCGCTGAGAAATCTGATATGGGCTGTACAAAGTGAAATAGGGACCTCTACCAAAACGTATATATAAGCTGGTAGAGCCGATGTACGTCATGAAAAATTGCAAATGGTCGAACTGCCATACATGATCATCATGGTATACGATCTCTATATCACTGAGAATCGAGATCCTAGGAGGGATCCTCTACAAGTAATGCGTTGGGTGATAGTCCTGCCAGGTAGTTGTCCCCGTCTTGCTGTTGCTTCTCATCTACCGATTTATATATATACATAGAAAGATAGAGAAATAAGAGAGATAAGCAACTAATCATCACCATAAAAGGGTTGGGGCACAATACAACATGTTATCAAACAACAATCATTTCTCAAGTCATTATTTCACAAACATCCTCAATGCACATCTAGGATCAATCCTCTAAGGAGTCACACTCCTATGCATGTTGGTCGATCTCTCAAACTGGGAATATTGATTCCCCGAACATTATCTTTCTCTCTCACGGACCTTTCTTGTCTAGAGAACGTCAGTTGGTTTGTCCAGGTAATTGTTTTGCTCATCGTGACCAATAAGGGCACTTCCCCCTATGAGCTCAATCTCCAATAGGGGTATCTTGGTCGCCTCAGAAGGTCCACCTGCGACTGGAATACTCAGGGCCAGACGTCAGGATAGCCAAGCCTCCACTGGGATCACGACACAGTTAGTACAAGTCGCTGGTCACTATAGATTGTTCTAGACCGGACTACATCCCCAAGGTTCCCAGAACCATCCCTCTCCATATTTTGTACCTGCATCCGAGTACACCAACCTCGCATGACTCCCAGTTACGCGGCTCGCCACTTTGGCAACTATGCAAAGCACAAACAACCTAAGTTGACTCCGGTACAAACCTTACACTTACACGTATCACGATGCCCTAGTCATCCACATTCCTTTCTCGGTACTCATATACCATATTCACATCACCAAACCAATTGGCGCACCCTTAGGGTGTCAGCTAGGGTTCTAACACAACAATCAGTCAACCTCAATAGCATCATCAACACATATCATAAATCAACCATCAATATATTAAAACAATAAAATAAACATATAACAAGTACCACACATCAACCAGCACAACATCCAAAGACATAGTCATATAACAGATATAACATGCATCCTCAACCAGAATTGTCTAACCTAGGGTTTTGCCCTAAAGCCGACAAGCCTACAAATAACCAAACACTAAAAAGCATTCTAAAACCATTTTCAACTAGGGTTTAGCCATTGTCGACTAATCGACAACTAGTAGGGTATGGGGCACCCTACATATACAATCTAACATGCAGTACTATGCTTGCCTCCCAAGCGTGTTAGGTATTTTCTCCCCACCTTGTACACTCTTGTACGCTTGCTCTAGGCCTCAAAAATCGTGCCTATCTACACTGTGGTCGTGCCATGTATCCCCTGTAGCTCCCCGTTGCTCCAAAATTTACCCTAACACACAGATAACATCTAGACATTGTCAAGAACCCTAATCTTGCAAGAAATCCATAAACAAAGCTAGAATTCATGCAAGAATGAGAAAACAATGAAGAGCGACAATGTCGACATGTCGGTGAGTTTGGGATTCAAGCATTACCTCGGTCGATCAACGAATCGAAGGCAAATGACGTACATGTTGCCCTGATCACAAATATGTCATCGGAATTGTGATAGGATGACTAAATTTCTCACAATCTCAGCTTCTCTCTCCGAGCTCTATCCCCTTTCTCTGTCTTTTTCGTTTGTGGTCTAGGTTTGAAGTTCATCAAAACTTATTTTTTATCTAAGTTCTAGTTAGAATACTCTAGCGTGCCAGAAGTGCAAGCTCAAGCTTGTCCACGCGTTAGCGTGGGATCCTTCCATGATAGAGCGTGGAGCCCTGTCTGCCACGTCTTTGTCACGCATCATTTATTCACTTCCACATGTCCCACACTGTTTGGGACCATGCCACGCTTAAGCGTCCACATACCTCACGTTTTAGTGTGCCAACGCTCGAACGGTTGGCCTCTCCACGCTCAAACGGTTGACTGATGTTGATACCTGACTTTCCCGGGTTGTAGTGCATTTTGAGCTCATTTAAGTCCGATTAACCTTAAATTTGAACTACAAGCTCACAAACACCTAAGCAACGTGATTAAGCATTCAAACATGCTTAATCCTTTCATCATACACTAATCGTGAAAACAGGGCGTTACATACAATATGCCGAATACAGGAAGATGTGAAACATGTACTACTAACAACTTCTTCCGAATCTCCTATTAGCTCGGGAGTTGGGGTCTAGTCTTAAAAGTATTATACTTGGACTATATTGTAGTTGTATGGGATGCTTGTCTAGATTGCATCATATCATTATATTATTGATAATAGACTGTTGTTAACTGTTTACTTTTGCTATATATATGTTATTTCGTTATGTTTGGATAACATGCTTATATGTCGAGTCATGCTTGAGAGTCGCGCCGTCTTCAGCTATCGCAAGTTGCTTGAGAACGGGAATATCACCTCGTTACATTGGTTTTTCTTTCTCTTGACATGTGTTTTCTTTAGACGAGGATGCCGACGGGGGGATCGGAGGTGTCGTGACTCTTTTGTTATATATGAATGATCCAAACTACTTTTGTTGTTTTGGACCGGTGACTTGGACTATCCGTGGCTATCATGGAGGACCACCTCTTTTTGTTTGGAGTCCTGCTTTCCATCTATATGGAACGTTGTGTGACATTGGAGTTTAAGACTAGACCTTGTGTTGGGTATCTGCCCTCTGTGTATTGTTGTTAATTTTTGGCTAGTCTTGACTAGCACCCTGTTTACCAGGTTATTATCTTATGTTTATTTATGGAGATATGTTTACTCAACCAAGTTGTTGTCTCTAGGTTTTATGCTCTATATTTGCAGCCTTACGAGCTACCTCTTTTGATTTGGAGTCTTTTGAACTGATGTATCGTAGACCTATGTCTATTTATTTCATGTATATGGATGTTGGTGCCTGAGACGTATTTAGTCTCTAATCTATGTATGTGTTATGTTTCAGTATGTTTTACTTTAAGTTCGACCGACTAGTTTCATGAAAAGAAATTTTGAAACTGTAATATCTATTAAACCTTATATAATTATTCCATTATTTTCGGCCTTATAATCAAAATACGTCTTTAAGCGTGGTACCCTGGAAAGGGGATGTTACGGCCGAAGCTTGGCTCATTTATTTAAATGAGTCTAACTAAAAGCCTGATCTTTGCTTGTTAAAGAAGAGTAAAGCTTGAGCTTGACTTGTTTAACTCATTTATAACTTAATTATTTTCATTTATGAAAATATTCCTTTTTTTTGAAGTTTATCAACTTAGTATTTAATAAAGATTTTAATATTATATGATAATATACAAATAGAAATATGTGCTTAACATGTAGTATGTGAAATTCGAAAATTCTAGTTTTTAATTCACCATTTATTATTTATTTTAAAAACAAATTAATAATCATACGTTTTAACTCATAAATAAAAATACATTTTTTTATAAAAAATTGTCATTAGAAAACTATAAAAAAGTGTTTTTATACAAAAAAAAAAAAAGGATATATATAATTTTATTTTTCGGTGATATATGTGTGTGTGTGTGTGTGTGTGTATTGTCGATTTTGTAAGGCTTACACTTGACTCATTTATAAAATCGATCCCAATCTCAAGCTTTGGTTTGTTTATTTAATTAAACAAATGAATTTGATCGAGCATTTAACGAGCCGAGCATGAATAGTTCACGAAAAGCTCAGCTCATTTACACTCATACGTATAAGAACATAACTTCTTAAACGGCTTTTTCCGTCGATATCAATGGCGGGAAATGTAGATCTCACTTACCGACGGCAACTTTCGTCGGTAACCCATTTTTTGAATTACCAACGGCAAAAGCTGTCGGAAATGTTAGAGTCCGTCGGAAATCTAGATCTCACTTACCGACGACAATTTCCGTCGGTAACCCATTTTTTGAATTACCGACGGCAAAAGCCGTCGGAAATGTTGGAGGCCGTCGAAAAAACCAATTTATATCCCATAGATCAGAACCAACCCAATGTCCATCACCATTCTCTTTTCCATGTTCATTTTCTCCATACCCATCTCTCCTATGCCTATCATATCTATCCCTATCCCTATCCCTATCCCTTCCCCTTCTCCTATCATCATCAAAATCTCTATTTCTATCTCTGTCTCTATCTCTATACCTATCTCCTCTTTCATACCTGTCTCCGTCTCTATCTCTTCTGTCTCTATCTCTGTACCCATCTTCTTCTTCTTCTCCCATATGTTCTTGTTTTTCTGTCTTTCTACTGCTTCACTTCTGTTTCGGTGGTGGGGCTCTCCTTCTTGGGACCCTTGTTGGGAGGGAGAATGGCGTGAATTATGGTGAGAAGGGTTCAGACGAAGTAATCGGGCATCTCGACACCGCTCTCTTTCAGTTTCGAATCGAATTCTTTGACGTTTTCTGAGGAGCGACCTAACTCGGCGATGAACTCACATATCTTTCGTAAGGAGAAATCTATAAATGAATTGCTATAAAATAAAAAATAAAAAAAAATTATTAAAAAAAAAAGAAAATACCGACGGACTTTTCCGTCGGAAACGTTATCGATGGAAAAATTCGTCGATAACTTTCTGACAGATATGACCCGTCCGTCGGAAACCGTTTCCTACGAGCCTAATATCGATGTGAAGGTGTCCGTCGGAAACGTGCTTTACCGACGGATTTTTGACGTTTCCGACGAACTTTGATTGTTGGTAATCCGAGCTTTTTTTGTAGTGTTAGAACCACGGAGAACATCAACTTACTCTAAATATGGCCTAACCTCTCCACAATTTTGAAGAATGTAGAAAGAGATGACTTTAAGGTCACGTTCCTCCATAAAGAATTTAATGAATTTACAACTCGCTATGCCTAGATAATTGAAAATTGATATAAGAAGTCAAAATAGTTAAGCTTGGTCATCTATTATTGGAAACCAATGCCCGTGCTTCTCGGCAAAAGCTTGTGTTTTAGTCGGGGTCTTTAGTCCTGCTTCCGTCTCTTTCTTCAGCTTTATCTCCTTTACTATTGGAGGATACGGTAAGAATTGTTTATTTTTTTTATCTTAGCATGTCTCTTTCTTTCATTGTCAAAAAATAAAGTTAAAGTAATAATCAAGTCCATGCAGGTGATACGGATTCTTTATTTAGTCTTTATATGTAAAAAAAAAATTATTAACAAGATCCTCATACGTGCCATCATTATACATTTGGTCCCTCCCGTTACTCTACCGTCTCTAATGATCTGTTAACTCCTACATATAGTTGGGACAAGAATTTTTGTCACATGTAGGGATCAAATTAATACTTTAACCTAAATTATTGGGTCCCTATACTGACAGATTCTTCATTTAGTCCCTATACGTTGGATTTAACGGTTCATTAGAGATGATAGGGTATCAGGAGGGACCAAATGAGTAACCATTGCATGTATGAGGACTTTTTTAATAATTTTTTATGTATATGGATTAAATGAAGAATCTATGTCATCTATATGAACCAAATTATTACATTAAGAAAAAACAACTAAATTTCCCATTTACTTAACTCTTTAGCCATATTTGATCATATGATAATCCAATCGATAGGTTTAGATGATTTCTTTCATGGGTTTGATGAATGTCTTCCATGCTTTTTATATTCTTTATTATTTTATTTTTTAATAAAATTTTGACATACTTCAAATGATTGGTCGGGACTGGAGTGCCTACCTAATTAAAATTCCTGTCTCTATTATGATGTCTTTATATGTCAATTTGCTTTTAAAAAAATCTATAGAACTTGCTGAGATTGCCTGGCATGTATTACACGAATTACCATATGAAAGTTCTTTTACGTAAAAACAAAAACAAAAACAAAAAAACAAAAAACAAACTATACTGATTTGAAAAAAACGATGATTGTGGAATATTAATGTGAATGATGAAATTTTGAAATTTAATTTTTGTAATGTCCGGCCAAGATTTTTACTATTCTGGCTAGTAATAAGGATTATTATATTTCCCTCAACTTGGGAGATTGGCTCTACGAAAGGCCAACAAGGTTTCCAAAGATCCGGAGAAGCGACACTAAAATAAGACAAAGGAGGAGAGTTTTGATTTTCAAAAGCTCAAAAGCGACAGCATAGCAAGATTGTTTCACCTTTTGTAATTTAACTATTTATTGGTTCGGATGGGATCGACACGATGAATCCAAAAATTGGAACAAAACTAATTAAATTGGTTTGAATTTTGTAGGGTTTGAATCAAACTGAACCGAACCAAATCAAATTCGATAGTAACTGGTTTGGTTCTCGAATTCAGGAATTCTATAATCGAACCGAACTAATTATTTATCTATATATATTTTGTTTTTTTTAATTTAATTCGTTGATATTACTGTATTTTATTTTTCATATATGTGATTTAATATTTTATATTTTTAACGTTTACATATTTTAATATTTAATATTTTTCGGGCCCGAACCGAACTAATCCGTTCTTGAATGATATGGTTTGGTTCCGATTTCCTGATAAATAATTGTCAATCCGAAACGAACCGAACCGAACCAATTGATTTTAATTAGTTCGGATTTATTTTTCATGCAAATCCGAACTAGACCGACCCATGAAAACTCTTATGTGTTGAGAAGTTGTTTAATTTCAGTTTTTAGATATAGCCGTTGGAAGCTGTTAGAATTGAAAACAAAAGTAGTTAGGGTGTAACTAACAAGTGGTTAGTTGGTGACTCAGTCCATATGGGACTTGTATAAATACTTGATAATGATTGAATAAAAAAACAAGAAGGGTGTAATATTCAGTGAAAATCTTCTCTTCTCTATTGCTTTCAATTTCTTTCTTTGAGTGTGAGAGAATTGTTACGGGTGTGAGAGAGTAATACTGAAGAGTGTGTGTGAGAGATAACAGTGAAAGTGTACTCTGCACTATCAGTGGTATCTAGAATACAGTGTCGAGGGACCTGTGTGAGTAAAGGTGAGAAGCTGTGCTGCAAGAAGGAGCTGTTTCGAGCTAGTGACAAAGATGACCGGATCAAATGGCTCATTCCCTACCAACTTGCCCATTCTTGTTGGCAAGAACTTTGATCGCTGGAGTAGAAAGATGGAAGTCATCTTTGGATTCCAAGAAGTGCTTGATTTGGTGAAGAATGGAATCCAAGAAGAAGGAGCATCGAAGGCACAGGAATCAGCCATTAAGGAGGCCAAGAAAAGGGATTGTAAAGCGCTTTTCTTGATCCACCAATGTGTTGATCCTCCTAATTTTGAGAAGATATCCTCAGCCAAGACTTCCAAAGAGGCTTGGGATATTCTTAGTGGTGCCTATGGAGATGGTGACAAGGTAAAAAAGGTGAAGCTGCAATCTCTTAGAAGGCAGTATGAAATGCTATCAATGACTCAGCAAGAATCTGTGGCAGAATTTTTCAACAGGTTGCATGCCCTAATCAACTCGATGAAGGCTTGTAAGGAGACGATTTCTGATTAACAGATTGTTGAGAAGGTGCTGAGGTCATTGACTCCTCGTTTTGACCACATTGTGGTGGCAATAGAAGAATCAAAGGATCTTGAAAAGATGAAGATGGAAGAATTGCATAACTCACTTGAGGCTCATGAGCGGAGATTGAATGAGAGGTGCAGTGACAAAGCTCATGTGCAGGCACTACAGGCACAAAATAACAGCAAAAGGGGAGGTTCTTGGAACAAGAACAAGAAGGGGAAAGAGAAGTGGAAAAATCAGAAGTGGAGGGGTTCAGGTGATGGTATCAGTAATGCCTCTGATCAGAACAACAATGAAAATGGAAACAACAATTCCAAAGGCAACAAAAAGGGTGGCAAGAAGAGATTCAACAAGAAAAATATCAAGTGCTACAACTGCCAAAGATATGGCCATTTTGCTGATGAATGTAGAAACAAGAAGGTAGAGAAAGATGAAGAAACACAACTGGCACAAGATGGGAATTCAGACTCTGATGATAATGTGTTGCTCATGGTGACTACCAAAACTAAGAATGATTCAGATGATCAATGGTACTTGGACACTGGATGTTCAAATCACATGTCTGGCAGAAAAGAATGGTTTGTTGACCTAGATGAAAACGTAAGGAGCAAGGTGAGGTTTGCTGATAACTCAGTGATCACAGCAGAAGGAGCTGGAAAGGTGCTGATACAAAGAAAAGATGGTGTGCAGGCTTGGATAACAGATGTTCTTTATATGCCTCAGATGAAGAATAATCTGTTAAGCTTAGGACAATTAGTTGAAAAAGACTACTCCATGAGCCTGTAGCAGATTCAAATGAAGGTGTTTGATGCTCAGAAGAGACTAACCTTGAAAGCTCCTTTGTCAAAGAATAGGACTTTCAAGATTGAAATCCAAGTGTATGAAAAGAAGTGCTTTGGTGCAGAGGTAAATGATGCAAACTGGTTGTGGCATTACAAGTTCGGGCACTTAAATTTCAGAAGTCTGGACTTGTTGCAGAAAAGGGGTATGGTTCAAGGCCTTCCACAAGTGAATCAGCCAAAGCATGTATGTGATGACTGTTGTATTAGCAAGCAGCCAAGAAATGTGTTCAAGCACAAAGCTCCTCGTAGTTCAGAAAGCAAACTGGAAGTGATCTATTCAGATGTATGTGGTCCATTTGAGGTTCATTCCCTTGGAGGTAATAGTTACTTTGTGTCATTCATTGATGAATACACTAGAATGTTGTGGGTTTATCTTATCAAAAGAAAGAATGAAGTGATGCCTATATTCAAAAAGTTTGTATTGATGGTTGAAAAACAAAATGGAGAAAAATTAAAGGTGATAAGGACTGATGGTGGTGGGGAATATATCTCCAATGAATTCCAAAAATTCTGTGAAGAGGCTGGTATAGTGCATGAAGTGATAGCTCCCTATACTCCTCAACATAATGGAATTACTGAGAGGAGAAATAGGACCATATTGAATATGGCAAGGAGCATGTTAAAGAGCAGGAAGCTACCAAAGAATCTATGGGGAGAAGCAGTCTCAATAGCAACCTTCATTCTCAATAAATGTCCTACAAAGAGCCTTGAGGAAATCACACCTAAAGAGGCTTGGACAGGGAGGAAGCCTAATGTGTCTCAACTGAGAGTATTTGGCTCTCTATGCTTCAAGCATGTACCAGAACAAATGAGAAGGAAGTGGTATGATAGAAGTGAGCAAATGATTTTCCTTGGATAACATCCAACAGGAGCCTACAAGCTCTATGACCCAAGGAATAAGAAAGTTATGGTGAGCAGGGATGTGATCATTGATGAGACTAGATGGTGGGACTGGGAGCAAAGCAATTCTAGCATCAGTGTAGTGATGAGTCTGTATGATGAGCAGGTTACTCAGTCAGTACCATTACAGGTAACTCAACCTCAGAAACCTCAGAGACTAGACAGCCACCTCTAAGGTTAAATGACTATGAGATTGTACCAGATAATGCTATTAACACAGAGGGAGACTTGGTTCATTTAGCACTCCTTGCTGAAACAGAATCAGTAACTTTTGAAGAGGCAATTACTGATAAAAAATGGGTTGAAGCTATGAAAGAGGAGTTGAGTTCAATCGAAAGGAATCACACTTGGGAACTGATGGAACTACCTCATCAGAAAAGATCCATAGCAGTGAAGTGGGTGTATAGGGTCAAGATGAAGCCTGATGGTACAGTTGCAAAGCACAAGACCAGGTTAGTGGCCAAGGGATTCCTACAGAAACCTGGAATAGACTACCAGGAAGTGTTTGCACCAGTGGCTCGACTAGAAACAATCAGGTTAGTGACAACAATTGCAAGTTACAAAAACTGATCAATGCATCAATTAGATGTCAAGTCAGCATTCCTGAATGGACCTCTAGAGGAAGAGGTATATGTGGATCAGCCACCTGGCTTTGAGATCAGTGGAAAGGAAGAAAAAGTATACAGACTTAAGAAAGCACTGTATGGGCTAAAGCAAGCACCAAGGGCATGGAATAAGAGGATTGATTCTTTCCTCATCAATCGGGACTTCCTAAAATGCACAAGTGAGTATGGCATGTATACAAGAGTCTCATAGAACAGTGATCTAGTAATTGTATGTGTATATGTAGATGATTTACTGATAATTGGGAGCAATGATGATGAGATTCAGAAATTCAAAGCAAAACTGATGACTGAATTTGAGATGTCAGACCTGGGCAAGCTAACTTATTTCCTGGGAATGGAATTTACTCCAACAGCAAGTGGAGTTTTCCTACACCAGAAGAAATATGCAACATATATATTGGAGAGATTCCACATGATGAATTGCAACCCAACAACAACTCCAGTTGAAACTGGATTGAGGTTAACTAAAAGTGAAGATGAGAACCAAGTAGATGAAACTAAGTATAGGCAATTGGTTGGCTCCTTGAGATATCTGTGAAACTCAAGACCAGACCTTGCTTATGGAGTAGGCCTCATTAGCAGGTTCATGGAGAAACCTAGAATCTCTCACTATGCTGCAGCCAAAAGGATATTAAGGTATATCAAGGGAACACTTGACTTTGGTATACTATTTCCTAATGAACTGAGATGTAAAAATGCTGAAGTTGTGGGATATACTGACTCTGATTGGTGTGGTGATAAAGAGGAGAGAAGAAGTACTTCTGGCTACATTTTCATGTGTTGCAACAGTTCTGTTTCTTGGTGCTCAAAGAAGCAGAACATAGTAGCCTTGTCCTCTTGTGAAGCTGAATATGTGGCTGCATCCTTAGGAGCTTGTCAAGCATTATGGCTTGAAACTTTGTTAAATGAACTGAACCTGCTGGGATCTAAACCAATGAAGTTGAAGGTAGACAATAAGTCGGCAATCAATCTTGCAAGGAATCCAGTTGCTCATGGCAGGAGCAAACACATTGAAACTCGTTTTCACTTTCTAAGAGATCAGGTTAGCAAAGGGAACTTGGAGCTGGAATATTGCAAGACTGAAGACCAGATTGCTGACATATTCACCAAATCATTGAAGATTGAAAGGTTTAAAATTCTAAGGGATAAGCTAGGAATGTGTTCTCTAGCAAATCTGAATTAAGGGAGGTGTGTAAATATGTATGAATTGTAACTGTGTGTTAGTTGCAATTCAAATTTGATTTGTTGTAATTAGCTAAGTGTTGTAACATGATATGCTGCAAATGAATGATGAAGCTTGGGTGCCGACATAGTTGGGATGCTTGACTTCATAGTGATGCTCTTGCATATCATGAATTAGTGTAAACTGAAATTAGGGAGGTGTGTTGAGAAGTTGTTTAATTTCAGTTTTTAGATCTAGCCGTTGGAAGCTGTTAGGATTGAAAACAGAAGTAGTTAGGGTGTAACTAACAAGTGGTTAGTTGGTGACTCGGTCCATATGGGACTTGTATAAATACTTGATAATGATTGAATAAAAAAACAAGAAGGGTGTAATATTCAGTGAAAATCTTCTCTTCTCTATTGCTTTCAATTTCTTTCTTTGAGTGTGAAAGAATTGTTACGGGTATGAGAGAGTAATATTGAAGAGTGTGTGTGAGAGATAACAATGAAAGTATACTCTGCGCTATCATTATGCATAACCTAAAGTAAATAGTTTCATACATATAATAAAATTGTAGGTTATATGATTCGGATTCGGATTCGGATAAAGTGAAAGGTTAATAATATATAACTTATTCCAATGAGTGATCATTAGATATATATGGGAAAAAATAAGGGTGAAAAGTTTTTTTTAATCAAATTTATTTAATTATATGTTCACCAAAAAAAATTTATTTAATTATGTTAAAAACTTATTAAAAAATTGTTCACTCCTATTTTTATTTCATACTAATTGACAATAAGTTAAAAATTTAGTGGATGTGAATTAATCGAATTACTTATCCGTTCACTTATTATTAGTGAATTATCTTTTTAGAAATTGTGAAAGATGTTCCCTTTTAATTTTAGAATCTTGCTAACCAGGACCCTAACAAAAGTAAGTTTTCATTGAAAAATTAAAGATATTATTTCTCAAAATTTTGAATATACCACTTTTCAATAAAAGTTATTTTCTTTTTATTCCTTATCTAATATTCTAAAGACACTAGCATTCTCCCTATTTTTAAGTGATAAAACAAGATATGCCCATTTCTACTTAACTGTTTACTCTCTTTTATTTCCCCTGTACAAGTCTCGTGTATGAATGATGTAAAAAAAGTAGTGCACAAATCTTTATTGTATTATTACTATGGTGCAAGGCTTTCACATCAAATGTAACAAGGGCATGTGCTAAAAAGTCAGTGTTGTTGCTCCTTGCATGTAATGCTTCATAGGGCAACATGCACGGACTGTGGATGGAGTATTTTGGATCCAGCGGCTTCTTGGCTGACTCTTCAATTACCATCAAAGACAAGCTTTGGTTTTTGGGTTGGCCCGTGGATCTATTCAATTCGAATCTATCAAATATTTAAGGGCCAACTATATATTTTTTTTCTTCATATACCGTAGACTCTTTATATATATATATATATATATATATATATATATATATATATATATAACCTTCCTCTTTAGACTGATGAACATACAGAGGTGGTCAAAATAATCAACTCACAGATAAATAATCTTTCATATCTTTATCTTCCAAACATATATGCTTTCACAATTATTGAAACCGATGCTTCTGACATTGGTTATGGCGGTATTTTGAAACAAAGAATTTCAGGAAAAGAGCATATAATTGCATATACTTCTAAATATATATTTTTGTTATCCCTAAATTACCCTTCGCATAATAGATATTTTATACCGTGATAATGGATATGTTATACATTCAGAAATTAAATTTCGGATGTGTAAAATTTTACGAAAGGTCATTTTACATATCCGGACATTAAATTCCAGATGTGAAAAATTTTACACATCCGGAAATTAAATTTCGGATTTGTAAAATTTTACGAAAGGCCATTTTACATGTCCAGAAATTAAATTCCGGTCTAAAATTTTACGAAAGATCATTTTACACATCCGAAAAATTAACTTCCGGATGTGTAAAATTTTACACGTCCGGAAATTAAATTCCAGTAGCTCTAGAAATATACGACATGCCAGTTTACACATCCAAATTTTAATTTCCAGAAAATAAATTCAGAAGAGTACAAACATAAACAAATCAGGTGTGATTTCATCATGGGATGAAGGACATTTTTAGAAAATAAAAGTAAATAAATTTCACACTAGGTGTGTGGAGAAAAAATAAGGTGCGAAAAACAAGGCCCAATATTTAACTATTAACAATCAAACAAGCAAAATGACACTCATAATCTCATCTTTATTTTATTTTATTTTTTTAGGTTCAGGATGGAACCCAAGGTATCGTCACAACCGGTAGCTATAGGACTAATCCCCCAAGTAATCATTTCAAAAAAAAAATGTAATATCCCCAAAAGATGAAATATAAGGTGAGAGACCTCAATGGGTCTCTCACCGTGAGAGAGTACTCTCTACCCTTAGATTCATCTTATCCTTACAGTATTACCCTACACCCTCAGCATCATATTATCCCTTCCTCAACTCTCTCCATAGTCCCTCCACCCCAGTCAGTCATCTTCACGGTGGCGACACCACCACGAGCCTTCGTCACTGCCACGCCTTGCGGGGAGTTGTCGTCGAGTTCCCGGAGACGATCCCCGTGTTCAATGCATGTGATCCAATTCGCACCTCGGAGATGTTAACGTTTCGGACCCCAATTCTAGGTTGTCGGAGATTTAAACATTTCGCACCCAAATTCACAGCAACCCAGAGAAGCCGTTGGCGCGATCGTTTCCGACCCGAATTCGCCGGCGATTGTTATGGCGTCGCATCAGGAGTCCTCGACAACGGCAGTGACGATCAAGCCGAGGCGCAACCAGAGTCGCCAGAAGGAGCTGGTGAGGGTAACATTTCTCGGGATGAAGGACCAGTTGCAGTACTGAAGCTGGCGGTGGCGAAGGTGTGAAACAGGGCAGTGGAAATGTAGTGGTGTAATGGTAAGAGGCGATGAGGTTAAGAGATCGAAGGAGCAAGGAGAAGGAACAGATCGATTTGGGAAAATGGGTATCAGACATCAAAGATGGCAGCTCTCGCAATCAAAGTCAAATCACCGTGAGCTGGTGTGTGTTATCACGGTTCCAGCAGTGTATGCGGTGGAGGGGAGGGCGGGTGAAGTTTGGATGGTGTTGGTGGCTTGGTGCAGGTGGTGGTGGATTGTGGACTGAGGTGAGGAGAAGGTGATCAGGTGTGGCAGGTGTAGGGTATAATCACGGGGATGCAATAGATCAAAGGTTCATAAAGGTCTCTCACCATGAGAGACATAACCCCCTCATCTACCTTAGAATTTACCTCCCCAAAATACCCTTAACCATCTTCTTACACCCATAACTTATATTCTGAAAATGGTCATGCTAACCAGTGTCCTTAGGGTATTGGTTAAGGAAACCTAAAAAAGCAAAAGTTTATTGAGAAAGTAAGTTTATCATTATTCAAAATATAAAATACATCAAGTCCCAATGTCAAATTTTTATTTTTAAATCCTTAACCAAATGTCCTTAGAGCATTGCTTAGTATCCTCCTTATGAAAAATACATCACTCTCCTCTTCTTCCTCTTTCCCTCTTCTCCTTCCTCACCTCCACCTATTCAATAACTTCACTTCCCTTTGAAAGGTTGATACATCATTTTTCCTATATTTCATTATTTCTATTTTCTCTTTGAATAGCTTCCTCCCTTTGAACACATACTTCTATCATGCGTTTCTCCGAAGCTGTCTGTAAAAATTTCATACTACCTTTATTTCCGGTACACTCTTTATAACATACAAGAAACTAAGTTCCCGTACATTCTCACTTTATAGCATACCAGAGACAAAGTTCCGGTACACTGAAGAGGGTTGTCATCTACGTTATTACCAATGGCTTAACCCATCAAAGTTCTCGGCTTTTCTCTGTATTTTGATTATTTACTCGTGCAGACCAAAAGTACATGTTTTCCTCCTTATATTGGATTTCCCGATAAATTATAGAACTATACATATAATTCCTTCAATTCTCAACTCCAACATGTCGAAGTTGCTTTCGAAAAATCGCCATGTTACATTATTTGTTACTGTTTAATCTCTTATTTATTGGCTTAGATGCCCAGATGGTGGTAATCATAATATTAATTGAAGCACAAAAGTTGGTCATCAAAGGGAAGTTATTGAATCGGTGAGGGTGAGGAAGAGAAGAGGGAAAGGTAAAAAAAAAAAAGAGAGGAGTGATGTATTTTTTTTCTCTTCATAATATAGGTTATGGGTGTATGAAGATAATTATGAGTATTTCTGGGATTAAGATCTCATATTCCATTTTGGTGTATCACATCATGTCCCAATTAATACTATCTTATTATTTAAGTTAAAATTTAATTTAATATTGAAAAAGTAGAATACATGATTGATACATTAAAATGAGACAAGAGATTGTCATTATTTTTGGGATATTACAATTTTTTAAAAAAAGTTATGGTGTATCAGAAATAATTGTGGTGTAAAAAGTAACACCCTGCAAGTTTTGCAAAGGCCCAAAGCTTGCTACAGAAAGTTAAAATTAAAATGACCTGGTCATTCAAATGTAGACCACGTATGTGATCGTGTTTCTAAATACCAGCCCTGTTGGACTGTTGGTATTGCCAAGAGTGAACAAAAAACAAGAGTCCAAAAGGACTAGTTGTAGTACTAGATAATGCCCCCATCCCTTTTTTTTTTTCTGCTGAGAAGTATTTATAATTACAACAAAATTTAACAATTCATAATTATTCTGCATTCACCAGAGCAATAAGAAACGTTAGGTAGAGTTTATAAAATTTTGATTATTCAGTAAAAAAATAAAAAATAAAATTGACATTATAGAAAGATTTAACTATTGAGTAGATCCCTGAACTATTTGTAAATTTTCAAATAGGTCCCTATACTAAAAAAATTATAATTGAGTTCTCGAACTTTTATAAAGTTTTCAATTGGGTCCCTGCATGGACGGATTTAAGGGGGGCCCTGTTTATCCACATTTTTTTTTTAAATATGACTAAGATATATAATTTTTGAAAGATGAATTTGTTTTGAATTATTTATTCTTGTTTTTAATATAACAAAGTTTTTAAAGAAATCATTTTTGAGATTCAGTGGTTGAGTAATATTTAATAAGAATACTGACTCATTTTTCAAGTGAAAAGAGACAATAAATGATGAAACATATTCCAGTCCACCAATTTTAATTTCAAATAGTAATGTTAAAAATGTTGTTGAGTAGCCTATGACCTACATTCTTCTAAAACCATAAAGATCGAACAAGGAAAAATTAACATTGATACTTTGTTATGTAATACAGGAAAGCATGCACAAATTTGTGAATATCCTACTAATTAATCTAGATCTGTTTGAATAATATATATAATATTAAGTTGTTAATAATATAACAAATTTGTTTCATAAAGTTTGCTTATATATATTATTCGATCTTTTTTATTGCTATTTCGTTATACGTATATTTGATATTGGCCCCCCTCATGAATTTTCTGGCTCCGCCCCTGGGTCCCTATACTAAAAAAGTTTTTAATTGGGTCTCTGAACTTATACAAAATTTTCAATGAAGTCCTTGGGGTAGGTTCCCTGAAGAGGTCATTAAGCTTGCTTATGTGAAATGTGATCTTGAATCCTCCCAAATTTATATTTAGGGTTGCAAGTGGTCAAAATGTTGACCCAGAAAACCAAAGCGCGACATGCGATTGCTTCTCCTCCATCTGAACAAATAGTTCATTCCTTTCCCGATTTATGTTTTACTATTGTATATCCTTTCCTTGAAATAATTTCGTCCAAAATAGTTCTCATATTTGCAACTTACTACATCTCATTTCATCTTGTTATATCTTGATGTATTTTGTTGTGACAATGTCTCAAGGTTCATCTTCCACCCACACTACTCATAATTGACTGATATGGTTATCTAGCTTGGATGAGATCAGTTGTATTCCGTCCAATTCAACATATCACTAACAAATTTTATAATTTAGGGACCCATTGGAATTTTTATATAAGTTCAGGGGTCCAATTAAAAAAAATAGTTTAGGGACCCAATTGGAAACTTTATAAAAGTTCGAGGTCTTAATTACAAATTTTTTTAGTATAGGAACCTATTTGAAAATTTCTAAATAGTTCACGGACCTACTCAATAATTAAACCTTATAGAAACGACTTACGTTAATAAGCTTATAAAAAAATTGTAAAAACAATCTTATACAAATAAGTTTTTTTTTAGCTTATTTCAAAACAATATTATTGAATAAGTATTCAAATAAACTGTTTTTGTTGGATCTCCCGCACTGGCATTGGAGTTGGTAGATAGATGCTAGTGCATGATGGGTACGATTACTAGTATAGGATTCACCTTTTACGTCTGTTAAAAGTGTTTTTTAATATCACCAAAAAAACAGATGTTAATACATCAGACGTTAAAAGTGACTTTTAACATCTGTTGTCAACAGACGTAAAAGTTTACATTTAACGTCTGTTTTTAAATCAACAGATGTTAAATGTAACACTTTTAACGTCTGTTGAGCTATTTAACATATGTTAAAATTGTTACTTTTAACGTCTGTTGTATACTCAACAGACATTGAAAGTGAACTTTTAATGTATGTTGTATAAAAAATAGACGTTAAAAGTATTTTTTTTAAATTATGTTTATGCAATATCTCTTTCCACCAACTAGCTTCCTGCATTCACTAACATTCCAGAATACAGAGTTTGCACAGATTACAGAATTTGTACACACTCATCACTAACAAGTCCATATACACTAACTCATGCATTTGCATTCTATATATATATATATAGAACTAGATAGTCACAATTATTCATGAAAAATTCATAATATAATATATATTCTATACAACTACACATTATCTTCTTAGTATATAAATGTAAATTCATACAAATTACACATCTTCTAAATATGCAGGAGGTATATTTTCTACTCCATTTTTTCTGCAGCATACTTAAAAAAGAATTCTGCAAACCGCATCTTCAAGTCTTTAATATCTCCTTTCTCAAGAGGAGATTGATCGCTGAAAGCATGCACAAGTTCAAATAAAATAAACATTAACTCAAGTCATCACCAAAAATAAAATATATAATTAAATAACTCAAGCCTAAGATTTCTTGGCTCATTGGCGAAATCCGGAAACAAAGTATAAATCTTCTTCCATTGCACAGAAACAGCCGAATGACGAACTTGTCCATCACGTTTCCTCTCATCATCATGCCATCTAAGGTTCTCCGCGTCTTTTACATTAGCAAACAATCGCTTGAACCTTGGAATTATTGGAAGATACCACAACACCTTCGAAGGAGGATCCTTTTTTTCATATCACAACTAGAATCCTCAAGATCATCACCATCCTTCACTTTGTAGCGTGATAACCCACACTTGGGGCAATCGTGCATCATTTCATAATCACCCATGTACAATATGCAATCATTGGGGCATGCGTGTATCTTCTTATACTGCATACTCATCGGACACAATACATTCTTTGCCTCATAGTTACGGTCAGGCAATGTGTTGCCATCAGAAAGTAAGTCTTTCAACAATTCAAGCAATTCGGTGAAGCTTTTATCGCTCCAACCATTCCTCGCCTTCACACAAACCAATTTTAATGCCACCGACAATCGTGTATGAGTAGTACACCATGGATACAAAGGCTTATCCGTATCACTACACAATATTTCATACACATGTGCTCATTGAAAAGATTTTTGTCCAATATCACGGATCATGTCTTCTACTCGATCATCCTCCATATCTACGTCAACGTCCTCACTTTGGGAGACATTTGGCTTATTATTTAACAACACATCACCACGCCATATCCATCTTGTATAATTCAAGTAAATCCCAAAACAAATAAGATGAGTACGTATATCCTTGACCGCACATTTCCTTGTATTCAAACATTTGACACAAGGACAACAGAACATTCATTTACTATTAGGAACATTTCTTTGAGAAAATTATATAAACTCTTCCACTCCCTTCAGATGCTCATCACTTATGCTTTACAAACCATCCAACTACGATCCATAGCTAGATAGGTTCTGTAGATATACACACATATATCCAATATAAGCACAATAGGGGATATTGGAAAAGCGCACTAGTATTTGAAAACCTAACAACCATATATATCCTAATTGAGTAATTGGCTAAAACATCATTGTAATATATCGTAATCATCATTTCAATGCCAACAATAAGCATATCACCGAGTAAACTAGAAATCCAACCCCAACAAAAAACTATACCCATGTGAACCTCAAATGGACATGATATATCCTCACAGCAAGTGTTTTCAATGACTTGCCTATTTTCTAAGAAACCAGAGACAATATTCATCATTCCATTGATGTCCAACATGCTTAGAATTTTCCTCCTAAAAAATAAGGTTCCTATCCCTCTTTAGTGAACTTTTTGCATATATTCTCAGACTTAAAAAATGAACTAAGCAAATGACAAATCATGCTTATTTTTCAGTACTTGACCAACCTTTATGCTTACATAACCTATGTTAGAGATAAGCTATGGCTTATCACACATACTAAGAGAAACATTAAAAATAGCTAAGTCTGAGTTCACAATGAACATTGGGCAGATGAACATGTTACTGTAATTTGAAAACATACTCACAAACAAATGAGGAAGATTTGAAAACACAAACAAAAATGGGTATTGCAAAACTGAAATTTAGGGGTTACCTGCATTCACAGAGGGGAGAAGGAGAGTGGCTCAGTGGTGGTGCTACTAGGGTGGTGGTGTGACAGTCGGGCTCTCTGTTAGGGTTCGCACATGAGGTGATAGGTTATTAGTTGTGAATGCAAAAATTTTATAATAGTGTATCAAAATTAGACTCATATAGTGTTATTAAAAGGAAATGATTTCTTCGCCTCTGATAAATCTAAAACCTATGAAACTATACCAGTAGTACCAATTACTAATTGTTCAAGGATTATGTTCCGATAACAAGAAGCAGAAAACTACAAACTGATGGCAATAGATTCATCATAAACTATCACTATACATTTTTCACTACAAGAAAACACTGAAGCATTTCCAATGATTCTTAGAACTCTAAACCTAAACTAAGTTATTGCTCAAGTTATCAAGTACAAACAACTCAATTTTTTTTTGCGAATTAGACAAGTCTATGCCATATTTAAGCAACAACATACAGTTCAGTGCATTCCCTAAACAAGCACTCTTAACATGCAAGTTCCTAATGTTAACATAACAATAACACAAACCACAAAAGCAAGTGAAATGAAATAAATAAAGACACTGTGGGTGCATACCTATTAATGGGGTGACAAGCAAGTTCTAACAACTGATAAATCCCAAGTTCTGTTAATGGGAACAAGCTGATATCATTCGGTTGCAGGTAATACTATGGGTAGACAACTGAAAACCAAAAATATTTAGTTGATCAATACCAAGGAGAGCATAAAACCCTCACAGAAACAGAGACCCAAACAACCCAAACTCACAGTTTCAACATACAGAGACCAGAAGGTTAGAACTTCTTAAAAATTTCGGACCAACAACATACACTCAACCAAAAAAAAAAAATTTCAGTGCACTCGAGAACTCACCAGAAATAGGCTCTCGCGTGGTGGTGGAGAGAGGAGCTCGTGTGGTGGCCGCCGTTCGATGTGGTTGCTGAGAGTGAGAGGGACAAAGAGAGTCAGGGTGCACAATATTCAGAGAGAGAGAGAGAGAGAGAGATAGAAAGAGTCACTACAAGAATTTTCGCTGTTTCCCAGGGCCTGTGACCCTGGGAAATCCATAAAATCCATGGAAAAATACACATTTCCCAGGGATGACCCACGGATTTAGATCCCTCGGTTTTCAGCTGGTCGGAAACTTTTCCCACGGGTTCGCCCTGGGAAATACCCAGGGTTATAGCCTTGGAAAATTTCCCAGGGATCTATTCGTGGGAAATATTTCCCAGGGTTAAAACCCTGGGAAATATAACCCAGGGATAGATCCCTGGGAAATTTCCCAGGGTTCTAACCCTGGGAAATATATGTTTTGTTTAAATTATAAATAAAACCTTATATACATTAATTTATGCTAAAGTGGATATATAAATAATTATTATTTTTATATGAATGCATCAACAAAGAAATTAACATCATAATTCAAGCAAACAATTTGTTCAACACAAAATGTTATTCAAGTCATATTTGTTCAACGAAAAAATTATTTCAAACCATAATAAACATGATAAGTAAAATAAACTAAGAATCCCCATTATAAGGCTCCTCAACAAAATGGTCAAGAGAGTCGTCGTCCTCCTGAGCACGCTGGGTCGTCTGACTAGGCTATCGTCGCTGTGGGGGTTGCTGCTGCTGCAACTGTCGCACTGTCTCCATCAGTTGTCGCATCGTATCCATCATCACACGATGCTCCTCATCCCTCTGCCGCTCCCTCTCTTGGGAAGCGACCAACATCTGCCTCAACTGAGCAATCTCCGCAGACTCCTGAGGGTAACGTCTGCATGTGGTGGACGCTCCAACCCTAAGCTCTAACTTGCGCGAGGCCTCTTTCCGATAGTTGCCGGCAAGATATCCAGCACCGTACAAACGACCCTTATACTTGCCGCCGACGACTTCTGCCCAAACATTCATCGCAAGCTGCTCGTCCTCCTGTGGGTTAGCTGGGGTGGATGGTGAAGAGGCTGATGATTGAGACCTATGTTGACTCATCCTCTCATGAAACTCCTCCTGTTACAATACATCAGACTATCAAAATTTGAACAATATGTTACAAGATAAATTATGCAGAAAAATGGACAGAGTTTCCCCTAAAACTACAACATCCCAATGTTTACAAACAGAATACCGCAATTTAAATCCATAAATCATCATCAAAAGCTCAATAGGATGCACACAAATTATCATGTCCAAACTAGTTATAACATTTCCAATGTCAGGCAGTATCAATAGGTCCAGTAAAGTATGAGTGTTACAATATCTATTAAAGTCAATAGTTTCTTCAAAAATCAAAAGGGCATATTACCTGAGTGCGCTTGGAGCGCTCATCTATGTACTCGCCGGTAGCCTTCCTAGTATGGGTGCGTTTGTGAACCTCATGAATCTGTACTCCTCGATTATACCGGCGAGCCTATAACACAAGCATAGATGATTAAGATAACAAGTAATGAACTATGATGTTGGAATAAATACATTTAATGCATAAAGAATGACAGTATGAGCATACCATACGATCTGCCCACTGCGACTGGGAAATGCTTCCTCCTGTGTGCAGGCTCCCACCCTTTTCTGATGCTCTATTTTTCTTTGCCTGAGCAGAATTTTTTTTAAATTGATCAGAAGCCCAATAACGACGCAACTCCTCCCAAATACCATCTTCAATCCAGGATCGCTGTATGCCACTCTCACGAGCCTCCCTAAGCATATCAGAAAGGCGTTCAGAGGCTTTATGGTGAAAGATCCTCTGGATCTCTGACTCATCTTCGTTCCTCCATGCCACCTGACCCTATTTTAAGATAAATAACAATTGTTATACTAATAGTTTCAGAAATAATAAAAACCACATTAAGTAAATTGAAATTTGCTACTTACTCTAAACGCATCAAACATACTAATCCGCGCATTGTCAGTGAGTTTTCCCCATGATGTAAATGCCCTATGATACCTTTGCTGGATAACAAACACGATGGCACTCGCTGCTCTCTTACAAGGAAGGAACCTTAACAGTAAAGACGCATGAACCAATCAAACACATGGTAATAAATTATGATACAATGCATGAATCAACCAAACACATAGAAATTTAATTAATTCTTACCCGTTACCACTAGGCCTAATAATAGGTCGACCATCGGGCATGAGCTCAACTACCTCTGCTGCATCTAGCTCCTCTAGCTCCACCGGCTCCACCGGCTCCTCTCGGCTGCTCATGCACATCTCGCAATCAAGGTGAGCGTGAATAGCCTGGACTATATTGTTGCTCCCCATCCACACATGCTGAAGGAGATGCTCTATAGTGTGCATGTGTCGTGACCCCCGGGGTGGGAATCATATCAAAATGAGGCGATGTAGGTGCAACACGTGGAGTCAGTGAAGGTGCTTGTTGTGGTGGGCGCGATGTAGGTACATGTGGGTGTTGTGCTGACGATGCAGAGGTAAGCGTTGAAGGCATACGTGAGTATCCATCTATAGACTCACAAATCACTAAATTTGTGGAAGGTCTGTTCCGACGACGACGGGGATTTGGACGGGGGTCAGTATCAACCATAATACCCTTACCCTTATCGATGGGTGGAGGTGGCTCACGTCCTGCAGACATGTCTACAGAGCAATTTAATGTTAAAACAAAAGTTATCAGATATAGCAATAATATAAGTTATCTAAGTCATTAAAGTAAACAAATATAACTAACTAATAATCCACTTCGATGCTACCCCTTGGTGTTGTCTTGATGGCGACGGACCAACCTCGTTTGTCCTTACGAGTTGGTGGATAAGGTACGTAATACACCTGTCTCACATTTTGTGCTATGATAAACGGATCATCCCTTTGATATCTTCTACTCATTCGGATGTCCACAGTATTACATTTCGGGTTAAATTTTGTGCCTCTACCGGACGGATCGAACCGGTTACAATAAAATAGAAATATTCTTTTAGTATAGTCTAAAGAAGGGTACACCAGTTCATATATATGTTGGATCACGCCGTAGAAGTCATCTTCAATTCCTTCTGTGAGACCCTTTAAGGGAATTGGTTTGTTATTACTTCTCTGAGGACGGCGATGGACGGCGTGCGACGGAGCAAGACAATGGCGGCGGTTGAGGGAATGAAGACGGTGAGTGAGATCGTCCCTTTACCACTCTGTCAGCAAGAACGTTTGAGAAGGAGGAAATGAAAAAGAGAAGAGAAAGGAAGGAGGAGGAGGATGAGGAGTTACCTTCGCTGCCAGGGAAGAAAAGAAGAAGAGGAGGAGGCGCTTCAGTCTCACGATGGGTTGGGGAAAGGGTTTCTATGCTATTAGGGGGAAGGTTTCGGTGCTTCAACTAAAATTGCAGTATGGCGAGCTGAGGCGCGAAGGGACCGAGTGAAGAGGAGGAAGATGTCTTTCCCAGGGGCTTGGCCGTGGGAAACACCGCCTGTCTTTCCCACGGGCTTGGCCGTGGGAAACACCGCCTGTCTTTCCCAGGGACTTGGCCGTGGGAAACACCGCTTGATTTGCGACGGGACGTCCGTGGGAAACTCCGTGTTGACTAGACACGGCTAAGCCCGTGGGAAAACTGAGCCATTTCCCAGGGCTCGATCCGTGGGAAACAGCGCTTTCTGTTACCTACGGCCCAGCCCGTGGGAAATAAAGCGGGAATGTTTGGCGCCTCTTTTTCCTAGGGACAAGCCGTGAGAAATCAAGCGAGACATTTCCGAGGGTCTTGGCCGTGGGAAATGTAAAAATTTCCTAGGGATTTATTTCCCTGGGTAAAAAGCCCTGGGAAATAGCTTAATTTCTTGTAGTGGATGACAAATTGGCGATATTCACTTCTTCACCAGCGACTTGCAAGTCCCCTAAGCCATCAATAGGGTCAACTTCAATGACTTCAGCTACATGTGACATTACATCCACTTGATAAGGCACCTCTCCCTCTGAATCATCCACTTCGATGCTACCCCTTGGTGTTGTCTTGATGGCGACGGACCAACCTCGTTTGTCCTTACGAGTTGGTGGATAAGGTACGTAATACACCTGTCTCACATTTTGTGCTATGATAAACGGATCTTCCCTTTGATATCTTCTACTCATTCGGATGTCCACAGTATTACATTTCGGGTTAAATTTTGTGCCTCTACCGGACGGATCGAACCAGTTACAATAAAATAGAACTATTCTTTTAGTATAGTCTAAAGAAGGGTACACCAGTTCATATATATGTTGGATCACGCCGTATAAGTCATCTTCAATTCCTTCTGTGAGACCCTTTACATGGACCCCGCTGTTGATAGTTTTTTTGCCCTCCGTCCATGATTGGGTATGAAATTTGTACCCGTTCACGAAGTAAGTGTGCCATTCTTTGACTTCTGTATTAGGACCATCGACTAAGTTCCTTAAGTGTTTGTTGATGGGAGTTGGTTGCTCACGGTAAACCTACATATGTCAGTTCTAAGAAATCATGTCTACATTTTACTCACAATGGATAATTCAAAGATTTTTAAGATACTAACTTGTTGCTTAAACCAGATTGGAAACTCAGCATGTATACGAGTGGACTGTTCTTGCTCGCTGTTTGCAGATATCAAGAAGGCACTGTAAAGTTGGACAATATATATTATAAGCACAAAAATATATATTATTAGGTATTCGAAAGAAAAAGATACGAAATGCGTACTCAAGGTATGGTTTAACTTCGATACAATTGATCAACACATGAACATGAGCCGACTTCCTCTCTTTGTCCGATAACCAGTGAGAGGTCTCCTTCCCGGAAGCACGACCAGGCTGACAAAAGACTGACAAGGTTAACGGATGTCTTTCACTTTCACTTTCCATTTCATTCCTACTATTTTTTGGTGACAACATGAAGTTCTTGAAATAATGGGAACAAAAATGGGTTGTCTCGCGGTGTAAGTAAGACGCACAGATTGATCCTTCAACCTTAGCCTTATTTTTCACCGACCGTTTCGAATCACCCATGAATCTATAAAACAACAAGAAGTTCATAGTCATATCCTTTCACTTCGAATGGAAAAAAGTCTAATTAAAATTCTATGATGGTTATATTACCTTTCAAATGGATACATCCACCTATATTGAACCGGTCCACCAAGCCTTGCTTCATACGCGAGATGTACTGGGAGATGCTCCATAGAATCAAAGAAACCAGGGGGGAATATTTTCTCCAACTTGCATAGAATTATGGGAATATTTTGCTCCATCCTAATCAGGTCATTCTCCCTCAACGTTGCAGAGCACAAATCCTTGAAGAATTGACTCAATTCAGTAAGCGGATTCAAGACATGCACGGGCAATGAACTAAAAGCAATAGGAAGTAAACATTCCATGAATACATGACAATCATGGCTTTTCATCCCATGCATCCTTCCTTTGTTAACATCGGCACATCTTGCTAAGTTGGAAGAATAACCGTCTGGCATCCTAAGTTCTGTTATCCAGCGACAAACGGTCTTTGCTTCATCGACAGTTAAAGTGTAACTACCTTTCGGTTTTAACATCTTCCCATTAGCCCGCGACTTTAGCTCCAACTCCGGTCGCCTACAGTACAAAGCTAAGTCCATTCTTGCCTTCTCATTGTCCTTGGTTTTCCCACTGACATTCATGACAGTGTTTACTATGTTATCAAAAAAGTTCTTCTCTATGTGCATAACATCGAGATTGTGTCTCAACAAATTATCTTTCCAATACGGGAGGTCCCAAAAAGTACTTCTTTTTGTCCAGTTATGGCCTTCCCCGTATCCTTGTAATTTGGACACACGACCATTGCCAGTGACTTTTGGTAGTTCTCTTACTCTACTCCAAATCTCTTCCGGTTTGAACCTAGGCGGCGGTGCATCTTTTTCAACTTCCCCCTTTTTGAAGGCATTCTTATTCCGTCTAAATGAATGATCCATTTCCAAGAACATACGATGCGAGCCAAACATAGAACTTTTCCCCCCGTGTTTCAAGGTAAAGGCCTTTGTATACTCCATGCAATGTGGACATGCCAATTTACCATGAGTCCCCCAACCAGACAACATACCATAAGCAGGGAAGTCATTAATGGTCCACATCAAAGCTGCCTTCATTATAAAATTTTCCTTCCTTGCGATATCGTACGTCAACACGCCGCTCCACAACCTCTTCAAATCATCAATCAAAGGCTGTAAATAAACATCAATACCAGCCTTCGGATTGGATGGTCCCGGTATGAGACACGTCAAAAACATATAAGGTTTCGACATGCACATATTAGGAGGAAGATTGTATGGAGTAACAATTATGGGCCAACAAGAATATGGTGAAGCCGACGCTTGGATATACGGGGTAAAACCATCGGAGCTTAAACCAAGTCGTACATTACGTGGATCCGAAGCAAAATCAGTATGTACCCGGTTAAAGTGCTTCCATGCTTCGCCATCGGATGGATGCCGTAAGACGTCTGAAGTTCTTTTGTTCTCAAAGTGCCATGTCATTTTTCCTGCAGTTTGCATTGATGCGAACATTCTCTGTAGCCTTGGAACTATTGACAAATAGAACATCGCCTTTACGGGAATTGGTTTGTTATTACTTGTCCCAGACTTGGGAGGGCAATACCTCGAAGCTTGACAAAATTTGCATTTGACCAAAGCTCCATCATTTATGCCGAATTCATTGTCGTAATACAACATGCATCCATTAATGCAACAATCAATCCTCTTGACTTCCAATCCCAGCTTCGACACTAACCTCTTTGCACCATAATAATTCTTTGGTACAACTCCTTTTATAGGTGTCACGTCCTCGAAGCATTTTCATAAAAAAATCCAAACACTTTTCAGGAATATTCCAATTGGACTTGCAAGCTAAAAGCCTCACACACAGCGATAATTTAGAGTCTGAGGCCCCTTCAAACAATGGCTTTTTTGCTGTCTCAGTTAAAAGATTATAAAATCTTTGTGCTTCCTCATTCGGAAGATCTTCAGTGTTATCGTAATCATGCGCCTCGTTTACCCCGAGAGCATCAACCACCATCTCCTGCATTGACACAAACTGTTCCCCACATCCCATATCTGCACGAGTGCTTGAGGCACCCGTGCAATTCTCGTCAACCCCTAAATCAACATGTGGCACTTCTTCACCATGGAGAGTCCAAATCCAGTAATTTTCCTGGAACCCATTCATATACAAGTCAGTCTTCACAAGGTCCTCACTCTTAATCTTTCGACATCAGCATTTAGCACACGGACATCTAATTCGGTTTCCATCGTCGATGAAACACTTTTGTCGCTTTGCTTGGGTAACAAACTCTTCAACCCCATCTACGAAAGTTGGTTTCAAACCCCTTCTTTTCGGATATAGCCTATCATACACCCAACTACGATTCGAAGGATAACAATCCATCTTCTGCATATTAATAAAAAATCCAGATAAATTTTAACAATAAGAGAATAGCAATCACATTTTTTTTGGGTACAATCTCTCAATGAATTTCACACACTAAAAGGAGTCACCTATTCTTAAAGATGGCAAAAGGAATCCCCAAAAATGATTGATGATAATTGAAGAATGCAAAATAAATGCAAATTTTTTAGATATCCAATTTTTCATAATATATAACTCATAGTAGAACACAATTATGCAACTATTTCGGTTTTGTTTGTCATCTCAGAAACAAGCAGTTGCTTCAAGGCACAATTTAACATGTTAGCATAAAATAAACCTTCACGTAATAAGAACTTCAAGGCACTTAAGCAGCAGTTCCATCAAGTAAACCGCACCAACACACATGTTAAGCATATACTTACCTAGATATAATCAAACCCGTGAAGGAAAATCATGTTGCACCTGTGGATCGCATGCATGATTTCAATGATTAAATCTTAATTCCATCCAAAGAAGCTAATGGTTCATGCATTGTATCAAATTGGTAATATGCTAAATATTGAATCAGAAAATTCAGCCAATGATCAACAGTCAAGCTCATTCTCAATGCAAAATGGGATTTCATTTATCATGTCCAGAACTCCAAGACAAAGCAATAACAGAGAGTAATCTATGTCAAAGTTAACTAATGATGTTGACAAAGAGTAATATTCTTTGTTTTACCAGATTGTTTCAGACATCAATCCAGAATTCAATTACACCAATAAGTTATCATGAAAAATCATAACAAGAAATGCACAAAATAACCATTTTCTTAAAATCCTTCATTTAGACATTTGATGAACGTAAGATTTGGTAACAGAGCAAAGTGATGCCAAGGTCTACATCGCCAGCAACCAGAGCCAAGAGTGAAACTCATTTATGAAGACAAGAATAGCATTCATATATATGTACATTACTGCAAATGCAAGATCTTCTTCACTCATAAAATATTCACAATTTCACACACATCCCAAATGTAAGGCTGCAACTTGGAAATAACAAGTGATATTGATAATAGTACAACTGCAGAAGTAAACTTAAATGACATGAAAAATTATGTTCAGCGGTCCAATCAGAGTGTTTAGAAGAATGTAGATAAGCTCAAACTCGCTAATCTACAATAATGCTTCCATACTAATTTCAAATTATATGTATTCATGCAGAAAATCTAGTCCGTGAGTAACAATGCAAACTCATTTCTTCAAATTAAGAGTGCATATTACCAAAAAGACAATATAGTTGAAGCGGTCCAAAAGCTTGGCTATGTTGCTTCTATAATAATTCCAAACACCTCTCTGACTTGATTTCCCTTTTACAACTTCCACATCTCAGATTACCTATGAGCTTTCTAAATATCACAAATACTAATGGAAGTCAAACTCGTGATTTCTTCCTCAACATTGTCAAAGCTCAGAAATCAGAACAAATGCTAATGAGTATAAACTCTAAAAATGAGAAAAAGTGGGAAGACAAATGTCCTCCAAGCAAGAAACAAAAAAGAAGAAACTGTTAAAACATCTAACACAACACAACAAAGCCCTTTCATCCTTTTGTACATCATTAAGGAAAAGGGAGTACCTTCCTGGAGTGAGTGATCGGTGCGATGGCGGGCCCAGTGCGACGGCGGAGTTGGGACAGACGCGCCACTCGGACGTGGAGTGGAGTGCAGCTGAGGACTTTAGGGTTAGGGTCTTGGGAACACGTACTTGCGCTGTTCTGTGTTCTTCTCCAAACACCAGAGGCGCGAAGGGACCGAGTGAAGAGGAGGAAGGCGAACAGTAGGTTAACACATTTTCCCAGGGGCTTGGCCGTGGGAAACGCCGCCTATCTTTCCGACCGTCACAGCCGTGGGAAACACCGCCTATTTTATGACGGGACGTCCGTGGGAAACTCCGTGTTGACTAGACACGGCTAAGCCCATGGGAAAACTGAGCCATTTCCCAGGGCTCGGTCCGTGGGAAACAGCGCTTTCTGTTACCTACGACCCAACCCGTGGGAAATAAAGCGGGAATGTTTGGCGCCTCTTTTTCCTAGGGACCAAGCCGTGAGAAATCAAGCGAGACATTTCCGAGGGTCTTGGCCGTGGGAAATGTAAAAATTTCCTAGGGATTTTTTTCCCTGGGTAAAAAACCCTGGGAAATAGCTTAATTTCTTGTAGTGAGTAAGTATGTACCTCGCGGTGGTGGTAGAGAGGAGCTCGCAGTGGTGGTGGTGGAGAGGAGCTCGTTGTGGTGATCACTAAGAGAGAAAGTGTTAGGGCAGAAGGAGGTGATGATCAGAGGCAGAGTGAAAGTGTCGAAGAAGGAAGGCGCGCGGGTAACATATACTTTCTAGAATCATTGGAAATCACTTTTAATGTCTGTTGTTTAAACAACAGACGTTAAAAGTACATATTTTATGTTTGTTGTTTAAACAACAGACGCAAAAGATGATTTAAATGAACCTAACAATTACATTTCTGCCACCGTCTCCTTTTTACGTTTTGTTTAACTCACGTTACCCTTGCTCATTTATTACATATTTTCCAGTAGTGGATCTTCTTATGATTTGTTGTCCAAGCCCAAGAAAGATATATAATTCGCTTCTCATCGTTACTATTATCAATTTAGAGCCGGGTATACGGATATGTCTTGTCCGTTTAAATCCGATCCGCATTGGTCCGTACTTAAGTGGACCGAACTAGTCCGCAAAATAAATGGACCTATAATTGTATAGTCTACGTCCAGACTGCAAAGTCCACGACTAAACGGACTGGTCCATGGACTCATCAATAAATACTTATTTTTTTTCTTTACAGTAACATTATTATAATATTGCATTAAATGAGGAAAATTATGTCAGAAATCAAGCACAATTTTTTTAAAAACTAATATCAAGCACATTACCATTGAAATCAAATCCACCAGATTAAATTTCATCAATTAAAACATTTTCCCTTCAAAACCGAATAAAAGTGACGTTTGGAAGAGCTTATTTAAGCTCCTTTTGACTTATCTGATGACATAAGCTCTTATGCAGTGTGTTTGGCAGAGCTTATAAAAATAACTTGTGTCATCCCAAAAGGAGTTTTTGACTTATTTTCATAAGTCACTGGGAGAAACTTATGAAATTATCACAAGAGCTTATGCACTAAACACACTCACTGTGTTTTTCACTATTCAAATCCTCTCATACCCTTTTCTTTCTTTTCTTCCTTTAAGTACTTATGGTATAAGCTCTTATGCGATAAGATCTTATGTGATAAGCTCTTAATTAAGTTGTTTATCCAAACGGACTAAAACTCGTGAAAGTAATTGCGAATTTGGGATCTGAAAGAAAACTGAGAAAGGAGCGTTTTCGAGGCGAGCTTCACGCGACGGAGGAAGGTGCTTCACACGACGGCACTTCACTGTAGCAGGAAGGAGAATGATACCAGAGAGAGAGGTTGGTCAGAGACTCTGCTCGAAGACTCTGCTCGCAGAAGACGAAGACAAATGGGGGTGGTCGGAGCTTCACGCTGGTCGGCGGTCGCAAATGAAGAGGGGCTGGGTGGGGCGTGGTAGCGTGGGGGCGAGATCGAGAGATAGAGAGCTCTGTGTTTTAGACTCTGTGTTTGTGCGGTTGAGATCAGAGTTTCAGACTCAGTGTATGTGCGGCTGAGACCAGAGTCAGTGAGAGGTGAGAAATTAGGGTTTTTTTTTTTGCTTAGGGGAGAAATTATGTTTGTTTCGAGGAATTGGGCTGATTTTTCAAGGTTAAAATTGTGTTATTAGAAACAGGCCATGCTAATTTGGGCTGATAAGGTAAGGTATTTGTTTATATTTAGTCTGTGGACTGAGTCCGTTTAATCCACGTTTAAATGGATCGAACTAAAAAAAACTCTTATTTAAATGGACTCATATTTTATCCAGTAGTCCAGACCAGAATGGACTGCAGGTTAAGCAGACTTTCCGCATGCTCAAATTCATATACCAAGCTCTAATTGTCATACCAAGCTTGGCTGAACACTGATAGCAGATATGGTGCTAGAATCATAGCAATAACCGGATATTAGAAGAAGAAAAAAAAATGAGATTTCATTATGATGAGACGCATAGATTTGAATTTGTATGCATGTTTCTCTGTTCAATAGTGTTCTTAAATTTCTATTTACTTGTAATACAGATGCACCGAGAACTACCCATCTGGAGAATCAGATGAATCCTTAAGCCACCTCTTCTTGGATTGTAAATTTGCTGTCTGCCTCTGGGCATGGCTTAGTGATATATCCAATGTCCTATTAATTGCTCATGTGTTTCTTCGATTATTTCAGTTTGCGATAAACCTTGGTGCAGTCAAATTAAGGATATCATCCTTGCAATTGTGCTTAATGTTTTCTAGGCAATTTGACATTGCCAAAATCAATGCAGGTTCAAAAATGTCATCATTTCTCGGGTGCATGCAATTAATTTAATAGTTTCAGCTACCTCTACTTATGGTGCATTCTCAAAGGGAACAATGTCTAATTCAATTTTTGAGTTTTCAATCCTCAAAGTGGAAGCACATATTTCCAAAGCTCCTGCAATCAAACTAGTAGATTGGCATCCCCACTTTGTGGATGGATTAAATGTAATACAGATGGAGCTGCCCAAGGTTGTCTCGATCATGCTACATGAGGTGGTATTTTTAGAGATTCCATTGGAGCTTGGGGTGCTCCTCAACTTACTTGGGCATCACTAATGCTCTCCATGTTGAATTCACAGCAGCTATGTTAACAATTGAAATTACTTTCCAAAAAGGTTGGCACTACTTTTGGTTGGAGTGTGACTATAAACTAGTGGTTGATTCTTTCTCATCCAATTTCTTGGTTCTGACACCCTCGACCCCGCATGTATTTATAAAGCGATAACATAGAATGAAATATTTAATTTTGAAAATAAGGTAAACGCATGCATATCATTTATTATAAAAAGAAAACCAATGGGTAAAAGATACCACATTGTAACAAGATCTCATAACGCGGAAATAAACATAGCATGGTTTAAAAGAAAATAACAAAAGATATAAGCGAAACCCAACCCCGATGTCACATTATAGAGCTGGTATAACCATATTCCGAACATTCGGATAAACAACGTAAACTAAACATAGTTTCTAACTACGAGTAGCGGCTCCTAAGTATCACTCCTCAGCATGATGCTCATCGTCCTCTGCATAACATAAAAGGGTACATGCAAGGCAAACAACAAAAGACGATGAGTAAGAAACATATATATGAACATAACGGCAAGGAAGTAGTTAGCAAGATGAGCATACATCACATATAACATGTACATAGCATATAAAAACACAACAACATCCAACGTATCACAATCATATCATATCCCTCATAACAACAATGCATGCTATGCGATGCAGCGCTACTCCACTACTTCACTATGCACTTGGATCCAATCTATCTCAGAATGTCAACTTTGGAGTTACATATCCACATTGGTCAATAAGCACCAACGCCGAGGCAGTTCACCTTATCTTGGGTGGACCCCTTGGATAGCCGACGCATCTTACTCTCGGATGCGCCACCACGGGTGTACATGATTCCTTTTTCGGACGAATCACCACGAACGGCCAAATCGCCTTACTCTCGGACGGCCTCCCCTATGTTGAACACAAACAACTCCCCTATGTTGAACAGCCCCCACGAACAACTCCGATGCATGAATATGTGATCAACACAACACACAAACAACAATCACCACCTCCACTTGGGCAACTAGGCTATCCAAGTTTATCACCATCAACACCTCGACCACTTGGATATCGAGGTTCAACGTCATCTTTAATCTTTAATCTTCTAACACTCTGGCCATTAAGCACTAGAGATTACCACCTCAACTACTCGGCTATCGAGGCCCCCTTGGCCACTAAGCTACCAAGGTACAACATTAACAACACCTTGACCATCATCCATCAAGGCCCCCTTAGCCACTCGGCTACCAAGATACAACATCTTATCACTTGTCCTTTTGTCTTCAATGTTCGTTTGGTGTCTTATTAGATTATTAAAGACATTTGGGGTGAAACACCCCTATTACTGTTCTGTGTTCTATTCTGGACAGGGAAGCACGGTCGTGCTCCCATTCAGCACGGGCGTGCTGACATTTTAGTCAAGGACGGGCGTGCTGATTATCAAGCACGGCCGTGCTTGGGCAGCGCGGCCTTTTTGAAATTCAAACTGGAGCACGGGCGTGCTCCTTGGTAAGCATGACCGTGCTAACTGGAGCATGGTCGTACTGGTCTGGGCAGAACGGGTTGGGAACCCTTGTCAAACTTCTTGGGATAATTCATAGATTGAACCTATTGACTTTTACTAAGTCCTTGAGCCTTAAATTCATTATTTTTGGCTTAATCTCCATGTCTTATAATTAAGGGGACTTAATCCTTTAATTCTCAATTTCATCTAAAATGTCCCTAAACACTCATGGATCAATCCTTAAGGTCTTTTACTAAACCTTTTGGCATAAACCTTACCTCTCATTACTAACGTTCAAGTCTTATGAGCAAATTGGGAGAATCTTTAATGGTTTCAATGTCTTATTAACATCTTCATCATTGATCGCTTCACAACATCATCCAAACAGCCAATTGAAATAGACAACTATAAACATGAGAAGGGGGTTGAATTGTGTTTATCAGAAATTAAAACAAAGTTAAAAACTTTTCACACTCAAAAGCTAGGTTCAGACAAGTGTGAAAAACACTGCACAGAAAAGTGACATGTCTGGTGTGATTTTAACAGAAAAACACACAAACACACAACTTGAAAACATGTTTGATATTCACACTTTAACCTCTTTAGTTAGACAACAGATAATATAATCAAAGTAACTAAAGAGTTTAAGGGAAGAGAGATAAACACAACTATTTATCCTGGTTCACCCTTTAACACTAGGACTACATCCAGTCCTTGGCAGCACCAAGTTTTCTCCACTATGACTGATCAGGTTACAGACACCAAGTATTCTTTGCACACCTAGCCTCTCCAGGCTCCAAGACAAGTATTCTTTGCTCACCTAGCCTCTTCAGGCTCACTCAGGTTTGTTTGAGAGAAGATTGTATTTAATACATTTTGCAAGTCTTTCACTAACACTCTGAAGAGTGAATTAAATGTAAGCTTAGAAAGACTGCGTAATAACTTCAAATGATTGAAGAATATAGATTGAAAGAATGAATAAATGAATGCACAGAGTAATGAATATTTAATGTTGTGTGTTCTCTATCTTCATCTTCAATGACTTATGTATTTATAGCCTTCAAACATTTAATATCCGTTAGAGACATTACTTCAAATGTTGGCTTCAAGCAGAGCTCTGTTAAATGCAATAAAGTGGTTCTGGGTAGCCACTAATGCAATAGGAACGTTGGTTGTACTCTAACAAGGAAGATCAGGGATTTATGCATCGTGCAGTAGCCACATCAGAGTTATGCAGAATGCTTTTGTACTTTGCAGAGCACATTTCCATTTTCTTGTAATAACCAGGAGTACTTGGGAATAAAGCATACTGGAAACATTCTTTAACTGGATTTCGCTTCTGATCTCCTAGGTTGCTTGTGAGAATGACCTTCTGACTTTCCTGATAAGCGTGAAAGATAGAGAGGTCTTCAAAGACTTCTGCATGAAGGGACAACTTTCAAAAGCTCTTTGTACTTGTGTTCCTAATCGAAGGACCCCAGATGAGCGTGAGAGCTTAGCATAGACAAGTTGAAACTTAAATGCAGATAGTCAACAATCTAGTCAGTTGATAGGTTGACTTTGGCTTCTCCAGACAGGTGGTCTTTTAAGTGGGAAGACAGGTGAGAAAATGAATTCTTACTATTGTGATCTGCACACTAGATAGACAGGTCAGCAACCAATATGAAGGTTAATTAAATTATTAACAGATGTTTGGTTTTCACCAAAACTTGGGGTAAATGCACATCAGGCATTTTAGAGACTTAACAATCTCCCCCTTTTTGATGATAACAAACATTCAGATGATTTAATGGACCTTAGAAAATGTCAACTGATAAGACAACATGATTCAGTCGAGTTGAAATTTTCTTAACCAAATAGGTTGTGCAGACAGGTGCACTTAGGTTAAATTTATATTAGGAGTTCTTAAAGAGAAGAGCATATAGCATATCAGTTCAGAGTGCATTTAACTTAAAAACTTAGAATTAAATCAACAATTCATATTAGTTAGACAAGTTCAATTTTAATCATCTTAATCTTTACTTTCTCCCATTTTGTCAACAACAAAAAGGAAATAGATATAATGTAGAAAAGCATAAGACAGTAAAGATAGAAGACAAAAGATTGTATTTTATTCATCATAAGCTTGTACAAGACAAGTTCTAAATACAAAAACTACTGAGGCTAACTAAAAAGAAAAAATAGAGATTCAACTCTCTTTTCTAACAACAGCCCAGCAAGCCTTTCTTCATCCAGCTGTCTTCTAGTTTCTTCTAGCTGAGTTTGAAGCAGAATGAAGCTATGTAGATCCACTAGGTGAGTAGTGGTGGCTTCTGTGGTCAAGCTAGATGATACAGCATACTGGTCTGAGTGCCAGGGCAAGACCAAAATTGGGGGTTCTTTGGGCATAGAGAAAGGTGAAGAGATACGGAGAAAGACAAATTGATGAAGGGTTCTATAATAAAAGAAAAGAAGAAAAGCTATTTTAAACAAAGGTATGATTCTGACAAAGTCAGTATCAGGAGAGGGAAAGACAGAAGATAGTCCTTCAAAAAGAGACAGACGAGTGACTCTAATTCGAATAGGAGGGGGAAAAGGTTTTTCAGTTCAGCTAGTACAGAAGAAGGTAGGGGTAATTAAGAATCTTTATGACAAAAGAAAGAGTTGAAACCTATGACTAACAAAAAGAAATACCTAGACACAGATGCTAACATTACAACAGAGGCAGGGTAGTGAGTTCCTTCCAGTGTTCTAATGAAGATGACTATAGGGGGATAAAAGAAAATCTCCCTACAAGAGTTAAGTACATAAGGTGGGGGTGATGGAAAGAACACAGATTTGAGAAGCTTGCAGTCATGGGAGATTGCAAGTCTGACACAAAAAGACTCGATGATATTCTAGTTTGTTCTTTGGGAGTTGCATCCCTGTAAACTACTGAGTATTGACACATATCAGAAATGACATCATAGGAAGATGTCTGAGTTTGGTGAAAGGAGACATGTGAAGAAGGTGGAGACACATGAGAGAGGGGTTGAACATAAAAGGGAGGTGGAGAGGAGACAGGTAGATTAAGGATACCTTGTTGGGAGGGAGAAGATGGTGCAGGAGAGGTGGATGGAAGGACCACTTGGTTTTCTAACATCTTCAGTTTCTTCCTTGGTAGATGAGGGTTAAGGGGGTAAATCTCAGGATAGACAACTGTCTGTGTCCCAATAGACAAGTCTTCAATAGTTGCAGCAGCAACTTCAACCTCTGCAGCTTGAGCTTCTGCTGGCATTTCTACCCTTTCATCAGTTGCCACAACATTAGGCACTGGGTATCCAAATCTTCTCTTTCTTGGAATAGGTCCGAAAATGAGAGTCTGCTTCTCCTTGGGCTTCTCCAAGGGACATGCCTTCTGCTGCCCCCGAGCAGGTGCTTCCTCTTTACAAGGTGCAGACTCAACTTGTCTGGCCTTAGCAAAGGTCTTAACAAGCCTCTTCTTCTTGCTTGGCTAAGCCGACTCAGCTTCTGAAGTCTCAGCATCCTTAGTCTTCCTCTTGGGAGACAGCTTTTTCAGTTTGTACCTCATTGGTTCAACCGTTTGATCAGTTTCAGCAGAAACATAGGGTTTCTCGAATGCAGGCCTCTGGTCCTGTCTGACCACTTTTCCAGTAGGTTTCCAGATCTTTTTAGAGATAGGGATCTTTGGTTCATCAGTGGAGACCACTGGTTCCTTCATCTTCTGCTCAGCAGTAGGCTTCTTCTTCTTCTTCTTCTTCTTCTTCTTCTTCTTCTTCTTCTCCTCCTCCTCCTCCTCCTTCTTATCTTCCTCTTCATTCTCCAGAGGAATACCTTGTATATTCATAATAGAAAGATTCTTCCTATATATGGGAAAGAACATGTTGATGAACTCTCCATCACCAGGAACAAAAAGCTTGTTCCTGAAAAGTCTTGTCAACAACATCCCATAAGGGAAAGTCTGCATGTTGGTCCTCTTGATCAGAGACTCCAGGAAGATGAAGATCAGCCCATTTATGTCCACCTTGATTTTGTGAATCAAGTGGTACAGGTGATATGCCTCTAGCTTATCTAGTTTTACAGTTAGAAAGGCTAAAGTTTTTATACCAACTGAGCGACTTAACCTCGTTAATCACCTAAATTTGGCTTCTTTTGTCCTTAAGCAACACTTTGAGTCTCTTAGATAATTTTTAAGAAATTTTGGTTTATTTTGAGTAAATAAAGCATTAAAATGCTACTTTTACATTTCAGGTTAAAAGTGAAGCACGAGGAAGTTAGGAAACTTGAAGAAAACAAACCTAAAGACAAGAAGGCAAATTCGCCTCGTGAACAGGTGCTCGCCTCGCGAGCCAGAGGAGCAGATTGAGCAGGGATATGCCACCATTCAGTCTCGCCTCGTGAGGCAGTGCTCGCCTCGCGAGCCAGACTCAGGAAACCTAAAGACCATTCAGGCTCGCCTCGGGAGAATTCGAAATCAGGTGGTGTGACAAGTTTTTGGCGTCGTTGCCGGGGAGTGGCACAACCAATTTTCCTAAATTTTAGTAAAATCAATTATTTTTGAACAAGAAAATTTTCCGCTGACTTGCAAGAGAAAGGACCGCCAGCCGCGGCATCACAATTCATCTGATAGCGACCTCTCAAACCATTGAAAAAATGTTGCATCCTTGTTACTAGATCAAAGAACGAAGAAGGACATCTCCTCAAAAGCACATTATATCTCTCCCAAGCTTCATTATAAGTTTCATCCTCATGTTGCTTGAAAGAAGTAACGACTATTTTCAACTGTGCTGCCTTCTGAGGAGGAAAGACTCTAGTGAAGAATTTCTGAGCCATATCCTCCCACATAGTTATGCTTCCACGATCCAAATTCAAATCCAGTAAATCGTATGCCCTATCTCGAAAAGAGAAAGGGAATAGCCGCCAAGGAAAGGCGTCATCTGAAACTCCTGGAGTCTTCTTAATATCTCATATCTCCAAAAAGTTAGCGATATGCCTGTGAGGATCTTGGTATGCACTCCCATCAAATTGATCTCTTTGCACCTGGATAAGAACCGATGTCTTGATTTAAAATGAATTTGCCGTGATGGGATGCCTAACAACAGTAGAAGCACCATCGTCCAAGTTAGGAAGATTGTACTCATAAAGAGGCTTGTAAGTCGGAGGATTTTCTTTCGCCATCCCTTCAAGATTGATGAGTTGGATTGCTTCAAGTCTCCTTTTCTCTCTTAGTTCCTTCCTCAACCTCTTCTCAGTCTTACGAATCTCTGGGTCGTATAGCAAGTCTTCCGGTGGAATGGTACCTCGCATACAACAAAAACAAGGCAAGACCAAGTGATATCAAAGAAGTTTAAAAGAGATAAAAATGCAAAAAATTAAAAGAAAAATTTTCTTGTTCAAAAAGAATTGATTTTCCTAAAATTTAGGAAATTTGGTTGTGCCACTCCCCGGTAAGACGCCAAAAACTTGGTGGGACTCCGGCAAGTGTATCGGATCGATGCAAGTAATAAATAAAACACGGTAAGTATTACCGAGGTTGAACTCGGGGATTGGAAAACCAATTATACCAAAATTCAAAGGAATTCAAATCAGTTTGACCAAGTCAACAGGCAGTTTGTTATGAAGAGAGAGAATTATCAATAACAAATCAATTATCAAATATCAATTATCTAAACTAACAGATAATACCGTGATTCAAATTAAGCTAAAGCTCTAAGATAACGAATCCACCTACCCAATCATGCAAGTTACCCAAGTGATTATTCTCTTATCCCTATGTTCGATTTCTTTGCCAATTGGAACCCTCAATTATCCTAAAGTCTCTTCCGATGTTCAAAAGGAAATACCTAAACATGCAAATTACCTATCTTCTGATCCGATAATCCATAGTTAGATTCTATTAAGTTCTTGTCTCTCTATCACAATTGCACCAATCTCCTACTCTATTCCTAGCCGTACTCAATTGGTGTTCCTAACCCACGTCCTAAGCACGAATCTCCTTTTGGTTTAACGCACTAGACTAGTTAATCAAGGGCCCTTTCGATTAACACAATAAAAAGAGTCAAGAAACAAGAATTGATATTAGGGAATAAGAAAACATCACATTGGAATTAACTATGCCGTCATGAGCGGCTTCATCGTTTCATCATAAAAGAGGATTAGTTCCTCATAGTAACAATAACAACGAAAGTGAAGAAAGAAATCATCCTAACAAGAAGAAACTAAGAGAAAACAGTGTAAAACAATGGGAGACGCAGATCCAAAGAAACTAGGATTAGGTCTCTATCAAAAACTATACAATCTGCACCAAAAAAAGCTTCTTATAGAGGGCTGGGTCTGTGCATGCTTGCGAGGCGAGCAGGGGCTCGTGAGGCGAGCCTTAAGTTTTGGATCCACCTGATTTTGAATTCTTGTGAGGCGAGCCTGAATGTTCTTCAGGTTTCCTGAGTCTGGCTCGCGAGGCGAGAACTGTCTCACGAGGCGATGCTGAATGGTGGCCTGTCCCTACTCAATCTGCTCCTCTGGCTGACGAGGCGAGCACCTGTTCGCAAGGTGAATCTGCCTTTTTGTCTTTAGGCTTGTTTTCTTCAAGTTTCCTAACTTCCCCGAGCTTCACTTTTAACCTGAAATGTAAAGGTAGCATTTTAATGCTTTATTGACTCAAAATTAACCAAAATTTCCTAAAAATTATCTAAGAGACTCAAAGTGTTGCTTAAGGACAAAAGAAGCCAAATTTAGGTGATTATCGAGGTTAAATCGCTCAGTTGGCATAAAAACTTTAGCCTTTCTAGCTGTAAAACTAGATAAGCTAGAGGCTTATCAACAGGGCAAACCTGTCCATCTTGGTCAGATTGTCCCTTTATTAAGGGTGAAATTTTGAATTTCTAACGAATGTGTTTCGACAGGCTGACGAAGGAATCGAGATAATGACTAAATTTTTTTAAAAGGTTGGAAATATTTAGTTGACATAGTCCGACAAAGGGGAGAATTCGACAACCGAGTTCCTGTCAAAGCAATAAGGAAGAACAACTAGCCTGAAGGAAGAATTGCCAAAAAGATAAAAAGTGAAGAAATTGGTTAAGTCCCCTAGTCAGATGAAAGGTTATCAGTACAAGCTGTCAAATAGCCAAACCGTCAAAGACAATCAAGTTGACACGGAGTGGTTCTAGGAATTAAACAGTTATTAGAATTGTTTGACAAGCAGCTTTAATTTGAAGTTTAGAAAACTGCCAAGATACGTGGCAGTCATTAAGATAGGAAGTTAGCAATATGTAGTTACTTTATTTGCCTATAAATACTAGTAAACACAATGTAAATGGGGTCGGTTACTGGATACACATCCTATACATCTCAAACTCAAAGCAGATTGATGGATTACATCCAAGTACTCCCTCCATTTTTATTATTTCAATACTATGTGAAAATCCAGTGCAATGCTGGTTTATTTCATTTAAGTTCTTCATTTGTTCTTCATTATTTCCAGCATTTCTTTTATGTTCATCCTCTAAGTTCATTTACTTTTTCGTAAGTAGTATTACTTAGATCTTATTTTACTTGATTTATGTTTCAAACTTCTGTTCTTTTCATCATATACTTAGTGTAAGTAGGAAGTTATTTTCTATAAAGAAATTGTTCTTTTCTTTCAAAAATTCAAATTACATTTTCAAATGCAAACAGTTTTATTGTCAAATTTCATTATTGACAATATTTTTGTACACTACTTGTATACTTATTTTAGCATTAAGTCCTTGCCAGTAAAATCTCTGTTTGACCAATTGTCAAATTTATACTTGCCAGACAATTAACACACATTCTTGACGAGATTACCGCATACCTCGCAGATATCACACTCGTCCGAAATCCTTATTATTTGTTCTATCGAAATTTTGGTCAGAAACCAAAAAACCACCTTAACAAATTGGCATGCCTGGTGGGACGAGTTTAGAGTAACTCGAATAGTGTCATTATTCTTTTAGTTTCAATACAAATTATTTGTATGCGTCTGAGAAGCGGAAAAGTGATAGAAGGTTCATCAATTTCCCATATTTCCGAAAACATGAGTAGTGCAACAAATGCTGCCATAAACAGTACGAATGCGGCTGCATCAACAATAGACGTTCCTCCTGTGTCTGCTGCGGCCACTACCAATCCTGAAAATAATTAGACTGGTGCAGAGGGAATACAAGTGACACAAATGAATAATCTCCGTGACCATGTCCCTCCTGTATCACTCCCAGCACCAAATTCACCGTCTTTACAAACAGTTGCCATGCAGGGTACAGGATTATCCCCAAACAGTATAGTCAACTCGACGAATCCAAGGGGAACTACCCAGCTGATGTGATCAAGACATAGATCACTAACATTTTAGGATCTTTCTTTGATTTCAATTGCTAAAAATTCAAGATCAAACACAAACAAGAACAATAGAATAAACTTGATCTTCAAGTGAAGAAACAATTGAAACCAATAGGTGTAGAAGAGAAGAATAGTCTATATATGAACTAGGAAGTAAATTGCATGAAGTAAATTTCAAGAATTTAAAGAACAAAAATATAAAATGGAATAGGAAGAAGATGAAGGGAATGAGCCACAAATTGAATCATTTTTTAGAAGAAGATTGAATTTGATAAACCAAGGGAAGATTCACCACTTGAATATGGAAATTCAAGATAAGAATCAATGGTTCAACTCATGAACCAAGAAGACGAGAACTCTCAACTCTCTCTAGAAATCTCAAGTTTGAGAAAACTTAATTGTATTCAAACTTGTAAAATGATTTACATGAAGCCTATTTATAGGCTCATCCTATTTAAGGTGCAAGCTAGTCTAACTTGAAGTGCAAGCTACCCAAGTGTGGGCTTTGTTTTAGGCCTAATGCCTTCTACTCTTATGCTATGTCCCAATAGGCCCAATTCCGAAACTAGTCCTAAGTGCTTTTTGAATAAGCACTTTTATTACATGAACTCTATTCTATACAAGGTTCCTAGTTCCTACCTTTATTACATGAACTCTATTCTAAACAAGGGTCCTAGGTCCTATCCCTAACTAGGTGGTCAATGGCTCAATGCATAAGAGGTTCAAGATGAAGCCATCTTCATAAGGTTGCCTATGAGTCAAGTGATTGACCACCACCTTCTTCAATGTGTCTTGGACTATTCTAAGCCTTGCCCTCGTCATGGGTCCATGTAGGTATTCTATTTTAGGTCCTTGGCTTTGTGTTTCCATGCTCATATCATCCCCTCCTTCTTGAAGCACATTCGTCCACGAATTGTGTTGATCATCATCTGTGTCATTTTCAAAAAGACTGAGATCAGACACATTAAACGTGGCACTCACATTAAAATCACCATGGAGATATATTTTATATGCATTATCATTTATTTTCTCCAATACTTAGAAAGGTCCATCACCCCTTGGTATGAGTTTGGACTTCCTTTGTAAAGGAAACCTCTCTTTTCTTAAGTGCACCCATACCCTATTACCCGGTTTGAGTAACATTTGTTTTCTTCCCTTATTTAACTGCCTTGCATTGTGCTCCCCTTGTTTTTCAATATTTAATTTTACATGTTAATGGAGCTTTTTAACAAATTCGGTCATGGCAAGCCCATCTTGATGCAACAAGGATTGGTCAATTGGTATTGGAAGCAAATCAAGTGGGGTTTGTGGATTAAAACCATAGACTATCTCAAAATGAGAGTGCTTAGTAGTAGAATGTTTCACACGATTGTATGCAAACTCAATGAAAGGTAAGCACTCTTCCCAAGACTCTAGGTTTTTCTTGAGGATGGTTCTTAGGAGAGTATAAAGAGTCCTATTAACCACCTCAGTTTGCCCATCCGTTTGTGGGTGGCAAGTAGTCGAAAAGAGTAATTTAGTTCCAAGCTTGACCCACAAAGTTCTCCAAAAGTGACTTAGGAACTTTGTATCTCTATCGGATACAATGCTTCTAGGAATCCCATGTAGTCTAACTATTTCCCTAAAGAAAAGGTTGGCTACATGGCAAGCATCATCACTTTTGTGACATGAAATGAAATGGACCATCTTGGAAAATCTATCCACAACCACAAAGATTGAGTCATTCCCTCACCTAGTCCTTGGTAATCCCAATACAAAATCCATAGAGATATCAATCCAAGGAGAAGAAGGACTAGGTAAGGGAGTGTACAACCCATGAGGCTTACTCTTTGACTTTTCTCTCAAACACGCAATGCATTTCTGACATAACTTTGGGACTTGACTTTTCATGTTTGGCCAAGAGAAATGTTCTTGAAAAACCTCTAAAGTCTTGTGAGTGCTTCTCTTACCAACAACTCTCTAATAGAATGCCTTGGCACACAAAGTCTCTTGTCTTTAAAAAGGAACCCTTCACTTATGAAAAATCCTTTATGTTCCATGGACCCTATTTGAGTGTAAATTGTAGAGAAGTCTAGATCATTTACATACAATTCCTTTATGTGATCAAACCCAATAAGTTTTGTTTCAAGAGTTGATAGTAAGGCATATCGATGTGGAAGTGCATCCACCACAACATTGCTTTTGCCTTGTTTATGTTTAATCACATAAGGGAATTGTTCTATGAATTCCACCCATTTGGCATGTCTCTTGTTTAATTTTCCTTGCCCCTTTAAGTGTTTTAATGATTCATGATCAATATGAATGACAAATTCCTTGGGCAAGAGAAAGTGTTGCCAAACTTTGAGACTCCTTACTAGGGCATAAATTTCTTTATCATAAGTTGAATAGTTCAAATATGCCCCGGCAAGTTTCTCACTAAAGCAAGCAATGGGGTGTTCTTCTTGAAGCAAAACGGCCCCAATGCCTACATTAGAAGCAACACACTCAATCTCAAAAGATTTCACGAAATTTGGAAGTGCCAGAATTGGTGCATTGGTCAATTTTTCCTTGAGTATATTGAAGGAGTTTTCTTGGCTTTGGCCCCAATGAAATGGCACATTTTTCTTTAAAACCTCATTTAGAGGACTTGCCAAAGTGCTAAAGTCTTTGACAAATCTTCTATGAAAACTTGCCAATCCATGGAAACTCCTAATATCTCCAACATTTTAAGGTGTTGGCCAACTTTGGATGGCCTTAATTTTCTCTTCATCTACATGCACACCTTGTGCACTGATAACATAACCCAAGAACTTGCTGGTGCAAAATGTGCATTTCTCAAGGTTGCCAAATAGTTTTTCTTTTCTTAATACTAACAAAACACATTTCAAATATTCATGATATTTATCAAGTGTTTTGCTATATATTAAGATATCATCAAAATAGACAACCACAAATTTACCAATGAATTCCCTAAGGACATGATTCATGAGCCTCATGAATGTGCTTGGTGCATTAGTGAGTCCAAAGGGCATCACAAGCCATTCATAAAGTCCACACTTGGTTTTAAAAGCGGGTTTCCATTCATCCCATTCTCTTATTCTTATTTGATGATAGCCACTTCTTAGGTCAATTTTTGCAAAGATTTGTGACCCATGTAGCTCATCCAACAAGTCATCTAACCTTGGGATTGGATGTCTATATTTGATGGTTATGTTATTGATGGATCTACAATTGGTGAACATTCTCCATGTACCATCTTTTTTTAGGTACTAAAATATCGGGCATTGCACATGGAGAAAGTGATTCTCTTATCCATTCTTTTCTAACAATCCTTCAACTTGCCTTTGAATTTCTTTTGTTTCTTGTGGATTGCTCCTATAGGCCGGCTTATTTGAAAGAGAAACACTAGGAATTAAGTCCATGTGATGCTCAATCCTCCTCATAGGTGACAAACATTTAGGAAGCTCTTTTGTAAAAACATCTTTGAAATCATCCAAAAGAAACTCAAAGGGTTTTGGCAAAGAAAGAGATGGAGTAGAATTTTCATCATTATTTTTGGTGTAAAGTAAATATATTGGTTGATTGGCCAATAATATTTTGTTTACTTCATTTTCTTTAAGAAATAAGCATTCTTTGCCATCCATTTCTTTACCTTTATTTTTTTCAAACATATTTTGCTCACTTGTGCCATTTGTCTTTTTCATATTCTTTTGTGGCACATTATTTTCTTTATTTATTTCTTTTCCACTCTTGACTTTTCTCTCTCATTTTCTTTTGATCCTCACAAATTTCTTTAGGAGAGTGATGAGCCTCTGTTTGACTGGTTTTATAACTGGTAAAGACCTTGGCTTTGTGCTAATTTTATATCATTTTCACCCAAATTAGACTTGATTGTCCTTAAGTAAGATTTTGAGTCTGTAAAGTGTTTTTAAGCTAATTTAGTTGATTTAGAGTTAAATAAATATTTATGTTATTTTCTTATTTTCAGGTTAATAAAAAGTGAAATAAATCTGGAGCCACTCGCCCTGCGAAGGATGTCTCGCCCCGCGAGTCACGCAAATCTGAAAAGTCAGAGACGATCACGATTTACCCGTATTGAAGATCACGGCCGTGGCAGTTTTGAAGTTGAAGCGTTCACCTCGAGAGCATCCCTTCGCCTCGCGAGTCTTGGAAGACCAGAAGCCATCACGGTTTGGGCATGTTGAAGGTCACAGGCGTTACAGTTGGGAATTTGAAGCATTCGCCACGCGAAGATATGCTCGCCTCGCGAGAAGACCAAGAGTTGCAGACCTTTCGTGTTATTCGCCTCGCGAGTAGTGCTTCGCCTCGCGAGGCCTTGGATTCCAGAAACGTGTATATAAAACAGTCTTAGGCAGAACTGAAGGGGTTGGTCAGAGTTAGCCAGTTTTGGCTAGTCTTTGATAGATAGTAGTAGTAGTTTCCAGTAGTTTATTTTCTTTTCTTTTGTGCTTATGTTTGTAATGGAGAACTAGTCTCCTAGATTAATCTACTGGGTTTGGTTTCAATTACACTTGAGGTTCTGGATTTCCTATTTGAATTGCTATTCCTTTTCAGTACTGTTCTATATGTTTCTGTTTGCTTAATTCAGATATGTATAGGATTAGTATTGATTTATTTCGATGATTGTATGTTCCTATATATAATCGCGTTTGCTTAATTCGCGTGTGTTCAATCATGTTCGCTTAGTTCATGAGTGCTTCACCCCGTTTGCTTAATTCGGGAATAGGAATATATGTCTCGTAGTATTGATTTCGCTTGTAAATTGATGCTACAATCGGAAAGGGTTTAGAATCTGCTTAGGGCTTGGATTTGCTTGAACCAATGATAATGGGAAACCGAGAACAGTAGGTTAATCGTCTTTAGTTTATTTGCTATTCTCTTTAACTGCTTTGTTTTCATTGTTTTGTTTTCTTTATTTTATCTCAATCCAAAACCCCCAAAACTAACTTTTGATTTTCTGTTAATAATAACAACACTAAAGAGTCCTTGAGAGACAATATCCGAGTTGTCGCTCTATACTACATAATTTTTGTAAACGCTCGTTCTTTTTGGCGCGTGGCGACAGCGCGGTCAAAAATTGGCGCCGTTGCCGGGGACTCTGGTTTGTTGTTATTAGCAGAAAATAAAATTAAAAAAAAAATAAAAAAAATTCTTTGCTAAATTAGTTTTGTCTGCATTGTCTGGTTGTGAATTTTAGCACCCCCCATGGATAATTATATGCGAAATTACATGCCTAATGTTTACTATGGACAACCACCATGCATATATTTTCCTGATTTTCTTGGTTTATCACACTGGTTGCCAAGGTTTAGTGGTTTTGCAGGTGAGAATCCGCAGGAGCATCTGAGGGAATTCCAGATTGCTTGTTCTATAATACTGAGACCTGCAGGAATAACAGAAGATCACGTCCAGATGGAAGCTTTCCAATTCTCACTTGAAGGTGCTGCAAGAGATTGGCTGTATTGTCTTGATGAAAATTCCATCTCAAGCTGGTTTGATTTAAAGGAAGCCTTCCTGTTTAGATACTATCCTGCCTTCAGAGCTGCACCTTCCGAACCTTCCCTAGAGGACCTGTTCAAACAAATGGCTGGACAGATAAGTGCACATATGGAAGGAATGATGCAACAAATGGCCGAGCAAACTCAACGGATGATAAAGGAAAATCAACAGAGGATGGAGGCTGAATACCAGAGGGACCAAGCTGAATCTCGGAAGTTGTGGGCTCTAATTGATCAAGTTTCCGCCAACTCGGCTGCAATGCTAACTCCACAGCCCATTGAAGAACCTACAGAGGCACAAGTTATTCTTGAAAATATTTCTGATGATAATTATGATAATATTTCTGTTGATGATGAATTAAGTGTTGAATCCCCTGATTCTAATTCATGTACTGATTGTTATTGTGATGATGGCAGTGCTGCTTTGTGTATATTCTGTTATGCAGCTTTATACTGTTCAGGAAACACAGAAAATGAGCATCAGGAGGATCAGGAGAACATTTGCTCCCCCGTGCCTGAAGATGATAAAGAACCTTTGGAAGTTGATGATTCAAGTAACTCAGATGCAGGTGTTGAGAGTAATGGGGTGGATGAATTAATTTCTGAATTTCCAGACATTCTAACTTTTCCTGATTCATTTTATTATGATATATGTACTGACTCTACTAACACTAACCTTTGTGTGGTGTGTGCTGAAATTTCTGCATGTATAGCAGGTGATAACTTTGTTAGTGCAGTGAATGAAGAAAGTGCAGAAAAGGAAGCAGCACCAGTAACCCCAACTAACTGTTTGCCACCTCCCCCTGTGGAACCAAAAGCTCTGGATTTTGCACCCTTGGATTTTTCACCATGGCCAGTCCAAGAGGTTGAGCCCCACTTCTATTGGGGAGACTTTGTAGATAAAGAGGTCAGCTGTGACCCGAAGGGGAGTGAGAAGTCCGCCACACTCGGCGAAGTTATCATAATTGTCAGGTGCTCACCCCCACATCAAGGCTGCGAGTTAGGGAAGCATGGAATGGATTTCCAGTCTTTGTCCATCACGTGGGCCTTATGCTACAAGCAATGGGATCCTGGTGGAACCGCCCTTAATGAGTTTTCTTAACCCTTTCTTCTTTTTAATTTTCTTTTCCTTGCTTTATTTCTGTTTTGTTTTTAATAAAGCTCCTGAATAATTTGAGAAGCTCAGGAGTTGTGTTGAGTCTAGTGTTGGCAAGTTTATTGGATTTTATTAATTTTTGCATAGATGGATTGCATGTTATGTGTTGACTTTTTCCCCCTAGGATTTGAAAAAAATTTTGAAAAAAATGATCCCCATATAATTGAAAACTGAACTTTGAGATTTTATTATGATGACATGATTTATGATAAGTTTGGGGTGATAGGAAGCACACACTAGGGATAGAATCTCTTCCAAACAATTTGCAAAAATGTCCAGGTGAGGTTTTGAGCCTCCAACATGTTTTAAACTGTGTGAAAATCACTTTTTAAGTTGCACTTTCCTGAATTTGATTGAATCTTTTATTGGTTTGCATGATTATGTGTTTGCTTCAGATGATTTAGGCATTTTCTTTGTAAATAGCTACTTAGCCTAAAAATAACCAATTCCTAATGCATGTTCCCTAGTTAGCCCCATTGAGCTTATTAGCCTGTTAATTCTTGATAACCTAATGTTATAAGCCCAAAAATCTGGAAAACCATGTTAACCCGATCTTAGGATTAGGAGAGCATGTAATCATAGAATGGGTGCAAGAAATTAAGTTTGGGGTGGCTATAGTAAATGTGTTGTTGGAATTGAGAAAAAAAAAAACAGAAATGAAAATGAAAAAAAAAAGAAAAAAGAAAAAAAGAAAAAAAGAAAAGTGTAAAAATGAAAAAAAAAAGGTATTAGAAAATAAAAGGCTGTAGCCACCCAAAGCAAAATGAAAAATGAGAAAAGGAACTTGAGTGGAATTTCAAAGTGTAAATAATGTTCATGCTCTCTTAGTTCCTAGGGTCCTCAGCCTAGTACCTTTGTATATCCTACCCTTAGCCAGGCCCCATTACAACCCATAAAAGACCTTTTGATGTTGCTTGCATGTTTTCTGTGGGAACCATTTTGAGATGAAAATCAAATTCAAGGGAAGTGTTCTTAAAAGTGAAAATGAGTGAAATGTTGATAGCCTGACAAAAAATTGAGCGTTTGAGTGAACACAAATTTCCCTTGTGAGGAAGGCAGTTGTTTGATTTTGGTGATCTCCTTCTTGTGTGTGACTTAGAGCCCCTGCTTAGATTAATGAGTGTTTGAATGATGAAATTCTCAATTGTTTAGAATAAATGCATGTGGGGATTACTTTGCTTGAAAGAGGGGAACATTGGAAGAAAAATTCTTTTGAAATATTGCTTGAAATTTGTGCAAGGTTGATTGAATCCTTAAGCTTGCCATGTTTTGCCAGGTCTTGAGTCTTTTTAAGTTTTTAAGTTTTAGTTTGCTTGGGGACAAGCAAAGTTTAAGTTTGGGGTATTTTGATGAGCCTCTGTTTGACTGGTTTTATAACTGGTAAAGACCTTGGCTTTGTGCTAATTTTATATCATTTTCACCCAAATTAGACTTGATTGTCCTTAAGTAAGATTTTGAGTCTGTAAAGTGTTTTTAAGCTAATTTAGTTGATTTAGAGTTAAATAAATATTTATGTTATTTTCTTATTTTCAGGTTAATAAAAAGTGAAATAAATCTGGAGCCACTCGCCCCGCGAAGGATGTCTCGCCCCGCGAGTCACGCAAGCCTGAAAAGTCAGAGACGATCACGGTTTACCCGTATTGAAGATCACGGCCGTGGCAGTTTTGAAGTTGAAGCGTTCGCCTCGCGAGCATCCCTTCGCCTCGCGAGTCTTGGAAGACCAGAAGCCATCACGGTTTGGGCATGTTGAAGGTCACGGGCGTTACAGTTGGGAATTTGAAGCATTCGCCACGCGAAGATATGCTCGCCTCGCGAGAAGACCAAGAGTTGCAGACCTTTCGTGTTATTCGCCTCGCGAGTAGTGCTTCGCCTCGCGAGGCCTTGGATTCCAGAAACGTGTATATAAAACAGTCTTAGGCAGAACTGAAGGGGTTGGTCAGAGTTAGCCAGTTTTGGCTAGTCTTTGATAGATAGTAGTAGTAGTTTCCAGTAGTTTATTTTCTTTTCTTTTGTGCTTATGTTTGTAATGGAGAACTAGTCTCCTAGATTAATCTACTGGGTTTGGTTTCAATTACACTTGAGGTTCTGGATTTCATATTTGAATTGCTATTCCTTTTCAGTACTGTTCTATATGTTTCTGTTTGCTTAATTCAGATATGTATAGGATTAGTATTGATTTATTTCGATGATTGTATGTTCCTATATATAATCGCGTTTGCTTAATTCGCGTGTGTTCAATCATGTTCGCTTAGTTCATGAGTGCTTCACCCCGTTTGCTTAATTCGGGAATAGGAATATATGTCTCGTAGTATTGATTTCGCTTGTAAATTGATGCTACAATCGGAAAGGGTTTAGAATCTGCTTAGGGCTTGGATTTGCTTGAACCAATGATAGTGGGAAACCGAGAACAGTAGGTTAATCGTCTTTAGTTTATTTACTATTCTCTTTAACTGCTTTGTTTTCATTGTTTTGTTTTCTTTATTTTATCTCAATCCAAAACCCCCAAAACTAACTTTGGATTTTCTGTTAATAATAACAACACTAAAGAGTCCTTGAGAGACGATATCCGAGTTGTCGCTCTATACTACATAATTTTTGTAAACGCTCGTTATTTTTGGCGCGTGGCGACAGCTCGGTCAGAGAGAGGGGTACAAAAGTAATCTTTTTGTTGTGGTGCATGAAAGTAAATTTATTGGAAAGGCCATCATGTATGACTTTCCTATCAAATTGCCATGGCCTTCCTAGCAACACATGCCCCGCCTCCATTGGCACCACATCAGACATAACTCCATCATGATAAGAGCCAAACTCAACAAGACTTGTTGGTTCACCAAGATTTCACCTTTTTCACTTAACCATTGTAACTTGTATGGCCTAGGGTGTGGATTGGTTTTGAGACCAAGCTTGGTCACCAATCTTTGACTAGCCACATTGGTGCAAGATCCTCAATCTATGATTAATGCACACAACTTTCCATGCACCATGCACCTAGTGTGAAAAATATTCTCTCTTTGGCTCTCATCCTCTTCTTTAACCTTGACTCCTAAGAGTCTCCTCGCCATTAATAATTCTCCTTCAAGTGAGAGAACTTCATCTTCCCCACTCTCACTAGAAGACTCGCTAGAAGAGGCACTTGTTACCTCTATATCCTCATTAGTTGTAGAGATCATTGTTCTTTTATTGGGACATTGAGAAGCAATATGTCCCTTACCCAAACATTTAAAGCATTTAATATCTCTAGATCTATTTGAAGAAGGAGTAGAGGTGGATGGTTTAGAGTTAGGGAATGTGCCATTTGATCCACTTTTACCAACAACTTCAAGTTGTTTTGATGAGTCACCCTCCTTCTTGGAATGATCATTCCAAGATGAGTTGTTGTTGTTAAAGAATGGTTTCTTGAAGGATTTCTTTCTCTTAACTTGAGCTTCAACCTTGATTGCATGGTGCACCAAGTCCTCTAACTCAACATAGTTGTAAAGCTCTACCACATCTTGGATTTCTTGGTTGAGTCCTCCCAAGAACCTAGACATAGTTGCCTCTCTATCTTCTTCTATGTTTGTTCTAATCAAAATGACCTCCAACTCTTTGTAATATTCTTCTACACTCATACTTCCTTGTCTCAACCTTTGAAGCCTATGGTGTAGGTCTCTAGTGTAGCTTGAAGGAACATATCTTTTTCTCAAAACCCTCTTCATCTCTCTCCAAGTACTAATTGGTTCCTCATCATACTTTCTTCTCTCTTTACATAATTGATCCCACCAAATTAAAGCATAATCATGAAATTCTAGACTTGCTACTGTTACTTTTTTATCTTCATTATAGTGGTAACAAGAAAATATGTGTTCTAATTTGGTCTCCCATTCCAAGTAAGAATCGGGGTCATTCTTCCCATAGAAGCTAGGGATCTTTACCTTCACATTATGTAACTTGTCATCCCTCTCATGCCTTCATCCTCTATTGTCATGTTTAGGTCTCCATCTATCAAATCTAGGTCTATCTTTATGGTTGTCTTCGGAATTTGATGAACCTCTATGGGAGTTGGCATGCCTTGATCCTTCTTTGTTCTCAATTACTTCTAATCTTTCAAACACCCTTTCAATGTGCTTCGTCATTCTATCCAACTTCCTATTCAAGTTCCTTGTTCTTAGTAATGATTTAGGAGAGTCTTCAATGCCCTCTTCATGTAGTGAAGCCATGGTGCACTTACAATTTGAGAAATTAAATACAAATTCCAGAGAATTGAAGAGTACATAAATCAAATGAAGATTACACCAATAAGAACAATTACACCACCAAATATCAAAAGAATTAAGTACAATCCAACAAGGAACAAGTACACTTAAAGAACAAGTGAAAGAAAAGAATTACATGTCAAAAATTGAATAGTTCAAGGACCTCACCATTCACTCAAAAATTTCCACTCGTGTATATCACTCAATGTAGACTTTTACAAGATGATTTTCTCTCTTGTCTCTTTCCACTCCACTCTTCAAGGGATCTACAAATTGAAACAAGATTCTCAATCAATTAGTCTCCATTAAACAAATGACAAATCAACCAATAGGCAATCAATTCAAAGAGTTCAAGAATTTTGAAAACAACTAATACAAAACTAATGGAGTTTAGAAGACAAGCAAGAAAAGGTTCAAGAAGAATTTCACTCTCAGATTGATATGAAGAAGACAAGTTGAAAGAGTTCAACAAAGTGTAATTCAAATTTAATCAAAGTGTTGGTGAACAATTAATGATCAATGTGAAATGTGCTACACCAATTTGTGAAGGATCTATACAAATACAAGCATGTGAAATGGTGGCGAGTCTTTTACCAGTTGCTAGAATTTTTCAGAATTTGCACTTTTGCCCCAAAACTTTGTATATTTACGGTTTTGGCCCATGTTTTCTTTTTACCCCAGATTTATATATTTTTTTTAAGCTTCAGCCACTTGACTTTTGCTAATTAAAATTTCACAGCAATTACACTAATTTTTGAATTTACAAAAATATCCTTTAATCATGAACAAATTTGAACATAATTGGTGCAATACTTGAAAATATGAACAATTCAAGTAGTGTAAAATAATTTCCAAGTGAATGAGCACAAATCAAGTCATTAGAGACCTAGATCTTTCATTCCAGTGGATGATAAACACATCATTTCCACAATTTGAATTTCACGAAGATCTATTAGGTTCTAAAAATTTGAAATCATTGAAGCACTTTTGATTAAAATTTGAATCAATCTTACTATTGTAAATTGAAATTTGAATTTGAATTTTGAATTTGTTCAAATTCACAAAGTAAGGAAAATAGTTCTATGCTTGAATTTTCAAGAAGAAACCAAAATCACATGTAATGGAAGAGCACATGCAAGAATTGGAGCCCAAAATTGAAAGTGAAAATGTGGAGGGAAAAATATTTCACCAAAAATTCAAGCAAGATCAATTCAAAATCATTTCAAATTCTAGATCCATGATCACATTTGGATTCAAATTAAATTTCATCATCCAAATTTAAGTTATTAATGGCGCCACTATGGATGAAAGTTTCATCATTAAATTGGCTCCAACTCAAAGATCATCATAGAATTTGAAAAAAATTTGATCGAAAATTCAAAACAATTGAAGATCAAAGATCTAGCTCTAGATACCACATGTGTGATCAAGACATAGATCACTAAAATTTTAGGATTTTTCTTTGATTTCAATTGCTAAAAATTCAAGATCAAACACAAGCAAGAACAATAGAATAAACTTGACCTTCAAGTGAAGAAACAAGTGAAACCAAAAGGAGTAGAAGAGAAGAACAATCTATATATGAACTAGGAAGTAAATTGAAAGAATTTAAAGAACAAAAATATAAAATGGAATAGGAAGAAGATGAAGGGAATGCTCCAAAAATTGAATCATCTTTGAGAAGAAGATTGAATTTGATAAGCCAAGGGAAGATTCACCACTTGAATATTGAAATTCAAGATAAGAATCAATGGTTCAACTCATGAACCAAGAAGAGGATAACTCTCAACTCTCTCTAGAAATCTAAAGTGTGAGAAAACTCAATTGTATTCAGACATGTAAAATGATTTACATGAAGCCTATTTATAGGCTCATCCTGCTTAAGGTGCAAGCTAGTCTAACTTGAAGTGCAAGCTACTCTTACTTAAGGTGCAAGTAGTCTAACTTGAAGTGCAAGCTAATCTAACTTGAAGTGCAAGCTAGTCTAACTTGAAATGGAAGCTACCCAAGTGGGCTTTGTTTTGGGCCTAATGCCTCCTACTCTTATGCTATGGCCCAATAGGCCTAATTCCTAAACTAGTCCTAAGTGCTTTTTGAATAAGCACTTTTATTACATGAACTCTACTCTATACAAGGTTCCTAGTTCCTACCTTTATTACATGAACTCTATTATAAACAAGGGTCCTAGGTCTTATCCCTAACTAGGTGGTCAATGGCTCAATGCATAAGAGGTTCAAGATGAAGCCTTCTTCATAAGGTTGCCTATGAGTCAAGTGATTGACCACCACCTTCTTCAATGTGTCTTGGACTCTTCTAAGCCTTGCACTCGTCATGGGTCCATGTAGGTCTCTAATTCTAGGTCCTTGGCTTTGTGTGTCGATGCTCGTATCACCAGCCTTTGCAGCAACCTGTGTATGGGATGCCTTTTGGGTCTGTCCCTTACAATCCAAATCTAAACCCTCAATTTTAATTTCCTTATCCAAATGGGATGACGCCATATCCCAATGGAACGGCCGCTGGTCCTTCTGGCCAGCATGGGCCTTTGATGGTTGGAGGGCAAGCCCCTACCCAAGGTATGTGAGTAACAGGGTCTATAGTTATGACCCATGTTCACTAGCAAATGTTGGACATCAAATGGATCTTAGCAACATAGATATGATACACCATATGACCCAACAAATAGGGACAATAATTACCCCAATGATGAACAATACCAGTAATGTGTGTAACGCGTTGGCATTGGGAATTGGAAGGTTGAATCAAGTCTTGGACGTCATAGCCCCAGAGGACAACCAAAATCCTAATAGGGGTAGAAGGGGTGACAATCCACCCCAGAACGAACCACAAAATGTCTAATAGAAAATGATAGACTTGGATGAGAAAGAACCTCCTCGATGACTGCGACGTCAGATTCCTTTGAGACATAGCAACGTCCATATTCTCCAACCAGGAGAGGACGAGTACGTGGTTGCAAACCAAGGTCATTTAGGGGCAATAAGACAAAATGTCTTGAAACAAAATGTGAACCAAGTAGTGGAACAAGCGTTGAATCGGTTTGTCTTCAATATTGGTTATTCCAATCAGTCTTCCGCGTTTCCGGATTGGGTACAAGGCAGATATACCTAGAGGAGTGAAAATGCCAAAGTTGTCAAAGTTCTGAGGAGAGAGCGGTGAGTCGACTGTGGAACACATTGCTCGATACACTATCGAAATATGAGACTTGGCATTGGAAGAGGGTCTCAAAATGAGGTTCTTCCCAAGTTCTCTGACAAAAAATGCTTTCTCATGGTTTTCAACTTTGAGGCTTGGTACACTCTTGGAATCAATTAGAGAGAAGTTTTCAGGATCAATTCTTTAGGGGTGACCTAAAGGTTGGGTTGACATATTTGTTTGGCATTAGGCGAATGAATAATGAGTCTATCGACTATTACCTTGCCTGATTTCGTCAAATGAGGAATCGTTGTTTCACCCCTGTCCCCGAGGCAGAGATAGTAAAGATTGCTGCCGGAGGGTTAGACTATTACACTAGGAAGAAATTGGTCAACCAACATCTAATTAATCTTACCCAGTTGGGCAACAAAGTTTGACAAATCGAACAATTGAAGGACGAAAAAGTTTTCAAGCAAAAGAAATTTCTCAAAAGAGAAAAGATTAATTTTGTCGGATGTAGTGATTCCGATGATGAGAAAAATAACTCAGAAGAATATGAGGTAGACTGTGTCAAAATGGAAAATGGCCCACCTTATATATGCCAAGCCTTAAAGCCTGCCAGGGTCAGAGAAAGGATACCCTTTGTCAATAAGAAAGTATATACGTTTGGTGTGACCAAAGCCTACCAAATATTTGACATATTACTAAAAGATAAGCATTTAAAGTTGTAAGATGATCATAGGCTGTTAAAAGCCCATGAAATAAATGATCGGAAGTATTATAAGATTCATAATACCTTTGGTCATATAACTAACGAATGTATGCATTTTAGGGATATCATCCAGAAAGGCTTAGCAGAAGGAAGATTGAAATTTTCAGACAAGAAACCAAATATGAAGATAGATACATAATCATTCGGTCATGAAGTTAGCAAGGTTGACCGCCAAGTTCCTTTGGGAATAGGCATGGTTAATATAAGGGCTAGACAGAATATTCAAATGGATCTGTCAAATCCGTTTGACATCTATCCAAAGCCCGAAGAACAGCTCGTCGACTTTATGACATGAAAGAAATCTGGTGGAAGGCTTAAGGTCTGTCCAAGATGTGAAGAATTTTATGATGCTGCTGCTGCTGAGAAAGCTAGGGGGCAGAAAACGCCATCGTATCACCCTAAAGACAAAACTGAGTCCAGTGGTGGCAGTTGTCAAGGCCATTTTATGCACCCAAGGAGCTACTCAGGGTCTAACAGTCTACATGGAAGTGTTGGACATGTTTTCGACAGGCAGAGGGATGTTCGTCGAAACATACATCAGGCAAGGCCTAGGCAACATAACACTGGAGGTTGGCTGGATGAACTAGTCAAGGAATCAGTGGGAAGTAACAAATCTGTGAGCGGAAGGTTCAATTCCGTTAAGACCAAGAAGCCTCCATCGAATGTGGTGGTGGATAGATGGGTAAAGAATTTCGCCATGGCCTTTTATCCGGAACTGTGAAAGCAGAAATGGGCCAAAAGGAACAAGTTTAACAATCGGAATCCTCCCTTTTAGAATGAGCATTACTGAAAGGGCCAGTTGATTCAAAATAACTACGTGATAGGACTTGGTTTGTCGGGACCGTCGAGTCAGCCAATCACGTCAAAGAGCAAAAGAGAAGAATACAGTGGCTCCGACAGGCTCAAAAGAAGAAGTTAGCTAAGCAAGGGGGAATCATAATAATAGAATTGCCCTCAGAGGATACTGGTTGCTTAGTTGCAGTTGCTGAGAACATGGCTGACAAGGATGGGAATGTCAAGATGAAAAGTGTGATAGAGGCTCACCCAATGGATGTTGACACAAGAGTGTCTGTCACTCAGGTCAGGCAGATAAAGCCAATGTCACAGGTTTATGTAGAGAAAAAGAAGGCCTTAGAAATGAACTCATCACACATTAAAATCCATAGGTAAATGGCCTGCCGGATTGGTAGATTTGGAAAAGGTTGCAGGACTTGAGAGAAAGAAGTCGAGGCAAGAATGGAAGAACAACAAATAGTGACATTCAAGCCCGGATGCGATCTTACCAAAGGAGATTTGTCTTTTGATGTCGTCATTGAGGCATTGAATGATCCAAATGACGACATAAACATCAACAAAGATATGGATGTAGATGGTCAAGACGAAGATCTAGCTGATATCATTAAGGCATTGGATAACTCAGACGCAGGGATAGTCAGACCTCTGTCAGACAGGTTAGGATCCGACTGTAAGGCCTACTTTTAATTAACACTAATTTATATGATTAAAATAAGGATTTTCGTAAATCATTTCCTAAATGTCTCCTTTGAAAAACGTCGATTTGTAAGAAGTCGGAAAACACCTGATAAACAGTTTATAACGTCGAGACTTTATCCAACCAAAATTGGTCACTGGTCTTACATCAACTGTCAGGAGCAGAAAATAAAAACTTCAACTATAATATAGACTTAAAATAATAAATAGATATAGTGAGACACCCCGCTGTGCCCCATTGTATTATTACATTAAAATCTTAATATTTATTTACTTAATTATGCGCTTATCGTTGAAAATACGTAAAAATTAAAACTTAGTTAATAATCATATAACTTCTACAAATTTAAAACACACCAACGTTAATATATATACATACACACCTGTTTAATTTATGACAATACCAAAACACTGTTAAGGGTACCCTCTCAGTAGGATCCCTCACAGGTATAAACTGCACTACATACATACTTAGCGGAAATATAAATACTCCTTAGACACACTGGCCATAATGTCTATACTCTAATCGCCCTGGATCACTGCTCGACCTCCAGCATCCGGTTCATACGGAGTTCCATCTAACTCCTCAGCAATTGGTTCCTCCATCGGGTCTTCTCGTACGATCACATCAGAAATAAAATACAACACACAGAAAGATATAGGGGATAAGAAACAGTTCTATCATCAAAGTGGAAAAGAATCATAGCATAAATATAATAACCGTCAACCACACACATCACACCTAACTAGCAATCATCCTCAAATTACGATATCACCCTCTACTTTCAACTCATGTAATTCAACATTTATACAAATATGGAAATCTATACTCCTGTCACACTAGTCAGTAGTCCAGAACTATTTAGGGTTAAAACTCGGTGCGCCACCATTCCCTAATCTCTCATAGGAAATAGTGCATAAGCATAGTATGCGTCACTATTGCCCCCATTGGAAATAGCACATAAGCACATAATAAATAATAACTCGGTGCGCCCCTATTCCCTTACCTCTCATAGGAAATAGTGCATAAGCACGATATGCGTCACTATTCCCCCCATTGGAAATAGCACATAAGCACATAATAAATAATAACTCGGTGCGCCCCTATTCCCTTACCTCTCATAGGAAATAGTGCATAAGCACGATATGCGTCACTATTCCCCCCATTGGAAATATCACATAAGCATAAAAGACCTTATAATTCGGTGCGCCACTATTCCCTAATCTCTAATAGGAAATAGTGCATAAGCACGGTATGATTCTCACTGACTTTTATCAATAGCAACCTAGTACCTCAAGCTTTTCCTCACAACCTCCACTTACATTCTATATCACATCACTTCTATAAAATAATAGCGAGGCACCTCTAATTCATATTCAAAACTCTCACCCAAAACTTATCTCCCGAACAACATATATCTTTCCTTAAAATCATCTAAGCATAGTATTAAAACCAGTCAGATCATGCATAACACATTAATCAACAGAATATTCCAACATATCAATATCATATAAAGCAATTTATCACAACCAACTCATAATAATCAAACCAAATAAATAACAAAGTCAGACTCTGTCACGGCCTGGCCGTGATAGCCATCACGGCCGTGACAGACAAACATCCTCAAGATCATAAATATTCAAACATCGAAATAATACGTCACATGCAGATGGAATACCTCAACCAGGGTATCACAGAGAATTAAATAATATAAAATCAAACATCCTCAAATACTTAAAATCAACTTAATGTCGATAAACCTACAATCCCCAAATCACCATTGATTTTACAGAAAAGGTTTCCAATATGATTTTGGTCTTGTCGATTACTCAACTACTAGTAGGGTTTTGGTCGCCCTACACAATTATTATATAATATGCTACTTATCGATTCCGACGATAGGATGATTCTTTCCCCCACCTAAGTTATCACCGAAAACGCATACACGACGATCCTCGTTATCCCGCCACGAGTTAACACAACCACCTTCAACCAAACAACATAACTATAATTAATCAACTAACAACCATCTATGACACTTTAGGGCTAGGTTCGGTCAAGACTTAGAAAATTAGGTTTAGGATTATCTTCTTAATGCCATCTTTTGGATCCTAGTTACTAGAGTCTTAACTAACATATATTACTTATTACAAGACTAAAATTTGAAACAAAATCCTCTAACCTTTAGGGTTAGGGTTTCGGCCAAGGGCTGACTTTAAGGGTTGAAAATCCTTAAAATTTCTAATCATGATTAAGTCATAGATTAATGGTCCTTAATCAACCAAGATCATAGATTAGTGACTAAACAACTAAATTTTAAACTCAAAACTTCCTAACTCTCATATACTTAGATTCGGCCTTAACATGTTCATGGGGCTAGGGTTTTTAGTTTGCTAAACCAACTTGGATTTATTAAGAATACATACTAATAGCTTGATTACCAAGATCATTTATGAAAACTTTGAACAACACTCATCAAATCTCACACATCTAGGGTTCGTCCCACATAGAGATTTTTGAGTAAATATTTTCATTTTAATAAAATAATCATGGATTAGAGTGTGTAGACATACATGTCACATGGAATACATGATCATACATGACAACACATGAACAAAACTCTACCAAACTTATCCTCCTAGGTTCGGCCCATTCCAGAAATCAAGGAAGGAAATTTGTCATGACCATATGCTTCTAGATGATGAAAATAGATATGATTATAAGATCGTAGCAATTGGTTTCATGTCAAAAGGATTTTTCTAGAATTAGTTATGAATTTTCAAAGTTCTAGATCTAGAAACTTAAAAGTGATGAACATAGATGAAATAGACTTTGAATCAAGAAATTTATTGAAGAACATAGATATGATTAAGGAAGAAGAATAGGATTCACCTCTTGAAGATCAAAAACAAGTGAAGATCCAAAGACTTGCTTCACAAATTTGACACTAAAAGACTTATGAACTTTAGGGTTTTTGAACAAAAGGCAATAGAAACTAAATGAAATGTGAGAGCAAGGTATTTATAGGTATGTTGTGCTCCACTTTTGAGGACCAAGTAGAAAGGATGTGATTTCTCAAAGGATTAAAGTGAAATTAATTCCTAAGGACCATTTTGCAAAGATACGAAAAGTATAAGGACTATTTTGCAAATTGTCAATAAGTTGTAATGATGACCATGTGCCACATTAAATGTGGTCTTATCTTGACTATTATTGTCTGATTTTCTTCATAAAATATTTTAAGAAAAACCTAGAACATTTTAGAAGAGTTGAGAAGATTGTAGAATGTAGTAGAAAAATGTAGAATGGTGTGGAATGTAGTAGAAAATTCTAGAATGCTCTTTGCTCATCCAAGATGAGGGCAGCCTCCACTCCCTCATGGGCTTGCGCATGGGCCTAATATATTTGGGCTTGGATTCAAAGTGTAATTAGGGACCAACTTAGGGACCAAAGTGTAATTAATAGAAAGTTCAGGGACTTAAGCGTAAAATTCATCAATTTTCACTTTAACCCTGTAGAACCTTCTAGACTTAAAAGTATGATTCATCCCCATGAATCATCTCAAAATCCTAAGATAAACTCTTTATCTGCTCTTGGAAACTTCGAAATCCACTCTGTCGCTCACCCGATTACGTATTCCGCCCGAAAAACGTAAATTATTTTATTTTTTTCTGAAATAATTCTAAAAATACAGAATTATAGGAAATAAAATAAAAACCTTTAGTCTTTAGTTCACGAATTAAAATTAGGTCTTTTGAACAGTATAAATATACTGTCAGTGAAAATAGCGGGCCTGGATTCGTCCGTCGTTTGAACCTAAATTTTAATCGGAGCTTCCTACATTCAAGTAGGATTGAGTGATGACCTCCGTTTATTTAAAATAATTTTCTAATACTCATATAAATATATACAAATAATCGTCCGTATTTCGATTATTTTGAAACAGTGAAAATCGGGGTGTTACATACAGTAATCCCAAATTGATTTTCATACATACGAAGAAGTTTTATTTAGTAATATAAAATATACATCAGTCGTAAAATACAGGGAACACCATCATACAGGCTGATACAAAAAATACACCAAAGTTCCCCAAGCATTTGTACATAATCAAAGTAAAACAAGATCGTAAATATTCCGAGACACGGGATCCTTCAAATATAAAAAATGTTTATACATCGCATTGTCAAAGGTGAGACCCTCCAAGTTTGGGAGTCGAATCCCTGATGTCCCTCAGATCACGACAGATTCTTGGTCTCATGTGAGGGTAGTCATCAGAAGCAGCTACTTTCACATACAAAGATAGAGAAGAAACACATATGGAGGTAAGATTCTATGTCGGCTCATAACATAGAAATGGGTATGCAGCGACAAACAATCAATCAAGTGGATACATATATTTAGGGATACGTTCATAAAATAAATATATAATTTTAGAAAGGGCTTATACTCGAATGCATGCCTAAGACTTAGACCTAACTTTGCTCCAGGAGACTATTGTTGTCATAATGTTCTGTCAGGATAACACTCAGGTAATATGCGTAAACAACTCGGTGCACAAGTCCCGATTGGAGTACGCTAACAGCCATCTCCGCGGTCCTTTCACACGAGAGTACTTAACATCTGAATAATATTTAGTTCAGTGGAGTGTCAAGATAGTCCTGTTGTCCAGGTCTCCAACGGTGCAGTTGTACATTGAACAATTGGCAGGACCCATGCCTGACTATCCACAAGGTCTCCGTGACCCCCACACAGTCCCCTAATATCCTATAAATAGGTGTCTATGCTTCCAGAACGACAATGACTATGATTAGGTTGGAATATTGTCCGAGGACACAAGGCAGGAACTAAAAAGTCCCAGAAGCATTGGTATCCATATAAAAACAGTTATTGATAAGAGTTAGGCTCGAACAGACCATTAGCCAAAATTATCCTTTTTAACTCAAATTCATTTGGATACTTTAAATTAAAGCTTACTTAGGCTAAAATTAATTATTTTAGAGTACGAGCATCAATAAAATGATTTAACCCGATAAATTACCCTTTTGACTCATTTTGGGTAAAATGCATAATAATAATAATATTTACAATTAATATTTGATACTTAAAATTAAATAGAGTAAAATATGAAAATAAATTTCTTTCAATCATACTATTTGAAATATTTTTCCAAACAAATAATAATAATGACATTATCGTAATATTATTGTCTAGCAAGCGTGCATACACTGTAGGATCGCAGTGTTAACCCACCCAATAAAATATTTTTAAATGAGTAAATAAAATTACTCAAGCCAAGCAACATTAAAATAAACAAAAATAACTATTTAGTAAATTAATCACCCTTAATAAAGCAATTAAACATATATATAAAAACAGGGATGTTACAACACTACCCCTCTTACAGGAATTTCGTCTCTGAAATTTGATATATCTCAAAAGAGATATGGGTACTAATCTTACATCTACACTTGTTTATCCCACATAGTAACTCCAGCGACAACGACCTAAGATATTTTGATTGAAGTAATCTGCTTCACTCGAAGTTCTTTTGCCATTTAGTCTTTTATCTTAACAAAGAAGTACTCATAAAACAAGTTTCCTTTTAAATCCGAAATTAACATAGCTGGAATCCAATCCTATGAACATCTTCAATTAATTCAAACTTAATCTACATCAACAATACCTACAAATAGTCATCATACAAATAATAGTATCCAACATACCATTTTATTAATCCTCACCTATTGTACTAATAATTTGCCATCTTCACAATTCCACTTTATTGACATCACCAATCTCCGTCCATAGTTACATAAATAATAAGCATACTATTACCACACTTATACGTCCTGAACTATCATTACATTTCTCTTCACGACTCTATGCATATTGTTTCATCATTATACTTAATAAACTATTTAAAAATTAATACCTAAGTATCAAGAGACCTCAAATATTATAATTTACAACCAATAAATTGGGGTAGCACCGGAGCAGTTTCCTCACTATTTCAGTACCAATATAATCCTTTTATAACATCTTACTCTTACATTTATCAAGCTTCATAGATTCCTAACGCCACATAAATGAATCCCCATTTTTCAATCACTACTAATCACCAAAATCCCAACAAGGAAATTATCCTATAATAGATATAGGTCCACGTAGAAGACATACACTACCCAAGAGACTAAACTCAACCCTATAAAACACAAGGTTGATAAAAACATTTATTCCAGAACAGAATTGAGAACACATATAGTAGGCATTGATCATGCATTTATACACTTTAATTCCAAACAGGTTCAAACCCACAAATTCACCATTCAACATATAAATCCCTTACCATATGATGAAATCAAGAGTCATGAACAAACTTAAATACCATTTTAAAAGAAGAAGTTTGAGACTGGTCAATAATTGATAATTATCATCAGACGAATGATGAGACAAATTTTTTAGAAATTAAAGAGAAACTTTTCAAAAAGAATTCCTATTCTTTACTTTCACAAGAAAGTACAAAGAAGAATTTACTAAGTAGAAGGATGAATGAATATTTAATATGCAAAAAGAATCTTCAATAGGTTCTTGCGAGTAAAAATGTGTTGTACAGACACATATTTACAATCATGAGTCTACTAAAGTTCCTCTCTCCACGAGAATCCATTGAATCGAAAAATCAATAATGAGATGGTGGCAATTCCAAGAAATTGAAACTAAAAAATGAGACATCAATCAAATCATATTTTGGAGAAGGTAAGTCTAACTTTAAGATCAGACCGAATCACTTTTATCTAAAAATAGAGGTGTTTAGAGTAATTTGACTAAGAAATCTATGTTCCTAGAAATCCATACAACTTACGACTCAATGTGAAAAAGTCATAATGAATTTCGAAATAAGAGTGGAATAGTCAGGTCAATAGGTGGTCATGAATACGGTTAACTCAATTGTCTAATAAAACCACGAGTAATGAAAGCAATGAGAAAGAAAATCTCGAGTATAAGGGACATTTGAAATTTAGCTTGAACAAAACTAGCACGATTAATTAATGAGCTGTTAATGGAGACAGAACCAATTTTCGGGTAAAAAGCCTTACTAAATTGGATTTCGACAACCTTTCCGAGTAAGATACTTGAAGGACAATTTAACTTCCATCACTTCCTTGGTAAGTCTACAATGCCTCAAAAGTGGTAATGAGAAGCGAGAATGATATAGAGGAACATAGAAATGATGTTGAAACGCGATACAGAGTAACGCGTTTTGCATCATACACAAAGTTCAAAACTATAATCAAGATAGAAAGATAAACAACAATAAAAAAAAAATAAAGAGCATGAAATATTTTGTTATTCCTCATAATCAAAATAGTAGTTAATAATTAAATACTAACAAACAAATATTTCAAAATACTAGTTTACCATCACCAAACGGCTCAAACTTTTAGTAACCTCTATAATTAAACACTAGTATGATCACCACTAGTATGATCCTTCAAATCTCTTGTTCATACACCGTATAATTAACTCCTTCTTTTCACCTTAATACACCCTAAAAGTCCATTCAAAATAACTTAGAATCTTAGACTTCTTACCAAATTCAAATTTAAACAAAATCATAGCCTAATCAAATTCCCTCTTATCAAAGTGTTCAACACACTTAAGAGAACCAATTCCATGTCAAATTATCTCTAACAATTGACAATAAAACTCGTAATGTAGATTCCAAGTTGTCATCCCACTAATCCATCAAATACACAGAATCATTCATCACCTCAATAATGTGACTTTGATCACTAAACACTAATATGATAATTACACTTTCAAATATACTCTCTACCAATAAACCCAACAGATAACCCTAGACAAAATCAATAAAACGCTACAATTTTCCTCAAATTCACACCAAAAACCTAGAAATCGACTCAAATCCAAAAGTAAAATTAAAATTGAGGAATTATAATCTAATTGTTAAGAGCTTCAAAATATCCTTTAGAATCCACAAATCAAACCTAATTTGATTGTAACTTATAAAACAAAATAAAAATACTTAGCTAGGAATCTATCTCACATTAATGCTAACTGTAGTCCTCAAATCCATTGGAACTCCAACCACACAACATCCATTAAGGTTTTAATTGAAACCCTAAGCATACCACAACAAGATGAGGATACACTAAATCCATCCAAGCAATATAAATTTGAAAATTCAAAACTAATACTGATCAAAATCATCATCAGTAAGTTCAATCCGCAGATAAATTAAATATTTCGAATCACTTAATCCTCCACAAGTTATTAAATACCGTAAGAGTAGCCAGTAAAACTAACACCATAAGATAAATCTCGCATGAGATCTTAGATCTAACTATATTATCCTATTCTAAAACAATTCAAATAATTCGCACAAACACAGAGATCACACAGAGAAGACGCAGTCGAGTCTTAACCTCAGTTCCGGTTAGGTTCGACTGCTCTGATATCATTAATGTAAGGCCTAGTTTTAATTAACACTAATTTATATGATTAAAAGAAGGATTTTCATAAACCATTTCCTAAATGTCTCCTTTGAAAAATGTCGATTTGTAAGAAATCAGAAAACACCTGATAAACAGTTTATAACGTCGAGACTTTATCCAACCAAAATTGGTCTCTAGTCTTACATCAACTGCCAGGGGCGGAAAATAAAAACTTCAACTATAATATAGACTTAAAATAATAAATAGATATAGTAATCCCAAATTGATTTACATACATATGCAGAAGTTTTCTTTAGTAATATAAAATATACATCAGTCGTAAAATACAGGGAACGCAACCATACAGACTGATACAAAGAATACATCAAAGTTCCCCAAGAATTTGTACATAATCAAAGTAAAACAAGATGCGTAAATATTCCGAGATACGGGATCCTTCAAATATACAAAATGTTTATACATCGCTTCGTCAAAGGTGAGACCCTCCAAGTTTGGGAGTCGCATCCCTGATGTCCCTCAGATCACGACAGATTCTCGGTCTCACGTGAGAGCAGACAGCAGAAGCAACTACTCTCACATACAAAGAGAAAGAAGAAACACATATGGAGGTAAGATTCTATGTCGGCTCATAACGTACATATGGGTATGCAGCGACAAACAATCAATCAAGTGGATACATATATTTAGGTATACGTTCATAAAATAAATATATAATTTTAGAAAGGGCTTATACTCGAATGCATGCCTAAGACTTGGACCTAACTTTGCTCCAGGAGACTATTGTTGTCATAATGTTCTGTCAGGATAGCATTCAGGTAATATGCGTAAACAACTTGGTGTACAAGTCCCGATTGGAGTACGCTAACAGTCATCTCCACGGTCCTTTCACACGAGAGTACTTAACATCTGAATAATATTTAGTTCAGTGGAGTGTCAAGATAGTCCTGCTGTCCAGGTCTCCACCGGTGCAGTGCAGCTATTCACTGAACCATTAGCAGGATCCACACCTGACTATCCACAAGGTCTCCGTGGCCCCCAAACAGTCTCCTAATATCCTATAAATAGGTGTTTATACTTCTAGAACGACAACGACTATGATTAGGTTGGAATGTTGTTCGAAGACACAAGGCAGGAACTAAAAAGTCCCAAAAGCATCGGTTTCAATATAAAAACAGTTATTGATAAGAGTTGTGCTTGAATAGACCATTAGCCAAAATTATCCCTTTTAACTCAAATTCATTTGGATACTTTAAATTAAACTTACTTAGGCTAAAATTAATTATTTTAGAGTACTAGCATCAATAAAATGATTTAACCCGATAAATTACCCTTTTGACTCATTTTGGGTTAAATGCATAATAATAATATTTACAATTAATATTTGATACTTAAAATTAAATAAAATTCATAAATTTAAAACGTCCAAAGATGTATAATTTGAAGTTCCTCAACTATTCGATAATTTGGCCTATTCATTCCAAAAATTCCTCAACACCGTATAATAATTTAATTTCGAGCCCAAGACTTAACAAAACGTAGATAAGGATAAACCTTGAGGTTGAATTCATAAATTCAAGAAGTAAGAATTGATACCAACTAAAAATATATACATTCCAACACCTCCCGAATCTGAGTTCGGAAACAAATGCAATTCACAAAAGTCCCTAAACGACTTAACGGTTGTACCAAGTGGCTTATACTTAGAGCCCTGATTACATGGAATTAAATCCAACGCTTAGCATACACGAGTTACAAGAATAAGTAAGGTTCTCGAATTAGAACCTTACGCCAATTCAACGAGATCCAATTTTGCACAGCGCTAAATTAAATCTAAACAGTTACAACAAGGTAAGGTATAACTAAGGTCCTAAAATTACACAGACAATCACAACATTAAAGAAAATATTGAGCAAGCATATTAAAAAAATTCCCAATATTCCTAAGCAGTTATACTAACCCGCATATATCCCAAACTACACCTAACATGCAGTTTCTATTTTCCCCAAGCAAGTACGAACATGTCCACAGCCAAGATAGATCATCCAAGCATTTATAAACACCAAACAGTTCACAAAATTAATCAAATAGAACATAATTTCTAATAAATTCAATTTGGGAAAATTAAGGTTCATCATCAAAATTGGGGAAATGAGATTTGATAATAGTAATACAAAATCAGTTTAGTAAAACATCAATTAACAGTCCCAATTGCATTAAAACAAAGTTAATTTCATAATTAAAAAACTAATTTCAAAAGAAAACAAATTTGGGGCTTAGGTTTTTTAAACAATTTGGGGGAAACTCAATTCAACCAAAGAATGATAAAATTGGTTTACAAAAACACTAATTCAATGTCCCAATCGCATAAAAACACAGATTAATTCCAAAATCAAAATCAGAAATCAAAGGGCTAGGGTTTGAGTTGAGAAAATTGGGGATTTCTTGAAATGGACAAGGGAAAGTGAGAACACCACTCACCCAAGGGAGAACATGAAAGCTTGAAGGTGTTGTGATCTCCGGTAGGCGGCGGACAGCGGCGACAGTGGCGGTGGACGGTGACGATAGTGTTCCTGAAACACCCATGAACCCAAAAATTGAAGGTAAACCTTGGGGAAGAAGGAAGAAGCTTAAACTAACAAGGAAAGAGGGAAAAACCACCATGAATGGCAGCTAAACGTCCTTATTGCGGCGGAGGATGGCACAACAGCGGCGGTACGAACCAGAAGGGTGGAGGCGTGTCGGGAGTCGTCTACTCCACGATGTACGGAGGCCGGGTGGTGCTCTCCCGATGGTGGACATGTGGCTGTTGATAATTCGCTGGCTTATAATGTTTTATCTATTATTTTAGAGCGGGTTTTATCAATTACTTTTAGTTGAATGCTTGATTTATCCCAAATTAGGTTTTGTTTTCCTATTTTGATTATTTTAGAGTCAATGTGTGTATTTATTTAATTTTAATTAGATTTTAATTGATTTTATCATGATTTTATTATTTTGATTTTTAGAAAGATATCAAGAATGAACAAGAGGAGCTTCATTGATGCACGGTGTTTTATATATGTGTGTGGAAGTCCAACAAAAGAAATAGAATTAAATGTTTCAGGGAGAAATTAAATTTCAATCCAAAATAAGGTGGGGCCAGCAAGGAGATTGAAGACTAATCAATTGTAGTACAATTACAATTGAATTGTAATGGCTGGAATTGACCAGGTGAGACAACCACCATGGGCCCATGTCAATTTAAAATGAAGAATTGAACCACGGAGGAAGAATTTGCTTTGCCAATTTGAAATCTTGGTCAATGTAAATAAGAAAAATATAAGGGACCCATATTATATTTGGAGGAACACCAACGTGAAGCAAGTTTTGCAAGGGTCCCACACGTAATCAATGGAAGAAGGAAGTTTGGCTTCTATCCGAATTGAAATTACCGTGTGAATTGCAAAAAGCAAAAGGGGTCCCCACTAAAATCAATTTCAATTGATTTATGATGATGCAATTTAGAAAGGAATTCAATTTGGATTGGGGTTTTCCGATATATGAAAAGATAAGGCGGCGTGAGCGAGAATAGGGGGTGTGATTCCTCTTTGCGTTTTTTCCCGGAATCTTATGTGATAGGATTTTTAATTTCATTAAAAGAGGAAGATTAGCAAAGATATATATAAAGCAACACAGAGCAGCGAGTAGAGGAGGGATACACAAGACACAACACAACACACACCATAATTTTAATGGAGTTTTCTTTTCTTCTCGTTATTTCTTTTATGATTGAGTAGTTGTTTTGTTTCTAGGGTTGGGCAATGCTCTTTGACATTATTATGATGAATATTTGATTTTTTTCCTTTTGTTAATGTTTGATTCATTGGTTTGGTTCTTATTGTGCTTTATCCACGTGAATTGATTGATCATCTTTTTGCATGTCTTAGATGTTCTAGGGATGAACTAAGAAGTGAACCTAGGTATCGGATCCATAGGAATTGAACTTAGTACTTAAATCACGAGAGTTAGAAGCGGTCCTTCGAGGGTACCATTGAATTATCATAAATCGTAATGGGTTCAATTTAAATACAATTACCACGAGAGTAGGAGTTGGTTTAATTAAGCACGATTCTTGTATCTCAAGAGGGAACATTAACTAAGTTAGGATGATTCACCTTCAATTAAGTTAGATATTAACAAAGGTATAGTCAATTAGGATTCATAATTGATCATTATAGTAGTCCCGATCCTGGAAGCTCTCTTCTCATATTTAAAACCCCAAAATATTTGATTTCTTTTATCGTTTCTTTTATTTTCTTGAAATCTATTCAAATCTATTTCTTAGTCTAAATAGTTGTTTAATTTGTAAAGTGATACTTGGTTTCCCAATCCCTGAGTTCGATACTCGGTTTCTCACCGTTTTATTATTACTTGCATCGATCCGGTATACTTGTCGGACCCTATCAGCTGTGTAGGTGTGGAGAGAAGGAAGAGAGTTGTGTGGGTTAGAGTTGTTATGTTGAAGGAGAAGAATAGTGGCAATATCGTAATATTATTGTCTAGCAATCGAGCATATACTGCAGGATCGCAGTGTTAACACACCCAATAAAATATTTTTAAATGAGTAAATAAAATTACTCAAGTCAAGCAACATTAAAATAAACAAAAATAACCATTTAGCATATTAATCACCCTTAATAAAGCAATTAAACATATATGTAAAAACAGGGAAGCTACACCGACGACGAGAGTGATTTGAAAAGGTATATCAACATGCCAGGACCATTCTTGGATGAATATGTAGAAACAGAAAACCAAGATGATTCGGCAAAAGTGAATATGCAGGTTGCACTGATGTCAGTTATTCCAGTTGATTTTGAAGGATATCTCGAAGTTGACTTCTCTGACGATGAAGATGTTGTCGACAATACCAGGAATTCAGATGATTTTTGGATGTATGTCCAGGAGAACCTGGTCACTGTTTTCGACGATGTAGCCCAGTTGGAGAAGCCTACAGACGAGCAGAGAAAACACTTAAGGTCGTTGCATGTAAAAACAATAATAGATGGAAGGCCTACTAATAGGGTTCTGATTGATGGAGAAGCCGCTGTTAGCCTGATGCCAAGAGCTATGTTCAAAAAGCTCGAGAAGGATCGGTCAGATCTTATCCCAACCGATATGGTGGTCACTGATTTCAGTGGCAAGACGTCTCCGTCAGATGGCGTCATCTTGTTGAAGATTCAAGTAGGAACTGTAGAAAGGATAACATTATTTGTCATAGTCCCGGCTAGATCAAGCTATAATTTATTGCCTAACAGAGACTGGAATTATGCGGTTGGAGCAATCCTGTCAATTGTGCATCAAAAGATGATCCTGTGGAATGCCCAGGATCAGGTAGAGATAGTTGAAGCTGACGACAGTGCATTCTATGCTCAACAAATGCACATTGATTTCAAAGTATACTTGCCAAACGTCAAACCTATTATTGCAAATGAAGGAGTTATAGACAAAGACGCATTGCAAGCAAGTCTTCTCAGTCATTTTGGCATTAGGAATATAGAAGAGGCCGACAAGACTCGGCCAAATTCCGACAATGAATCTTGAAACACAGTTGAAGAGGTTGTCGGCTTATCTAGCCGACAAAGAAGTACACACTTCTGAAAGTGTGTTAGCAGATTGTATCATTGATGACGGCCCTTTAGGCTTTGAAAAGGGAGCCGAAGTAAAACAGAATGTGGAAGTTGAGGATCCCTTAGAGGAAATAAATATAGGCAATGAGGTTAAGAAAAGGCCTATCTTTGTGAGTGCTTTTCTGCCAGAGGATTACAAATAAAAACTTGTCAGATTAATTACGGAGTATAAAGATTGCTTCACATGGGACTATGATGAAATGCCGGGGTTGAGCAGGGATCTCGTCGAACATCGGTTGCCACTCAGGGAAGATTGTAAACCTGTCAAACAGGCAAGCAGGAGATTTGCCCCAAAGGTGGTACTAAAGATCAAAGAGGAAGTAGAGAGACTGCTTAAGGCAAAGTTCATTTGAACAACCAGGTTATAATCAAATATTTATAGCCGAAGAAGATGTGTCAAAGACTGCCTTCAAATGTCCAGGAGCAATTGGGACATATGAATGGATTGTCATGCCTTTCGGTTTGAAGAATGCAGGAGCCACCTATCAGCAAGCAATGAATACTATTTTCCATGATGTGATTGGGAAATTTATAGAGGTATACATTGATGATGTGGTTGTCAAATCCAAAACTAAGGATGACCACTTGGAACACCTGAAGCAAGGGTTTGAGAGGATGAGAAGACACAACCTCAAAATGAATCTTGAGAAATGCATCTTCGGGGTGTCGGCCGCCAAGTTCTTGGGCTTTGTAGTTCACAAAAAGGGAATCGAGGTGGACAAGAATAAAGCCAATGCTGTTATGGAAATCATAACACCGACAAATAAGAAGGAATTGACGTCCTTCCTAGGAAAGGTTAACATTCTAAGAAGGTTCATATAAAATTTGTCGGGAAGAACAAGATTACTTGCATCATTGGTCAAGTTGAAAGCAGAGTCAAGCCTCATATGGGAACCTTGTCACCAAGAGGCTTTCGACTAGATCAAGCAGTACTTAGTCAATCCACCGGTCATGATGCTCGTTGTGCCTCGTCGACAGTTGAAATTGAACATATCAGCATCTGAAGACACTATTGGATGTTTGTTGGCCCAGGATGACAATGACAACGTCGAAAGGGTTGTATATTATGTGAGCAGAGTCCTCAATGATGCTGAAGTAAATCAAGCAGAGCTGAAGTAAGTAAATAAAAGGAGATAATAAACAAACTAACTTGTACCTCAGGGTCAGGTTGATGCACCGGTTCGACAGGCTTGTTGACAACTTCACGGTTGGCCGTCGAATCCTCAACTTGAAAAGCCTTTTCCTGATATAGTGAAAATGAGTTATATATATATATATATATATATATATATATATATATATATATATATATACATACAGAAAGAACAAATGTTCTCTGCAATCAAGACTGATGCAGAAGGAAATCCAATCTATGATAATGAAGGTGGAACCATTCCAGATGCGGTTAACACCTTAATATTCTCAATATGCGAGCATTTTATGGGCAACTCATCCACTTGGAAGGATAGGTCTACTGAATTATTGTCCAATCTCAAGTGTAGATCGTTATCCAGTTTTAGGTGGTATAAAGATACCTTCCTAACTAGGGTTTACACCAGAGAAGATTGGCAGAACAGATCTTATAGCCCAATCTCCAGATGGAAATATTCCATATGAGCAATTGAGTTATGGTCAACTCATTGCAGCTACCCAGAAAATAGGGGCAAGACTTTGTAAGGAAGACAAAATTAGAGATCAATTCAAAAAAGAAAAGGCCACCAAAAAGGATTTAGGGTCTTTTTGCGAACAATTTGGTATACCCCCTTGTCCAAAGGATAAGACCAAGTCTTCAAAGATAAGGTCCAGATCCTCTTTGACGAAATCCAAAAATATATCTATTCTGATTTGCTTACAGCATTTTGGGATAGAAAGAAATACGTTGTTGACTTGCCTTATGAACAAGATTTCAACGAAAGTCAAATTCCAACTAAATCTATACCAATCCAAATGAATCATGAGCTCCTTAGATATTGTCAAAAGGAAATTAATGATTTCTTAAGGGTTTAATCAGGGAAAGTAAATCTCCTTGGTCTTGCTCTGCTTTTTACGTCAATAAGCAGGCAGAAATTGAGCATGGAACACCTCGCTTAGTTATCAATTACAAACCCTTAAACCAAGCTCTTAGGTGGACAGTTTGAATCAGCACTTGTGTCGAAAAGTGTTGTAGAATCAAGAACAAATTCTCCAATGATATTTTTGATCTTGATGTGGAACATTTGAATTCTTAATTGATTTACTAAGTTTAGGAATGCTTCATCTTCATGATCCTCCTGACCCTTAGAAAGATTGTCATGCTCATCTTCTTTGATAGCACTTGACTCTGGTTTATCTTCACAACCAGACTCGTCTGATTGAGCCTCTGCCATTTGAGACAAAATCAACTTGTGAACAACTTGTTCTTGTTTGATTTCCTTAACTTCTTGTTTTAGATTCTTAATCTCTCATTGGAGATCATGAATGGTAACAGGCTTTGCTTGCTAAGCAGCATCCAATCGCTTAAGAATCTGTTTGGAGTCAAAATGGTCTTTGACTATAACTTTGTATTTTCCTTTAGAATCCTTTTCCTTATGCGTTTAATCCTTCGCGGAATAAATGTTTTACAGCTACTTGAACACATCCGATGTGTAAGTACTTGTACTTTTGCTTGTGACCTTTTATCGTATCCATTGAGAGAAGATGAAATTCCTCACTCTCTGGACTGATTGGAATATTTTTCTCTTCTGTTTTGATTACATAATCAGAAGTAGTGAAGAACTTATACATATATAAGATGACAAGATGATGAGAAATACCATATTGGACTCTGAAGACACCAAGTCGACATTCACACCTGTTTTCTTTGCCATTTCAGTTGGCTGAATAGTATTCTTACTCTGTCAAAAGGAAAAGAATTATATATATATATATATATATATATATATATAATATAATATAATCCGAAAAACCAATCATAAGTGTTGAAATTTCACCTTGTATTGGTTAGAACGAAAGGTGTTGGATAAGCCATCAATTGTGTCTTGTGGCCTAGGTGGAGTAGTTTCCTGGTAAAAGGAATAGAAAAATTCAGTTTTGAAACTTGTATGAAAAGTTAAAAGTCAAGAAATAACCTTCACAGCGTCGGAATCCACTGAGATCGAAGTGCTTTTGACAAATTTTGATTCCTTGGAAGGACAATCAGAAACTGGAGCTTTCCCTTTTCTTTTCTTAGTCCATTTAGCTGTTTGGGTCTTAGGGACTGAAGCTTTTGTCGATCGTGATACTTTCTTGGCGGGCTTGGCCTTTATAGGAATCACATCTTCATCCTTATCATCATCATCTTCGACTATTTCTTCTGCTGACACGACAGCCTTGGATTTACTAGGAAGGGCTTTGTCGAGAGGAATAGCTGTCAATGTAACATAAATAAGTTGACTATCGATGAAGAAGAAAGCAGAATAGATACTTGTTTAAATAATAAGTACCTGGATTATAAGTTATCATTCGAGAAAGGAATAAAAAGTCGTCATCTGGTTGAAGAAACTGACGAGCGAAGGTAACTAGATTTGATTTCTCAAAAGGGTTAAAATAAGCACTTACGCTTTCTAAAAGTATAAAGTTACCTCCCTTCATCGGTTTCCCTAGATGTGGATCAGCTAAACCAAAAGGAGCACAAGGAATGGGAACTGGATCAGGAAAATGAGCCTTCAGGCTATCAAAAAATTCTTTGGTCATATTTGGAATTTCTCAATATTCGACAAGCCTTTCAGATTCCTTTTTGTCATGCTTCCATTTGGCTTCAGCTAAGACATCATTGAAATGACAAACCATATCATGTGGTCTCATGGGATTCCACTTGATTTTGAAAATTTCTCAAAAGCATAAATTTCTTTCCGAAGTTCACCTTGAGTTTTTGATGCCGGATCATGTTCCTGCATAGAAGAATCATCACCATTACCATCAATGTCTTCAATACGACTAAAACAAACCTTTACACTAGGAAGATTTTGGGAATAATATTCATTCCACCAGTTGAGGAAGCTTTGAGTAGCTCCATGGAAGGTGGAAAATGGGATATGTTGCAGAGAAGTCCTGCTGGTAGGAACCTTCGTATCTAGGAATCTTGGCATTGATAAAATGATCATCTGGATCTGAAGAGTATAGGGCAGGAATGGGTTGGCAGAACCCAAGTTGACAAGCAGTAGTGTTTGGGAGATACAAGTAAACTCGGGTAGTTCTGACACCCGGAGTGTCGATAAAGATGACTCTTTGACAAAGAAAATTAGCCAAAATCGATTTATTGGATTTGGTAGCAGTAGTGTTAAGATTCGTGAACCATCTTGGACCAAATTTTCTGTCGACAAAAGGGACGAAGTTAATTCCCGGAGAGTTGGCAGAAAGAGAATGGAACATTTTGAAAAAGAATTTGAAGTTGGCAGTATCGTCTGTAGTTAAAGACTCTGCGGAGACATAACATAAATAAGAGCCATAAGTGTCAATCGATAACTTTGCGGGAGGTTTGTAGGATAGCCGACGTTCCAAATCGGTATTTAACCATAAATGAAGAAGTCAAAGGGGACCTCCTATGTTAGTCTTTTTCTTCTTAGATCTAACATTGTCAATTGGCATACTCATGTTATCATAAAGTTTAGCTAAGATGCATTGACCTAGTTCCACCTTTTCACCAGTAGCTAGAAGGTTGGCAAGAGGAACATACGATGAGATTAAAGTAGCTGATCTGCTACTGAAAACGTAGGCACATAGCCAAAGAAATAAGAAGGCTACATGCTTTGTGTCTGACACAGGTTATTTATCTTTACCCTTAAAGTCTGTGATGTATTTGGAAAAAGAACATTTTGGTACATAAACTTCAATTTGTTCTTCGACCTCGACATCAGCATGCATAGCAGGGCCGTCAGGACGAAGCCCTGTACTGGTCGACACGTCAAAAAGGGCCTGGACCCATCATTCCATATTGGAAATGGAAATTGTTGGTTGTTTTGTTCCAGAAAAACACTGATGCCCCTATCAGAGAAAAATCCACTAGCTTAAGATGACGGGAAAGCAGAATGAACTCAAAAATTCCAGCTTCTTCCCACACATCACATTTTTTGGCTTGAACCCTATCAAGCCAACTAATATAAGCATCGAATTTAGTAGCATGGGGCATCCAAAAAATTCTATCACCCATTTTGATAGCATGAATAAGGAGTGAGGGTAATGAAGCTAAGATCGCTTCATCTGGATTTTTGCAAGGAAAGGAACCATGCAAATATTCAAGAACATCGTTCTGGGCAAGAAAAGGGCCCAGAAACGCAGCAGGATGGTTTAGATAAATGGAAGAATAAAAAATAGGGTATATTACCTTGGATCATTGCCATAATTCCGATTCATCCAAAATTAGGTCTTGAACCACGACTCTAGGAGCATAAATCGAAGCCTGAGGTATAGAGACTGGAGTTTTTTAGGAGGTTGCCATGGAGTTTGAGTGAGATGGCAAAGAATAAAATTTCTCTCTTTGAAAAGAAGGGGTTTTTGTGAGGAAGGTGGAAAGAGGAAGAACCCTGCAACGATGATGTGACTGCAATTTAAAGAAAGTGGAGTTGTTAGTTCGAGTTCCAAGAAACCTACAACATTATGATTATCCCTATTAAGTAGGGATATGATTAAATTGAGAATATTTGATTAATGGAATCACATCCGGAATTACGAAAGTTTGTTAGAAATTTAAAATTCAAATTTTGCTATTCTTTAGGGCGAAGCCGTCGAAAAGCAAAACTTGGGGGCATCTATTAAGGGTGAAATTTTGAATTTCTGACGAATGTGTTTCGACGGGCTGACGAAGGAATCGGAATAATGACTAAATTTTTTTAAAGTGTTGGAAATATTTACTTGACAAGAAAACATAGTTCGACAAAGAGGTGAATTCGACAACCGAGTTCTTGACAAAGCGATAAGGTAGTACAACTAGCCTGAAGGAAGAATTGTCAAAAAGAGAGAAAGTGAAGAAATTGGTTAAGTCCCCTAGTCCGACGAAAGGTTATCAATACAAGCTGTCAAGCAGCCAAACCGTCAAAGGCAATCAAGTTGACATGAAGCGGTTCAAGGAATTAAACAGTTATCGGAATTGTTTGACAAGTAGTTTTAATTTGAAGTTTAGAAAACTGCCAAGATACGTGGTAGTCATTAAGATAGGAAGTTATTGGATACACATCCTACACATCTCAAACTCAAAGCAGATTGACGGATTACATTCAAGTACTCCCTCCATCTTTATTATTTCAATACTATGTGAAAATCAAGTGTAATACTGGTTTATTTCATTCAAGTTCTTCATTTGTTCTTCATTATTTCCAGTATTTCTTTTATGTTCTTCAGTTAAGTTCATTTACTTTTTCGTAAGTAGTATTACCTAGATCTTATTTTACTTGATTTCTGTTTCAAATTTCTGTTCTTTTCATCATATACTTAGTGTAAGTAGGAAGTTATTTTCTATAAAGAAACTGTTCTTTTCTTTCAAAAATTCAAATTACATTTTCAAATACAAACAGTTTTATTATCAAATTTCATTATTGACAATATAACTGTACACTACTTGTATACTTATTTTAGCATTAAGTCCTTGCCAGTAAAATCTCTGTTTGACTGATTGTCAAATTTATGCTTGGCAGACAATTAGCACACATTCTTGACGAGATTACCGCATAACTCGTAGATCTCACACTCGTGTGAAATCCTTATTATTTGTTTTGTTAGAATTTTGGTCAGAAACCAAAAAACCACGTTAACACCCTTGAGCCTTTCCTAGGCATCACACACTCCAGTAGCAGCTTGTGCATAAATCTGAACATCATAACCATGCTCACTGGTTTCATATTTTCTGGGTTTGGGACACCATACAGAGCAATGTTAACATTGCCTGTTCCAACTTGATCTTCCCATTCAGGCCTGTAACCTGCTCCAATCCTTGGGCATTTGGTGATAAGTTCCAGAGAACTTATGGGAACAAGGATCATTGTATCTAGCACTCGAGCGCGAAAGGACTTTGTCCCATTAGCAGCGCTAGTAAGAACAACAACACTTGTTCATAAGTCTCTGACAATCTTTGGATGAACCAACTCCTTTATGTCAAAGAAGAAGGTCCACTTGGAGTATTCCAACTCCTTCGTGACATCCATGCCCCACTTCTTCATCTGTTGAAGATCCACCGTCTTCCCAGCTGAGATTTTCTCAACATCAGAGAGTCTCATGTTGTACTTTTCAACAATTTCTTTAGGAGAGAGATTCTTAGAGGGTGCCATTGTAGAGAGAAGAGGTTTCTAAGGTCTGGAAAGCTTAGAAGAGTTTGACAGAGAGAGACGGAGAATAAGAGATTCAAGGGTTTTGAAAGCGTAAAGATTCAACCTTTCTGACTATTTGCCTTTTATAGTCATAAAGTCAGAAGAGAGAAAGAAAACATTTTTAATTTTAAAATGGCACGAATTACGTGGGGAACTACAACGCTTAATTAATAACCATTTGAACAAAAATTGTTGAGTTCCAGCAATATGACTCAGCAGGGTCAGACAGGTATCACAGACAGGTGATATAAAAGCAGTAGACAGGTTAATCATCAGACATGTCATTCAACAATGCAATACATGTTTAGATTGTCTCTAATAAATATAAACCTATCTTCAGCTAAGGGTTTTCTGAAAATAGCAACCCATTAATTTTTAGTTTTAACAAACTTAATATCAAAGATACCTTTCTAAACATTGTCCCTTATAAAGTGATGATTGACTTCAATATGCTTAGCCTTTGAACGCTGAATTGGATTTTTAGTTAAGCATAAGGCACTAGAATTATCACACCACACAGATATATTATGCTCATAAATAAAGTAATCCTCAAGTTAATGTTTTACCCATAATAGTTGAGAACAACAACTGGCAACTGAGATTTATTCTGCTTCAACAGTAGACAAGGTAATAGTTGTCTGTCTTTTGCTTGACCGGGAGACAAAGCTGGCTCCAACAAAATGACATCCTCCATTGGTAATTTTCCTTTCTATTTTGTCTCCAACAAAATCAGCATCACAAAATCTCACTAATCTGTATTCTTTAGTTCTTAAATATAGCAAACCCAGATTAGTAGTCCCAAGCAAATATCTAAATATTCTTTTAACAGCTTTAAAATGGGATTCTTTAGGATCAGATTGGAACCTAGCACACATACAGACACTAAACTGAATGTCAGGTCTGCTTGAAGTTAAGTATAGTAGAGAGTCAATCATACCTCTGTAGACATTTTGGTCTACCTTTTTACCTTCACCATCTTTGCTTAATTTTGCATTGGGTTGCATGAGAGTTTTCATAAGTTTACCATTTTCCATCTTGTACTTCTTAAGTATCTCCTTGGTATACTTTTGTTGATGAATGTAGATTCCATCACTTGTCTGTTTGATTCGTAGTCCAAGGAAGAACTTTAATTATCACATCATGCTCATCTCAAATTCTGCTTGCATTAGCTTGGAAAATTCCTTGCACAACTTTTCATTAGTTGCTCCAAAAATAATATCATCAACATATATTTGGACTAGAATGAATTTTTCTTGAGTTTTTCTTAAACAGGGTAGTATCTACTTGTCCTCTAGTATGCATGAGAAAAGAACTAAGTCTATCATATCATGCTCTAGGTGCTTGTTTCAAACCATATAATGCCTTTTTAAGTTTGAAAACATGATCTGGTTTATCATTATCTTCAAAACTAGGGGGTTGCTTAACATACACTTCTTCTTCAATTATACCATTTAGAAAAACACTTTTTACATCCATTTGAAAAAGAGCAATTTGGTGTTGTACAGCATATGACATTAATATGCGTATTGCTTCTATCCTAGCTATAGGTGCAAAGGTTTCAGTATAATCAATACCTTCTTGCTGGTTATAGCCTTGAGCTACTAACCTTGCCTTATTTCTGACAACTTTGCCATCCTCATCCAATTTGTTTCTTAAAACCCATCTTGTTCCAATGACATATTTGTTTTTGGGCTTGGAGACAAGTGTTCAGACATCATTTCCGGTGAACTGGTTGAGTTCTTCTCGCATAGCAAGAATCCAGCTTTCATCCTCAAGAGCTTCCTCAATGCACTGTGGTTCCATTTCTGACATAAATACCATATTGCTTGATTCTCTTAGAGTAGATCTGGTTCTTACTCCTTCTGAGGGATTTCCAATAATAAGATCCTTAGGATGATGAGTTTTGAACTTCCAGTCTTTCTTGAAATCATCATGAAGATCTTGACTTGTCTGCTGACTTGTCTACTCCACTTGTCTGTCTAGCTCATTAACAGGTTCTGTCTTGGTCAGATAAGGTTGTTGGCTTTCTTGCTTGTTTATGTCAAGACCTGCAAGATCATCTTCTAGATCTGATAGTTCCCTATCAGTCTTTAAACCATCATTAAGCTTAACATGAATAGATTCTTCAATAACAGAAGTTCTAGAATTATAGATTCTAAAGGCTTTAGACATTTCAGAATTGCCTACAAAGATACCTTTATCCACTTTGGAATCAAACTTCCCAAGTTGATCCTTAGTGTTCAGAATGAAACATTCACATCCAAATGCATGAAAGTAAGATATGTTGGGGCTTTTACCTTTCCACAATTCATAAGGAGTCTTATTTAGAAAATGCCTTATAAGTATTCTATTTTGTACATAACATGCAGTGTTTACTGCTTTTGCCCAAAAGTACTTAGGGATATTATTCTCATTGAGCATAGATCTACCCATCTCTTGCAGAGATATGTTCTTTCTCTCAACTACTCCATTTTGTTGTGGAGTTCTAGGTGCAGAGAAATTGTGAGAGATCCCATTCTCCTCACAGAAGAGTCTAAATTGCTCATTTTCAAATTCTCCCCCATGGTCACTTCTACGGGTAGAAACACAAACCCTGCTCATTTTGTACTTTCTTACAGAATACAGAGAAAGCCTTAAAAGACACATCCTTGTGGGTTAAGAAGAGTGCCCATGCAAATCTACAATAATCGTCAACTATGACAAATCCATATTTCCTTCCAGCCAAGCTAGCAATACTAACTGGCCCAAACAGATCCATGTGTAACAGCTGAAGAGGTCTAGAGGTTGATACTTGGTTTTTTTATTTGAAACTTGATTTTACTTGTTTACCTCTCTGACATGCATCACACAAGACATCTTTCTTAAAACTAATATCAAGCAATCCTCTCACAAGGTTATCCTTTTTCAATTTCGAAATTAGTTTTATACTAGCATGTCCTAGTTTCTTATGCCACAATGATGAGTGTGACTTCACCTCATATTTCCTTGTCATTTTGCATGCATTTTCTTATAGTTTAGGCATATTTTAGTTGATTATTTGTTAGTTTTTACCTTGGAACGGGTAAGGTGATTTTGTGGTGCTTGTGTGCAGGAATTGAAGATTAAAACGCTTAGGATCACTTATATTGGAGCTTTCTTGAAGATGGGGCTTGAAAAGCAAGAAAATGAGACAAATAGAACTGATCACGGCCTAGCCGTGATGGCCATCACGGCCATGATCGAGTGGAGCTGAAAAGAAAGAATGGAAAAGTCAAAGCTGGTCACGGCCAGGCCATGATGTCCATCACGGCCGTGACATGCCAACTGAACCAGACCCTCAAAGGCAGAACTGATCACGGCTAGGCCGTGATGGTGGTCACGGCCGTGACAGACCAACCAGTGAAGTAACCTCCAAGACAAAATCCGTCACGGCATGGCCGTGATAGCCATCACGGCCGTGACGCGCAATTTCTGGATCTTTAGAAATGGATTTGATCTGATTATTGTGTTTGCTTGGGATTCAATTTACCCCACATTATAAATAGGCCTCTAGGTGATGACAACCAAATGATGAGGTTGCCTTTGATGATCTTTTTGGTTGAATTTTTAACACAAATTCGTGTAACACTTTGTAACCAAGATTAAAGTGAAGAAAGAAAGAAAATGGATGAGTAAGAAGATGATGATGGCGCCACAAAACAAGAGTTTTGATAAGCCAAGTGAGGTTCGCCACAAGAATCTTGGATTCTTGATGAGAACAATAGTTTGGTTCAACCAAGAACCTAGGAGAACAAAATTCTCACAAAATGGATTTGATCCAAAATTAACATCAAAGTTACCATTTCATGTGTTTGTCACAAATTACATATAGTTGGGCATCCAACTTTTGGCTTCCAAAACCAAACCATAACCCCCACTTAATTGGCCTAATTCATGACCTTAAACACTCACTTATTCCTACTTAACTCAGCCATCATAACATGAGTTAATTTGCCTAAAAATCCCTCATAATGTAGCCACCAAATCATTCAACTCAGCCATAAGACTATGAAGGTTACGCCCCCCCCCTCCCCTCTTCTTGACTCTTTATCCCCCTAATTATGTGGTGGTTACACTTGCTTCTCACATTAAAAGTGTAACCCCCCATAATTAATACCATTTATCAAAATATCAACACACTAGTTTAGGAGTTCTTATAGCATGCAAGCTAAAGATTCCTCCCACTAAGACACATACAAATTCGTTTTCCATCATGGATTACAAGTGGGCTGCCCCAAAAACATCACTTAGTAATTGGGCTCACTCATAAAACCTATTTACACTTATTGAATTAAAATAAACAACTAAAATTGGACTCTTCTTCATGTTGCACGCCCCTCTTGTCATGGATCCTTTAGTTGGATAATGTAAGTTAATAATTTGGGCTTCATTCCATCCAATCTTGCATTTGGGCTTGCTTCCATGATGAGAACCATAGTTTGAATTAACACTTGTTGGGCTTTCTTGGTTGTAACATTTGTCATTGACCCACCAAGTCCTTGGCTAGCTTCATGAACCATACTCCAAATTGGGCTCATATCACTAGGGCTCGAAACTGGGTACTTTTGGGCTGCTACCTAAGGTAAAAATTAGGATTTCTCTTCTTCTCCAATTTCTTCTTCTCTCTTTGGTTTTCTTTTTATGCTATTGTTAATCAAGCTTGCTATGATCATGGCAATGCTTGAGTAGTAGTCTTATTTCTAGGAATGGGGGCTATGCCCAAGATTTGTTTATGGTGATGAATTGACGTTTAATTTCTTGTTAATTTTAATTTTGCTTTCGATTTGATTCCTATTGTTTTAATTACTCATAAATTCGGTGGCCACTTATTTGCTTGTCGTAGATACACTAAGAACGAACTTAACGGTGAACTTAGGTATCGGATCTATAGGAATCAAACTTAGGACTTAACTCACGAGAGTTAGAAGCGGTCCTTGAGGGTTGTCAAATTGTCACAAAACTTAAAGGGTTCGTTTTAAATTCAATTACCACGAGAGTAGGGGTTGGTTTAATTGGGCACGGTTCTTGTAACCCGAGAGGGAGCATTAACTTATTTAGGATAAATTCGCCTTCAAAGAAAATTTTGGTAATTAACAAGGAGAGTAGTCAATTTAGTAACATAAGCAGTTTTGTGGTTACCTAATTCCTGGAAATCCCCTTTGAATTTGAAAAACCCCTATTTGAATTACTTTCCTATTTTGTTTAATTGCAATTTTAAATTTGATTGTTACTTGATTCCGATTTCAAAAAAAAACAAATCTTATTCCAGTTCAGTTAAATTAATTTAATAACTAATTGTTATTTAAGATCACGGTCTCTGTGGTTCGATCTCTTTTTATTACTTGACGACGAAGCCGTTCACTTGCGGATTCGAGACCCATCAAGTTTTTGGCGCCATTGCCGGGGACTGTGTTTTCTTGAATTTCAATTTAATTTTTAATTGATTTTTCTGGACATTTTTTTTATTATTTATTTCTTTTTCTTTTTCTATAATATCTATCTCTCTACCATAGGTATTTCTCTCTTTTATGCAAAGATCCCTAAGTCTTGGAAACCTTATTGAAGTTGACCCGAGATCGAAATGACCTTTCATAGACGTAGGGGACTACAAAGACAAAGAGAGAGAGAGGTTGATTCCCATTCCACTCATGGCGAATCTACCGGATACCAAATCACTAAAGGACTACACAGCCCCAAATGCTAGGGGTTTGCGAACTGGGATTTTTAGGCCAGAAATTGAGGCGGAGAACTACACTATACCGTCTCAGTTAATTAGCATGATTAGGCAACATCAGTTTGGAGGATTACCCTCGGAGGACCCGACTGATCATGTGGAGAGATTCTTGGAATTCACTGATGCAATAAGAATTCTAGGTGCTCCGATCGATGCTATACGCTTGAGGTTATTCCCCTCCTCTCTGACTGGAAAGACAAAAGCTTGGTTGAAGCAAGTGCTCGCTAATATGTTGTCAACTTGGGACCAACTAGAGCAGGCATTCTTGGAGAAATTCTTCCCTCCATCCAAGACTGCTTACCTACGAACTCGGATCACCAGCTTCTTCCAAAAGGACGGAGAATTCTTATCCGAAGCTTGGGATCGTTACAAAGGATTGCTAGAGTCTTGCCCACATCATGGACTCGAGAGATGGTTGTTAGTGCATACCTTCTACAACGGACTGGATTACTCATCAAAGGTGTCACTTGACTCAGCAGCTGGTGGAGCCTTTATGAACAAACCTTTGACTGAAGCATTCAATATCATTGAAAACGTAGCCACCAACTATCACCAATGGGGTTCGGAAAGAGGTAATAACCCGAAAAAGCTTTCGGGGGGTAAGTTCTAAATGAATAGTACTTATTTGATTATGTCTAAATTCGACTCATTAAATAAACGCTTTGATAAGCTTGAAAAGGCTAATGTGAGTTCAATAGGTGCTACTAATGTTGTTTGTAAGATTTGTGGAATGCAGGGACATACCATAATGGAGTGCCCACATGGTATCGCTCCTGAGTCCGGTGCTTCGAGGGAACAAGTGAACTCTTGTCACAATTTCTATGACACAAACCTGAAGCTACCAAATTATGCTCCCCCAAATCCCTACAACCAAGTAAGGAAGAATAATCCTTATCTTTCCTACGGGAACTACCACAACACGTTGAACCACGAATTCCAAGAAGGCCAAGGTAATAGGAAACCCGCATCGGGGTATCCTCAGTTACAAAAGTCTAAACTTGAGTCTCTTATGGAAAATTTTGTAGCTACTCAAACTAAGCAGAATGAAGATTTTAGGCAACAAAGTAGGGCAGTTAATGAGGCAATAAAAGAGTTAACATCTGAGGTAGATAACTTATCCATCCATAACAAGATGTTGGAAACTCAAATTGCCCAACAAGCGGGAAATTCAATAAGGCAACCGAGCAAGTTTCCTGGATAACCTGAAGTGAACCCAAATAATGAACAGTGTTGAGTTGTGAGTCTAAGGAGTGGTAGGAAACTTGAGAATCCCAAGGCTAAAGGGGAGAGTGATAATAAGAGTGTAGATGAGGAGGAGAAACCTACAAAGACACAACCCTTAGAAGAGGAAAAGCCTAGTGAAAAAGTGTCTAAGTATGTCCCTCCACCACCTTACCAACCTCCAATATCTTTTCCTCAAAGGTTGGCTAAGGCCAAGTTAGATAAGCAATTCGAAAAATTTTTAGAGGTCCTTAAGAAATTGCACATTAATGTACCCTTCATTGAGGCGTTACAACAAATGCTCACATATGCTAAATTTTTTAAGGATATCTTGTCAAATAAGAGGAAGCTAGAGGACTATGAAACAATGGCTTTAACAGAGGAGTGCAGTACTTTAATTCAAAATAAATTGCCTCCTGAATTGAAAGATCCAGGTAGTTTCTCTATTCCTTGCTTGATTGATAACACTAGTTTTGATAAAGCTCTTTGTGATTTAGGGGCTAGTGTTAGTCTTATGCCCCTCTCTGTTTGCAAGAAGTTGGAGGTGGGTGAACTAAAACCCACAACAATCTCCCTTAAATTGGCGGATCGGTCAGTCAAATTCCCTATAGGCATCTTGGAGGATGTTCCTATTAGAGTGGGTAAATTTTTCATTCCTGCGGATTTTGTGGTACTTGAAATGGAAGAGGATTCCCAAATCCCCATTATTCTTGGTAGGCCTTTCTTGGCTACCGCAAGAGCAATTATTGATGTTAAAAATGGAAAATTGACTTTAATTGTGGGTGATGATAAAGTTGAATTTGATTTCGCTAAATCTATTAAACACCCTTCTTTTGAAGATTCTTGTTGCAGGGTTGACTTAATGCACCAAGTGGTGAAATAAGAATCCCATCAAGCTTGTGTTGATGACCCATTAGAAATGTGTTTGATTGGTGGAGACTTAAATGCTCATGGAGGATAAGTAAGGAATTATGCCCACTTTCAGGAGGCTAGTCCAGAAATTTCTCCAAACAAAACAAAGAAAGTGAAACTTGAGTTGACACCAAATCCGTTTGAGGTATGAATTTCTTGGTCCTAATTCTTCCTACCCGGTAATTGTGAATGCTAGCTTGAATGAGTTGGAAACTGAGAAATTGCTTAGGGAGCTTAGAATGCATAGAAAAGTGTTAGGGTATACAATTGATGATATTAAAGGCATAAATCCTTCTTTTTGCATGCATCGCATTTTAATGGAAGATGAGCATAAAACATCCATTGAGCATCAACGTAGGTTGAACCCTAATATGAAAGAGGTGGTTAAGAAAAAAGTGCTTAAGTTGTTAGATGTGGGGGCTATTTATCCAATCTTCGATAGTGAATGGGTTAGTCCGATGCATGTGGTTCTTAAGAAAGGGGGATGACTGTTATTCAAAATGAAAATAATGAACTAATCCCTACTAGGGTGGTAACTTGTTGGAGAATGTGCATCGATTATAGGAAGCTAAATAAGGCAACAAGGAAAGATCACTTCCCTCTCCCATTTATTGATCAAATGCTTGAAAGGTTAGCTAGGCATTCATACTTTTGTTACTTGGATGGATATTCCGGTTTTCATCAAATTCCTATACATCCTAGTGATCAAGAAAAGACCACGTTTACTTGTCCCTATGGCACTTTTGCCTATATAAGAATGCCTTTTGGTCTATGTAATGCACCAGCTACTTTTCAAAGATGCATGACTGCAATTTTTTCTGAATTTATTGAAAACATCATGGAGGTTTTTATGGATGATTTTTCTATTTATGGAACTACCTTTGATGACTGTTTAACAAATTTGTCTAAGATTTTACAGCGATGTGAAGAAACCAATTTGGTATTGAATTGGGAGAAATGCCATTTTATGGTAAAAGAAGGTATAGTGCTTGGGCACTTGATTTCTGGTAGAGGTATTGAGGTGGAAAGGGCCAAAATAGATGTTATTGAAAATTTACCCCCACCGGTAAATGTGAAAGGAGTTAGAATTTTCTTGGGACGCGCTAGGTTTTACCGGCGTTTCATCAAAGATTTTTCAAAAATTTCTAAACCCTTATCTAACCTATTAATGAAAGATGTTCCATTTGATTTTAATGAGGAATGTTTGAGTGCATTTTATAGGTTGAAGGAAGCTTTGACCACTGCTCTCATTTTGAAAACACCAGATTGGAATGAGCCATTTGAAGTAATGTGTGATGCTAGTGACTACGCTGTGGGAGAAGTGTTGGGACAAAGGATATACAAGAAGGTCCATGCAATATACTATGCAAGCAAAACTCTAGATGGAGCTCAATCCAATTATGCCACAACTGAGAAAGAATTTCTTGTGGTTGTCTCTGCATTTGAGAAATTCAGATCATACCTCGTGGGGTCTAAAGTCATAGTGTACACGGACCACTCCGCACTAAAGCACCTCATGACTAAGAAGGAAGCAAAGCCAAGACTCATCCGATGGATTCTCCTTCTGCAAGAAATTAACTTAGAGATTCGGGACCGGAAAGGGACGGAGAACTTGGTTGCGGACCACTTATCCAGACTTGAACCATTGGAACATGAGAAGGACAACTTGCCGATAGATGATTCTTTCCCCGATGAGCAACTGTTCGCCATCTTGGGAGAGAATGCTCCATGGTATGCGGACTTTGTGAATTATTTTGTATGTGGGATTCTACCACCGGAGTTTAATTATCAACAAAAGAAGAAGTTCTTCTCCGATCTCAAGAACTACGTGTGGGATGAGCCTTACATTTTCCGCAAGTGTGCGGATAGAATTTACAGAAGGTGTATCCCGGAAGTCGAGGTTCCAAGTATCTTGAGTTGTTGTCATTCCTCATCTTACGGAGGACATGCTAGTGCCTCAAAGACAGCAGCAAAGGTGCTTCAAGCTGGTTTCTATTGGCCTCATATTTTCAGAGATGCCCGAATGTTCGTGCTTGCTTGTGATCCATGTCAGAGAACGGAGAACATCTCTAAGAAGCATGAAATGCCACTCAACACTATGCTAGAAGTAGAGATATTTGATGTTTGGGGAGTTGACTACATGGGACCTTTTCCTTCCTCTTGCAACAATAAGTTCATTCTTGTAGCCGTTGATTACGTCTCTAAATGGGTGGAAGCCATTCCTTCCCCTACAAGTGATGCAAAAACCGTAATCAAACTATTCAAGAAGGTGATTTTCCCAAGGTTTGGAATTCCAAGGGCAGTCATTAGTGATGGAGGATCTCATTGAAAAACAATTTGAAAAACTCCTACTCAAATATGGAGTCACTCATAGGGTTGCTACACCTTACCACTCTCAGACTGGTGGGCAAGTCGAAGTTTCCAATCGAGAGATAAAGAGCATTCTAGAGAAGACTGTTTCAAGTTCAAGAAAGGATTGGTCCTTAAAGCTTGACGATGCTCTTTGGGCTTACCGTACGACCTACAAGACTCCTATTGAGATGACACCCTTTAGACTTATTTACGGGAAGCCATGTCACTTACCAGTCGAGCTTGAGCATAAGGCCTTGTGGGCTATTAAGATGCTAAACTTTGATATAAAAGCCGCTAGGGAAAATAGAATCCTTCAACTTCATGAACTTGACGAGCTAAGATTGGATGCTTATGAGTCTGCACGATCTTACAAGGAGAGAACAAAGAAGTGGCATGATAAGCATATCCTTCGTAGAGAATTCCGTGAAGGAGAACTAATGCTACTCTACAACTCGAGGTTGCGGTTATTCCTAGGAAAGCTCGAGTCTAGATGGTCCGGACCATTTAAAGTAATGAAAGTATTTCCGTATGGTGCCGTCGAGGTTTGGAACCAGGAACATTCAAGGTCAATGGACAGAGACTGAAACACTACCTTGGAGAACATCCACTTGAACAGGAGGTCGCGATTTCCCTCCTCGATCTAACATCAAAGGATTAAAAGGACTATGGTCAAGCTTAGGATCGTAAATAAGCGCTTCTTGGGAGGCAACCCAAGCTTTCTTTCCCTTCTTAGTTTGTTTTTGAATTTTGTTTTTGAATAATTGAGAAGATTTAGAGAAGAAAGATCATAAATTAATGGATGTGCCAAGTGTTTTCAGGTCAGGAAGGCATGAAGAGTGAAAAGGGCATAGAAAATGAAGTCAGAATCAATCACGCCTAGGCCGTGACAAGGGTCACGGCCGTGATGAATCAACAGCTGAAAGTCAGACAGTATCACGGCCCAGCAGTGATAACAATCACGGGCGTGACGAGAAGGCCCCAGAAGATCAGAATCCATCACGGGCTAGCCGTGATGTATGTCACGGCCGTGATGTGAAGACCAGAAAGTCAGGAAGGATCACGGCCAGGCCGTGATAGTCATCACGGCCATGATAAGCCAGTTGAAACAGAACAGATTCCATCATGGGCAAGCCGTGATAAGCATCACGCCTGTGAAAAAGGATTTACCTGACACAGAACGCGTCACGGCCTGCCCGTGATGAGGGTCACGGCCATGACGCGTGTTTAGCTCAGATTTTTAAAACGCATACCCCTATCATGGCCGTGATACACGACCTAACTCTCTTCATCTTCTCTACTTTCTCTCTACCTCCATATCCACCAAGCTCTCACCCTTCATTCCAACTCCTCCTTTCCCTCATATCACACTCATCAACACAACCCCCCAACCCAAACCCACCATCTTCCACTTCATCCACTCATCTTCTTCTTCCTCTCACAACCTCCACCATAACCATTCACCCAAAAACCTTGAAAACTCACCTCCCCATGACACCCATGCCCAACCAACTCTACTACCTTGCACCCTAGACCTAACCCAACAAGACCCACAAGGCAAATCTTTCAATTTTGGGCAAACTCAAAAATTCCCAATTCCGAAACCCTAGCCCCTAAAAATCCGAATTTCAGAAACAGTGAAGGAGGGGATTGTGAATTTTGGTGCTTTGAGATTCATTGAAGGAAACCATGGCAAGCAAGCGTCAAAAGACAATCGAAGCCTCACGCCCTCGTACCAGAGGAAGCAGGAACCCAGGTAACTACTCTGACTCTGACTCTTCTAACTCTGAGACTGATGAACATGGGTATGGAATTGTTTTCAAAGATAATGATCAACAAGATAGATTTAATATTTTGAAAAATAGGAAGATTATACAAACAAAATATCTTGATGATGCATGTATATACACCCTAGGCCTGACTGTTGACATCAACTGGATGTTAGAAAACATAGGGTGGAGCGAGTTTGCTCGCACCAGATACCTTGCATTTGCTGGCCCTACTCTGGAGTTCTTAAGCTCTCTTAATGCAGAAATTCTCCAAGGGCCGCATTGCCTTGAGGGGCGGATTACATTCCGGCTCTTCAACCAGGATTTTGTGCTTACCTTAGCTGAATTTATTGAGATTTTTGGTTTACCTGTAGGGGTTGACAAAAGATACCCCTTAGGGTTTAGTGCACATAGTTTCTGGTCAATAATCGACTATGAAGGCAGGATTTTTGACCCTCGGACATCCAAGTCCACAGCCCTTGTTAACCCAAGTATAAGATATATGCATAGGGTCATAGCCAACACCCTGTTTGACCGTGGAGAGAGTGACGGATCCGTCCGCCAGGACGAGGTCTTTATACTTTGGGCCATGACCTACCCTGAGAGCAACGTAGACACAGGGTCGTTTTTGGATAGGCTCCTCTTAAAGGTCGCCAAGAGTTCGAGTGGCACTATTGTCATTGGTGGCTTAATCACCACCATATGTCATCACTTTAACTTAGACTTGGATGGTTTTGAGGCCGCCCCAAGACGGACACGTATCATCTTGCAGGTTTGTGAGGCCATGGGGATGATCACCCAGGAGGATGATACGTACTCCCTGAAACACACAAGACACAGGCACCCAATTCCTCTCCCTAACCCCGTACTTTTGGATGTAACATATCCGGCAAATTGGAAAGTGCCGGTGGGAGAGGAGCCTCAGCCTATTAGGGTACAAAGGTCGTTACGCCCGCCACCGCAGGCTAGGCCATCTGGGCACCCATCTTCTTCCTCTGCAGGTACATCGTCCGATGATCCCTACGCGCAATCTCGTCCACCTTTGACACTATCTTAGCGAACCAGGAGCGCATAATGGAGGAGCAGCGCGAGCAGAGAGCCATGATCCAGCAGCTCTATGACTGGCATCTGAGCCAGCACCCACCACCTCAGTGAGTTGTTTTATTTTATTTTTGTCCTCCCTAGGACTTTATTATTTACATTGGGGACAATGTAAGTTTTTAAGCTTGGGGTAGGGGTATTATTTTTGCACCCTTGCATGTTGCATTCATTTAGGGTTAGTTTTGCATATGTTTTGCATGATCACATGATTAGATTGCCCCTTGCTTAGAATCTGCATCCAATTGTGAGAACTTTGTGCCAAATGAATTGAAACGGTGAATTTTTGAACCCAATTTTTGTATTCTCGTGATAGGCTAGAAATAAAAATGCTTGAGATGATCTTTTGATAGCTGATAATTAGCATGTGGTTCCTTGGATTTGTGTTTCTCATTGATTTTAAACTACTAAATGTGAGATTCTTGAGCCTAAAAGGGGTACTCATTAAATCTACCCCATTCTTTGTGATTGAGTGATTTATTCCTCTTGGATTGTATTCTCTAGAACTTGACTTGAAATCGTTTTGAAACTTAAAAATTTTTGAAAACATATTTGAAAATGATTGAGGCACTAGGTATTTTTCTGGCCTTCTGAACTTTGACTGATTAAATGCTACCCCTTAGTTGCCCAATTTTGAGCCTAAAAGAATAAAATACTTTTCTTGGTACCTTGATTTATTTTAATGAACGATGCTTGGTATGACACATTTTAAAGTATTGCAAAAAGGGCAAAAAGGAAGTTGGAAAATTAAATTGTGGGATGTTAAAAAAAAATATTTCTCTTAAGTTGAAAATCTCCCCTTCTCCAAATAAATAAATATAAAAATAAAAAATAAAAAATGGAGAAGGGATGAGAAAAAGAAAGTTAGCAATAAAAAGTAAAAAGGAAGAAAGAAAGAAAGGTGAAAAAGTGAACTAAAGCCCAAAAAAAGGATTTTTAGAAGGTTGTCATGTTTTGCATTGTTTGATATTTTGTTTAGCCCTTTTGAATTTTCCTTTTCTTGATTTCTCCACCTAACAATTAATCCCTTGGCCCCATTACAACCAAAATAAAAGACCTCTTGATTCTTATGTGTTTTCATTAATAAAGTAGAGATTTGGTTAATAGTCAAGCTTATGGTAGGGTACCTTCCTTGAGGAAATTGAGCAAATTGTCATATTCCCTCAAACATGTGAGTGAGGTGAGGAGAGTGCCCGAATTAGTGAGAGATGTGAATTTAGGGAACCTAAGCTTATAATTGGACTTAAAATTGATTGTCTCTTGGTTTCTTATTGAATATGCCTGTAACTTGGATTTATTACTCGGGTTCTAGATTCACTGTCCATGCTCTGATTGATTATCTTTTCTTGCCGTAGTTATTGCTTGAGGACAAGTAAAATCTTAAGCTTGGGGTAGTTTGATGAGTGTGATTTCACCTCATATTTCCTTGACATTTTGCATGCATTTTCATATAGTTTAGGCGTATTTTATTTGATTATTTGTTAGTTTTTACCTTGGAACGGGTAAGGTGGTTTTGTGGTACTTGTGTGCAGGAATTGAAGATTAAAACGCTTAGGATCACTTATATTGGAGCTTTCTTGAAGATGGGTCTTGAAAAGCAAGAAAATGAGACAAATAGAACTGATCACGGCCTAGTCGTGATGGCCATCACGGTCATGATCGAGTGGAGCTGAAAAGAAATAATAGAAAAGTCAGAGCTGGTCATGGCCAGGCCGTGATGTCCATCACGACCGTGACATGCCAACTGAACCAGACCCTCACAGGTAGAACTGATCGCGGCTAGGTCGTGATGGTGGTCACGGTCGTGACAGACCAACCAGTGAAGTAACCTCCAAGACAGAATCCGTCACGGCCTGGCCGTGATAGCCATCACGACCATGACACGCAATTTCTAGATCTTTAGAAACGAATTTGATCTGATTATTGTGTTTGCTTGGGATTCAAGTTACCCCACATTATAAATAGGTCTCTAGGGCTCGAAACTGGGTACTTTTGGGCTGCTACCATAGGCAAAAATTAGGATTTATCTTCTTCACCAATTTCTGCTTTTCTCTTAGGTTTTCTTTTTATGTTATTGTTAATCAAGCTTGCTATGATCATGACAATGCTTGAGTAGTAGTCTTATTTCTAAGAATTGGGGCTATGCCCAAGATTTGTTTATGGTGATGAATTGATGTTTGATTTCTTGTTAATTTCAATTTTGCTTTTGATTTGATTCCTATTGTTTTAATTACTCGTAAATTCGGTGGCCACTTATTTGCTTGTCGTAGATACACTAAGGACGAACTTAGCGGTGAACTTAGGTATCGGATCTATAGGAATCAAACTTAGGACTTAAATCACGAGAGTTAGAAGCGGTCCTTCGAGGGTTCACGAATTGTCACAAAACTTAAAGGGTTCGATTTAAATTCAATTACCACGAGAGTAGGGGTTGGTTTAATTGGGCACGGTTCTTGTAACCCGAGAGGGAGCATTAACTTATTTAGGATAAATTCGCATTCAAAGCAAATTTTTGTAATTAACAAGGAGAGTAGTCAATTTAGTAACATAAGCAGTTTTGTGGTAACCCAATTTCTGGAAATCCCTTGTGAATTTGAAAAACCCCTATTTGAATTACTTTCCTATTTTGTTTAATTGCAATTTTAAATTTGATTGTTACTTGATTCCGATTTCAAAAAAAAACAAATCTTATTCCAGTTCAGTTAAATCAATTTAATAACTAATTGTTATTTAAGATCACGGTCTCTGTGGTTCGATCTCTTTTTATTACTTGATGACGAAGCCGTTCACTTGCGGATTCGAGACCCATCACACAACCATCTTTTATCCTCTTTAGACATCATACAGGTTACACTTTGATATGAGAGATCAGTCAGATCAATCTTATACAAGTTTTGTTGGCTTCTGCTGAAAAGAGGGTTTTGCCACTTATGTCTTTAACTATGCATGAATCCTTGGTAAAGGAGACATCAAATCCACTGTCACATAATTGACTTATGCTAAGTAGATTGTGTTTTAATCATTCAACCATAAGAACATTAGTTATAGAGGGAAGAGGTGGTTTACCACCAATAGTATCAATTTCTATAACCTTACGTTTCTTATTGCCTCCAAAGGCAACATGTCCTCATTTCTTAAGTTGGAGGTCTAGGAACATAGACCTTTCTCCTGCCATGTGTTGCGAGAAACCATTGTCTATGTACCAGCAATGGTGTTTTCTATGTCCTATTAAGGAAATCTGCAACATGAATTATTTGGTCTTTAGGTACCCATAGTTTTATGGGTCCTTTTCTATTAGTTTTAGGAGTCTGTGAAGACTTCATTCTCTTCTTGTGAATACACTTAGACATAACATGTCCAGTTTTTCCACCGAAGTTACCGACAGGTATGGATTTAATGAATGTTGGCTTAATAGACACTTTAGAGGTTTTAGTTGATACTTTATGATGTGTCTGATGGACATATCCAATCCCTTATTTGTTAAGGGGGTGTCTCTAACAACCAAGCAGCTTACTCAGATTGTCTCTACCATTAACAAATTTGGCAAGATCAGGATGTACCTCATAATCTGAATCTGAGTCAGTGTTGGCCATTAGACAGAGATTAGCTTTTTCCTTTGTCTCTTCATCATCAGAAGATGTTGAATCCAGATCCTCCCAAGTAGCCATCATCCCCTTCTTCTTCTTTTTTAAGAACTTTTTATGAGGGGCTTTCTTGAGTTGAGGACACTCAGCTTTTATGTGACCAGGCTTCTTGCACTCATAGCAGACAATTGAACACTTCTCTGTTGAAGTGGATTCTTTGAAGTTCTTGTCCTTGTTGAACCTTTTGAAGGGCTTATCCTTTCGGAACTTCTTTCTTTGTAAGAGAAGTTTTATCTTCCTGGTTAGGAGGGATAACTCTTCATTTCTTTCAGAATGCTCGGGTTCAGACAGGTCAGCATCACTGGATGACTCGTCTGTCTTCAGAGCTTTTGAAGCCTTTGATGACTTTTTATCACCTTTCAGAGCAATTGGCTTGCCCTTCTTTTTTGCAACTTCATCTCCAAGTTCCTGCTCATGAACAGTGAGTGTACCAAGAAGTTAATCCATAGTCAAGGTAGTGAGATCCTTGGCTTGAAAAATAGCAGTGACCAAAGGTCTCCACTGCTTAGGAAGGCTTCTTAGTATCTTTCCAACCTTCTTAGAATTAGTATAAATTTTGCCAAGAGACTTCATGCCATTTATGATAGTTTGGAATCTTCCTATCATCTGAGCAACAGATTCTTCTTCCTCCATGAGAAACAGTTCATACTTTCTAACAAGTATGGCAATCTTTGATTCCTTTACTTTGGTTGTTCCTTCATGTGTGACAGCTAAAGTATCCCATATTTCTTTTGCATAATCACAGGCACATACTTTTTCAAATTCGTCAGGATTGAGAGAACAAATGATGTTGTACCTGGCTTTGTGATTCAGCTCCCATTTTGTCTTTTCTACAGGGGTCCACTGAGCTTTTGGTTTGTTAGTGTTGTCATCATTTTTAGGAATAAATGGACCATCAGTGATGACATCCTAGAGATCAGAGTTTATTGACGGGATAAACCATTGGAATCTATCTTTCCAATAGTTGTAGTTTTCTCCATTGAAGAATGGAAGTCTGGTTAGGGAGGCTCCTTCAGTCTGGTGGCTCCCACTTGAACTAGCTCCAGCAGTCATGTCTATTCTTTAGGACCTTTACCTCTACACTGTTAGATGCTCAACCCAGAGGCTGAACTCTGATACCAGCTTTTAACAGAAAAACACACAAACACACAACCTCAAAACAAATTTGATATTCACACTTTAATCCCTTTAGTGAGACAGCAGATAATATAATCAAAGCAACTAAAGAGTTTAAGGGAAGAGAGACAAACATAGCTATTTATCCTGGTTCACCCTTTAACACTTGGGCTACGTCCAATCCTTGGCAGCACCACTATAACTGATCAGATTACAAACACCAAGTATTCTTTGCACACCTAGCATCTTCAGGCTCCAAGACAAGTATTCTTTACTCACCTTGTAACGTCCTTCGTTACATTAGTAACCCAAATTAATTTCAATACAAACCTTTAAAACATTTAAATTGAATAATCGAGTCATAAAATTTTTCACAATAATTTATGTCTGAAAGTATCTCATATATTTAAAATAAGTAAATAAAGTAATAGTGTTAAATAAACCATTATATCCAAATTAAATAAAGCCTTATAAAATTAATTAATAAAAACCACGTAAATCTTTTACAGTTGTTTTTGCCTCAAAACACGGGAGCCTAATAAATCCAACGGAAAAAAAATAAAAAAATAAAAACTAAACTCGAGCTAATATCTTCAAGACTCGAAGACTATCTCAAGTCGTTGCGTCATCTCTAACATCATCAGTAAACTCTGAAAGACAACACCACTAATGTGATTTATAATCCTAGTAAGTAAACACGGTTCTAAAAAGTTTTCAAAAAGATATTGCTTTCAGACGGTGAGGTAACCAGAAAAACAACTATGGTATCCACTTATTTTCAAAATAATATAACTCAAATATTTTATATAAATTAAGGAATATTAATCCAAACTCATAAAATTCATGCACAAGTCATAACATCATCAAATATAAGTAATCCATCACTAACATAACACATAACATAAATAAAATCATACAAAGGACATCTCTTGTGTCCAAATAATCTCAACTTATTATCCAAGTCTCTTTTATTTAATTACCCAATTTTAAGTCTATGAGCTCATGACAAATGCAATGGTGTCCCACTGCCTTCCCCTTCCCAGAAGGAGGTATCTATTATGGTGGGTCTTCCCCTTCCCAGAAGGAGGTATCTATCTTCCCCTCTAACAAGGACGTATCTGTCTTCCCTTTTAACGAGGAGGTATCTGTCATCCCCTTCCCATAATGAGGTATCTGTCTTTCCCTCTAACGAGGAGGTATCTATCCCCTTCCCAGAGGGGAGGTATCTGAACAGCCACGAATAACAATTCAAATCATATTTTTGGCATATGTCATGACCCAGGACATGACATATGACCTTATGCATCAATCTCGATGGTATAACTCATATCAAAACAATTCATAGGCATTCCGAAAAACCCAATACATAACATCGTGTAACATGTATTATTATTCAAAAAGTTCATATCAAAACAACTCTAAGGCATCACATATCACAAAAGCATATCAAATAATAATATCACTCAACATGTGAATATTCAATCTTATAATAATTAATCACCAATAAAACATCAATTTTATTCTGAAAACAAAACCCCAAATAATTACTCTTAATTTCATAATCAAACCCTTTAAAATTTATACCATGAAAGTTTAAGAAAATGGTGTTTACTTATCTCTTGTAGACTTTCAAAATTTTCTAAAAGAAATATCTATAACAAATTCTTGTGCTTCACTAAGAATCTTTCTTCCGCTCCCTATTTGGTACTGAAATTGGCATGTAGCGCTATCCTGGTTTCCCTGCTCGGCGGCGCTAGATGGTCTTCGTGGGTGTTTGGAAAACCGGTCATCCACCCTCAGAATTGCGTTTAGAGACGCAAAAGCAACTATTAGTTGCTTCGCTGACGTGCTTCCAACCCTTTCTGCCGTGCTCCCAAACAGAAAACCTCTTCTTATGAAAGCAAATCACGTTTTGTTTTGTTTATTTTATTTTATTTTTAATTCATTCCCTTTTATTCTCTTAGTGCTTCCCCAATTTATTTTTATAACTAAACAAAACTAAGTTGACAGGGCACGTGAATGACTTTCACGTGATGCCCTGTTCAATCATTTTTTTAATATTTCTTTTCTTTTCTTTTTTATGGAATTAATGTTCTTTTTCTAATTACTAAACATTCTACTAAATTTTATACTAACAAATCCTTTACACTAAACCTCTTAATTATATTTTATTTGCACTATATTTTTTTTAAACAACTTAATCCCATTTATCAAATTAATTATATTGGAATTTTATGATGTTACATTTCTCCCCTCCTTCAAGAAATTTCGTCCCCAAAATTTTAACATCTAAACACTCAAAAAAAAAAAAAAAAAAAACAAGCAACTAGAATTGATTTACATACACTATAGAGACATGAATTATGATTATAAAAATAAATTTCAACACAACAAACAATATCAGGTAAGTTCAATCATGGCCAATAATTATCAACAACATATAACAAGTCTTGTATACCAGAGGACAATTTAAACAAGAAGTAAAGGTAAACAATACACAAAAATAAAAATCAAGCACCTGTCAACTCCAAAGTTTCTCATACTTGACAAAATTAAAAAAAAAAAAACTTTTTCTCACAAACAAAACTCATACCCTTGCATGTTAGTCGCCATAAATTTGTACACCACCAATCAAATATTGAGTTGGTCGGACCCAACATCTAAAAGAATAGCATGCAGTCTTTATAACTCTAACATCAGTCATATGTGCCCATGTTTTGTTTTTGAAAAAGGTCCCACTACCACAGTCCGAGTTAGATTCGAACTGCTCTGATACCATAAATGTAACATCATTCGTTATATTAGTAACCCAAATTAATTTCAATACAAACCTTTAAAACTTTAAATCGAATAAGTGAGTCATAAAATTTTTCACAATAATTTATGTCTGAAAGTATCTCATATATTCAAAATAAGTAAATAAAGTAATAGTGTTAAATAAACCATTATATCCAAATTAAATAAAGCCTTATAAAAATTAATTAATAAAAACCTCGTAAATCTTTTACAGTTGTTTTTACCTCAAAACACGGGAGCCTAATAAACCCAACAGAAAAAAAATAAAAAATAAAAACTAAACTTGAGCTAATATCTTCAAGACTCGAAGACTATCTCAAGTCGTTGCGTCATCTCTAACATCAACATTAAACTCTGAAAGACAACACCACTAATGAGATTTATAATCCTAGTAAGTAAACACGATTCTAAAAAGTTTTCAAAAAGACGTTGCTTTCAGCCAGCGCGGTAACCGAAAAAACAACCATGGTATCCACTTATTTTCAAAATAATATAACTCAAAATATTTTATATAAATTAAGGAATATTAATCCAAACTCACAAAATTCATGCACAAGTCATAACATCATCAAATATAAGTAGTCCATCACTAACATAACACATAACATAAATAAAATCATACAAATGACATCTCTTGTGTCCAAATAATCTCAACTTATTATTCAAGTCTCTTTTATTTAATTACCCAATTTTAAGTCTATGAGCTCATGACAAATGCAATGGCATCCCACTGTCTTCCCCTTCCCAGAAGGAGGTATCTATTATGGTGGGTCTTCCCCTTCCCAGAAGGATGTATCTATCTTCCCCTCTAACGATGACGTATATGTCTTCCCCTCTAACGAGGAGGTATTTGTCATCCCATTCCCAAAAGGAAATATCTGTCTTCCCCTCTAATGAGAAGGTATATGTCTTCCCCTCTAACGAGGAGGTATTTGTCCCCTTCCCAGAAGGGAGGTATCTGAACAATCACGAATAACAATTCAAATCATATTTTGGGCATACGTCATGACCCAGGACATGACATATGACCTCATGCGTCAATCTCGATGGTATAACTCATATCAAAACAATTCATAGGCATTCCAAAAAAAACGCAATACATAACATCATGTAACATGTATTATTATTCATAAAGTTCATATCAAAACAACTCTAAGGCATCACATATCACAAAAGCATATCAAATAATAATATCACTCAACATGTGAATATTCAATCTCATAATAATTAATCGCCAATAAAACATCAATTTTATTCTGAAAACAGAACCCCAAATAATTACTCTTAATTTCATAATCAAACCCTTTAAAATTTATACCATGGAAATTTAAGAAAAGGGTGTTTACAACTCTTGTAGACTTTCAAAAAATTCTAAAAGAAATATCTATGACAAATTCTTGTGCTTCGCTAAGAATCTTTCTTCCTTTAATCAATTCTTTTTGATCCGTATGGCTCCCTATTTGGTACTGAAATTGGCATGTAGCGCTATCCTGGTTTCCCTGCTCGGTGGTGCTAGATGGTCTTCCTCTTCTTATGAAAACAAATCAAGTTTTGTTTATTTTATTTTATTTTTAATTCATTCCCTTTTATTCTCTTTGCGCTGCCCCATTTTATTTTTATAACTAAACAAAACTAAGTTGACTGGGCACTTGAATGACTTTCACTTGATGCCCTGTTCAATCATTTTTTTTAATATTTCTTTTCTTTTGTTTTTTATGGAATTAGTGTTCTTTTTCTATTTCTAAACATTCTAATAAACTTATACTAACAAATCCTTTACACTAAACCTCTTAATTATATTTTATTTGCACTATTTTTTTTAAACAACTTAATCCCATTTATCAAATTATTTATATTGAAATTTTAGGATGTTACACACCTAGCCTCTTCAGGATCACTCGGGTTTTTTTTAGAGAAGATTGTATTTATTTAATACAATTTGCAAGTCTTTCACTAACACTCAGAAGAGTGAATTAAATGTAAGCTTAGAAAGAATGTGTAATAACTTCAAATGATTGAAGAATACAGATTGGGAGAGTGAAGAAATGAATGCGCGGAGTAATGGCTCTTTAATGCTGTGAGTTCTCTATCTTCATCATCAATGACTTCTATATTTATAGTCTTCAAACATTTAAGATTCGTTAGAGACATTCCTTCAAATGTTGGCTTCAAGCAGAGCTCCATTAAATACAATAGAGTCGTTCTGGGCAGCCATTAATGCAATAGGAACGTTGGTTGTACCCTAACAAGGAAGATCGGAACTTTATACATCGTGCAGTAGCCACATCATAGTTGTGCATAATGCTTTTGTACTTTGCAGAGCACATTTCTCTTTTCGTGTAATAACCAGGAGTACTAGGGAATAAAACATGTTGGAAACATTCTTTAACTGGACTTCACTTCTGATCTCCTAGGTTGCTTGTGAGAATGACCTTTTGACTTTCTTGATAAGCGTGAGAGAGAGAGAGCTTCAAAGACTTTTACATGAAGGGACAACTTTCAAAAGCTTTGTACTTGTGTTCCTCATCGAAGGACCACAGACGAGTGCGAGAGCTTAGCATATACAAATTGAAACTTCAATGCAGATAGTCAACAATCTAGTCAGTAGATAGGTTGACTTTTGCTTCTCCAGATAGGTGATCTTTTAAGTGGGCAGACAAGTGAGAAAATGAATTCTTACTATTGTGATCTGCTCACTAGGTAGACAAGTTAGCAACCAATATGAAGGTTAATTAAATCATTAACAGATGTTTGGTTTTCATCAAAACTTAGGGTAAATGCATATCAGACATTTTAGAGACTTAACACCAATAACAACATTCATTCATAAACTTGAATAAACAGAATACCATTAATTCATACAACAACATCATCAAGATCAGTTTGTAATTTAAGGCATACCAACAATAAGGAATCATTAACAATAGTCATATAACAACAGTTAACATGTAATCAAATAGCAAACAAATAGGGTCATGGGTTAACACTTCATCTTACGCTACGTCCAATGCCTACATGTTCATACTATCCCTTCTTCCCATACCTGGTATGAAGATCGTGATTCAAAAGAGAGAAAGAAGGTCCACTAGGACCCCGTTTCACGAGCGCTTGTCTGCAACCTCAAGAACGACAAAGAAACACATTGGTTCAACTCTAAGATTAATAACTTGAAAGAAAGAATCACAAGGGACAAGGTGCAAGAATTTGACCTTTCCTAAAGCTCCAAACAACAAGTTAAAGATGATGAAAGTTGACGTGAATGAGTGTGCGTTAGCGGAGATGTTCTTCTATCAAAGAACGACGAAGAACAGTGCAAGAACGGGTTCACTTGAGAGAGTTTTCTAGAGAGGATTGATGGAAATTGAGAGAGAAAGAGAAGGAGGTAGTTTCTGAGTGTTGGGACATGATAGACTAGGGTTTAGATCGTGTTTTAGCGGTTATAAAAGGTTTAGAACACGATTTAGGATTAAAAAAGAACCTAAACTCGTTTTCTGATTTTGCACGTCTCGTGGGGCGAGCTCTCGTTCGCGGGGCGAGCCAGAGAACCAATTTCTGTCAACAGAATTCGCGGGGCGAACCCGAGAGCGCAAAACTGAAATTTAGATTCTCACGGAGCAAGCCCGTAACAGTCGAATTTCACCAAAAACATATGAAATAAGACTTGTAGATAGTTCTCGTAGCTTTCCAACGCATCAAAGATCACCTCAATCAGTCATCTAGAACTCAAGATATGGCCAAAACGGTGAAACAGGTTACTATGACTCTAAAAGGATTGAACATTTCTAAGGCTAAACTTCCTCAAACATTAACTTAGACATCAAAAACAAATATAACAAGCTTATACAAACATATATATAACATATATAAACGTATTAAGCTTGTTTACGAAAAACGGGGTGTTACATTGGTGCCTTGGAATATGAGAAGTAGATGGAAGAATTGTATTCTTTATTGACAACAAAATGCAATTTAGAATAGCACACATTTTTAGGGAAGAGAACTCTTGTGTGGACAAATTAGCTAGTCATGGACTTGTTAGTCGAATTTTTTTTTATGGGATTTCGTGGCTCATAGTTAGGATGTCTTTCCCTACTGTGATGTCTTTACATGTCATTGTTCTTTATAAAAATTTAGAGCCAATGAAAATAGATGCTCGATCACCTCCTTCCAATTAGCTACAATCTCTACTTCTGCTATGACAAGAGCAACCAAGATCATAGAACACATTAATTAAGAAGACTAAGCAAAAATTTAAAAGTAAATTTTTGTGCAGAAAATGAGCAAAAGTATAAAAGGATAGATATAGGTAGGAATTTAATTTTGAACAAGAGTAAGTTGGAGGATACAGAGACTCAACAACAATGGCTCCATGCAGTTTCTACATATCCAAAACAGGAGAAAGTTATACAACATGTAGAAAATTTGATTTTCAAAAATATTTTTCATTCCTTTTTCAAGTGTAAGACTAGAACGAAAAATACTCGAAGAAAGTTATACAATATTGTTGAAAAATTGATTTTCAAGTAACTAAATCAAGAAACAAATTCAAATATTTTAGCTATCTTATAATATCACATGTGAATACAAAATATCACAATATCAATATAAAACATTCAAATAGCACAAAATTAAAGAATGCTTGAAAAGTAAAAGAGTTAGGTAGAGAAAATGACAGAATCGATTTTATCCTGGTTCGAAAATATTGTGGTGTGTGTTTGGAACTGCGTTTCCAAGGCAGACGTGCGTTGGTAGTTGTCAAACACGATTCAACTGGGTTTGGAAAATGTTTGGATCTCAGTTGAAAAAGTGATTCTTGATCTTGAAATTGATTCTAGCTAAAGCAACATTTCCTAGCTTTTACTTCTGACTAGAATCGATTCTTATACAATTACATGCACTTTCTCAACTTTACCCCTTCCTTCCCGTGTTTTTGGTTGCTGCTCGTGCCTTTCTGGTTTTGCAGCACAATAAACCTCTTTCTCCAGGTTAAAGAAGAGGCAAGGCCGCAAGGAATTGGGCTCAAAATGACCCATTTCTTTAATAATTGATAAATTAACAAAAAGTAAAAGAAAAATTTGAAGTCCCCCACGGTAAAAAAATTTATGGAAGTCCCCTACCCTATTTAAATAATTAAATCAACCACGTTGCAGTTTCTTTCTTTAACAAATTCACCGGAATTAAGATAAAAAATATTATATATATAAATAAAATATAATTATAATTTTTACCTTTTATTTAAGAAATTAACATAAAGCAAACAAATCAAAGAAAAAAAATAAAATAAAGGGAAATATATGTGAAAAGAGTATACATATATAAACACTCAAACCTATTTTGGTAATTACACACTCAAAAACAATTTTAATCAAAACTATCCAAACAAGATTTCTTTACAAAATCACTTTTGTGATAAACATATCCAAACATAAATCACGTTACTTTCAACTCACTTTTAATTAAAATCAATTTTACAAAATCAATTCATTCAAAATCAATTTTCACCCACCGTAGAACCAAACACACACGTGGTCTACACCCAGCACAAAGCTTGGCTTGAGGACGTGGAGTTATGGCACGTTCTGGCGTGCTGCCTGATTAGGGATGTCGGTCCTCGTGCGTTCATCCGATTCTGAGCTGATCAATTGCGTATCTCTTGAACACATATTCAAACGACAAAACATACTTAACGAGCACACCAACTAAGATTCTAAAACATGGATGTTGCAAGTGCATTAAAGTCTTTCAGACGAGTACACTTTCCAGTTTCAGACGGGTGTACTAATCAGCTTCAGACGGATGTGTTTTGAAGGATCTTCAATGTTCTTTGGCACGTCATATTTTTAGTAGACGAGTCTTCATGCCGACTTGAGTTGACTCCATGCTGACCTGTCTTTATGTAGACGGGTGATTTCCATATGGGATATTAGAACTTCTATCAGAGTGACAAACTTGTTTCTTTAGATATGGTAGATGAGTCATGAACAGACATATAATCCTTAACTTGTTTTTCAGCACATTTAAATAGTCTCATTAGTTATTTCCCATGATTCAATATAAACATATTTAATATATTTGGAATCTTTAAAATAAGAGAATTCATGGATACGAGAACTAATAAAATAAAATTAATTTTGTTACAATCAAGCGTAGTAATCAATTATTATATGTGTAATAAAGTATTAAAATAAATAATTTAATAAAAAAAAACACACTTCCCGAATTCCCCTGGTGACTGGACGTGGACAATTATTGAGTTGATATAAAATGTTAGACTTTTTTAAGATATTTTGCGTAAAAAGACGAAGGACGAAGAAAAAGTTTTTTTTTTACCAAAGGACGAAGAAAAAGTTGGGGACCCTGGAACAGAACTTTACTAAAATAATAATAATGACTGATTGTCACGTCACGTCACGTTGCATCAATCCGGAATAGAAGCAGAGAAATTGAAATTGAAATTTTTATATAAATTTAAAGTCTATAAGGATTAACTATATTATCAATAAAATAATTATTATAATTTATTAATAATTGATTATTATAATTTAGGTTTAATTACAGTTTTGATCATCTGTTATTGATTACATGTGATTTTGATCCCTAAAATTTTTTCATGTACATTTGATCCTCCTATTTTTTAATGTTGTAAATTCGATCTTTTTGTCAGATGTATGTCAACTTTTCAATGATTAACGAAAAAAAATCACTACTCTAAACACGTAGAACCTTATGTTGAGCTTTTGTAATAAAAGATGACGTGATGAGACCAAAAAATGCCAAGAGAGACAACACCAATAAACAGCAGAGAGAAACCATTAAATGATGTTGAATCGAAGACACAGGATGAAGAATCTCAACCAGAAGTTGTGTGATGAGTGGAGTGATTCATCTATGTTGATCATTGAAAAAATTGACGAACATTGGACTAAATGACTAAATTTGCAAACATTGAAAAATAGTGGGACCAAATATGTACAAAAAAAATTTAAAGACCAAAATCACACGTAACAAATAGTAAGTTGACCAAAACTACAATTAAGCGAATAATTTATTATAACTATCTGACTTAAATATTATAAATTTATATAATTTTTTTCTGATTTACTGATATAAAAATAAGTGTCTAATTTTAATATATTATTGATATATTTTTCCGTACTATTATCCAATTATGTACTATTATTATATTAATAAAAATATTTAATTATTATCGGTAGCTAAATTTTTTCAAAAGTTGTCACCTGATTAACGGCACTACTAAAAAATAGTTTTCAAAATGATACTAATATGTTTCAAATTTTTATTTTCTAGAGATCAAGAATTACAAAAGTATTATTTTTTGTTTGGTCTATAGGATGCATCATGAAATTTGATTTGAAATTGAAATTGGGCAATGGAATTCTATTTTTCAATTTTAAAAACTTCTCAGAATTAGAATTAGAGTTAGAATTCCAATCATTAATTTTATGGAATTAAAATATAACTAAATTTAGCTATCGAAAGTTGGTTCAGTGAGTAATAATTCGACTCATTTTCACAAGAATGTGAGTTCAAATCCCATTTTCGATGTAAGGATTTTGTTGGGGGCTAATTTTAAGCACTTCTATAAGCATTCTTTGAATCGTGAGACCTATCTAAATCTCGGTGAGATCCCAAAACCTAACTCACCTAAACTTTTGAGAAAAGAAAAAAAAGAATATAACTAACTTAAACACTTCTCAATTTTAACCTCTATCTTGAGAATTATCAATTCCACACGTCCATAACGCTGTCTTTGTCGTTATTATTACTGCACAACCATTGCGGCCACCACCACTATTGTCATGTCACCACCACCACTACTATCGCCATGGTCAATATTAGAAAATTTAATTTAAAATTATATTTCTTCATCCTAACTTTTTTTTTCACAACTAAAACATAAAATTCGTGATTGTAAATAAATTTTAATGTTGACTCAATAATTAAATTCGTGATTTATTTTGATGGTTTAAAATTTTATAGCATCTTATTACCAAAAAAATGAATTTTATATTTTTTAATTATTTTTAAAGCAATTTTTTTTACAACAATGTTCTTAAAAAATTATATTTTAGGTTGATTAACTGAGTGATGTCGAACAAAACTATTGACTCATTTATTTAAGAGATAAATGATAAAGTGCACCGATTGGTTGATAGATGCACCCCGATGCGAGACTCAAGAACCTTGTAGCTCCCATTTCATATCACAGTCTCATTTTACTGACAACAGAGATTACTCCTTCTCAGTCTTTCTTTAGGAGATTCAAATTTGAGAGCCACTAGTTGCTTGAAGATGGTATTGTTGATGTAGTTCAGGAAAGTTGGTCTTGGGGCTTATCGAATTGCCTATTGGACAAGCTCTCCCGGTGTGCCCAGGATCTTGATGTTTGGGGTCGCTCAGTGAACTGCAAATTTTGTGCTAGTATTCTTAAATGTAAGAGGAAACTTGAGGATATTAGACACAAAACTGACCGGGAAGCAACCAACCATTTCAATGCTCTTAGAATCTGGTTGACTAAATTGCTACTTCAGGAGGAAACTTATTGGAGGCAAAGATCAAAAACTCACTGGTTGAAAGATGGGGATATGAGCACGAAGTACTTCCATGCTCCTGCATCATCTCGTAGAAAGGTAAATGCATCAAAAACTTCGATGTTCTTGCTGGGTATGCTTTTCCCCCACCTTCCTCTGCAAAAACCACCAGCTTTTTAACATCATTGTGGTTTTTCCTTTGTTTTTTTTAAATAATAAAAATAATTGATTCCTATGTTGTTTCTCTTGCAGGACTGTGATTAGTCTTGTTTATCCTTTCAGTTGTTGAACGTTCTTCTCCAACCACGACGAACAGACCACGACGAGCGCGGACAAAACACACGGCGACGGCGAGCGGTGGAGTCTGATGGAGCAGTCGGTTTGGACGGAGTGGCGGAGTTGGACAGAGCTGCGGCAATGGGACTCCAGGGACTGAGGGAGTGAATGAGAAAAAGGGAGAATTAGGAGAGGGGGGCGCAGGGTTAGAGTGATTTAGCCATCTAGGGCTTCTGAAATGATGAAATGAGAGTTCTAGAGTAAAATCTTAAAATTTATTTTATTTTTATATATAAATATTATTAATAAAATTTATATTATTTTATTGAAAATATTATATATTATATAGATATATATAATCAGACGATTATATAAATATATAATCAGGTCGGCCTGACAAGTCAAAAAGGCATTTTCATAGATCTGGGTCTGGCATTTTTACATAAAAAGGCATTTTAGAAGGCTTGAACTTGGCTTTTTTACTAAACAGGCCAGGCCAGGCCTTAAGTAGGTCAGGCTATAGGCCCCTGTTGGACGGCTTGGTCTATTCCCACCTCAAACAGTGGTTAATTCTCAAGAAGGTTTATGTCAGCTTTTTAATGACAATTTTTGAATCTCTTTAATGGCCATCACAATGATGTATCACAAGTGGTTGACTTGATTCCAATAAGGTTAACCATGGAGGATAATGAGTTAATGACCTCTTTTTTCTCCAAGGTTGAGTTCAGGTGAGGTATCCCGAGTATGCACCCGGATAAGAGCCCTTACCCTAATGGTCTTAATGCCACATTTTATCAAAAATTCTCCACACTATGTGGTAAGGATGTAGTCACAACTTGCTTACAATGGATTCATGATAATTCTATCCCTCGATCTATCAACAATACAAACATCACACTTATCCTCAAATGTGGCCAACCCTCTTCAATGTGTGATCTGTGTCGAATTTCACTTTGTAATGTCATTTATAAAATTCTTTAGAAGACTTTAGCTACTAGGTTGGCTTTGGTGATTGGTAAGTGTGTCTCGGTAGCACAATCACCTTTTTTAGCAAGGCGCTTTATTGTGGACAATGCTCTCATTGCTACTGAGATTGTTCACTTTCTGAAATGTAAGAAGTCAGGGTTGAGAGGAGATGCAGCAATTAAACTGGATGTTAGCAAGGCTTACAACCGAGTTTGTTGGGATTATCTTAGAGCTGTTATGCCCAAGCTTGGTTTTCATGCACAATGGGTCCATTGGATAATGACGTGTGTCTCATCTGTCCATTATATCATTTGCACTGGGGGTCTTTCCTCTCTCATTAAGAGATCTGAACAGCGAGGCCATATACATGGTATCAAGATTTGTAGACGAGCTCACCTATGGTCACTCATTTGCTCTTCGCGAACGATAGCTTTCTTTTCATGAGAGCCATAATACAAGAAGCTAACCACATCAAGAATCTCCTCCATTCTTATGAATTTGCTTCCGGCTAGACAATAAACCCTAGAGAAGTCTGAGATTATGTTTAGCCATAATGTCTCCATGCAAGATATGGGTGCTATCATTGATATTATGGGTGTTAAGGAGCGGTTGGGGGATGGAAAGTATCTCGATTTTCCATCTATGGTTGGGAGAAATAAAATAAAAAGGATGTGTTCCAGTATGTAAAAGACCGAATATGGAAGAAGGTTAGCTCCCGAAAAGAGAAGAAGTTATATATGGCTGGAAAAAAGGCCTTACAAAATCAATTGCCCAAGTCATTCCCTCATATTTTATGAGCATGTATCTCATCCCTCCATCTTTAGGGGAAGAGATTCAAAAGATGCTTAATTCTTATTGGTTGGGTTCCAACTCGTTGTAAACTAAGGGAATCAAATGGCTTTCTTGGGAGAAATTGTTTATGCCTAAGATGTTTAGTGGTATGGGATTCCAGAATTTGCATGGCTTTAACCTTGCGATGTAACACCCCAAAATTCACACTTATGTTTATATATGTTAGTTTTGGCATATATATATATATATATATATATATATATATATATATATATATATATATATATATATATATATATATATATATATATATATATATATATCACTACTAGAAAACTTGAATTTTCGGACGGAAATGTTTGCGTCTGAAATTTTCCGAAAGGACGGATTGTGTTATTTTTTATATTTTCCTTGATCCGTCTGAAATCCGTCCGAAATTTCGGATGGATTTCAGACGGCTTGTGTTATTTTTTATATTTTCCTTGATCTGTCGATCTGTCTGCAATCCGTCCGAAATTTCGGACGGATTTCAGACGGCTTGTGTTATTTTTTATATTTTCCTTGATCTGTCTGAAATCCGTCCGAAATTTCGGACGGATTTCAAACGGATTGTGTTATTTTGTATATTTTGCTTGATTTATCTTGCATCCGTCTGAAATTTTCGGACGGATTTCAGACGGATTTGTTATTTTCGATATTTTCCTAGATTAATCTTGCATCAGTCTGAAATCCTTCCGAAATTTTCGGACGGATTTCAGACGGATTTGTTATTTTGTATATTTTGCTTTATTTATCTTGCATCCGTCTGAAATCCGTCCGAAATTTTCGGACGGATTTCAGACGGATTTGTTATTTTCGATATTTTCCTAGATTAATCTTGCATCCGTCTGAAATCCGTCGGAAATTTTCGGACGGATTTGTTATTTTGTATATTTTGCTTGATTTACCTTGCATCTGTCTGAAATCAGTCCGAAATTTTCAGATGGATTTGTTATTTTCGATATTTTCCTAGATTAATCTTGCATCCGTCTGAAATCCGTCCGAAAATTTCGGAGGGATTTCAGACGGATTTGTCTCCTCATTTTTTTCAGCGGACCCGCACGCGCGTAAAAGCCCTCCTCCTTATTCTTTTTGGGTGAAAAATTTAAATAGTATAATTCTAAACTTAATAATCTAATAGAACCCTATTCTATCTGTTGTTCAGCTGCAAAATAAGAAACCCCTCCTTCTCCGTTTGCGTTTGCGTTTTGCTGCATCTCGCCACTATTCATCGATCATCGCCATCCTCATTTGCGTTTTGCGTCTGCGTCTGCATCTCGCCGCTGTTCATCTCCATCGATCATCTGGCCTCCTCTGTTGTTTGTTGAAAAGCTTGGTGAGCATACGGTATATTTGCTGTTGAAAAGCTCTTGGAGACTTTTGTTGAAAAGGTTGGTGCTAACCTTTAACCTTCAATATTTTGGTATCTGTATATGATGGCTATTGTCCCTATTTTCTTCCATTGATACATTGTACAGTTTGAGGGTTTGAGTAACAATGATTTTTACTCTATTGGCAATTTTAATGATGTTTCTTGCACTCTCGTATGCTATGTCTTTGTATTTGTTATCTTCTTTTGTAATTGAATGAATTTATTGTTACTTTGATTGGTGATTTACCCTCTTGCTTTCTTTATCATGAGATGGTCTGATCCTTATGATGAATGCAAGGTTTATGAAATTTGGAATTATTTTCACTTATGAGGATCTTTGGAGCACTTCACAGCCTCTTAGGGAGTGCTATCTTCCTATCTCAGATCATCACTGAAAGCCATCTTAAGCTTTAGCAGAGAAGGTAAGAGCTATCTCACTTTTACCCTCACTCATATTTGTTTTCTGCTCTTGATGGATATCATTAACTTTGCTAGTTGATTAATATAAACCAAATCTAGGGGTTGAATTTTCAGAACAATGTCTGTTAATATCCGGCCTCTTTAAACAATCATTATGAGAACATTATTATATGACATTTGTGCTGGCAAAAATTCTTGGTGGTGATGAATGATGTTTTTGGATATTGATTTTGATACTTATGAGTTTGGCCTTTTGGCCCTTTCTCTTCCTTAGAACACCTGGCCTTGCAGTCTAATCCAACCCTCATTGGAGAAATACCTCCAAGTTTGGGTAGTGTTGCTTGGCTGAGAGTCCTGAGCCTGTCCCAGAACATCTTACAAGGAAACATCCCAAGACAGATTGGTGGTTTGGTTTGTCTAGAGCAACTTGACCTCAGTTATAATAACTTGAGTGGTCAACTCCCCAAGGAAATTGGAGGTCTGAAAAGTATGACCATTTTGGACCTCAGTTGGAATAAAATTGAAGGTGATCAGCATTATTCTCTTGGACAACTTCAACATCTTCAGAAGATGGATTTGAGCTCTAACAGGCTTAGTGGAATAATACCTCCTGATTTAGGAAAGCTTAAGAGGTTAGTCTTGCTTGATATGAGTCATAATTTTATTGGTGGGCCTATTCCTGAAACACTGTCAAGTTTGGAGCATTTAGAATATTTACTCATTGATGACAACCCCATCAAGGCAGGGATACCCCTCTTCATAGGGAACCTTTGGAAGCTCAAATCAGTGAGCTTCTCAGGGTGTGGATTGATTGGCTCCATACCCAATTCTTTCTCTTCCTTGAAAAACCTTTCAGCTCTCTCCTTGGATAACAATAGCCTCAGTGGCCCAACTAGAAATTATAGGCTCCGGCTTTTTCCATTATAGAGAGTTAGATATATGGAAGAACCACTCGGCAAGGCATGTCTTAGTGGTATCTATTTTAGAGTTTGTCAGTTTTCTTATGTTAAGAGTGGGGAGGTAATAGAGTTGCTCACTTGCTCATGCCTTAGCATCACTAACTTTCTCTTTCAGGGACACCACTTGGGTAGAGGATGCTCCATTTTCAATCAACAATCTAGCTATGCTTGATGTATGCTTTGGCTTCACTTTTATATTTATAATCCTATAACTAATTGATCACCAAGATATAGTCCTATTTATAAGGTTGGGCAATTTGAATCCTAAACCAATACAAAAACCAGATCAAATCAGTTGTTGAAGATCCATAGAATGCGGTCACAGCCGTGATGGGCATCACGGCCTGGCCATGACAGTTTCTGCCTTGAATGTTCCTTCACTAAATGGTCTTTCATGGTCGTGATGGGTATCACGGCCGGGCCATGACATATTCTGCCAAGAAGGGGTCTGGCTCAGTTGACATGTCACGGCCGTGATGGGCATCACGGCATGGCCGTGACAGCTTCTGCCTTACTAAATGGTCTGTCACGGCCGTGATGGGTATCACGACCGGGCCGTGACAGATTCTACCTAGAAGGGGTCTGGCTCAGTTGACATGTCAAGGCCGTGATGGGCATCACGGCCTGGTCGTGACAGCTTCTGCCTTACTAAATGGTCTGTCACGGTCGTGATGGGTATCACGGCCAGGTCGTGACAGATTCTGCCTAGAAGAGGTCTGGCTCAGTTGACATGTCACGGCCGTGATGGGCTTCACGGTCTGGCCGTGACAGCTTCTGCCTTCAACGCTTCACTAAATGGTCTGTCACGACCGTGATGGGTATCACGGCCTGGCCGTGACAGATTCTGACTTTTCATTCTTCCTTTTCTCCTAGTTTATATATAACATGAATTAGTTTCAATTCTATTCAATGATACATATATGCCTTGTTAAATTTTTATTTACATGATACAGAATATGGAAATTCCCGAGCATCGAAAGTGGATGTATAATAGACTTCTTCCAAATCGGGGGGGATTAAGAAAGGAATTTGTAGAAGGTGTCCGAGATTTTGTTAACCAAGCAACTAGGCAACCTCAATATTCTCTTAATGGTAGTACACTTATGTGTCCTTGCAAAAAACATGGAAACAAAGCTTTCTTAACTCCGGATGAGGTTATGGTTGATTTGTATAAGCATGGTTTCAAGCCAAGCTATTGGTGTTGGGATTCACATGGAGAAAGTTCGTTGAGTTCAAATGATAGAAACGCAAGCAATGTGCACAAAGAAGGTACATGTAGTCAGTCGTTAGGTGCTGAGCCACAAAGAAATCCATGTGAATCAATGATTTTTGATGCTGTTGGGCCAGAAATTATGGGCCAGATCGAGAGACACATGGAGGAGCCTCCAAATGGGGAAGCAAAGAAATTTTATGATTTGTTGCTCTCTGCACAACGACCACTATGGGAAGGTTGTGTTGACCACTCAGAATTATCTATGGTAGTTAGAATGTTGAATATTAAAGTCGAAGGGAATATATCACAACAAAGCTTTGATGATATTCTTCAAGCTATGAAGGAAGGTATGCCTAAGGATAACTTGCTCGTCCCTAATTTTTATAGAGCGAAGAAGTTGGTATCAAAACTTGGGATGGGCAGTAAACAAATAGATTGTTGCATTAATGGTTGTATGTTGTACTACAAAGATGACCTAGTAAAAAAAGACCATCGGTTTTGCCAAGCTCCACGGTACAAGGTAGGTAAGGGTGGTAAGGAGGTGCCTTTAAAGCGTATGCATTATCTACCACTCACACCCAGGTTAAAGAGATTACATGCTTCTATGAACTCTGCACGTCATATGAGATGGCACTATGAGCATCAACAAGTTCAAGGTGTCCTCGAACACCCATCTGATGCAGAAGCGTGGAAGCATTTTGATCAAACATATCCACAATTCTCTTCTGAATCACGCAATGTGAGACTTGGATTATGTTCTGATGGATTCACTCCTTATGGTCAATCTGGTTCACAATATTCATGTTGGCCAGTAATTGTAACTCCTTACAACCTTCCGCCTTGGATGTGTATGACAACTCCTTATTTATTTTTGACCATGATCATTCCTGGTCCTCGTAATCCCAAAAGTAAGAAAGATGTGTATTTGCAGCTTTTGATTGATGAGCTAAAGTTATTGTGGGAAGAGGGCTCTTTAACCTATGATATTTCTACAAAGCAAAATTTTGTAATGAGAGCTGCACTAATGTGGACAGTTAATGATTTTCCCGCGTATGGAATGTTGTCAGGATGGATGACAGCAGGGAAATTGGCATATCCATATTGCATGGAACACTCAAAGGCATTCCGACTGAAGCATGGTGGGAAGGCATCATGGTTTGATTACCACAGACAATTCTTGCCAAATGATCACATATTTAGAGGAAATAAAGATGCATTTTACAAGAATAGGGTTGAGAGATCAGAACCCCCTCCTAGGTTGACTAGGGCAACCTAGGGAGCAAATATGGCAGCAAATTCATATGAAACCAAAGATAACCGAGTTTGTTCAAATTCAAATACCTGGGTATGGAATTGAGCATAATTGGACAAAGCGAAGTATATTTTGGGATTTACCATATTGGAGCACTAATTTATTTCGCCATAATCTCAATGTAATGCATATTGAGAAAAATGTATTTGATAATGTGTTTAACACTGTTATGGACATTCAAGGCAAGACTAAAGATAATTTAAAGGCAAGAATGGACTTGAGAGAGTATTGCAAACGCAAGGATTTAGAACTACATGAACAAAATAATGGGAGGATAAAAAATCCCAAGGCAAACTACACATTTACTTTGGAACTGAAAAGAGCAATTTGTGAATGGGTGAAGGGTTTAAAGATGCCAGATGGATATGCTTCAAACTTGGCCAGATGTGTGGACATGAAGGAGGGAAAGTTACATGGAATGAAAAGTCACGATTGTCATGTGTTCATGGAACGTTTGCTTCCAATTGCTTTTAACACATTGCCAGAGCAAATATGGAAGGTTTTAACTGAGCTCAGTCAATTCTTTAGAGATTTATGCTCAACATCAGTAAAGGTAGATGACCTTATTAGACTTGAACAAAATATTCCTATTGTGTTATGCAAACTAGAACGCATTTTCCCTCCTGGTTTTTTTTGACTCAATGGAACATTTACCTATTCACCTGTCATATGAAGCAAAGGTCGGTGGTCCAGTGCAATATAGATGGATGTACCCTTTTGAGAGGTATTGCCTCGTCACACTTGTAACAAAAAAAAAGTTTAGTTTATTGTGTTCTTTTGTAGTTTTTTTTTGTGTCCCTTTTAGTCTCACATGAAACCATTCTTTCTTTATGGTAGGTTCCTTCATCACCTTAAAAAGAAGGTTAAGAACAAGGTTCGTGTTGAAGGATCTATAATTGAGTCATACCTTATTGAGGAGATTTCTCAATTTTGTACTTACTATTTTGAGCCAAAAGTACAACCTTACCATACCAGCATTGGAAGAAAAGATTCTACGAGTGAAGATGATTTGGTACAATCGACCTTTTCCATTTTCAATTTGCCTGGCCGTTTTACTGGTGGATGCAAAACTCGTTTTTTGGAGGATAGGGAATTTACTGCTGCAATGAATCATATATTAATTGATTGCGATGAGATTCAACCATATATTAAGTATGTACTTTTTAAAATGGACATACATCATTTCCTAATATAGTTTGACTAATGTCATGAATTTAATTGAATGAAATTCATGTCACAATAGGATATTTGGGGAGACATTGCGTATTGTTCATCCTAATATGAGTGATGAACAAGTTGATAAGTGCATTGAAGAAAACTTTGCAACATGGTTGAAAGATTATGTAAGCCTTTATTTTGAAATATATCTACATAGATACTATATTTTGAATGTAATTTTAGTAACACTCTTATTGTTGAATGATTTTATGTAGGTTGACAATCCTTCAAATAATGTGCTAGATTCAAATATACATGCCTTGTCATGGGGTCCTTTAAGAATTGTAAAAACTTGGCCTATTTACTTTGTGAATGGCTTCAAATTTCACACAAAAGCACATTCAATTGGAAAGTCTACTATGAATTGTGGAGTATGTGTTAAAGGTACAGGATATGGTGAATATGAAAAAAGACTTCTATGGCCAACTTGAAGAAATTATCCAAATTGAATATCCTGGATTACCATTAAAAAGGGTTGTGTTGTTCAAATGTGAGTGGTTTGATCCTACAATTGGTAGAGGAACAAAGGTGGATAAACAATATGGTATCATTCAAGTTCGGCACAATAGACGTTATGGAAAATATGATCCATTTATTGTTGCACAAAAGGCAATTCAAGTGTATTTTGCTCCACATCCAATAAGAACTAGGAACAATGCAGATTGGTGGTTTGTAATCAAAACCAAAACTAGGGGTGTGATTGAGGATCAACAAATTGGTGACTTTGCATATCAAGAGGATTTCACAAATCAAAATTTGGGTCACATCTCAATTGACCTTGATATACCTATTACATTACTAGATGATGATGGAAGATTTGATGAGGTTAATGGATTTTATGATGGTGGCCATAATTTTATCAATGATGATGATGATTATTATGATGATGACAATGACGATGGTGAGGAGGAGACGATGGATGATGTGCTAGATGAAGATGAAGAGTTTAGTGATCCAAGTGACAATGAGGAATAAATTTATAGTTGTTTTGTTGTACTGGTTTTTTAATGGTCTCGTATGTATGTTTTTGATGACATATTTCTGGTTTGGGTATAATTACTGTTTTGGTTAATCTTTAACACTTGTGCTTAAGTTTTTCTCTTTTATTCATAAATAAATATGCTTTGCTTATCATAAAATATTATATATGTAAATGTATTTGTAATTTTAGATGTCAGGTAGAGGTACCAATAGAGGTGGAAGGACTTTGTCCTCTCGAGGTCGACGCTCATCTAGTAGAGGTGGAATTGCTGTACAAGTTGCACCTATATTACCACCAACCATACCATCTACACAAGTACCCACAAATCCATCATCATCACATGTCTTGCCTACACCATCACCACATGTGAACACGACATCAGTATCACCATCACCATCACCATCACCAACCCTAACCCCAACCCAAATACCATCACCACATGTGAACACTACATCATCACCATCTGTATCACCATCACCATCACCAACTCAAATACCATCATCGCCACCTAGTCTACCTCAAACTTCTGAACAAACTTTGCCAAATACTCAATCATCCATCATCGAATCTCAGGTTGATGGACATGTTGATCAAGAATGTCTTCCAGAAATAAAGCCTTATGGAGATGAGTAAGTACAACAATATTATTAAGCGAAAGCTATGAACTTATAGTTTTGTAAAGTATGATTAACGTGCATATATTTCTTACAATGTCTTTTATACTAACAGGTTTAATCCATCATCTACTGTTCGTTTCTTAACTGCTGCCATTAAGAGCAAGTTAGATTGGTTTTGTCCTACTTGGGGACATTCAACTACTGATATGCGAGATTTGTGGTTTAAAGAATTTAAGGTAAATATGATATTAGATAATATATGCCATTAATATATTGTATCAAAGATGGTTTGCAGAATTTATGGTTGCTTACATATCATATCAATTTTATTTTTTTTTTGTAGAAGAACTGTAGATGGGAACCAAAATATGATGCAAGGATTCGTCAAATTTTTGACATCAAGAGAGAAGCTCGATTTAGGATTATTATGTATGAAGAGAGGAAAAAATATGAAAAAAGTCAAGAATACAAGCCAAAGTACATTCCTATACCAATATGGAATCAACTAATACATTATTGGGCATCAGATAAGAAGTTTAAGAATTTGTCTGTGGCAAACACTGCAAATCGTGTTTCAAATGAAGGTAGCTCTGTGCATACTGGTGGTTCTATATCTATGGGTGAGCATGCACGTAGAATGGTAAGACACTTGAAATTGTTTGCTTGAGTATTTAATTTTATGAACTATTGTGAATTTTATCATTGAAGTTATGACAAAGTGTAGGAGGTAGATACACAGGTCAAACCTTCCATAGAAGAAGTGTTTGCTAAATGCCATTTGAAAAATGACAACACTTGGGTTGATAATAGATCTGAGAATGCCATGGTATGTGGTGTTTACTTTAATTTTTCTATAACTTTTGTTGCATGCATGGTTCAAAATTGTTTGTTAGTGAAATGACTAACAAAAGTCAAACTGTAATGTTTTGTAGGGAAATTTTAAAAAGAGAAAATCAGAGCTTTCAGTATTGTCATTGTGTCAACAAGAGGGTGGTGACGGGTTGTCTTGTGAAAGCCAAAATATGCCAGATGACTTGACTATTTGGAAAGAAGTAGTTCCTAAAGGCAAAAAAGGGACATTATATGGTCTAGGTTCTATAGGAACAAATATCTCTTCAAAGTATGCTGTCAATTCATCCTCAAGTGCATCTAAGGACACAAACACGGAACAAGAGCTAGTAAAGTGGCAGGAAAAGGTTAAAGAGCAAGAACTTATAAATCAAGAGCAAAAGCGTAAGTTGGAGGAGCAACAAAAGAGGATTGTATCAACTGAAAGTTTGGTTGTTGCTTTATTTGGGAAGTTAAATATGCCACTACCTCCAAACTTTGTTTCTGCGACAACTATGCAAGATGGATCAAATGAGACTAGTGAGCCCTCTAATGGCGACAATGATGATAATTTTAATGTTGATTGATGGCTTTGATCTAGATTTGTGAGTCCTTAAATGTCTCTACTTTGTTTTGATTTAATATAGATTGATGACACCTTGATGACACTAGTTAGTTTTATGTTGTTTTAGATCGATAAACATATTACTCTAGTTTGTGTTACTTTGTTTGACTAATGAGTACTTTGATCATAGTGGTTTGTTTTATTGTGCTAGAACTAGAATGATGAAACACTTATATGAATTTAGTTTATGTGATTGATCTTGACTGTTAGGTAAAAATATTAACAGGTATACTTGATTGTTCTTCACAGGTTAATGTCTGTCTTGTTTGGTGATTTGTTCAAATATGTCAATTTTCAATTCAGTTTTATCTCAATCTGTGTGAAACTAAAACTTGAATAATGATTTTGATATTTCATCTCAGTGTTGTTTCAAAAGTAAATTAAGTCAATTTATAAATTTGAGTCAATTTCCTTTATAAAAAAATATTTTTTATTAAATTTGTTCAAAATCCGTCTCAAAAGGATAAACGTTTCTGTCTTAAATCCGTGGGAAATCTGTCCCAAACAAAATCACAACATCCGTCCAAAATCCTTCCGAAAACAAAAATAAATCCGTCCGAAAAATAACCAACAAAATCACAGCATCCGTCCCAAATCCATTGGAAAACAAAAATAAATCCGTCCGAAATCCGTCCGAAAAATAACCAAAATCCGGATTTCCACGTTGTCCATATTTCGTCCGCAATCCGTCTGTAAATATTTTCGGACAGAATTTGGGACGGATTTTATAATTTCCAACGAGGCTTTTTCAAACGGGTGCCATTCTGTCCGAAATGAATTATCCGTCCGAAATCCGTCTGAAATTTGTCCAATTTCCGTCCGAAATCCGTCCGAAAAAGATGGATTTCTAGTAGTGTGTATATATATATATATATATATATATATATATAGTTATATAGTTATATGTTTGATATGTTTGATCTTTATGCATGTGTGTATGTTAGAGGTAGTTTAACCTTTGGGAGGGTCTTAATAGTGAATTCCGGTCTGATGGGTTTCGCCCGACGCAAGTAGGTTCACCCGACTCAACAGACAAAAATTCACATTCTGAATTTCTGCAGCATCCGTTCGGCCTAAGTTTTCTTAGCCCGACATAAGTTTTCTGAGCCCGGTCTAACGAGTCTGAGTCCGGTCAAAATTTCCTGAGTCCGGCTTAACGAGTTTGACAACATTGCCTTTTGGGGCTTATGTTTTAGCCCAGTTGCACCTTAATTCGTTTTAAACCTCTAAGTCACGCCCTAAACCCTAATTTACACAACTCTGACACTCATAAATTGCCTCCTTCCCTTTCTCTCTGAATCTCGATCACTTTTTTTTTCTCTAAAAACTCTTTCTAGGAACCATTCCTTTCACCATCCTCCGTCGTTCTTAAATTGGCGAACACCACTGCGAGTATGTGTTCATTATGTTTTTTGTTTAGATCTTTAAACCAGGTAGAATTCGTGAACCTTATCCCTCTTGATCTTTGCCTTTTGATTTCTTGATCTAAGAGTTGAATCAAGGTGTTTTCTTTATCGTTTTGAGGTAGTAGACAAGCGTTCGTGAGACAAGATCCAAGTGGACCTATTCTTCTCTTCCTTTTTGAGTTGTGGGTATGGGGATAAGGAATTAGTATGAACATATAGGTTTTAGGGTAGCATAAGATGAGGGTTAACCCATGACCCTTTTGTTGTATGCTATGTGTCTTAATTGATATTGATTGTTTAATTGTTATTGTTGACATGTGACTGAACATGCTTGGCTATATAATTTGTATGACACATGTCTAGTATTGATGACGAAGATTGTATGTCATGATTAAATAAGTTAGTGCTCCAATGCCTTGATATGTTGAACTGTGATGTTGAGTTGCTATGATGAGTTGCTATGATGAGTTGTTATTGTGATTAAAATAGTGTAATTAAAGACATAGGGAGGTTAGTGTTGAATCTAAGATTGAGAATCAGTTATCAATGTTCATAAGACAATAAGATAGCAAAGAGGGGTGAGGTTAATGGCCAATGGAATAGTAAAGGACATTTAGGGATGATATCGAGTGCTTTAGGAGAACTTGTGAGGTTCCCTAGAACAAATAATGGAGACAGTGACAGAGATAAAAACAAGAGTGACAGTCCAATATTCAATTAATGTTATAAACCTTAAAGAAGACATTTAATGATGAAAAGGCTAATGTTGGTCAAGACGATAACGACGAGTTATCGTACATTAATGCTGTTAGACTTTGATGCTTGTTGGTCAAAGTTGTTAAATCATGGTTAATGATGTTGTTAAACTTTGATGCTTATTGGTCAAAGTTGTTAAGCCATAATTAATGGTGTTGATGGAGGTGGTGGTTAATGTTTGACTGTGTGTTAACATACATTCATTCATGCATGAAGTTGTTACACTAGTGGAAAATATACATTAGACGGTAAAGGTTTACGTCAGTTAACCAAAAGCTAGACGTTAAAAAGGAGGCGATGGCAGTTTTGTAAATATCAGACTTCATTAATTCAATTTTAACGTCAGTTGTTTTAATGACTGGCGTTAAAAGTGAAGTGACTCACTTTTAACGTCAGTTCAATAAAAAACTAACGTTAACAGTGAACATTTTAACGTCAGTTCTATAAAGAACTGACGTTAAAAGTAAGTCACTTCACTTTTAACGTCAGTCCTTACATCAACAGACGTTAAAGGTTATTTTAATAATTTTTTTATCTAGTATACGATCCCTTCCGCATTGCCTTCCTCAAAGTTTCAGTTTCACATGAATTGCTTTGATGTTTTGTGTTTCTGTTTTGAAAACTATAAGTTGAATCAATAACCCAAACCGGATCTCATTCATGAAGTGTAATACTGATCGATCTGAGAAGATTGAAAGGGTTTAAAATCCTATAAAAAGTTACATTGAAAGGGTTTTAAATCCTATAAAAAGTTATATTGAAAGGGTTTAAAATCCTAAACATTAAAGCTACATCCCATCAGAGAGTTTTGTGAAATATGCCAAAGGGAAAACTATACTCCGAATACCTCAGAAAACTGGGGGGCATGAGAGAGCTGAAGAGAGAGGCAAAAACAGGTGCACTAGATCTGTTTCAAGCAAAGGCAGTGGTTCCAGAGACTTCCAAGACGGTCACTTGCTGCCAAAGCTGAGGTTTTGGAACTGTGACCCCCGAGCACCTTATTAGCCCTCCAGCAGCTGATTTTCCGAAAGGTGATAAGGTGAGCAACTCACATAATGTAGTTTACTCAAACTTATCACCCATGTAATGTAATTTACTCAAACTCAGAAGTTGTTTGACCATTAAGACAAAGACCTTTGAGTCTAGGAATAGGAAGAAAGAGTGATGAAGTTAATCTCCACGGCAGAGCCATATTGTGAAGCAGAAAATTAACAGGATGGAAGGAAGCTATTTATAGGAGCAGGGGATGAAGTTACTGAGCTATTCTGATTTTCTTGAAAACTTACCTATAAACTTAATGCTCATTTAGAGGATTGAGTTACAAGGTGCATGGGTAAGTAGCACAGTACAGTCAAAGGAATGAATTTTTTGCAGATATCTATACACTTTTAACGTCAGTTTTTTTAAAAAAACTGACGTTAAAAGTGTTTTTAAAATAAAAAATATTTATTGTTAACGTTAGTTTTTTATACAACTGACGTTAAAAGTTTGATTTTTACTTCAGTTAAATAAATAGCTGACGTAAATAATCCTATATATTATAAACGTGCAGAATGAATATTGGAAATAATGTAATTAATATACGGGAACTTGACAGTCATAAATTAAGTTGACGTTAAAAATGAGGTGGTGGCAGTTTATAAATATTAAATCACTATTTGCGTCAGTTCTATAAATAACTGACGTAAATAATTATGAAACTCATTTCAATGGTTGCATGTCCCTGTTGTCCCTCTTAACGCAGATCACTCCATATAGTACTGCAGTTTATTTCTAAACCTTTTTTTTATACAAGTTTATTTTAAATTTTTATTAATTAGCTTTAATTAGTAAACAAATTCTTGTGCAAATTAAAATAAATAAACACTTAACATAAAACAAGTTATATGTATAATCAAATCGTATGACATTGAAGTGATTCATAAGTTAAAATTACATGATTAAAAGATAAAAAATTTCTGCAACATAGCCCTAAAATATAAAAAAGTTTCTGCATCAACATCATTTTCTTCTCAGTCCTGTCATCAGAAACTCCAATGGATGCATCACCTCCCTCACTTGAATTCCATGATGCAAAGTAAATCCTCAGTCACTAGCAGCGAAAGCAAAGTGAAATGGATCTTTGCATCTTTCTTCTTCGGTGGAGTTTCTTGATGCATCATCTTGAATCCACAATCACTTGCTTCCAAAGCAAAGTGAAAGGGATGACGGGGATGAAATAAAGTGAGAGAATCACATTACGTGATTCACCCAACCTTAATATCCATGTAATGTGATTTACTCAAACTCAGAAGTTGTTTGACCATTAAGACAAAGATCTTTGAGTCTAGGAATAGGAAGAAAGAGTGATGAAGTTAGTCTCCATTGCAGAGCCATATTGTGAAGCAGAAAAATTAAAAGGATGGAAGGAAGCTATTTATAGGAGCAGTGGATGAAGTTACTAAGCTATTCTGATTTTCTGGAAAACTTATCTATAAACTTAATGCTCATTAAGAGGATTAGGTTACAAGGTGAATGGGTAAGTAGCACGGTAGTCAAAGGAATGAATGTTTTTGCAGAAACTAATAAACTTTTAACGTCCGTTGTGTAATACAACTGACGTAAGAAGTTGTGAGTGTTTTTAACGTCAGTTTATTAATACAACTGACGTTAAATATATGACCTTTAACGCCGCTTTTACTAACAACTGACGTAATAAGTGTGAGAGTTTTTAACGTCAGTTTCTTAAGACAACTGACGTTAAATATATGATCTTTAACGTCAGGTTTTACTAAAAACTGACGTAAAATGTTGTTTTATTTTAGTTATAACGTTTACCCCCGCGCGCCTTCTCCACTTCTCTGTACGTGTCTTTTCTCTTTTCATCACGCTCAACCCTCACTATCAACCCTCACTCTCGCTCTCACTCTGCCCTAATCGCGAGCTCATCTCCACCGCAACCACCGCGAGGGCTTCTTCGCCACCACCGTGAGGTACACTCTTAACCCCTAACTCTGTCTTTCCCGCTCATTCTTTGCAATAACTTGACATCTCTCTTTCCCCTTCCCGCGCACTAACTCTCCATGTCCCTCTGCTCTCAGTAACCACATCGAACGTTGGCCACCACTCGAGCTTCCCCCCCACCACCACGCGAGCGCCTATTTCTGGTGAGTCTTTAATTAGGGCACATTTTTTTATTTTTGGTTTTGAGTGCATGCATGTTGCTCTGCTGGTTGAAACTGTAGTCTCGATGAGTTGAAACTTGAAACTGTGAGTTTGAGTTGTTTGGAATGTCTCTATTTTTGGTTTTGAGTGTATGTTGAAACTGTAGTCTCAGTAGTTGTAACTTTAAACCGTGAGTTTGAGTTGTTTGGAATGTCTCTATTTTTGGTTTTGAGTGCATGTTGCTCTGTTGGTTGATCTGTCACGGCCGTGATGATCATCACGGCTAGGCCGTGATCAGTTCTGCCAATGAGGGTCTGGTTCAGTTGGCACGTTACGGCCGTGATGGACATCACGGCCAGGCCGTGACCAGTGCTTGGCAATCTTCAAAAACTATAGTTTTCAATCTCCCGTATTGTCTTTATATTGGATATATAGATGTTTTGTATATCTACAGGACCTATCTAGTTATTTTTATTTATACTTCTGTATTTATTTTGAGTTATAACCTATGTTAATACATATATATTGTTTCTGAATAGGCATACATATGGATCAGTCGGATAGCCCACATGCACGGGAGGACACTGCGGGGGTTTCGCAGGACCCGATCACGCCTACGCCTGATTCTAGTGTAAGTTTACATGTTATATACTATCTTTAGTCCTTCTTTTTAATGTAATTAAGTTTATAATGTTACAACCCTCTATTTTATCATTTTTTTTGTCCATACAGACATCACAGGCTTATAGGAAACGGGGTAGAGGAGCCACCTCGTTGAAGAAACTAGAGAAGGACAGGCAGAGCGGACAGAAGCTTGAGGTGTCCTTCGATGCTAATCTAAATGCCCAGGGACCTCGTGCTAAAGAATTTAATAAGTGGGTGTTTCTACAAGCGAAGCAGCACGTAAGCATCAACTACAACCACTGGAATGACGTTCCACAGAACGTTAAGGATCAGATTTGGGAGGCTATCACGGTATTTTACCTTTACATTCGTTTGATTTACATTATTAGATAATTATCCGAGTTATAATCCATCCAGTTGTTATATATGTATCTAATGTGTAGGTAGCTTGGACTGTGCCAAATGACGAGGATCATCGTCATAAATGTATGAAAATGGCATCAAAGTGTTGGAATGGGTTCAAGCATGATCTTACCAGGTACTATGTATCTGGGAAGAAGCGGCTTGATAAAATGTTCTCAGATTATCCCTGGATTGATCAGGATACTTGGGATATGTTTGCCAGGAGTCGACAGGATGGAGAATTTCAGGTTGGTTGATTAAGTTAATTTTGTATGCTTATTATAGATCATTTAACTGTATTTAATTATGTGTTTTTGTTTGAATAGGCTAAGGCAGATAAGGGTCGGCAGAATCAGGCGAAGAATGTCCACCGCTACACCAAGTCTCAGGGTGGGTACCAGACTCGGATCGAGCAGATGATGGCGGATAGGCTGAGGGCGAAGCAGGAAGAGCACTCTGCTAGGATTGAAAGAGGAGAGGTGCCTGAGGGCACACCATCAAGTCCTCCGTCGGACATCGACCGCGAGGATGTCTGGTTAGCCGGCCGCATGACAAAGACGGGATCTTTTAAAGTTGATGCCACTCGTGAAGTGGCAGATAAGATTGTAAGTAAATAATTAACTTGATTTCAATTGATATTTGTATAGATATTTGCAACACTTTTCACTTGCACGTTTTTTCATTTTTTTTCATTGTAGATGGATCCTAAAGCAAAATCCTCCCAGGGCGCATTCGTCCCTTCTGGACGGCAAGACGTCTTGATGACTGCTCTAGGCAAGAAAGACCATCCTGGTCGGGTTCTCGGTGTTCCTGGGAACGTGACCATCAAACAATATTATGGCAAGTCTGCTTCACAAAAGCGGGTGGTCAATGAAGCATCAATTTTGGCTGACATTACTCAGCACCTCATGTCCAACCCAGATATTACAACACATCTGATGCAAGGCTTAATATCCAACCCAGAATTCAAGCAGGCGCTTGCCAGAGAGCTTTCCTCCGTCGGTACATCCCAGGACACCGCAGGGCTTGCCAACCCTTCACATGCGAGCACAAAAGAGAGTTTAAGTAGGGCACATGTGGAGGACGATGAGTTGGCAGCTAGGGAGCGGGAGTTGGAAGTCCAGCGCCATGAGCATGAGTTGGACTCCAAACGACGTGAGCTCAAAATGTTAGCAAAGGTATTTATTCATTATTAATGTCCAAATTAGTCAAATAATTACTTGTGTTTTTTTTAATTATCAAAAACTTATCTATTTTATTTTTCCTAAACTGAAGGCCAAGTCGACGTCGGTGTCGCTGTCACCTATCACTCATTTGTTCTCACTTGGTGATGATTATGCGTTTGAGATTTTTGAATGTCCATTGGATCACGATGGATGAGTGGCACGCCCAGATCAACAGAGGATATTTTCCTTCTGTGGTGACGATCTCGGGAACGCCTGCAGAAATAACGTCTGGATGAACAGCGATGTCATCAGTCTCTGGTGCACGTAAGTTAATTTTAATTTTATAACTTATTTATTTTTGGTATTTTTCCATTTAATAATTTATTTTAATTTCAATATATATATTATGTAATTAACATCCACACCTTTTCATATCTTAGGTATCTCCATCGTCTTCAGCTTGATAAGGGTGTTGCATCAGTTTACGGTTTCTTAGATCCGTCAATCCTTCTGCCCGATTTCTTTGCTGGCGATGCATTGAGTAAATACTTAGGGAACTTGTTGGGAGACAATCCGAAAGAATTATATCTGGCTCCCTACTGTATGGAACGCCATTGGCAGTTGTTCGTACTTCACCCGTATAGGCATACTGTCATATTCTTCTGCTCTCTCTACCAAGATCCGCCACGAAGGTGGTGGAAGTCTAGAATATGTAAGTAACTAATCTTAAATTTAATTTAAGTTTTAATATCAGTTGTTTTTAGTTTATTACACACATGATATATGAGTTTGTTAATTGATTGACATGATTATTTGTTTATGATAGCACGCTGAAGGCGAGTAGCATAAGTTGCGCTAACGGGAGAAGTAGGACTTCTAAGGCTAAAGTAAATCCTGTATGGAACATCCTCAAGGTTTGGTAGTTTATTTATCAAATAATTAATAATATAATTACTAATTTATATGTATATTCAACTGACGTTGAAATTAATTTTGTTGGTAGTCTCGATTTCAAATTGACGAGTGGTCGTGCGGCTATTATGTGATGCTTCATATGCTGAACATAGTCTCCGCATCTATTACGGATGGATGGAAGAAGGTAATATTTAAACAACTTGTTAAATTATATATTATAGTTTTGAAGATGACTTGCATTGATGTTATTGTTATTATTTGAACGTGTCTAGGCATTTATCGACCAATCGCCTATTGAAGAAGATGAGTTAAGAGACTTGAGGATGCGCTTCGCTGAATTCTTCTTCAAGTATGCGGCTGAAAAAGCAATTGACAACATACCTCCGCACTACTTAGATGAATAGTTTTTTTGTTAGACTTTAGAAACTAATTAATAACATGTATATATATATCCTTAGATAGTGTTTTTTTTAGACATTGGAACTAAAATTTATTTATATATATACATGGGTTTTGGTTTTAAGTCCCCCCATTGTTCAATTTTCCTTTGCAATTCTGTAATGTGTGTGATATTCTGTGTTACTGGGACTAAATGCAGGGATAGCTGAGGGGAGTGATATTTTAAAACTGAATTTAAAAAAAAAAACCTATTAACGTCAGTTGTTTATTACGACTGACGTTAAAATTAAACCTTTAACGTCAGTTCTTTATAACAACTGACGTTAGTTTTAACAAAATCAACGTCCGTTGTCTTAAAGAACTGACGTTAATAGTTTTATGTTTAACGTCAGTTGTTTAAAAAACTGACGTCAGTTTTGTTAAAGAGCTGACGTTAATAGTTTTATATTTAACGTCAGTTCTCAACTGACGTTAAAATATTAACTATTAACGTCAGCTGTATTTACGTCAGTCAGTATTCTGACGTAAAAATTAAATTTTAACTGACGTAAAAAGCACTTATTGCACTAGTGTTAGGGGAAGTTGCGATGACAAGGGAATTTACCCGAGAGTATGGCGAACTAGCCGTTCGCGGTGATCCATCTGAGAGTTAGGCGGGTCTTAGTCCCTTGTGGTGATGCATCCGAGAGTAAGTGTATCGACTATCCAAGAGGACCGCCCATGGTTTGGTGGACTGTCGGCATTGGTGCTGGTTGACCAATGTGGATATGTAACTCTGAAGTCCTCTTCTCGAGTTAGTTATGGATCCACATGCACATGAAGTAGTGAAGTAACACTGTATTGCATAGTTGAATTATTTGATATGTTGTAATGAATGAAGTTATGTTATAAATTGTTATATTGTGATATGTTACTTGTTGTGTGAATATCTTGCTAACTATCCTATTGTCGTTTATGTTTATACGAATTATTTCTTACTCCGTATTCATTGTTGTTTCTTGTATGTATCCTGGTTTATGCAGATGATGATGGGCAGCCAGGGACGGACCCATATTTTTTTGTTAGTGGGGGCAAAAATTTGTTTATAAATAATTTTATTAAATAAAAATATAATAAATATACACAAGCTATAAAAAATAATATAAAATACACAAGATATAACGTGACTCAATTTCAATGTGAAAACCTACATCTGCAGATGAGAAATAAGTTGCAATTTACTTAGTAAAAAAATGAGAAATTATAAAAATAATTTTCACTTTCTCCAAAAGATTGGTGATAATTTGATATATGGGGGCAACATCTAAATTTTTATGGGGACAAAATAAAATTTACTAAATATATTAATGTAAAAAAAAATTGCTTAGTGGGGGCAAATGCCCCTATATCACCCTTAGTAGGTCCGTCCCTGTGGGCAGCCTGTTGAGGAGTGATCCCGAGAAAATAGCTTACTCATAGATTATGATTTTATGTTAGTTATTTTTCCGATATAATTTTCGAATCGGTTACCAGCTCTGATATGTGACATCGGGATTTTGGGTTATGTTTTATGTTTCTTTTTCCGCAGTTGTTATCTATGATTGATTATGTTTTGGATCATGTGGTACCCGTGGTTATTGTTATTTTATTTTATATGACTGTTTATGTTATATTTAAAGTATGCGGGGTAGAGGGTATCACATGTCATGCTAAGGAAGCAAGCATGAAAATTTACTCTTAATCATGAAACATTGGTTACAAGGCTTTTCAAGACCAAGTACTTTCCAAATGGAGACTTTCTTAGATCAGTTATGCTAAACAGATACAAAAATTTGGACACAAATACGACACTTGCTACAGTAGCGCTACTGTAGCGCTACTGTAGCACCTTTTTTTTTTAAAAAAAAATTTGACTTTTTTAAAAAAATAAAAATTTTATTTCTAAAAAACCCATTCACCAAATAATGAACTGAATTCACCAGATATTTGTACATGATTCACCAAATATTTACACATACTTAACCAAAAAATTTATTTATCAAAAAAACCCATTCACCAGATATTTACACATACTTAACCAAAAAATTTATTTATAAAAAAAAACACATTCATCAAATAATAAACTGAATTCACCAAATATTTATACCTGATTCACCATATATTTGCACATACTTAACCAAAATTTATTTCTAAAAAAAACCCATTCACCAGATAATGAACCGAATTCACCAGATATTTGTACATGATTCACCAGATATTTGCACATACTTAACCAAAAAATTTATTTCTCAAAAAAACCCATTCACCAGATAATGAACTGAATTCACCAGATATTTGTACATGATTCACCAGATATTTACACATACTTAACCAAAAAATTTATTTCTCAAAAAAACATATTCACCAGATAATGAACTGAATTCACCAGATATTTATACCGGATTCACCAGATATTTGCACATACTTAATCAAAAAAATTATTTCTCAAAAAAGCCCATTCACCAGATAATGAACTGAATTCACCAGATATTTGTACCCGTTCATCAGATATTGACACATACTTAATCAAAAAAGTTTATTTACAAAAAAAAATTAAATTTTAAAAAAAAAGTTGTGCTACAGTGCCGCACAGTACAGCTACAAGCTACAGTACCACACTGTGCGGCATTGTTCATAGTGTACGGTATGTTGTCCGATAAACTGTGTCAGTTTATCATTTCTGTTCTTAGATCCAATACTGGCCATAACACTTCATATGCTTAGAGAAGCATTTGGATGTCAAGGGCTCTAATAAAGAAAGAATTAAGAGGGAGCATTGGGAGTGGTGACAATATTCTTGTATGGGATTCTCCTTGGCTCAGTGATGGTCGAACCATTCAGTGTCCTCCTCATGCTCCTTCTCATATTGGTTCTCTGGTTGTGAAAGACCTACTGCTATCTAACCAAAAAGGCTGGAATGAGCCAATGATTCATTTGCTAATACCTCTAGCAAAAGAATATCCTGCCATGAAAACTTCTCTTTTTTCCATCAATGCAGTTGAACAGAATGATTTGGTCAGTTAACTCCAATGGTCTTTATTCAGTAAAGATTGTGTATCAGCTGGCCATGACCAATCTTATTGATAGTTCGCACCTTAGAGAAGAGGGGGATTGAATAATAATTTGGTAGCTGAAGATTCCTCCTAGAGAGGAGGTCTTTGTTTGGAGGGCTTGCAGAGGCCGTCTCCCTACCCGTGTTCTTATCGAGAGTAGAGGAGTCAGTTTCCCTAACTCGTGTGTTATTAGTGATCAAGATATAGAGAATCTCTCGCATGTTATGTTCACGTGCAAGCCAAGTGTGAAGTGCTGGACTCGACAAAAATCTTGAGGGATGGAGGCAATCCAAATTGCTACAACTCTTCTAAAAGTCATACATTGGATTTAGGATCTTGGTTTACATTATGTCACTTTTGAGCTTGATTATAAAGTTGTTGTAGACCACGTGATCTTTATTCTAGGGAGAACTTCTCAAAGCTTGGTTCCATTGTTTCAGTCTGCTTCGAGAGATCTTTATTCTAGGGAGAACTTCTCTGAGCTTGGTTCCATTGTTTTAGCCTGCTACAAGATTTTTTCTTTGTTTCCAAGCTTTAGAACAAGTTTTGTTATGAGACAAGAAAATAGTGTAGCCCATTATCTTGCCAAGGTAACATTGTTCTTAGCTAGTCCCCAATCCTTTTAACATTTCCAGCTTATATTGCATCTTTAATAGCTAATGAAATGCAATAGTCCCTTTGTTTCAAAAAAAAAAAAAAAAATTTTGCGGCTTTCTAAAAATTTTGTGGTCTCTTGTTTGAAGAGAGAAAATTGATTAAAGTTATATTGTAAAAATAACAAGAGTTCTTTTAACATATCAAGAACTCATCTTCATTTAATTTGATGCAAACTTTTTTTAATGGTGAAATTTTCTACTGAAGTCTTTACAGCCACAAAAATTTGAATATTTTACATTTGTGTGGCGCCCACGACGTGAATAGAAAGAAAATGTATCGAGTTTATAGGAGAAAAATTAGTCATTTTTATAAACTTTATATGTATTAGAATCATTCCTTAATTTCTAAAAAAACATAATATGATAATATAAAAAAAAAGCATAATATAAATAGATTCTCTTGTTTATTAATTACGTGGATGTGTCGTTTCCAAAACAATTAAGTACAATTTGTATTTTTTTTTTTCTTGCATTTTTGTAAACAGACTATATTTGCGTTTTTGTAAACAATTTATCTGGCCATTTTTTTTAAACATTCTATCTTGCCTTTTTTTTAAACAACATATAACTTGTGTAGTAAGTCGTGTCATGCATGGGGGTATACATTGTTTCTAAACATTTTTAAAATTAACAAAAATTTTGATTTATTTCAATCATGGATGGTAAAGTATAACATTTTTAGTTATTAATTATTATTGTCCATTATAGTTAGTTGTTTATATATCTAGTAAATTATGATCTTTAAAATACAATAAATGGGAGCAATAAAATTAATTATGTGTTAGGTAGGATAATACTTTAAATAATTATTGTGAAATAATAATTCAATCAAACTAGAGTGAGAGTTTCTGGTACAATAAAAAAATTTAAATAATACATTCTTTGAAATGACATTTAAAAATATATAACTTTAAATTAAAAAATTCAAGTGATGCATGTCATGCATGGATTCAACCGGGGATTGTTGAGTGACATAAAATAAGTGTAATAGCTAAATAAAGATTGGTAAAAAAAAATCAAGGAAATATATTTGGACTTTGTAATGGATCTGAATTTTTAAATAGTTAGTTAAATATCTCGTGAACTATCATCTTTAAAATAGAATACATGGAAAAAAGAAAAATTAATTATGGGTGAGTTAAGAAAATAATTTAAATGTGTAATATAATTTTTTACCAAACTAAAAATGATAGTTCCCCCTTATAAAAGGAAAATAACATATTTTTTGAAATGACATTTTTAAGTATATATTTGTAATAAAGTTTTATGTGCCATCATTATCTAAATTAGTGACTTAAAAAATAAACGGGAAATGGACAATGAATAATGACTCAAAAGCAGAATAAATGTGTCTAAGTTTATGTTCGGATTTTATTCCTTGAAGAAAATATGGAATCATGTCTACAAATTATCTCCAAAGATGGGAGTAGAATTCTGAATCAACTCGTATCGCGGAAAAGATGTATTTGTCTGTCAAGCATCATGCTCCTTCCTTCTGGTAACAAATCCTGCATTCTAAAAGTATATCATTCTTTGGTTGAGAGAGAGGGGGAGAGAGAAGCATGTGTGAGTTGGGGGAGGGATAATATGTGGAGGGTACACCGTATTACTGTGTGAATACACAAATCTAATGGTTGAGACAATCACTAGTACAAAATAAATAATAAACAGGTAAGGTTAATGTCAGTTAAGTAAAACTTAGACGTTAAAAAGGAGGCGGTGACAGTTCTGTAATTATCAGGTTCATTTAAATGACATTTTACGTCAGTTGTATAGACAACTGATGTAAAAAGTGACATGGTTCACCTTTTACGTCAGTTGTTTAAACAACTGACGTAAAAGGTGGATTCTAATACTTTTATTAAAAATATACGTTATAGAACCCGTGCCTTCTTCTTCTGCTAGCTCTTCATCACCCTCTTCCTCTTCACCTCTACTCTTCACCCGCGTGCCCTAACCTTTCGAAAGCACCACGAGCTCCTCTCAACCGCCACCACCGCGAGGTAAACTCTCTCTTTCTCTCTCTCTGAATCACATTGTCTTTCTCTCACTTCGCGCGCTCACTAACTCTATCTTTCCCACTCACTCTCAGCTACATCGAACGGCGGCTGCCTGTGATAGCACCACCACTGAGCCACTCTCCTTCTCCCCTCTCTGAACTCAGGTACTCCCTAAACCCTCAAAGTTTCATTTTTCATTTTTGTTTTTGGTGTGGGTTGAAGATGAAATGAGTTGGGGTTGCTGTGCATTTGTTGTAAATGATGATCTTGAAATAGACAACTATAAACACGAGAAGGGGGTTGAATTGTGTTTATCAGAATTTAAACAAAGTTGAAATCTTTTCGCATAGAGAAGTTAGGTTCAAACGAGTGGAAAGATACAGGACAGACAGGTGACCTATCTGATGAAATTTTAACAGTGACTTTGGCAAACACACCACTTGATGAACGTATAAGAAAACTAAAGCAACTGAAGAGGTTATAAGGAAAGAGAGATTGACACAGTTATTTATCCTGGTCCACTCTTCAAAGCAAAGAGCTACGTCTAGTCCTTGGCAGCACCAAGATTTATCCACTATAACTGATGAGGTTACAGATTCTAAGTATTGTTTGCACACCTAGCCTCTTCAGGCTCCAAGACAAGTATTCTTTGCACACTTAGCCTCTTCAGGCTCACTCGGATTTGTTTGAGAGATTTGGTTTGTAATAAATACAACTTAGGAAAGTCTGCGTAATAACTTCAAATGATTGAAGAATACAGAATGAAAGAATGAAGATATTAATATGCAGAGTAATGGCTCTTTAATGTTATGTGTATTCTCTATTCTCTATTCTGTATGTCTTCATCTTCAATGACTTCTGTATTTATAGTCTTCAAGCATTTAGGATCCGTTAGAGACATTTCCTCAGATGTTGGCTTCAAGCAGAACTTCATTAAATCCAATAGAGTCGTTCTGGGCAGCCATTAATGTAATAGGAACGTTGGTTGTACTCTAACATGAAGGATCATGGCTTTATGCATTGTGATATAGCCATATCAGAGTTGTGCAGAGAGCTTTTTGTACTTTACTGAGTACAATTCCCTTTTCGTGTAAGGACCAGAGGTACTAGGGAATAAAGCATGTTGGAAGCATTCTTTAACTGGTCTTTGGTTCTGATAACCGAGGTTGCTAGAGAGAGTAACTTCTGACTTTTCTTGATTCTGGTTCTTGAAATAAGATTATGATAATTCTTGTAGAATCTGCGTTCATAAGATAAGCGCGTCCATCTTGAAAATAACCGCGTCCATCTAGCCATTTAAGATTTTATATTCGGCCGGGCTAGTAGACGAGCTCCATATGCCACGTCATTGGACGGATACTCCTTTAACTGGTTGAACGTAACCTAGTAGACGAGCTCCATATGTCACGTCATTGGACGGATACTCCTTTAACTGGTTGAACGTAACCTAGTAGACGAGCTCCATATGCCACTTCATTGGACGGAGCTTCTCATTAAGGACTTAGCAAGTCCAAAGACTTGTGTGGACGAGCACTTCTGTCACCTTAGTGGACGAGCACTTCTATCACTTCAGTGGACGAGCACTTCTGTCACTTTAGTGGACGAGCGCTTCTGTCACTTTAGTGGATGAGATGATTCTTACAATTTTAATCTTCACACTAGATAAACAGGTTAGCAACTAATATGAAGGTTAATTAAATCATTAACCAATGTTTAGTTCTCATCAAAACTTAGGGAAATGCACATAAGACATTTTAGAGACTTAACAATCTCCTCCTTTTTGATGATGACAAACATTGAGATGATTTAATGAACCTTAGAAAATATCAACAAAGAAAATAGCATATAACAGACAGGTTGAAATTTTCTTAAGCGGACAGGTCATGCAGATGCTTGATCAGACATTAAGATTAATCATATAATCCGTTTAACTTAGTCACGCATAAGTTTGACTTGTTTTACTTTGAAATTATTATCAAAGCAATCTTACTTAAGATTTATCTGAGCAATTATAGCAACTATCAGAACATACTCATGTCCATGAATTATTTAAGATTAATATCATATTCATTCTTCTATAACACATTTCTATCACATTTCTCATTTCTCATTTCTCTATTTCTCCCCCTTTTGTCAACATCAAAAAGGGTTATCAAGTTTTATTTATGAGATATGTTAAGGGCAGGATAACATGTTAAGAAAATCATAGTAATGCAGCAAGCATATGAGGCATACTCCACTTAAACTATTGCATCATCACTCCTCCTGAACTAATGCTTAGTTAAAAGAACATGTATATAGGAGTAAAGACAGACTTAGCATAGACAGGTGATAAAGCATAGACACGTTAACATTCAGACATGTCATTCAACAATGCAATGCATGTTTAGATTATCTCTAATAAATAAAACCTTTCTTCTGCGAGGGGTTTAGTGAAAATATCAGCCCACTGATTTTCAGTTTTAACAAACTTAATATCAAAGATGCCTTTCTGAACATAATCCTTAGTAAAATGATGTTTGATTTCAATATGCTTAGCCTTAGAATGCTGAATTGGATTTTTAGTTAAGCAAATAGCACTAGAATTATCACACCATACAGATATTTTAGGTTCATAAATAGAATAATCCTCAAGTTGATGTTTTACCCATAAGAGTTGAGAACAGTAACTAGCAACAGAGATGTATTCTGCTTCAGCAGTAGACAGGGCAACGGTTGTCTGCCTCTTGCTTGACCATGAGACTAAACTTGCTCCAATGAAGTGACATCCTCCACTGGTGCTTTTTATTTCTATTCTGCCTCAAGTAAAATCAACATCACAATATCCCACTAATCTGTACTCTTTTGATCTTAAATATAGCAAACCAAGATTAGTAGTTCCAAGCAAATATCTAAATATTCTTTTAACAGCCTTAAGATGATATTCTCTAGGATCAGATTGGAATCTAGCACACATACAGACACTAAATTGAATGTCTGATCTGCTTGAAGTTAAGTACAGTAGAGAGCTAATCATACCTTTGTAGACAGTTTGATCTACCTTTTTACTTTCATCATCTTTGCTTAGTTTTGCATTGGGTTGCATAGGGGTTTTCATGAGTTTTGCATTTTCCATTTTGTATTTCTTGAGTATCTCCTTGGTATATTTTTGTTGATGAATGTAAATTCCATCACTTGTCTGCTTAATTTGTAATCCAAGGAAGAACTTCAATTCTCCCATCATGCTCATCTCAAATTCAGCCTGCATTAGATTTGAAAATTCCTTGCACAGCTTTTCATTAGTTGCTCCAAAAATAATATCATCAACATATATTTAAACTATAATAAAGTCCTTTTTAGAGCATTTCTTGAACAGAGTAGTGCCTGCTTGTCCTCTAGTAAAATCATTATGCATGAGAAAAGAACTGAGTTTATCATACAATGCTCTAGGTGCTTGTTTCAAACCATATAATGCCTTTTTAAGTTTGAAAATGTGATCTGGGTAATCAGTATCCTCAAAACCAGGGGGTTGTTTAACATACACTTCTTCTTCAATTATACAATTTAGAAAAGTATTTTTTACATCCATTTGAAACAAGGTAATTTGGTGTTGTGCAGCATATGACATTAAAATGCGTATGGCTTCTATTCTAGCTACAGGTGCAAAGGTTTCAGTATAATCAATACCTTCTTGTTGGTTATAGCCTTGAGCTACTAACCTTGCCTTATTTCTGACAACTTTACCATCTTCATCCAATTTGTTTCTAAAGACCCATCTTGTTCCAATAACCGACTTGTTTTTAGGCTTAGAGACAAGAGATCGGACATCATTTCTGGTGAACTGGTTAAGTTCTTCTTGCATAGCAAGAATCCAGCTTTCATCCTCAAGAGCTTCTTCAATGTGTTTAGGCTCCAAATCTGAAATAAAGGCCACATTGCTTGATTCTCTAAATGTGGATCTGGTTCTTACTCCTTCAGAAGGATTTCCAATAATAAGATCCTTAGGGTGATGAGTGTTGAACTTCCAATCTCTTTTGAGATCATCATGAAGATCTTGACTTGTCTGCTGACTCGTTTGTTCCACTTGTCTGTCAGCCTCAGGCACAGGTTCTGTTTTGGTTAGATCGGGTTGTTGACTTTCTGGCTTGTTTATATCAAGACCTGCAAGATCATCTTCTAGATCTGATAGTTCTTTATCAGTCTTTAAATCATCATTGAATTTAACATGAACATATTCTTCAATAACACAAGTTCTTGAATTGTAAACTCTAAAAGCCTTAGCCATTTTAGAATAACCTACGAAAATACCTTTATCTACCTTAGAATCAAACTTTCTAAGATTATCTCTGGTGTTCAGAATAAAACATTCACATCCAAAAGCATGAAAATAAGATATGTTGGGGCTTTTACCTTTCCACAATTCATAAGGAGTCCTTTTTAGAAAAGGCCTAATAAGTATTATGTTTTGTACATAACAAGCAGTGTTTATAGCTTCTCCCCATAAGTACTTAGGGACATTATTTTCATTGAGCATAGATCTAGCCATATCTTGCAGAGATATGTTCTTTCTCTCAACCACTCCATTTTGCTGTGGAGTCCTAGGTGCAGAGAAATTGTGAGAGATTCCATTCTCCTCACAGAACTGTCTAAACTTCTCATTTTCAAATTCTCCATGATCACTTCTAAGGGTAGAAATAAAGAAACCCTGCTCATTTTGTACTCTTTTGCAGAATACTGAGAAAGCCTTAAAAGACTCATCCTTGTGTGTTAGGAAGAGTACCCATGTGTATCTAGAATAGTCATCAACTATGACAAATCCATATTTTCTTCCAGTCAGACTGGCAACACTAACTGGTCCAAACAGATACATGTGTAACAACTGAAGAGGTCTAGAGGTTGATACTTGGTTTTTAGATTTGAAACTTGATTTTATCTGTTTACCTCTCTGACATGCATCACACAAGACATCTTTCTTAAAACTAATATCAGGCAATCCTCTCACAAGATTAATCCTTTTTAATTCAGAAATTAGTTTCATACTAGCATGTCCTAGTTTCTTATGCCATAACCATCTCTCATCCTCTTTAGACATCAGACAGGTTACACTTTGATCTGAGAGATCAGTCAGTTCAATCTTATAAAGATTTTGTTGCCTTTTAACTGAAAAGAAGGATTTGCCACAACAGTCTTTAACTATGCATATATCCTTGGTAAAGGAAACACCAAAACCACTATCACATATTTGACTTATGCTAAGCAAATTGTGTCTTAATCGTTTAACCATAAGAACATTAGATATAGAGGGAAGAAGGGGTTTACCACCAATAGTACCAATTCCTATAACTTTCCCTTTCTGATTCCCTTCGAAGGCAATGTGTTCTCCTTTCTTAAGTTGGAGGTCTAGGAACATAGACCTTTCTCCTGTCATATGACGCGAGCAGCCACTGTCCAGGTACCAGCAGTGGTGTTTTCTTTGTCATGTTAAGGACATTTGCAACAAAAATTATTTGATCTTTAGGTACCCATATTTTTCTAGGTCCTTTTCTGTTAGTTCTAGGAGTCTATGAAGACTTCCTTCTCTTCTTAAGACTTCATTCTCTTCTTATGGATACAGTTAGACATAACATGTCCAGTTTTTCCACAAAAGTTACAGACAGGTGTAGACTTGGTTACAATTGACTTAACAGATGCTGTAGAAGCTTTAGCTGATACTTTATGATGTGTCTGGTGGATATATCCAATACCTTCTTTGTTAAGAGAGTGCCTCTAACAGCCAAGTAGCTTAATCAGATTATCTCTACCATTAACAAATTTGGCAATATCAGAAGTGAGCTCTTCCACTTTCTGTTGAAATTTTTCAACTTTTTCAGATGGTGATGTTTCACTTGAGATCTTAGCTTCATTAGACTATTCAGTCTTCAGCTCATTGTTCTCTTTAGCCAGCTTCTCACACTCTTGATATTTCTGTTTATGCTCACTGGTGAGCTTTACATACTCTCTCTTGAGGGATTTGAAGGCCTTAGATAAGCTGTTGGATTCCTCCAGCAACTCCTCATAGGCATCAAGTAATTCCACATAGTCAGGATGTACCTCATCATCTGAGTCTGAGTCAGTGTTGGCCATCAAATAGAGATTGGCTTCTTACTCTGTTTCTTCATCAGAAGACGTTGACTCCAGATCCTCTCAAGTAGCCATCATTCCTTTCTTCTTCTTCTTGAAGAATTTCTTTAAAGGGGCCTTCTTGAGTTGAGGACATTCAGCCTTGATGTGACCAGGCTTCTTGCACTCATAGCAAACAATTGGACTTTTGTCTGTTGAGGTGGATTCTTTGAAGTTCTTGTCCTTGTTGAACCTTCTGAATGGCTTATCACTCTCGAACTTCTTTTTCTGTAGGAGAAGCTTTATCTTCCTGGTCAGGAGAGACAATTCTTCATCACTCTCAGAACCCTCATGTTCAGACAGGTCAGCATCACTGGATGACTGGTCTGCCTTTAGAGCCTTGAAAACTTTTGATGACTTTTGATAAGCTTTCAGAGCAATTGACTTGCCCTTCTTTGGTGTAACTTCATCTCCAAGTTCTTGCTCATGAATAGTGAGTGTTCCAAGAAGTTCATTCATAATCAAGGTAGTGAGATCCTTGGCTTGAGAGATAGCAGTGACCAAAGGTCTCCACTATTTAGGTAGACTTCTCAGAATCTTTCCAACCTTCTCAGCATTGGTATAGACTTTGCCAAGAGATTTTAAATTGTTGACTATAGTTTGAAATCTTCCTATCATTTGAGCAATAGATTCTCCTTCCTCTATGACAAACAGTTTATACTTTCAGACAAGTATGGCAAACTTTGACTCTTTGACTTTGCCTGTTCCTTCATGTGTGACAACTAAAGTGTCCAATATTTCTTTGGCAGATTGGCAAGCACATACCTTCTCAAACTCCTCAGGACTGAGAGCACAGATGATGTTATATCTAGCTTTGTGGTTCAGCTCCCATTTTGTCATTTCTACAGTAGTCCACTGAGCTTTTGGTTTGTCGGTGTTATCATTATTCTTGGGAATGAATAGACCATCTGTAATGGCATCCCAAAGATCAGAGTTTGTAGATAGAATGAATCATTGAAATCTATCTTTCCAATAGTTGTAGTTTTCTCCATTGAAGTAAGGAGGTCTGGTTAGGGAAGCTCCTTCAGTCTGGTGACTTTCACTTGAACCAGCTCCAGCGGTCATGTCTATTCTTCAGAACCTTTTACCTCTACACTGTTAGATGCTCAACCCAGAGGCTGAGCTGTGGTGCCAACTGAAATAGACAACTATAAACACGAGAAGGGGGGTTGAATTGTGTTTATCAGAATTTAAACAAATTTGAAATCTTTTCGCATACAGAAGCTAGGTTTAAACGAGTACAAAGATACAGGACAGACAGGTGACCTATCTGATGAAATTTTAACAGTGACTTTGGCAAACACACCACTTGATGAACGTATAAGAAAACTAAAGCAACTAAAGAGGTTATAAGGAAAGAGAGATCGACACAGTTATTTATCCTGGTTCACTCTTCAAAGCAAAGAGCTACGTCCAGTCCTTGGCAGCACCAAGATTTATCCACTATAACTAATCAGGTTACAGACTCTAAGTATTGTTTGCACACCTAGCCTCTTCAGGCTCCAAGACAAGTATTCTTTGCACACATAGCCTCTTCAGGCTCAAGACAAGTATTCTTTGCACACTTAGCCTCTTCAGGCTCACTCAGGTTTTTTTGAGAGATTTGGTTTGTAATAAATACAACTTAGGAAAGTCTGCGTAATAACTTCAAATGATTGAAGAATACAGAATGAAAGAATGAAGATATTAATGCGCAGAGTAATAGCTCATTAGTGTTATGTGTATTCTTTATTCTCTATATCTTCATCTTCAATGACTTCTGTATTTATAGTCTTCAAGCATTTAGGATCCGTTAGAGACATTCCCTCAGATGTTGGCTTCAAGCAGAACTTCATTAAATGCAATAGAGTCATTTTGGGCAGCCATTAATGCAATAGGAACGTTGGTTGTACTTTAACATGAAGGATCATGGCTTTATGTATCGTGATATAGCCATATCAGAGTTGTGCAAAGAGCTTTTTGTACTTTGCTGAGTACAATTCCCTTTTCGTGTAAGGACCAGAGGTACTAGGGACTAAAGCATGTTGGAAGCATTATTTAACTGGTCTTTGGTTCTGATAACTAAGGTTGCTTGAGAGAGTAACTTCTGACTTTTCTTGATTCTGGTTCTTGAAATAAGATTATGATAATTCTTATAGAATCTGCGTTCATAAGATAAGCGCGTCCATCTTGAAAATAACCGTGTCCATCTAGCCATTTAAGATTTTACATTCGGCCGGGCTAGTAGACGAGCTCCATATGCCACGTCATTGGACGGATACTCCTTTAACTGGTTGAACGTAACCTAGTAGAGGAGCTCCATATGTCACGTCATTGGACGAATACTTCTTTAACTGGTTGAACGTAACCTAGTAGACGAGCTCCATATGCCACTTCATTGGACGGAGCTTCTCATTAAGGACTTAGCAAGTCCAAAGACTTGTGTGGAAGAGCACTTCTGTCACCTTAGTGGACGAGCACTTCTATCACTTCAGTGGACGAGCGCTTCTGTTACTTTAGTGGACGAGCACTTCTGTCACTTTAGTGGACGAGCGCTTCTGTCACTTTAGTGGACGAAATGATTCTTACAATTTTAATCTGCACACTAGATAGACAGGTTAGCAACTAATATGAAGGTTAATCAAATCATTAACCAATGTTTAGTTCTCATCAAAACTTAGGGAAATGCACATCAGACATTTTAGAGACTTAACAAATCTATGGTATTTCCTAGTTTTGGTTGCAATGGGTTGATGATACTATTTTTATGGAATGATATTATGATTGGTGATGTTTGTAATGGTGGAGATTTTAATTGTGTGTGGTGTGTAGTTTTTGAACTGTTTTATTAGAGGGTAGTTTTCCATTTATTTTTTAGTTGAAATGTATACTATGAAGCTAAACAAACAACTTAGAAACAAATTCTTATCATGCTTATACGGTGTTGGTGTTGCCAAAAGTTATTCAAATAACATTAGTGGTATTGTTGGCTTCTATGAGTTTCAAGTTGGCTTCTATTTATTTTAATGGGTAGGGTTTAAAATAAATGGCATTGATGAGTCTAAATTTGATGTTTATTTGGTTGAAGGGATTGAGATACATTTGATAAGTTTGCTTCTATGAGTTTGTTAGTTGCGGGATTTATATTTAAGATCCCAAAAAAAAATTCGTGTAAATATTTGACCTAAAATTTAATTAGATTGAAAACTTCCCATGTTATGCTCTTAGTTTCTATGTCTTAGGTAGCTTGTTGCCATTCTCCAGTATAGAAAGTGTAGTTGTGGAATTTTAGCATTTGGTGGTGTTTTGTGGTATAAGCTTCAAATTGTGTGTGGTTTTGGTTCCTTGACCTCGGAAAAGAGGGACAGAGTGTAGTGGTGTATATATATGGTTGTTAGGTTTCCAATATCCCCTATTGTGGTTATATTGGATATATGTGTGTGTATCTACAGAACCTATCTAGCTATGGATCCTAGTTGGATGGTTTGTAAGCGTTCAAGTGATGAGTATTTGAAGGGAGTGGCAGAGTTTATAGAATTTACTCAAATGAATGTTCCTAAGAGTAACGAAATGTTCTATTGTCCTTGTGTCAAGTGTTTGAATACGAGGAAATGTACGGTGAAGGATATACGTACTCATCTGATTTGTTTTGGGATTTGCTTGAGTTATACAAGATGGATATGGCATGGTGATGTGTTGTTAAGTACTAAGGCAAGTGTCTCCCAAAGTGAGGACGTTGACGTAGATATGGAGGATGATCGAGTAGAGGACATGATCCGTGATATTGGACAAGAATCTTCTCATAAACGGTTGTCGGCAGTGTTAAAATTGGTTTGTGTGAAGGCGAGAAATGGTTGGACCGATAAAAGCTTCACTGAATTGCTTGAAATGTTGAAAGACTTGCTTCCGGAGGGCAACATATTGCCTGACCTTAACTATGAGGCCAAGAAGGTATTGTATCCTATGGGTATTGAGTATAAGAAGATACATGCAAGCCCCAATGATTGCATATTGTACACTGGTGTTTATGAAGACAATCACGATTGCCCCAAGTGTGGGTTATCACGCTACAAAGTGAATGATGGTGATGATGGTGATGATCTTGATGATTCGATATGTGATGTGAGAAAAGAGGGTCCTCCTACGAAGGTGTTATGGTATCTTCCAATAAATCCAAGGTTCAAGTGATTGTTTGCCAATGTGAAAGATGCAAAGAATCTTATATGGCGTCATGGTGAGAGGAAACGTGATGGAAAGGTTCGCCATCCGGCTGATTCTGTACAATGGAAGAATATTGATACTTTGTTTCCGGATTTTGCCGATGAGTCAAGAAACCTAAGGCTTGGACTTGCTACGAATGGAATGAATCCATATGGTAACATGAGTAGTATTCATAGTTTATGTCATGTTCTCTTGATAATTTACAACCTGCCTCCTTGGTTGTGCATAAAGCGCAAATACATGATGTTGTCTATGATGATTTCAGGCCCAAAGCAACCGGGAAATGACTTAGATGTTTATCTAAGTCCCTTGATTGAAGACTTGAAAAAGCAGTGGGTGGAAGGTGTTGATGTAGTTGATGGGTATTCTCATGAGACTTTCAAGCTTCGTGCCATGTTATTTTGCACCATCAACGACTTTCTAGCATACGGGAACTTGTCCGGGTACAGTGTCAAGGGACATAAAGCATGCCCTATATGTGAAGAAGGCACATGCTACACTCAGTTGCATCATGGAAAGAAGACGGTTTACCTTGGGCATCAGAGATTTCTTATACATGATCACCCATATCGTAAGATAAAAAAAGTTTTTAATGGATGCCAAGAGACTAAAGATGCTCTGACGGCCTTAAATGGAGAGTAGGTTTATCAAAAAAGTAAAGGACATCAATGTTATCTTCGGCAAGTCCAAAAAGAAGGGTAAGGCTGCTGAGAAAAACATATGGAAGAAGAGGTCGATATTCTTTGATCTTCCATACTGGCGCAAGCTTGATGTCGGACACTGCATTGATGTGATGCATGTGGAGAAAAATGTGTGTGATAGTGTGATCGGGATGCTTCTCAACATTCAGGGCAAGAAAAAGGATGGTGTGAATGCTCGTCTCGACCTCGTTGCTATGGGTATACGAGAGCAGTTAGCTCCAGTTGTTGAGGATGGTAAGCGGACTTATTTGCCTCCAGCATGTCATACTTTGTCCAAAAAAGATAGACAAAGTTTTTGTGAGTTTCTTCAGGGCATCAAATTTCCACATGGCTACTCTTCAAATATCAAGAGGCTTGTCTCTGGTGATCTCAAATTGGTTGGTGATCAGCCTCTGGCTAGTCTAGTTTTATAACTAGAAAAACCTTGGCTTTGTGCTAATTTTATATCATTTTCACCCAAATTAGGCTTGATTGTCTTTAAGCAGCATTTTGAGTCTGTAAAGTATTTTTAGGTTAATTTAATTGATTTTGAGCCCAATAAAGCCCTTACTGCTATTTTATGTTTTCAGGGCAATAAGAAGAGCAAGAAGGAAAGGACACCCTTGGCAGTCAGAACAGGAAAGCTAAAAGGAAGCCCAACAACTTTCACGAAGAACTCAGATGCTGAATTGGATGTATAGTGGGTCACATTGGGCCTTGAAGTCAGAACATAATTGCTGTCACTGGAACCTGAACTGGTCATGAAGATTGGGCCATAACTTGGGTTGTAGATGTCGGATGGAACTGAAACTGGTGGCAAATGAAAGATCAAACAAAGAGCTTTAACTCTCATGAAGACCATTATTCCAAACAGAGACGTTTTGAAGGGATTTAATCCATGTGAAGTCAGAGGCGTTTCAGCTGCCCTATGAGTTGAATGTGGACATAACTCCCTCATCTTAATTCATAATTAAGCAAATTAAGTGGTTTTGGAAAGCTAAGAGGCAGAGGTTGAAGTTAATAAAAGGAGCATTCAGATATTGAGAGAGGAGTTAGTCATAGTTAGGCTGGGTTGGGAGGCTAGTCAGTTTTGGCTAGTTTTTAGAATAGTTAGTCTTTTGTTTTATCTTTAGTTATTGTTTTCCTTCTGTAATGGAGAGCTAGTCTCCTAGATTAATCTACTGTGATTGGTTTCTATTACATTTGAGGTTCTATAATTCCTGTTGTATTTGCTTTTCTCTTTTCAATGCAATGCTATATGTTTCTGTTTGTTATTTCAGGAATGTATAGTGTTGTATTGATTCATTTCGGTGATGTTGTGTTTCTATACTTAATCGCGTTTGTTATTTCGCGTGTGTTCGTTCATGTTCGTTTGTTCATGATTGCTTAACCCCGTTTGTTATTTCGGGAATAGGAACATACATCCGTAGTAGTGATTGCGTTGTTAATTGTTGCTACAACCGGGAGGGGATTAGAATCTGCTTAGGGCTTGGATTTATATGAACCGATGATAGTGGGAAACCGAGAACAGTAGGTTGATCGTTCTTTAGTTTATTTGATAATTACTTTTGATAGCCTGACACAAACTGAGCGATTGAGTGAAACACAAATTTCCCTTGTGAGGAAGACAGTTGTTTGAATTTGGTGATCTCCTTCGTGTGTGTAACTTAGATCTCCTGCTTCGAGTAATGATTGTTTGAATGATGAAATTCTCAATTGTTTGGAATAAATGAATGTGGGGATTACTTTGTTTAAAAGGGGGAACATTGAAGGAAAAATTGTTTTGATAAATTGCTTGAAATTTGTGCGAAAATTGATTGAATTCTTAAGCTTGCCATGTTTTGCCAGGTCTTTAGTTTTTTTTTTAAGTTTTTAAGTTTTAGTTTGCTTGAGGACAAGCAAAGTTTAAGTTTGGGGTATTTTGATGAGCCGCTGTTTGACTGGTTTTATAACTAGTAAAGACCTTGGCTTTGTGCTAATTTTATATCATTTTCTCCCAAATTAGACTTGATTGTCCTTAAGTAAGATTTTGAGTCTGTAAAGTGTTTTTAGGTTAATTTAGTTGATTTAGAGTTAAATAAAGTACTTATGTTATTTTCTGTTTTTCAGGGCAATAAGAAGAGCAAGAAGGGAAGTACACCTGAAGCAGAGGTGTTGTGACTCCGGCAAGTGTACCGGGTCGTCGCAAGTAATAAAAACACGGTAAGATTCTACCGAGGTCGAACACAAGGATTGGGTTACCAATTCGACTAAATTGTCAAGAAATCCGATACGTTGGTTAAGCAATAGAAGGAGGTTGAGAGAAAGAGATTGAGATCGCAAATTCAAGAATCGATTCAAATAACGCTACGGTGATTAAATTCAGAAATAAAAGCATCTAAGGTTTCGAATCCACCTACCCAATCATGCAAAGTACCCAAGTGATGATATTCTCCTCCCTAAGTTCAATTTTTAATGTCAACCGGGACCCCTAAATTCTCCTAAATCCACTTCCGTGCTCATTAGGACGTATTCGATGATTTGAGTTAATTACTTGTTAGGTCTCTTAACCCTAATCTCGAATTCTATTAATTCTTGTTCCCTATAGGTTGCATCGATCTCCTACTCACTCTCGTGCAATACTCGACCGATGTTCCCAATTCAAGTTCTAAAACGCGAATCGCCGCTAGGCCTCAACACGCTTAACTAGTCGATCACGCTAGCATATAATCGACACAATGAAAACAGAATTGGAAAATCATAATTGAATTAAAGGAGAGAGAGTTACATTACATGAACATTATGCCGCCATGGGTGGCTTCATCGATCCCCTAGACAAGAGGATTAGTTCCTCATGTCCGTAACAACAACGCACGTACAATCGGAATTCATCCTAAGCCTAAGAATTAAGAGAGGAGAAAAGGCGGAGAAACCCCAGAATAAGGATTACAAAAGGTCTCTCAAAATTCTGATCCAAAAAAGTCCTCCTTTTCTGTTCTGATCTGCTCTATTTATAAGGAGGCCACGCGTCACGGCCGTGACGGCCATCACGGCCAGGCCGTGACGGTTTCTGTTTCTGGCGCACTTCTGGAATTCGAACTCTCGCGACGCGAATGACGTCTCGCGACGTGAGCCCGCCTTTCATGGCCCGTGATGTAAATCACGGCCAGGCCGTGATGTTCTTTGCCTTGTGTGGATCTTGGGTCACGGCCGTGATACACATCACGGCTAGGCCGTGATGGTCTCTGACTTGTGTGGCTTTTAGGTCACGGCCGTGATAAGCATCACGGCTAGGCCGTGATGGTCTCTGTCTTCCCAGATCTTCAAACTCTCGCGGGGCGAGCTTCCTCTCGCGGGGCGAGAATCTCCAGAATGGCAATCTCCACTATTTCTTGACTTTCCTTAATTCTTAGAGCTTCACTTATGGACCTGAAAACAACACAAGCAACCACAAGCGTAATTCTATCCAAAAGAAGCTAAAAACTACACAAAAGACGCAAAACGAGTCAAAGTCCAACTTAGGAACAAAACAAGGCAAATTTGGGCGAAAACGAGAGTGAACTCGAATAAATTGGCACATAAACCCTAGTTCATCTAGTCATAAAACTAGATAAGCCAGAGGCTTATCAAAATACCCGAAACTTAAACCTTGCTTGTCCCCAAGCAAGCTTAAAACTCAAAAACGACTCAAGACTTGGCAAGCCTAAAGATCTAATCAATTTCGCACAAATTTCATGCGACTTTACAAAACAATTTTTCTTCTTTGATTCCCCCCCTTTTTCATCAATGTAATCTCCACATTCATCTACTTTAAACAATTGAGAAATTATCATTCATGCAATCATTAATCTAAGTTGAGGATCAGGGTCACACACAAAAGGAAGATCACCAATTTCAAACAACCGCCTTCCTCACAAAGGGCATTTAGTATTTCACTCATTCGCTCAAGTTTGTCTAGGCTTTCAACTTTTTCACTCAATTTCACTTATCAAGAGCACTTCCCATGAATTTGATTTTCATCTCAAACATAGTTCCCACGAAAACATGCATGCAACATCAAAAGGTCTTTTTAAAGGTTGTAATGGGGCCTGGCTGAGGGTAGGATAATCAAGGATATTTAGGCTTAAGTCCCTAGGAACTAAGAGAGCATAAGCATTAAACACATTTTCCACTCAAATTCCTTTCTTTCCATTTTTCATTTGGGCTCGGGTGACTACAACCTTTTCCTTGATATTATTTTTGTTTCGCCCCTTTTCTTTTGGCAATTTTTTTGTTTTCTTCTTTTCTTTTCTTTTCTTTTTGCCTTGGGTCAACCTTTATTTTCTTTTTCTCATCCCAATATGACACATACCTTGTAGCCACCCCAAACTTAGTTTCTCACAACCTTTCTCTTGCTCATTTCCATGCTCTCCTAATCCTAAGATTGGGTTAACATGGTTTTTCAGATTTTTGGCTCGTAATGTGGGGTCATCAAGAAACCATAGGTCAATTGGGCTCAATTTGGCTAACTAGGGAACATGCATTAGGGATGGTTCTTTTCAGGCCAAGTAGTTATTCAAAGAAAATTGCCTAAATCATTTGATGCAACACATAATCATGCAAACCATATAGAGATTCAAGCAAATTCGGGAAAGTGCAACTTAACAGTGATTCTCACATTCAAAAACAGAGTTGGAGGCTCAAATTCCTCACCTGGACATTTTGCAAATTGTTTGACCGAGATACGATTCCCAGTGTGTGCACCCCCTCACCCCAAACTTATCATAAATCAAGCAATCATAATAAATCTCAAAGTTCAATTTTCAATTTTAAGTGGGGATCAACTTTTCTATTACTTGAACCTAGGGGAAATCATCAATGGTGAATATAATTCAAGCAATCCATCTATGCTCAATATAATTAAAATCCAACAAGCTTGCCGACACGACATTTCATACAAAAACTCTTGATCTTCTCAAATTATTCAAGAGTGACAACAAAAACAAAACAAACACAAAAAAAAAAAAACAAAAACAAAAACAAGAGTGAGGAAAAGAGAGAGTACCTAGCTTGGATTGCCTCCCAAGTAGCGCTTGTTTAACGTCCCGAGCCTGACTCAAGTCGCCCCTAAGGGTTAATCCGGAGGAAGATCCTGCTTGCCATGCCATTCCTTGGCCTGTTCTTTGTAGGTTTGTGCACTTCTATATACTCGCAAGCTGTTCCCGGACAGCTCATTTAAGTCCAGCATCCTTCTATAATCTGCACGCACTCTCCACTCCGCGATGGTCTTTTTTGGGATCAACTTGTTGTCTGTACTGACCACTACGGTTGTGCCACCCTTCAACCTTGGTGTTTTACCCTTCTTTTTCATTCCCTTGCTGCTGAGTTCTTTCCTTGCACATTCTTCCCTTGGGAGACTCGGTATGGGTTCCATGTCTCGTAGCCACTCAAGGTAGATGATGAGCCTCTGGTTGACTGGTTTTATAACTAATAAAAACCTTGGCTTTGTGCTAATTTTATATCATTTGCGCCCAAATTAGACTTGATTGTCCTTAAGCAGTATTTTGAGTCTATAAAGTATTTTTAGGATAATTTAGTTGATTTAGAGTTGAATAAAATACTTATGCTATTTTCTTGTTTTCAGGTAATAAAAAGGAAGCCCAACAACTTTCATGAAGAACTCAGATGCTGAATTGGATGTATAGTGGGTCACATTGGGCCTTGAAGTCAGAACATAATTGCTGTCACTGGAACCTGAACTGGTCATGAAGATTGGGCCATAACTTGAGCTGTAGATGTCGGTTTGAACTGAAACCTGTGGCAAATGAAAGATCAAACGAAGAGCTTTAACTCTCATGAAGACCATTATTCCAAACAGAGCCGTTTTGAAGGGCTTTAATCCATGTGAAGTCAGAGACGTTTCAGCTGCCCTATAAGTTGAATGTGGACATAACTCCCTCATCTTAATTCATAATTAAGCAAATTAAGTGGCTTTGGAAAGCTAAGAGGCAGAGGTTGAATTTAATAAAAGGATCATTCAGATATTGAGAGAGGAGTTAGTCATAGTTAGTCATAGTTAGTCAGAGTGAGGCTAGTCAGTTGTGGCTAGTCTTAGCTAGTCAGTAGTTTGTTTTGTTTCCTTTTCTACTTATGTTTGTTATGGAGAACTAGTCTCCTAGATTAGTCTACTATATGAGAATTCTATATACTTGAGGTTTTGTAAATCCCTATTTTAATTGCTTTTCCCTTTTCAATACCATATTATACATTTCTTTTTGTTATTTCGTGAGTGTGTAGTATTGTATTGATTTGTTTCAGTGATGTTATTTTCCTATACTTAATCGCGTTTGTTATTTCGCGTGTGTTCATTCATGTTCGTTTGTTAATGAGAGCTTAACCCCGTTTGTTATTTCGGGAATAGGAACTTGCATCCATAGTAGCAATTACGTTGTTAGTTGTTCTTTAGAATCGAAAGGGATTAGAATCTGCTTAGGGCTTGGGATTACATTAACCAAGGATAGTTGGGAATTCTTGACAGTAGATTAATCGTTGTTTGATAATTGATAATCTCTTTTCTTACTCTGTTTTTATTTTGTTTCCTTTATTTTATTTTAATCTCAAAACCCCCATTTCTAACTTTTACTAATTTTCTGTTAATAATAACAACAACTAAAGAGTCCTTGAGAGACGATACTCGAGTTGTCGCACTATACTGCATTATTTTATAATCGCTCGTTCTTTTTGGCGCGTGGCGACAGCGCGGCCAAAAATTGGCGCCGTTGCCGGGGACTCTGGTTTGTTGTTATTAGCAGAAAATATTTTAAAAATTTTAAAAAAATAAATAAATAAATAAATAAAATCTCTTTGCTAATTGGTTTTGTCTGCTTTGTCTGGTTGTGAATTTTAGCACCCCCCATGGATAGTTATATGCGAAATTACATGCCTAATGTTTACTATGAGCAACCACCATGCATATATTTTCCTGATTTTCTTGGTTTATCACACTGGTTGCCAAGGTTTAGTGGTTTTGCAGGTGAAAATCCGCAGGAGCATCTGAGGGAATTCCAGATTGCTTGTTCTATAATGCTGAGACCTGCAGGAATAACAGAAGACCACATCAAGATGGAAGCTTTCCAGTTCTCACTTGAAGGCGCTGCAAGGGATTGGCTGTATTGTCTTGATGAGAATTCCATCTCAAGCTGGTTTGATTTGAAGGAAGCCTTCCTGTTTAAATACTATCCTGCCTTCAGAGCTGCACCTTCCGAACCTTCCCTAGAGGACCTGTGCAAACAGATGACTGCACAGATAAATGCACAAATGGAAGCAAACTTTCTCGAAATTCAACAGATGATGGAGGCGAGCAATCTTGAATTTCAACAGAAGATGGAGGCTGAATACCAGAGGAGCCAAGCTGAATCTCAGAAGTTGTCCGCTCTAATTGATCAAGTTACCGCCAACTCGGCTGCAATGCTAACTCCACAGCCCCTTGAAGAACATACAGAGTCACAAGTTATTCTTGAAGATATTTCTGATGATGATTGTGATAATATTTCTGTTGATGATGAATTGTGTGTTGAATCCCCTGATGATTGTTATTGTTCTGGCACTGCTTTGTGTGTAGAATGTTATTTTGAAAGGTATGTTAAGCAAAGCATCCATATGGAACAGAGAGAGGAGATGAGGTTGAGGGCCATGTTCATATAGGAAATGAGCATCAGGAGGATCAGGAGAACATTTGCTCCACCGTGCTTGAGGATAAAGAAGAATCTTTGGTCTTAGATGCAGGTGTTGAGAGTAATGGGGTGGATGATGAACTAATTGCTGAATTTCCAGACATTCAGAATTTTTCTGATTCATTTTATTGTGATATATGTACTGACTCTACTAACTCTAACCTTTGTGTGGTGTGTGCTGAAATTTCTGCATGTATAGCAGGTGATAAATTTGTTAGTGCAGTGAATGAAGAAAGTGCAGAAAATGAAGCAGCACCAGTAACCCCAGCTAACTGTTTGCCACCTCTCCCTGAGCCACCAGCTCTGGATTTTGCACCCTTGGATTTTGCACCATGGCCGGTCCAAGAGGTTGAGCCCCACTTCTATTGGGGAGACTTTGTAGATAAAGAGGTCAGCTGTGACCTGAAGGGGAGTGAGAAGTCCGCCGCACTCGGCGAAGTCATCGTAATTGTCAAGTACTCACTCCCACATCAAGGCTGCAAGTTAGGGAAGCATGGAATGAGCTTCCATCCTTTGGCTACCACGTGGGACTTATGTTACAGACAGTGGGATCCTGGCGGAACCGCCCTCCAATGAGTTTTCCTTTCCCTCACTCTGATTTTATTGTTATGTTGTTTCATTGGGGACAATGTATATTTTAAGTGTGGGGGAGGGAACTAGTTGTAGTTTTTGTTTTGTCTTGTTTTTGATTTTCCTTTTCTTTGAATAAAGCTCCTGAATAATTTGAGAAGCTCAGGAGTTGTGTTTGTGTCTTGGTGTTGGCAAGTTTATTGGATTTTATTGATTTTGCATAGATGGATTGCATGATAGTGTTGACTGTTTTCCCCTAGGATTTGAGAAATTTTTTTGAAATTTGATCCCCATGTGATTGAAAACTGAACTTTGAGATTTTGTTATGATGGCATGATTTATGATAAGTTTGGGGTGATAGGAAGCACACACTAGGGATAGAATCTCTTTCAAATAATTTGCATAAATGTCCAGGTGAGGTTTTGAGCCTCCAACATGTTTTAAACTGTGAGAAAATCACTTTTGATTGCACTTTCCTGAATTTGCTTGAATCTCTTTTTGATTTGCATGATTATGTGTTTGCTTCAGATGATTTAGGCATTTTCTTTGTAAATAGCTACTTAGCCTAAAAATAACCAATTCCTGATACATGTTCCCTAGTTAGCCCCTTTGAGCCTGATTGGCCTATTGCTTCTTGATAACCTAATGTTATAAGCCCAAAAATCTGGAAAACCATGTTAACCCGATCTTAGGATTAGGAGAGCATTGAATCTTAGAATGGGTACAAGAACTAAGTTTGGGGTGGCTGCAAGGTGTAATATGTTGTTTGGGATTGAGAAAAAAATTTATGTAAAAAAAAAAAGAAAAGAAAAGAAAAAAAAACAGAAAAAAATAAAAGTGCAAAAATGCCAAAAAGAAATAAAAAGGTTGTAGTCACCCAAAGCAAAATTAAAAATGAGAAAAGGAACTTGAGTGGAATTTCAAAGTGTAAATAATGTTCATGCTCTCTTAGTTCCTAGGGTCTTCAGCCTAGTACCTTTGTATATCCTACCCTTAGCCAGGCCCCACTACAACCCATAAAAGACCTTTTGATGTTGCTTGCATGTTTTCTGTGGGAATCATTTTGAGATGAAAATCAAATTTATGGGAAGTGCTCTTGAAAGTGAAATTGAGTGAATTGTTGATAGCCTAACACAAATTGAGCGATTGAGTGAAACACAAATTTCCCTTGTGAGGAAGGCAGTTGTTTGAATATGGTGATCTCCCTCTTGTGTGTAACTTAGATCCCCTGCTTAGATTAATGATTGTTTGAATGATGAAATTCTCAACTGTTTAGAATAAATGAATGTGGGGATTACTTTGTTTAAAAGGGGGGAACATTGAAGGAAAAATTGTTTTGATAAATTGCTTGAAATCTGTGCAAAAGTTGATTGAATCTTTTGAGCTTGCCAGGTCTTGAGTCTTTTTAAGTTTTTGAGTGTAGTTTGCTTGGGGACAAGCAAAGTTTAAGTTTGGGGTATTTTGATGAGCCTCTGGTTGACTGGTTTTATAACTAATAAAAACCTTGGCTTTGTGCTAATTTTATATCATTTGCGCCCAAATTAGACTTGATTGTCCTTAAGCAGTATTTTGAGTCTATAAAGTATTTTTAGGATAATTTAGTTGATTTAGAGTTGAATAAAATACTTATGCTATTTTCTTGTTTTCAGGTAATAAAAAGGAAGCCCAACAACTTTCATGAAGAACTCAGATGCTGAATTGGATGTATAGTGGGTCACATTGGGCCTTGAAGTCAGAACATAATTGCTGTCACTGGAACCTGAACTGGTCATGAAGATTGGGCCATAACTTGAGCTGTAGATGTCGGTTTGAACTGAAACCTGTGGCAAATGAAAGATCAAACGAAGAGCTTTAACTCTCATGAAGACCATTATTCCAAACAGAGCCGTTTTGAAGGGCTTTAATCCATGTGAAGTCAGAGACGTTTCAGCTGCCCTATAAGTTGAATGTGGACATAACTCCCTCATCTTAATTCATAATTAAGCAAATTAAGTGGCTTTGGAAAGCTAAGAGGCAGAGGTTGAATTTAATAAAAGGATCATTCAGATATTGAGAGAGGAGTTAGTCATAGTTAGTCATAGTTAGTCAGAGTGAGGCTAGTCAGTTGTGGCTAGTCTTAGCTAGTCAGTAGTTTGTTTTGTTTCCTTTTCTACTTATGTTTGTTATGGAGAACTAGTCTCCTAGATTAGTCTACTATATGAGAATTCTATATACTTGAGGTTTTGTAAATCCCTATTTTAATTGCTTTTCCCTTTTCAATACCATATTATACATTTCTGTTTGTTATTTCAGGAGTGTGTAGTATTGTATTGATTTGTTTCAGTGATGTTATTTTCCTATACTTAATCGCGTTTGTTATTTCGCGTGTGTTCATTCATGTTCGTTTGTTAATGAGAGCTTAACCCCGTTTGTTATTTCGGGAATAGGAACTTGCATCCATAGTAGCAATTACGTTGTTAGTTGTTGCTGTAACTGAAAGGGATTAGAATCTGCTTAGGGCTTGGGATTACATTAACCAAGGATAGTTGGGAATTCTTGACAGTAGATTAATCGTTGTTTGATAATTGATAATCTCTTTTCTTACTCTGTTTTTATTTTGTTCCCTTTATTTTATTTTAATCTCAAAACCCCCATTTCTAACTTTTACTAATTTTCTGTTAATAATAACAACAACTAAAGAGTCCTTGAGAGACGATACTCGAGTTGTCGCACTATACTGCATTATTTTATAATCGCTCGTTCTTTTTGGCGCGTGGCGACAGCGCGGCCAGTAGACTCCATCCCCCGAAGGGCCTTTTTCCTCACTGTCTTCCTCATGAGATTCTACCGATACTGTTGCAAGTGAAGGATCATGGTCTTCTCGAGTTTCCTTTACCTTTTCAGTTGGGTCCACCACATCCACTCGATACACAGCTGACTTCTCTTCCGGGTGCTTAATCGCTTCAAAGACATTGAAGACCACCTCATCATCATTCACCCTTAAAGTGAGTTTCCCTTGCCGAACATCTATCAAGGCATCCCCGGTGGCCAAGAAGGGTCTACCCAATATGAGAGGGATCTCAGCATCTTCATCCATGTCGAGCACCACGAAGTCCACTGGGAATATGAACTTGTCAACCTTCACGAGCAAGTCTTCGACTACTCCATAGGGATATTTGATAGAACGATCGGCCAGTTGGAGTGACATTCGCGTATCATTTACTTCTTTGATCCCTAGCCTCTTCATCATCGAGAGGGGCATCAAGTTGATGCTTGCCCCTAGATCACATAATGCCTTTCCGAAGGTAATTCCCCCAATGGTGCATGGTATCGAGAAGGAACCGGGATCCTTCAACTTCGGAGGCAGTTTCCGTTGAAGAATGGCACTACACTCCTCGGTCAAAGCAACTGTTTCTTCATCCACAATCCTCCGCTTCTTAGTGAGAAGTTCCTTCATAAACCGAGCATATGATGGCATTTGTTCCAAGGCTTCCGAAAATGGAATGTTAATCTAAAGTTTTCGGAAGACATCAAGGAACTTATTGAATTGCTTATCCTGTTGAGGCTTCTTCAATCTTTCCGGATACGGAACCTTCATGTAGGGCGGGAGGTCTTGGGGTTCAACCCACTTCTTCCTTCGGAACTCTTCATCCACAAGTTTCAGCCTTCCCCCTTGCTCCGGTCCCTTGTCACTTGCCAACCCTTCTTTTTCAGTTTGCTCTTCCTCAACATGAGGTTGTTCTGGGCCCTTGTCATCCTGAGAACTAGTGGTACCCCTGCTAGGTCCTAACACCCTTCCGCTTCTAGTAGATATGACATTGCATTGTCCCTTGGGGTTGTTCTCGGTGTCACCTGGAAGAGTGCCCGGCAGACGCTCATTCAATTGCTTCGCGAGCTGTGCTATTTGTGTCTCGAGATTCTGAATTGCTAAACCTGTATGAGTGGCCAACTTGTCAATGGCAGTGTTCGTGTTAATTGACAATTTCTCCACTGCTGCACTCATTTTCTCAAAAGCCAACTCCCACGGTTGTCTTCCACTATCTGTTATTTGCACCTGATTAGTCCCAGGAGGACCCTGCTGAGTATTGCGCTGCTGAATTCCAATGTTCGGTCTCAAACCCTGTTGAGGTTGTTGCCAATTTTGTTGAGGGTGTTGTTGACCGGCTAGACCACCATTAACATCACTCCAAGCAAATCCCGGATGGTCTCTTCTCATGTAGCCCCTATTCTGATTCTGATTGTTCCTCTGATAGCTGTTCTAGGGCACAGTGTCATAAAAGTTGTGGCAAGAGTCCACATGTTCTTGAGGGAAATTTAGCGGGCAATTCTGAGTGTCATGATTTCCATTACAATTTGCACAACCCGGAGGCATTCCCTCGTGTATCGCATTAACCCTCTTATTCCCAGACAAAGCCTCATTCTGCATCTTCAAAAGTCTGTTTTGCTCTAAAATGGCTTCCATTGTCCCAGAACTGATTCCACTCGAGGTCTCCCTACCACGGTTGTAATCATTATATGACATCTTCTCTAACAGTGCCCATCCGTCCTCAGCCGATAAATATACAAAGGAACCGCCAGCTGCGGCATCACAGTTCATCTGATAGCGTCCCCTCAACCCATTAAAGAAATGCTGCACTTTGGAAACCGGGTCAAAGAACGCAGAGGGACATCTTCATTGTATGTTTCATCCTCCGTTTGCCTGAATGAAGTGACGGCTATTCTTGCTTGTGCCGCCTTCTGAGGAGGAAAGTATTTGGTTAGGAACTTCTGTGCCATTTGCTCCCAAGTTCTGATGTTGTTCCTATCCAAACTATCAACCCAATCGCGAGCGACATCCCTAAGAGAGAGAGGGAAGAGCCGCAAGCGAAACTCATCTTGTGAGACTCCTCTTGTCTTCTGTAAGTCACACGCCTCAAGGAAGCGAGTGATGTGTCTATGCGGGTCTTGCTTTCCACTCCCATCAAACTGATTCTCCCGGAGCTGGAATGTGACACATGCTTCAACTCTGAAGGAGTCTGTGTTCAGGTTGCCTCTCACAATAGAAGAGTCACAATCCACCAAGCTTGGTAGATCGTACTCAAAGAGAGGCTTGTAACGAGGAGGAGGAGGAGGAGGATTTTCTTCAGCCATGCCCTCTATTTTAATTGCTTCCAACCTCTTCCTTTCTCTGGCCTCTTTTCTTAATTGCCTCTCGGTCCTGGTGATCTCTGAATCGAATAGCACGTCCTCTTGTAGAAGAGTACCTCGCATACAAAAACAGGCAAAGACCGAGTGGAATCAAAGAAACAGAGAAAAATAATGGCAATTAAACAAAAGAAAATAATAAAAAAAAAATCAGCTTAACCAAACAGCCGAATTTCCTCAGAATTAGGAAAATTGGTTGTGCCAATCCCCGGCAACGGCGCCAAAAACTTGTTGTGACTCCGGCAAGTGTACCGGGTCGTCGCAAGTAATAAAAACACGGTAAGATTCTACCGAGGTCGAACACAAGGATTGGGTTACCAATTCGACTAAATTGTCAAGAAATCCGATACGTTGGTTAAGCAATAGAAGGAGGTTGAGAGAAAGAGATTGAGATCGCAAATTCAAGAATCGATTCAAATAACGCTACGGTGATTAAATTCAGAAATAAAAGCATCTAAGGTTTCGAATCCACCTACCCAATCATGCAAAGTACCCAAGTGATGATATTCTCCTCCCTAAGTTCAATTTTTAATGTCAACCGGGACCCCTAAATTCTCCTAAATCCACTTCCGTGCTCATTAGGACGTATTCGATGATTTGAGTTAATTACTTGTTAGGTCTCTTAACCCTAATCTCGAATTCTATTAATTCTTGTTCCCTATAGGTTGCATCGATCTCCTACTCACTCTCGTGCAATACTCGACCGATGTTCCCAATTCAAGTTCTAAAACGCGAATCGCCGCTAGGCCTCAACACGCTTAACTAGTCGATCACGCTAGCATATAATCGACACAATGAAAACAGAATTGGAAAATCATAATTGAATTAAAGGAGAGAGAGTTACATTACATGAACATTATGCCGCCATGGGTGGCTTCATCGATCCCCTAGACAAGAGGATTAGTTCCTCATGTCCGTAACAACAACGCACGTACAATCGGAATTCATCCTAAGCCTAAGAATTAAGAGAGGAGAAAAGGCGGAGAAACCCCAGAATAAGGATTACAAAAGGTCTCTCAAAATTCTGATCCAAAAAAGTCCTCTTTTTCTGTTCTGATCTGCTCTATTTATAAGGAGGCCACGCGTCACGGCCGTGACGGCCATCACGGCCAGGCCGTGACGGTTTCTGTTTCTGGCGCACTTCTGGAATTCGAACTCTCGCGACGCGAATGACGTCTCGCGACGCGAGCCCGCCTTCCACGGCCCGTGATGTAAATCACGGCCAGGCCGTGATGTTCTCTGCCTTGTGTGGATCTTGGGTCACGGCCGTGATACACATCACGGCTAGGCCGTGATGGTCTCTGACTTGTGTGGCTTTTAGGTCACGGCCGTGATGGTCTCTGTCTTCCCAGATCTTCAAACTCTCGCAGGGCGAGCTTCCTCTCGCGGGGCGAGAATCTCCAGAATGGCAATCTCCACTATTTCTTGACTTTCCTTAATTCTTAGAGCTTCACTTATGGACCTGAAAACAACACAAGCAACCACAAGCGTAATTCTATCCAAAAGAAGCTAAAAACTACACAAAAGACGCAAAACGAGTCAAAGTCCAACTTAGGAACAAAACAAGGCAAATTTGGGCGAAAACGAGAGTGAACTCGAATAAATTGGCACATAAACCCTAGTTCATCTAGTCATAAAACTAGATAAGCCAGAGGCTTATCAAGAGGCCATCACGCCTAGGCCGTGACGTGCGGCCCTCTTATAAAAACAGAAATGCAGGAGTCAGAACAGGAAAGCTAAAAGGAAGCCCAACAACTTTCTTGAAGAACTCAGATGCTGAATTGGATGTATAGTGGGTCACATTGGGCCTTGAAGTCAGAACATAATTGCTGTCACTGGAACCTGAACTGGTCATGAAGATTGGGCCATAACTTGGGCTGTAGATGTCGGTTGGAACTGAAACCGGTGGCAAATGAAAGATCAAACAAAGAGCTTTAACTCTCATGAAGACCATTATTCCAAACAGAGCCTTTTTGAAGGGCTTTAATCCATGTGAAGTCAGAGGCGTTTCAGCTGCCCTATGAGTTGAATGTGGACATAACTCCCTCATCTTAATTCATAATTAAGCAAATTAAGTGGCTTTGGAAAGCTAAGAGGCAGAGGTTGAAGTTAATAAAAGGAGCATTCAGATATTGAGAGAGGAGTTAGTCATAGTTAGGTTGGGTTGGGAGGCTAGTCAGTTTTGGCTAGTTTCTTGGCTAGTTTTTAGAATAGTTAGTCTTTTGTTTTATCTTTAGTTATTGTTTTCCTTCTGTAATGGAGAGCTAGTCTCCTAGATTAATCTACTGTGATTGGTTTCTATTACATTTGAGGTTCTATAATTCCTGTTTTATTTGCTTTTCTCTTTTCAATGCAATGCTATATGTTTCTGTTTGTTATTTCAGGAATGTATAGTGTTGTATTGATTCATTTCGGTGATGTTGTGTTTCTATACTTAATCGCGTTTGTTATTTCGCGTGTGTTCGTTCATGTTCGTTTGTTCATGAGGGCTTAACCCCGTTTGTTATTTCGGGAATAGGAACATACATCCGTAGTAGTGATTGCGTTGTTAATTGTTGCTACAACCGGGAGGGGATTAGAATCTGCTTAGGGCTTGGATTTATATGAACCGATGATAGTGGGAAATCGAGAACAGTAGGTTGATCGTTCTTTAGTTTATTTGATAATTACTTTTTATTGCATTGTTTTTCTGTTCTGTTTTCTTTATTTAGTTTTCAATCTCAAAACCCTCCATTTCTAACTTTTACTAATTTTCTGTTAATAACAACAACAACTAAAGAGTCCTTGAGAGACGACATCCGAGTTGTCGCTTCCCTATCTGCATTATTTTGTAACACTCGTTCTTTTTGGCGCGTGGTGACAGCGTGTTCAGTTGGCTTAAAGTCTCATGATTGCCACATCTTGATGCAACAACTTCTGCTAGTTGCTATTCGTGGTATTGCTCCAAAAAATGTGAGACGTGCCATTACTCGGTTGTGCTCATTTTTCAATTCTATATGTAGCAAAGTCGTTGACCTCCATAAGTTGGATGAGTTGGAAGTTGAGGCTGCTACAATCTTATGCCAATTGGAGATGTATTTTCCTCCTTCCTTTTTCGACATCATGGTTCACTTAATTGTTCATTTGGTGAGGGAGATTAGATTATGTGGGCTTGTTTTTCTGAGATGGATGTACCCAGTTGAGCGCTACATGAAGATCTTGAAAGGGTATGTGAAGAATCCACATCGTCCTGAAGCATCTATTGTTCAAAGGTATGTGATGGTGTGATTTTACATCATGTTTCTTGTACACTTTTGCATGCATTTTTCATATAGATTAGGCATACTTTATTTGATTTTATTAGTTTTTACCTTGGATCGGGTGAGGCGGTTTCTTGGTGTTGTTTTGCAGGAATTCAAGGAAAAATGCTCAGAATAGCCATGGTGGAGCTTGGATGAAGACAGAACCTGAAAAGTGAAGAAAATGACCCAAGCAGAGCCCATCACGGCTTGGCCGTGATGCCCATCACGACCGTGACATGTTAATGGAGCTAGACCCCCTCAAGGCAGAATCTGTCACGGCCAAGCCATGAGGCCCATCACGGTCGTGACAGATCATTTGGTGAAGGCAGAAGCTATCACAGCCTGCCCGTGATGAGCATCACGTCGTGATGCTCCAATATTTGAAAGCGCGCCAAGGCAGAAAGCGTCACGACGGTCGTGACGCGAATCCTGATTGTTAAAAAGGCACAGGCAGAACAGAAGAAATCAGTTTTTGAGCCCAAAAGACTTTCTCTGAAGCAGGGGCAGCTGCACAAGGATTTCATGGAGTTCCTCCCTCTTTTCATCTCTATTTCTCTTGTTGTGGTTATGATCATGAGTGGCTAAACTCCCATTGTTGGGGTTAGGGTAGCTATCTCTGAATTCTCATGTATTTGATTTGATCTTGTAATACAGTTTTTACTTTGTTATTGAGTGATTGATTTATGTGTTTAATGCTTGTTGTGGCTAGCACCCCCATGACTTGATCAATGTTTTGATATGCAATTGGAAAATTCGTATTAGAACCGGAACTAAAATTAATCACCTAGTAAATCTGGTATCTAGGAATGGAACTAGGTTTATTAGCAATCGCATGATCCCTAATCTTAATGCGAATTCACTAATCTAGGCCACCTAAGGAATTAGGGTCTATTAGTAGATTTAGGCTCTTGTCATCCGAGGAATCGGGGCTTGAGTAATTTAGTGGATTGATTGTCATAATTGAAGTGGAAACTGTTTATTAGTCATGTCATTGCATGGGGATGAAGTTTAGTGAACCTAATCCCAGAGTTGTTCTCATATTTGAAGAATCCTTTTTACTGCCTTCCTGGTGTTCGATAGAATTTCTGAAAGAAATTTTCTCTTTATTTTGTTTAGTTTAGGTTTAAATCTTATTTGGGCTTGGTAGTTACTATCGAGCTCCCTTCAATCCAAATATCCGCTTGGATAGTAATCGATTCGGTACGTGCTAGTACTTGGCACAGTCCTCGTGGGAACGATAAACGGTCTCACCACCGTATTACTTGCACGACTGGGTATACTTGCCCAGATTCGTCAACAAGTTTTTGGCGCCGTTGCCGGGGACTGTGTTTCAATATTAGAATACCCATTTCGGTTACTAATTTAATCAAAAGCAAAAATATATATATATATATATATATTTCTGTGGTGATCTGTTTGCTGTCATTTTTGTGTTGCTGTCATATTTTTCTGGTATATTTGCTGTTTGTGTGCTGACTTTTACTGCTAACACTCTTGTTTGCTAGACTGTTTGTGTATGCGAGGTATTACCTCGGCTGAGCAACTCCTTTACGATCCTGAAATAGAAAGAACAGCTAGGGGGAATCGGAGGCAAGCAAGAGAGCAGAAACTGTTAGAACAGCAAGAAGAAGAACAAGAGACTTCCACCTCTCAAGTTCATCAAGAAAAACTCAGAATGGCAGGCAATGGTGAAGGTGCTCCACCACGGAGGACACTTGGTGACTATGCCAATACAAATGTCAATCGGCATGTCACTAGCATAGTGAGGCCTCTAGTGAACTGCAACAATTTTTAAATCAAGCCATCTCTCATCAATATGGTTTCACAGAATCAATTTGCCGGGTTGGAGAAAGAAGATCCTAACAGTCATGTGTCCAACTTCCTGGAGTTGTGTGATACGGTGAAGATAAATGGTGCCTCCGATGATGCAATTCGCCTAAGGTTGTTCCCTTTCTCTCTGCCAGATAGAGCCAAGTCTTGGCTCCAATCTCACCCAAGGGGGAGCTTCACTACAGGGGATAACTTAGAGGAAAATTTTCTGGCAAGATTCTTCCCCACCTCAAGATTTGTGAAGACAAGGGGTGAAATTATAAGCTTTGCCCAACAAGAAGGTGAGACTCTTCATGACACATGGGAAAGGTTCAAAGACTTGCTCCAAAGATATCCAAATCATGGGTTTGATGATCTTACCCAAATGCAAACATTTTGCAATGGATTGAGGCCGTCAACCAGATATATGTTGCATGCCTCAGCTGGAGGTTCCATTAACACAAAGACACCGGAGGAAGCACTGATTTTGTTAGAGGCTATGGCATCGAATGACTATTTGATGCATCATGATCGGGGTCCCACGTCAAGAAGGGGAGTGTTGGAGTTAGATTCACAATCTGCACTTTTGGCTCAGAATAAACTCATGACACAACAACTGGAGTCCATCACCAAGCAACTCACTCAACTCCCACAACAACTCCAAACTGTTCAAGGGACAACCATGCCACCTCAACAGGTAATGCGATGTGATTTTTGTGGAGGTGATCATGATAATGGAAACTGTGAGGCGCCACCTAGTTCCCATGAGGAAGCTAATTATATGGAAAACTATGGGCGGCCAGGCAACAACCAATACTCCAACAACTACAACCAAGGATGGAGGAACCAACCGAGTTTTGGTTGGAAACAAGATGCCGGACAAGCAAGCAAGCCTCAACCCACACCACCGCCTCAAGACCGGATTTCTATATTGGAGAACACCCTCAATCAATTCATGCAAGTGTCCATGACAAACCAGAAAAACACAGATGCTTCTATAAAAAACTTGGAGGTTCAAGTTGGACAAATTGCAAAGCACCTAGCGGAGCAATCTAGCAGCAGTTTTTCAGGTAATACTCAAACCAATCATAAAGAGCATTGCAATGCTATTGTGTTGAGGAGTGGTAAAAGCCTTGAGGGAGAGAGCAGTGAGCCTTTGTTGAAAAAGGAGGGGGTAGCTGAAAAAACAGACATGAATGCTCAGAAAACTGAGTTGAATGAAGAAAAAGGCAAAGATGTTATAGTAGAGGAAGAAGAGAAATGCAGTGAAAAAGACAAGAGGGAAAAATTAGTAGATGAAAACTCGATTTTGAGGAGAACTAAAAGTCAGATTTTGAAAGATGGAGACAAGCCTCAAGTGATCCCCTCTTATGTGAAATTGTCGTATCCTCATTTGAGCAAGAAAAGGGACAAGGAAGAACAGTTTGCCAAATTTCTTGACATCTTCAAGCGGTTACAAATCAACATACCCTTTGCTGAAGCACTAGAGCAGATGCCAACCTATGCAAGGTTCATGAAGGAGCTGCTCACAAAGAAAAGAAAATTCAAAGAAGGTGAGACTGTTGCCTTGACAGAGGAGTGTTGTGCGATACTTCAGAGGAAGCTACCTCCAAAGCTTAAAGATCCTGGTAGTTTTACAGTTCCCTGCACTATTGGGAGTGTTGCTATTGGGAAGGCCTTATGTGACTTGGGAGTGAGTATCAACTTGATGCCGCTTTCAATTTTGAACAAGCTTCGAGGTGGTGAGGTGAAACCAACAAGGATGGCATTGTAACTAGCTGATGGATCGATCAAGCGTCCTTATGGTATCTTGGAAGATGTTCTGGTTAAGGTGGATAAGTTTATCTTCCCAGCGGACTTTGTGATTTTAGACATGGAGGAGGATGCAGAAGTTCCGCTCATACTGGGGAGACTTTTTCTAGCGACTGGTCGCGCTTTGATAAACGTACAAAAAGGCCAGCTGCGATTCAGAGTGCAGGATGAAGAAGTCACTTTCAATGTATTTGAAGCTATGCATCGCCCGAGTGATGAAGAGGATTGTTTCCGCATGGACATTGTGGATATAGTGACTAAAGAAGTCGTTGCACATCAGCACCACTCCTCTACTCCTGAGAAGAAGGAAAAGATCAACATGAAAGCATCTCTGAAGCTCTGCAAGACAAATGACGCATCAATTGGTGATGAAGTTGGATCTGCTCGTCAGGTGAAAACAGAACTGCCGCCGGGGGGGAGTAAGGATAGGACCACGAGACTCAGAATGAAAAGGCCAAGGCGGAAGCGCAATTGTTGGCGTTATAAGCAAAACCAGCTCTTTGAAGGAGTTCTATTGAAGAGAAGTGTTCTTGCACTTCTACACCCAGCCGACCCCGGTTAATTGAAAGAAGCCCGTCAAGCTAGTGACGTTAAAGAAGTGCTTATCGGGAGGCAACCCAAGTTTTCTTTTCATTTTCCTTTTGTTTTTGATTTTGCCCTCTTGAATAATTTGAGAAGATCAAGAGGATAATATCATAGATTAATAGGTTTGTTGAGTGTTTTCAGGGAAAGGGGGAAGGAGAAGCAAAAAGGGCAGAGACAACAAAGTCAGTAACCATCACGCCCAGGCCGTGACACTGGTCACGGCCGTGATGAGCCAGAGTTGAAGATCAGAAAGGATCACGGCTAGGCCGTGATCCCCATCACGGGCGTGATGGAAGGACCCTTAAGATCAGAGAGCATCACGGCCTAGTCGTGATGGAGGTCATGGCCATGACAGGCTACTCCTATGAACCAGAATGCATCACGGTCTGCCCGTGATAAGCATCACGGCCGTGACCCAATTTTTATGCAATTCCTTCTGACTAGGCATGTGAACCAGCTCCTGTTGCCGCCTCGGTAAGTCATTCCAATTTTTCTTTCCTCTCTCCAACTTGATTATTTACATTGGGGACAATGTAAGTTCTTAAGCTTGGGGTAGGGATATTTTTGCATTTGTTCATATTACATCCATATAGTTTTGCATGATAGCTTTGCATGTTCACATGATTAGATTGCCCCTTGCCTGAAATTTGTATCCAATTATGAGAACTAAGTGCCAAATAATTTTTTATAGTGAATTTTTGAACCCAATTTTCTTTATTCTTGTGTTAAGGACACAAATGAAAATGCTTGAGATGGTCTGTGATAGTTGATAATTAGCATATGGTTTCGTAGATCTATGTTCTCATTGATGGTTGAACTACTAAAATGTGAGATTTTGAGCCAAAAGGGGCACTCACTAAATTTTACCCCATTCTTTGTGTTAGAGTGTTATTCCTCTTGGATGTAATTCTCTAGAACTTGACTTGAAACCGTTTTGAAGCTTAAAAATTTTTGAAAACATTTTTGAAAATGATTAAGGCAATAGGTATTTTTCTGGCCTTCTGAGCTTTGAATGACTAAATGCTACCCCTTAGTTGCCCAATTTTGAGCCTGAAAGAATAAAATGCTTTTCTTGGTACCCTGAAATATGTGGATGAACGATGCTTGATAGGATACCTTCTAAAGTATTACAAAAAGGGTAAAAAGGTAGTTGGAAAAAAAGTTTGGGATGAAAAGAATCGGAAAAATATTTCTCTTGAGTTGAAAATCTCCCCTTCTCCAAGCAAAAGAAAAATAAAAGAAAAGGAAAAATATATAGAGAAGGGGATGTCAAAAAGAAATGAGAAATAAAATGAAAAGAAAGAATGAAAGGTGGAAAAAGGAATCGAAACCCAAAAAGGTATTTTAGAAGATGTCATGTTTGCAGTGATTGATATTTTGTGTAGCCTTTTGAAATGTCATTTTCTTGATTTCCCCACCTAACGATTAATCCCATGGCCACGTTACACCCAAAGTAAAAGACCTCTTGATTCTTAATTGTTTTCATTAATAAAGTAGAGATTCGGTTGATAGTCAAGCCTATGGTAGGATTCATTCCTTGAGAAAATTGAAGCGAATTGTCTTATATCCCTAACACTCGAGTGAGGTGAGAAAGAGAGCCAAGCAAATAAACAAGCTTGGGGTGATCTTCAGGTGAGAAAGAGTGCCCTAATCGGTAAGAATATGAGTCTAAGAAACATAAGCCTCTAATTGGACTTGAAACTGATTGCCTCTTGCTGAATTATTTGAGATGCCTGTTACTTGGATTATGTACTCGGGTTCTTGGTTCACTATCCGTGATTTGATTGTCTATATCTGCTGGCCTTAGTGATTGCTTGAGGACAAGCAATTGAATAAGCTTGGGGTGATTTGATGGTGTGATTTTACATCATGTTTCCTGTACACTTTTGCATGCATTTTTCATATAGATTAGGCATACTTTATTTGATTTTATTAGTTTTTACCTTGGATCGGGTGGGGCGGTTTCTTGGTGTTGTTTTGCAGGAATTCAAGGAAAAATGCTCAGAATAGCCATGGTGGAGCTTGGATGAAGACAGAACCTGAAAAGTGAAGAAAATGACCCAAGCAGAGCCCATCACGGCCTGGCCGTGATGCCCATCTTTGCCCATCACGCGCCGTGATCACAGTGATCGAGCAATAATTGAGAAGAAAGAAGGCAAAAGTCAGAAGCTGTCACGGCCTAGCCGTGACACCCATCACGGCCGTGACATGTTAATGGAGCCAGACCCCCTCAAGGCAGAATATGTCACGGCCAAGCCGTGAGGCCCATCACGGCCGTGACAGATCATTTGGTGAAGGCAGAAGCTATCACGGCCTGCCCGTGATGCTCCAATATTTGAAAGCGCGCCAAGGCAGAAAGCGTCACGGCCAGGCCGTGACGGTCATCACGGCCATGACGCGAATCCTGATTGTTAAAAAGGCACGGGCAGAACAGAAGAAATCAGTTTTTGAACCCAAAAGACTTTCTCTGAAGCAGGGGCAGCTGCACAAGGATTTCATGGAGTTCCTCCCTCTTTTCATCTCTATTTCTCTTGTTGTGGTTATGATCATGAGTGGCTAAACTCCCATTGTTGGGGTTAGGGTAGCTATCTCTGAATTCTCATGTATTTGATTTGATCTTGTAATACAGTTTTTACTTTGTTATTGAGTGATTGATTTCTGTGTTTAATGCTTGTTGTGGCTAGCACCCCCATGACTTGATCAGTGTTTTGATATGCAATTGGAAAATTCGTATTAGAACCGGAACTGAAATTAATCACCTAGTAAATCTGGTATCTAGGAATGGAACTAGATTTATTAGCAATCGCATGATCCCTAATCTTAATGCGAATTCACTAATCTAGGCCACCTAAGGAATTAAGGTCTATTAGTGGATTTAGGCTCTTGTCATCCGAGGAATCGGGGCTTGAGTAATTTAGTGGATTGATTGTCATAATTGAAGTGGAAACTGTTTATTAGTCATGTCATTGCATGGGGATGAAGTTTAGTGAACCTAATCCCAGCGTTGTTCTCATATTTGAAGAATCCTTTTTACTGCCTTCCTGGTGTTCGATAGAATTTCTGAAAGAAATTTTCTCTTTATTTTGTTTAGTTTAGGTTTAAATCTTATTTGGGCTTGGTAGTTACTATCGAGCTCCCTTCAATCCAAATATCCGCTTGGATAGTAATCGATTCGGTACGTGCTAGTACTTGGCACAGTCCTCGTGGGAACGATAAACGGTCTCACCACCGTATTACTTGCAGGACTGGGTATACTTGCCCAGATTCGTCAACAGTATGTTGCAGATGAAGCTATTGAGTTTTGTTCAGACTACCTTCATAACACAGATCCTATAGGGGTTCCTAAGCCTCGTCATGATGAGAGAAGATGTCAAGGTAATGGTACACATGGTTTATCAATTAATAACAAGGGTCAGGAGGAAGTGCTGCAAGCACATTTGTATGTATTGAACAACACCGATTTTGTTCAACCTTACTTTTGTGAACATAAAAGAAAAGTCAAGGAATAAAACCCTCGAATGAACGAAAGGTGGTTGTTGAACAAGCATAACAATACTTTCTTACAATGGTTCAAGGAAGAAATGCTTAAGGATGGTAGTACTGCTTTTGACGAGGTAAGATGGCTAGCACGTGGGCCTAGATTCAATATCATATGTTGGAGCAGATACGACATCAATAACTTTTCCTTTTATACAAAGGAACAAGATAACAAGAGTACCATGCAAAATAGTGGGGTTATGATCGTGGCTGAAGCAATGTACTTATCTAGTTCAAAGGACACAAAACCTGTTAAAGCACCGATACCTTACTTTGGAGTCATTGACGAGATTTGGGTGCTCGATTACACTAAGCTTATGGTGTTGGTTTTTAAATGTAAGTGGGTTGATAGTAAAGGTGGTGTACAAACAGACGAATGGGGGTTTACATTGGTAGACCTTTGCAAGTTAGGTCATACAAATGAGCCTTTCATAATGGCTTCGCAAGCAAAACAAGTGTTCTACATCACTGATCCTTCTAACAAAAGGTTGTTTGTGGTTCTCCAAGGAAAAAGCATGCATAATGGTAGTGATGAAAATCAAGATTCAACTCTTGATATTCCTGAGACTCCTTCTTTTTCAACAAACATGCCTACTATAATTGAGGAAACACAGGTGGACGATGTACGTGCCACTCGTGATGATCATCACGAAGGGATATTGATATAGGTAATTTAAACTTGATTATAGTGTGAGTTTTGTTCTTTTAAGGCAAACGTCTTATTTATCCATGTTAGTTTTGATTTATTTTTATCTATCAATCTGTATTTATCTTTATCTTTAGTTATCCATGTTAAAAAAAACATATTTTAATATTTACCGTTTCTGAACAGGCATACACATGGATCACTCGAACCCACATGCACGAGAGGACACTATGGGGCCTACGCAGGGCACTATGGGGACTACGCCTGATGATACTGTAAGTTTACATGTTATATACTATCTTTATTCTTTATTTATAATGTAATTTTAAGTTCTTTATATATTCTTTATTTATCCTTTTTTGTACATAACCCTTTAATTTAACATTTTTTTTGTCCAAACAGACATCACAGTCTCGGAGGAAACGGGGTAGAGGAGCCATGTCATCGAAGAAGTTAGAGAAGGCTAGGCAAAGTGGTCAGCCTCTTGAGGGGTCCTTTGATGCTAAACTAAAGCCCCAGGGCCCCCATGCTAGAGAATTTAAATCGTGGGTGATTCTACAAACCAAGCAGCACATTATACAACCATTGGGATGACGTTCCACAGAATGTTAAGGATCAGATTTGGGAGGTTGTCACAGTATTTTACTTTTACATTCTATTGATGTACATTATTAAATAATTATTCGAGTTCTAATTCATCCTGTTTGTTATGTATTTAATGTGTAGATAGCTTGGACTGTGCCGAATGACAAGCATCATCGGGTGATATGGCTCTCATTGGGGGCAAGGCGCTGGAGTGGGTTCAAGCATGATCTTACTAGGCACTATGTATCTGGGAAAAAGAAGCTTGATAAGATCTTCTTGGATTACCCCTGGATTGATTGGGAGACGTGGGATAAATTTGTTAGGATTCGACATGGGGACGAATTTCAGGTTAGTTGATGAAGTTAATTTATTTATGCTTCTCAGAGGTCATTTAAGTAAAGAAATTAAATGTATTTAACTCTATTAATTATGTGTTTTTGTTTAAACAGGCTAAGGCGGAGAGGGGTAGGCAGAATCAAGCTAAGAACATCCACACCCACACCTTGTCTCAGGGTGGGTACGCCACTAGGATCGACGAGATGATGGCGGAGAGGCTGAGGGTGAAGCAGGAGGAGTTGGCTGCGAGGATAGCATGTGGAGATGTGCCTGAGGGCACACCAGTTAGTCCTCCGTCAGACATCCAACGCGAGGATGTCTAGTTAGCCGGACGGATGACAAAGAAAGACTCTTTTAAAGCTGAAGCCACTCGCGACGTGGCAGATAAGATTGTAAGTAACTAACTATATGCATTTATAGTTGATATTTGTATATGGTTGATATTTTTAAGGAACACCTTTCTCTTACACATTTTTTCAATTCTTCATTGTAGACGGAGCTTAAGGAAAAATGCTCCCAGGGCTCATTCGTCTCTTATGGACGCCAGGACATATTGCTCAATGCTCTAGGCAAGGACGACCATCCTGGTCGGGTGATCGGTGTTCCAGAGACGGTGGGCATCAAAGAATATTATGGCAAGTCTACTTCACGAAGGCGGGTCGTCGATGAGGCTGCACTTATAGAAACCATTACACAAAAGCTCATTTCCGACCCGGCCGTTATAGACCAGCTGATGAGCCGCTTCTTATCCAACCCAGATTTCAAGCAGGCGCTTGTTAGGGAGCTTGCCTCCGTGGGTTCCCAGGACACCGCAGAAGCTACCAACCCTTCACATGTGAGCACAAAAGAGAGCTATAATAGGACACATGTGGAGGTGGATGAGTTGGCAGAAAGGGAGCGGGAGTTGGAGGTCCGACGCCGTGAGCTTCAGTGTGAAGCGAAACGGCGGGAGTTTGAGCTGGCGCAGCGGGAGCTCGAGTTGGCACAGAAGGTATATATTCATTATTAATGTCCAAATTTGTCAATTAATTACTTATGTTTTTTTTAATTATCAACAACTTATATACCTGATTTATTTAATATTGAAGATAAAGGCGGGTAAGATGTCTCTCATGACTCGGTTGTTCTCGATTGGCGAGGATTATGCGCCCGTGCTTTTTCAATGGGAGTTGGAGCATGATGGTTGGATGGCACGCCCACTTCATGAGCATGGTCTTGGATTTGTATTCAATGATGACGATATTGGGTATATTTGCAATTAAGGCCAGCAAATATCCACCGTGATTGTGAGTCTTTGGTCGACGTAAGTATGCTTTATAATTTTATAATTAATTCAATTTATATATTTTATTTGAATTTTATGATTTACGGGATTCATATCGTAGGTATCTCCATCGACTTCAACTCAAGAGGGGTGACAACCTATTCGGCTTCTTAGAGCCCTACTCCCTTCGGCCTAAATTCTTTGATAATCACAACGAAGTCACAGCGTACTTAACGAGATTACTGGGAGATGATGATCGCAATGAGCTATATCTGGTACCGTACATAATGAACAGGCATTGATAGTTACTCGTAATTCATCCTGTCAGGCATACTGTCATCTTCCTATGCTCTCTCCACAATAACCCGCCACGAGAGGTGGTGGAACCTATCAATAGGTTAGTAATTAATCTTCTATTTAATTTAAGTTTTAACATTTACTTTAATTTTATGCGACATATGATGAATTGGTTAATTGACATGAATATTCTGTTTATGATAGTACAGTGAAGACTTGTAGTTTGAGCTGTGCCAACGGGAGGAGTAGGACTCTTAAGTCTAAAGGAAATCCTGATTGGATTATCCTCAAGGTTGGTAATTTGTTAAATAGTATATAATATTAGAATTACTAATTAATAATTCCAAATATATATGTTTATTTAACTGACATTAAATTTCATTACTTTTGTATTTTCGCTTTCAGAATGACGTTTGGTCGTGTGGATATTATGTGATGCAACATACGCTGAACATAGTCTCCGCATTTATTACCGAAGGATGGAAGAAGATAATAATACTTAACTAAACAACTTATTAATTATATATTATAGTTTTCATTTTCATTGCATTAGTTAATGTTACCGTGATTTATTTGAACGTGTGCAAGCTTTTAACAGCAACCAATCTCCTCTTGACAAAAAAGAGTTCAAAGACTTTAGGACCCGGTTTGCAGAATTTTTCTTCAAGTATGCTAAAGAGAAAGGATTGCCCGCAAGTATACCTCAGGAGTATATAGAAGATGTGTAGTTAGTAATTAGTATATAAACTTATATGTAGGTGTGTAGTAATTAGTATGTTTTTTATCCCCCATTTATTCCTTTGTATATGTATACTTTTATTTTATTAATGAAATTTAAGTGAAATATTGGATTGTTACTAGACTGTTTACTGGACTAGACTGTTTACTGAATGTAGGGATAGTTGGGAGAAGGGATATATTGTAACAGAATTTAAAAAAAAACAAAAAACAAAAAACAAAACCTTTAACGTCAGTTGTTTAGTACAACTGACGTTAAAAGTAATTTTTTTAAAAAAAATTGGCTTTTAACGTCGGTTATGTAATCAACTGACGTTAAAAGTGTACTTTTAACGTCAGTTTTGAACTGACGTAAAAAATTACACTTTTAACGACTGCTCCAATAACGTCGGGATTATTCAGACGTCTAAAATCAATTTTGACTGACGTAAAAAATACTTCCTACACTAGTGAACTTGTGCACAGTAAGTATACCCATATCCCACTTGTGCACCATAGAATTAGCCACGTAAACAATTATCTCCATAGATGAAAATAACTCGTACGGGGAAAACGATCCATTTGAATCTTTTGCTATGACTCATTTTGTGTGGCCAAGATGTGAACAAGAAGAAAATGTATTGAGTTTACAAGAGAAAAACTTGTCATTTTTATAAACTTTATATGACATTCCCTTAAACCTTAAAATATTTATCAGAATCATTTCTTAATTTCTGAAAATGTATAATATAAATAGATTATCTTGTTTATTAATTGGACTAGTAATAAAGATAATAATAAATTTTATGTGTGCAAACATTTAAAAATTGAGGAAGAGACAAACAAACGGTGAAATGACACTATTCTCGAGTGAGATTGCATATCTAATGTTTTTTTATTATTTAAAAACTACAACATTAGATATGTAATCTCACTCGAGAATAGCTTCATTTCATCCTTCGTTTGTTTGATAAAAACTAACAGATTTAAGGTCGAATAATACATTGACCAACATTAAAAACTTAGAGGATAAAAATGAAACGTTTATGTACAAAAAACAAAGATGAAATGCTTATATTACTTAAAGAACCAATTTGAAATCAAAAATTAAGTTGGGAATAAAAAATACTATTTTAAATAACAATAATAATAATAATAATAAACAAAAGGTTTTAAGGATTGTATAACTTTTTCCATATAATTTACATTCTTAATATCTTTTATTAAATATGTTTTCTAAAATATTATTAATATAAATATGTAATTATGTTTCAAGATAATTTTACTTAAATAGATAGAGATATATAAATATAGATATTAATAATTAATAAATAGATTGAATAATTTCCTCAAGTACTCCTAAAATTATAAATTTGTAACAATTTTTGAGTTTTAATAAATTAAACCATCTCCAGATAAATTAATTTTTTTATATTATTTTTTGACTGGATATTTTTTTTTATATAATTAATTGCACACATCGAAAGAAGTCCTTTGCATCATGGAGATTCCTTTATAATAACGTGGGGCTTTAGTCAAAAAAAAAAAGAAAAAAATGTGGGGCTTTAGTCAGAAAAAAAACGTGGGGCATAATTCTGATGGACGGCATGCCAGCGCATATATGGGTGATATAACTAAAATGGCTGGCCTACTCAAATTGCAATTACTATTAGTATTACTATTCCTATCCAACTAAACTTGCTTCCATTTCTTAATTGGAATATGCTGTCAGGGAAGGATTTAGATAACGGTAGGTTTGGGCACCTATCAAGTCACAGAGATTTTTACGGAGCAATCGTATTCTAACATCAATATCATATATTTATATATTTTTCAGTAGTTATTTTCAAGGTTTTTAAAAACGGATCGGACCGACCGGTTCGATCGGATTAATCGGGAACCGTGATCTTGGTCGGTCAGGTTTATAGAGAAAACTGTTCTTGTATTGAACCGGTGGAAAAATTGGAGAACCGGTTCAAAACCGATAAAACCGATCATAACCGGTAGTGAACTGGACTGAACCGGTTTCCTAAATAAAAAAAATTAGTATAAAAGGATTTGAGTCATCCTAGCCAAAACCCAATTCTTTTGTTTTCTAACATATGTGGGCTGGTTGTAGATTTTGGGTTGGTTTTCCCTATGAAGATGATTTTAATATATATATATATATTTATTTAGTTTAATTTCAAAATAAAAAAAAATTGTGCTTAATAATTTTAGTTGTTACGTTATTTTTTAGTTTAATATTGTTACAAATATTATATTAAAAATTAAAATAATATTATTTAATTATAATCGATTTAACCTCGATTGGACCATTGAACCTCGAACCGCTACCTTCACCGGTTCGATGGTCGGTCCGGTTTTGTAAATCTTGGTTATTTCTCACTACTCACATATTTTTAAAAGTTGCAAAACATCACTCTCTTACAGTGTGCATACGGTGTTAGGGGAGGGGTGTTCAAGAATCATTGCTCTTTTTTATGTGAGGATGTAATTGGATCCAAATTTTAAATGATCTAGATTAAAATATAAAGTCATATGACATTTTTAAGTGGTCATATGATATTTTAAAATTATTAAATAATTTTTAATCTTAATCGTTCGTATATGATTATATAACTCAGATATACTCATCTCACTCTTATATAAGAAAATCATCTCACTATAGACATTAATTTTGATACAGTGTTGATGTAAAAAAATTTAATATATTAACATAACAAACTAAAATGTTCAATTTATTTTTGAAATAATTATATTATACTCAAATATTTTTAATAACGTGTTAGGTTGATTAATTGATATATAATAAATTGTAAATTAATGATATATAACAACTAAATTTTATATAATAATTTTTTTAAATATTTAGAAATATTTATTATCTAGATTATATTTAATTTCCATTGATATTTTCATAATCCATTTCACGTGTTTGTGATGTCTGGGCATTGGGCAGTTGGCTATACATATCACCCGACATTAGGATCACGGGATATCGTCTCTGGGCCTCATGGGGCCACTCACGACAGTGAAATTATTGTCCTTCTGACCTTGTCAATCCTATAAGTGTCCCTCCATATCGACGTTTAGGTGACTTCTTTTTACGCTTAAATTCGGATGATAATTCACTTACTTTAATTATTTAAAGTCACCTGATTTTAGTAATTATTAGTCATTGAATTCATCCAACATATTAAAATAATGAACAGAATTTTAATAATAAAATAAAATATTTACGAGTTAAGAAAATACTTAAAAATATTGAAAACATTAGAACAAAATGAATATATTATTTATCATCAAGAAATTGTTAGAAAAAGAATAAAAAGATTAAAATAAGAATTAGAAAATTGTATAGGATAATGGGATTATCTGAAGAAATAGAATCAGGATTTAAGGAACTAGAAAAACTAATAAAAGAAATAAATAGAAATATAATTCAACTAATTGAAAGTACCGATAAAATTGCAAATTACACTTGTAATAAAATACAAAAAGGACAAAGTGAAATAAGAAATATTAAAGAAACATTAAATAATATTAGCAGAGGAAAAGAAATAGATGAAAATGAGGATATTATTAAAATAAAAATTATTCTAGAACAACTGGAAAATCTTTTAGAATATGAAGAAAATAATAGATGTGTAACAAAAAATGAATTAATAGAAATTTTGCAGATCAAAAACTTAAAAGAAATAATAATAAAAAGAGAATTAGATCAAGAATCATCAAGAATACCTACACACGTATCATCATGGAAAGGATAAAAGATGAATACATAGAAACATTAAGAAAATCAAATGATTTAGAAGAAATTCAACAATTACTAGAGCAACTTAAAATCGTTGAAGAAGAAAATAATGAAATACACAAAATTGAAAAAATCAATAAAAGAGATATAGAGAATGATGAAATAATCCTAAACTATAGTTCATCATCAGAGTCCGAAGAAAACCATATAAGAATGGAAAACGGAGAATATAGTGGAAAAAGCCCTAAAAGAAAATGGGAAGAATATAAATATACATCCGAAGGAGCTTGGGATAAATATGAAGAAGAGACTATGTATAATAAAGGATACGCAAGAAAGAATAATAATAAATGAACAAAAATCCAAGAAGAATTTAAACCTCGATATAATAATACAGGAAATATTCTAGACCTTGATTGTATAAGAAATAAAGAAGAAGTGTTATTAAAATGGACTAATGAAATAATTCTAATGATCTTGACTGATGAAAAATTTAAACAATTAAACTTTATAGAAACCAAGAATTTTGTAACATTTAAAACAGCAGGAAATGTCCAAAAATTTCTGGTAGGAATTAAAGATGAATAATGGATTAGATTTGGAAGAATGGTAGACAATAGCTCAGACTATGTTAAGTTAATAATGACATTAATACAACAAGAATTTTTAGGATATAATCTAATGGAATAAAGAGAAAAGACAAACAAAACCCTACTTGAAAATGCTAAATCACATTTAAATAGAAAGCAGATTTGTGATATGTGCCGGATTGAAAGTTTCATATGCGCGCGAATATCAAAAATACTATTATCAATTGGATGAAGAAACCAAAGATATATATAAATATATCTTTATAGATAAACTACCATATCCACTTAATTCAAAAATCAATAGATTATGGGAATTAAAACCAGAAGAAACTGCAAATACTTTAGGAGGAATCATTAAGCTCTTATACCAAGAATTAAGAGAGCAATGTTTGAATAGAGAAACAATTAGACAATTGAATAGAGGAAGTGCTGTCATTTGTTGCGACATCCCAGAGATAGAAAAACCAGGAAAATATGGTTGCGATAGATCAATAAGAAGAAAAAGAAAAAATTACAAGAAATCAAATTTACGAAAAACTTATCCTAGAAAAAAGAATTATTATAAGAATAATAAAAAGAAATATTTTAGGAAAAAGAAATCAACACCAAGAAAATACTGCCCAAATGGAAAAAAGAAATGTGTTTGTTGGATATGGAATGTCGAAGGACATTATGCCAATGAATGCCCTCAAAGAAAAGAAAAAGATTTTAAAGAAAAAGTAAAATTAATAAAACAAGTCTTCCAGATATATGAACTTGAACCACTAGAAGAAGAATTAAGTGATTCAAATATAAGAATATATGAATACTCTGAAGATGAATTATCTTCGGAAGAAAGAGAATCCGAATAATACATATATAAAAATATTAGTAGAAAGAGGTAATAAAGAAACAGATGCCTATATAGATACTGGAGAAAGTTTTTGCCTTCCAACAGAAGCCCTTATAGATAATTGGGAAAGACTAGAAAAGTCATTAAAAATACAAATTGCAGATGGATCAATACATCCTCTGTATTGGATAGCAAAAAGGATCACTTTGGTAATACAAGAAAAGATATTTATGTACCAACAATATATAAACAAGAAACTGGAATAGATATAATTATTGGAAATAATTTCTTAAGACTTTATGGACCATTTTGCCAACATCTGAAATATATTACTCTAAAAACACCATATATTTATCAAAAACAAAAACGCGAAATTATTAAAATACCAATTATACACTATTCTGCATGTACTTATTCATCAAAGTTTCAACAGCTGAAACGTGGTGAGATTATTAGTTTAATTTGCACAAAAATTCGTCATGTACTTATAAATTTAGAACCAAATAGAATAATTCCAGCTCATATAGAAGAACTTTTGGATAAGGTTTGTAGCGAAAACCCTTTAGATCCAAAAATAAACAAAAATACTGAATTAGTTGAACTAAAATTAAAAGACTCCACAAAAGAGGTAAAATGTAAACCAATGATTTATACAAAAATAGATAGAGATGAATTTGCAAAAGACATCGAGGAAATGTGTAAAAAAGGATTAATCAGACCATCAAATAGCAAGCACTCAGCACCAGCTTTTTATGTAGAAAATCATAATGAAATAAAAAGAGGTAAAAGAATAATGATAATTAATTATAAGCAAATTAATGACGCCATGGAAGGAGATGCTTATTTCCTCCCTAGAAAAGACTTAATTATTGAAAGAATTAGAAACATGGATTGGTTTAGCACTTTTGATTGTAAATCAGGATTTTATCAAATTAGATTGACTGAAGAATCAAAAGCACTAACAGCATTTAGTTGTCCTCAAGGACAATATGGATGGAATGTACTGTCAATGGGATTAAAGAAATCACCTGGAATCTTCCAGCGGAGAATAGATTCAATTCTTAAAGAATTTAAAGACTTTTGTCTTATTTACATTAATGACATATTAATCTTTTCTAATAAAGGACTAAATGATCATTTTGAAAAAATAAAATTAGTTCTTAACAGATGCTATGAACATGGAATAGTTCTAAGCAAAAAGAAAGCTGTTTTAGCCCAAAACAGAATTAATTATTTAGGATTAGAAATTGAGAAAGTAAAAATAATAATGCAGAGACACGTATTAGAAAAACTTCAAAATTTTCCAACAACATTAAAGGACAAAAAGGATTTACAATGATTTCTTGGACTATTAACATATATTTCAAATGAAGGTTTCATCAGGAATCTTGCAGCAGAAAGAAGAATACTTCAACAGAAGCTGAAGAAAGATGTCCCTTGGACATGGACTGATGAAGATGATAGACTAATTATAAAAATGAAAGACTTATGCCGGGATCTTCCTGAGCTATATTATCCATCGGATGACGATATAATAATTATTGAGACTGATGCCTCAAATGACTGTTGGGGAGGTGTTATGAAAGCAAAACCCCCTGGATACAAAAACGAATTACTGTGTCGATATATGTCAGGAACTTTTTCAGATAGTGAGATTAATTATCCCACTCATGAAAAGAGACATTGGCTCTGATCCGTATGTTGGAAAAACATCGGATTTATATACTGGATAAGGACTTTATAGTCCGAACCGACTCTACTTATGTTGCAGGTTTTAAGAACTTAAATCACAAAGGAACTTACAAACAAGGACGATTGATTAGATGGCAAATGAAGCTTGCCGAATACAATTACTCAATCTCTCATATTAAGGGAGATAAAAATATTCTTCCAGATATTTTATCAAGAGAATGGAGCAGTCAACAACTGAAGGCATAAAGAAGCAGATTCAATATCAAAGAATGCTCGAGAAGCAGAAAATAATGGAGTTAGACTTGATCAAAGCAAACATTGAAGTACTGGAGTTCCAATTACAAGCCAAAGGAGAATCTGTAAAAGAGGATCCAATGAAGAATATAAAACAACAGGTACAGGAAAGCACTAATGAAAAATGGTACACTATCTTTAATGGACCACACCCAGGTGTTTATAATGAATGGCACAAAGCAGCCCCTCACTGCATTGGAATTTCCGGAGTCCATCACAAAGGATTTCGTACCCAGGAAGAAGCTGAAAAAGCTTTGATAGACTACCAGAAAGAACATGACAAGGGCAAGGAAGTATATCTTGGCCCAAGAACTTTTTCTGAAACCATAAAAAATCCGCCAGTTCAAAAGACTTCATTAAGGATACTCGGAAGAGTTCCTTCCTCCATTGATGATTACCAAATCCCTTCAAGAAAAGACCACGAACTACAAGTTCAGTTTTCCAAAGAAAAATTCTATGAACACTTAAAAAGACTAACCAATTGGTCCGAAAAGGAAAAAATTAATTGTTTTTACATGGTCAACCGAAAAATATTTTCGGAGTTAAGGCCGTAATTACTCCCGGAGCAACATCGATTCTTACATTTAATATGTTCCAATTTGGACTTATTGAATGTCTCTACCTCAGCCAAGACTTGGAAGAGATCAAATTATTTCCATATAGTTTGAAAGAAGCCATCCAGAACTATCAAAAGAATGTCGCAAAGGATAGAACCATCTTCCTGAAGTTCAGTCTACCCAGACCTTGCAACTAAACAACCCACAAAGAATTTAATCTTCATTGGAGTAAGTAATAATAGTTTCTCTATGAGAGACGAACCTACTGGAGAAACTTATGATGAAGAAAAGATTGTTACAATACTAGCAAATCAACTAGCAAGTATCTTTACTCAGTGTCAAATTATTGGTAAAGATTCCTTCATAAAAGCTATGTACAAAGGACCACACACTCTGCTACTTAGCAAGACTAGTGGAAAATTGATTAGAGAAAGGGATCTAGCACTACTGACGAACTTTGAATTACCCTTTTACACGTTACAAGGACTTTCAATGAATTACCGGCCAGCTGTCCTTGACTTGTTGTGCTCGATGATTAAGGAAAATGGCAATCACGCATGTGAAAGATGCGTAAAGCTAAAAAACTGTCGGCTAGATGACAAAGACTCAGACGAAGCCATTATTGAAGAATGACGTAAGCACTGACGTCATCAAACAATAATAGAGTGATTACGTAAGCAATGACGTCATCAAGAATTATTGAAATGTCTGATTGATTGTAATAAAATAGGGACTTTTTTGTAAATTACTTAGCCCTTCTGATTGTATAAATAAGCCCTCGGAGGCAAAGGAGAAGGCAGAATGAAAAGTATTTCAATTCTCACCTCTCTTCTCTCTGAGAAGTTCTAAGCTATGCTTAGCGATTCCTTGAGTGTGGAATCAACCCAGTTCTATGTACTTCACTACTGTTTATAAATAAACAAATACTACTTTCATATATTCCTCTACTTCATTACTACTTCACTTTCATTACTTTCAACTACTCGTTGAAATTCAAACTTGAGTTAGACAGAAGCTGCGGTGGACCAAAGAACCCAGAATCACTTCAAAATCCAGATCAGGTATGACTCGTAAACCATTTAATTCTATTCAGTTTATACTAGAAATTAATCATGTCTGAAATAGAAAAAGAAATAATTAATAATAATGATGTAGAACATTTACAAATTACTGAAGAAGACGGAAACTATGAAGGAAGTATCTTAATAGATCCAAAACTCTTTCAAAAAATTCAGAAAGAAGACTTAAATTTATCTAAAGATGCAAACATGAAAAAATTAGGAGGAATAATGAAACGATTTAACCAAAAAGAAAACATAATATATTATGGAAAGATAATTAATGAAACACCAATAGATATATCTGAAACACAGGGAAACACCTGTATACAATTATTGAATAAGAGGAAATTAATTGAGTTAAAAAGAAATCTAAAAAAGGAATCACATAAAAAGAAAATAGGTTACATTCATATAGGAGCAATACAAGTCTTAATTAAGGCAACCTATCAAGAAGGAATAGATTCACCAATAGAATTAGTTTTAAAGGATGATAGAATAACAGACCCAAAGGACAAAATATTAGGAGTAATCGAAGGAAACTTAGCTTATGTTAAATTAAAGTTCGAAATACACCCAAATATTGGAATACCATTAGATACTCAAAGATTAGATCAATCTTTAACTATGGAACATAGATTTTTAAGAAATAATTTAATGAGATCAGGGGACAAGATTTTCTCAATTACTTATTGTGTCAATTATGCCTTAACAAATTCACATCATAGCATTACCTTTAGAAATAATGATAGAGTAGATATACCAAGACTTTTTGAAGAAATAGGAAAAATTTATTACCCAAAAAGAAACGAATTAACTGAATTAGGAATTTCTATAAAAAATCCAAAATCACTAAGCTTTAGACAGACATCTAAACCAATTACTTTCTCTGAAACAGAAAATAATAAAGAAGATGAAAACATAAATAAATTGTCAAATTAAGTCAGAGACTTAGCCCAATACCTAAGAAATATAATATGAATAAAGAAAAAGAATTAAGAAATTTTTATGACAAATCTTATAATAAAATAAATCAAGATAAAAAGAATATAAAATACTTTATAAATATCTATGATAATCATCTTAAAAAGGATAAGGAAAATAAAAATCGAAAACAAATAGAAGAATATATTATAGAAAAAGAAAAAGAACTTAGTAATATAAGAAATAACCGAGAAAAATACAAAAAACAGATAATGGAGAAAATAGAAAAAATAGAAGAAATGATTTCGAAAAAGAAAAAATCTAATCAACCATCTACTAGTTATTTTAAAATAACAGCACCAGATTTTGAAGAAATTATTTAACCAATGGAAATATACTCTGAATTTGATAATCAAACAGAAAATGAAATATTAAGTGTATTAGCAATAAATTTACCTATTGACTGTAAATAAATAATAATTGAAAAAATAAAGGCCCAATTTAGACAAGAAGATTATTACCTTGCAATTATTTCATTAGATATAGAATGGAACTATATGGAAGAAATAGGCTTAGCTTTTGAATATGATAGACTATCATTATCTTGATATATACGAAGATTGGGATTTGTTAGATGATTAAATGGAACAAGAAATATTAAGCATTCTGGTTATGAAAATACCCAAAGACTGCAAGCAAATAATAATTAACAAATTAAAACACCAACATTGGCAAGAAGAGCTCTATTTAAAACAAATAGTACAAAATGCATGAAAATAATCATCCAGATTATGTCTAATTACTACCAATACCTGGAAAAAGATAGAGTGGTACCGAAATAATTGGTATCAGAGCTAGATTAGCTAATTAATAATGAGTACCCAATACATAGAAAATTTTGTCTACTATTTAAGTATGATAGATTTAACAAATCAAAATAAATTAAAAGAGTTAGTGCAAGAATTAAAGGATGAAGCCACTGATACATGCAATAAACACATGGAATATCACTGTGAATACTGTGATTGTATGGAATACGAGAGAAAAATAGATTTAATAAAAATTATAATTAATAAATTAAATGAATGGACAGATCAACAAGGATCTGGATCCGATGGCCCAAACTAGCCAAAGGCACCTGCCTTTACCCGCCACAAAGGCAGAGAAGTCGAATCCCTTAAATTCATATACCTACCCTTTATACTTATCAGTTATGGGGAAAGGCTTCATCACATTTTTGATTCTTGGTCATGTATGATTTTGATTCTTGAAGTATTTTTTTGTGTATATTTGGTTATCTTATTTTTTTAATCTTGTAAATTTAGTTCTTTTATATAATGTTGGTCAATTTTTTCAATGGTCAATATAGAGGAACCGCTTATCTAAGCACACACAACCTCTGGTTGAGATTATCCCTCCTCTGAGTCTCAGATTAAACATGATTCAATGGTTCTTTTCTGCTATATACTGGTTTTGTCCCTCCTTTTAAGAATGTTTTTTGGTTCACAACTTGATCTTTTACCACAAAAACTCAGAAATAGGTTATATACGCTTAGAGCATGGATTATATGTGCTTAGATAAGTGGTTCGTATATGCTGATCATTAAAAATTTGACAAATATTGACAGAAGGATTAAATTTGTAACATTAAAAAAACATAAAGACCAAATATGCATGAAAAAAAGGTTAGAAACTAAAATTATACATAACCAATAATAAGAGATTAAAACTACAACTAAGCCTCTATGAAAAAAAATATTCGTTCATGCTTTTTCTTTTGGTAAGTGTAGACGTGTATGAAATTATAGCATAGTAGTTCTAAATTAAAATATGATCTGTACAATAGAACTTTTTATAAAACTCTTTCTTTCTTGTAAAAAAAAAACTCTTTCTTTCTTAACCAAAAAAAAATCTTTGTTTGGTTGCACTTTTCGTGCTTAATTTTTTTAATTTTAACGATTTTGATCCCTCAAAAAATTTAATTACATATTTAGTCCTTTAATCTATCTAATTGTACAAAATCAATCCTTTTGTCCATGATCAATCAATATGTTGTAATAACTGATTTTGTACAATTCGAAAAAATGGATGATTAAATATGTAATTAAATTTTTTGAGAGGTCAAAATCGTACAATTGAAAATATCGAGTGATGAAAAATACAATTAAGCTAATTCTTTATAAAACTTTTCCAAAATTTTCATGCATGTATTTGGATAACAAATTTTTTATTGTGATTTTTTTTAATGGTGGACGAAAGTCCATCTTAAATGAAGGGTTTGAATGGATAGTGTTTTTCATCTAGAATAATACATGTGTAATTCTACATGTTATATTTTTATTAATTATTTTATCAAAGAAACTTATTGTATTTCATTAATAATCAAAGATCCAGTACATGTAAGGATATCATAAAAGAACTGAGAACTAATATAAGAAATAGTCAACCTATTATCTTTAATTGGAAGTGACGATTAACTATTATCTTTAATATTTTGGGGTGTGTTTAGTAATGAAGAGAAAATGAGAAGTGAGAAAGAGTATGAGAAGAGAGAATGAGATAAGAATTAAAGTAGATTTGATGTATTATTGGTATAAGAGAAAAAGGAAAAAAAACACAAGTATTCTATAATGAACAAAAGCATAAAGTGAGAAAGGAATGACCCGTAATTAGTTAAAGTGTATTGTGATCTCAACCTACTTCAACTAATTAAAGGAGAGACACCCTTACTTTCTCACTTATACTTTTACTCATTTTAGAGAAACTTTATCCCAAAAAAAAGTAAATTTTGTGTGTTTGTTTGTAGGTATTGAAAATAGGAAAGAGAGAAAAGTTTTGCAACGGAGGCCGCAAAAATATAATAGATGTCATGTTCCCTAAAAAAAAATTAAGTTATGATATTTGAACATTCAATTTCAGATATAATACATGTTTATCTATATTTTTTACTTACTTTTTATCTTATTTATATACACATATCCTAAATATACACCAAAAACTAAAGATACACTATATGATATCCCAAATTTAGTGTTCAACAATAATTTTTCAAAAAATTCATCCTCCGACGCTACTTATATCTATAAATACAAACTTTTATTAATATTTTATTCAAAAGTATAAAAATATCATTACATATTATATAGATTTTCTTTTTCTCACTTCTCTCTCCAATCAGCCAGGGGAAGAGAGAACTCTCAACCTCTTTCTTTTCTACTCTTTTGCCCTTTTTTCTCTCAATCCTTTTTATTTTTTACTTATTTTTTATTTTCTTGTACTTTTATCCTCCCTACTTCAATCATGAGGTCCAAAACAAAGGCTAAACCCAAGCAAAATCATCAAATACTCTAATAAAATAAAATAGAAAACATAATATCACATTGAATTGGACACAAAAGTAGAAAATATGTTTAATATTAGATACTGTAATAAGCTATGCAAACATGGAGTAGAGACTAGAGAGGACCCCATCCTTTTGTATATAAAAGCAGATAGTCCTAGAGCATTATTATCGGACATCAACAGCAGTCATGAGTGTGAAAGGTCCTTCCCTCCTCTGCCTTTTATCTCTGGTCACCCTCCTTCTGGCTGGTGGCACAGAAAGTGCAGCACCAAGAGTGCAGCCAAGTCACTATGCTACACCATTCAATAGGAGCCTTTTCCCTTCTGGTTTTGTATTTGGTGTAGGCACTTCTGCTTACCAGGTACCGATCTCAAATTTTCTTATTATTTTTTTGGGTTAGTAACTATATATTTAACAGAAGAGGTTTAATCTTATATGTTATATGTTTCCTAATTCCTACAAACATTCAGATCTGTCGTCGTCATTGTATCTTCTTGAAAAAAAACCATAATCATTTTCCCATTTCTGTTGTTTTGCTAACTACTTAGGTAGAAGGAGCAGCAAATATTGATGGCAGGGGACCAAGTATATGGGACACCTACATTAAACAGCACCCAGGTTACTCTCTATCTCTTTCTCTCATCTCTCTCCGAGTCTCCCTCTACCCTTTTATTATTACCATATTTAAAAGTATTCTTAGATTTAGTTAGTCTCCTTGAGTGGGTGGGACGGTTATTAACTAGTTACTTTCTTATTTTTATTTTTTTTAAACAACTTTCTTATTTTATATAAGGCGTGTGATAGACTTACAAAAAATCCTAATTGGTACGAATTATTATTGAATATGTTTTTTAGTTTAATAAAAAAAATTACATTGTCAATCAATCAGTAGAAGTGATAGTATCAACATGTGGTTGATCCAAGTGATAACGAGTGCATGATTCTTAAATAAGTGGTCAGGGGCTAGATTCATGGCTATTGTGTATGAAGAAAATCTGATTAGGAGAGGTCAACCCTTCAATATCGTCAAATACCTCGAGTGATTAGTTACCATAGTTGCACGCGGAGATACCTTGAAAAAAATCAGTAGAAGCTATAAAAAAAATACATTTTGATACTTTTTTTAAGAAGTTACAATTTCTATCTTTTGAAAAAAAGCAAATACAATAGAAGAGAGATAGTGATGATGAATCATATTTTATTAGACGATAATGTTCCTACAACAAATCTCATAAAAGCTCTTTTTTTTTTTTAAACCGATTCAAACACAAAATATTTTCTACTCGTACATTTATATATATATATATATATATAGAAGTCTCTTTTTAAAAAGTTGATTCAAACGGACCCAATTTTAAATAAAAACTTCTATAAACATAAAAAGTAGAAAGTTCACCTGGCTGGGCTAATATTTTCATATTCAGTGGGTTATTTCAACATCCCATTTGGAACATTTCCAGCAATACCTAAATATTTGATTAATCACGTATAAATATTTAGTTAATTCAGTTCATTATATGATTAATAGGTCATCTGAAGCTTATTTTCCATAACCATATAAATATTTGGTTAATCACATGCAAATATATGGTTAATTCAGTTCTTTATATGATTAATGGGTCATCATAAAGCTTACAATCATTTTCCACAAACATGTAAATATTTGGTTAATCACTTGCAAATATTTGGTTAATGGTTGTGAAAAATGATTGTAAGTTTCAGGATGACTCATTAACCATATAATGAACTGAATTAACCAAATATTTAGGTGTCGCTGGAGGTATCCCAAATGGGTTATTCAAAAAACATTTCTCTTTCATATTAGTTCGTTTTAATCAACAGCTGTGTTATTTGCGCACCCGGATGGGACACCCGGGTACTGTAGCGCCACTGTAGCGAATTTTTTTATTATAAAAATTTAGCTTTTTTGAATACTAACATTTTCCAGGATGACTCATTAACCATATAATGAATTGAATTAACCAAATATTTGCACGTGATTAACCAAATATTTACACGATTGTGAAAAATGATTGTAAGCTTCAGGATGACCACTAACCATATAATGAACTGAATTAACCAAATATTTGCACATGATTAACCATATCTTTACATGTTTGTAGAAAATGATTGTAAGCTTCAGGATGACCCATTAACCATATAATGAACTGAATTAACCAGATATTTGCACGTGATTAACTAAATATTTACATGGTTGTGAAAAATGAATTTAAGCTTCAGGATGACCCATTAACCATATAATGAACTGAATTAAACAGACATTTGCACTGGATTAACCAAATATTTACATGCAATTAACCAAAAAATGTTAGTATTCAAAAAAGCTATTTTTTAAAAAAAAAAAGTCAAAATTTGAAGGAAAAAAAAAAGTACCGCTATCGTATGGATGTCGCCCCTGGGTGTCGGATTCAGGTGTGCAAAAAACTTTTCTCTTTAATCAATATACTTTTTTGCCTCACATGTTTAACGAAAGTTAACCCGTCGGTTAAAGACTCAGGTTGGGTTTGAGCTAATAAAATTAAGGTTTTAATAAGTTTTTGGTCCTTGCAAAAACTTTCTTAGGAATTCGTCCTTGTCCTTTCAAAATTTTTGGAAATAGTTCATACCGTCATCTCTTTCCGTTAACTGCTGACATGGCAAACGGTATGTTACGTCATCCACGATATGCCACGTCAGCAGGGACCATTTCCAAATTTTTTTAAAATACAAGGACAAAATCCTAAGACAAAATTTATAGGGACTAAAACCAAAATTACAATGACCAAAAACTTATTTAAACAAAAAAAAATCTATTTCGGGTCAACTTTTTAGAGCAAGTTATATAGGGACAGGAAACTACCAGATGGAGGGATTTGTCAATTTGAAACTTGTGGCCCTAATGTATGATTTCTTTTTATTTTGTAGCCAAATTTTGGAGCAAGTCGGGCAGGAATAAGAAATTACATTGATACCCCTGAGTACTAGATATCATACAAAATGAAGGAATTTAACGATTTTAACCATGTGGTCCATAATGTATGATTTTGTTTCTATTTTCTTGCCAAATTTCATAGCAAGTCGGACAAGAAAAAGAAATTACATCAGTATCCTTAAGTACTAAAAATCATACAAGATTAAGGAATTTGGCAATTTTAACCTTGATAAAATTTGGCTAGAATATAGAAAGAAATCATGCATTAGCGCCACATATTTCAAATTGACAAATCTCTTCATTTGATATTATTTCCTATACTCGGGGTTATTGAGATAATTTCTTATTCCTGCCCAATTGCTTTGAGATTTGACCAGCAAATAGAAGAAAAAAAAATCATACATTAGGGATACAGGGATAAAATTATCAAATTTATTCTTCTGGTATAATGGGTACTGAGGTAGTTTTCTGTAATCTTATTCATGTCTGACTTGCTCTAAAAGTTGGCCAGAAAATAGATTTTTTTTTTGTTTAAATAAGTTTTTGGTCCCTATAAAGTTCACTAATTTTGGTTTTAATCCCTATAAATTTTGTCTTACAATTTCGTCCCTGTATTTTCAAAAAAATTAGAAATAATCCCTGCTGACGTGACAAACAGAACGCCACATCAGTGCCACGCGGATGACATGGCATGACTAACGTGACATTCTGTTTGTCATGTCAGCAGTTAACAAAAAGAGATGACGGTAAGGACTATTTCCAAAAAAAATTAAAGTACACGGACGAAATCCTAAATTTTTTTTTACCAGGACTAAAATCAAAATTGTTAATTTTGCAGGGATCAAAAGCTTATCTAGACCTAACATTAATAATCCTGATAACGATGTTCAAGATTTGACTCATGCTAATCTATTGTGACCCTGAAAATTAATGTATTTTTGGATTGTGTTTGAATTATGCTTCGGATTGTTTCAACTTAACCTGATGTCATATTTTTTTAAACTTATTTAACATTTACAATTAGATATAAGTAATAAACTTTTTTTAATTAAATTGTAGAGTTTAATTTCTATACACCGTCAGTGTAAAAGATTTTTACACAAACATTCAATAATATCTTGACAAATTAACATCATTGTTATTTCTCTTTCTTAGTTATTAAAATAAAAAACACATGTCAAAATATTAGTGGATGTCAATATAAAATTTTTATACTAACAATGCATACTACTTTAATCCTAAATTATAAGGTGTAATATAATTTAATTTTTGTATTGAAGGTTTAATCTTATAATTCAGCTATATAAATTTATACAATTTATCAATATATCAGGTTGGTTCAATTCTAACTCAACTATTGTTGACTCATGTTTGGATAAAAATAGCCCAATAAAAAAATTGATTGTTCAACAAAAAAAAAGAATTACGTTAAACCCATCCTAATACGTGTTCTAAACAACCTTAAGCCCTGTATCCAGTTTTGTGTAGTTAAGGTTCTACGGTCATATCAAGAGTTCAAACTTTTTTTTTTTTCCTTTTCTTTTTGTGAATGTGCAGATAAGATTTGGGATCATAGCACCGGTGACATATCAGTTGATTTTTATCATCGGTACAAGGTACATGTACTGACATATTTCACCAATTAGGCAATTACGGTAGGCTTTTTTTTTATTATTTAGATAATGCAAATTCTAACATTCTTAATTTCCTATTATACAGCTTTTTAGGACTTTTTTTTTTGTGCATACAGCTATTAGAACTTTATTTCCTTTTTTTTTTTGACTAAAGAACTTTATTTCCTAAACTATGTTTCATTTTTCTTTTTCAAATAAGTAGAGTAATTTATTAAAAATGATCTATCATAGAATCAAAATGGCCATTCTCCCCACATTCTCGGAAAATTATACCTACCTCCTCTTAAATTTAACTTAATTGTATTTGAGACCTTTTTATTTTTAAAATAACACTTATTTCTCCTTAATTATACTAAGCACCCCTTTTGAATCATTGGCATTTTGCAGAGTGACATTAAACTGGTGAAAGAAATGGGGCTGGATTCTTTCAGATTCTCCTTGTCGTGGAGCCGAATATTCCCCAGTAAGATATAATCCTAAGTTGAAACTAGTGCTGAATTTTTTCATGTAAAATTCTACATAATGTGTAGCAAAAATAAAAACGCATGATGTTGTAGCTAGACGATATTTAATAGATATTTTAATTATCAAAAAACTGTTACATATGTGGATAGTAATTTCAACATAGTCAATTATTTTTTCCTGCAGAGGGCAAGGGAGCCGTCAATCCTTTGGGGGTTAAATTCTACAACAATGTCATTGATGAGACCCTATCAAATGGTCAACCTCTTAACACTTTACTCATTCATTCATTTTTTAAGTCGGATGAAGATTTGCTATCCCATTTTAATGTATCAGATCTTATTTTTACCAATAATAATATTGCTGCATAAATTAAAATGTTATATAGTTTTATAAAGGTAAAATATGTGATATGATATTATTGGTAGAGACGGGTTGTCCTACACCAAAATAGAATAACAAATCCTAATCCCTCTTAACACTATTGATCCCTCCATTCATTCTCTGAGTTCTCCTTGTCAAGTGTTAACTCATATTTTGGCTAATTTGGGGGGCAGGCTTAATACCTTTCGTGACTCTCTTTCATTGGGACCTCCCACAAGCTCTTCAAGATGAGTATGAGGGATTTCTCAGTCCGAAAATAGTGTAAGTTACACTCAATTTCCAAATTATCCTTCAATTTCCTAAGAAGGGGAAAAAAAAACAACCATGCTTATTTTTTTTATCTAATGGAAAATTAGGAAGGATTTTCAAGACTATGCTGACTTTTGCTTCAAGACCTTTGGCGACCGGGTCAAGTATTGGGTCACTTTGAATGAACCCTTATCATACTGCATCAATGGCTACAATGGTGGCACCTTTGCACCAGGTAGATGTTCTAAATACTCTGGGAACTGCACTGCCGGTGACTCATCCACTGAGCCCTACATTGCTGGCCATAATTTAATACTTTCTCACGCTGCGGCTGCCAGAGTGTACAAGAACAAATATCAGGTTGATTGGCTTCAAAAAAACATTGTCATGTTTATGCCTATATCTATTTATATTGCCAAAAATGAAGGAAAAAACATAGGTTATGTTTATTTTGTTTTAGGTTTTCAATTTTTATTTCATATTTTAGAAATAATTACAAAATTGTTATCTTATTTTCATTCTGTTTCTTATTTTACAAAATTTGTATAGGAAGACTGAATTTTTTTTTCTCGATGTTTCCTGTACAAATATATGAAAACATGAAACAAAATGAAAATAAGATGACAGATTTATAAGGGTCTGTTTGCTTTGTTTTCAGTTTCTTGTTTTCATTTTCTATTTTCAGAAATAATTACAAAATTGTCACTTTATTTTTATCCAGTTTCTTGTTTTTAAAAATTTTGTACAAAAACACTCAAAAGTGACAATTATATAAAAAAATTCTTCTAAAAACAGAAAATGAAAACAAAAGCAAATACACCCTAATTACTTTTGAAAAGTTATATTGTTTGATCAATTAATTCAAATAACTCATTGCAACACAATAGTTCTTGAATAAGTGGTATTTTGCTCAAGAACCATTAGAAGTTGCAAGAGGTTATCTGAATCAGTATCAGCTAAGGGTATAAGAAGTTGAAGGAGTTGGATGTCTAGCTTTCAAATCCCGACAAAGAAGAAAAACTAACATTCTAACATTTGCTTTTAAAAAAACCTGAATTAGTTGTTCAAATTACATTTTATTGATTGTGTAAGTGTTGCTTTATTTATTTAGCAACTTACCTAATTTGTTATGCTACCATAGGCTCATCAAAAAGGACAAATTGGAATCACTTTACCCACTCACTACTTTGAACCAAAATCTAATACTACTGCCGATCACAGGGCAGCACGTCGAGCTCTGGACCATTTTTTTGGATGGTATGTATTTCTCAGATTAAAAACAAGTGAGAAAAAATCTACAGATATTTAACTTTGATCTAGTTGCTGATTTAAGATATTTTAATTCATAACATTGTATATATATAATTGAACTGATTATTTGTTGTAGGTATGCACATCCTGTTATATATGGTGACTATCCCATGACCATGAGAGCATCAATAGGTGATAGACTCCCAAAATTCACAAAAGCTCAATCCGAATATGTCAAAGGTTCCATAGATTTCCTTGGTGTAAATTATTACACCACATATTTTGCAGAACATGCTGCACCGTCCACTACCAACAGGACCTTTTACACTGATATACTAGCCACTCTCTCTAGTAAGTACATATATGGCAAATTAAACTCGGGGTTGACTCAAGGGTAAGGTCGAACAAGTCATTGTTTTAGGTCTCCAATCCACCCCAATCAATCTATTACATAGTTTTGTGACAAAAATTATCTGATACCTAATAAGAGTTACACATATGAACCCCTCCCACAATTTGGATTCACCTAATTTTATGCCTCACCATACCTTAGGTCGACCCTGATTAAAGTAATGATAAATAGTTTTCTGATACATTTTAAAAGTGAACTAACAAAGACAAGCAACTAATTTTCTCTTAATTTCAGCGGTGAGGAATGGTCTAGCTGTTGGCACGCCGGTATGATCTTTTTCCTTCTTAATCCTTATGCTGCTACTTAATTACACCATTTTTTTCATGCTATACTAATACTATTTTCTATATCGATAGTGTAAACAAATGATAGCTAAGTAAACCATATGCAATAGTTGGGAAGATGTCTTCCTACTAAAACTAATGAATCAAAATTCTATGGATATGCAGACTGCATTGAACTGGCTCTTTGTCTACCCGTCGGGAATTCATAAGCTTATGACACACATTAAGAAGACCTACAATAATCCACCAATTTACATTACTGAAAATGGTAAGTACTATATAGTCATATTTTTTAAATAGGCAGTTAGATCACAAGGATCCTAGCTTGAAACGTTTCATCTATCGAGTATTTTCAATGGGAGTTCCTTAAGAAATAAGAGTCGGTTCTTATACGGTAACACAATCGGAACACCGGTGGTGACATGGGATCCAGTTGTAAGCATCGATCCTTACTTATAGAAGTAACTTATTCTTTAAAGTAAAAATGCTGATGTGTCATAGTGGAAACCGTACAAAGAGGAGTTAAACAAGTCCAATGAATTCAACTATTGAAGATGACCTTAATTACCTATTTAAGAAGTTAACTTTCGTTCTCAATAGTTATTCTTTCTTGGATAAATTGATGCAATAAGTGATGACAAGCATTTCCCAAGTCACGCTAGCTTAAGTGCAAATGATTGTGTTAGAAATTATTTCTTTGTTCCAACTTTTCAGGTGTTGCTGAGTCAAGAAATGACTCAATACCAGTCAATGAAGCCCGTAAGGATGGTACAAGGATAAAATACCATGATGCCCATCTCAAATTCCTTCTTCAAGCAATCAAGTGAGCCTCAAAAGGGGATTCTTCAGTTTAACAAAGAATAACATATATACTGGTTCATATTGAATTGTTTAACTATGGTAATTTATGTTTTCCTTGTTCTTGTGTTTTTCTTTTCATTGCAGAGATGGTGTTAACTTGAAGGGCTACTATGCATGGTCATTTTCGGACAGCTTTGAATGGGATGCTGGTTATACAGTTCGATTCGGCCTCGTATATGTAGATTACTTGAACAATTTGAGAAGAATTCCCAAGTACTCTGCTTTTTGGCTTAAAAAGTTCCTTTTGAAGTGAACTAAATTTATCGTAGTGCCTTTGGGAACGCTGAGGATTTTCTTCCTGTTGTTCATGCTCTAGATATCGCCACCATGTGCTTCGGATGTAATAAGAGTTGATATCTAATAAATAAAAATGATGATATTCTCACACCACTCTTCTTTACACCATTTTTTTACACATTGTTTATAGTCATTGATCAAGTCACTTTGCTATAGAAACAACAATGGGTAGATGATAGATAGTTAGGATTTAGGTGTAAAAATGTTAAAAGGTAGTGTGATAAGGTGAACATTTTCCAATAAACAAAGGCTAGCGACATGACAATCTAAACTATGTGCAAATCATGGTTACTGTTGGGGTAATTTTGGACATGTGACAGCCAGCAAATAGAGAACTGACAAATCACAAAAAACAAAAAAGGGTCCCATTTTTGGAATGTTTTGATGCAATGGCTTTGAAAATGGATGTTACCGGCATTATTGTAAATAAATGAGTTTCGGACCATTTCCTTTGAAAATGGCAAATGTTAGTACTTTTTATAAATAATTGAACAATTGAACCCTTTTTCATTTACTTTGTCTCTTTTAGCAATACCATCGCTACTCTTCCAATACCACCGGCTCGTCCTCTCTCTTTATGCAAGGAACCGGCTGTATTTGACTCCCGCTTTCTATTTCCCTCAACAAATTTGACAAATCCAAATAATTATCTCTATTAATCCACTCAATAAGCCCCTCATTTGTGAAAGTCTTTCTTCTCTCTTTGGTTTATGTTCTCTTTGCTCTCCATTCTATGTGTGTCGCTCCTCAGCCATGGAGCCAAGCGCGCCGCTCCCAACAGAAATCGAGACGTCCTCGAACAATGGTTCTCCTCCGTCTTACGCTACATGCTCAGGTCAGTTGAAAATTCAAACTCCCGCTTCAATTTCAAATTTCATTTCCCTCTTAAAAATTAGGGGTTGTCTTTGTTTTCACTTTCAATCGTCTATAAATAGTGTTTTCCCTTTCCTTTGAAACATCAACAACATCTACACTTATTTATTTTCTTGTTGAGTGAAATGTCTACCAGGTTTGATTCCATCGTCAACATCACCCGTGAGAAAGAGACTTGGACCATTGTCACGAAGGTCATTAGGCTATGGTTGGTTGCTGATTACAATAAGCACAAATTACCATACTCCATGGAGTTGGTGCCGATGGACGACAAGGTTGTGTTTCATTTGTTCTTTGTTGAGATTATTTCCTTAAAATCTGTTATACACATTTATAATATTTTTCTATATTTTCAGGGAGGCAACATTCAAGCTTCTGTTGGAAGAAATCTGATTTATAAGTTTGACAAGGATTTACGCGAGGGTATGGTGTTCTCTTTCCATAATTTTGGTGTTGCTGCTAATGGTGGTAGTTATAGAACAACCCACCATAATTACAAGCTGATTTTTCAATGATGAATAGATTTTTCTTTGAGGCATTTGATCGCACTTTGAAGGACTTGATGAGATCAAAATGTGCAGACATCAGTGACAAACCATTTGAAGGTAAGGTTGTTATTTTGAGTGGGGACTTTAGGCAGATATTGCCAATTGTCAAAAAAGGGTCAAGAAAGGATATTTTGCAAGCAACAATTAATTCCTCTGAATTATGGAAAAGTTGCAAAGTTTTGAAACTCTCTAAAAATATGAGATTAGCCACTGCAAAAACATATCAAAGTGCTAATGAAATTAGATAATTTGATGATTGGATCCTTAAAATTGGAGATGGTCAAATGGATGCGGATGAAAATGGTGAAGCTGATATCAACATACCACAAGATATGTTGATTCATGATCGCGAAAATCCTCTTCTCTCATTGGTTGACTTTGTTTATCCTGATATATTACAAAATATGAGAACTACTAAGTTTTTTGAAAAGAGAGCAGTCCTTGCACCAACCTTAGAGTCCGTCGAACAATTTAATGACTTCATTCTCTCCTTAATTCCTGGAGATGAAAAGGAATACCTAAGTTCTGACACAACTTGCCAACCAGATCGTGATATAGAAATCCATGGTGAATGGTTTACATCTGAATTTTTTAATGAGATCAAATGTTCTGGAATACCAAATCATCGACTGAGACTCAAAATGGTGTCCCTGTTATGCTTCTAAGAAATATTGATCGGGAAAGTGGCTTATGCAATGGAACAAGGCTACAGGTGAATGAGCTTGGCGGAAATGTTATAACAGCAACAGTTTGAAGTTGACATAGGGAAACACAAGAAGGGGGGTTGAATTGTGTTTCTTAACAGATTTTTCAAACTTATTTTGAAAATAGTTTTACCAGCAAGAAAAGAAGTAAATACACACAAGAAAATGTTTTTTCGAAGAGAGTTAATAAGCTCAATATCAAACCCCTGAAGTTAGTAATAAAAGCAACTTAAAAGAGATAAGGGATAAGAGATTCATAACATAAAGATTTATCCTGATTCACTCTCTTCCAATCAAGAGTCATGCAGAGTCTCTTCTACTTAAAGGCTTTCTCCACTATAAATTGATAGCTTACAATTATTCTTTACACTTGCCTCTTCAGGCTAACAATCTCACAAGTATTCAACACCTCTTGAGAGGGGTGGGTGGGGGGGGTGGGGTGTTCAGAGAAGGTTTTTTTTTTTTTGGATTTTGATATTTTTTTTCAATATTTTAAAATGTTGGTTTTTTGGGACCATTGGATCTAAATAGATGGTTCAGATTTGTTGCAGGAGAAGAGCTGGAGATAATGTTGCAGAAGACAATCAAAATCCATATAACTATACTAAGTCGCTCTGATGGGGATACTTTATTATTGTAAAAATTTAAGAACAATGAATCTTGACTATTAAATGATCAAGATTAAAAAAATAAATACATGTGAGTTTTTTAAGGAGTCGTGACCTTTATGTGGGGGTATAATCATTGGATTTAATATAGGGTAAATTACACTTTACCGCACGTGGTTTGGCTCAAAAATAGTTTGCTCACTTATGCTATATAATTTGACACTTGTGGTTGGGTTAAAAAAATAGTTTGCTCCATGTGCTAAAAATTTGATGCTTTACCACAAATCCCCAATACAGTTTGGTCAAAATCACTTTGTCCCCATGTCATACAATTTAACATTTTAATTGAGACGAAATTATTTTCGTCTCTAATTCAGGGATGGACCCAGAAATTTTGGTTAGTGAGGGCAAAAGGATAATCTAAAAATATTTTTACAAAAAAAATATTACAAATATGAATAAGTGATAAAAAAAAGATATAATGTTTGGTTTCAATGTGTAACCTAGCTGAGAAATGAGAAATAATTCACTAAACAAAAGATAGAAGATTATAAAACTAATTTTTACTCACACCAAATCCATAAGTACACTCGATGCATCTCACACAAAATATATAATATCATGACAAGAAACACAAAAATACCTAAAATTTTACAAACTACAATTGTCCTCTATGCGTTTTCATATTTTAAAAGTTTTGTATGATTTTTTTTATTTTTAATACTACCAAAAAATACTTCTCTATGTATATAACTAAACAATCATTCTACCATTAGTTTCTCATATGATTACACATTTTATTCTTCACAAGTGAGTGGAAATGATTTGTTATATGGGGACAACATCTAATTTTTTATGGGGGCAAAAGCAAATTACTAGATATTTTTCTTAAAAAAAAAATTTACTTAGTGGGGGGCAATTGCCTCCATCCCACTCTATGTAGATCCGTCTCTGCTCTAATTCCATCTCTACCAGAGACAATACGGGTAATACTCACCGATTCTAAGACATCGACTACCGTCAGTATTTATTTATTTATTTATTTAAGCACAATCCCTTTTGTACTACACATTTGATATTCTCCTACTTCTACTTTTATTTAGGGGAAAAGTACATATAAAACCCCTAAACTTTAGCCCATTTATAAATAAGCACCTTCAACTATTTATTCTTCCCAATAAATCCTCAAACTTCAATTATTAGTGAAATTAGTCCTTCTATCAATCCAAAGTTAGATCACTAACGATGATCGAATCCAACCGTTCATTTCATTTTAACCTAACCGTTGATTGCATTTATTTTTTATTTTAAAATAACAAAGATTTCTCCCCTCTTCTTCTCCATGTCTTTTCTTTTCCGTCTCTGGTTTGTATCCATTCACTACAATAAAACATGGATTTACCGACGGCCATTTACCGACGGACTTTTTTCGATGGAAATTTTATCATTACCGACGGAAAACTCCGTCGAAAATCTGGAATTGCAAAAAACACGAACTTTTCCAACGGAAATGCCGTCGGAAACGTTAGCGACGGGCATTCCGTCGGTACGTCCGTCGGTGAATTGGCGAGAAAATGTGACTGGAAAGATTACCGACAGATTATTCCGTCGGTAAATTACCGATGGAATTTTTCGTCGGAACGGCGTCTCGAAAAAGGTTTTACCGATGGAATATTTCATCGGAAATGTGTCTCGATATTTGGGCGGGAAAGAGGGTACCGATGGAAATTTCCGTCGATAATTCACCGACGTAATATTCCGTCAGAAATGCATCTCGAAATTTGGGCGAGAAACAAGGTACCGACGTAATTTTCAGTCGGTAGTGGGCCGGTCATATCTAGGACATTTACCGACGGACGATCCGTCAGAAACAAGGATCCCGCCATCGGTAATTTGAATTTGTCGCTGGTTACCGATGGCCCGGTCCGTCAGTAACCTCTTTCATGTTTAATAAACCGGTTCCCCCTTCATTTCATTACATTTTCGTCCTCCCAAGTCTCTTCTCCCTCTCCTCACCGATGATCACCCACCCCTTTGTCTCCCCTCTGGCCAGTCGCCTCCTACCTTGAGCCACCATTCCTTCCCCCTTCCTCTTCTTCTTCCTTTCTCCCTCTATTTCTTTTCTCTTTTCCTTCTTTCTTCTCCACCATCGCCCTCATCCTAGCCGCTAGCAGCCAGAGACCGCCGCACCACCGCCGCCAGAGACTGACGCCGGACCGCCACCAGAAACCGTCGCGTGTGCCGCATCCTGCACCACCACACGCCACCACGTTAAGGTAAGCCACCTTCCCCTCCAACTCTCTTCTCTCTGTTTGTGCATTATAGCTAGTAACTCAATCTTTGTCTTCTCTAGAGAACCACCACCTGTTTGGAGCACCAACCACCAGTGCGGTTGTTTCAGGTTAGTTTCCAATTTAAATTTTTAATTTTTTAATTTTTTTTATTAATTAAATGCTGAATGGATGGTTGTTAATTAGGATGTTGTAAATTGTTAGGACAATGATAAAATATGTTGGGTGATGATCGACTATATTATGTGATTTATGTGTGCTTATTTGATGGATTTTTACTCCTAATAATACTAATTGCTTGAGTTTTGTCCCTAAGTTTAAGTAATTTTGTTTTTTTTATAGTGTTTTCAATATAATAATATTTTTATTTGTTTTTGTTTGTAGAAAAATAAAGATGAGATTGATACATTGACAGATCAAGTGTTGAGAGCTAACTTCAAATTTAAAAAGACATTAAAGCCCACTTAAGGAAAAGGAAGGCCATATTTTGGTGGACAATTGAAAGAAAAAAAACCACATGATAAAAGCACAAGAAGCCCACGTTAAGTCATATTTGCTTCTGGGCAATTTGGAAACCAATCCAATCTTGGATTGGCATTTGTGAGAAATGGACATCATGTCCAAGTCCAACAGAAAGCCTAAACAAAAGGAAAATGTGAGCAATTGAAGAAAAAAGAGAAATTGAAGGACAGGGAGTATAAAGGCTGCGCAAATAGAAGAGTTGCGTAGAACAGAGAGGCGTAGCAGCGTGAGATAAACAGTAGCCGCACAGCGAAGAGGAGACCACAACGTCGGAAAAAATAGAGAGATCAATACAATTTTGAGGGGGAGAAAAGGGAGCAATCAAGAGAGTTGAAGCTGATAAGTCGAGACTCATGACGACTACCTTGCCTTCATCTTCTTCCGGAGTTTGTTCGATTTCTATTATGTTTAACTAATTTTCTTTTGTTAGAGGTAGATGGAATTGCCTAAATAACTTGTTTTGATTCTGGATAATTACTTATTCTGGTTTATTTAATTTCAAGAGTTTATTCATTGTTTGCATGTTTATCTACTGTATGAATTTTGCAATTGGGAAATTCGGATTCATTGTTGCTGTTTGTGAAGGAACGATTTGTGCGTGTTACTTAGGAATAAGAACACAATCAGATTAATTTTTTTGAGTGGAAATCTTTCTTAATGCTTCTGCTATTTATCTAATACTCAAGGAATTGATTTAGTAACTTAGACAGAAAGGTTTATTCACCTAAGGAATTAGGGGATAAATTACAAAACTTAGTTCCTTGAAATTTGATAAACTGTTCAAGTTAATTTTCAGGATTGAATAAGTAGGACAGGCAGGGAAATCAATCTTCTAACAATTTTTTTTTTTGATTATTAAAAACCAATTTTCTGTTGCTTAATATTTCTCATTTGAAAAATACCAAAAATATTTTTTTTCTTTGTTAAGTTGTTGTTCTTACTTATTGGCGAAAACCACTTTCAAACCATTCGGTTGCTCAAACGAAGTTGAGTTGGTATATTAGTAGTTAACGGTTCAATCCCTGAGGACGATATTTTTATTACTACAAAGCGATTTGGTGCACTTGCCAATTTTTCTCAACAAGTTTTTGGCGCCGTTGCCTGTGATTGATTTTGTAATATTAATTGTGCCAAGGAAATCTCGATTTGAGCATTTTATTTTCTGTTATTATAATTGTTGCAATTTTATTTTTATTTTATATTATCAGTGTGCACTGATTTTCTTTTAAGTTGTGTATGCGAGGTACTGTTGACAAAAATTCTTTGTTGTTTGATCCTGAAATTGAAAAGACAGCTAAGAGTAACAGGAAGGCAGTCAAGCTTCGCAGACAACAAGAAAGGGAACAAGCACTTTTACAACAACAGGTGGTTGAAGTTGAAACAGTCATGACCGAGCAACCTGCTAGGCGAACATTGAGGGATTATTCCAAGCCCAATACTGAAGGTGCCCGGGGTTCTATTGTGAGACCTGCTGTGCAGGCTAACAACTTTGAAATTAAGCCTGCACTCGTTAATTTGATGCACCAGAACCAGTTTGGTGGAGGAGCTCAAGAGGATCCCAATCATCATCTAGAGAATTTCTTGCAGATATGTGATACAGTGAAGTTCAATGGAGCTTCAGATGACGCTATTAGATTGTGGCTTTTTCATTTCTCATTGAAGGATAAAGCTAGAAGTTGGCTTCAATCACAACAACAGGGCAGTATCTCAACATGGGATGATTTGGAGTCCAAGTTTATGTAAAAATATTTTCCAGCATCGAGGTCAGCCAAATTGAGGAGTGAAATTACCTCATTTGTGCAGCTGGAGTCAGAAACTTTGTATGATGCTTGGGAGAGGTTCAAGGAGCTACTCAGAAAATGTCCTCATCATTCTTTTCCCAATTGGTTGTTAGCTCAAACCTTTTATAATGGACTGGATCCGAATGCAAGACAGATGATGGATGCTGCATGTGGAGGAGCTTTTGATTTGAAGAGTCAAGAAGAGGCTTTGGAAATGCTAGAGACCATGACAGCCAGCAGTGCTAATATGCAACATGATAGGCAAAACAGAAAAGTCTTGGGGGTGAATGTTGTGGATAGTAATCTGATTGGGCAACAAGTTAACAAGGTGATTTCTCAATAGCTTGCTACTTTGTTGGGGAATGGCCAAGTTAATGCACTGAATACACCTCCCTTGGTATATGATTTTTGTGGTGGAGAGCATCGTAATGGTGATTGTGGTACAAATCAACTCGGAGAGGAAGTAAATGCATTGGGGCAACAAATTAACCCCAATTCAAACACTTATAGTCCAGGTTGGAGGAACCATCCTAATTTTTCATGGGGTGGACAAGGTCAGAATCAATTCAAGCCACTACAACAACAAGTGAATTCTTCATTCCAAGGACAATCACAACCTCAAAACAGAATGTCATCTTTGGAGAGTGCTTTGGAGAAATTGTCTGTTAATACTTATAATTTTGTGGAGCAATCTTCAAATTTCATGACTGAGACAAGGGCCAAATTCAAGAATCAAGAGGCGTCTATCCGAAATTTGGATGTACAAATTGGGCAGATTTGTTGTTTGAAAGAGCTTCAGGTACTTTGCCAGGTGATACTGTTCCTAATCCAAAAGAGCAATGCAAAGCAATTCATTTGAGGAGTGTCAAGGTTCTGAACAATGATGTCCAAGAGGAGGAGGAAGTAGTGGTTGAAGAGAAGAAAGAAGAAGCTGAAAAATCTGAAAAATCACAAGTTGACAAGCCAACACAGCCGCTGCCCTTTGTTCCTAAAATTCCTTATCCTTAAAGGTTGAAGAAGAAGAATGAAGACAAGCAATTTTCCAGGTTCTTGGAGGTGTTCAAAAAGCTGCAGATTAATATTCCATTTGCTGAGGCATTGGAACAAATGCCAAGTTATGCTAAGTTCATGAAGGATTTGTTGTCCAAGAAGAGGAAGGTCAATGAAGAGGAAACTGTTATGCTTATAGAGGAGTGTAGTGCTATCATTCAACAAAAATTGCCTCTTAAGTTGAAGGATCCAGGAAGCTTCACCATTCCTAGTGAGATTGGTAATATGGAGGTTGACAGGGCTCTTTGTGATTTGGGAGCAAGCATCAATTTGATGCCTTTGTCAATTTTTAAAAGGCTAGTAATTGGTACAGTGAAGCCTATTATGATGTCTCTTCAGTTGGCAGATCGTTCGGTAAAATATCCTTATGGTATTGTGGAAGATTTGCTTGTCAAAATTGATAAATTCATCTTCCCTGCAGATTTTGTAGTGCTAGATATGGAAGAGGATGTGAGAGTTCCTCTTATCCTTGGTAGGCCATTTTTGGCTACGGGCCGTGCTTTAATTTATATACAGAAAGGTGAACTGATTTTGAGAGTAGAAGATGAAAAAGTGGTTTTCTCAATCAAAGAAGCAGTGAAGCATGCCCAAGATTCTAATTGTTGTTTACGGGTTGAAGCTTTAGATTCCTTGGTCCTAGAGGAATTTGAAAAAAGTGCTGCAGAAAATCCCTTGGAAGCAACTTTGATGAAAGGCAAAGAAATTAAGGAGGTGCATGATGAAGTCAATTCTAAGGTGGTGGAATATATCTATCAATTGGAAGCTTTGGAATCTACGTCTTTTTCAAATAAAAAATTACAAGAATTGAAAAAAGAAGAAAAGGTAGTGAAAGAGGAGCCACCCAGTGAGCTGAAACCATTGCCTTCAAATTTGAAATATGCTTTCCTAGATGAGAAAAAGAAGAATCCGGTAATTGTGAATGTTGAGTTGTCAGAAAGTGAGGAGGAAAAATTACTCAGAGTTTTGAGGGATCACAAGTCAGCCATTGGTTGGAACATCGGTGATTTGAAGGGGATAAGTCCTACATTCTGCATGAATAAAATATTTATGGAGGAGGACTTTAAACCAGTGGTTCAACATCAAAGGAGGCTCAATCCAACTATGAAGGAAGTGGTGAGGAAAGAAGTGATAAAGTTGCTTGATGCAGGTATAATTTATCCCATTTCTGACAGTAAGTGGGTGAACTCGGTTCAGGTGGTTCCCAAGAAAGGTGGTAAGACTGTGGTAATGAATGGAAACAATGAGTTGATTCCTACAAGGCAAGTCACTGGTTGGAGGATGTGCAATGACTACCGAAAACTTAATCAAGTTACAGGGAAAGATCATTTTCCACTCCCGTTCATTGACCAGATGATAGAGATTGGCGGGGCACGAGTACTATTGCTTTGTGGATGGGTACTCGGGTTAAAATAAATTGCAGTAGCCCTGGAAGATCAAGAAAAAACAGCTTTTACTTGTCCATTTGGGGTTTTTGCCTATAGGCGTATGCCTTTCGGGTTGTGTAATGCACCCGCCACATTTCAAAGGTGCTTGTTCTCAATCTTTTTTGATTTAATTGAAAAATGCATATAAATTTTTATGGAATATTTTTGTGTTTGGATCTTCATTTGATATTTGTTATCCAACCTTGTTTTGGTTTTAAAAAGATGCCAAGAAACTAACCTTGTTCTTAATTGGGAAAAATGTCATTTTATGGTAAGAGAAGGTATAGTTCTTGGTCATCAAATTTCTGCAAAAGGAAATGAGGTGGATAGAGCAAAGGTGGAGGTAATTGAGAAGCTACCACCACCAGTTAATGTGAAAAGGATAAGAATTTTTCTTGGGCATGCTGGTTTTTATAGGCGGTTTATAGAAGATGTTTCTAAAATTGCTAAGCCCTTGACAAACCTTTTGGAAAAAGAGGCAAATTTTGTATTTGATGATGCATGTCTAGATGCTTTTAATAAAATAAAAGAAAAACTAATTTCTGCACCTGTGATGGTTGCTCCTAATTGGAGTTTACCTTTTGAAATTATGTGTGATGCGAGCTACTTTTCTGTAGATGCAGTGTTAGGACAAAGAAAAAATAAAATTATGTATGTGATTTATTATGCAAGTCGTGTGTTGAATGATGCTTAGAAAAATTATGTCACAACTGAAAAAGAGTTACTTGCTATTGTGTTTGCTTTTGACAAATTCAGATCCTACCTTGTTGGGTCTAAAGTCATTGTTTACACTGATCACTCTGCCTTGAGGTATTTGTTTGCTAAGCAAGATGCTACGCCACGATTGATTAGGTGGATATTGCTTCTCCAAGAATTTGATTTGGAGATAAGAGACAAGTAAGGGAAGCAAAATGCTGTGGCATATCATCTCTCTAGACTTGTCCAAATTAAGGGGGACAAGGACATTCCTTCCATTTCGGAGGAGTTTCCTGATGAAAAATTGATGATGGTAAATTATTTCCCTTGGTTTGCTGATTTTGCAATATATAAGGCTGCAGGTATTGTCCCTCTTGATTTAAGTTGGGAGCAAAAGAAAAAGTTTTTTCATGATGCTAAATTTTATGAGTGGGATGAACCGTTGTTGTTTAAACGATGTGCTGATGGGATCATTAGGAGATGTGTCCCTGATGATGAATTTGAAAAAATTTTGTGGCACTGTCATGGGTCTGAATATGGTGGGCATTATAGTGGCAAAAGAACTGCCGCTGAGGTCTTGCAATGTGGCTTTTACTGGCCTACTTTGTTTAAAGATGCCCACAATTTTGTTGAAAAATGTGATAGATGTCAAAGAGTAGGGAACATTTCTAAGAGGAATGAAATGCCTCTAAAATCCATCTTGGAGGTTGAAATTTTTTATGTTTGGGGGATTGACTTTATGGGACCATTCCCATCGTCTTTCTCTAATAAATATATTTTGGTTGTTGTAGACTATGCCTCCAAGTGGGTAGAGACTATGGCATTACCGACCAATGTTGCCAAGGGTGTGGTTTCTTTCCTTAAGAAACACATTTTTACAAGGTTTGGGGTGCCTAGAGCTGTGATAAGTGATGGGGGGTCACACTTTTGTAATAAACAATTTGAGTCATTGCTGAATAAATATGGTGTGAAACACAGGATAGCTACCCCCTACCATCCACAAACTAGTAGACAGGTTGAAATTTCAAATAGAGAGTTGAAGAGGATCCTAGAAAAAGTGGTAGGTTCCTCAAGAAAAGATTGGGCTAGAAAATTGGATGAAGTGCTTTGGGCATATAGGACACCTTTCAAAAATCCAATTGGAATGTCCCCATATCAGTTAGTGTATGGCAAATCATGCCATCTTCCAGTTGAGTTGGAACATAAAGCTTATTGGGCAGTGAAGCTGCTTAGTTTTAACTTGAAAGCTGCGGGTGAGAAAAAGTTGTTGCAGTTAGATGAGCTGGAAGAGTTTAGGTTGCAAGCCTATGAGAGTTCTAAAATTTATAAAGAAAGAACCAAAAGATGGCATGATAGAAAAATAATTGTGAAAGAATTTGAACCAGGTCAATAAGTGTTATTTTATAATTCTAGACTAAGACTTTCCCTGGAAAGTTAGAGTCTAGATGGTCAGGTCCTTTTGTTGTTAAGGAAGTGAGTCCCTATGGTGCAATTGAGATTGCAGAGCCAAATTCTGGAAGAAGTTTTAAGGTAAATGGCCAAAGGTTGAAATTGTACTTTGGGGGTGATTTGAACAGGAATATGGTTAACATTACCCTTCACTCGCCTTCTAAGGAGGGTGAGCAATCTCACTAAGTCCTATAACATGAATTTTTCTTGGGAGACATCCCAAGTGGTAGTTTAGTTTAGTTTAGTTTAGTTTTTCTTTTATTTTTTTTTTAATTTTTATTTTAGTTTTTTTTTAAAATAAAATACAAAATAATTTGTTTGTTTTTAGTTTTGTTAACTTGTTAGTTTCTGTAAAAAAAATTTAAAAAATTAAAAAATTAGAAACTTTAGAAAGAAAAAAAATTGATTCAGATATATATTTAGTTGCTTTTTCTTGTATGACTTGCCTATGTTGTGCTAATGTTTTCTTTGTTTTGAGATATATATTTAGTTGTGCTTCCTGGTATCTCATGACAAAAGGAAGGATAGGAGGCACTAATGATGGTCACTTCAAGTTTAGACCAAATTTTGGAAGCGCAAGATAGGAGAGTTTTCTTTTCTTGCGTGGAACCCCATTCTTGGCAATTTCATTGTATTGTGCACCCACCATGTTTGTTTTCCTTTGATATGAAGATGACACTTGTGGTTTAGTTTGTCATTTGAGTTTGTTCCTGACTGGAATTCATAACTTTGGTGCATTGTGTAAACCTTGTTAATTAAAGTTCATGGCTATAAAATTTTGGTGAGAATTAATTTGATTGCTTAACTTTATCCTTGTGAGTCATTTGAGCCTAAAATTGTAAATTCTTTCTTGTGAGTGCACCATTGAAATTCATGCTCTTGAGTTTGCTTGGTTCTTGTTTGAAGTTCATGATTCACATGCATGTTATTAAAATGATTTTGGCCGTTTTTCATGTAGCCACTTTGACCAAATAGCCAACCTTGATTTTTTCCCTTTGCTTAGTGATGTCGCGTCAGTCGACGTGCGACGACGCTCATGCGTATCCGGCAAGTGTACCGGACTGCCGTCAAGTAATAAAAGATATCGAACCCACAGAGACTGTGTTTCCGAATCACAATGAATTTCGAATCGATTATATCTGGACTGTATGAAAGGGTTTTGTAAAAAGGTTTTGAATTTGAAATTTAAAAGATAGATGAGCAGAAAACAAATGTTTTTGGGATTTTTGATTTAAACGGATTCCTAGGGATTTGGGTTACCTTTGAGGCTGTTTATGTTGCTAACAGATTTACCTTTGTTGATTACCGAAATTGCCTTGAAGGCGAGTTTATCCTCTGATAGCTTAAGCTCCCTCTCGGGTTACAAAAGCCGTGCCCAACTGACCCGACCCCTACTCTCGTGGTAGTCGATCCCAGATTGGACCCTTTGCGTTCAGTGACAACTCGTTGCTCCTCGAGGGACGGCTTCTAACTCTCGTGATTTCAGTCCCAAGTCTGACTTCTATAGGTCCGACACCCAAGTTCACCGCTAGGTTCCTCCTTGAAATGTCTCGGTCATGCAAATAACCTAAGTTCACCGCTAGGTTCCTCCTTGGATCATTTACATCTCACAAACCAGTGGCTGCCGGGCTTTACGAGTGAATCACCCTAGAGATCCTAAGTTCACCGTTAGGTTCCTCCTTAGAACGTCTATGTCACGTAAATAAACGGTTGCCGAAATTTATGAGTGATTAACACACTAGAAATCAGATCTAAAACAATTATGAAATCAACAATGGTTTCAACATCAAATTAACATCATTTACAAACCTTGGGCAGAGCCCTAATCCCTAGAAACTATGCTACTACTCCAGTCTTGCCATGGAGATGACAAGCTGGGTTGACAACATAATAAAAATCAGAAAAGAGAAGAGAGGAGAAGAGGAGAAGAGATCCTAAATCTATGCCTAGAGTAGTAGCCCCTAATGTGTTGTTCCTTCTATCATCCTCTGTATCTGATGCCTTGGTCCATATTTATAGAAATGGGGAAGTTAGAGTCCCAAACCAACTCAAAATCTGATCTATTTCGGTTTCTTCAGGTCCAAGTAATGCGCGTCACGACCGTGATGGCCATCACGGCCTGGCCGTGACGGTCTCTGCCTCTGGCACTTTTGGAAAATCCGGTTTCTCGCGGGGCGAGAATGTGCTCGCGTCGCGAGCCCTCTGTTTCATGGCCGTGAAGAATTTCACGGCTGGGCCGTGATGTGCTCTGACTTGTGGTGGTTTTGGGTCACGGCCGTGATGGCTATCACGGCCAGGCCGTGATGACTCGACTTGACCTTTCTTCTTTTTCAGTTTTGCTCGATCATGGCCGTGATGGGCATCACGGCTAGGCCGTGATGGGCTCTGTTTGGCTCATTTTCTTCAGTTTTAAAGCTCCATCTTCATCCAAACTTCATCATGGTTGATCTTGAGCAATTTACCCTTTATATCTGCAAAACAACACACGAAAACCGCCTTACCCGTTCCAAAGGAAAATTAACCTAAAATCTAATAAAAATATGCCTAAACTACATGAAAATGCATGCAAAATGATGGACAAAGATGAGGTGGAATCACACTCATCAAATCACCCCAAGCTTGAAACTTTGCTTGTCCTCAAGCAATTACTCAGGCCATAAGATATAAATCTTTCAAAGCATGGATAGTGAACTAAGAACCCTAGAAGCTAATCCAAGTAATAGGCATTTTTAATAAGCATTCAAGAGATAATCAAGTTCAAGTCCAATTAGAAGCTTAGGTTCTTCAAGTTCATGTCCTCACTGATTTGGGCACTCAACTCACCTCACTCAAGTGTTTTAGGGTTTATGACAATTCACTCCATTTCCTCAAGGAAAGTATTTTACCATAGGCTTGACCATTAACCAAATCTCTACTTTATTTAAGAAAACACTTAAGAATCAAGAGGTCTTTTCCTTTGGTTGTAATGTGGCCATGGGATTTATTGTAAGGTGGGAAAATCAAGGAAAGGGAATTTCAAGAAGGCTAGACAGATTATCAAACATTACAAAGCATGACACCTTCTAAAATACCCCTTTTTGGGCTTTGGTTTACTTTTCCACCTTTCTCTTCTTTTTTTTTATTTCTTTTTTTTTTCTTTTTCTTTTCATTTCTCACTTTCTTTGTCATCCCCTTCTCCATTTTTTTCTGTTTATTTCATTTTTATTTGTTTGGAGAAGGGGAGCTTTTTAGCTCAAGAGAAATTACTTTCTAGCTTTTTCATCCCATACTTTTTCCAACTACCAATTACCCTTTTTGTAATACTTTAAAAGGTGCCATACCAAGCATTATTTATCAAATTAATTCATGGTACCAAGAAAAGTATTTTTTTTCTTTAGGCTCAAAATTGGGCAACTAAGGGGTAGCATTTATCATTCAAAGCTCGGGAGGCCGGAAAAATACCTAGTGCCTCAATCATTTCCAAAAATGTTTTCATAAATTTTTAAGTTTTGAAATGGTTTCAAGTCAAGTTCTAGAAAATACAGTCCATGAGGAATTAAATCACTCTATCACAAGAAATGGGGTAGATTTAGTGAATACCCCTTTTGGCTCAAAATCTTACATTTAGTAGTTCATAAATCAGTGAGGAACGCAAGTTTAAGGGACCACATGCTAATTATCAACTATCAAATGACTATCTCAAGAATTTTTTTATTTTTAGCCATATCACAAGAATAATGAAAAATTGGGTTCAAAAATTCACTATCTCAATTCATTTGGCTCCAAGTTCTTACAATCGGATGCATGTTCTAAGTGAGGGGCAATCTAGAGAATGTGATCATACCAATCTATGCCTATGAGAATGCAATATGAATGCAACAATGCAAATGCAAAAATAAATACCCCTACCCCAAGCTTGATTACTTACATTGTTTCCAATGTAAATAATCAAGTCGGAGAGAGGAGAAAAATGGAACAACTTACCGAGTCGGTAGCGGGTGTTGGCTTCACATTCCAGTCAAAATTTGGGTAGAAATTTTATCACGGCTGTGAGGCTCATCACGGCTAGGCCGTGATCGTTTCTGGTCCTCAGGGGTTGCCCTGTCACGGCCGTGATCTACATCACGGCTAGGCCGTGATGCTCTCTGGCTTTGGCATCCTACTCATCACGCCCGTGATGGTTGTCACGGCTAGGCCGTGATCCTTACTGTGCTCTTGTTTAGTTCATCACGGCCGTGACCACTGTCACGGTCAGGGCGTGATGGCCTCTGACTTTATTTTTTTATGCTCTTCTTCTCTTTCTCAACCTGAAAACACTAGACAAACTTATTAATGATATTTTTGCCTCTTGATCTTCTCAAATTATTCAAGAGGTTAAATCAAAAACAAAAGGAAAAAGGGAAAGAAAACTTGGGTTGCCTCCCAAGAAGCGCTTATTTATGGTCTTAAGCTTGACCAAACTTCCTTCAGTCAACCGGGGTCGGCTGGGCGTAGAAGTGCAGGCACACTTCTCTTCCAAGGAACTCCTTCAAATAGCCGTTTCTGTTCATACGGCCAGTAGCGCTTCCGCTTCGCTCTTTTCTCTCGGAGCTTCCTAGCCTTCCTTCCTCCCGGCGGAAGTTTTGTTTCCGCATGGACAGCAACTCCAACTTCACCACTGCTGGGTGCATCATTAGCCCTGCAAATCTTTGGGGTTGCTTCCATGCTAAGTTCTTTCTCTACCGTTGGAGATGTTACATCAATTCTGCACACATGGCTCTCAAAAGGAGGGTTGTTACAAGAGTTAGTCAACTGAAAATTTACCCTACCTTCCTCTACATTTAGAGAGAGTTTGCCATTCCTTACGTCTATTAATGCTCCAGCGGTTGCCAAGAATGGCCTTCCTAAAATGATGGGGAATTTAGAATTCCCTTTCATGTCCAATACCAGGAAGTCGGTAGGGATGAGAATTTTCCCTACCTTTACAGGAACATTCTCTAGTATGCCTAGAGGAGTCCTAGTTGAGCCATCCGCAATTTGTAAGGGGAATTTGAATGGTCTCAACTCTTTGCTTCCCAACCTTTCCATGATAGTGAGGGACATCAAGCTCGTGCTAGCCCCTAGGTCACATAAGGCTTGGTCAATTTGCAGTTGTCCGATCGAGCAAGTGATGGAGAAACTACCTGGGTCTTTCAGTTTAGTAGGCATTTTAGTCTCTACATCTACTTGCTTTTTCCTGACCAACCTCTGTGGGAAAGGTATCGGGGGTTGGTACGGTGGTGGAGGGACATATTTCGGTTCTGGCTCTTCTTTTTCGTTCGTGTCCTCCTCCGGTTCCACCTCCATTTCAGCTACCCCCACCCCAAGCTTATCATCCCTCAAGTGTATGACATTGCAATGCTCATTGGGATTTGCTTCGGGTTGCCCCGGGAATGTACCCTTAGGTCTCGAGTATGTGCTGGCTTGTTGGGCAATCTGGGTTTCTAGCATCTTGTTATGAGTTGCTAAGTTGTCTACCTTAGATGCTAGATCCTTTATTGCCTCACTCACTGCCCTTCCTTGTTGTCTAAACTCCTCATTCTGTTTTGTCTGAGTTTCGACAAAACTTTCAAATAAAGTCTCGAGTTTAGATCTTTGTACCTGAGGGTACCCCGGTACTGCTCTCTTATTACCTTGACCCTCTTGGAACTCATGATTAAGCGTGTTGCTGTAGTTGCCGTAGGAGAGGTAAGGGTTGTTTCTTCTTTGGTTGTAGGGATTTGGGGGAGCATAGTTGGGCAGCTTCGGGTTCGTATCATAGTAGTTGTTACAAGAGTTCACTTGCTCACCCGAAGCGCCGGATCCATGTGGGCATCCCATCATGTCATGTCCCTGCATTCCACAAATCTCACAAATAGTGTTAGTAGCACCTATTGCACTCACATTAGCTCTTTCAATCTTATCTAATTGTTTATTTAGTGAGTCAAATTTAGACATTATCAGATCAATGCTACTTACTTCAAACTTACCCCCCGAAATCTTGTTCGGGTTATTACCTCTTTCGGATCCCCATTGGTGGTAGTTGGTGGCGACATTCTCGATGATGTTGAATGCCTCAGGTGAGAGCCTATTCATAAACGCTCCACCGGCTGCAGAATCTAGTGACACCTTCAAGAGTAGTCTAATCCGTTATAGAAGGTGTGCACTATTAACCACCTCTCGAGTCCGTGATGTGGGCACGACTCAGCAGAGTCCCTTGTATCGATCCCAGGCTTCCGATAATGATTCTCCGTCTTTTTGGAAGAAGCCGGTGATCTGGGTTCTTTTGTAGGCCGTCTTGGATGGAGGGAAGAATTTCTCCAAGAACACCTGCTCCAATTGGTCCCAAGTAGTCAAAGTGTTAGCGGGGATTTGCTTTAGCCAGGCCTTCGCTTTTCCAGTGAGAGATGAGGGGAACAATCTCAAACGCACAACATCGACTGAGGCTCCATGAATCCGGATTGCATCGGTGAACTCTAAGAATGTTTCTATATGATCAGTCGGGTCCTCCGAAGGCAATCCTCCGAATTGATGTTGCCTAATCATGTTGATTAACATAGGTGGTATGGTATAGTTTTCCGCCTCAATCTCTGGCCTTGCAATCCCAGTTCGCAAGCCTCTCGCATTTGGGGCTGCGTAGTCCTTCAAAGGCTTTGTATCCGGTTGATTCGCCATGAGTGAAATGGGAATCGACCTTTCTTCCTCTCTTAGTAGTCTTCTACGTCTGTGGAAGGTCCTCTCGATCTCCGGATCAATCTCACTAAGGCTCCCAAGACTTAGAGATCTTTGCATATAACACACAGAGAGATGGATACAATAGAAGGAAAAGAATTTTTTTGATTTTTGACTTTTGATTTTTTTTTTTTTAATTTCAGAAATAAAAATCAAATAAAAAGAAAAGGGTCCAGAAAATCAATTTAAAAACTAATTGAAATTCGAAAAGGCACAGTCCCCGGCAACGGTGCCAAAAACTTGATGTCGCGTCAGTCGACGTGCGATGACGCTCGTGCGTATCCTAAGTGTGTACCGATCGCCGTCAAGTAATAAAAGATATCGAACCCACAGAGACTGTGTTTCCGAATCACAATGAATTTCGAATCGATTATATCTGGACTATATGAAAGGGTTTTGTAAAAAGGTTTTGAATTTGAAATTTAAAAGATAGATGAGCAGAAAACAAATGTTTTTGGGATTTTTGATTTAAACGGATTCCTAGGGATTTGGGTTACCTTTGAGGCTGTTTATGTTGCTAACAGATTTACCTTTGTTGATTACCGAAATTGCCTTGAAGGCGAGTTTATCCTCTGATAGCTTAAGCTCCCTCTCGGGTTACAAAAGCCGTGCCCAACTGACCCGACCCCTACTCTCGTGGTAGTCGATCCCAGATTGGACCCTTTGTGTTCAGTGACAACTCGTTGCTCCTCGAGGGACGGCTTCTAACTCTCGTGATTTCAGTCCCAAGTCTGACTTCTATAGGTCCGACACCCAAGTTCACCGCTAGGTTCCTCCTTGAAATGTCTCGGTCATGCAAATAACCTAAGTTCACCGCTAGGTTCCTCCTTGGATCATTTACATCTCACAAACCAGTGGCTGCCGGGCTTTACGAGTGAATCACCCTAGAGATCCTAAGTTCACCGTTAGGTTCCTCCTTAGAACGTCTATGTCACGTAAATAAACGGTTGCCTAAATTTATGAGTGATTAACACACTAGAAATCAGATCTAAAACAATTATGAAATCAACAATGGTTTCAACATCAAATTAACATCATTTACAAACCTTGGGCAGAGCCCTAATCCCTAGAAACTATGCTACTACTCCAGTTTGCCATGGAGATGACAAGTCAGGTTGACAACATAATAAAAATCAGAAAAGAGAAGAGAGGAGAAGAGGAGAAGAGATCCTAAATCTATGCCTAGAGTAGTAGCCCCTAATGTGTTGTTCCTTCTATCATCCTCTGTATCTGATGCCTTGGTCCATATTTATAGAAATGGGGAAGTTAGAGTCCCAAACCAACTCAAAATCTGATCTATTTCGGTTTCTTCAGGTCCAAGTAATGCGCGGCACGGCCGTGATGGCCATCACGGCCTGGCCGTGACGGTCTCTGCCTCTGGCACTTTTGGAAAATCCGGTTTCTCGCGGGGCGAGAATGTGCTCGCGTCGCGAGCCCTCTGTTTCATGGCCGTGAAGAATTTCACGGCTGGGCCGTGATGTGCTCTGACTTGTGGTGGTTTTGGGTCACGGCCGTGATGGCTATCACGGCCAGGCCGTGAAAGACTCTGACTTCAGCCTTTCTTCTTTTTCAGTTTTGCTCGATCATGGCCGTGATGGGCATCACGGCTAGGCCGTGATGGGCTCTGTTTGGCTCATTTTCTTCAGTTTTAAAGCTCCATCTTCATCCAAACTTCATCATGGTTGATCTTGAGCAATTTACCCTTTATATCTGCAAAACAACACACGAAAACCGCCTTACCCGTTCCAAAGGAAAATTAACCTAAAATCTAATAAAAATATGCCTAAACTACATGAAAATGCATGCAAAATGATGGACAAAGATGAGGTGGAATCACACTCATCACTTAGCCCATTTGAGCTTTATATGCAAATCTTTGTTTGTTTTTACCCATGAGCCTTGACTTTGAAAACAATGTTTCTACCCAACCTTAGTAGATAGGAGAGCATTGAATTATTGTGTGTGGGTTTGACATAAGTATGGGGGAGAATATTGTGCTTATATGTTGGTGAAAGGAATGAATGGTTACAAAAAAGGGGGAAAAATGGAAAAAAAGAAAAAGAAAAAAAGAAGACAAAAATAAATGCAAAACGAAAAAAAATATGAAAAATGGTATGAACCACTTGAAAAAAATAAAGTGGTGCTTTGAAAGAAAAGAAGGTGAAGGAAGTAAAAAAGAAAGAGGTGGGAAAAGGGGTGTATGCAAAGCATGGTTCTTTAATAAAGTCCTAAATAAAGTCCCTTTGATTTATGCATGTTGTGAATTGTGAATGAATGATTGAGATGAAAATCAAACTTGAAGTTGCATGGTTTTGATGTGTGAAATTGAGCGATACACTTACCTACATAAATTTGAGTGATTGAGTGAAATTGCACTTCCTGTGAGTAGTTGGGTGTCCATTAGTTCTTCCTTAATTGAATTAGCTATGTTCTTTAATTTTCCAAGTGTGGAAATATTGGAGCACCATTGTTATGATTTCTTCATTGGAATATTCTTGGATGTGAACTTATTATAAGGTCATTCTTTTGTTTTAGGATTTCTTACATGGTTGGGTAGTGCATTGCTTTGTTATTATTAAGTTAGGGTGTCCCTTGAGTCGATGCTTGCTTGGTCTGTTGTCCTTAGTGTTTTGTATGTTAGTTTGAGTTACTTTTGCTTGGGGACAAGCAAAGTCTTAGGTTTGAGGGTGTGATGATCCACTATATTATGTGATTTATGTGTGCTTATTTGATGGATTTTTACTCCTAATAATGCTAATTGATTGAGTTTTGTCCCTAAGTTTAAGGAATTTAGTTTTTTATAGTGTTTTCAATATTTATTTTAATTTTATGTTTTTGGAGTTAATATAATAATATTTTTATTTGTTTTTGTTTGTAGAAAAATAATAAAGATGAGATTGATACATTGACAGATCAAGTGTTGAGAACTAATTTTAAATTAAAAAAGACATTAAAGCCCACTTAAGGAAAAGGAAGGCCATATTTTGCTGGACAATTGAAAGAAAAAAAACCACATGATAAAAGTACAAGAAGCCCACGTTAAGTCATATTTGCTTCTGGGCAATTTGGAAACCAATCCAATCTTGGATTGGCATTTGTGAGAAATGGACATCATGTCCAAGTCCAACAGAAAGCCTAAACAAAAGGAAAATGTGAGCAATTGAAGAAAAAAGAAAAAATGAAGGACAGGGAGTATAAAGGTTGCGCAAATAGAAGAGTTGCTTAGAGCAGAGAGGCGTAGCAGCGTGAGATAAACAGTAGTCGGACAGCGAAGAGGAGACCGCAACGCCATAAAAAATAGAGAGAACTATACAATTTTGAGGGGGAGAAAAGAGAACAATCAAGAGAGTTGAAGCTGACGAGTAGAGTGATAAGCCTCTGGCTCATCTAGTTTTATGGCTAGTATGACCAGGGTTTTGTGCTAATTATATCTCATTTTCACCCAAATTAGATTAGATTGTCCTCAAGCAAGGTTTTGAGTCTCTAAAGTAGTTTTAGGTTAATTTAGCCAGTTTTGAGTCAAATAAAGCACTTATGGCTATTTTATTGTTTTCAGGTTAAGTTAGAAGTCAAGGGAATAAAGAAACAGAGGAAATTTCAAGTCTGGAGGTGTTCGCCTCGCGAGAGGTTCTTGCCTCGCGAACCTGAAAGCCAGCTGAATAGTAAAAATGTCATCCTCTCTGGTTCGCCCCGCGACTCCTCTTCTCGCCTCGCGACCCTGAACCCTGACTATTCCAGAAAAATGCAAGATTTCTGTGTCGCCTCGCGGATCCATGTCTCGCCTCGCGAGACTGAAGACCAGAAGCCATGACTCTTCCATTCCTCGCCACGCGAGCAGTACTTGGCCCCGCGAGAAGACCAAACGTTGCAGACTGTTCATGATATTCGCCTCGCGAGTGAGGGTTCGCCTCGCGAGTGGGCTCAGTTTCTGAATACTATAAAAGGCTGTTCTGGGCAGATTGGAAGAACTTTTGCTTCTCCATTGTTTTTACATAATTTTCTGTGTGTTTCGTTTTTCCATGGAGAACTAAATTTCTTAGATTAATCTACTGTAATTGATTTCCAGTTATACTTGAGGTTTTGTAGTTCCTGTTTTGTATGCTTTTCCCTTTTCAATACTATGTTATACATTTCTGTTTGTTTAATTCAGGAGTGTATAGTGTTGTGTTGATTCATTTCGGTGATGTTATGTTCCTATACTTAATCGCGTTTGTTTAATTCGCGTGTGTTCGTTCATGTTCATTTAGTTCATGAGGGCTTAACCCCGTTTGTTTAATTCGGGAATAGGAACATATATCCGTAGTAGCGATTTCGTTTGTTAATTGTTGCTACAACCGAAAGGGGATTAGAATCTGCTTAGGGCTTGGAATTATATGAACCGATGATAGTTGGGAAATCGAGAACAGTAGATTAATCGTCTTTAGCTATTTGATAATCTTTTCAACTGCTTTGTTTTATTGCTCTGTTATTGCTTTGTTTTCTTAATTGCATTCAAATCCAACCCCCCCCCCCCCCCAACACACACACAAAAAAAACTGATTTTTGTGGTAAATAACAAGTCAAGAGTCCTTGTGAGACGATATCCGAGTTGTCGCTCCTAAACTACAGTTTTATAAAACCGCTCGCTTTTTGGCGCGTGCGCGACAGCGCGACCAAAAATCGGCGCCGTTGCCGGGGACTCTTGTTTGTTATTTTCGCATTTTTTCTTCTTTGTCTTTTATTTTCGTTTTTGCTTTGAATTGGTCTGGCTACTAGGTCTACTTGACCTGAATTGTGTGAGTTTGATCCTGAAATTGAAAGAACACTGCACACACGCCGTAGAGAAATTCGGGCTAGTACTAGTAGTGATTCTAATTCTAAAACTGTTTTTGATAACATGGGTGACCAAAGGACATTAAGACAGCTTGCTGCCTCTGATGTTAACTATAATGGATTGTGTATTGAATATTCTGGTGTTGTCACTCCTTTTGAATTAAAATTTGGTCTAATCCATTTGTTGCCAAGGTTTAGTGGTCTTGCAGGTGAGGATCCACACAAGCATTTGAAGGAATTCCAGGTTGTCTGCTCCACAACCTTGAGACCAGAGGGAGTAACGGAGGATCACATCAAGCTGAAAGCTTTCCCGTTTTCACTCCAGGGCGCTGCAAAGGATTGGCTGTTATATATTGAGCCAAACTCTATTACTACCTGGAACGATTTGAAGAAGCTCTTCCTTGAGAAATATTTTCCTGCCTCCAGAGCTGCGTCAATCCGGAAGGAAATATGTGGCATCAGACAGGGAAATGAGTCATTGGCTGAATATTGGGAGAGATTCAAGCAGTTGATATCTAGTTGCCCCCAGCATCAGATTTCTGAACAGCTTCTTATCCAGTATTTTTATGAAGGGTTACTGCCGATGGATAGAAATATTGTGGATGCTGCTAGTGGGGGAGCGCTTGTTGATAAAACTCCAGCTGCTGCCAAGCAATTAATTGAAAATATGTCACTGAATTCACAGCAGTTTACAACCAGAAGAAATTCTGTTGAGACAAGGGGTGTAAATGAGGTCCATACTTCTTCTTCCAACCAGGACCGTGATGATAGAATTGATAGGCTCACTTCTTTGGTGGAGAAATTGGCAATGGATAAGGTTCAGTCGGCGATGTTGTGTGGCATGTGTAACTCTCCTGAGCACCCATTTGATGCATGCCCCATTCTGAGAGAAGGGTCAGCTACTGAATTGTCTCAGGCTTATGCAGTCCATCCTTACAATCAAGGCAACAGTCAGAACCGGTATAGCACTCCTGACCTCTCCACAAATAGGTACCACCCCAATTGGAAGAATCATCCTAATCTTCGGTATGGGAACTCATCCCAGCAACAACCGATGGCAGCACCACAGAATCCTCCTCAAGTGACCACTTCTGCTCCTTCCGAACCTTCCCTAGAGGACATGGTCAAGCAATTGGCAGCAAATAATCTCCAGTTTCAGCAGCAAGCACAGACTAGTATTCAGACTTTGAACACACAGATTAGACAGATTCAGCAGCGGACGGATGCTACCATTCAAGCCTTGCAGACACCGATTGGGAAGCTTGCCACTTCCATAAATAACATACAGCAAGCTCAAGGATCCAATCAACTGCCGGCACAAACAGTGATAAATCCCAATGTCTCCAATCCTAATGTGAGTGTCATTTCTCTAAGATCTGGAAAAGTTGTTGAGGCAACCTCTGGAAAAGATGAAGAAACTGTTGAGGTAACTCCTGAGCCTACTGTTGATGTTGAAGCTGAGAAAGTGTACATACCACCGATCCCCTTCCCACAGAGAGTACAGAAAAATAAGAAGATTGGTGGGGAAGATAAGGAGAGGGAAATTTTAGATGTGTTCAGAAAGGTAGCTGTGAATATTCCCCTTCTGGATGTGATCAAGCAGGTGCCCAAGTATGCAAAATTTCTGAAGGATCTCTGCACCAACAAGAGGAAGTTGAAGAGTAATGAGAGAGTAAATTTGGGAAGAAATGTTTCAGCTCTTATCCAGTCTAAGCCTGCACCAAAAAAAGTTACTGTCTCAGCCCCTACTCAGGCACTACCACGGAAGTGCAAGGACCCAGGCACTTTTACTATTCCATGCACTATTGGGGACAGAAAATTTGAAAATTGCATGCTGGATTTGGGAGCCTCCATAAATGTCATGCCCACCTCTATTTTCAATAACCTTGAACTTGGTCCCTTGCAGTATACAGGTCTCACCATCCAGTTGGCCAACAGGACCAGTGCCCGCCCCATGGGAATGGTAGAAGATGTGCTGGTACAAGTTGATGAATTGATCTTCCCTGCTGACTTCTACATCCTAGACATGGCAGGAGAGACAAATTCCAGTAGATCACCAATAATCCTGGGCAGACCATTCATGAAGACAGCTAAGACTAAGATTGATGTTAATGATGGGACCATGTCTATGGAGTTTGGTGATATTGTGGCAAAGTTCAACATCTTTGATGCTATGAAACATCCATTGGAGGAGCACTCTGTTTTCCAATTAGAGATGCTTTCTGAGATTATTGAGGACACCCATGAGGACCTTGTTTCTGATTTTCCATTTATTTCTGTATTTGATGATATATATTCATGTACTGACTGTACTGACACTAACCTGTGTGCTGTTTGTGCTGAGTTTCTTGATTCAACTTTGCAGGGTGATAGTGAGAGTGAAGTTGTCTGTTCAGCCGGAGTTCTTGACATCATGGTTACTCCAAATGTACCATCCATTGAGCAGTCACCCTCCCTAGAGCTCAAGCCACTTCCTGGGAACCTGAAGTATGCTTACCTGGAGACGAATGAAAAACTTCCAGTCATAATTTCCTCCAGCCTTGACTCTGACCAGGAAGCAAAACTATTGGAGGTTCTGAAGAAGCACAAGAGGGCGATTGGGTGGACCTTGGCTGACATCCCAGGAATTAGCCCCTCCAGATGTATGCATAGAATTCTGTTGGAGGATGGGGCTAAACCAGTTAGACAGGCCCAAAGGCGGCTCAATCCATTGATTCTGGATGTGGTGAAGAAAGAGGTGACTAAACTTCTGCAGGCATGTATTATATACCCCATCTCTGATAGTACTTGGGTAAGTCCAGTGCAAGTTGTACCCAAGAAGTCCGGCCTCACTGTGGTAAGAAATGATAATAATGAGCTTGTACCCACTAGAGTCCAGAATAGCTGGCAAGCAGTCTCAGTATAGATTATAGGAAGTTGAACCAGGCCACCGAAAGGATCACTTTCCTTTGCCGTTCATAGATCAGATGTTGGAACGGCTGGCTGGTAAATCTCATTACTGTTTTCTTGATGGCTTTTCCGGGTACTTCCAGATCCATATTGCCCCTGAGGATCAGGAAAAGACCACTTTCACGTGCCCCTTCGGCACGTTTGCCTATAGGAGGATGCCATTTGGCCTTTGTAATGCTCCTGGCACTTTCCAAAGATGCATGCTTAGAATTTTTACTGAATTTATTGAAAATTGAATGGAGGTGTTCATGGATGACTTCACTGTATATGGCTCCTCATTTGATGCATGTCTGCATAGTCTGAGTTTAGTTCTAGAAAGATGCATTGAGACTGACCTGATTTTGAACTATGAAAAATGTCACTTTATGGTAGAACAAGGGATTGTTTTAGGTCATGTTATTTCTAAAGAGGGTATTTCAGTAGATCCTGCAAAAATTGATGTGATTTCTTCATTGCCTTACCCATCTTGCGTACGTGAGATCCGTTCTTTTCTTGGCCATGCAGGTTTCTACAGGCGCTTCATTAAGGACTTCAGCAAGATAGCTCTGCCATTGTCAAACCTGCTGAAGAATGATGCCATGTTCCATTTTGACTGATTGAAAAGAGCATTGACCTCTACCCCCATCATCCAGCCCCCTGACTGGACCCTCCCTTTTGAACTCATGTGTGATGCTTCTAATTTTGCTGTAGGAGCGGTTCTGGCACAAAGGGTGGGCAAGGCTGCCCATGTCATTCATTATGCTTCTAGGACATTAGATGTTGTACAATCAAATTACACCACCACTGAAAAAGAACTGCTAGTTGTTGTGTTTGCACTTGATAAATTTAGGTCATATTTGCTAGGTTCAAAGGTTATTGTTTTCACTGACCATGCAGCTCTGAAATACCTGTTAAAGAAACCAGAAGCGAAGCCAAGGTTGATTCGGTGGATGCTTTTGCTCCAAGAGTTCAATGTGGAGATAAAAGACAGGAGTGGAGCTGAAAATTTGGTAGCCGATCACTTGAGCCGAATAGCAAGGGATGAGGATCCTTCTCCCATCCAAGATGATTTTCCTGATGAGCGACTTCTACATCTGTATGGGGTAACACCTTGGTTTGCTGACATTGTTAACTTTCTTATTACTGGTGTTGTTCCTGCAGGTACAAGTAGATCCAAGTTCCACAAGCTCAAGAGTGATTCAAAGTACTATGTGTGGGATGATCCGTACCTTTGGAAGTTTTGCAGTGATCAGGTGATTCGGAGGTATGTCCCCAATCATGAGACAGAGTCCATCTTGCATTTTTCTCATGCCTCTCAAGTAGGGGGACACTTTGGACCACAGAGGACGGCAAGAAAAGTCATGGATTCTGTGTTCTACTGGCCCACAATTTTTAGAGATGCCTATGAGGTCTACAGGAATTGTAAGGAGTGTCAAACAGCAGGCCCTGCCATCACTCGTAGGAGTGAGATGCCCCAGCAGCGCATGCTTTTTTGTGAGGTTTTTGATGTGTGGGGGATTGATTTTATGGGTCCTTTCCCTGCTTCTTTTGGTTTTCTGTACATTCTTTTGGCTGTTGACTATGTTTCAAAGTGGGTGGAAGCAATCCCCACTAGGACTAACGATGCTAAAGTTGTTTCAAAATTTGTTAGGTCCAATATTTTTTGCAGGTTTGGCATACCTCGGGCTATTATCGCTGACTGTGGGCACTCACTTCGCAACCGCACCATGGAAGCCTTACTCAGGAAATATGGAGTTGTGCATAGAGTTTCCACTGCTTACCATCCCCAGACCAATGGCCAGGCTGAGATATCAAACAGGGAGATCAAGCAGATCTTGGAGAAAATGGTGCAGCCGAATAGGAAGGACTGGAGCCGCCGTCTGGAAGACGCACTGTGGGCTCAGAGGACCGCTTTCAAGACGCCAATAGGAATGTCCCCCTTTAGGCTTGTATTTGGTAAGGCATGTCACCTCCCAGTGGAAGTTGAGCACCGTGCATATTGGACAGTCAAGTGCTGTAACTTGGAAATGAAGAAAGCTGGTATTGAAAGGAAACTCCAGTTGCAGCAGCTTGAGGAGCTTAGGCTAGAAGCCTATGAAAGCTCCAGGATTTATAAATAGAAAACAAAATATTTTCATGATAGGATGATTAATAGGAAAAAATTTTCTGTGGGCCAGCAAGTCTTACTGTTTAATTCCCGCCTGAAAATGATGGCTGGGAAACTTAGGTCCAAGTGGATTGGCCCATTTGTTGTTACTAATGTGTTTCCTTATGGTGCAGTAGAGATTAAAGATGCAGGTAGCAACAAGTCCTTCAAGGTTAACGGGCAGAGGCTGAAGCCATTCCATGGTGTGGCTGTTGGTGTTCCTGACGATGCTATTGTTGAGGAGCTCTCCTTGGAAGCTCCCACCTACACTGCCACCTGATCAGGGAGTACCATTTCCTTTCCCTCACTCTGATTTTATAGTTATGTTGTTCATTGGGGACAATGTATGTTTTAAGTGTGGGGGAGGGAACTAGTTGTAGTTTTGTTTTGTCTTGTTGTAGTTTTGTTTTGTCTTATTTTTTTTCTTTTAGCTCTTGAATAAATTGTGTTGAGTCCTATGTTGGCAAGTTTGATTGATTTTGATGATTTTGCACAGATTGATTGCATGATTTATGTGATGATTCCCCCTAGGTTGAACAATGGGTTGAAAATTTTTTTGTTTTTGAAAAGTGATCCCCATGTGATTGAAAACTGAACTTTGAGATTTTGTTGTGATGGCATGATTTATGATAAGTTTGGGGTGATAGGAAGCACACACTAGGGATAGAATCTCTGTCAAACAATTTGCAAAAAAAAATGTCCAGGTGAGGATTTGAGCCTCCAACATGTTTTAAACTGTGTGAAATCACTTTTGAGTTGCACTTTCCTGAATTTGCTTGAATCTCTTTATGGTTTGCATGTTTATGTGTTTGCATCATATGATTTAGGCAATTTTCTTTGTAAATAACCACTTGGCCTAAAAAGAACCAATTCCTAATGCATGTTACCTAGTTAGCCCCTTTGAGCCTAATTAGCCTGTTAATTCTTGATAACCCTATGTTACAAGCTAAAATCTGAAAAACCATGTTAACCCGATCTTAGGATTAGGAGAGCATGGAATCTTAGAAAGAGAATGGTTGCAAGAAACTAAGTTTGGGGTGGCTACAAGGTGTGATGTGTTGTTTGGGATTGAAAAAGTAAAAAAATATAATAAAAAGGTTGGAGCCAAAGGCCAAAAGAAAAGAAAAGCAGAAAAAAAAAAAAAAAAAAAAAGGTGTAAAAATGATAAAAATAAAAGTATTGGAAGAAAAGGCTGTAGCCACCCAAAGCATAAAGAATAATGAGAAAAGAAACTTGAGTGGAAATTCAAAGTGTAAAAAGCTCATGCTCTCTTAGTTCCTAGGGACTTCAGCTAGTACCTTTGTATATCCTACCCTTAGCCAGGCCCCATTACAACCTTAAAAGACCTTTTGATGTTGCATGCATGTTTTCTGTGGGAACCATTTTGAGATGAAAATCAAATTCATGGGAAGTGTTCTTAAAGGTGAGTGAAATGTTGTTAGCCTAGACAAAAATTGAGCGATGAGTGAAACACTAAATGCCCTTGTGAGGAAGCCAGTTGTTTGAATTTGGTGATCTCCCTTTTGTGTGTAACTTGGATCCCCTGCTTAGATTAATGATTGTTTGAATGATGAAATTCTCAATTGTTTAGAATGAATGATTATGGGGATTGCTTTGTTTGGAAGGGGGGAACATTGAAAGAAAAAAATGTTTTGATGAAATTGCTTGAATTTGTGCAAGGTTGATTGAATCTTTTAAGCTTGCCATGTCTTGAGTCTTTTTGATTTTTTTTGAGTTGTAGTTTGCTTAGGGACAAGCAAAGTTTAAGTTTGGGGTATTTTGATAAGCCTCTGGCTCATCTAGTTTTATGGCTAGTATGACCAGGGTTTTGTGCTAATTATATCTCATTTTCACCTAAATTAGATTAGATTGTCCTCAAGCAAGGTTTTGAGTCTCTAAAGTAGTTTTAGGTTAATTTAGCCAGTTTTGAGTCAAATAAAGCACTTATGGCTATTTTATTGTTTTCAGGTTAAGTTAGAAGTCAAGGGAATAAAGAAACAGGAAATTTCAAGTCTGGAGGTGTTCGCCTCGCGATAGTCTTCTCGCCTCGCGAACCTGAAAGCCAGCTGAACAGTAAAAATGTCATCCTCTCTGGTTCGCCCCGCGACTCCTCTTCTCGCCTCGCGACCCTGAACACTGACTGTTCCAGAAAAATGCAAGATTTCTGTGTCGCCTCGCGGATCCATGTCTCGCCTCGCGAGACTGAAGACCAGAAGCCATGACTCTTCCATTCCTCGACACGCGAGCAGTACTTCGCCCCGCGAGAAGACCAAACGTTGCAGACTGTTCATGATATTCGCCTCGCGAGTGAGGGTTCGCCTCGCGAGTGGGCTCAGTTTCTGAATACTATAAAAGGTTGTTCTGGGCAGATTGGAAGAACTTTTGCTTCTCCATTGTTTTTACATAATTTTCTGTGTGTTTCGTTTTTCCATGGAGAACTAAATTTCTTAGATTAATCTACTGTAATTGATTTCCAGTTATACTTGAGGTTTTGTAGTTCCTGTTTTGTATGCTTTTCCCTTTTCAATACTATGTTATACATTTCTGTTTGTTTAATTCAGGAGTGTATAGTGTTGTGTTGATTCATTTCGGTGATGTTATGTTCCTATACTTAATCGCGTTTGTTTAATTCGCGTGTGTTCGTTCATGTTCGTTTAGTTCATGAGGGCTTAACCCCGTTTGTTTAATTCGGGAATAGGAACATATATCCGTAGTAGCGATTTCGTTTGTTAATTGTTGCTACAACCGAAAGGGGATTAGAATCTGCTTAGGGCTTGGAATTATATGAACCGATGATAGTTGGGAAATCGACAACAGTAGATTAATCGTCTTTAGCTCTTTGCTAATTAGTTTTGTCTGCATTGTCTGGTTGTGAATTTTAGCACCCCCCATGGATAGTTATATGAGAAATTACATGCCTAATGCTTACTATGAGCAACCACCATGCATATATTTTCCTGATTTTCTTGGTTTATCACACTAGTTGCCAAGGTTTAGTGGTTTTGCAGGTGAGAATCCGCAGGAGCATCTGAGGGAATTCCAGATTGCTTGTTCTATAATGCTGAGACCTGCAGGAATAACAGAAGATCACATCAAGATGGAAGCTTTCTAGTTTTCACTTGAAGGTGCTGCAAGGGATTGGTTGTATAGTCTTGATGAGCATTCCATCTCAAGCTGGTTTGATTTGAAGGAAGCCTTCCTGTTTAGATACTATCCTAGCCAAAACTGACTAGCCTCCCAACCCAGCCTAACTATGACTAACTCCTCTCTCAATATCTGAATTCTCCTTTTATTAACTTCAACCTCTGCCTCTTAGCTTTCCAAAGCCACTTAATTTGCTTAATTATGAATTAAGATGAGGGAGTTATGTCCACATTCAACTCATAGGGCAGTTGAAACGCCTCTGACTTCACATGGATTAAAGCCCTTCGAAACGGCTCTGTTTGGAATAATGGTCTTCATGAGAGTTAAAGCTCTTTGTTTGATCTTTAATTTGCCACTGGTTTCAGTTCCAACCGACATCTACAGCCCAAGTTATGGCCCAATCTTCATGACCAGTTCAGGTTCCAGTGACAGCAATTATGTTCTGACTTCAAGGCCCAATGTGACCCACTATACATCCAATTCAGCATCTGAGTTCTTCATGAAAGTTGTTGGGCTTCCTTTTAGCTTTCCTGTTCTGACTCCTGCGTTTCTGTTTTTATAAGAGGGCCGCACGTCACGGCCTAGGCGTGATGGCCTCTCGCTGTGTGTACTTCCCTTCTTGCTCTTCTTATTGCCCTGAAAAACAGAAAATAACATAAGTACTTTATTTAACTCTAAATCAACTAAATTAACCTAAAAACACTTTATAGACTCAAAATACTGCTTAAGGACAATCAAGTCTAATTTGGGTGAAAATGATATAAAATTAGCACAAAGCCACGGTCTTTACTAGTTATAAAACCAGTCAAACAGAGGCTCATCACTAGGCCACACAAAAGAAAAATGTTACAAGCTTCATGGTTACCCTCCTAACTACAAGAAAGGAAAGCCAAACCAATCGACTATGGTAAACCAGATTTCATATGACTCTGAGGCACCTGAGGCATCTTCATCTTCCTTTCAACTCACTGCTACACAATATAGCCAGCTCATGAACCTTCTGCAAAATCAGACATCAAGTGCTGCACCTTTCCTAGCAGCCGCCCAAGAAGGTATCATTCTTTCTGCCAATCCATCTCATTTCGTGTTATTCGCTCATAATACTTGGATAGTGGATTCGGGACCTAGTGCACACATCACTTGTTCTCTACAATCTTATACTTCATATCGTCATGTTTCCAACAAATTTGTCACTTTACCAAATAAAGAATCTGTGACAGTAACAACAGTTGGGACTGTTATGATAAGTCCTGCCCTAATCTTACATAATGTTTTGAATGTTCCTCAATTTACCTTCAATCTGCTCTTAGTTAGTGCATTATTGACTAACACCTCATTTTCAATCACTTTCTTCCAAAACCACTTTGTTATTCAGGACATGCAACACTGCAAGAGGATTGGCAAGGGTGAACTTCTTGAAGGACTATATGTTCTGCCTTTCAAAAAGCCTGTCACCAATTCGGTTGATGCACATTGTATTGTCAATACCAATTTATCTTGTAAATCAGTAGTTGAATCTCAGAATAATTGCAATTCAATTCGATTTAACAATTGTAATAATGCCAATTTGTGGCATACATGATTTGGACATGTATCTGACAAAGTATTGAAACATTTGAGCAATACAACTCCTTTTTCTATGCCTTCTGAGTATTCCTCTTCTTTGTGCCAAATATGCCCTCTTGCTAAATTTAGATGTTTGTCATTTGTCTCACACAATCATGTATCTGATTCAATCTTCTCTTTATTGCATTGTGACATTTGGGGCCCATATGGACTTCCCACATACGATGGAAGAAGGTACTTCTTGACATTGGTGGATGATTGTTCAAGGTTCACCTGGCTATATCCCCTGAAAAACAAGTCAGAAGCTGCCTCTGCCATTATGAAATTCTTTACCATGGTCAAAACACAGTTTGGGTTAACCATCAAGTGCTTGAGATCTGACAATGCAAAAGAGTTGGCTCTCATAGAATTTTTGCAATCACGGGGAACACTGCATCAACTCTCTTGTGTAGAAAGGCCTGAACAAAATTCTGTGGTTGAAAGAAAGCATCATCACTTGTTAAATGTTGCAAGGGCACTGTTTTTTCAGTCAAAACTTCCCATTTCCTTTTGGGGTGAATGTGTGGCTACGGCTGCCTTCTTGATAAACAGAATGCCATCACATGTCCTAAACAAAGGTCTCCACATCAAATCCTATATAGCATTGATCCAGACTACAAGTCCCTGAGAACCTTTGGTTGCTTGGCCTTTGCTGCCACACTGCCTTCTACAAGAAAAAAATTCACTCCTAGAGCAAGACCTGCTGTTTTTGTTGGCTATCCACAAGGGTACAAAGGTTATAGGCTATTTGACTTGGAAACCAAGAAATTCTTCATCTCAAGAGATGTAACTTTCCATGAAACAACATTTCCCTTACATTCTAGCCCTGAAGATCAATATGTACCCTTCGACAACACTGTCATTCCTCTCCCAATACCAGAAACTTCACAATCAGAATTCAACCAACAACCAAACAATTCACCACCACCTGGTTCACTACCTGACCAATCAATCACACCCAACCCCGAGCAAAGAACAAATTCCTGCTCCACCTAGAAGATCTCAAAGAACTATCAGACCTCCTTCTTACCTACAAGAGTATGCTTGCAATACCACCCCTTACCCTATCGCTAACTTATGTTCTTATGCCAAACTCAGTTCCTCTTATAGAACCTTTGTCAACCAAATCTCTTCAATATATGAGCCTCAGTTTTTCCATCAAGCAGTTAAATTTGATGAGTGGCGCCAAGCCATGAATGAAGAGGTTCGGGCTCTAGAAGCCAACCAAACCTGGACTCTTGTACCACTGCCTCCAGACAAGCATTGCATAGGATGCAGATGGATCTATAAGGTCAAGTATAAGCCTGATGGATCAGTTGATAGGTACAAGGCCAGATTGGTAGCCAAGGCTTACACTCAACAAGCTGGGATTGATTTTTCTGACACCTTCTCACCAGTTGCAAAACTCACTTCTGTCAGAGTTTTGCTTACTGTTGCAGCATCAAAAGGGTGGCAATTGTTACAAATAGATGTCAACAATGCCTTCCTTAATGGAGACCTATTCGAAGAAGTATATATGGACTTGCCATTAGCGTACCAAACTGATGATAAGAGACTGGTTTGCAGGCTCAACAAGTCTCTATATGGTCTTAGACAAGCATCCAGACAATGGTTTTGCAAGTTCTCCTCGTCACTACTCAACCATGGCTTTGTGCAATCAAAGAATGATTATTCCTTGTTCACTTTAGGATCTGGATCTTCCCTAGTCGTGCTGCTGGTTTATGTAGACGACATCATTCTTGCAGGTCCCGACATTGAGCAAGTTAATAAGGTTCAAGCTTTGTTGAAATCATTGTTCAAATTGAAGACTCTTGGAAATCTGAAATACTTCCTTGGACTTGAAATTGCCAAATCCTCTCAAGGCATTTCAATGTCTCAAAGTAAATACACCTTATCCCTCTTGGAGGATACCAGTTTCTTGGAGTGCAAGCCAGCAACTATACCAATGGAGCCAAATGTAAAACTGAATAATTCAGATGGTGACTTGTTGGATGATCCTTCACAGTACAGGAGAATGATTGGTAGGCTAATGTACTTAACCATCTCAAGGCCAGACATAAGTTTTCCTGTCCACAAATTAAGTCAACTTATGCAAGCTCCACGTACTCCCACTTACATGCTGCCCACCATCTACTTCGATACCTCAAAAATTCTCCAGGTCAAGGACTGTTATTCCCTGCAACAAATGTGTTGAACCTCACAGCATATGCTGATGCCGATTGGGGTAGTTGTGTTGACACAAGAAGATCTACCACTGGTTTCTTAGTCTTCCTTGGGAATGCTCTACTCTCCTGGAAGTCAAAGAAACAGCCTACGGTTTCGAAGTCCTCTGCTGAAGCAGAATACCGAGCTCTATCGTTAGTGACAAGTGAGATTGTCTGGCTCACAAGGCTACTGAAACATTTTGAAGTCGAAATCAGCTCCACCACGATTTTCTGTGACAATCAGTCTGCAATTCATCTTGCTTCGAATCCAGATCATCATGAAAGGTCGAAGCATATAGACATTGATCACCACTTCATCCGAGAGTTGGTACAAGCAAATGTGATCAAACTTATCCATGTCAAAAGCCAGCATCTGTTGGCTGATTTGTTCACAAAAGCCCTCCCATTTCCACAGTTTCCAACACTCATGCACAAGATGGGAATAGTCAACATCTATTCTCCACCTTGAAGGGGGGTATTAGGACTGTTAAGTTAAGTCAGTTATGATAGTTAGTTAGTTAGTCAGTTATGACAGTTAGTTAGTTAGTTAGTTAGTTAGTTAGTTAGTTAGTTTCTAAATTAGTTATGTGAAGTTAAGTAGTTGAATGTATATATGCACAAGAGCTGATATCTTGTAAGATACTTTTCATATCATTTTCTTCATTGAATGAAAGCATAATGAGCACATTGCTCCTTTCCTCAACTCAAGGTCCTTAGTTTCAATATTGTTTGCATGTTTATCTACTGTGTGAATTTTGCAATTGGGAAATTCGGATTCATAGTTGTTGTTTGTGAATGAACGATTTGTGCGTGTTACTTAAGAATAAGAACACAATCAGATTAATTTTTTTTGAGTGGAAATCTTTCTTAATGCTTCTGCTATTTATCTAATACTCAAGGAGTTGAATTAGTAACTTAGATAGAAAGGTTTATTCACCTAAGGAATTAGGGGATAAATTACAAAACTCAGTTTCTTGAAATTGGATAAACTGTTCAAGTTAATTTCCAGGATTGAACAGGTAGGACAGGCAGGGAAATCGATCCTCTAACAATTTTTTTTATTATTAAAAACCAATTTTCTGTTGCTTAATATTTCTCATTTGAAAAATACCAAAAATTTTTTTTTTGTTAAGTTGTTGTTCTTACTTATTGGAGAAAGTCATTTTCAAACCATTCGGTTGCTCAAACGAAGTTGAGTTGGTACATTAATAGTTAACGGTTCAATCCTTGAGTATGATATTTTTATTACTACAAAGCGATTTGGTGCACTTGCTAATTTTGCTCAACATTGGGCTGTTATGTTGGATCAATTTAGTAAAATGTTATCACGATGAGTGATGGAGACTTGGTCTACGGTGATGACCTCTCTACTCGATTTGCTTCCACCAGAGAGGCACAGCGCTCTACAAGAGGTCATCCATTCCAGCCAGCCCTCCACTACTTCTACCGTGCTACCACCGCAGCCCCATGATGCCGATGTGATTCCTGCGCCACAGCATGATAGTCAGCTGACGCCGGTGAACTCCCCCCTACAGGATGACGATGATTGTTATTATGATTATGATTATTAGGATAGTTTTATATTTACTTGTGTTTTCTAGACAGACGGATATTTTATGTATGGAATATTTATGTTATCTTAAATTTAATTGCCTTTTTAAATATTTGTAATTTCTATTTTTGATCTAATATAATAAATTAGTTATAATAAAATAAAAATGTGATATTTTAAATAAAAAAGAATTACTAATTTATATTTAAAATAAAAAATTTACATAAAAAAATAATTATTAATTTTAAAAAAATTTAAATACTGACGGAATTTTCCACGTTACCGACGGATTTTTCCGTTGGTAAGTCGATAACATTTTCGATAGATTTTTCCGTCGGTAACGTTACCGACGAATTTTTCCGTCGGTAATTTTCCGACGGATTCGATCCGTCCGTCGGAAACCATTTCCTATGAGTCGAATACCGACGGATTTTGGTCCATCGGAAACGTGTATTACCGATGGATTTTTTGCTTTTCCGACGGGTTTTGGCCATCGGTAATCTCCCAATTTTTTTGTAGTGATTGTAGACTTGTCTTGTTATAGAAAATATATTGATGCTGGGAACTCCTATGTTTGTGGCCTTGTAAACAAGAACCTTGAGTGTTGGCAATGGCTGGGCTTCAATTCCATCATGGGCAGCAACATGTCAAGCATTGCCCTGGGACAATTTCATATGTGGCTCATCAACAATATCGTTGGAGTGCACATGTCAGATTTATGTCTTTGGCCTTGGGAGAGGATTGAAGTTGTGCACTTTAGAGAGAATGGAACATTTGCATGTTCGGGTCAAATAATTTCACCAAGCCACAACGGTCACAAAGCACTTTTTATGAAGTCACCACCATGGAGCAGTCGTAGTCCACCCCATACCGCAGAAAGTGGTTGGAACAATAAAATGGTGGCATTTAAAGTGGTTGCTTGTGTAGTTCCTTGTTGCTAGTTTTAGCCTTCTTCCTTTACAAGTATTACAAATGTGGAGGATGTTGTATCCATGACTCTGACCGATTGAATGGTTAGATTAATATAAAGTTAAATTTCACTGGTAATTAAAGTTTGAGGATTAATTAAAAAGTATCAATAGTTAGAGGTATCTATTTATAAATGGACTAAAATTTAAGGGGTGTACATATATTTTTTCCTTTATTTAGGCAACAACATTTATCCTTTCAAGCTTTATCATATTGGGCTTTTTTCGGCTTCATGGATTTTATATTTAGTTAGCTATGTTATAACATTATGGCCCATGCTAAGATGGCTTTACTTAATAAAAGCCCTTAATAGTTTTTGGGCCCAACTATATGCACCGTGATTTTATTTTACACCTTAGGCCCTTTTTTTTTTTAATATTTGTTATCCCTAAATTACCCTTTGCATGATGGACATTTTATATCGTGATAATGGACATTTTACACATTCAAAATTGAAATTCCGGATGTGTAAAATTTTATGAAAGGTCATTTTATACATCCAGAAATTAAATTCCAGATGTGTAAAGTTTTACACATCCGAAAATTAAATTTCAATAACTCTAAAAACATATGGCATGTCATTTTACACATCTGAAAATTAAATTATAGATGTATAAAATTTTACACGTCCGAAAATAAAATTATGGTAACTCTAAAAAGATATATATTATTATTTTACATATCCATATTTTAATTTTCGAAAGGTCATTTTACATGTTCGGAGATTAATTTTCAGAAGGGTTTCGAAAAACAAATCCCAGACACTACATTTTATTACTACATTTTATTGTAGGTGAATGTCATTTTTTGAAAAGAAAAGTAAAAAAATCCCACAAAATGTGTGGAGCGAAAATTCGGGTGCCAAGAATAAGTCCCATAGTTTTGGGACATTACTGATCCACGCTATGTAATAGTATCATTTTTTGGGGCTTGATAGAAGTTTATGGGCTTGTAAGTAATATTTTTGTGATATTTAGATCCCATTCCGTGGGATCCGTTTGAGGGTCCCATGATATTAGGGATGATCCGTGTACTATAGGGTCCCGTTCCCTTGATATAAGTCCCATGTGTTGGGACAGCTGAAATTATCCAACTTTCAGCTGTTTTGAAGTAAAAAGCTGTTTTAGAAAAAAGCTGTTATTTTTGGGTGTTAAGCTTATTTCTGAAAAAAAGCTTTTTTTTTATGTGAAAACAGCTGTTTTGGTATAAGCTACAACACTGGACTGTTTGATTATTTTGGGAAGATTATTTCTCATCTAACATTTTTCCTTCCCTGTCTTGCCCTGCGATCAAAAGAGCCCATGGCGCACAGTATTATCGCACAGTATTTCTCTTCTTCACCTCACGAGTTGCTGAGCGGAGATCGAGTTGCAGATTCGCAATCGGACGGTGACTCATCGGCGGAAACAATCGTCGGAGGTGGGTTAACCATGATCCACATGAAGAAGGTGGAAACCACCATGGCAGCGGCTAGAAAACCCATACCGCGGCGGTGAGGATAGAGGGAAGGGAAAATAATACAATGGAAGACCCAACCCTCGCCGCCTAGCTCCTATTCTTCTCCGTTCAGCCCACACCACCCCCACTAAGTCGCGTCGTCGCGTTTCCTCTCCGTGCGCCACCTTTTTGTTTTAGCATCCCCTGACTCGCACAAACGTTGGTTGCGGCGTTAGGGTTCTACCACTATAAACAGAGACGAAGAAAGTTACTAAACAAAGACGTGGTGCTGGCATTTGGGTTTCACATTGTATTTTGGTCTTGATGTTCTGTGTATGAACATATTTGGATTGGGCTCGGCACTTGGGCTATTTCGCCAGTTTAGCATTCAAAAAGATATATAATTTAATTATTTATCAAAAAATAATTTTGATTTTTTTTTATTTTATTTTTAAATTTTTGTATTTTTTTAAAATTAAAAGACATATAATTTAATAATTAATTCAAAATAAGAAACTGGGTAAATAACTATTCTCATAAAATATCGTAAACAAATTACTTCATTACTTTGTTCATAATTTACTATATAAGAGGAATTGCTTTTACACAATTAAAACGAAATAAATTATTACGAAATAAATTATTATAAAATCATTTTTCAGTCAATATATTCAAATAAAAACAAATTTTAATTATAATTTATTTTTAAATTATCGATTATTTAAAAAAAAATTATCAACATAAATTTTTTTTACGGCTTTCTTAAACACATTCAAATTCTATTGGTCCAACTCACCACCTCTTAACCTTTAACCAGTTGATCAGGTTTTTAAAATTTAATTTAGTTGTTTTTATCAAAATAAAAAAGTGTTCTTCCTTTTTCTCCTATCGCTCTGTCTTCCTCACAATGTGGAGCATCACCAGAAAAGCTTTATTTTTGTCACTGGAGAAAGGAATATTTTCGACTAAGAGAAGCAAGGGTTGGGGAAGGTGAGCGTTTAAGAAAATGATCGAAGGTTATTCCACTGCAGTGCCGTTTTTTCTCCCTTGTCTTGCGGTTTCCAGTTTCCACTGCAACGTTTCAAATAATTGAAGACATTGATTTTGCTCCTGACTCGCCTGTTTCCCCTTATATCAAGTGTTATTGCCCTTTTTTTTTTGGGTGAATGAGAATAATAAAAACAAAAAGGAGAAAACAGAAAAGCTAAGTAATAAACATGAGGCCAAGCTCTTATACAGTTATACCAAGTGCTATAGCCTCAGGAGCAAGCAGGGCAGGCACACCGGATGCTCGTTACTGCTGAAGAAAATTAAAAAGCACTCTCCGCTCCAACCACAGGAGCATGAAGTAGGAGTGTTCGCGGATTGGATCGGATCGATTTTGAGCTAAAAAGTCATTCCATTCAATAATTAAAACATCGTACTGTTTGGATTGGATCGGTTTATTTCCTTAAAAAAATCTGATCCGATCTAATCCAATCAAATGCGGTTTGGATTGGATTGGATAATTCGACTTTTGTCATACTTGATTTTTTTTATAATGTCAAGTGTCATTTCTACTTATATTTAATAGTGGATAAAAGATAATCTTGGTTTTAATTTGGGAGTTTGAGAAGAAAAAAATTATTGATATTTTTTAACACGTTCTTTTATATTAATTCTCTATATCTACTCCCACTTATCCTTTTTTTTTTTTCATTGAATCGGCTACAAATAAACTGTAGCTAATTATTTTTCAAATTTACTTAATTGTTTTCCTATTTTTCATGATTACTCAATCAAATATATATTTGCTATGCATCAAAACTTTTAGTAAAATATAACTTCAAGACATTAATATTTATTCTAAATAGTCTTATATATGTCATTCCAACAAAAATATTAAAGAGAATGAGGGACACAAAAGTATGAAGAATAATGTTTAAGTATGAGTAATACTATAATTTCAAAAACAATAATATATGTATATAATAGATCGGTTTGGATTGGATTGGATTCGATTTCACTATAGGATCCAAAATCCGATCCAATCCAATAAAAAATTGCGGTTTTTTCGGTTTTCGATTTTTTCGGTTTTCGGTTTTCGATTTTTCGGTTCGGTTTTTGCGGTTTGAATCGGTTTGGATCGGTTGATGAACACCCCTAACAAGCAGGGCAGGCACACCCGATGCTCCGACGGTGCGAGGAAGATAGGGTGTCAGGAGAAAAAAGAAGAACAATTTTTATTTTGAGAAAAACTATAAATTTTAAAAAATAATTAAATTTTAAAAACCTGATCAACTGGTTAGAAGGTTAAGAGGTGGACCAATAAGGGGTGTATCCAAAAGAGTGTCACAAATAGTGTGTTCCTGACACTCCTCTTATTACTATTTTTGGTTTTGATACATAGGGATTATTTGTGAATGCATAACCTAACTTCACCTAAACTAAATACAAATCTTCTATTAGAAGTTGTTTTTGTTAGGAAAATAGGGAAGACCGATAGCTGTGCCGTGGACGAACCACCGTCTTAAAAGGAAGATTCCGCCAGGCCTCAGGTGCAATCTGACAGTCCGGTTTGCTTCCCAAGGTTAACACAACAACTCTTAAACTTATACACTCAAGGTCAAGAGCAATAGAGTTTACACAATACAATTGCCCAAATAATTTCAATCATCTATATTCATTCTCCTCTCAAAAGTTCTTAACCACTCTTGTATATTTTTCTGGTATAGTCTCTTCTTTCCTCCATCCCACTCGGCAACTAAGAAGCATTTTTAAATACCTCAATTAACCCACATAAAATTGTACCATGTTAGGAGTGGGGTTATGGAGGGGATGAATGGGAAGTGATTAGTGAGAGATTTGGAATAATAACTCTACTTTGAGGGTAGAGGGCCTCCTAAGAAAATAATAAGAGAGGGAAAGTGACTAATTTGTTCATTCATTTATTCATTCAAGAGGTCATACAATGTTTTTATAGGGTTGGTGCATACCCACACTAAGACACTACACCATAATACACACTAATTATCACAACTATAACAAACTAACAAATGCATAATAGTTCCTTCTAGAATTAGGTGAGTCATCATATTCTAGAATTAGATAATTCATCTCTTGGGCCTTTAGGATCATAACATCACCGACCCCATCAAAATCAATCTTGTCCTAAAGGTTGTAAAAATTTGACCCTAAAACAAATTTTCCCGGGTCTCACTGCTTGAACTGAGACGGCCTAGCTGCAGATGGCATTTCCAAACGTACACTGGGATTCCATGGTTGTCCTATTCCAATTTTTGCCAAAAAAAAACATATGTTGTTGTGACTCTTTTTGCAATAATTCTGCCTTAATGTCACCAATAATTTTCTCAACATTCCTCAGGATTTTCTTTTGTGGCCCAATAAAGAAGGAATTTTGATTAAGGGGCCCTATAATGAGTGAACTCTCATCAACTAATGAATGTCCAAGTATCATGTTAATCCACTGCCACCTTCCAAATAAATGGGCCTGGCCCATTAGGTCAAGAAATTGTTATATTCTTTGCAATACCACTTCTACCCTTTCTCTATGTTGTCCCTCTTTTAACATATCTGATCTCAGCCACAAACAGCCAATTAGAAGTTACAAAAAGATTAGAAGTAATCCTTAAATATTTGGTGACCCAGTTAAATGCTAATTAATAGGCTTCAAGGTAAAATTAAATGGGTTTTTTTTTTTGACTTGAAAATTAAATGGATTGTTAAGGAATGCAAAAGTAGAAATGTTTTCATTGATAATCTGAATACATAACTCATCCAAATGTTAAATAAACAAGTTTCAATGAAAAGTTGTGCCTTTTTATGTGTCTATGGTAATTAACAAGACACAATTCGCCTGTGTCTTTTTATGAACTTTTTCCCTTTTTAACTAAGAAATCACTGAAGGTCAAGTATACCTGATGCAATAGCTTTAAGTTTTTAACTAAGATGTTATTGGTGTTTCCTAAGTTGTGAATCTAGGTGCCTGTGTGAGTGAACATCATCTAAAAAGATTCAATAAATGCACATGGAAGAGGGACAATCCTCACATGTTAGAAACATGGCCCTTGATTGCCGTGCTTCCTGAATTCAAAGCAATCCCACTTTGGTTACTATGATGCATCCAATCATATTTCTTCTCCTTATCCTCTTTGCCAAGCTATAGCTATTGGTCCATCATCACTTTTTCCCCTAATGAGTAGTAGATAGCTTCAAATGAGCCACCCTTTTTTGAAGAACCCCACTTTGTAAGTTTTGTTTGTCCTAATTTAAGCAGGAAGGACCATTCAATTTACTTGTAAATGAGCCCTTCTATAAAAGGAATTATGCTCCTCAAATTCACATGGATGACATGGTAACTTCATATAGAGTGGGCTTATGGTGTATGAATAAGTGCCAAACAAATGACCCACTTTGTTGTTTTCTTGTAATCCCAATAATACAGGCAACTCCATGATTACTAAAGAACACAGCCTCAATTGTAGGTTCAGGGGCTAGTAGTTGATTGCTTGTCCTCCACACTGAGCACACAAACCACCAATTAATGAGTTTTGGATAAGTTCAACTTTTTTATGTAATAAATAAACAATGTTCATAATATACCATCAATTTATCAATGATACCAATACAATAGAGTATCCACCACATATAATGCTCAGTCATTGGATTCCTATGGTTCAAATCCTAGCCAAATAAACATTATTTAATTTAAACTAACTTGCAAATCCTAGGGAGTCTCAAAGATGCAGATCCTTGCAAGAAGATTATTCTGGTCAAGAACAGAACGGACTAATCCGTTCACATGGCTGGCTTCCCAACATTAATTAGTACAAGTTGGTGTTGCACTCTACTGAAAATGCTCCTAGTTCACCTCTTTGAATGTATAATATAATTTGCAAACCAAGTGAGGATGTGTTTTTATTTTAAAAATAAAAAATTCATAATACGCAATATTGGGGATAAGCTTGTTATAACATTTTCCATTGAGATGCGGCTTTCTACGCTTTTAATATTTTTTTAATGAACTATCATAATTAGAGTCTTTCTCGTTTTTAATATTTTTTAATGAAACTATCATAATTAGAGTCTTTGACTCTCCGGTGGCATCACATGTATCTCCACAAACTTCGGTCCTTTGAACTAATTATGAGACTAATCCTTGATCGATTTGTTTAGAGCAAGAAATTAACCATTGATTTTCGTAACCTCCCAACTATAATGTTTGTCGTCAGGATTCGAACTTGTGTTGGTACGCTTACCACTCAACCAGCCATTGGTTGGTACGCTTCTAATTATTTATTCAAACTCTTTATTAACCAATGAGTTTAATTTGTATGCACGGTCAGTGTAAAGATTTTTACACTGACAACCAATTAGAAATCATGAAATTGATGGCTTTTAAGGTGTTTAGGATAAAAGTCAAACAACTTTAATAGTGTGTCCATTTCTGATTGGTTGACGGTGTAAAAAAATTTTACATTGTCAGTGTATATCAATTAAATCATTAACCAATTATAATTTTGTAAAATAAAAAACTAAAATTATAATTGATTATTGGGTAGAGTTAAATAAATAATTTGGAGTGAAATTAATAACGTGTTATTCATCTGATATTGGTATGTTAGCCTAGGCCGGATTGTGCGAAATGTTCATCTGCATAACATTTATGGATTGTGGACACATTATTTTCTTCAATTATACTCAAAGTGAAATATTATGACGCCAGGGTAATGAGCTGCATGTTTAAAAATCAAAACCAATATCATGTAATCTTAGGAAAAGATTAATTTGTACACTATCAAAAAGCCAGTGCCATAACCATTATTGTTCAACCAAGTGGTAACTTCCTTGTGGAACATTCATTTCTAACGAGTATCCTTAGAACATTATTTAAACAATCAAGAAATGAAATTGTGTATGAAAAAATTGTGTATTTAAGATATAGAAAAGTATTACAATTAAATTCCCAATATAAACTTTTTTTTATTGATTCATTAATCAATATCCTTATGACATTCGCTAGCAATACCATTAATAATATAAATTGAAAAGTTGCAGAAACTTAGTAGTTAATATAGTGTAATTCAACCTTCTCCTCCAACTCTTCCTACCTAAGCAAATACGATCATGAAATTATGAACTCAACCTCACCTTCTCTACCACATTATTGCTATTATTGAAAAAGATCTCGTTCACTTCCCTTTTAGTTTGTTTGCTTGCCCCTTTGTATTGTATATAGACTATAGTTCCCGCATCGGTTACTCGTGATTTTGACCAATTAACTACCTCTTTGGATATTTAAACCATTACTTGAACCTAATATTTTTTGGTTTCCCAAAATAAAAACCTTATCTCAGCTAATGAAGTCTAATAATTGACATATCTTCCAACCTCAAAATGAAGATAATAATAATAATAATGATAGTTATTAAATGAATCTCCTCTATAGACTATAGCATTTGGTTATGCAAGTTTCTGGCATATCCCCAAAGCCAGGTCCACTATAAATTTTCTTCTCATATAAGGAAAAAGAAGCTTTTCTTTTCATGCCCTTTATTCTGGAAAGTAATTATTAATATTGAATCTTAATGTCGGAACCAATTAATTATCAAATGAAAGAGTTGTACTCCTCCACTTGGCCTAAAAGATGAGTTTTTTGCTGGAGTGCAAATTGCATCAACAATACTTAAACTTTCCTTTTAGAATATTTATAACGTACCTCGCCTTTGGTAGCTAGAACCACAACCCAAATGCTTAGAGTTGTGAACTTAATTATAGACAACTAATAGGAGTAGTACAACCACTTTCGCCTAAAAATGACAATATTATGGAGTTATTAATTTAAGCTTAGTAGTTAGAAGAGATCACACAACCACCCAATAATCACATAATCAAAAATTAAATCATTAATATACTCTTATTCTTAAGGTCCAAATCATTAGTCCAAATCGGTGTAGTTAAACAATGACAATGAATTCTTGATTAATAAATTAGTTTTTGACACATTTTGTCAATTTCAATATATATGTTCGATTTCATGAATTAGTTAGTACGAATACGAATGCAAACTCCATGAAAAGAAACTTGTTCAAAATGGGATGTGTGGATCAGTATTTTGAATTTGAATGTGTCAAAGAAGCAGTGAACCAGCCTGGGGTAAGGGAAAACAACACACAAAAAACAAAAGTGGAGTGCACCAACTATTAGTGGGTGGGTGAACTGTTACTGTTAAATCAATGTTAATAAGTTTAGCAAGTATCCCATCCACGGGTATTTTTAAATTTAGAAAAATATAAATATAAAAATTATAAATGATATATAGTTAACTCAAGTAGAATCTAAAAAGTATAAATTAAAAGAGAAAATATTTAAATTTAAAAAATATATGCATAAAATTTGAAAAAATAATAAAAAAGGAGAAATTAAGGGATAATTCATTTCAATTAGGATTTTGAAAGATTTTATAGGGATAAAAAAGTCTTACGAATTTTAAAAGATAATTTAGAAATGTAACAACTTATAATATTTTTTTAAAAGAAATTTATAGTAAAAAATTTGCACATTTAGATTTTAAAAGATGTAAATCATAAGAATTTATAAAAATTGGTCTTTGACCGGGTATCTTCGCGAGGGGGTAAAACTGTGGGATTAACCATCATGCCAATGATGGTGGTCAGGTAAAGCCCTCCTCAAAATAGTGACTCCAAAATTCAAACTCCTGACCTTACAGGTAAAGTTCACATGTGGGTACAGTTAATAAATTTAAAAAATTTGAAAGGACCACATGGATTTATAACATTTGAAACCCAAATACATGTTTTTTGGATTTGCCTCCTTTAAAGTGAGCAAATGTGTAAAGTGAGGAAGTAAGGATGTAACCACCATTGGTGAGATTTTTTTATAAGCAAATGTTAGTTATTAGCTTGTTATGTTAATATTGGGAGAGATTCGAATCTTGCACCTTATAACCCCAACAACCTTGGTCCCACACCCCAAATTACCTGACCACCCTGTGACTCTCATTGATTAGATAATGTGGGTTGAGATCTCAGTATAGTTAAATTAATCAAAAATGAATACACATTCCCTTTCTTACTTTACACATTTGCTTACTTTAAAGAAGTTTTATCCTTTTTTTTATTTTATAAAATCCAAAGTTATGAAAGTCAATAAAAAAAAGAAAAAAATTTGATAATTTTAATATAAAAAAAAAACCAAATAATTTTTTCAACCTTTTAACAATTAGTGGGTTATAAGGATGGTTGTGTGGTTAGGGTGGGAAGTTAAGGAGTGGAGTGATAAGCAGGAGAGGGTTTAAACCCCACCCACTAACAAAATACTAACATTTGTCTATCAAATAAAAAAAAGTAAACAATTAATAGATTAACAGATAATGCTTGAAAGAAATATTAGTAATTAGAAATTAGAAATATTTGTCCTAAAATGGGAAAGAATTAAATGAGAAAAAATAAGTAAGCAAATTTGGTAATTATAGCAATTAAATGAAAAAACTAGTGTAATTATTGTAATTATAATAATTAGAAATATAAATATCTATTCACAAAAAAAATTATTTATCCTGAAAAGAAAAAGACTTAAATGATACGAGTAAGATTTGGAAATCTTTTGAAAAATGACATGTGACACCCAGAAAAAAAGATTTGTAAAAAATGACTTACATTTAAGATCATGAGGTAAATGGGGTGGGTAGCGGTAGTAGCCCCTCACTACTCATTTTGTTGGATGAATTTTGTATCCATCCCAATCTTATATCCGTGCGGGTATTCATCTTAAAGTTTTTAACAAATTTATCAATATTTGCGGGTATCCATTGATATCTATGGATATTCAAAAACCTCAGATTTTTTTTATTCACACATGAAATTCAGACTAATTCCACCAATCGGACTTGATTAGAGTTTCTTACTATTACAAGAAATTCTTATGTGCTTGAAAAGTATCATAGTAAATATATTAAACAATATGATATGTAAACAATATAATCATACATGTCATGGAAGAATGGTGAAAGGAGAAAGGGGCTTGGGAATGATAGGATTTGGGTGCTTAAAAATTTAGGATATTTGGTTTATACATGTAAAAGGGTATTTTATTTGTTTTATCTTAGCGGGTACCCGCGAGTATGGATAGTACACTATCCATCCTCACCCCATTAGTACACTACTCGTTGCGGATATTATCCCCGGATATCCGTGGATACGGATCAAATTTACATCACTATTTAAGAATGAGTAGTCTGAGGTAATATATATAGGGGTTGATAAAAATTTATATCAAGATCTGAGAGAACCTCTTTCTTTACATAAATCAAACTTCAACCAGATATTGATGATATGTAAATGTATAAAGGATCGGCCTAACATATATTGATATCTAAAGTGAATGTTTAGTGAAGTCTTTTTAAAATTAATGAAAATATTTTTGTAAAAATAATATTATATTTTAAATTTATTTTTATTGTAATTTTATAATTTTAAAATGAAATTATTATGGTTGATATAAATATTTGTTGTGCGTGTACATATAATCACACTTAAAAGAAGGACAAACAATATATTTTAAATAATAAAACAAATATAAACAAAATATGCTTTGAGTTTGAGACATTTTTTGGAGATCTAAAACCCATATAAAATTAGAAAGTTTTTTGGAGGCTTAAATCTCCGCTTTAGCAGCTTCCCCATGTAGCCCGGCTGTGTATGTACAAAGGTGTCGACTAATCACAACTATATCAATGTGCATTGATTCAATTGAAGGGATTTTGGTCACTTAAATGGGTGATTTTGGTTCGCTTCATAAATTCATATGTATTAAAAATATATCGTTGGAAGAGGCCCTCTTACTCTTAAAAAGGTAATACTAATTTATAAAAAAAAAAAAAAAAAAAAGCTAACACTCATCATGAGGACACTTTAGAAAACTAAAAAAAAAAAAAAACTAATTGCAACTATTGATAATGGAAATTATTGAAGTCAATGTAGTTCAAGAAGATACGGGCCCCAATAAAATGGGAGGGCGTTGGGGAGATGGTTGTCTTGTGAGTTGTGACAAAATAAACGAATATTTGTGACTTTTTTTAATGGGTATTATATTTATATATAAGGCTTCATGAGATCATGCGCGAGACATGAGGTTTTATGTGATAGTGGTGATTGCGTCATGATAATAATTTTAAAATTTAGGAATCAGAAAATAATCGATGCTATGATCCTTACATGTCAACTGCCTAGCTAGCTTGTGCATGCATTTGATAATTGTAATCAAAGTTGATACAGATGCACATGATTTGTTATTTTGTTTATGTTGAGGCTGGAATCTGGGTAAAATATTTTATTAATTATTAAGAACTTAATAATATAATAAAGAACTCGTGAAGTCTTTAAATATTGTAAAGGGAAAAGTGCATGGGCTCAAATTGATGGATTCTAAGCTACCTAACAGAAACGCTTTTTAACACAAAAAATCTTAACATGGAATGCTTGACATCGTAATCTGAATGATTTAAAGATATTAGGTTCGACAAATATTGGTGGGGTCCAATCAAAATTCGTATGTTTATACGGTATCTGATATATTTTTGGGTTCAAATAACACCTCTGGATACCTAAATAGGTGTTTCATCGGTGAACTACTAAATTAACTTGTTGAAATAGGTTTTTCAGGTTTTTAATTTTTTTTTATTTCTTTCATTTTAAAAATCCCATTTTACCCCTCCTTCACCATTACCTTCATCCCCACCCTTCTGCCATCTTCCCTCTATTGGAGCTCCGACCACAACTCCATTGCCACCGTCTATATCTGGGTTGATTTGACCTTACTGCCATAGCCACACAGTCTTCCGCTTCTTTTTGGTTGGTGCCATCGTTACTTGGTATCAGAGTGGTGGCTTTCATCAAGGAGGATGATGGTGAAATAACCAAAGTTAACACAAGAAATGAGGTTGAATTGTATTTACCAACTTTTTAGGAAATTTTGGAAATTATTTTCGCAGGCACAACAAGCAAAAATAAAGCTACAGAAAATTAGACGGGTGACTCTTCTAATTTTAAGACAGAACAGACGCGCACACAGAGAAGGTTAAAACAGAGTTTGATATTCACAATATTAACTCCATAAGTTAAAAGCTTAAACAAATAATAACTCTTAAACAGATAAGGGAAGAGGAATATCACTCAAGAGTTTTATACTGGTTCACCCCAAAATCCACAGGGCTACGTCCAGTTCTTGGCAGCACAAAGTTTCCACCATAACTGATCAGATTACAGTACAAGTATTCTTTGCACACCTAGCCTCTCCAGGCCCAACACTCAAACAAGTATTCTTTTCACACCTATTCTCTTCAGGCTCAAAACATTAAGGAGTAAAGGCTTTGTGTAATTAATACAGCTTGCAAATCTTTCAGATAACATTCAAAGAGTGAAATAAATATGAAGGTATGAAAGACTGCGAATTAATATCAAATGATTGAAGAGCTATTCAATGAAGGAATGAAGGAATGAAGAAGTAAATGAAGAGAGTAAATGCTTCTTTGAGTATTTGCGCAGAGCTCTTAATGTTGTTCTACTCTTGTCTTCATCTTCATGGTTTGGTCTATATAAAGTCCCCAATCAATTTGATCTGTTAGGCACAGCTTCGGAAAGTGTGCTCCTTTGATTTGAGCTTCTGGGACGCCATTAATGCCAAAGAGTCATTCTGTATAAGCATTAAATGTTTAGGGACGTTGGACTTTGACATATGCGACCAAGAGTACACATTGCTTCCGAGCAATTGTTGTTTCAGATTTGCAGTAGTAGACTTCTTGTACTTGCAGCAGAGAACTTTCCATTTCAGTGCAACACTCAATTCACTTTCTGGAAAGTACTTTTACTTTGTACTAAAATAGCTAAAAGCTACTAACTTGGTGCAGAGGTTGTGTGTTTATTCCTTAAACACTTGAAAGAATGAATTCTTTATTCTTTGTCCTTGGTGCTATTGTCCAAAGGTCTTCGAGATCCTTAAGGAAGACATCTTTTTCAAATAAGGTTGACTTGGACTTCCTTCTGACAGTCTGACACTTTAACTAGTGTAGAAGTGTTTGAAAATTAGACGGGTGATGTCCAGTCCAAAATTAGACGGGTGATGTGAGCCAAAACTTAGACGGGTGAGCAAGTCATTTTTAGACGGGTGATCCACTGAAGCTTCTTCAGACTTATGATTCTTGCCACATCATCAACTAGATCATAATCTTGTTTGAGAGTTGACTTGGTCTATGTCTGAGTTGACTATTTTTCAGACGGCGGGTTTTTTAGACGAGTCTAAAAATGCGTTGTACTGAAACTTAAACAAGCCAGATTTTAGACGAGTGACCTTAAGTCTATTTTCCTGCACACTTAACCGACTTATCAATAATTTCATATGGTTCAATATTATCATACTTAATCTATTTAGAATCATCAAAACTTAAAAAATTTACACATTAAATATGTTGCAAACTTACAAGGTCTCAATAGATGGTTGCATTGAAGTCTTGGTGGTGGTTTGTCAGTCAAAAGCTAGTGGTTTTGGTTTTGGTCAAAGGGGTGCGACGACCAGGGAAGGCAAAAAGTGAACAAATTAATTAATTAAGGGCAACTCATATTTTGTTGTTTTCGGCAGCGCAAGGAAAGGATCTGGGAGGCGGTCGACGTGGCTGTCGATGGTGAAGCCAGGAAGAATGAAGCCACCATCATGACAATAAAGGCTCTATCACCATATCCAACGACCGCTCCACCATCACGAAGCTCTCCTTGACATCGACCACCCCGCCACCGAAATCCTCATCGCTAAGTCTCAGGACCCTGAGTTAAACTCCCATTTTCTCCATTTCGAATTCACGTTGTTAAGATTCATTTCGAACGGAGGTGGGTCGGATCTAGTCTCAGGATTCTACTTGTTAGAAGAAGGCGAGGAGCACATATATGGTCTTCTCTCTGACGCTTCTGGTTTGATGAAATTAAAGAAGAAGATGAAAGCCTATAGGGAGGGAGGGTGGTTGCAATGCGTCTGATCGGCGAAGACGACCCGTGCACGGCACCATCGATGGTGGTCATCGATCTAGGTGGTTGTCGATTCCGACAGGAGGGGTGAGGGTGTTAACGTGGTTTTTTGGTTGTGTCCAAAAATTCCTTGGTGACAAATAATTATAGATCAAACGAGTGTGGGACCTACGAGTTATGCAGTAATCTCGTCAAAATAAGTATGTGAATTGTCTGCCAAGTACGAATTTGACAATGAAGCCAAATTAGAAATTACTGGCAAAGACTTAATATAAAAAACAAATATGTAAATTTATCAAAAAAAAGATACAAAGTGTTGCCAATAATGAATTTTGACAATAAAACGACTTGTGTTTTAAAAGATAAGTTTGAAATTTAAAAGGAGAAAGTAGTTTCTATTGTAGAAGATAACTTCTTAGTTGCATTAAGTTTGTAATGAAAAGAAACAAGAACTTGAAAGTAAAGTTAAGTAAAATAGGATCTACGTAATACCATTCACAAAAGGTAAATGAAAATAAGAACATAAACGAAATATTAAGGAATAATGGAGAACAAGTAAAGAACTTTGAAGGATAAAACCAGTATTGTACTGGGTTGTAATATTGAATTGAATTGAAAATGAGAAGGGTGGAGGGAGTACTTGAATTAATCCGTCAATCTGCTGTGTGATCGAGATGTGTAGGATGTGTATCAAGTAACCGACCGATCCTGGTTACAATGAGTTTACTACTATTTATAGAAAAATACAATAACTTCCTAGTAGTAACTTCCTATCAAAATGACTGCCACATGTCTTTGGAAGTTCTTTTAGATTCTAAACCTAACTACTTGTCAAAACAATTCCAATAATTTCTCAATGTCTTGAACCGCTCCGTGTCAACTAACTTGTCTTTGACGGAATTAACTGCTTGACAACTTATTTTAACTGCTTTGTCGACCTTGAGACTTGATCATTTTTCCTTTTCCACCTTATTGGCGACTCTTTCATGAATATTGTCGAAAAAACCACCCGTCAGTCAATATGCACATCTTGTTGCCAACTAAGTATCTTCAATACTTTAGAAAAGCAATAGTTTTAACTTTTCTCCCTTTGCTCTATTTCCATCATCTTCATCCTGGAAGGTAGTGGTTCTCTCTTGGTGTCATCTTTATTGCACCATAGCAACTACAACCTTCTAGGTTAAATGATGGTGAGATATGCTTCTGCTCGTCTCATTCTCCGCGTCTCTGCGCACTCTTGACATATGACGCAAATAAAACCTCATCAAATGGGGAATGAAGTCTCAACAAATTAGGTTACACTGCTGCATTGTCGAAGAGAGGAAGATAAAAGTCTGCCGAACTTAGTATAGTCTTAGACTTTAGGCCTAAGTCAATCTTAATTGACAATTTGTATTGTTGATAATACATTACTGTATTGCCAACCTAGATATATATGGCTTAAATTAAATTAACAATTTGTACCTTTGACGATATATGAATGTATTGCCAATTTAGTGAATGAAAATTTTCATTTATTTTCACTCGTTGTCAATCTTTACCTCCAGCATTATCGGTTTATATTCCTTCAAATACTTGCCATTAATTGATTTAATTCTTAGGCCCGTATTGACATTGACAAGTGCATAAGCATTTCCAGAAAACGTTTTGTCAACTTTAAATGGTCCTTCCCATTTAGGTGACCATTTGCCATATTCTCGATAACTTTTATCCATGGGCAATATGACCTTCCATACCAAATCATCTACCTTAAATGATTTGAATTTAACTCGACTATCATAGAACTTTGCAATTCTTTCCTTCTGTCGAATCAAATTTTCTAATGTAATCAATCTTTCATCACTCAATTTATCCAATTCATCCAACATGACATTCCTATATTGGTTGGTAGGCAAGTCATTTTGCCTTTGAATGCGAATAGATTGAAGATTGATTTTGACAGGTAACACAGGATCGTGTCCATGAGTTAGTCGATATGGTGAAGTTCCTGTCGACTGCCTAGGTGAATTTCTATATGCACATAGTATTTGATCAAGAGTATTATGCCAATTCTTAGGTTGTCAGCCCGCATGCTTTTTAATAAGACTAATAATGATCTTATTTATGGCCTCAACTTGGTCATTGGCTTGTGCATAGTAGGGAGTAGATGTAAGCATCTTTATCTATCTAGAACTGTATATTCTATAATTTTCTTCCCAGTAAAAACTGACCCTTGATCAGTTGTCAACGTTTGTGGAATTCCAAACCGACAAACTATATGATTTTCAATAAAATCAATTACATCTTGCTGGGTAACTGCTTTAAGGTAAACTGCTTCTACCCATTTGGTAAAATAGTTCACTCCAACTAGAATGAATTGATGATGTCCTTTCGATGAAGTAGGATGTATCTGAACAATCAAATCCAAAACCCGTCCTCTGAATGTCCGAGGCTTGACAATATAATGCAATTCACTGGCTGGTACATTTTGTATATGGCCATGTTTCTGACATTGTTCACAAAACTTGGCAAACAAAATGCAATCTTTAATCATAGTTGGCCAATAATACACACTTCGTCGAAGAACCCATTTCATTTTGTCTCCTGCCTGATGGGATCCACATATGCCCTCATGGACTTCTGACAGGGCCAAACAAGCATCTTGCTCACTCGGTGTAGAGTCCCGTCAACATACCTTCTATATAACAGTCCTCCTTGCATTGTGTAATTCAATGCTTTGTATTTCATCTTCCTATCTACATTATGACTTGGATTTTCCAAATATTCAATTATTGGCAACCTCCAGTCATTAGGTAGAATTACATCATTAACTAAAATATCTCTTTCTTCTAATGGATATAATAATTCTCTGATTTTCATCAGTCCTCACAAAGTCTTTTGAGATATCTTGTATCCTGAGGTTATTTGAGCCAACTCATTAGCCTCTTGATTTAAATTTCTGGGAATATATTTGACAATTACGTCATCGAATTTCTTCATTAACTTACTAGCTATTATACAATATTTTGTCAAGTTGTAGTTGACACATTTATATTCTTGAGTAAGTTGTTTGATAACCAATTGAGAATCCCCAAAGATATGCACATTTTGTGCTTTCATTTCTATTAGTGTCTCTAATCCGACAATCAAAGCTTCATATTTAGCTTCATTGTTGGAACATAGATACTTAAGTTCAAACATGAACTTAGTAGGAGTTCCTTGTGGAGTCACAATTAAGATTCCTACTCCACTACCTCCTTGATGCCTTGATCCGTCAAAGTAAAGTTTTCAGGGTTGTAAACTGACAATATTTATTTCTGGCACGTTCAATCCTAGATGTTCTACCAAGAAGTCAGCTACTGCTTGTCCTTTGACAGCTTTAGATGGTACGTATTGTAAAGAATATTCTGACAAAGCAATAGTCCATTTACCAATACGTCCATTAAGGATAGGTTTTGACAACATATACTTTATTACATCAGTTTTGGAAATAACGAATACATTACATGGTATCTTATAATATTTGAGTTTTGTACAAGAAAAATACATTGCTAGACATAACTTCTCTATTGCACAATATCTTCTTTCAGCATCATTGAGGACTCTGCTTACATAATATACGGCCCTTTCAACATTGTCATCATCATCCTGGGCCAGTAGACATCCTATAGTGTCTTCAGATGGTGATATGTACAACTTCAACGGTCGACGAGGTACTGCTGGCGTCATGACCGGTGGATTGACTAGGTATTGCTTGATCTAGTCAAAAGCCTCTTGGTGACAAGGCTCCCATATGAAGCTTTGCTCTGCTTTCAACTTGTCCAACGGTGCAAATACTCTTGTTCTTCCCGACAGATTTGATATAAACCTTCTTAGAAAGTTAACCTTTTCTAGGACGGATTGTAGTTCCTCTTTATCTGTCGGTGTTGAGACTTCCATGACCGCTTTGGCTTTATTTTTGTCCACCTTAATTCCTTTTTTGTGAACTAGAAAGCCTAAGAATTTGGCAGCTGACACTCCGAAGCTACACTTCTCTGGGTTCATTTTGAGGTTGTGACTTCTCATCATTTCAAACCCTTGCTTCAGGTGCTCTAAGTGGTCATCTTTGGTTTTGGATTTGACAACCACGTCATCAATATATACTTCTATGAACTTTCCAATCACATCATGAAAAATAGTATTCATTGCTCGTTGATAGGTGGCTCCTGCATTCTTTAAACCGAAAGGCATGACAATCCATTCATATGTCCTAATTGCTCCTGGACACTTGAAGGCTGTCTTTGACACATCTTCTTCGGCTATAAAGATTTGATTATAACCTGGTTGTTCGAATGAACTTTGCTTTAAGCAGTCTTTGCACTTCCTCTTTGATTTTATGCACTACCTCTGGAGCAAACCTTCTACTTTCATGTTTGACAGGCTTGCAATCCTCCTTAAGTGATAGCCGGTGTTCAACAAGACCTCTGCTTAAACCAGGCATTTCATCGTAGTCCCATGCAAAGCAATCTTTATATTCTGTAATTAATCTGACAAGTTTTTGTTTGTAATCCTCTGGCAGAAAAGCACTGACAAAAATGGGCCTTTTCTTTTCTTCCGTTCCAAAATTTATTTCTTCTAGAGGATCTTCTACTTCAACGTTTTGCTTAACTTCGGCCCCTTTCTCAAAACCCAAAGGGCCGTCATCAATGATACAATCTGTCAACACACTTTCTGCAGTGTGTACTTCTCTGTCAGCCAGATAGACCGACAATCTTCTCAGGTGTGTTTCAAGGCTCATTATCAGAACTGGGCCGAGACTTGTCGTCTTCTTCCTTTATCTTCATGCCAAATTGATCGAGAAGACTTACTTCTAGCGCATCTTTGTCAATAACTCCTCCGTTGGCAGTTACAGGTATGACGTTTGGCGAATATACTTTGAAATCCATGTGTGCTGCTGGGCATAACACGCGCTATCGTCTGCTTCGACGATCTCCACTTGATCTTGCGCGTTCCATAAGATTATTTTCTGATGTACTGTCGAAGGAATTTCTCCCACAGCGTGAATCCAATCCCTGCCAAGTAATAAGTTGTAACTTGATTTGGCTGGAATTATTACGAACAATGTCATTCTCTCAACAGTGCCAACCTGGATATTGAGAAGTACAACACCATCTGATGGAGATGTTTTGCCACTGAAACCAGTGACGGCCATGTCTGTCGGAATCAAGTCCGACTGTTCTTTCCTAGCTTTTTAAACATTGCTCTCGGCATTAAACTGACAACAGCTCCTCCATCAATCAGAACTCTATTAGTGGGCCTCATATCAATTATGGCCTTTACATGCAACGGCCTTAAATGATTTCTTTGTTCATCAGTGGGCTTATACAACTGGGCTATATTATCGAACACAGTGACCAAATTCTCTTGGACATACATCCAAAAATCATCTGGATTTCTGTCATTGTCGACCATATCCTTATCGTCAGAAAAATCCACTTCAAGACATCTTGCATACTCCGTTGGGATGATGGAAATCAATCCTATATTCATTCTCATGCCTAGTTCCAGGATGATTTCATTCTCTGGATCCTCGTCTAAGAATGCACCTCCTACAATTCTTCCATAATTTCTCTTCAAATCATTGTCATCGTCTGATCCTGACCTTTCTGACAAAGGTCGAGCTATCCCTGCACCACAGTTATCCAGTGCCTTGATGATGTCAGCTAGATCTTCATTTTGGCTATCCATGTCCATGCCTCTGCTGATGTTAATATCACCATTTGGATCGTTTAATGCCTCAATGACAGCATCAAAAGACAATGCCTCATTGGTCAAATCACATTCAAGTTTGAATGTTGCCAATTGATGATCTTGCATCCTCGCCTCGAACTTCTTCTCAAGCCATGCTACCTTTTCCATGTCTACCAATCCAACTGGCCATTTGCATGTTGTAACACCCGGGTGCCGACGAGGGCGGGGAGTGATCGCCTGTGCAAGAAGACACGGACAAGGAACGACTCCTGGCAAGGCTTCTAGGCGGAGGGACGCATGAATGAACCGATTACACACCCGAATGAGAGGGATCCTGAGACTATGTAGGTATGCGACTATACAGTTGAGGATGGCTTATATGAATTGATTGGTACTACCTATACCAATAAGATGCATCTTCTTTTCGGGAGCCCATTACTTAAGAACTCCACAGTTAAGCGTGATTGACTTGGAGCAATTATGGGATGGGTGACCTCCTGGGAAGTTTTCTCAGAATGCGTGTGAGTGAGGACAAAGCACGCTAAAAAACCCGTGTTGGTTTGTGGGGACAGTCGTCAATCCATAAAGCAGCCAGGGATGTTACACATGTGGATTTTGTTGACGGTGACGACATTTCTAAGGCCTTCTTTTTCTCTGGTACACAGACCTGGGGTATGGACTTATTTGACCTATTTTGAGTAACAGGCACCTTCATGTCAATCTCCATTGGGTGAGCCTCTATCACGCTCTTCATTTTGACATCTCCACTCTTGTTAGCTACGTCGTCAGCCATTGCAACCAAACAACCAGTATTCTGCGAAGGCATCTCTTTTATGGTGACACCTCCTTGCCTAGCAAGCTTCTTCTTTTGAGCCCGTCGGAGTCTTTGCAACCTCCTCTTTTGGCTCTTAGAAATGGCCGGCTGAGTTGATGGTCCTGATAAGCCAGGTCCTGTCATCTGAGCATTCTGAGCTAGTTGGCCCTTTCGGTAATCCTCATTCCAAAAGGGTGGAATGTGGTCATTGAACTTGTTTTTTCTGATCTATTTATGCTTTCGTAACTCTGGATAACGAGCCGTGGCAGAATTCTTTACCCATTGATCCACCATTACATTGGACATGAGTTTCCTAGTCTTGACGGAATTGAATCTACCACCGATAAAGTTGTTATTTCCCACTGATCCTCTGACCGACTCTTCAAGCCAACCTCAAGTGTGGTACTGTCTAGCTCTTTTCTGATGCATGTGTTGTTGACGGCTATTTGCCTGCCTGTTAACAACAGGTGCAACACTTCTATGTACACTGTTAGACCCAGCATGGCTGCTCAAGTACGAAAACCTGCCTTGGTTACCACCATTACGAGACTCAGTTCTGTCTTGTGGTTGATATGATGGTGTTTTCTGCCCCCTGGCTTTCTCGGCAGCCACTTCGTCATAAAATGTTTCGCACCTTGGGCAAACTTTAAGTATGCCACCAGATTTCTTGCGTGTCATGAAATCGACAAGAGGTTCTCCCAGTTTTGGATAATTATCAAATGAATCCGACAGATCCATCTAGATATTTTGCCCATCTCTGATATTGACCATGCCTATTCCCATAGGGACTCGGCGGTCAGCCTTGTTAACTTCAGGACCAAACGGTTCTGTATCAACCTTCATGTATGGTTTCTTGTCTGAAAATTTTAGTCTTCCCTCTGCCAAACCTTTATGAATAATGTCCCTGAAATGCATACAATCATTAGTTACATGACCAAAAGTGTTATGATACTTACAGTACTTCCGATCCTTAATCTCATGGGCTTTCAAAAGCCTATGGTCATCTGACAATTTTAACTGCTTATCTTTGAGTAAAATGTCGAATATTTGATCGGCCTTGGTCACATCAAATGTATACACTTTCTTATTGATGAAAGGGATCCTTTCTTTGGCCCTCGCAGACTTCAAAGCTTGGCATATATAAGGTGGACCATTTTTTTAATTCAACGTAATCTACCTCATATTCCTCAGAATCGTTGCCCTCCTCGTCGGATTCACTACATCCGACAAAGTTAATCTTTTCTCTTTTGAGGAATTTCTTCTGCTTGAAAACCTTTTCGGCTTTCAATTATTCAATTTGTCGGACTTTATCTCCTAACTGGGCAAGATCAATTAAATGTTGGTTGACCAACTTCTTCCTAATATGATAATCCAGACCCCCGTCAACAATCTTCACTATTTCCGCCTCAGGGATATGGGTGAAGCAACGACTCGTCATTTGACGGAATCGGGTAAGGTAGTCATCGACAGACTCATTATTCATCCTCTTAATGCCAAATAAGTCTGTCAATCCCGTCTTTAGGTCACCCCTAAAGAATTGATCATGAAAACTCATCTCCAATTGATTCCAGGAGTGTATAGAATTAGGCCTTAGGGTCGAAAACCAAGAAAAAGCATTCTTAGTCAACGAACTAGGAAATAACTTCATTTTTAGTCCCTCCTCTAAAGCTAAATCTCCTAACTCGATTGTGTATCGGGCAATGTGCTCAACAGTCGATTTCCCGCTTTCTCCTGAAATTTTTGACAACTTGGGTATTCTGTATCCTCGAGGCATTTCTGCTTGTTGGACCCAATCAGGAAATGCCGATGCAAAAAATGATTGATTGGCATAACCTATATTAAAACCAAATCTATTCAATTCTAGCTCGACAACTTGGTTAACATTTTGGTTTAGGACATTTTGACGAAGTGCTCCAAGAGCACCCTGGTTTATGACAAAGTCCTCGTCTTTCTCTGGTTGTAAAATATGTACATTTCCACGTCTCAAAGGAATCCGACGATGGGGCTGTGGCCGCTCGTCATCTTTTTCAGATCCGTCAAGTTGTACAACTTGTGGTTGTTCGACCTGTGGTTGGTTATTCCTATTGAGATTTCTATTGGTATTTTGGTTATCATTTGGGGCTACAACACCCAAGGCTCTATTTAACCTACGTATCTCATTTACCAATGTCAAGCATGCATTATTCGTGTTTTCCATTAATGGCGTAATCACTATACTTATTTGTTGAGTAAATGTATTTACCATGTCATGGTTACAAGAGTCAATCTGTTGTCGAACATTGGCTAATGTAGCCTCCGACAGACCAACAATTTTTTGTGGGGGTTGTCTTAGTGGGGATATATGTGGCCTTACTACTGGTTGCTCTTGTCGAGAATGGATTACTACCATTGACCCTGTTATCCCATTCGCATGACTGGGAATTTGCCCCCCAGTCGATGGTCCTGCCTATCCAGATGCATGGGCAGCCGTCGTCATTCCATTTGGATATGTTATGTATGCAAATGGGGTATTTGGATTGACAGTAGTCGAACCATAAGGCATCCCATACAAAGGTTGTGACAGAGGTTGCGTAGTCCCTCTTGGGTTTGAATTCACAACACTTTGTGGAGACAATCCGGTAGTTGGTGGATTTATTTGTTGTAAAACTAGGGAAGTTGGTGACGGGAGTGTTCCTTGGCCAACTTCGTCAAATCTATTGACAACTTGAGCGTAAGAAACGCCTCTTCTAGCACCTAAACTATTAGTGCTATTATTCCTTGCATTAGTAGCATCAACCCTGGTTGCAGGAATATTGTCAACTGGTGCAATAGCATCCACCGTTGACGCAGCGGTGTTAGTGCCAACTACGCCTGCATCACTTGCACTACTCATACTCACATAGTTTTGGGAAATAGATGATGTTTGAACCACCTTTCCACTCCGTAGACGCATACAAATAAATTTGTGTGTCAAATTTGTGACACTGTACGAGTTACTCTAAACTCGTCCCACCGGGCGTGCCAATTTGTTAACGTGGTTTTTTGGTTGTGTCCAAAAATTCCTTCATGACAAATAATTATAGATCAAACGAGTGTGGGACCTACGAGTTATGCAGTAATCTCGTCAAAATAAGTATGTGAATTGTCTGCCAAGTACGAATTTGACAATGAAGTCAAATTAGAAATTACTGGCAAAGACGTAGTATCAAAAACAAATATGTAAATTTATCCAAAAAAAAGATACAAAGTATTGTCAATAATGAATTTTGACAATAAAACGACTTGTGTATTAAAAGATAAGTTTGAAATTTAAAAGGAGAAAATAGTTTCTATTGTAGAAAATAACTTCCTAGTTGCATTAAGTTTGTAATGAAAAGAAACAAGAACTTGAAAGTAAAGTTAAGTAAAATAGGATCTAAGTAATACCACTCACGAAAGGTAAATGAAAATAAGAACATAAACGAAATATTAATGAATAATGTAGAACAAGTAAAGAACTTTGAAGGATAAAACCAGTATTGTACTGGGTTGTAATATTGAATTGAATTGAAAATGAGAAGGGTGGAGGGAGTACTTCAATTAATCCGTCAATCTGCTGTGTGATCGAGATGTGTAGGATGTGTATCAAGTAACCGACCGACCCTGGTTACAATGAGTTTACTACTATTTATAGAAAAATACAATGACTTCCTAGTAGTAACTTCCTATCTAAATGACTGCCACATGTCTTTGGCAGTTCTTTTAGATTCTAAACCTAACTACTTGTCAAAAGAGTTCCAATAATTTCTCAATGTCTTGAACCGCTCCGTGTCAACTAACTTGTCTTTGACGGAATTAACTGCTTGACAACTTATTTTAACTGCTTTGTCGACCTTAGGCTTGATCATTTTTCCTTTTCCACCTTTTTGGCGACTTTTTCATGAATATTGTCGAAAAAACCATCCGTCAGTCAATATGCACATCTTCTTGACAACTGGGTATCTTCGATATTTAGAAAAATAATAGTTTTAACTTCTCTCCCTTTGTTAGCTTGTCAGAATTATTCAAGTCAAGAATTTGAAATTCTTCCATCAACATAGGAGAGGAAGAAGAAGGGAAGCTGGAGGTGAGTCCGGAGTAGTATATGAATTTGCAAGTATTATGAATTATTATTTATTTAAATGGAATTTCCCAATATAGATGCAGCCACAAATTAAATTGACATGTGAGAATGTGACAGGCTGGAAGCTGGAGGTGCCTAATTGCGGAGAAAGCATTCTATAAAACTGATGAATATTTGACTCGGAAAGACGTATGAAACATCAAACTGGTCAATCTCTATTAATTCCAAATCAACACGAAAACTAGAATGATCGAATTTTCTACAGCTGGATAATGGTGCTTTTGAGTGTGTCGTAAATGGGTGGTATTATATAGAAGCATTAGAGAGAAAGAAAAGAATGAAACGTAAGGGTCATTCTCAGTGTCATTATGATCTTTCCACTTCAGATCAATCACAAACAAAGATAGGAATGTAATTCCTTGTTTCTTTGGCTTCATCTTCACTTGTCTTTGTTTGGTTCACTTTCACTTAATCATCTTTTCATCATTCTTAAAGTTCTCATCATCCCCACGCATATCTTTTCTTTCCTCTTCATCACTTCTCTCATAAGTAACCTCATGGCAAAAATTTTCCCCTTGTTTATGTTTCTTTCTTTTTTCTCCCTTTTCTTTGACTATTTTATATATAGTATTTAAATAAAAGTAAACCCATAATTCAGTAATTCAAACATTATAGAGTTTCAGTTAAGCTAAGCTTTTGAAAGGTTTGTGTCACCAATTTTGTCCTTAAAAAAGTACAAAATGCCATCATATTGATGCTACTGTCGCCCACCTTTTAAGTACACAAGATACTGGAAGTATGGAATTGACTGCTCTAAGTAATCTCAGTTCATTTGAAGAAAAAAAAAAAAGTAATCTCAACCATTTATAAGATAATGAAGGATTTATATTTCAACATATCCAAAAGTTATTATATATGTGTACTTGATATCAGTAGTTGATTTTCTCATCAACAATTGATGTTACTTATTTTAACCTTTAAAGTGAATTGCTCACTTTATAAGAGTCGGATCGCGAAAGTACATGTGGCAACTTAAACGCTAAGATTTGTTAAATACCAATTGCGATGCCACATGATTGTTATTAGCAGTGGGAATAGGCTAGGTCGAGTTAGGCCCTGATAAGTCTGGGCCTTGCCTGTGTTCCAATCACGAGGTCTGAGCCTGGCCTATAGCTTGATATAGGCCAATTTCTAAAGCCTGAGCCTGGCCTACTTTAAAGGCTGGCTTGACCTAAAAGCCTACTTAAAAGCCTTCTTATCAACAAGACCTTTAAATATGTTTCCATCTATAAATAGGTCACAATCATTCACTTGCAAATATGTTCGTAGGTCTCTAATGACAAAGAAGTTGGTAGACATATACTAATAAATATGTCACTAGGAATTCAAAAATAAATAGGCAAGTAGGTCACTACATGGCCAATAGGCCTTTACCTTTAAATATTATGAATAATGTAAATAATATATTATATTATACATATATATTTATGTGTGTGTATATGTTAAATAGGCCGGGCTGGTAGGCCTAGTGGGCTTTTTTTAAAGCCTCAGGCCTGACCTATTTACCTATATAGGCTTTTTATAAAGCTTTGATCTGGTCTTTTTACTAAATATGATAGGCTGAGCTAGGTCTTAAATAGGATAGGTCATAGCCCTTGATGAACGGCCTGACGTATTCCCACCCCTAATTGTTATGTTGGAAATTTAATGATTTTTTTCTTAGAGGCTTATGTTTTATATTCTCACACAATAAATTATATGTATCATTTATAATCTTTTTGTTTTTTATTTTAAATTCTGATTCCCTTTTAAGTAAAATTATTATTAATAAATTTGGTTGGATTTAGATTTCTAACCTTTAAAAGCTCAGAATATATAACTTTTTACAATTAAATAATTTCCACATATGTAAAAAAAAATCAAAGAAATGTAATCAGATGATAGAAATGCATTGATAATTAAAAAGTAATCTACGAAATTACACTGAATTAATACTTTTTTAGTTAGAAATTTATATTCAATATTTATTCTCATTCTCAAATGGCATGTCTATTACCAACATGTAATTGGTTCAAGTGGTAACAAGCTTGGACCCTTAAGCAAGTGGTCATGGTTCTTGCGTGTAGAAAAAACCTGATCGAAAGAGGTCAGTTCTTAAACGTCGTCCAGTATCTCAAGGAATTACTCTTCACATTTACGTGTGGAAGATACCCTGAGATACAAAAATAAAAAATCAGCATGTCTATTATAAGGTGAATTATAAGTACGGTGAACGGATACTTTTCTTTATTATTATAAAAAAAATGTTCTTTCTACATTTTTTTAATGTTAGACTGGGGTCCTTAAAAGAAATTATTGCAAAAACTATCCATAATAATATTATTTTGTGGATTAAATATATTTTTAATCTTCAACAGTATGTTTCATTAAATGAGGTATAAAATACAATGACACGTCACATCTTCACATATGTTTAACTAATGCTAGTTGGCATGTGAAGTGTAAACAATCCCTAACAAATGGCCCTTCATAAGGATGACATGCACAAATTGAGAACTATCACTTTTAAAGATGTTAACTCTGACATCCTGTTGTGCTCCATTATATTATTATATTAAAACCTGATTATTTATTTATTTAATTATGCATTTATTATTGAAAATATGTAAAAATTAAAACATTATTTACTAATCATATAACTTCTGCAAATTAAACACACCAAAGTTATAATATATAAATACACATATGTTTGTTCATTACATTACCAAAACACTATTTAGGGTATCCTATCAGTAGGATCCCGCACAGGTATTTAGTTATACAAACTGCTTATAATCAGCAGAAAATACAACATCTTATAAGACTCATTGGTCCTAACCACTAAACTACATTGCTGGAATCCATAGCTTGTCCTCCCGCCTCTGGTTCATACGGAGTTCCATCTAACTCCTCAGTAACTAGTTCCTCCATCGGGTCTTCTCGTACGATCACATCAGAAATAAAATACAGCCCACAGAAAGATATAGGGGATAAGAAACATTTTTATCATCAAAAGCGGAAAAGAGTCATAGCATATGATACAATAAATGTCACAGACAATCAACATACATAACTAACAAATCATCCTCAAATTAATGCATCATCCTCTACCCCAATCTCACACGACTACACTTTTATACTGACGTGGCCACCACTAATCTTGTCACACATTCCTCGTAAGGAATGTCAGTCAGTCATCCAGGTGACACGTTCCCAACGCCGGTGCACATTCTCATCCATGGTGAGAATGCTCATGCAAAGCAATGACACTATAGCAGCACAGTGCCATCGGTGCATGATAAACCGTTGGTTCATCTAGTTTTATGACTAGAAAGACCTCAATTTTGATACCAATTGTGCGAGTTCATTCTCGTTTTAGCCCAAATTTGACTTTAATTGTTCACAAGCAATTCCTATTAGTCTTAGGGATAATTTTTAGTGATTGCTTTTAGTTTCTTATCAAAATAAAGCATTTAATGCTACTTTTAATTCCAGGTTAAAAGTGAAGCTCAAGGAAGTTAGGAAAAATAAAGGGAACAAGAAAAAAGGCAAAAATTGGCTATTCGCCTCGCGAACAGAAGCTCGCCTCGCGAGCCAGAAGAGTAGATCAAGCAGGAACAGGCAGCCATTCAGCCTCGCCTCGCGAGCCAGACTCAGTGAAATAAAGATCATTCTGCCTCGCCACGTGAACCTTGTCTTGTTTCGTGAGAAGTCCAAATTTGATTTGGCGCCAACTTAATATTCGTCTCGCGAATCCTTGCTCGCCCCGCAAGCGCGTGAAAATTCCAAACCTTATGAATAGCTTGTTTTAGGTCAATGAGAGTAGTTTTTGATTGAAAAAGTGTAATCCTAGTTTTCTTGGAGCTGTGTAGTGTGTTTTGAGTCAGTTCTTGAAGGATGAATGCTTTTATTACTTTTTTCGTTGTTTTCGTCTCTATGAGGAACTAATCCTCCTTTCTAAGGGAACGATGAAGCCACCTTTGATGGCATGGTTTATCCAAGTAATATTTTCTTATACCCTTGTCTCTTTTCTTGTTTCTTAATTCTATTTTGTTTGCGTAAATCATGTGGCTAGTGATTAACTAGTCTAGTGCGTTGAAGCTGGGAAGCGATTCGTGCTTAGGACTTGAATTAAGAACACCGCTTGAACATTACTAGGGATAGAAAAGGAAGGCGGTGCAATCGTTATAGGGAACAAGAACTTAATAAATCTAGTTGTGGTTTCAATAAATTGGGAAATTGACGACTTGCAATTGTAGATATTTCCTTTTGAAAATCGGAAGTGATATTAGGATAAATGAGGGTTCCCGGTTGACAAGAAATTAAATTGAAACTAGGGTTAAGGAGATAAAACACTTGGGTAACTTGCTTGATAGGGTAAGTGAATTCGTGATTTTAGAGCCTTAGTCATAATCAAATCTCATCACAATCTTTTAGAATCTTTAATTAATCGTTTTTGATTTAATCTTTGATCTAATTTTCTTTCTCTTCATAACCACTTCTCTTTGATTTGGTTAAACTCTTCGAAATTCCTTATTAAATTGGTTAAATTGGACTTCCAATTCTTGAGTTCGACCTTGGTATTTACTTACAGTGTTTTATTACTTGCAACGAAACGGTACACTTGCCGGATCGTCATCAGTGCACACCCTAGTTCTCTCTCATCTCTATCAAGGGTGCTCATGCATAACAATGATACTATAGTTGTACAACTTAAATTCTAAGGTGGAACGTGATGAGTGTGATTTCACCTCATTTTCCATGTACATTTCTGCATGCATTTGCATTTAGTTAGGCCATTTTAGTTGGATTTTGTTTAGTTTTTCATTTGGAACGGATAAGGTGGTATTGTGTATTGTTTTGCAGGGATTTTTGATTAAATGCCCAAGTTTTAGCCATGAGGAAGCTGAGATGAAGAGAAGGCCTGAAAACTGAAGAAGAAAGGGACCAAAAGTCAGAATCTGTCACGGCCTGGCCGTGATGGCTATCACGGCCGTGACCCAAAACCAGCAAAAGTCAGAGACGATCACGGCTTGGCCATGAGAGAGAACAAGGCGTGAAAAATTGGTTCGCGACGCGACTGATAGCTCGCCTCGCGAGAGAGTGATTGTGCCAAAACCACCAAAGTCAGAGACGATCACGGCCTAGCCGTGATGTACATCACGGCCGTGACCCAGAAACCTCCAAAAGTCAGAAGCAATCACGGCTTGGCCGTGATGGGGATCACGGGCATCAAAAGTGGGCTCGCGTCGCGAAATAAGTGCTCGCCTCGCGAAAGAGTAGTTTGGCCAGAACTGCAAGAGTCAGAACCCGTCACGGCCTGGCCGTGATGGCTATCACGGCCGTGACCGGCCACGAGTAATAAAAGAACTGAGCAGAACAGAAGAAAATTCATTCAGAAAAAACCCTAGATTCAGACCCTCTGCTGCTGTGGCTGCTGTGCATCATTCCATGGAGCTCTCTCCTTTGTTCATCTCTGTAATTCTCTCTCTTGTTTTGTCTTCAATTATGTGTAGCTAAACTCCCCTTTGTTGGGGTTAGACTATTGCTATCTGAACTTGGTTGTAAAATGACTTGATTTTTAATACAGTTTCCTTCTTCTTTATGAGTGTATAATTCTATGCTTAATGCTTTCCTAGGCTTGATCATCTTAGGAATGATTAGTTGCTTTAATAGACAATTGAAAGGTTGATGTTAAAGCATGCTCATGAATTATATGCCAAGTAGTCCAAGAATCTAGACATAGGTGTTGGCTGCTTGCAATCTTACGAATCTTTATTCTTAATGCAATTTCTCTTATTAATCCACCTAAGACATTAGGGTTTAATTTGGGATTTTAGGCTCAATGCACCTAAGACATTAGGCTTGAGTATATTAGAAAAGATTCGATTGTCATAAGTGAAGTAGGAACTGTGTTAGTTATCATTTCATAACAATCCAGGGAGGATTAGCTTAGTCTAACCCTAGCAATTCTATCTCATTGTTATTCATCTTTCTGTTTTCACATTAACTGTTTGAAAAAAATCCAAAAAGAACAAAAACATTTTCTTCTTGTTTGCTTGTTAGATGTTAGAACAACCTTCACTCCAAAATTCGATCGCCTAGATAGTAGTCAAATTTGCGAAGTGGTAATTGTCCACGATCCTTGAGAACGATATCCGGTCTTACCGTTTTATTACTTGCAATGAACCGGTACACTTGCCGAGTCCGTGTCAAGTTTTTGGCGCCGTTGCCGGGGATCGGTGTGCCAATATCACGAGTACCAAAGGGGACTCCTAATTTAGGCATTTTTACTATTTTTCTACTGTGTTTTTTCGTTCTTATTGTCTGTATCTCTGCTGTGAATTTCTGCAAGTGCTGTTTTTCTGTTTGTTCTGTGCTACTCCGTTTGTTCAGTGTATGCGAGGTACAATCGACCCAGGTGAACTCCAATTCGAACCTGAGATCGAGAGACTCTGCAGAAGGAATAGAAAGAAAACCAAGGCAAGACAGAACAGAGAAAGAGCATCTTCTAGTAGACAAGAGCAGCAAGTTGAGTTACCCAGTGTGCAAGAACCACAAATTGAAGTAGCAGCTGTCACCATGGCAGAAGAGAATGCACCAAGGAGAACAATGGGGGACTACACTTCCCCTAGAGTTGATAGATGTGGAACTCCGGTTGTGAGACCTGCAGTGGCCTGCAATAATTTCGAAATCAAGGCATCACTTCTCCACCTTGTACAGCAAAACCAATTTGGAGGGTTGGAGAGTGAAGATCCTCATGCTCACATTGGTACCTTCATTGAGCTGTGTGACACCATCAAGTTAAATGGAGCTTCAGATGAGGCTATTCGGTTAAGGCTTTTCCCTTTCTCTTTGAGGGATAGAGCCAAGGCATGGCTTCAATCTCATCCTCATGGAAGCATCATCACCTGGAACGACTTGGTCAGCAAGTTTTTATCTCGCTTCTTCCCTCCGTCAAGAATGATTAAGCTGAGGTCAGAGATCAATGCCTTTGCACAGAGGGATGGTGAGTCACTATATGAAGCCTGTGAGAGATTCAAGTCCTTACTCACAGCTTGTCCCAATCATGAACTAGAGACATGGCAGCAGGTTGCAACTTTTGTTAATGGGCTCAACAGGAATTCAAGAAGTATGATTGAAGCGGCTGCAGGAGGGACATTGAGTCAAAAGACACCGGAAGAAGCAAAGGACTTGATTGAGAACATGGCTAACAATGACTATCAAATGCCTAGTTCTCGGTCAATGGTCAATAGAGGTGTTCTAGAGCTGGATGAAATTGGTGCCCTCAAGGCACAAATGGCTATTCTTACCAAGCAATTGGGGTCGGTTCAACTGCAGAATTCTCAACTGCAAGCTGTTCAAGTTCAAGGTGCCTCCGTGTGTGATTTCTGTGGAGGCAACCATGCAAATGGAAACTGTGAGATCAATGTGGTTGGAAGCTCGGGACAAGAAGAGGTAAGTTATATGGGCAACCAAGGGCCTAGAAATGATCCCTACTCCAACACCTACAATCCGGGGTGGCGCAATCATCCCAACTTTAGTTGGAGACAAGGACAAAGTTCAAATACTCAAGCAAAGCCTCCTCAAGAGAGTTCAAGCAAATTGGAGAACCTTCTAGGCCAGTTCATGCAAGCTACTCAAGAGACTATAAAGAATCAGAATGCCTCAATCAAAAACTTGGTTCATCAAATGGGCCAACTAGCAAGGCAGATGGCAGAGAGACCTCCGGGGACAATTGCACGGGGATACTGAGAAGAACCCAAGGGAAGATTGTAAGGCCATTGTTACAAGAAGTGGGAGAGTGTTAAATCCACAAGAAAAAGAGAAGGAAGAGAAGACAAGTGATCTTGGAATTGATAAGGGGCAGTTTGAAGAGGTAAACAATGAAGAACCCGGAACTTCCCAAGGTACTACCTCTATCCCTATTGATGTAGAAGGCTGAAGAACCGCAGAGGGAGAAATTGGTTGATGAAGAATTTGCGAAGAAGAAGACTAGAAGACAGATTCGGAAGAGGTTGATAATCCCAAGGAGCTGCCCCCATATTTCGAATCCCGTACCCCCAAATTGAAGAAAGAGGCAAAAGATCAGCGAGTTTTCTAAGTTCCTGGATGTATTCAAAAGGCTACAAATAAACATCCCGTTTCTTGAAGCTCTCACAAGAGATGCCTTCCTACGCAAAATTCATGAAGGAGATTCTTACAAACAAAAGAAGGTGGAAGGAGGAGAGAGTTATGCTTCTTGAAGAGTGCAGCGCTATACTTCAAAGGAAGCCGCCAAAAAAATGAAGGACCCGGGCAGTTTCACCATCCCATGCACTATAGGTCATCTGAACATAGGGAGAGCATTGTGCGATTTGGGGGCAAGTATTAATCTGATGCCGCTCTCCATTTTCAAGAAGCTGGGGATTGGTGAAGTAAAACCAACAGGGATTTCTCTTCAACTGGCAGACCGCTCAATTACATATCCCTATGGTGTTGTGGAGGATTTGTTGGTGAAGGTGGATAAGTTCATTTTTCCAGCAGATTTTGTGGTGTTAGATATGGCTGAAGATGTTGATACTCCTCTGATTCTTGGGAGACCATTCCTAGCAACAGGTAGAGCCTTGATCGATGTCAATCAAGGGGAATTGGTACTTCGGGTACAAGACGAAAAGGTCACTTTTAATGTGTTTGAAGCGATGAAACACCCAAGCGACAAGGACACATGCATGATAGTGGACCTCATTGATTCATTATCTGACAAGAGTTTGCACCAGAAGTTTGAAGATTCGTTAGAAGCCGCTCTAATGGTAGAGGATGTAGAAGAAGAAGTATGTGCAGAAGAAGTTGATCTCATGATTAAATCTCTGGAGGCTTGTCTGGTTGTGAATACTGATGAAGACAAAGTGGTGGAAGATGTGAGAATTGAAGACAAGGGTGACCCACCGGTGCTAGAGTTGAAAGAATTGCCATCCCATCTCCGTTATGCTTTCCTTGGGATGAACTCTTCATTCCCAGTTATCATCAGTAGTGGGTTGAATTCCTTGGAAGAAGAGAAGCTGTTGAGGGTGCTTAGGGAGCAAAAATCTGCAATCGGATGGTCTATGTCCGATTTGAAAGGGATAAGCCCCTCCTTTTGTATGCACAAAATCCGTGTGGAGGAAAAATTCAAGCCGGTTAGGCAACCGCAAAGAAGACTCAACCCGAATATGAAGGAAGTTGTGAGGAAGGAGATTGTGAAGTTGTTGGATGCAGGCATTATCTATCCCATCTCCGATAGTCCATGGGTGAGTCCGGTCCAAGTTGTGCCGAAGAAAGGGGGGATGACAGTGGTAGCTAATGAAAAGAATGAACTTATTCCCTCTAGGACCGTGTCTGGATGGAGGGTATGCATTGACTACAGAAGACTGAATGAGGCCACTAGAAAAGACCAATTTCCATTACCCTTCATTGATCGGATGCTAGAGAGGTTGGCGGGCCATGCTTTCTATTGTTTCCTTGATGGGTACTCCGGGTATAACCAGATTGTGGTTGACCCGGAGGACCAAGAGAAGACCGCTTTCACCTGCCCTTATGGAGTCTATGCATACAGGAGAATGCCTTTCGGGTTGTGCAATGCACCCGCCACTTTTCAAAGGTGCATGCTATCCATATTTTCTGATATGAATGAGAAGTTTATTGAGGTATTTATGGACGATTTTTCTGTATTTGGTGATTCATTTGATAACTGTTTGAATAATCTTGCCTGTGTTCTAAAAAGGTGCCAAGAAACTAACCTCGTTTTAAATTGGGAAAAATGCCATTTCATGGTTAAGGAGGGTATAGTTCTTGGGCACAAAATTTCATCACGGGGGATGGAGGTTGATAGAGCCAAAATTGAAGTGATTGAGAAACTTCCTCCTCCCTTAAATGTGAAAGGTGTTAGAAGCTTCCTAGGGCATGCGGGTTTTTATAGAAGGTTCATAAAAGATTTTTCAAAAATTGTGAAACCCTTATGCAAGCTTTTGGTAGCTGATACTCCTTTTATATTTGATGATGATTGCATGCATGCCTTCAAAATTTTGAAAGAAAAACTCACCACCGCACCGGTCATTGCACCTCCAGATTGGAGTTTACCTTTTGAGCTAATGTGTGATGCAAGTGACTATGCGGTGGGAGCCATTTTGGGCCAAAGAAAAAACAAAGTGTTGCATGTCATTTACTATGCCAGTCGTGTGCTTAATGATGCCCAATTGAATTACACTACGACTGAAAAAGAATTGCTTGCTGTGGTATTTGCTTTTGATAAATTTAGATCCTACTTGATTGGTTGTAAAACTACAGTCTACACTGATCATTCTGCTTTGAGATATCTTATGACTAAACAGGATGCTAAGCCAAGGCTTATTAGGTGGATACTACTACTCCAAGAGTTTGATTTGGAAATAAAGGACAAGAAAGGAGTGGAGAATGTGGTAGCCGACCATTTGTCCAGGCTTCCACAAACAGATGTCCAAGCAGAAGCAAAGTTGCCAATTCAAGAGGAATTCCCAGATGAACGGTTGTTTGTGGTGCAAGTGGCACCTTGGTTCGCGGATATGGCAAATTACAAGGCGGCCAATAAGATTCCTAAGGACTTCAATGCACAACAGAGGAAGAAGCTCATTCATGATGCCAAGTTCTATATTTGGGATGAGCCGTATCTTTTCAAAAGAGGTTCAGATGGAATTCTGAGGAGGTGCATACCGGAAGAAGAAATTAATGGGGTGTTGACCCACTGCCACAACTCACCCTATGGAGGACACTTTGGTGGTGAGAGGACCGCCATGAAGATTTTGCAAAGCGGGCTATTTTGGCCCACTATTTTTAAGGACTCCCGAGCTTGGGTGATGAATTGTGATAAATGCCAGAGGACCGGTAGTATTTCCAAGAGAAATGAGATGCCCTTAAAGGGTATATTAGAGGTGGAGCTCTTTGACGTATGGGGGATTGACTTCATGGGTCCTTTCCCGTCATCTTACAACAACAAGTACATCCTGGTGGCGGTTGATTATGTGAGCAAGTGGGTGGAAGCCGTGCCAACTTTGAAGGATGATGCAAGAACTGTGATCAGTTTTGTGAGGAAGAATATTTTTACCCGGCTTGGGACCCCTAGGGCTATCATTAGTGATGGGGGTACCCACTTTTGCAATAAGGAGTTTAATGCAGTGCTTGCCAAGTTTGGGGTGAACCACAAAGTTACCACACCATACCATCCCCAAACCAGTGGGCAAGTGGAATTGTCCAACCGGGAGTTGAAGAGAATTTTGGAAAAAACTGTGAACAATGCAAGGAAGGATTGGGCGAAGAAGTTGGATGATGCACTTTGGGCCTATCGGACTGCTTATAAGACACCTATTGGTATGTCACCGTACCAATTAGTGTTCGGGAAATCATGTCACCTTCCGGTAGAGCTACAACACCGTGCTTTTTGGGCAGTGAAGGCCCTGAACTTTGATACAAGGCTGGCCATGGACAAGAGGATGCTTCAATTGAATGAGTTGGATGAGTTCCGACTCTTGGCTTATGAGAGTGCTAGGATATACAAGGAAAGGACAAAGTTCGGCATGACAAGTACATTCTTCCCAAGAAATTTGAAGAAGGCCAGTCGGTCTTTCTTTGTTTAACTCAAGACTCAAGCTCTTTCCAGGCAAATTGAGATCAAGATGGTCAGGCCCATTCTATGTCAAGTCTGTCTCTCCGTTTGGTTCAGTTAAATTGGAAGATCCATCATCCGGTGATACCTTCACTGTTAATGGACAAAGACTAAAGCACTACCTTGGAGGCAACTTTGATCGTCAGGCGGTCTCCGTCACTCTTCAGGCACCACCATCTTAAAAAAAAAATAAAAATCCGTCAAGCTAGTGACGTTAAAGAAGCGCTTATTGGGAGGCAACCCAATTTTTATTTTTCATTTTTATCTTCTCTTTTGTTTTTGATTTCCCCTCTTGAATAATTTGAGAAGCTCAAGAGGGTTGTTAATAGTTTGTGAGTGATTTCAGATTTTGAAGGAAGGAGGAGAAAAAGGGCAGGAGGAAACAAAACCAGAAAGCATGTGATTCAGCACCACTACCACCTTGTGAGTTGTTCTAGTTTTCTCCCCTCTCTAAACTTAATTATTTACATTGAGGACAATGTAAGTCTTTAAGCTTGGGGTAGGGGTAATCTTTTCGCTTGCATTGTAAATATTGCATTCATATAGGCTCTAGTCTTGCATGATCACATGAATTAATTGCCCCTGCTTAGATTGAGCATCTGATTGTGAGAGCTAAGTGCCAATTTTTCTGCGATAATGAATTTTTGGACCCTGATTTTATATTCTTGTGATATGGCTTCATTAAATATGCTTGAGATGGTCTTGGATAGTTGATGATTAGCATGTGTTTCTATGGATTTGTGTTTCTCACTGGTTCCTGAACTGATAAATGTGAGCTTTTGAGCCATTAGGGGGTACTCATTAAATCTGCCCCCGTTCTTTGTGTAGAGTGTGTTCCTCTTGGATTGTTTTTCTCTAGAACTTGACTTGAAACCATTTCGAAACTTGAAAATTTTTGGAAACATTTTTGAAAATGATTGAGGCAATAGGTATTTTTTCCGGCCTTCTGCGCTTTGAATGTGTAAATGCTACCCTTAGTTGCCCAATTTTGAGCCTGAATGAATAACATGCTTTTCTTGGTTCCCTGAAATGTTGTGTTAAATATGCTTATAAGGGACCTTCTAAAGTACTGTGCAAAAATGGGTTGGAAAATGTAGTTGAAAGTTTGGGATGATGAAAAGAAAAAAGGAATATGAAAAAAATTTTACTTCTCTTGAATTGCAAAATCTCCCCTTCTCCAAACAAAAAAAAAAAAAGAAGAGAAAAAGAAATAAAAATGGGGAAGGGGATGACAAAAAGGAATGAGAAGTAAAAAGAAAAAAAAATGAAAGAATGGTGGAAGAGTGAATTGAAACCCAAAGAAAGGTATTTTAGAAGGTCGTGCCTTGCAATGCTTGATTGTTTGTATAGCCTTTTGAAATTTCCTGTTCTTGAAATTCCCACCTGAAAATTGATCCCATGGCCCCATTACAACCAAAGAATAAGACCTCTTGATTCTTAGATGTTTTCATTAATAAAGTGAAGATTTGGTTGATAGTCAAGCTTATGGTAGGAATCATTCTTTGAGGAAAATGGAGTGAAATGTCATATTCTCTTAACACTTGAGTGAGTGAGGCAAGGAAGAGAGCCAAGCAAATGAACAAGCTTGGGGTGAGCTTCAAGTGAGATAGAGTGCCCGAATTAGTGAGAATGTGAGTCTAGGGAAACTAAGCCCCTAATTGGACTTGAATTGATTGTCTCTTCTTTGAAATAATTGACTGCCTGTTGCTTGGATCATTTTACTCGGGTTCTTAGTTCACTATCATTGTCCTGGTTGTTTTCATCTTATGGCCTTGGTTTTTGCTTGAGGACAAACAACATCTTAAGCTTGGGGTGATTTGATGAGTGTGATTTCACCTCATTTTCCATGTACATTTCTGCATGCATTTGCATTTAGTTAGGCCATTTTAGTTGGATTTTGTTTAGTTTTTCATTTGGAACGGATAAGGTGGTATTGTGTGTTGTTTTGCAGGGATTTTTGATTAAATGCCCAAGTTTTAGCCATGAGGAAGCTGAGATGAAGAGAAGGCCTGAAAACTGAAGAAGAAAGGGACCAAAAGTCAGAATCTGTCACGGCCTGGCCGTGATGGCTATCACGGCCGTGACCCAAAACCAGCAGAAGTCAGAGACGATCACGGCTTGGCCATGATAGAGATCAAGGGCGTGAAAAATTGGTTCGCGACGCGACTGATAGCTCGCCTCACGAGAGAGTGATTGTGCCAAAACCACCAAAGTCAGAGACGATCACGGCCGTGACCCAGAAACCTCCAAAAGTCAGAAGCAATCACGGCTTGGCCGTGATGGGGATCACGGGCATCAAAAGTGGGCTCGCGTCGCGAAATAAGTGCTCGCCTCGCGAAAGAGTAGTTTGGCCAGAACTGCAAGAGTCAGAACCCGTCACGGCCTGGCCGTGATGGCTATCACGGCCGTGACCGGCCACGAGTAACAAAAGAACTGAGCAGAACAGAAGAAAATTCATTCAGAAAAAACCCTAGATTCAGACCCTCTGCTGCTGTGGCTGCTGTGCATCATTCCATGGAGCTCTCTCCTTTGTTCATCTCTGTAATTCTCTCTCTTGTTTTGTCTTCAATTATGTGTAGCTAAACTCCCCTTTGTTGGGGTTAGACTATTGCTATCTGAACTTGGTTGTAAAATGACTTGATTTTTAATACAGTTTCCTTCTTCTTTATGAGTGTATAATTCTATGCTTAATGCTTTCCTAGGCTTGATCATCTTAGGAATGATTAGTTGCTTTAATAGACAATTGAAAGGTTGATGTTAAAGCATGCTCATGAATTATATGCCAAGTAGTCCAAGAATCTAGACATAGGTGTTGGCTGCTTGCAATCTTACGAATCTTTATTCTTAATGCAATTTCTCTTATTAATCCACCTGAGACATTAGGGTTTAATTTGGGATTTTAGGCTCAATGCACCCAAGACATTAGGCTTGAGTATATTAGAAAAGATTCGATTGTCATAAGTGAAGTAGGAACTGTGTTAGTTATCATTTCATAACAATCCAGGGAGGATTAGCTTAGTCTAACCCTAGCAATTCTATCTCATTGTTATTCATCTTTCTGTTTTCACATTAACTGTTTGAAAAAAATCCAAAAAGAACAAAAACATTTTCTTCTTGTTTGCTTGTTAGATGTTAGAACAACCTTCACTCCAAAATTCGATCGCCTAGATAGTAGTCAAATTTGCGAAGTGGTAATTGTCCACGATCCTTGAGAACGATATCCGGTCTTACCGTTTTATTACTTGCAACGAACCGGTACACTTGCCGAGTCCGTGTCAGAACGGTCTAACGAGAACTCTTGACCTCGTATATTCCAAATATACGATTGTGAACAACAACGTAAACACATGAATATCACAAACCCATCTTAATAACATCCTAGTGCCTTAACCTTCCATCAAAGCCTTAACACATATTATATGTCACCCTTCCTCTTTAAAATAACTCATTTAGGTTAGGTACCTCTAAGTCACCATTATCCCCTCACACCCAAACAATTATCTCCTGAACAATATATATATATATATATATATATATATATATATATATATATATATATATATATTTGCTTAAAATCCGTTAAGCACAATATTTAAACCAGGAAGATCATACATAACACAATATCAACAACATATTCCAATATCACCACAACAACACAATATCAATTCAATAATGATAATAAAGTCAAATCAACCATAAACAATCTAAAATCATCCTAACTTCGATAAACCTATAATCCCCGAATCACCATTGGTTTTACAGAAAATGTTTCCAATGTGATTTTGATCTTGTCGATTACTCAACTACTAGTAGGGTTTATGTCGCCCTACACAATTATTATAGAATATACTACTTATCGTTTCCGACAGTAGATTGTTTCTTTCCTCCACCTGAACTTATCACCAAAGTTCCGAACTTTTCGATCCTCGTTACTCTACCACAGTTAATGGTTAACCTTCAACCAAAACAACATAACACAAATAAATCAAACAAAAACCAACTATGACTAATTCATGCTAGGTTCGGCCATGATATCAAAAATAGGCTAGGGTTATTTTCTCAACTCCATCTTTTGGATCTTAGTTCCTAAAGTATTAACTAACATAAATCAAGTGTTACAATTCAAAAAATATGAAACAAAATCCTCTAACCTCTATGGTTAGGGTTTCGGCCATAATAAGAAAAATAGGCTAGAAATTTCTTTTTCTCACAAACTCTTGGATCTAGAACCTACACACCTTAAATAGTTGATACAAATCATGATCTAGTTAAAGATTGAAGAAAACTTATTTTGTTTATATGGACCCAATTTCGGAAAAGACTAGAAAATAGGGTTAGGAATTTCTTTTGATTTTAAACTCTTAGATTTAGAACATAGAAACCCTAGATAGCTTATAAACAACTTCATCTAAGTTAAAAGTTGGAAAAAATCTCATTTGCCCACCAATACTTAGATTCGGCCATATATAGAAAAATAGGAAGGAAAATTCTTTTGCTTACATACTCTTAGATATGAAATTAGAAGTCATATAAGGATCATAGATATTTGGTTTCACATAAAAATGATTTTTCTACAATTTTCTAGAATTATTTGAAGTTCTAGATCTAGAAATGGAGATGTGTGAAAAGTTGATGAAAGTGAAAATTTGATGCATGATTAATGAAGCTAAGATGATGAGGAAGGGACCTTGGAATGAAGAGGTTTGATCAAGAACTCGAGAAGAAAAATGAAGAACTATAATGAACTAGGCAAGAACACTATGATGTTCTTGGTGAAGAAAATGACTTAGGAAGAGAATGTAATGTCTAAGTGTGTGGGTGGTGTGGCAGACCTGAAATGGAGTGAGGGAGTGAGTTGTTTAATGTTAAAAATGAATCAAGGTTAGGTTAGTTGACATAGGTTAAGTTTAGAAAATAATACAATAACTTAACTATGGTTATAATAATCTAACTAGAGTTAATTTGTAACCATGGTTTGGTTAAAATACTTGGTGGAGAATGAAGGGAGGTCTGACTAATTTTGGTCCACATCTAATGATTCATCCATGACTCATCGATTCAATCCGTTAGCGGTTCCCGGAAACCTCGTACGTAGCTCCGTTATTTACCCGATTTCGGTTTTTGAGAGAAAAATGACGAAACGAAAGCAAAATGAAATAGGTATGGTTTATGGAATGTGGCTGCACGAAATTGGAGAGATGTGGGAGGTTTACAACCATGTAAGTGGTTAAAAGTGCGTAGATGTGTCTTGTTAATAATCGCGAAAGCTTGGGGGTATTTTGGTCATTTTACCTAAAAGTCATGATTACTAGCATTTAATGCTCATAAATGCTTGGTGACTCATCCTCCATGAGTCATCATGTATGAATCGTTGTACCGATATCTTGACGGGTCTCTACGGTTCCATTTTTGACTCCGTCTGTTTCCCGATTAGGGTTTCTGTCTGTTTTTCGATCGAAAATTTTAAAAATAAGCAAACTCGTTGGAAATATATTTTAAACATAAACCATTTCGTTCACGAGTCAAAATTAGGTTTTCTGATCATTAGAATCTTACTGTCAGTGAAAACAACAACTATTTTTCGTCCGAACTTTTACCAAAATTCGTCTGAATAAACACAATATTTTATTTCTGATCAGAAATTTGGAAAGTAGAATTCCTCACGGAAAAAATATAAAAAAACTACAAATTTCAGTTTCGGGTCAAATTAGGGTTTTCTGCCAGTATAAAATTATACTGTCAGTAAAAAAACGCAGATCGGTGTCCGTCTGAGTTTGAAACCCAAAATTTCACCATAACCTTCTACCATAAGAGAGACTATGAATATGATTTTATTTTATTTAAAATCACTTTCTAACTCTCAGATTAAAATATAATTAATTATATTTTAACCGCTTAAACAACGTAATTAAAAATCAGGCTGTTACATTAACTACACCATTTATAATGGAATATTATCACTTTTAATTTTTTAAGGTTACTAACAATGGAGTGATTAGTAATGAAGTGGGGTGGAAAGGTATAAGCATCCCACTCCATTGTTTGGAAGTTTAATGATAGAATAGAAGAAAATCTTAAACCCCTAATTTTGAAAGTATGAAAATGAATGGTTTAGGTTACCATCCTCGACATCTCACACCATTAATTAGGAGTGTTCATCAACCAATCCAAACCAATTCAAACCGTAAAAACCGATTCAAGAAACTGAAAGTCGAAAAAATCGAAAATCAAAAAACCGAAAACCGAAGAAATTGCTTAACTTTTTTTGGATTGGATCGGATTTTGAATCTCATAGGGAAATCCAATCCAAACCTAACTACTATATACATACACTATTATTTTTAAAATTATAATATTACTTATAGTTAAGCCTTGTTTTTCATATTTTTATATACGGATTAACACCTTCATTCTCTTTAATATTTTTGTAAGAATGACATATAAGAATATTTAAAATAAACGTTAATGGCTTGAAGTTATATTTTCTAAAAGTTTTGATATATATCATGTATATACCTGATTGAGTAAATATGAAAAATATCAATAATTATTTTTCTCAAACTCCCAAAATTGGTCAAGAATTTTCCTCACTCGTCATCAAATCAAATAATGGTTAATAAGAACAAATAGCTGATGTCTTTCGTAAATGTTCTATTGTTCTAGTATATAGAGATGGGTTAAAATATGTGTTGAGCACTCTAAATTAGCTCCCTTAAATGAATATATTATCTTTTGTCCACTATTAAATCGGTAGAAAGAACACTTGATATAAGAAAAAATAAAGTATGATAAAAATCGAATTATTCAACCCAATCCAAACCGTATTTGATTGGATTGGATTGAATCAGATTTTCTAAATGAAACAATCCAATCCAATTCAAACTGCATATTGTTTCATTGGATCGGATGACTTTTTGACTCAAAATCGATCAGATCCAATCTACAAATGCCCCTACCATTAGTGAAAAAACTTTCAAACAATAAATTAATGGAATTTCATCAATCTACTCCATTACTTACCATATCTCAAAAACTACCATGTTTGCCTATTGTAATTTACTGATTAGCTTTTTTTAAAGAAATCGAAATTGTTCCATATATTTTTTTTAAGGGTCAAAATGACCTTTACTGTTTCAAAATTTAAGGGATAAAAACTTTCTTGAGATTGTTTCTTTGAAAATTTATTTTGATAGAAAAATGTTAGTTATCAATTTTGTTATGTTAATGGGAGTTATAAGGTGATGGGTTGGTTTGGAGAAGGATCATGAGATTTTTTGGTGTGATAAGAATATTATAAGCTTAACTTATCACTAACATAACACATTAACTATTAGCATTTGTCCATTAAAAAAATTTTGTTATATTAAAAGGCGATAAAATTTGAGTCTTACACCATATACCTTCTAATATCTTTCTCCCACCATCACGTTGCCCACCTTATGAATTTATGAAAAGGTTTAGCTATTGATTAGGTTATTGAACTATTTGAAAATTTTTAAATAGGTCCTTATATTGAAAAAAATTGCAATTGGGTCCTCAAACTTTTATAAAATTTTCAATTGGGTCTCTGAACTAATTTTTTTTTAATTGGGTCCCTGAACTTATATAAAATTTTCAATGGGTCCCTAAATTATAAAATTCGTTAGTAATATGTTGAATTGGACGAAATATAACTGATTTCATTCAAGCTGAATAATCATATCAATCATTTATAAGTAGTTTAGGTGGAAGATGAACATTGAGATATTGTCACAACAAAATGTAGCAAGATGTATCAAGATGAAGTTAGATATAGTAAGTTACAAGTGAGAGAACTATTTTGGATGAAATCATTTCAAGGAAGGAATGAACTATTTGTTCAGATGAAGGAGAAGCGGTCACGGGTTATGTTTTGGTTTACTGACTCAATATTTTGGTCTCTTGCAATCTTAAATACAAATTTGGTGGAATTCTAGGTCATGTTTCACATTAACAAACTCGAAGACCTCTTCATAGAACTTTACCCCATAGATTTCATTAAAAATTTTATATAAATTGAAGTACTCGATTAAAAAAATTTTTAGTATAAAAACCCAATTAAAAACTTTATAAAAATTGAAGAATCAAATTACAAATTTTTAATATAAAAACTTATTTAAAAATTCTTAAATAATTTAGATACCAGATCAATAATTAAACCTTAGGAAAACATCACGAGGTTTTCGTAACTCGGACAAATGAAAAAGAAAGTGGAACCCACATAACTCGAGAGTAATATCCCATTAGGCATAGGCACTGCTGGATGCGTTGGTATAACCCGCATAGCAACTTTGACAGCACGATTTTAAGAGGCTCCAGCTGTTGAGTTGGTATTCGCACTCATCCCACCTCAGAGTTTCAGTCATCACAAGTCAAGTCAGAAGTCGAGTTTGAGTGCCACGCGCTGCCGCACACGAGGCCCTATCATCATTATAAAAAATCCAGAACCAGAATAGGTTCAGTTGCACTATGCAACTATGCATTATCTTGCAGCTAGAACTAGAAGGGGAATATTCTGAGACGTTCAAGCCCCATGTTAAATAATAATTATTTTCTTTCATGAAAGATTAGGCTTAATTGTACTTTTGATCCCTCAAATATTATGATTGTGTAATTTTGGTCCCTCAAGTTTCAATTGTGACAATTAGGTTCCTCAGGTATCATGATTGTACAATTTTAGTCCCTCATATTCCAATTGTGTCAATTGGGTCCTTCCGGTATTATGATTGTGCAATTTTGGTCCCTTAGATATCACAATTATGCAATTTTAAATATCAGTAACCTATGTCGCATACGTGGGATTGATTTGGCACTTAGTGAGGTCGGCTTCACAATTTAAATGGCATTTTTATATAGCATTATTGACACCTCACATACTTTAATTGATAGATATGAATGTCATGTAAACTATCAAGTTGGTCTCACTAAGTGCAAAACCAGTCTCACGTGTGTCACGTAGGCTAATGACTTTTAAAATTACATAATTATGATATCCGGGGGACCAAATTGCATAATCATAATACCTGGGGACCTAATCGACGCAATTGGAATTGGGAGGACTAAAATTGCACAATCGTGATACTTGAGGGGCTTAATTATCCCAATTAAAACCCGAGGGATCGAAATCGCACAATTACGATATTTGGAGGACCAAAAGTACAATTAAACCAAAAGATTAAGAATATAAAAGGCTAAAAGTTAGGCAAAATTGATAGATTTGTCTGATACGTTCTTTTCTTCATATTAGTCTTGTACCTTTTTTATTTTCAAATTAGTTTCATTCTTTATATTCTATCATCGTACTAATCCTAAAATTGAGTCATCAAGAAGAGATTGACTGAAACGACTAATATGGAAGACGGAACGTAATGTATATGATCAAAATGAAAAAAAAATATTTTCCTTTCCATGGCTTCTTATTTTGGTTATATACGTTATGTTCTGTCTCACATATAAGTCCTAAAATTGACGCCGTCATGTACGGATTGATGGAAATAACTTACATGTTAACAAAACGTAACTAATGAGACTAAATTGAAAAAAAGAACTTACAAAACTAATGTGAAAATTTAAAAAAAAAACGTACGGGATCAATCTATCTATTTTGCCTTAAAGTTGTGGTATTTATGTTGCTTGTTTGTGTCTCGCACTTCACGATAACGCGCAACATTTATTTGAAATTTGCTTGATATATATTATATGTGTAAAGATTTTTTATTCTGTCAATTAATCACAAATTGTTATATTATTAAAAATGTTTGATTTTTTATCTCAACTATCTTAAAACGCATTGATATAATAATTTATGATTAGTTGACAATGTAAAAAAAATTCACACTGATAATACATAACAATCAAACTCTTCTCTTTTTTTTTTATCATCGTTTAGTTTTTTGTGCTCTCACAATTTAGTCTTTATTAGTGATATCTGAAGTTGTTATAGAAGTTATGATTTATGTTAGGTTTAATTGTACTTTTGGTCCCTTAACTTTTTCAGTTGTGTGATTTTAGTCTCCCAAAATTTTTTTGAGCATATTTAGTCTTCCAATTTATCAAATGTAACAAAATTGATCCTTCCATCCATAAACTGTTAAATTACTAACGGCAAAATCCCATCAGTCCACTAACGACTCATTTTTTTAAATTATGTTGTGACAAAAACTTAAAATATTTTAATAATAAATAAATAAATATGTTAATGGAAACGGTGGAGCTCGTGAGTCGTGACCTTCTTCTTCTTTGTTTATACCCTCTTGCTGCGAATAGGTTGGCGGCACATGACGATGACGAAAAGCGTGGTGAGGTGGTGTGCTTTGAAGAGGACGTCACCGGGGAAGAAGATGAGGTAGTGGACCAGATCCATGAGAAAGTAGGCGGTACTGTAATCCAGGAGCAAGAGGAGCTTCTGGAAGCTCGTTTTGGCAGCGGCGAAGCCGTAGTTCGGGTAGGACAAGATGGCGGTTCGGTTCCTATGTTGTGTCTGTTGTGGATATTGTTTTAGATCTGACGCGATCGGTGCTCGTGGATTCAGCCATGTTGGTGGCGACGGATATGGTGGTTGCCGTCGTGAATGTGGCTGCGTCAGAAACGACGGAGGAGGCTATGGAGGAGGCGATTATGGTGGTGGCAGAGACCACAATTACTGTGTTGGTGGTTCTTGCTACTCTAGGGGTGGTGGTGATGAATACCTTGAGATGATTTGGGTTGGATTTATGATTAACATCAGTAGTTATATTAGGGTTTGGAACTGAACGCCATTAACGAAGCTTCTTGTCAAATGGTCAGTGATTAGGGTTCTTCTAGGGAAATGTCTAGTAGCGAAAGTATGGAGCAAAAGTAAAGGAGATTCATAAATCAAAATTAATCTTTTTAAAAGAAATATAATAATAAATTTAAAAAAATATTATTTGAGTAAATAGTTAACAGATAGGACCCATCTGTTAGTAATTTGACAATGTATGGACCAATTTTATCATATTTGACAACATGATGGATTAAATGCGCTCAAAAAAATTTTAAGGGATAAACATCGCACAATTGATAAAGTAAAGGGATCAAAAGTATAATTATGCCTTTATCTTATATATTTTCCATGATGAAATGAAACTTTTTTTTGGTGATATTCCATGATGAAATGAATATTCTGACTATATTATCAAATTTGATAAAAGTTTGTCATCATATTTATAAGATTTGTCCGTGGTATAAGATTTGTTTACATCCCAATCTAATTACATATTAGAGTTTAATTTTAATATATTGTTAATGTAAAGGATTTCTACGTACATCCAATAATGTCTTAACAAATCAAGATTATTGTTGATTTATCTCTTAGTTATTAAAATAAAAGTAGACATGTCAAATTATTAGTGGATGCTAGTATAAAACTTTTTACACTTTTTTTGTGATAAAAACTTATGGTGAGGGGATAATGCCCTAGTCCAAGGCAAGAAAAATATTCGGGCTCTATGAGCAAGTATTTACATTTATCTCATCCTAAGGAGACTAGTGTGGGTTCAAACCTGCAACCTATCAGATACGAGGTCATGCTCCACAAGTATTTACACTGATAATACATACTATTTTAATTCTAAATATTATTTGTTTTTCTTAACAAAAAAAGATTATTATGTTTTCAAAATATTTAAATATTACAATAATTGTTTTAAAAATTACAAACACAACAGTATAATAATGAATAGAACAAAAATTTATCCTAATAATAGATTAAAATAAAAGACTATCAAATGTGAAAGATGAATGGGGTGAAATGGAGGCAGAGTCAATTGACAGACTGGATCCTTTTATGGCTCCCCCTCAACTCGTAAGCAGTAATTTCTTGTTGGCATGGCAGCTGGCTTCTATCATGAAACGACACAGCATCCTTCTCGAGACACGAGTTGAAGCCATTAAAACACATATACTGTTGTTAGTACAGATAAAAGTAAATATTCTTTGATAAATTGGAAACAGATGTACAATATACTCTGCTACTAATAAGTTCTATCTTCTAGAAATTGTTAACAATTTTAGAAAAAATAAGCAATTATTTTTCTAAAACATTATATAATTAAAACATAGGTTTTGTTGTACTTTTGATCTTATAAGTATCACGATCGTGTAATTTTACTCTTTCAAGTTTTAATTGTATCAATTGGGTCCCTAGATATCATGATTGTGCAAATTTGGTCCCCAAGATTCCAATTGCGCAAATTAAGTCTCTCATGTATTATGATTGTGCAATTTTGGTCTCACAGATAGCACGATTATACAATCTTTAACACGAGTAACCTATATGGCAGTGTGGGGTTGTTTTGGGACCGATCTTTAGAAATGTCATTTGCAGAGAAACATTGGATCCCTATACTCACTTGATGTACACATAACCATTAAAGTATGTGAGGTGTAGATAATGCTACATAGGAATGTCATATAAGCTGTCAAGCTAGTCTCACTAAGTGTCAAATCAATCCCACATGTGCCATGTAGGGTATTAGCGTTTAAAATTGCACAATCGTGATATCTGGGAACCAAAATTGTACAATCGTGATACCCGAGGACCATTGACAATTGGAACCTGTGAGATTAAAATTACACAATCATGATACTTATGGGACTCAATTGTCGCAATTGATGTAACATCCTAAAAATTCAAATATAATTATTTTAATAAAAAAAGGGTAGTATAAGAGTTTATTATAATTGTTTTATTTATAATAAAAATCCAGTGGGTTCCACAATAATGTAAAATTGATTTTAAAAAAATAAAATAAAAATAAGGATAAGAACCTACCCCGGACTAAATTATTACGGCAATAATGATAGGAAACATAAGCATATCAAGGCCCATGCTGTGTTACCCGTTGAAGTGTTTTAAGCCCAATTTCGCATAATATGACTAGATACCTAAATTCAGACGGATATTTCGTAACCAAAGAGAACTTGTTTGAATTCAAGATCTTCATAAGAAATATAGCCTTGTCTCTTAGCTTTCCAAAGACACCAAATCCGTCCAAATTGGATTCTTGTAGCTCAAGTTATGACCAAATTCGTACACACTATTCATGTTCCAACGCCAGAACCGTTTTTTAAATTCTATCCACGTTTTGACTATCTAAACGTCGATTTCAGATTTTGTGGTCTTCATAACAGTTGTAGACAATTCTTTTATCTTTCCAACGATATACAATTTATAATTTTTTTATGTCTATAACTCAAGATATATGCGAAATACAGCACCATATGCAGAGTAAGTAGGCTTAGCGCGTTTTTACACATTTTGAGCTATTGGGGGCTCTATAAATAGAATCTTAACACTCTTAGGGTGCATTTTTGAACCTTAATTACACCTAGAAACTCAGAAACGGCTAAGAAGAGAAGAAATTCAAGGATTAAGAAGAGATAGTTGTGGAAGAGGGAGTCTAGGAAGAGGAAGATGACGATAACTCTTGGCAAACGTTAGGATTCGCAGTAGGAAACGCTTAGAGCGATTTGGAGGTCTTCAAGAGGTGAGTAACAATACTCTTTATGAACCCTTTCCATGGTATATATGATTGTTTTTGTTGATAGGGATTACCATGTGGTTTTGGGAGTCTTTAATTGACTTGATGCATATTGTTAGTAACCTAAATTCTAAAATTGAGGTTTTGTTTAAAAGGGGAATTAATTGATCAATTGATATTGTAACGTGCTTATTCACATATGATGTGTTGTGATATTCATGATTGTTTGTTGTTGGTGGAAGTTTATATGTTTAAAATTGAGGGAAATAGTTTGCTATATGTATGAGACATGACATATTTGAGCTATAATATGTTGTATGATGTTTGCCGCAATACCACCTATGATAGGGGTATCGAAAAGTAATATCACCGTAATGGGGTATCGAAAGTAACATCCCCATATAATTGGGATGTCAAAAAAAGAGCAATACCACCTAAAAAGGGGTATCGAAAGTAACACCGTCACACGTTGGGATGTCGAAAAGGGAGAAATATCGCCATGTACTCATGGGAGGTATCGAAATAGAAATGTCCCCGACAGGAGGGTGACATCGAAACATTACTCATGAGTAGGGGTGGGCAATGGGACGCCATTGTCATGTGATGTGTGGGATTTATGGCATGCCGGCAATAGACCAAATTAGTTATGAGGCCTTCGAGCCACTTGGATTAATTTAGAATTTACTTGGTATGTGGAATGTGATGCATTGAGACGAGTTGATCTTATGCTATATGCATTTGACTTGATGAAATTTTTTGTTGTTATTAAAAGTATTTTTTTTATATATTATTTTGGGAAATTAGCGGATACCATGGACAGTTTTTCCGGTTACCGCACCGGCTGATAACAACATTATTTTCGAAACATTTTATAAATGTATTGTTGTGCACTGGGATTTTATATCTTATTATAAGTGTTGTTTTCAGAGCCCATGGACATCGTTGCTGAGGATCCAGAGATCTGAAGAGTTATCCTTGATTAGCTAGTTGGTTAGTAATGTAGTATGGTTTGGAGTATTATGCGGACGGCGTTCTTTGGTTTACATACTATTTTTCTCATATTGTAATTAGACGCCCGGTTTTGAGGCTTTTAGTTTTTATTCAAATGATTGGATTTAGTAATATTTTTCAATACTTTGTAAATACTATTATTTTATTTAATACGAGGTATTTTCATACTTAGTTATTTGAGAAAAAAATTTATGACTTGTGTTTTTTTAATTAAATGTTTTGAAGGATTTTTATTGAAATTAATTTGGGTTACTAATGTAACGAAGGGCGTTATATTTTTGGTATCAGAGCAGTTCGATTCTAAATCGGACTGTGGCATTGGGACTTCTATAAAACAAAACTTGGGCACATAGGATGCTTGTTAGAGTTATAAATGCTGCATGTTATTCTTTGGGATATTGGACCTGATCAACCCAGTATTTCATTGGTAGTGAGCATATTTTTGGCGATTAATAGGCGAGGGACGAACGTTGCACTTGCACCAGCTTTGGATTGTATAGCCAGAGTTATGCAAGCGCAGGTGGGGACTCTCCGTCAACTGAATGGAAATGGAGGCCAATCACTAATGGAGTGGTGGCAACCTAGGACCCCTAGCACATGTGACTTTCCGAATTCAAGAAGAACAACCCGCCATCATTCCGAGGCAGCTTAGATCCGAAGGAGGCAGAATTTCTTCAACTCGTACAGGAGAAAAGTTACTCTATTGTTGATTCAGGAGCAGCACATTCTTTTATATATCCTTCATGTGTGAAATTTGGAGTTACCTATCTTTATTTTGTCCTTTGATCCATGTGTTTCTAATTCTATGGGGGATAATCTTATTTCTTCCAGTTCTTGTTTAAATTGTTTTCTTGTGCATCGGGACGTGCCTTATGCCTTCGATCTTATTTGTTATCTATGTTTGGGTTAGATGCTATTCTTGGTAAGGAGTGATTGTCTTTAGACTCATTGTCATAAAGTACTCTAATAGAACTATTTTTATTTTTTATATCTCTTCACAACCAATGTCTATCGATTTTTCTTCGGTGTCAACCCTTATTGTATTGGTTGTTTCTTCTAATAAGTGCTTAGTTGAGGGAACTCGATGATCGATACATACTCTAGTTTTCTGGTAAGGTGGGAATTTATAGTGACGTGACAGTAATACTCATAGCATGTGAGTAAAACACTTTCTTAAAACCTTAATGGAATGAATTATTGAAGGATGTGATCTCTTAATTTGTTTTGATTTTTTTTAATGTGGAAATTGAGGTTTTCACATGTATATTTGTCTAATATGAAGAATCGAGGTTTTGAGATTCTTGATTATTGATTTGGGGTTCTTAAAATGTTTTAATGTTATTTGATGAATTAATTTGATAATTTTTTTTAAGATTCTTTTAATTGTGGTTTTGTTTCTTTTGTTGTGGTGTATATGTGGCTCCTTAGTTTTATTTTCATACAAAACGTGCAGTCCTATCTCATTTGTGTTTACGCTACTTGAATTAACTTTTTCTTTTTGTTTGATGGCGAAATCGCAAATCTCACTTGAATTGATTTTTTTTATTTCATATTTGGAAGCATTGCTTCACTTTGTCAAGTCACTAACGTTTGAATTAGTTCACTTTGCCAAATTCAAATTAGACTTATTTGGAATCACAATTTGCTCATGTATATTGACGCACGGCTTCACCCTGTAGTGATTTTTATCGGATCCTAATTAATTTTTTTTTAATTATAGTATGAGTCAAATTCCACTTTAGTCAATGGTAAGAAATATGCTTGATTTTGTAATAACTTTTGAGTGATTTTAGTGGAAAAAAATTTATTGGAGTATGAGGTTATATGTGGGCAATATGCAATTGAACAAAGTAACTATTATGGATAGATATCTTTTACCTATGGTAGATGAGCTTAGATCAACGGAGTAGAGTACTGGTTGATTCTAGTAAAGTACATGCAGGGATAAGGTGAGAGAAGCCTAAGACAATGACAAGTGTGAGAAGTTTCTTAGAATTGGAGAAGTATTATTGGAAGTTATAAACGAGTTCTCTAGACTAACCTTACCTCTCACCAAGCTGATTAGGAAGGGAAAATCTCTTGTATAGGATACAACTTGAAGTTTTTAATGATCAGTAGAGCCTTAAACAGTTGTTAAGAGATAGAGACAAGGACATAGATGAAGAGTTAAATATAAGGCAAAGAAAGTGGATGAATTTTCTTAGGAACTATAATTTTGAGTTGAAGTATAGTCCGGGAAAGGCTAATGCAGTGGTCGATACTCGGAGTAGGAAATTTCCGCACAAGTCTAACGTGAAGTTGCAAGAGATGAACCTAATAGAAGAGTCTAGAGACATGAATTTGGATATCTTTTTAAGGCTTAAAACTTGGAATTGAATAGGTTGAAAATTTGTAGTGACCTTAGAAAATAGATTAAGCGAGTGTAGTTTTTAAACTAGGATTTGAAATCTCTTTTGGATCAAGATAATTATGTGTTATATAATAATGGTGTAGTGTTGTTTAAGAATATGATCATTGTCCCTAAGGAGGGGAGCCTTAGAGGGAAAAAAAAATGTTAGAAGAGACACATAAAAGAACGTTAACCATGTGTCTAGGAATAACCAAGAAGCATCAAGATTTAAAGAAGTATTAGTGGATGGGAATAAAAATGGAAGTGAGATTAAAGAATTTTATATATATGTTCAAATTTTATTATAATGTTGTAATTTTGTTATATAATTTTTAGAGGATCACTTTCCTTGAAATTTCAAATTGCTTCTCAAGTGACAAAGTATTAATCGCGATTGATATTCCCCTATGATTTGTTTTCCATATAGATTAATGGCATGTCTAATCCTAACAAACTTATATTTATTAACAAAAAGTGAAAAAATGTTATTTCTTATTTGTATGTGCCTACTCAAGGATCGAGATTGAATTGGTTTCTTATACTATTGTGGTGTTAATTTTTACAGTTGCTTTTGCATAGTATCTGCACAGTTTAATTGTAATTTTGTTAAACATTATTCTCCATTTTATTATCACATATTTTTTTTGGTAAGATCTTCTTATCAACATAAAGTGAAACTATTCTTCCTCTTTTGAAATTATCATTTTGGGATAGCTAAAAATTAGTATGTGAGTGTGCTATTGCTTCACATTTCTTTATTTATAAAATTCCTCAGTTCTGTGTAGAAATAAGAAATTTGGTATAGAGTTCGTAAGAAATATTATGTCTACGTGTGGATGATATAAAATATTACATCAATTTCTTTTATGGATTGTTTGTTAAATTTAATTTCTGATAATGCTTATAAAGATGAAATGCAAGTGAATGTGTTCTAATTATAGGCGGATGGATGGATGGATAGAAACAAATGCTTAAATGCATGATTTTATTATATAAATGTTATTATTGACTTCATTTTAAAATTAAAATTTTTTCTTTAAATTTTTTTTTTAAGTTAAGGGGCCATGAATTGTACATTTATTATCTGGTGGAATATTTAATGACTATACATAAATATATATATATATATATATATATATATATTAATGATGTGATTAGGAATGCAGATCCCCTCTTATGAGAGCGCCAAGTAGGTGAGAAGATATTGTTAAGATGAGATTTAATCAAAGAGATCGTAATTAGGATTAATAATTGAGGGAAGGATGCGCATTGCGCATAATAGATAAAAAATGTTATGTCGACAAGAAAAGAAAGCATTTAGAATTTTAGGAAGAGGAACATGTAATCTTGAGAGGCACTCTTAAGTTTTGGATGGGGAGGTCAATGTCATTCAGAAAACCGACTCTTTGTTTCATGGGACCTTTCCTAATTCTCAAAAGAGTCGTGCCCGTTGCTTACCAATTGGCTCTTCCGCCACAATTGGCAAATCTTCATGATGTTTCCCATGTGTCACAACTTAGAAAATATGTACCTGATGAGTCTCATGTGATAGCTCCTGAGTCTTTACAATTGAAGGATAATTTGATCTATAAGCCTAGGCCTAATCAAATCTTGGACAAGGGCACAAAGATTCTAAGGAACAAGACAACTCTATTGGTGAAAGTGTTATAGGAAATGATTAACTCCGAAGGAAACTACTTGAAAGATGGAAGATGACATCGTATGTCAATACCCAGATCTTGTTGTTTAAGGTAAGGTAACCTTATGCTTGGTTTTCAGCATATGTTACAATATGTGTGTGAGTATGTGATGAATTTCGGGGACGAAATTCTCTAAGGAGGGGAGAAATGTAACATCCTAAAAATTCAAATATAATTATTTTAATAAAAAAAGGATAGTATAAGAGTTTATTATAATTGTTTTCTTTATAATAAAAATCCAGTGGGTTCCACAATAATGTAAAATTGATTTTAAAAAATAAAATAAAAATAAGGATAAGAACCTACCCTGGAATAAATTATTGCGGCAATAATGATAGGAAACATAAGCATATCAAGGCCTATGCTGTGTTACCCATTATAAATAGATATTTTGATTGTTTTAAGCCCAATTTCGCATAATATGACTAGATACCTAACTTCAGACGGATATTTCGTAACCAAAGAGAACTTGTTTGAATTCGAGATCTGCATAATAAATATAGCCCTGTCTCTTAGCTTTCCATACACACCAAATTCGTCCAAATTGGATTCTTGTAGCTCAAGTTATGACCATATTCGTACACACTATTCATGTTCCAACGCCAGAACCGTTTTTTAAAATTCTATCCACGTTTTGACTATCTAAACGTCGGTTTCAGATTTTGTGGTCTTCATAACAGTTGTAGACAATTCTTTTATGTTGCCAATGATATAAAATTTATAATTTTTGTATGTCTATAACTCAAGATATGTGCAAAATACAGTACCATATGCAGAGTAAGCGGACTTAGCACATTTTTACACGTTTTGGGCTATTGAGGGACTCTATAAATAGAATCTTAACACTCTTAGGGTGCGTTTTTGAACCCTAATTACCCCTAGAAACTCAGAAACGGCTAAGAAGAGAAGAAATTCAAGGATTAAGAAGAGATAGTTGTGGAAGAGGGAGTCTATGAAGAGGAAGATGATGATAACTCTTGGCAAACGTTAGGATTCGCAGTAGGAAACACTTAGAGCTATTTGGAGGTCTTCAAGAGGTGAGTAACAATACTTTTTATGAACCCTTTCCACGGTATATATGATTGTTTTTGTTGATAGGGATTACCATGTGGTTTTGGGAGTCTTTAATTGACTTGATGCATATTGTTAGTAACCTAAATTCTAAAATTGGGGTTTTGTTTAAAAAGGGAATTAATTGATCAATTGATATTGTAACGTGCTTATTCATGTATGATGTGTTGTGACATTCATGATTGTTTGTTGTTGGTGAAAGTTTATATGTTTAAAATTGAGGGAAATAGTTTGCTACATACATGAGACATGACATATTTGAGCTATAATATGTTGTATGATGTTTGCCGCAATACCACCTATGATAGGGGTATCGAAAAGTAATATCACCGTAATGGGGTATCGAAAGTAACATCCCCATATAATTGGGATGTCAAAAAAAGAGCAATACCACCTAAAAAGGGGTATCGAAAGTAACACCGTCACACGTTGGGATGTCGAAAAGGGAGAAATATCGCCATGTACTCATGGGAGGTATCGAAATAGAAATGTCCCCGACAGGAGGGTGACATCGAAACATTACTCATGAGTAGGGGTGGGCAATGGGACGCCATTGTCATGTGATGTGTGGGATTTATGGCATGCCGGCAAGAGACCAGATTAGTTATGAGGCCTTCGAGCCACTTGGATTAATTTAGAATTTACTTGGTATGTGGAATGTGATGTATTGAGACAAGTTGATCTTATGCTATATGCATTTGACTTGATGATATTTTTTGTTGTTATTAAAAATATTTTTTTATATATTATTTTGGGAAATTAGCGGATACCATGGACAGTTTTTTCGGTTACCGCACCGGCTGATAACAACATTATTTTTGAAACATTTTATAAATGTATTGTTGTGCACTGGGATTTTATATCTCACTATAAGTGTTGTTTTCAGAGCCCGATGACATCGCTGTTGAGGATCCAGAGATCTGAAGAGTTATCCTTGATTAGCTAGTTGGTTAGTAATGTAGTATGGTTTGGAGTATTATGCGGACGATGTTCTTTGGTTTACATACTATTTTTCTCATATTGTAATTAGACGTCCGGTTTTGAGGCTTTTAGTTTTTATTCAAATGATTGGATTTAATAATATTTTTCAATACTTTGTAAATACTATTATTTTATTTAATACGAGGTATTTTCATACTTAGTTATTTGAGAAAAATTGTATGACTTGTGTTTTTTTAATTAAATGTTTTGAAGGATTTTTATTGAAATTAATTTGGGTTACTAATATAACGAAGGGCGTTATAATTGAAATCCAAGATACCAAAATTGTACAATCTTGATACTTCAAAGATCAAAAGTACAATTAAGGCTAGGTTGAATTCAGTAAATTTTGAACTCTTTTTTTAAAAGTCTTTTTATTTTCATTTTATGGAAGTAAGTTTATTTTTATTAATTTTTAGAAAAGTAAATTGTGTTATCCAAATTTTATATAAGTGGGTGTTTAGTCGCACGATCGGATGTGTAAAGAGTCATGTCCATGAGCTATATAAACTATTGATAATAACTTCTCGAGAATCACATCCATCTGTGTCATTTGAACACAATAATAGTGTTTGATACCATGTATTTGTATGTTTTAGTATTTTTTTTAAGAGCCGTGCTAAATACGAGCACCAATTTTTTATTTTTTTATTTTTAAATTTTGACTTTTTAAAAAAAATAAAAATTTTATTTCTAATAAAACGCATTCATCATATAATGAACTGAATTCAACAGCTATTTGTACATGATTCACCAGATATTTACACATACTTAACCAAAAAATTTATTTATCAAAAAAACCCATTCACCAGATAATGAACTGAATTCACCAGATATTTATACCTGATTCACCAGATATTTGCACATACTTAACCAAAAAAATTATTTTTCAAAAAAACCATTCACCAGATAATGAACTGAATTCACCAGATATTTCTACCCGATTTACCCGATAGTTACACATACTTAACCAAAAAAAATTATTTCTCAAAAAAACTCATTCACCAGATATTTAAACATAGTTAACCAAAAAATTTATTTATAAAAAAAACACATCCACCGGATAATGAACTGAATTCACCAGATATTTATATCTGATTCACCATATATTTGTACATACTTTACCAAAAAATTTATTTCTCAAAAAAACCTATTCACCAGATAATGAACTGAATTCATCAGATATTTATATCAGATTCACCATATATTTGCACATACTTAATCAAAAAAATTATTTCTCAAAAAAACCCATTCACTAGATAATGAACTGAATTCACAAGATATTTGTACCCGATTCACCAGATAAATACATACTTAATCAAAAAAATTATTTATAAAAAAAAATTAAATTTAAAAATAAAAATAAAAAATACCCACTACAGTATCGTGCAGTATAGCTATAATGCCGCACAGTACGACACTATTCATATAATGTAATCGTAACTGTCCCAAATTTTGTGTCCGTTTATCATTTCTTTTTTTTTAACCGGGCACGATAAATGTTCCTTTTGATAAATACGGTGTCATTCAATGGTTATCGAAATTGTGTGTAAAAAAAACATTTCTCAATCACATCAGACTAACATAAATGCATTTTCAAACATGCCCTAAATTTTCTCACCGTGTAATACTTGATACTTGTTCATTGCTTTGGGACAAGTTGAACATTACTTCATCCTAACGAAGAAAATAATCATCCGGGAACAGCGAGAAATCATTGAACATTAATATAAGTTGGAAGGGTTTTGCCTATTTAAATAGAAAGTATTAAATAAAGGGTAAATTCTATTTTATCTTAAAAAAAAGGGTAAATTCTATTTAATTTTTTTGAAAGAATTTATTTATTTTAATAATATGAAGAGTTTTTTTTTTGAAAGGAATAATATGAAGAGTTTAACTTTAATAAATTATCAGTATACAAATTTTTACATTATCAACCAATAACAAATTATCCTATATGTGATTTTTAAAGTGATTATTATAAAAGTAAAACATTTTTTTTATGATATCTATGATTCATTGATAATATAAAAAATATTTATGATAACAATTAAATTTTAATATTAAATACTCAACTTTGTATGTAAATTTTTTCTTAGATATCTTTAAAAAAGCAGTTAGACAAACCCAAATTATAATAATTAGATGGCTTTAGATGTGCCTCGTATTAAATATTAGATCCCTCTCAATACAAGATGAAATGAAAAAGAAACATCAGATACCATGGAAAAATGTTCAACAAAAAAAGATACCATGGAAAAAATTGATCAGCCACTGTTATAAAAAAAAATTAAAAAAATTGATCACCCACAATAATAGCTATATGGCATAATCTAGCAAAAAAGTCCATAACTTAATTTGTAGTCATTTATTAATTTGTTTATTAATTAAGGTTATTAAGAAGGGGGCTTAATGTCACTCTCTAACAAACCCTTAAGGGTACGTTTGATTTGCAAAAATAGAGGGGACTGAACAACACAAATATTTTTGTTCCCTGTTTGATTTGAAAAGTGATCAGGAAACATGACAAAAAAGGGAGTAAGGGACTGAACAAAAACCAAAATTTTTGCCCCCACCAAAACATGGACAACATTTTGTCCCATGAACATACTTAAAAAAAAGACCAAATTATTCTTATCTCTCTCTCTAAAAAAAAGAAAATTATCCTTACATCTCTCTTCCTCCCTCCCTCCCTCCCTCCCTCCCTCACCCCCCTCCTCCCACCCTCTCTCTCGAATTTTTTCAAAGTCGTAAACGTTATATATATATTTTGATAGAACGTTAACATTATATAACATATATTAATAATATATATAATATTAATATGATAGTAATAATATATTATCATAAATACTATATATTATAAAGTATATTATATATTGCCTAATACTTACATATATTAATAATATTATATACTAATATAATATATATATATATATATATTATTATGAAGGATATTATAGTAAAATTAATATTATTTTATTTGTGCCGCTAATTATCTATCAAACGATGTATAGGACAAAAAGTTGTCCTATAACTTAAGAATTTATACTATGCTATCTTGTTTGTCATATGTCATTCCGTACATTAATACGTATTAAACTCACCCTATCTAACATACCATTTATTCATCCGTGGATACACCCATGTCCATCAAAAGTTGAAAAATTTATACCAGAAAAATGGAGAAATGAAATGAAATGAAGGCATAGTTGTATTATAATAGGACAAAATATAATATATGAGGTCTATTTTATATTTAATATATTTTATAAATAGAACAAAATAAGACGTAAGATTAATAAAAAAAATATCTTAATTCAATTAAAAAAATTTGACTCAAGAGTAAAAAAAATAAAGGTTTAATTGCACTTTTGATCCCTTAAGTATCGTCATTGTGCAATTTTAGTCATTCGGGTTCTAATTATGCCAATTATGTCCTTTAAGTATTACGATTGTGCAATTTTGATCTCCAGATTCACAATTATTCAATTTTAAATGTTAGTAGCCTATGTGACACTCGTGGGACTAATTCGACATTTAGTTAGACCAGCTTGATAGCTTACATGACATTTCTATGTGTTAATTAAAGTATGCGAGGTGTCAATAATGCTATATAGGAATGTCAAGTAAGTTGTCAAGCCGACCTTACTAAGTGTCAAATCAGTTTCACCTATGCAACGTAGGCTACTGACATTTAAAATTGCATAATTGTGATATCTGGGGACCAAAATTGCACAATCGCAATATCTGAGTGACCCAATTGGCTCAATTGGAATCTGATGGACTAAAATTACACAATCACGATACCTGAGGGACCCAATTGTCGCAATTGAAACCTGATGGACCAAAAACACACAATCATAATACTTAGGGGATCAAAAATATAATTAAACCAAAAATAAAACAAAAATATTTTATTTTCTTATAAAAACACTACCAAAATACGAGAAATAAGCATTTAAAATTAAAAGTTGTTGGTCAAGGAGGAAGTGAGCATTTGGATTGCCTGCATTCGTATATTTCTTATATTCAAGTATTCACTTGAATTTACGGACAATCTTTTATTTTATTTTTTTGGTTAGAATGAGATGGTAAATTTTAATGACAAAAATAAAAATAAAATATCTAGAAGCCATCACATTTAAATTAAGATCAGACGAGCAAAACCTCTAAACTCTAAACCATAGTTTCCTCCATGCATATAAGTAAAATCTAGAGCCACCTCTCCTTCTCAACCTTTCTTTTATTTCTCTTTTTCTTCTTCCTCATCTATTGGAAGGGATGGTTTTGGGCCATCTTTTGATCTGAAATCATCCATCTGCATCATTTTTCCTCTCCTTTCATCTAAATAAGTGGTTGTTCCACGTAGATCTGGTTTTTCTTTCATGTTTTTTCGTGTTTTCGTTGTCTGCGTGCGACAGTGTTTTGTTCGTCGTCATGTTGCGGTGTCGTTTGATTTCCCGTCTTGTTGCGGTGTCGTTTGATTCAGATTGACAGTTCAACTTCGATCCATTACAGATTCAATCAAGACTTGGACGTCAACTTTACAGATCCGGAGGTATGGGTATTTCAGTCACTTTGCTTTTGTTATATTTGTTGGTATTTTGTCGTGTTATTTTATTAACCTTGGTGCTGTGTGTGAGTTTGTTCACAAATTCATCATTTTTGATTTTTAACGATATTAAATTTATGTTGTTTTTGATGTATTTTATTAATTTACATGAATGAATGTTTTTTTTATTAAGGAAAAAAAAAAAAAAACCCCACAGTTTCCTCCAACTTGATTCCTCATTCACAAGTTGCCATCTGACTTCAAGTTCCCGCCGACCCCTCCTTCTTTGTTTTCCCCTACCACTCTTTCTCTCTCTACAAAATAAGAAGACTTTGAATGAAAAAGTAAGCTCTTTAAAAACACACCAAACACATTAATCTCTCTGTTCGTGAATTCTTCTGAACCCTTCTTCAGAAGAAAAAGAAAGAAAGAAAACAAAAGCAATAAGAAGAGTCTCTCTCTCTCTCTCTGGCTCTTATTCTGCAGTTCTTCAATGGCCAAGTCCAAAACTAATGCCAAGAAGTTGTCCTACATATCAGTTCCTTCTCAGATAATCAATTCCATATCATCATCTTCTCTGCAGTCTCTTCTTGAATCCCCAAAGAAGTCTTCAAAAAACACCAGGTTATTCACCTTCAAGAACCCAAGACACTGGTTTTTCACCCTCTTTCTTGTTGGTTTCCTTGGCATGCTCAAGTTTGGCTTCAACCTGGACACCCCATTTCCTCCATACCCATGTGGCACAAACCAACAACACCTCTTGACCCCAAATGTGCATTCAAAATCCCATCTTGGTGTTATATTGCAGAAAGAGAAAGCAGCTGAGAGTGGCCACAAAGATGGGGTTTTGATGAAACATGTGCAGTTTACAGCACAGGAGTCAAGTGGGTTGGACAAGGTGGAAAGTGGTGAGGATGTTAGGAAGGGTGAGTTTTGGAAACAACCAGATGGGTTGGGGTACAAGGCTTGCTTGGATTTGAGTAGAGATTATAGGAGAACTAGTGAAGGGATTCTTAAGGATAGGAGAAAGTATCTCATGGTAGTGGTTTCTGGAGGGATGAATCAGCAGAGGAATCAGATTGTTGATGCTGTTGTTATTGCTAGGATTCTTGGGGCTGCTTTGGTTGTCCCTATATTGCAAGTCAATGTCATTTGGGGTGATGAAAGGTAAATAAAATATTATTCTTGTCTATAGTTGAATCATCTTAGCAAAATAAATAGTTGTGTTTAGATTATTAATGAATTCAAAATTGAATAACTTAAGACCATTGGAGCTGCAATTTTAAGCATAAAAATAGGTTTCTATCCTTATATTGAACCAATTTCTTTGTTAATGTTGTTAACTATATTTCTTTCCTTATTTGTACAAGCAACTTTGTTGATTTTCCTTATTTGTAATGTTGTGGTTGCTTTGATTGCAGTGAATTTGCTGATATATTTGATTTGGAGCACTTCAAGAGAGTTCTTGCCAATGATGTGAGAGTGGTTTCAGCATTGCCATCAACCCACCTAATGACAAGGCCAGTGGAGGGAAGCCCTCCCCTTCATGTCACTCCAAGTTGGATCCGTTCGCGCTATCTCAGAAGAGTAAGAGTTCATTGCTTTTGTGGTGTTCTGTTCTGTGTGCATACACACACTGGTACTTAGTGTGCATTTGAATTAGCTTATTTTGTTTCAAAATGTATCAAAATAGCTTGTAATAAGAAAGCTCACTGGGAGAGCTTTTGAAAAAGAAGCAATTATTTCCCAAAATTTAAGGGTAACCATACATGACACAGGCTTAACATTCTCCACGTTTTATTTGAGTCCTAGAGTGTCTTCCCTGTTGCGATATTATTTGTGGAAGAATTTCAAAGATGGTCATCATGTTATGGATGACACCAACTTACTATAATAAGATTTGCAATGTTGTAGATAAGTAATTAGAAACCTCCCTAGTCCCTAGCAATTTATTGGCTGCAATCTGTTAAGTTGCCAATGTATAAGCTTGTATCAGCTCTGCACTGTTAACTAAGGAAAGGTTTATCTTGTTTTGAAAAAGTACTGGGTCATGTTGATGATCATGAGTTTTTTTTTTTTTTAATAAAAAATTATTATTCTTGTTGTACTATGCAGTTCAATAAAGAAGGTGTTTTGCTTTTACGTGGCTTGGATTCAAGGCTGTCAAAGGACCTTCCTTCTGATCTTCAGAAGCTAAGATGCAAGGTATTGCAATATCTAAATTTTTTTGTATGGGAAAGAGGAAAAATCAAAGCAGTAAAACAAATAGAAAAGAACTAAAACTGAACCTTCATAAATTCATTTGTGACAACTGATATCAGATTCTGAAAGTTCTACCATATCTTTCAGGTTGCTTTCAATGCATTAAGGTTTGCCAAACCAGTTCAGGAACTTGGTGACAAAATTACTGGGAGAATGAAAAGCAAGGGACCATACCTTGCTCTTCATCTACGAATGGAAAAGGATGTCTGGGTGAGGACCGGTTGCCTCCCTGGTCTGAGTCCCGAGTTTGATGAGATTGTGAACAATGAGAGGATACGGCGGCCGGAGCTGTTGACTGCCAGATCAAACATGACTTACCATGAAAGGAAGATGGCTGGTCTCTGCCCCTTGAATTCTATGGAGGTTACCAGGTAATTATAACACTTAATTAGTTCTATTGGTCTTATAAATTTGAGTACAATAGGTAGGATTTTCAGATAATGTTTTGATTTCATTCATAGGCTACTTAAAGCTCTAGGAGCTCCAAAAAATGCAAGAATTTTTTGGGCTGGAGGACAACCATTGGGGGGAAAAGAAGCCTTGCTTCCATTAATCCAAGAGTTTCCTCATGTTTATAGTAAGGAAGATCTTGCCTTGCCAGGAGAACTACGACCATTTGCTAAGAAAGCGTCTCTATTGGCTGCCATAGATTACATAGTTTCTGAGAAGAGTGATGTTTTCATGCCATCTCATGGAGGAAATATGGGCCATGCAATTCAGGTATGCTTATGAGATTATTAGTGATTCTTTTATAAGTTTAATTTTGATGCACTGTTAGTGTAAACTGTAAAGATTTTTATACTGTCAATCAATCATACATCACCTCATGTATGACTTTTAAGGTAGTTATTACACAAGTAAAAGATTTTTAATGATAAGACAATCCATGATTGGTTGACAGCGTGAAAAACCTTTATACTCGGTGCATTCCAATTAAATTCATCTTTTATTAGTTGACCCCCTCCTGTCTGTATGAAACACTTTGCAGTTCGCACTTGAAAGATGTAGCAACTCCTAAATTTCTGAAATGTAATATGTTATTTCAGGGTCATCGGGCATATTCCGGGCACAAGAAATATATAACACCAAACAAAAGACACATGCTCCCCTATTTTTTGAATTCTTCCCTCCCCGAGGAAGAGTTCAACATGATTATCAAGGAATTGCACCAAGACTCATTGGGGCAGCCAGAACTCAGGACTAGCAAGGCTGGGAGAGATGTCACAAAATATCCTGTCCCTGAGTGCATGTGCAATGACTCACATGCTCTTTCCTGATTTCAAATTAATGCCAAAGTTTCTGGCATGAAGGTTAGTTGGCAACTGGACATGGAAGTGAGTGCTATTTTTGGCAGGATGTGATGATTTTGATCCCTTGGGAACCACTTGAGATGGATTTCAGTGCAATCATGGCAGTTCAAAGCAACATTTTTTAATACATATCATGTCAAGCACACCTCTCCCTGCAGGTGTAGACACAGTATTCCTTAAATACTCTTAATATGTATGTGAGGCAATTAAGGTTTCCATCATCAGTCTAAAGATAGATTTAAAATAATACACAGCAGCAGATCATTCTTTGATTCTTTATACAGAGAGATTGTATAGGATACATGTTCCTTTTATCTGTGTAATTCTTTGTACTACATTATGAAGGCTTGTGGATATTTGTATAAATTATCATTGTTAAATTCTAGTCATTTTTTTTTAATCATCAAGATCACCTTATGCTACCCGTGCTACCATTCAATTCAGCATTAGGAGTTTAAGACAAGTTACAAACTAGAAGAAATATAATATACCATTGGCTTGGTATAATATATCAGGAAAGCAGATAAACATTGTAAATATTCTTGTGGTATGTTACAAAAATCTGAAGTGTTCTGCATCTTTGCCATCATTAAAATATATTAAAAAGGGTGTTATTTTTTATAGTAAAGTTGGTTAATGTATGCAAATCACTGAAATCAGCAATAGAAAGTTACCTAGGACCACTCCAACTGCCAAAGCATGGTGTTATTATAGGTTTTGCATTATATGTTTGTTCTAGCATTTTTATAGTTCAGGTGTAATTTTCACTACAGGGTTTATGGCAAGTACCCAGAACACAACTGAAACGTTGTCTAGCCTTTCATATTCTTGACTTTTTATTAGTAGTGCATTCTCTCTTCATATGTTAAATTCAGATAGGTGTGGATGACTAAGTTTGACTCAGATATATCTCCTGAGGCATGAAATGAATGAACTTGATTAGAATCTAGAATCAAATTGACTAGATTTAAGATTATCTCACAATCCATTTTATCCTAGGTAGAGGCTTGGAGTGCTACATGGAATGGAAACATATGATTTTATTCATGGGGCAGGTTTCGGATGCTATTTGGAACAATGTTCCTAATCCTATGAACCAGGATATGAAAATTGCTTCGGATGCTCATGGTGATTAAACAAGTCAAACAACAGCAGGACCTACTCGGATTTGGTTTTTTCTTCTTGTCTATGTTATCTGCCAGCATCAGCTATAACTGGAAAGTTTGAAAGCATTGAACCTGCCATGTATAATAATGGCACCTTCTTAAATGGTTCTGATTGATTTTTTTTTACAGCGTGTGAGCCCTGCTGCTCTTCAAGATGAGTACTATCACTGCTTTGCTGTTAAGCATCACACCTACAATCACCAATCACTATAATACAAGAACACAACTTAGTCCTACAACGTCATGATATTGAGAGGGCGAGTTTTGACGCAACAGTAAGATTATTGTCTTGTGACTTGGAGGTCAGGTCATAGGTTCAAATATTGAAAACAATTGTCTTGCACACATCTACCCGGCTACCCTCTCGAGACCTTACCTGATGGGATTGGGAGCTCGTGTATTGGGCTGCCCTTGAATGTCACATGATATTGAAAAATGTGGCGTGATTGATGTGATGCAATGCAATATGACAATACAAAGAGCTTTATTATTTAAATATCAAATTTTGGATACCATATTGGGTATTTGACACCGTATATATTTGAATATCAGTTGAATATCAAATGTGATGTTCAAGAATCATTTGCCTAATACAAAAGAGATCATCTTGGATAATCATTTAATACAAAATATTCTAAGATACAATAAGATATATTGAAACAGTTTTTAGATATTCAAAACTTATGTATACCTAGTATGTCGATCAGCAAACATAGGATCAACTCTGAATGTTATAGGTCATGATGTCCTCCAAGGCTGTACCTTTGCCCAATGTCCTGGCAAAATGCTCAGATTCCTTGATCACCACCAGCTGGTCCCCTTAGACAGGCATCAGTAGTTCAGTACTAAGCTTGTAGCCTTGTGCATGTCTTCCATTGCAAGCGAGCATCAAAATAGTATGTGATAGGGTGTCATAGGGGACCCAGATGGCCCACAAATCTTTACAGTGTTGTTGGAAATTTATGGGATCATGAATAACATTTAAATACCCAATTGGACATTATCCAGATGTGGCACCCTTTAGGGATTCAAAAAATAATAACAATTAAGGGATAGGTCCAAACAAGAGGGGTGCCAAAGGACTGAGTATGTGATAGAAGGATACATTTTTTTGAATTGAACACTTCCTTTTGTGGTCCGGGTAACACAAATTAGAAAGAATCAATTTCCTCTAAAGCAAAGATGCAGATAATAACATCTTTGAGGGACTCATACCACTCAGAAAATGGAGCTAGGCTATTTTACCAAGTAAAGATAGAGAAGTGTCGGACTCAACAAAAGATGACATAGATTATGAATAGGAGGCGAGAAAATGTGAGACCGTTCTTTAGAAGTCTGTGACCTGACTTATTTAAGATAGTTACTTTTGACAATTTACATAGTTACTTTTATCATATTTATTTGAAAAATATATTATATAGGAAATCTACAATTTGATATCTAATTTTATTTCTAAAAACTATTATTATAAACTAATTATAAAGATTTAAAAATAAAAAAATTAAGTTCATTTTTTTGCTATAAAATTTAGTACATTTATTATTCAATTATGATAGTTTTCAAGTAATTTGTAATTTCTCCTCATAAAGTTATTTTTTATATAAGCCTCATTATACTATTGTAATTCATGCTAAACATTCGTTATTATTATTTATTATTTAAATAAAAACCTAATTAACAATACATAGTATCTGTGCATACATTAATTTATACTAATATTTTTTTTTTACGAGACAAAAGTTTAGGTTGAGGGAAGTCGCGTCCCCTTGTAAGATCAGTGAATATCATAAACCTCAATGATGATTTATAGTGAAATTTACATATTGTCTATAAAATAGAGGAAATCTAAAAACCGAACCCAAGTCACGAAGGCTTGATCAGATGTGTCAACCTCTGTTGGCTAATTTATACTAATATATAAAGGAAGATCTGATTTTGGTCTCCACCTTTTATTTTGCTTAAAATAAAATAGGTATAGATAGTTGTAAAATAAAAATAGGTATATATAGTTATAGGTAGTTTTTGTTGCGGTTATAGGTGGTTTTCGTTTCGAAAAGATGAAAAGTAAAGTATGTAAAAATCGAACATGTCCAATCAAATATACAGGTCTTACTTAAATCTTCAAAATAATAAATAAAATATGAAAAATGTAGAGGCTTATCTTTCCGCTTCTAATATATAAAAGAGATATTTTATTTGAACATCTGAATTTGGATACCCGTATAGACATTATAGATTAATATGAGTGTAGGTGGGATGAAGATGTATAATAATTTAAGATAGAATATATGTATAATATGCAATTATGATTAGGGTGTGACCTAAATATCCAAATTTAGATGTTCAAATAACATAACTCTATATAAAAAGAAGAGTCTAACGAAAAATTGTCGTAAACATTGATAATGATAACATGTTTAACTGTAATTCATATGTAAACATGTAAAATTGATCAACTCTTGTCATGCACATAAAATATGTTAATTTTTTAGGATTTTGTTTTTAAATATATAATTGTTGAATTTATTTTTAATAATATAATTTTTTTTGCGGGAACAAATAGAAAATCGAAAAAACCGAAAAAACCAAAAAACAGAAAATTGAAAAATCTTTTTTATTGGATTGAATAAGATTTTGGATCCTCTAGTAATATCCAATTCAATCCGATATATTATATACATATACTTATACTTGCTTAAAAAAAGTATTACTTATACTTAAACATTGTTTTTCATACTTTTATGTTCCTCATTCTCTTTAATATTTTTGTTGGAATGACATATATGAGACTATTTAGAATTAGAATAAATATTAATGTCTTGAAGTTATATTTTGTTAAAAGTTTTGATGCATAACATATATATACTTGATTGAGTAAACATGAAAAATAGGAAATCAATTAAGTAAATTTGAAAAATAATCAGCTACAATTTATCTGTAGCTGATTCAAAGGGGAAAAAATAGGATAAATGAGAGTAAATATAGAGAATTAACATAAAAGAACATGTTAAAAAATATCAATAATTATTTTTTTCCTCAAAATCCCAAATTAAAATGAATATTATCTTTTGTCTTCTATTAAATAAGTAGAAATGATACTTGACATAAGAAAAAAAAATAAAGTATGACAAAAACCGAATTATCTAATCCAATCCAAACCGCAATTGATTGGATTGGATCAGATCAGATTTTTTTAGGGAAACAAACCGATCCATTCCAAACCGCACGTTTTTTCATCATTGGATCAGACGACTTTTTAACTCAAAACCGATACAATCCAATCCGCGAACATCCATAGTTAACACTAACCATTTCTTCTTTCGCTGCCATAGTATCGTACTTCTCTAAACATTTAATAGTAAATATATTTTTTCAAAGCAATAATTGCTTTCAACCTAATTAATCATTTCTAAATGTAATCTATTTAAATACTAATACTAAATACGTCGTTGTGATCTTCGTAATGATAAGAATTTTTTTATTCTTTCTTAAAAATCGATTTGATTTATTTCTTCTATTTTCCTGGTGTAAATTAATCATTTTTAGAAAATATATTTATCTATCATATTATTTTTCTTATCTCTAGAAAATTTATTTGATTTAGTTATTTCTTTTTCCTGTGCAAGTTAAACATTTAAATATATATACATATATATATATATATATATATATATATATATATATATATATATATATATATATTGATCTATCATATTATTTTTTTATTCTCTCTTAAAAATCAACTGATTCATTTATTCTCTTTTCCCGTTCAAGTTAACCATAATTAGAAAATATATTTATTTATCATATTATTATATTCTTCTATGTTGAAAATCTATTTGAGTTAATTCTCCACTATTCTCAATTTCTCAGTGCAAGTGAATCATTTTTTAATATATATATATATCTTATAAATTTTCTATTTTATTTTAAAATATATTTGATTTATATCTCATCTTTCCTGTGCAAATCAACCATTTTTATAAAATATTTTTATTTATTATATTATTATTTTTTCTCTTAAAAATTTATTTGATTTATTTTTCCTCATTTCCCATGCAAGTTATCCATTTCTAAAAAAAATATATTTATCTATCATATTAATATTCTTCTTCTCTCTTGAAATTTAATTTGATTCATTTATTTTCTTTGGACGTTGCAAGTTTACAATTTTTAGAAAATATATTTACCTATCATATTATTTTTTTTCTTCTCTTTTAAAAATCTATTTGAGTTATTTCAACGTTTTTCCTTTTGCAAGCTAACCATTTTAAGAAAATGTATTATTGCAATATTATATTAGTCGTCCATCATAATGAGGTCTCGTATAAATTTGAAAATTGTGTGCTGTTGCTATAGTATACCTTTTTAAATTATATATTTAGAACGCATTTAATATTATAATATTTTCTGATTGATGAAAAAAATATTATAATATTTTATTATATCATACACAAATTTTAGAAAATTTTAAAGTGCACTACAAGTGAATCCAGTCTATTATTGGATGCATCAAAATTTGAATCAAATCTCCTGTGACTCAAATTTGGATCTCAATAATTTCTTTTGATAATATGATTTTAGGTATTTTTAAGAAGGTTTGAATTAAATGATGTTTTTCTCAAAGATTGACATGTGGTAGAGCATTCAATAAGTTATTCCTAAATTTCTATAGGATAGATTACATGTGTCCATACGATGCACGGGATAATGTTAGAAGTATGATATAAATAATTTAAAATAATATGATAATTTAAATAAATACGTGTTTTAATCTTTTGAAATTATTTATAATCAAACAAAAATGTTAAATATATAATATTTTATAAGTAACTTTAATTTAAATATAAATTATATTTTAAGTATAATTATAATTATAAAATAAGCTAAAAATACATAAAATCTAATTAATAAATCATTTTTTGATATATGTAATTAATAAATCACTAATATACTAAAATTTAATAAAACATATATATATATATATACATACATACACATATATATATATATATATATATATATATATATATATATATTTATTGATATTAAAAAGTTTAGATTAGGGGAAGACACGCCTCCTTACAAGGCTAGAGAATACCACCAACCTCAACGAATATTGACAGTGAAATTTACATATTGCCCAACAACATGAGAGATCTAGGAATTTAGGTAAGGCAACTAACAATATTTCTATATGGACTTATGAAGACAATTGTTTTCTTTTTATGATTATCTCACTAACTTAAATTAATAAACGATATGACAAATTGACAATAAAAAAGGATCCTCTATATTTAAAATAAAAAATTGATAAATCATTACTCTGATTTTTTTTTCTTTTGAAATTTTGGTCTTAAGAAGGAATATAATTAAAAGAAAACTAAAATATCATAATTTATCTTTGCCCCGAAAGGAAAAGAGTTTAATGAAAAAAATCTGTTTCTTTGATCAAATAATGATATTAAATTTATTTTAAAAAATATTAACTTGATCTTTATATTAATTTTTTTATAAAGAAATCCTTCTTGTTATTAAAATTAAGATTTCTTTGTATGGAGCGAATTTCCGTTGGGAGGGGGTTTCCCGCCTTCAGGTGTCATTCAATATTCATCATTCTCCTGCAGGTGATCGGTCCTCATTTCTGGCGGGGTATACTCCTGGTTAAGGACAAAAAAAAAAGTAAGATTTCTTTTCCATCATACAAATGCAATGCTTAATTGGGAATATTTAAGATATTTTATAGTATAAGTTAAGATAGTTTCGATAAAAAAGTTAAGATGATTTCTGTTAAGAATCATTAAACCTTGTTTGGATTGACTTATAAACAGTTTATTTGAGCTTATCTACCGACATAAGCACTTGTCAGAGTGTTGAGAGAGAGCTTATGAAAATAGCTTATGCCATGTCCATAAGCTTTTTTCAACTTATTTTGATAAGCTCTCCAGGATAGCTTATGAAAACATGTACAGCTTATAGCTTATTTGAAAACAATTTAACTATGTTTTATCTTTGATTGTAGAAATAGCTTATACATAAGCACTTAGATGATAAACGTTTATCCTATAAACACTTAATTAAATCGTTTACCCAAACAAATATATGCAATTGAAGTAGAAGCAGAACCTCCCTTCTAATGACCTAAACTAAAACGTATCAAGATTGAAAGATGACGTTTAATTTCAATTCACTATAGTTTATGATTTTGGCTTTTTTTTTTTGACAATATTTATGATTTTGGCTAATAGCCTATTAGGATATATTTATATTTTAAGTTGTTTTTTTAATCAATATATTTTAAGTTGTTTTTTTAATCAATATATTTTAAGTTGTTATAGAACCTCCCTTTTTTAGAAATTTTTAGTCACAAAATTACTCCAAGGTCGAAAATCTTAACTTTGTGGTTAAGATGGTGTTAATTCAATTTCTGTTAAGTAAGCTTTGTTTATGTCTTAATCTTGCTTAATGATCCTTAATCCAAAAGCTTACAAAATTTTATCATGTCTAGCCAATTTAATCTCCTTATGACCGAACCTTACCCATAGGAAAATAGGTGTTTTTAATTGTTTGATTGTTAATTTGTTGTTGTGGTTGTTGAATGATAAATTGTTGTATGAACCGTGTACGTGTTTTGAAGAGACCGGACGTTTGACGGAACTTAAATTCGGAAGGAAAAGTCTTCAAGAGGTAAGGGGAGCACCTGAGGGATTTTTCCGATAGCTGTATGTAATTTGTTTGTGGTCTGTATATTTTATTTGGTGTATTTATTGTTTTAAGGAGTTAGATTTATCTGCTTTTAATTATTTAACTGCATTTAATTGTTTATCTTTGAATATGCATGTCATAATTGTGCTAATTGCTATATTATTGGCATGAGTTTGTTATTGATGTTGATTGTGGATTGGAAAGCCTGACAGTGGTCAGTGCTCAATTAATAACGAGATTAAAATCATTAAAAATATTTTTACGGAATAATGAGTTTTAATTGATGAGAATAATAATATAATATTACTTAAGTATTCGATTAGTTGAAAATGAGAAAAAGTTGAAAATAATATTATTTTAATAATTTAACGGCGTAAGAATGTTTTATGAGTCACAGTGAGGACGTAACTATGAAAATATTTGAGTACTGCTAATTTATACATAAGAAATTTCTAAATATTAGAAAATATTATTTTAAGAAAATAAGTTTCAAAAATAATTTTATTATGGTGTTGGAAAAATTATTTTACTAGAAAAGTCATATTTGGACTTAAGACATTCTTAAAACGTTAAACGTCGGACAATTCTGACAATATTTACGGAAGTATTATTAAAAGCGGAAATATTAGTTAAAACAGAGAATTTGTCTCAAAGCAATATTTTCAGGTTCAAAATATTGATTTTTGAAAGAAAACGAATTTTAAGTGATTATGATGATTTTATAAAACGAATTTCCAACGTAAAATGATTTTCTGTAAAATAGATTTGTACAACGGGTTATTTCCGACAACTTGGGTAAGTTGAGAAACTTTTGTTTTGGATTTGTGTTTCACAGAGCGAAAATGTTTTTAAAATTAAAAAGACGAACCTAGTTACCGAGACATCGGGTCTAGTGTTCTATGGTATGGACCAGGGGTCCAAAACGGGAAATTATGGACTAGATGTCCTATAAAAATCTGTATTGATTTTTGTGCGCTTAAATCTACGAATCTAAGCCTGGTGCATCGGTCTAGATTTCGTGATTTGCATCTTTTTACTTGGAGCCTGTTTTATTGGAACGTTTTGACTTGGAGTTTGTTTTATTGGAATGTTTGTTAAACTTAAATGTTTAAATATTGGATTGGGCGTGAGCTTTGAGTTTCGACAAAGAAAGAATAAACACAAAGAAAAATGACGTGAACCAAGTGTTTTACATGCATTTTGCATTTTTTTTGGCAGATGTGCCTAACGGTTTTGTGAATGGTACCTTGATAGGTATCCATGTTATGGGATACATTTCACCTTTGGGTGAAATGAACGAGGGTCTAGGAAAGGCCGGGCTATTTAAGACTATTTCTGGAGCTCGGATATTAGTAATATTTTATAGGCCGAGTTAATTATGACTATCGTTGGATGTTCTTGTGAACTACTTACGATGATGGTTGGAGCTCGTATCCTACTGAGTTACTTACTTAAATAGTACGAACTCAGAACCTTGACAGACCAGATAATTTAAAACCTGCCTTGTCGGCAACGATTAAATTATGCCTGATTTGGCAACGATTAATTTCTACCTTATTTGGCAACGAGAGCTTGATTAGCTCCTTTATTTGGTGTTTGAAGCTTCGGAGATTAGGTACCAAAGTTAGATGATGAATATTGAAGTGTCATGGTTTTTAAAACAATGAAGATTGTCGGGTATGAAACCCTTTGATAGATAAATTGTTTATTGTTGAATATACATGTTAAATGTTATTTGTGTGTCGTGCATATGGTATTCGTTTTATAATCCATATATTGGAACTCACCCTTGCATATACATGTTATCCTAGCTTTGTTGTTGTACCTTGGTACACGAGTGCAGATGTTGCAGAGAAGTTCCTTAAGTCACTTGGAGACTTGAGTCCGGATTGCAGGAAAAGGTGTGATCATAGGGATGATCATGAGGTCTTATCTGTGAGTGTCTTGTAGAGCGACCAACTTAGGATTTTATTTGAGTGTTATGTTTTGAGAAAGTCTGTGTAGGTGTTTTGAAAACCTTTATATGGTTTGAAATTCTGTTGTGAATTATATGATTTTTACTATTGTGATGTGCGCGTTATGTTCGTAGTATTCAGAAGAAAAATTTTTACCCCCAGATTTTCTGACTTAAAATAAATCAATTTTCGAAAGCAACCAGCAAATTTTTTTTTAATTTATTTCCGTACGTGTTACATAGTAATGCCCAAGGGGGGTGTTACAACTATTCTAGGGGAAGGTATCCCCGAAACATCCGAAACCAAAACCCGAGACAAACCATTTGGAGGCTGCTCAAAAATTTCTAGGCAAAGACAGAACAACCCATATTGACAAGGAAATCAACTGCTCTATTTGTTTCTCTATAAATATGACTGATTTTGACTACCCAGTTGCTTGCCATAAGAGATTTAATCCAATGAACTAGGGACCAACCCGAAGAACTGCTCCGATTTCTAGCCTTTAGACATTCAGTGACCACCAATGAATCTAATTGTAATTCAAAAAGAGGAAACCCTCTAGCTCTAGCCAACTGCAGCCCATCAAGAACTCCCCATAATTCTGCTACATGTGCTGAAGTAGTTCCAATAGATTTGGCAAAACCACAAATCAAATTGCCAGAATTAACTCGAAGCAAACCACCACAGCCAGCCAGACCGTCTCCAGATTTAACCGCACCATCTGTATTGAGGCAGACCCACCCTAATTGAGGAGCTTTCCATGAGATCTGGATTTACTTAGTATTAGAGTTCACTATTTTTAATAGGAAATTTATATCTTTTCAGTTATGCCTAATCTCTGTTTAGTTAGGATTATTATTAACTACTTTCTGTTATTGACTTAGTCTTGGATTAGATTAGTTTCCTTGACTAAGTCTTCCCCTTTTCAGTTAGGATTCAGGTGTTATATAAACACCTCTGCATTTGTACATTTTTAATCATCCATTCAATAAGAAAAGGAATACATTCAATATTCACTATGTCTTCACATTCTTCTTCTCCACAAAACCAAGATGGTATCAGAGCTCAAAATTGAGATCTGGTTTCCATATCCTGGCTTGGAATTTTACTTAAATCTTTCTCTCTTTTCAATTGATTCTTCTTAATTATCTTGAAGATGGCAAACCAGAACTATGATGATTTCCCGACTAACCCTCCAAACCCTTACCATGTTCATGACAATGAGAATCCCTATTTGGTTCTTATAAATCCGGTTCTTGATGGGAATAATTATCATACTTGGGCTAGGTCAATAAAGGTTGTTCTGGAAACCAAGAAAAAAAATGAAGTTTCTTGATGGCACTATCAAACCACCTAAGGAGGGGGATGCATTATATGAGCCATGGTGTCACTGTAACAGCATTATTCTGTCACGGATTCAACATGCAGTATCTCCAACTATCTTGAAATCAATCCTTTGGATGAACAAGGCCTCAAATGTTTGGAAGAATCTTCAAAACCGCTTTGCGCAAGACGACATTTTCAGAATTTCAGATATTCAAGATGATAACAGCAAGTTGCATCAAGGTAACTTAGATGTTTCTGAATATTTTACTGAACTTCAAACTATGTGGGATGAGCTTGACAATTATAGGCCTCTCCCAACATGTAATTGTTCCACTCCTTGTGCCTGCAAAGGTGAATTTGACAAGATTAAAGGGTATAGAGACCAAGACTATACCATTCGATTCTTGAAAGGCCTCAATGACCAATATTCCCATGTCAAATCTCAAATCATGTAATGAATCCTTTGCCCGATGTTACTAAAGCTTTTTCTATGGTTACACAACAAGAAAGACAAATTTCTATGCTTGATATATCAGATAACATTACTAATGCCAAAGCCCTTGCCTCCAATACCAATCAATCCAATGGAGGATCCAAGAAAGGAGGTTTCTTCAACAAAGGTAAAGGCAGAGGCAATTCAGGTAGAGGAGGAGGACCATACTAAAAGTATTGCACTCACTGTACAAAAACAAATCATACTATAGAAACTTGTTATTTCCTATATGGGTTCTCTCCAGGTTATCAGACAAAGAATAAGTCTGCTAATTTTGCTGCTATAAACTCCGCTGCTGCGACTGATCAACAAAAAAGGCAGATTCAGGTTGCTGAACCTTCAAAATAAGGTTTTAGCCTCACTCAAGATCAATATCAATGCCTTCTTGAGATGCTACAAACCAGAAATCCAAATAATTCAAACACACACAAGGCAAATTCGATCTTGACAGGTCCACCAACCTTCACCAACAATTCTAATAAACCTGTCATTGGTAAGTCTCATGATCTATGGATTCTAGACACAGGAGCTACTGATCACATTACCTTTAATCTAGAAAATTTGGTAGATTGCCATAGTGTACCTCCTGTGTATATTACTTTACCTGATGGAAACCAGGTTACATCTACAATGACAGGAAATTTTTTTCTTTTTCCTTCTTTAACTTTGCATAATGTTCTTTATGTGCTAGATTTCCATGTAAATATGATTTCTATCATAAAACTTCTTAGACAAAATCATTGCAAGTTAATTCTTGAGCCTGATTCTTGCCTTATTTTGCAGAATTACCCCAGGAAATTGACTGGTATAGCTAGATTCCAAGATGGACTGTATGTGCTTCAACACTCAGCTTCAAAAGGATCTCCTACTCACAATCCTAGTCCTGAGTGTTTTTCTGTAACTAAAACACAAAATGATTCTCTTCTCTGACACCTTAGATTAGGACATTTATCAAAAACTAGGCATAAGTGTATTTCTGCACATTTTCCCTTTATTCCTCATGATAATAAACATTTACCATGTGACATTTGCCATTATGCTAAGCAAAAGAAATTACCTTTTGCAAATAGTTCTACACAATATGCTGCTATCTTTAATATTTTACATGCTGATATTTGGGGCCCTTACTCTCATACTTTTATTTCAGGTCACAAATACTTCCTTACTTTAGTTGATGATTTCAGCAGGTTCACTTGGATTATTCTTATGAAATCTAAGGCATAAACCAGAACTCATATCACTAACTTCATTGCATACATTGAAACTCAATTTCATACTAAATTGAAATGTTTGAGAAGTGATAATGGCTTAGAGTTTATTATGCCTAATTTCTTTCTAAGCAAATGCATCATTCACCAAAGAACTTATGTGGAAACCCCACAACAAAATGGTGTGGTTGAAAGAAAACACCAACATATCTTAAATGTTGCTCAACCTCTTTCTTTTTAGGCAAACTTACATGCAAAGTTTTGGCATTTTTCAATATTGCATGCTATTCATATCATCAATAGAATACCAAGCCCTCTGCTTCAAGAAAAATGCCCTTATGAGCTTTTATACAAAAGGCCACCTGTTTTAGTCCATCTTAAAACCTTTGGTTGCCTTTGCTATGCTTCTACTTTACAAGATCGTAGGACAAAGTTTCAATCTAGAGCCATAAAGGGTATTTTTCTTGGCTACAGAGAAGGCACAAAAGGATACCTTTTGTATGATGTTAAAAATCATAATTTTCTGGTTTCAAGGAATGTAATATTCTATGAAACTACTTTTCCTTTTCATATTCCAAATGCAAATACTTCAACTAATACCATTGTTGAACCTACTGTTACTACTAATGTTAGTTCTCCCTTTGATCCATAAGATGATCAGTTGTTTAAGAAAACTCCTTTTGAAGAAAACCATCCGGCTGAACCTGAGACACAACAAGAAGCTGTTCCAGAACCTGCAATTAATGCAGAACCTGTGAGACGGTTTGATAGAATTAGAACAAAGCCTAGTTATCTACAAGACTATCATTGCAGCCTGTTCTCAACTGTTGGTAATCCTGTACTCTCAAGTTCATCATCTTTTCCTCTTTCTTAGCCTGATATTGACGTTAAACTTTATTCTTTTGGCCAATATGTCAGACTCTCGGGCTTCAAGCTGAGAAAAGATGTGGGAGTTGTAATCAAAGAACGGGCTTGCTCATGTCACATGTCCTATATGGCATCATTTTCAAGACTTTCTCTTCGACTGCATAACTAGGGGTAATTATGGCCCTATACATTGCAAAACGTATTCCGATGTGCTTGACACGTGTTAGTACCTTATTAGCACACTGAAATGACTCTGCATTGAAGAGACGTTTCTCTTCCTTCACACGCCAGCTGCCATCAATTCTTCTACAGTAACGTTCCGATTTTTATTGAAACCTCATGCTTTCTGCTATAAATTAAGGGGAACCCCATCGTAGAAGTTCCCTGTTATCTTCTTCCTCTTCATCTCCTTTACCAAGCTTCTGCGTTTCCCTTTTTCCTCCAGGTACACCTTTCCTACTTATTCTTCATTTCTTTCTTTCTACCCTCCTTTCTTCATCATGGAGGCTTCGTTTGAGGTATCTCAGAACTCCTCTTCATCAGAGGTTCAAATTCTAGAGCCTGGGTTACACCCTATTGGGGGTTCACCAATACGTTCCCCCATTTCCTCAAAGGGTAATGCCAATGACTCTGGTGACTCATCTTCTTCTTCTTCAAGCGAGAGTAGCTTTGCTACTCCCCAAACTGGCATTGTCCCAAAACATCTCAAGCATGCCGTTAGGGTTCCGAAAGACCCTATTCCAGATATCACTATCCCTGGGTATCTAGAGCCGGGGTTACACCCTATCGGGGGTTCACCAATACGTCCCCCCATTTCCTTAAAGGGTAATGCCAATGACCCTGGTGACTCCTCTTCTTCTTATTCTTCTTCTTCAAGCGAGAGTAGCTCTGCTACTCCCCAAACTGGCATTGTCCCAAAACGTCGCAAGCATGCCGTTAGGGTTCCGAAAGACCCTATTCCAGATATCACTATCCCTGGGTATTTCTGGGTGAGGCCTGAAGTTGGGTTCTTTTTTTCGAACTTTAGGGATCATGACTCTCTTCGTAGTGTTAAAACCAAACTCACCTCTTCACGTAGATGTAGGACTGTTTATTGTCTTCCTTGTTCGGACAACTATCATGTTTTTCTCAAAGCCTTGCCCATTGAAACCCATTACACTTATGTGTATAAAACCCTGTTTGACCAGATTGGTATAACCATCCCTTTTACCCAGTTTGAGTGAGATGTTTTGAAAATCATGAACGTTGCCCCTATCCAACTTCATCCAAATAGCTGGGCCTTCATGAAGGCTTTTCAAATTTTGTGTGGTGAGATTGGGATGGTGTCTACCGTGCCCAAGTTTCTGAGTTTTTATAAAACTTGATTTGGGGGTAAAATTGGTTGGATTTCTCTCAGCGGGATTCAGAAAAAAGGCATTATTGACCTTTATAAAATCTCTTACAAATTTTTCAAGTAAGATTTTTTCAAATATCCGACCTACCGAGGGATATGAGTTTTTCTTTTTTGACTCTGAGGGGAAGCCCAAGTTTCCCTTTTATTGGCAATCACACCCTACCAAGTTCTCTAGGTTTGACTTCGGCTCTATGACTGCTCAAGAGCAAATCGATGTTGAGGCTCTCAAACTTTACCCTCGACCGTTGCCTTGTGGAAGGCTTTTAAAACTTCCAACCTCTTTCACTCGGAAGCCCGACTTTGATCGTAAGTACTTTGTTTCGGACATTTTGATACACTTATAGAATCATGCTTTTTTACACAGCCGATTTCTTTTGCAGTGATCATGGGTAAGTTTAACTATAAAGTGCTGATAAAGAAGTCCACTCATCAAGACGCCGGTACCTCAGCTTCCGCTGCTGATGCTAATGGCAAGAAGAAAAAGGTTATAGATTCATCTGAGCCCAAGACTCGTCCTCCAAAGCGATCTTGGTCTGAAGACTTGCAAAAAGCTCCTCAGGGAATGAATCCTTCCTTTACTCCGTTGATTGAACAGGGGTCAGCCCATGAGAAAAGATCCGAGAAGGGGCCTTTGGTGACCGATTTGACTTCGGAGGCCAAATGGTACAACGGGTATTGTAACGCTGGTATTGGCTCTCTCTGGTGAGATGATTTCAATCCCGGCTCCCTCGTCGATGCTCACATTCTTAAACCACCATATACTCGGCTTCTATTGGAGCAAGGTCTTGAAGCGAGTTTGGAAGCCGCTGATGCTTACACCCTTCAAGCTTCATCTATTACTCGTTTCTGGAGCAACGAGGTATCAAGCAACATGAAGAAAATGGAAAGCATGAAAGCGGATGTAGCTCGTGTCTTGCGTGTCCGAGATGAGCTTTCTCAGGCGATGCTGAAGTGTGAGGAACAGGCTCGATCTATTGGTCAAATGAAAGTTCGGATTGCCGATATGGAGAAAACTAACTCCACTCTTCAATATGAGCTTTCTGATGAGAAGATGAATTTTCAGAAGGCTTCTGAGGCTTCTCGGGCCTCACTCAAGAAACTTCAGCAGTATCTTGATGCTGAAATGAAGGCAAAGCACAAGCTGCAGGTTGAGCTGAAAGAAGCCGAACCTCAGATTATGAAGGAGCATGTTGCTGGGTATTCTCGTGTTGTGAAGCAAATCCAACGCTTCCTTCCTGATGCTGATATCTCAGGAGCTGATGTGGATAAGGACTTTAATAAGGATGGGGTTATGGTTCCTTTATCCGAGATTGAGGATGAAGGGGAAGAAAACCCAGAAGAAGAAGAAAATGAAGAAAATAATGAAGAACAAGTTGAAGAAGAGGACAATCGAGGAAATAGAGCGGCCGTGGTGGAACCGTCCTCGGTTGCCAATCCCCAAGCTGAAAACACTATTCCCTTTAATCCTGAAGTAGTGATTGCGGAAGAAATTGTTTTTGCTGATGAGGATGTTCATGAGTAACCTTAGAAATTTTCTTCTTTTTAAATATTTTGTACCTTGGCCATGCCCTTCTGCAATTTTTGAAGTATTAATGATAATTTTGAGCCTTTGATGATGACCTTTTATACTTAGTAAATTTTACAATTTTCCCACCGTTTATTTTTGTTTTGGCTCGATCTACCTTTGTGCCTTTTATATTGTAAACTTAGTATTTTTAACCAGTGCTTGGAATAACTCGGTTAACACTTCTAAGTAACTCGCCTAACTAGGTTTTCATTGACCTTTAAGTCTAACATTTCGACTTTAGCTCGGTTAGCCCCCTTAGGCTCTTTGTTTATCTTAAGCTTGGCGTTTCGATTTTAGCTCGGTCAACCATTTTGCTTGGCATTTCGATTTCTAGCTTGGATTACCTCTTTAGGTTTTTATGTACCTTTTTAGGTTTTTATTTACCATTTTAGGTTTTTGATTAGCTTTTTAGGCTCGGCCCTTCGACTTTAGCTTGGTCAACCAATTTGGCTCGGCATTTCGATTTTAGCTTGGATTTCCTGGTTTTCGCGACGCAGTTTGTAACACCCCGATTTTTCTGTTTCTTAATAATCCGTGTTTATGTATGTGTATGTGTGTTTATTATTTTAAATTTGAGAGATTATTTTGATAAACAAAAATTATTTTCATGATTTATTTTATAGTAAAAAGCTAAAGTTGAAATTCTGGTTGAAAATTTCAGACGGACCCGGCCTGTGTTTTCACTATCAGTGACAACTTTACTGATCAGGAAAATGAATTTCGACTCGTGAAATGAAACTGTAGAGTCCACTACATGTTTACAACAATTTCCATAATTTTAAAAATTTTTGTTTATAAATATTACAATATTACTTTTTTCGGGTGGAAAATTCACGAAGGAAACACGACGGATTTTTATTTTACAGTCGGTAAATCGAAGGAACTGGAAGGAAGTTGATTAGACTAAACAAGAGTAGTTGAAGATTGAGAGACTTGATGTGAAAAACTTGATGGATTGAACATGGAATAGTGTCGTCATTAATTGCACGAAATCCTTTTCATAAGGCTTGCAAGAAACCTTTTAATTATATTAAATTGAGCTTTTTAATTTAAAAATATATGAAAATCCTCTCCTTTCTCTCCCTCACTCAGCAGCGCCCCCCCTTCCCCCTCACTCTCTATAAATACCACACTCCTTCCTCTTCTCTCATTTTCTTGCTCACTCACTTACTCACTTATTCACTCACTTCTATTTTCCTCCATTGTTACTCTTGGAAGCTTGGAACCTTATTCATCTTCATCTTCTCATCATCATCAAGGGTATAATCCTTATCCTTTTCCCTTTATTTTCTTAGGAATATCTTTTTCATCAACATGCATGTCACTTTTCATGGCTACATGTTCAAAAATTTCTCTAAAAAATTCTTAGAAAAACCATAGAAAAATCTTTTTAAAGTGAAACATGTTTCCATAAACTCATAACAACCCCTACTTTCATCTTATATGTTTGCATGCATGTGTTTAAGGGTCTAGGACCCTTGCATATTGATTTTATGAAAATATAAATCTGGCAGCATGAACGTTAGTGATTCGTGAGCCCATATATTTTTATACAAAACGTATTTCTGAAAGCTGAATACATATTTAGAAAGAAGACTTTTGGGGCTTTAATTTGATATATAATATGTAAGCATCTGAATAAGATTTTCTAGGTTAATAATGAAGTATAACTAAAGTTTGGTTGAAGATTTGAGATTTTTACATGGGTATATAGGAGAAAAAATATCATAAAGTTACATGTTGGTGAACTCGGATTTCTGGAAAATCCTGTACAATCAGAGGCAGAGTGTGAATTTTAATGAATTAATACCTTCGAATTTTGACATGGGACCAACTGAAATGTATTTATATGTGAGTGGGTACCTTCAATTAAATTTTCAAAAATTTTAAAGGTCATTTGAGTAGTCATTCACAATTTAAACTAACTGCTGTTCTGAAAATGCTTTTATAAAAGAGTTCATCCTAATTTTTGAATGAAAAATTTGATTTTTAAAAATAACAACCTTTAACATGATCAAGTAAAGATTTTTGATATAAAATGGACTATAAAGAAGTGTTAGTGTACAGATATAAAAATGTGGTATTAATATATATATATACACACACACACACACACACACATATATAAAGACACACACACACACACACACACATTTATATAAAAGTAAGTTTTGGACAAAAATGTAATCCAAGAGTTTGAAAATCAAATAAAATTCTTAGCCTATTTTTTTTTTGTGTAGACCGAAACTTGCTCATCATAGAGTGGATGAGTTAAGTTTAAAATTTTGAGTCATGATCATTGATCTTATCCTTCTAATGCTTAAGGATCATTGATCCAAGAGTTTGTAAAAAAAAATTGACATCTCTAGCCTTATTTTCTTAGCCATGACCGAGAACCATGCATAGAGAGATAAGAGGATTTTGTTATTTTAACTTATTTTATGTACTTGATTCTTAGACTTTCCACACGTTACGAGCAAAGGAGGTTCACTTTAGGCAACACGGGAACTAAGACCTTTTCCACCCTTCGGATCAGGTAAGGGGGGACTGCTCGAGGGATACTCTTTACGATAGCTATATGTTGTTTTGTGATTGATTCTATGTGTTTTGTTGATTTTGATTAGTGACTTGAGTTGTTTGCTTGATTTGATTATATGTTTAAATTTTTATGTTTGATTGATTATTCATGAGTATATATGAATATAGTTGATTTATGCTTTATCTATTATGAAACTGTTTGGTTGATTGCCTGGAGAGCCTAACATTGGTTAGAGCTCAAATTAACAATAAAAAATAAAAGATTTAAGAAAACTATATGAAGAATATCAAAAATAAAATTTTAGTTGAAGAAATATTTTGGTAAAGGAGAAAGTAAATTATCCTTTCAAAATATGATGATAATTTAAGAATTTTAAAATATTTTTTTATGAAGAAAAAATATGCGAAGATTTAAATGATTTTATCATTAAGAAAAAATTTAATTTTTGAAAATGTTTTATGGTGAAAGACCATAAAGAAAAACAAGTTATTTTAAAGATTTTTAAAAGATTTACTTTAAAAGTTTCAAATATTTTTCAGAAAAAGAAAGTTTCAAAATAAAATAGATCTTTGGAAAATAAATAGATTTTCTATAACTCGAAGTTTTTTAAAATGAATTTCAAATGAAAAAGTTTTACTTTTGCAAAAGTTTTACGGAACAAAAATATTCCGATAACTTGGATAAGTTACGGAGGTTTTGTTTTATATTTGTTTTTCACTGAATGAAAAATAACATTGAAAAGTGAACCTAGTAACCGAGACGTCAGGATACTAGTGTTTATGTAGTAAAAGCACGTGGATCTATGATCCGTATCACAATGTTGTGGACTTTGTGTCCTATATACGTTGTTGTGGACTGTGTGTCCTACATATGTTGTTGTGAACTGTGTGTCCTACATACATTGTTGTGGACTATGCGTCCCATATACATCGTGATGAATGTGGTTAAAGGTGAATGTTGTTTTCTACGACCACAAAGTCTAAGAGTGGTGCATCGGTCTAGGACTGTTGTGATTGGACACTCGGACTTAAACGTCATGTGTTGACAATGAAAGTTTTAAAACGTTGAAAATTTATGGATGGTCTTGAGCCTTGAGCTTCGACGAAGGAAATAATTAAACACAAAGAAAAACTGTGAAAAATAAAATGTTTTTACATGCATTTGGTAGACGTGCCCAAGTTGTTTTGTATGAATGCCTTGAAGGGTAAGGTATTTCATGCTACGTTGTATCATTGTGCCTTGATGGACAATGAAATCCATCTCATCATGCCTTGTGTTGGATAGTATGCTATGGAATCCACACACGTTGATCACTAAGCCTTGAAAAGGACAGTGCTGTGGAAAACACGTTGTGCCTTATTTGGCAATTGAGGCTGATAAGCTCACTTCTTAAAATCGAAGTTGGGATCTCCAGAGATTAGGATAGATGTTGAATATAGAAGTGTCATGCATTTTTTCAAAAACCACCATGATTATTGAATGATATGCTTATTTGTGGGGATCTTACATTGAATATGAATATTTATTTGTATGTGTTGTTTTTATGTGTGTGCATGTAGTTATCGTAATTAATCAATATATTGGCATCTCACCCTTACGATATATCAGGTTTTCCTAGTTCTTTGCTGTTGTACTTTGGTACACAGGGACATGTGGTGCCGAGAAGTTTCTAACCTCACCTTAGGATATTACTCCCGATCCTTGAGGAGGTTGGTGAAAATTTTAATGGTAAGAACTACGGAGTTCTTTCCAGTAGATGTCTTATAGAGTGACTAGCTTAGGATGTCTTTCTTTGGGACATGTATGTTTTAAGGAAGTCGATAAAGGTAGTTCTGAAAACCTTATATTATTTCATAAATTTCAGTACGAAAGACTATTTCATGAAAATTTATATGTTGAGGTGTTTTGATTTATAAATAAACCTAGTTTTTGTGTGTTATTACGTATGGTGTGACTTTAATTTTGTGATGTGTGTATCATTTTTCCAAAGTATACCTCAGAAGAGAAAGATTTTACCCCCATTTTCAGACTTATGAAAAATAATAGAAGTATTTCCAAAAACAACCGAGCTTTTGACTTAAAGTAAATAAATTTTCCAAAAACAACTAGCAAACTTTCCTTTTAATTCATTTCCACATGTGTTTATGAAGCAATGCCCAAGGGGGGTGTTACATTGGTGGTATCAGAGCTGGTCTAGTCTTTCTGGAACTTGGGGAATATGTCCGTTATGTTTTTGTTGTGTGATCTCTGTTTGATCATTGCTTGAATTGTTTCCTTGTCGAAACAATGTGTGTTGACACACTAGTAGGTGTGTTTTAATGGGTTCTGTTTTGGTTCAGATTTTGTGAGAACTCATGATTAGTAAATGGTACGTTGATTCATGTTGACACGTTCGTTTGTCCTTTTGGGATGGTGTCAGACATTTGAATGAAGTACCCGTTGTGGAAGATTTTTCGGGAGTGTTCCTTGAGAATGTTCTAGAATTGTCCCTGTTAAGGTTATTGAGCTTTCGATTGATCTAGTTCCTAAATTCAATCGGACCTTCATCGCTTCGTGTAGGATATCACCTTCAAAATTAGTCAAGTTAGATGACTTGACTTAAAAGGGATACTTGACGTCGGAACAGTTTGTGGGACCAAGTGTGTCCCGTGGGGAGTATCAATATTGTTCATAAGGATGAAGCATCACTTTTATGAAAGTGACCGCAGACGGTGATTAAAACCCGTAGTTTGTTAGGATAACCGGTTATTTTCGAAGTCTCGTCGAGGAACTATCTAAGATTTTGGAGCCGTTGAATCACCTTACGAGGAAAGACCAAATCTTCACATGACTAAGAGACTGACTAAGTCATCGGTTATCTTACGCAGTTCAGAGAAGAATGCGATAACAGTGACAAATCGGATGGAGCTTGCTTATAAAGACCTTCGTGCTTGTTCGAAGTCGAGACAAGCCAATCTAAATCTTCACTCGTAGAATGAGTGTCTCATATCTAGAAAAAACTCTTCACTGTACTATTTGATCCTTTATGAATGTGTCAGTTGACATTTGTTTCTCGAGTCCCTATAGTTGTATCAAACACACTACTAGAAATCCATCATTTTCGGACAAAATTTCAGACGGATTTTGGATGAAAATTGGACAAATTTCGGACAGATAATTCCTTTCGGACGGAATGGCACCCGTATAAAAAAGCCTCGTGGGAAATTATAAAATCCGTCCGAAATTTTGTCCGAAAATATTTTCGGACGGATTACGGATGAAATATGGACAACATGGAAATCCGGATTTTGGTTATTGTTCGGACGGATTTCGGACAGATTTATTTCTGTTTTCGGACGGATTTGGGACGGATGTTGTGATTTTGTTGGTTATTGTTCGGACAGATTTATTTTTGTTTTCCAACGGATTTGGGACGGATTTCCCACGGAAGAATGAAAAGTCAGAATCTGTCACGGCCAGGCCATGATGCCCATCACGGCCGTGACATGTCAACTCAGCCACACCCCTTCTAGGCAGAATCTGTCACGGCCAGGCCGTGATACCCATCACGGCCGTGACAGACCATTTAATGAAGCAACGTTCAAGGCAGAAGCTGTCACGGCCAGGCCGTGATGCCCATGACGGTCGTGACATGTCAACTGAGCCAGACTCCTTCTAGGCAGAATCTGTCATGGCCAGGCCGTGATACCCATCACGGCCGTGACAGACCATTTAGTGTAGCAACATTCAAGACAGAAGCTGTCATGGCCAGGCCATGATGCCCATCACGGTCGTGACAGATCACTTCACTTCCATTACAGTTTCACTATCTATGCGAATTATATGGCACCGATCACTAACATTTGCAGTTTCACATTCAATCATAAAATCATGAATTTGACTATTGTTACAAAATACAGCCTTGGTACCATACAACTTCTAAAAATCAAATACCAATTGCTGCATGCAATCCAAAAGTCATGACTTAAAAACTATCAGAAGATCAAGCCACTGTGAACTGTGAAGGTCATGTAATGAACCAAAAAAAAAAAAAAGTTGCCAGAAGAACTATGTGACCCACTTGAGTACTGCCTTGTCATGTTCTCTCGGTTTGAAAGTTCAGCAGATGCTCTTGCAGCCATGCTTGTAAGTTCTGCAGATTCTGTAGCAGCCTCTATAGCAGAGGCAACATCTTTGAATTCCATGTTCCTATTCTGCTTACCCATAGGAAAGGCACTCCTATTTTCAGAACTCGAATCTCTAAAATCCATTTCTTGTCTTCCAGTTCCCATGAGAAAGAATCCCAAATGTTCAGGCAATAGAAAGAACAAAAGCCCCAAATTCATTTGCAATTACCGTCTTCAAAAATTTACCTGAAGGTCTAGTTTCTGGATTAGACACCCCTGATGCCGTTACTGATTGCCACCGGCCTTTCTAGAGGCACCACTTGCATTCTGCTCATATGAATATGTAGATACATCATCCATCGGTCTAAGTTGTGAGGAAGCACCTATGTTGGGAGGAGCCTTTTCATCATGAACAGATGGAACCTGGCCTTGAGAAGATTCTGGATAAGTAGCCTTCTCAACAGTTTCTCAACCAACTAAAACGACAACATTAAATTAGAATAAATGAATCTGAAAAGAAATGAGCTTTAACATGATCCTATCCAACTTCAAGAAGCTAGAGAAACTTGCCAAGCGATTTACACCACAGTCAGGACGTAATTCAACAGCTGCTGAGACAAATATAGAGACAAGCATGTGCATCCAGCATATTTACATAAATGACATACGTAGAATACCAATTTAGACATGATGTCAACAATAAAACAGATACAATTCTGCAAGTCAGTACCTAAAATCATTAGAAATGCAAGGTGCCACTAGCAAGCTACATGACTAGAGTTGCAGAACATGACAAACGATACTGCAAACAGTTACAAGTTCCTTGAATCCCCTCATAAAACCACCAAGCCATCAAACGCTGACACTTAATATAGTTGTGTTGTCAAAACAAGGTTCAGTGACTAAACCAAGAGATAGTATAATAAAACCATGTTCCTAACAAAGAAAGCAAGCAATTTGTACAAGTGGCCACACCAACAACATGAAGAAGGAAACTTTTTTATATCATTCATGTAAAGTCCCCACAACAAAAAATACACTTTCACAAATTTGCATTCTTTTCACAGAAGGGTAGCCACAACTGAAACTATCACAAACTAAATTACAATAATAACTAATAACTGCATCTCAGCTATATGACTGCAACACAAATAATTAGCACTGAATTTTATAATTTCATAACATAGAAGCTTCAAAGATGGTTTCATGAAAAGTCAAAGTAGTTATTGGTGTAACACCCCCCTTGGGCATTACTACATAATTGGTTGTGCAGTATCGACCACCGTCAAAGCTTCTCAAACAACACTCACAAACAACATTTAACAACAGTTATCAGAATTATGTCACCAGGCAGATCATGCATCATAGCAATATAATATACAACTACAGATAATCAAATAATTTAAAAGCAGATCAAACACCGATACTCAGATAAACAACACAACATAAACCACACAAACAGATAACCACAACCACATAAATTATACAGACTGCACTACAAGCAAATGGTTATTGAGAAAAATCCCTCAGGCAAGCTCCCTTTACCTTTGAAGACAAGTAAAGGATCCTCGTCTTAATGCTCACGTTAGCTCATATCTACTCCATCAAGCAAGCATAGCCGTGTCAAACGTCTCAGAGAGGGAATCCAACAACGCACAACAACCAGAAATCAAGAAATCAATTACACATGATCAAACACACATTCTAATTTGTTCTAAACACTTAACCTTATTACCAAACAAGATCATTTTCAAAGAAAATCATGTTTGAAGCTCACGCTTCACAATATCTTTTAAGGAAACTTTGTTTTGATTAAAGGATCATGAAAGAGAACTTGGGAATCATCAATTAAGAGTCCTAATTGTACTAAATCATAATTAATTTCATAAAAACATAACCAAATTCAAATAAAATCAAATTGGCGTTTAGGGCTCCTAAATACAATTTGGGGAAAACTCATTTGATCAAAGGATAACAAAAATTAGTTTAATAAACACTAATTTATAGTCCCAATTGCATAAAAACATAGTTTAATTTCATATTACAACATGAAATCAAGGAGCTAGGGTTAGGGTTTCAAAATCAGATTTGGGGGTTTCTTGAAATCCAACAAGGTAAGGTGAGGAATCACTCACCCACAAGTAAGGGAGAAAAGATGGTGGCGGTCTGGCTGTCCGGCGCGGCGGCAGTGGCAGCGGAGGACGGCGGCGGAGCTTCGTTCTGCAACAATCCTGACCAAACAGAGGAGGCGAACCTCATAGAAGGGTAGGAGGTGGACGAACCACCATAGACAGCGGCCAGGCGAGCTCCCCGGTGGCGCGTCTGAGGACGCCGGCCGCAGCTTCGAGCGAGGTGTGCAGGGACGCGAGCGCGATCCTCTCCTCCTCCAGGGGCGGTCCGAGCAGTGGTCTAGGGCGGTCGACGGAGCTCAGGCGGAACTCAACTGTTGTGGTGAGGAGTGGTTTTGAGGTGAAGGAGATGTGCAAGGAGGAAGAAGAAAAGAGAAAGAAGAAGAAAGAAAGAAAGAAAGAAGAAGAAAGCAGAGAAGAAAGAAGAAAGGGAGGGGGAGGGGCGTCGAGTGTGAGAGAGAGAAGAGAAAGTTGGGTTGTAAACTAATCATTTAGTGATAGGTACAAAATGAGGGATAAATATTAGGCCTAAAATAAACATGTTTTTACTTTTTGGAATCTAAAAATAAAGATTGATAAATATATGATTTCGAAATTCAAATTAGAGTAAAGATTAATAGTTGAACTGATCAACTAAGAAAATACTCAGTCCAATATTTAATCTCCGATAAATGTCAATCCAATTTATTTTCAACTCTAAAATTAAATAGAATGAAAATATGAAAATGCTTTTCTCTTAATCTTATTATTTAAAATATTTTTCTATACTGGTAATAATAGTGACAATAATGTAACTTATTGTCTAGTAAGCGTGCATTCACTAAAATAAGTCAGTGCTAACGCACCCAATAAAATAATTTGAAGAGAGTAATTTACTTACTCAAACTAATCCACATAACAAAATTAACATAAACATCCATTCTAATTTGATCTAAACACTTAATCTTATTACCAAACTTGGTTATTTTCAATGAAAATCATGTTTGGAGCTTACGCTTAGGTCCTAACAAGTCGATTTGGGCTCTATTAGGATCAAACAAGTCCATTTAGGCTTCATTAGGACCATAGAAGTTCAACTGGACCGATCGGGGCAATTGGCCCAATTAGGTCATAACAAGTCAATTTGGGCTCTATTAGGATCAAACCAGTCCATTTGGGCTCCATTAGGACCAAAGAAGTACAAATTGGCCTAGTTAGGTACTAAATGATCTAAAAAGTCGATTTGGGCTCTATTAGGATCAAACAAGTCCATTTAGGCTTCATTAGGACCATAGAAGTTAAATTGGGCCGATCGGGGCAATTGGCCCAATTAGGTCCTGACAAGTCAATTTGGGCTCTATTAGGATCAAACTAGTCCATTTGGGCTCCATTAGGACCAAAGAAGTACAAATTGGCCTAGTTAGGTACTAAATGATCTAAAAAGTCCATTTGGGCTCTATTAGAATCATACAAGTCCATTTAGGCTCCATTAGGACCAAAGAAGTACAATTGGGCCGATCGGGGCAATTGTCCCAATTAGGTCCTAACAAGTCGATTTGGGCTCTATTAGGATCAAACAAGTCCGTTTGGGATCCATTATGCCCGAAAAAGTAAAAATTGGCCTAGTTAGGTCCTATATGACCTAAACAGTCCATTTGGGCTCTATTAGGATCAAACAAGTCCATTTGGGCTCCATTAGGACGAAAGAAGTACAAATTGACCCAGTTAGGTCGTATATGACCTAAAAAGTCCATTTGGGCACTATTAGTATCAAACAAGTCCATTTGGGATCCATTAGGACCAAAGAAGTACAATTGGGCCGTACGGGGCAATTGGCCCAATTAGGTCCTACCGAGTCGATTTGGGCTCTATTAGGATCGAACAAGTCCATTGGGGCTCCTTTATGCCCGAAAAAGTACAAATTGGCCTAGTTAGGTCGTATATGACCTAAACAGTCCATTTGGGTTCTATTAGGATCAAACAAGTCCATTTGGGCTGCTTTAGGACCAAAGAAGTACAAATTGACCCAATTAGGTCCTATATGACCTAAAAAGTCCATTTGGGATCTATTTGGATCAAACAAGTCCATTTGGGCTCCATCAGGACCAAAGAAGTATGATTGGGCCGTACGGGGCAATTGACCCAATTAGGTCCTACCAAGTCGATTTAGGCTTTATTAGGATCGAACAAGTCCATTGGGGCTCCTTTATGCCCGAAAAAGTACAAATTGGCCTAGTTAGGTCGTATATGACCTAAAAAGTCGATTTGGGCTCTATTTGGATCAAACAAGTCCATTTGGGATCCATTAGGACCAAAGAAGTACAAATTGACCCAGTTAGGTCCTATATGACCTAAAAAGTCCATTTGGGCTCTATTTGGATCAAACAAGTCCATTTGGGCTCCATTAGGACCAAAGAAGTACGATTGGACCGTACGGGGCAATTGGCCCAATTAGGTCCTACCAAGTCGATTTGGGCTCTATTAGGATCGAATAGATCCATTGGGGCTCCTTTTTACTCGAAAAAATACAAATTTGCCTAGTTAGGTCGTATATGACCTAAACAATCCATTTGGGTTCTATTAGGATCAAACAAGTCCATTTAGGCTGCTTTAGGACCAAAGAAGTACAAATTGGCCCAGTTAGGTCCTATATGACCTAAAAAGTCCATTTGGGCTCTATTTGGATCAAACAAGTCCATTTGGGCTCCATTAGGACCAAAAAAGTACAATTGGACCGTACGGGGCAATTGGCCCAATTAAGACTTAACAAGTCGATTTGGGCTCTATTAGGATCAAACAAGTCCATTGGGGCTCCATTATGCCCGAAAAAGTACAAATTGGCCTAGTTAGGTGATATGATCCAAAAAAAAGGATCATGTAAATTTTCGGATCTATCTGATAGTGTGATTTCACATCACATTTCATGTACATTTTTGCATGCATTTTCATGTAGTTTAGGCATATTTAAATTGATTTTTAGTAGTTTTTACCTTGGAATGGGTAAGGCGGTTTTGTGGTGTTGTTTTGCAGAAATTAAGGTAAAATGCTCAAGATTGACCATGATGGAGCTTGGATGAAGATAGGGCTTGAAAAGTGAAGAAAATGAGCCAAACAGAGCCCATCACGGCCTAGCCGTGATGACCATCACGGCCATGATCAAGCAGAGCAGAAGGCAAAAGTCAGAAGCTGTCACGGCCTAGCCGTGATGCCCGTCACGGCCGTGACATGTTAGCTGATCCAGACAGAACCGATCACGACCTAGCCGTGATGAGTGTCACGGCTGTGACAGACCAAAATTTGAAAGCGCACCCAAGGAAAATATAAAAAATAACAAATTCCGTGTGAAATCCGTCCGAAATTTTCGGACGGATTTTAGACGGATGTAAGAAATATAAAAAATAACACAATCCGTCTGAAATCCGTCCGAAATTTTCGGACGGATTTCAGATGGATCAAGGAAAATATAAAAAATAACACAATCCGTCCGAAATTTCGGACGGATTTCAGACGGATCAGGGAAAATATAAAAAATAACACAATCCGTCTGAAATCCTTCCGAAATTTTCGGATGGATTTCAGATGGATCAGGGAAAATATAAAAAATAATACAATCCGTCTGAAATTCGTCCGAAATTTTCGGACGGATTTCAGACGGATCAGGGAAAATATAAAAAATAACACAATCTGTCTGAAATCCGTCCGAAATTTTTCGACGGAAACATTTCCGTCCGAAAATTCCGTCCGAAAATTCAAGTTTTCTAGTAGTGACAATCGTAGTAATCAAGTTTACGTGTATCAGACAAACTTTCCCGAGTTTGATTTGAAATCTATCAAGACTCCTAAATTGGTTATAACTATTTATTGAGTTATAACCCAAATAATTTCTTAGTAACGAAAGTTTCTTGATGAAACTCACGCTAGTTACTTTTACTTTTGGTAAATGTGACCCAGTCCAATTTTGTCAGACTGATTCCCTCTAAAATCATCCTTTGACGAACGTCTTGTAGTACGTTGAATACTCTTAGAGTTAAAAACTATCCGAGGAAATTCTAATGGAAGGAGAAACTCTATTAAATTCATGTTTGTAAATGTGTATTGGCCATGCATTTTTACATCCACGAACCTAATTGAAGAATCTTTTTCCATACGGAATGTTCCTGTATCTTTCAAATTAATGAAATTATTCTCTAAGCTTTTGAAAAGTGAAATCAAGAAACTTCCTTTCTTGAATTTTTTTTTTTGTAATCTCCAAGACCATGCCTTATTGTATTTCGAAAGGATTTGTCATCCTTTATCAACTTTACCCTACGTATTCTCCCAAATGTCATTGGCATATAACCTACCTCAGGTAAGAGATATTCCTTGTCAAGAAGTTCGTGTTGCGATGGATTTCGTTACGAGTTTACCGAAAGACCTCTAAGAGATTCGTTTTGTTTCGAGTGATCGTGGACAGACTGACGAAGTTAACATCCTTCATACCTATTAAGATCCATGATGCAGTGGAAAAAAAACTAATCGACATAGATATCAGAGGACTGATCAGACTTCATGGAATATCTTCAAATTTCACTTTAAAGTGAAGACCCGAAGTTTACCAATGTTGTAGTGAAAATTCGCTCCAAGTGTTGAGGACCAAGTTGAGGAAATTGGTTTGGGAGTAAGGCTAGTATTTTACTATGATCTTCTCTTTAGCTGGATGGACAAGAAGTGACAAAAGTTTTGTTGAGGTATAGTTGAAGCTAGTAAGATGTGGATCTTAAGATTAATAACCGTGAGTGAGGAAATATTTTTGAATCAAATGTTGATTGAGGTAGAATACCGATTAAAGAGTGTAGGGTAAGGATTAATGTCTATAGTTGAGATTGGTTGTGTGAGTTTGGAGATTTACAGGAAAATGTCTATAAGTAGTTTCCCTAAGCTGAACGGGAGCAGTAAAGATGAGTTCTTGAGTAAAACTAAGTTGTTAGAAAAGTTCAAGAGTGATGATTCTGGATAATTTAAACAGAGGTGATTCCTTTTTGGTTATAGTTACATGAAGGACAGTAAATCATGTTCTGTAAGATTGAAATTTATGATTATGATATGATTTGGAGTGGTGGAATATGTTCAAAGGAAACTAAGACTACGACGGGATATCATGAATAAGAACTAATGTGTGTGTTGTGAATAGAATGTGAACAGTAATATCACTTAAGTGGATTCGAGCGAAAGAGATAAACTGTTGTGAAAATTAAGTTTCTGAAGAAGTTCAAAGTTGATGAGTTAGATAATCCTACCCAACAATGTTCCTTTTTGATTTCAGTTTATCTTAAGAAGTATTACGATGTTTTGAGTAGGGACTTGAAGTATGTGATTTTGGTAGAATCTGGAAAAGTAGATTATGTTCAGAGGGGATCAGACTACAATTGTATACCTTGGTTAGGAAGTTGATATATGTTGCAATAAAGTTAGTTTTGACCATGGTGTTAAATATGAGAATTAGATGTGTGGATAACAGTTTTCTAATGGATCAGTAATTGAAAATAAAAGTGATTAAGTTTTGGTTTTGTTCTTCATATGGGAGGAACTAAGATTCAATGTCATGAATAATGGATATAATCTGGTGGTAGAAAATTTCGAGGATGAAAGAGAACGACATAGGGATGAATTATGTTATGGAGTTAGTAATAAGAGGAATGAAGCGACTGAAAATACAACATAGAATTTTGGATAGGAACTAATGTGTATGCTATATGAGAAGTGGGAATCTTAGTTTAAATCTTGGTGTTAACAGTAATAGTTAAGGAGGTCGAAGGAATTTTTTTTTCCTAATGGATTAGTATAAAAGGAAGAGGAGATTAAGTTTTAATTATATCCTTATGTGTGGGAGATTAAGATAAACTTGTTAAGGACAGGGAGTAGGAATTGAGGATAAGCGATTTTATGTTGAGGATATGTAGAATGAAGAATAAGCGTGAATTTCGTTATTAAGTTACAATTGTCACCTGAGGAAGAATTAAATGTGGGAAGTACAATATAGGATCTTGGGACTAAGAGATCCCGTCTAGTTTCGAGTCACGAAATTTTGAGGACGAAATTTATTTTTAGTGGGGTAATAATGTAACACCTCGATTTTTATGTTTCTTAATAATATGTGTTTATGTATGTGTGTTTATTATTTTAAATTTGAGAGATTATTTTGATAAACTAAAATTATTTTCATGATTTATTTTATAGTAAAAAACTACAGTTGAAATTCCGGTTGAAAATTTCAGACGAACCCGGTCTGTGTTTTCACTATCAGTGACAACTTTACTGATCAGGAAAATGAATTTCGACTCGTGAAATGAAACTGTAGAGTCCATGACATGTTTACAACAATTTCCATAATTTTAAAAATTTTCATTTATAAATATTACAATATTAATTTTTCTGGGTGGAAAATTCATGAAGGAAACACGATCGAATTTTTTTTTCCAGTCGGTAAATCGAAGGAACCGAAAGGAAGTTGATTAGACTAAATAAGAGTAGTTGAAGATTGAGAGACTTGATGTGAAAAACTTGATGGATTCGACATGGAATAGTGTTGTCATTAATTGCATAAAATCATTTTCATAAGGCTTGCAAGAAACCTTTTAATTATATTAAATTGAGCTTTTTAATTTAAAAATATATGAAAATCCTCTCCTAAAGTTACATGTTGGTGAACTCTGATTTCTGGAAAATCCTGTATAATCAGAGGCAGTGTGTGAATTTTAATGAATTAATGCCTTCGAATTTTGACATGGGACCAACTGTAATGTGTTTATATGTGAGTTGGGTACCTTTAATTAAATTTTCAAAAATTTCAAAGGTCATTTTAGTGGTCATTCACTATTTAAACCCACTACTGTTCTGAAAATACTTTTATAAAAGAGTTCATCCTAACTTTTGAATGAAAAATATGTTTTTTTTAAAAATAACGTCTTTTAACATGATCAAGTAAAGATTTTTGGTATAAAATGGACTATAAACAAGTGTCAGTGTACAAATATAAAAATGTGGGATTAAAGTATATATATATATATATATATATATATATATATATATATATATATATATATATATATATATAAAGTTTTGGACAAAAATGTAATCCAAGAGTTTGAAAATCAATTAAAATTCCTAGCATATTTTTTGTTTGTGTAGGCCGAAACTTGCTCATCATGGAGTGGATGAGTTAAGTTTAAAATTTTGAGTTATGATCATTGATCTTATCCATCTAATCCTTAAGGATCATTGATCCAAGAGTTGGTAAAAAAATTGACATCTCTAGCCTTATTTTCTTAGCCATGACCGAGAACCATGCATAGAGAGATAAGAGGGTTTTGTTATTTTAACATATTTTATGTACTCGATTCTTAGACTTGCGACACGTTACGAGCAAAAGAGGTTCGTTTTAGGCAACGCGGGAACTAAGACATTTTCTACCCTTCGGATAAGGTAAGGGGGGACTGCCTGAGGGATACTCTTTACGATAGCTATGTGTTGTTTTGTGATTGATTCTTTGTGCTTTGTTGATTTTTATTGGTGAGTTGAGTTGTTTACTTGATTTGCTAATATGTTTAAATTTTTATGTTTGATTGATTATTCATGAGTATATGTGAATATAGTTGATTTATGCTTTATCTGTTATGAGACTGTTTGGTTGATTGCCTGGAAAGCCTAACATTGGGTAGAACTCAAACTAAGAATAAAAAATAAAAGCTTTAAGAAAACTATATGAAGAATATCAAAAATAAAATTTTAGTTGAAGAAATATTTTGGTAAAGGAGAAAGTAAATTATCCTTTCAAAATTTGATCAGAATTTAAGAATTTAAAAATATTTTTTTATGAAGAAAAATTATTTGAAGATTTAAATGATTTTATCATTAAGAAAAAATTTAATTTTTGAAAATGTTTTATGGTGAGAGACCATAAAGAAAAACAAGTTATTTTTAAGATTTTTAAAAGGTTTACTTTAAAAGTTACCAATAATTTTCAGGAAAAGAAAGTTTCAAAATAAAATAGATCTTTGGAAAAGAAATAGATTTTCTCTAACTCGAAGTTTTTAAAAATGAATTTCAAATGAAAAAGTTTTTCTTTTGCCAAAAGTTTTACCGAACAAAAATATTCCGATAACTTGGATAAGTTACGGAGCTTTTGTTTTGTATTTTTGTTTCACTGAACGAAAAATAACATTGAAAAGTGAACCTAGTAACCGAGACGTTGGGACACTAGTGTTTCTGTAGTAAAAAGCACGTGGATCTATGATCTGTATCACGATGTTGTGGACTTTGTGTCCTGTATACGTTATTGTGGACTGTGTGTCCTATATACGTTGTTGTGGACTATGTGTCCTATATATGTTGTTATGGACTGTGTGTCCTACATATGTTGTTGTGGACTGAGTGTCCTACATACATTGTTGTGGACTGTGCGTCCCATATACATCGTGATGAACGTGGTTAAAGGTGAATGTTGTTTTCTACGATCACACAGTCTAAGACTGGTGCATCGGTCTAGGACTGTTGTGTTTGGACACTCAGACTTAAACGTCCTGTGTTGACAATGAAAGTTTTAAAACGTTGAAAATTTATGGATTGTCTTGAGCCTTGAGCTTCGACGAAGGAAAGAATGACACACAAAGAAAAGCTGCGAAAAATAAAATGTTTTTACATGCATTTGGCAGACGTGCGCACGTTGTTTTGTATGAATGCATTGAAGGGTAAGGTATTTCATGCTACGTTGTATCATTGGGCCTTGATGGATAATGAAATCCATCTCACCGTGCCTTGTGTTGGATAGTGTGCTATGGAATCCGAACACGTTGTTCATTGAGCCTTGAAATGGGCAGTACTGTGGAAAACACGTTGTGCCTTATTTGGCAATCGAGCCTTATCAGCTCACTTCTTAAAATCGAAGTTGAGATCTCTGGAGATTAGGATAGATGTTGAATATAGAAGTCTCATGCATTTTTTCAAAAACCACGATGATTATTGAATGATATGCTTATTTGCGAAGATCTTACATTGAATATGAATATTTATTTGTACGTGTTGTTGTTATGTGTGTGCATGTAGTTATCGTAATTAACCCATATATTGGTATCTCACCCTTACGATATATCAGGTTTTCCTGGTTCTTTGTTGTTGTACTTTGGTGCACGGGGACTGGTGGTGTCGAGAAATTTCTAACCTCACCTTAGGATATTAATCCCGATCCTTGAGGAGGTTGATGAAAATTTTAATGGTAAGAACTACAAAGTACTTTCCAGTAGATGTCATATAGAGTGACCATCTTAGGATGTCTTTCTTTGGGTTATGTGTGTTTTAAGGAAGTCGATATAGGTAGTTCTGAAAACCTTGTATTATTTCATAAATTTCAGTACGAAAGACTATTTCATGAAAATTTATATGTTGAGGTGTTTTGATATATAAATAAACCTAGTTTTTGTGTGTTATTAAGTATGGTGTAAATTTAATTTTGTGACGTGTGTATCACTTTTCCATAGTGTACCTCAGAAGAGAAAAATTTTACCCCAATTTTAAGACTTATGAAAAATAATAGAAGTATTTCCAAAAACAATCGAGCTTTTCTGACATAAAGTAAATAAATTTTCTGAAAACAACCACAAACATTCCTTTTAATTCATTTCCACATGTGTTTACGAAGTAATGCCCAAGGGGGGTGTTACACAGTTGTCTCAACTGTGCCATGACCCCTCCTAGAGGAGGGTTGTTTTCATCAAGAGGGGGAGGCGGAACGTTCTCATGGTTCTGTTGCATGTTGGACGCACCATGGTCAACATGATTCGCGCTGTGCGCCCCTCGCCTTGGTCCGTTTCTGGTAGTCACCATTTCAGTTTCTTGTGGAACCGGGGAAAGTTTTGCCTCGACCCCACGGTGGGCGCCAAATGTTCCTGCCAAATTCTGACTTATCGGAGTCTAGCCGGAATGCGTATAACCGAGGATGAACACAAAGGTTGTTTTAGATCTTAGCTTGACAGAATATTGCTATTCTGGTCCTACGTATCCCAAAGGGAATCCAAGCGAACGTATTTCTTGTTCTACCCTCGATCATCTGGTGAAGTCAATCCCTTAAGCTTGTATATGATGAATACCAGTGAGCAAGGACTCTTTAGCAGTCTCTTGATGCGGCTGGTTCCTCAAGTATGCTTAAGGGAAATTCACCCTTCTTGAACAGCTCATACTGACGAACTAGCATGCTGATCTTTGATTCCTTAACTTGTGAGGAACCCTCTTGAGCTAGGGCAAGAGTATCCAAGATTTCTTTAGCAGTATTGCAGCTGTGAACTTTGTCATGTTCAGATCTAGTTATAGCACACATGAGATAGTGCTTAGCCTTCAGATTCAACTGATATTGGTTTTTCTCCTATTGAGTCCATTGGCCTCTAGGAACAGCAGCTCCAGCTTCATCTCTTGGTTCAGTTTAGCCAGTTTCAATCAGCTCCCAAATATCTGCATTATGTGCATCTAAGAAGGCCACCATTCTCTTCTTCCAGTAGTCATAATCTGTTCCATCAAAGAGAGGAGGTCTGTTGATAGCTTGTCCTTCTGCATCCATGGTTGTTGGATCATATTCCCTCAGCACTTGTTAGATGCTCAAACCTTTCAAGGCTAAGCCCTGATACCAACTGAAGTTGACACAGGCAAACACAAGAAGGGGGGTTGAATTGTGTTTGTTAATAATTTTCAAAAACAACCTTTAAAACAAATTTTGCACCCAAGGATATTAGATATAGAAGCAAGCACAAAGAAAAATATCCTTTTAAAAAGACTTTAATAAAAGCAATATCAAAACCCCTCGGTTAGTAAGAAACAAATAAAGCTGTAACAGTTAAGAGATAGATGAATCACACAAGATGTTTTATCCTGGTTCACTCTCTTCCAACCAAGAGCTACGTCCAGTCCCTTCTACTTGAAGGATTTTTTCCACTATTATCAAAATAGATTATAGCCAAGTATTCAACACCTCTCCAGACTACAATTATTTCTTTCTTACCAAGCCTCTTCAGGCTCTAACTCTTACAAAGAGATTTAATGTTTGATCTTCTTAACTCACTATGTGTAAGGATATGACAGTTTAAGATCAGATGAATATTTTCGCAATATTCAAACTAAGGAATACCGACTCTTGCTCTCTAAAGAAATATGAGTATGAGTGATTGTAGTTTTACAAAAGTTGAGCTCATAAGGTTGTGCAATCAAGAGTTCTATCTTCAGTATCTCATGTCTTCTATTTATAGTGACCTTCTTCTTCCCTTGTATTTGTTCAACGGTTACTTTGAATAATCCCATTTAGAGATAGCATTTAATGCATGATATCCGTTGTGACTGATAGCTTGATTATGGCAATGCTGAATAGTATTCTTGGTAATCGAGGTAGCATGTAATTGGAGGTTCACTCCTCTGAGTATTGCAGCTTGAGAACTTGTTGTTCCTCCTTTGTGAACAATCCAGCTTTTTCCAGCTATAAAGTTGTCATCGTACAGATCGTTTTGCAGTATCTTTTTGTGTACGATTCTGCTTTTTGCATTTCTTGAAGGTACTATGTTTCTTTTACAACAAGGTAAAATATTAAAGCAGATAGGACAATAGTGAAGAACAAATATTCTATTGAAATAAATATCAATAATTTGAAATAAATTCAAGAGATTCGGATTGCATTTAATTCATTCAAAGATGGAGCTCGTCTAAAAATCTCCGTCTACTTAGTTATATGAGTGACTAAGTCTGTTCAATATTTTATTTTGATCGTCTGATGACGTGACATATCCTCTTGTCTATCAAGTCTTTGGACTTGCTATTTGTCAAAGATCTTCGTCTAGTGACGTGGCAGTTAGAGCTCGTCTACTAGATTCCTTTATTTTTCAGTTCATTTACTTCAACTAATTACTTCCATCTGCTTACGTGGCAAGATGGACGTGCTTATTATCAAGTCTTTCGACTTGCTGTATCTAACACGCTATTTTGGTATTCGTCTAGCAAACACTTAGAGCCTCGTCTACTTAAGTAAACTAGTCTACTCAATTAAATAAATAAGTAACTTTACCAAAATATTTGAGCAGACCGTCTACAAGGGTGGACGCGTATTCTTTCAATGAAAACTTATCCCATGTTTATTTTACTTATATTAAAGTATTCCTGCATAACTGAAAGCACATGTTAGATCTCAACTAACACTTTGTCAAGCAAATTTGATCCTTTTGTTAGCACCAAAACTTAGAGATTATTAAATCCAAAACCACTTTGGTTCCAACAATCCCCCCCCTTTTTGATGATGACAAAACTAATTAAATTTGAAAGCAAAGTCTAAGAGAGCTTGCAGGGCTCCCCCTAATACAAAGCATTCAAATAATTAAGCAAGAAAAGCATATGAAGAACAACTGCATATAAGCTAACAGATAGGTGCAACAGCTTATCATACTTAGAGTATATATGAAGTAATAAATAAGCATAGTCAACAGATATCAAAGCAAATAAGCAAACATAAGTATCAGAGCAGTTAGCAAGTAGAAAAGAACATGCATATGTTGACAACTATGAGATTTTCAAAATTGACTTTTTATATAAATATAAACAAATCTCTTTTCTTTCTTTTCTCCCCCTTTTTGTCATAAGCCAAAAAGGTAAAAGGAGAGGACCATCATTGTCAGTATAGGAGAACAAAGATAAAAGGTAAAGGTTAAGAAGGAGGAGGTGGTGGAGGTGGAGGGTTCCGAGTCTGACTTTTCTTGAAATTCATGAGGAATTCCAGCATTATATTGACAACCTCTAAGGTTGGAGCCATTGAAGTTTGAACTTGCTATTGGACATCCTCCTTTATTTTCTCAGTCATCTTCTCAACCTTCTCATCAACTATCTTGCCAACTCTGTCATCAACTATTTTTCCAAGAACCTCTTCAAGATTAGGTGGCAAAGCCTGTTGCCTTGAGCTTTCAGCAGACTCTTGAAATATGCTTAGTGTTCTTGAATGATCTGAAGGGTGCATCACAACTAGAGCTAATGGTTGAGAAGATTGTTTTTCTGATGAGCTCTGACTATGAATGAATTCAGCTGTATCTTCTAAGCCAACAGTAGTGGCATTTTGATCAGGTTTGTCAACAATAGGTTCATCTGCGATAGGCTCTGAAGTATGTGGAGGGATCATTGAGACTGCTTTTGCCCATCTGATGGGATAGATGAATTCCACATTTTTACTATTTATAGGAAGTCCCCAAAGGTCTTTATAGATCATGTATCTAAAATTTGAAAGACCACACTTCCCTCTGACCTTAGGAATTTCCTTCTTCTCTTCATTAGTCAGTCCAGAGGAAGATTCCTCTCTTGTGCAGTGAATAATATGAGATTTCCAAAAATTAGCAGCTTAATGTTCATTGATCAACTCAATGGAGTCAGTATGCAAAAAGAAATCCAGCATTGAGTAGTCAAAAGTTTCTTGGTTTAGATCATGCATTGCTGATTCAGCTTCAGGCATAACTCCTTTGTATCTTCTGTTTTTCTTGTCTTTGTCCTTATTCAGATCTACCATTGGCAGTCTTGGACAGATCCTGTAAGGCATGATTCCAACTCTGGTTGCTTCATTATGTCTCAGTCAGGATGGAGGGACAAAATGCGCGTCTCTATCAACTCTGAAATGACTGAATTCCCACTTCAGCATTTCATAGATGAGCTGATCCAGGAAGAAATCAGAGGCCCCCCATACACTCTGGGATGCTCAAAAGACACCCATTTTGTGTCCCTTGACATGATCATGGGAACAAGCTTTGAGGATCTTGCTCTTCGCTCAGGGATGGTAGGAAGATTTTTTCTATTGGGGCCAGTCTCCCAAACAGGTATGATATGTCTCTGAACTCCATCAGTGAGGTGTATGAAAGGAGGAGTTTTGACAAGGTTAGGGTAAATTTTTCTGGGGGGGGGGGGGGGGGGAATTTGTTTAGGGGTAGGTGAGTGACTAACGGTCCTAAGTTGTTGTGCATTTGTGAAGGCACATTTTTGATCAATTTATAGTCAGGATGAGGTAGGTAAAGGGGTTCAACAGGTGGGCTGACTTCTTCCTCATACTCAGATAGAGGATACCATCTGTTGGGAATGTTCAGGTTTAGGTTGGTGAGAGTGAAATAGAAATTTCCATTCTCTTTTTATCTTGGCCCAATCCTCAGATTTGCCATCATAAAGAACAGAAGATGGGGTGAAGGGAAATAAGGTTCTCAAGGGTTTGGAGAAAGGAGCACCAGGGGAAATGCCATCATCTGGTTGATTGAACCAGGGATCATCGGCAGTGATAATAGGTTGAAATTATGGAGTGACTATTTGTGTTGGTTGGGGTGAAAGGGGTGTTGGGATGTACACATCATCTAGAGTGGAGACAACAATGTTATTATCTACAGGCACATCATCAATTCTAGTTTCTAAACTAGACACTAAGACATCTACTGCTATTTGAACAGGATCACTAGCAGAGATGGTTACCTTAGAAGTTTTAGTTGTTCTGGATTTTCTTGCTGGTTGTCTACTAGGTTTTGTTGTAACAGGCACAACGGCCTCAGCAGCAGCAACATAAGTCTTTTGTTTCTTCATGATTGTACTGATAGGAATGTTGTCCTCATCAGCTTCCTCATCTTCATTTTGAGAGAAGATAACTCTTCTTTGCTTCTTTGCAGCAGAGGCATCATAAGGTTCCCTGATAACAATGCCACTTGCTGGTTTCTTCGGGGCAAGATTCCTTGTTGTAGTGGTCTTTTTCCTAGTTACTATTTTTATTCCTAGGACTTCGACATTATTTTGTTCCATCATTTCTTCTTTAGTTTTCATTTACTCCTCAGTCTTGGCCATTGCAGCAGTAACAAAAGTACTGAGGTTCATATTAACTATATTCATTTTACCAAAGTCTGTAGCCAACATTGGTTTTTCAGTTAGGATCCTAGCTTGCTCCTCAGGAGTCCTTGCAGCAAGAATTTCATGAATTCCTTGAGCCTTGAAAATATTGGAAAGAAGATGGCAATAGGGAAATGTTGAGAGTCTTTTCTTGTTCATCACAGCATCTCTAAATCTTTCGTACAGAATTCTCGGAAGATTGATCTTCATTTCAGTGAGAAGATGGCAGAGGCAGAATTTGTGCAGGGAGGAGAGGTTGTATTTGGATCCAACCTTATGAAGAACCACCTTATTATCGAGCTGATGAAGGATGCGAACAATGTCCTTCATTTCAACAGCTTTCCAGGCGTGAGTTTTGATTGTATCTTCTTTCATGAGACAGACTTCAATGATCTCAGAGCCACCTAAATCCTCTTCCCATGACTCAATAAAAATCAAACCCTCATGAACATAGAAAATAGCATCAGCAATAGTCTTTTCCGAGACTACAATCTTCTTTCTCAACACCGTAGAGAAGAAGTCAGTATTAGTCACTTGAACATTTCTCTAGAAATCCCTAATTAGGTTGGGAAAGACAGAGACCTTCTCTGTAAAGAGTCCTCCCCACCCTACTGTATTAACATATTTGCTTTGGTCTAAGTTGTAGTCTTGCAGCACTCCAAGGTTGAAATGATGCTCGATTGCCAAGTTGAGCTTGTCCACGTTAAAGGTTGAAGATGAAGCCATTTTAGGTGATTAGAGAGCTTAGGGTTTGAAAGCAGAGATAGAGAGATAGCTCGAGAGGTTAGAGAAGTGTAAAATTTTTCTCAGAGGGAAAATATTACTTATAAAGGAATTTTGAATCTCAAAGGTTAACAAAAACTTTTGACATGACATGTCATTATGATAAAACGACCTTGGTAACTTGGAACTATAAAAAGGTCTTGATGGGATTGATGGAAGTACTGACTCAGCAAAGAGAATAAAGGATAAACTTGTCTTGAGACAAAATAAATGCATCTATTAACACATTAAAAAAATATGCTTAAACATAGACAGATGTGGACTCGTCTGAAACTATACAATGGATGCGGTAACCAGTATCAGTGGACGCGTCATATGGACGTGCAATACAATATGCTATAGACACACAACTTTTAATAGGTATTAGACGAGCATAGGTAATGGACGCAAAAAAAATTTATCTCAAGGCTGGACACCTAAATTAATCCACACATATCATATTAAGATGCTTCCTAATAAAGATAAATCTGTCCTCTGCAAGAGGTTTAGTAAAGATATCTGCCCATTGATGGTCAGTATCTACAAATTGAATATCAAACACACCTTTTTGCACATAATCCCTGATAAAATGTTGTTTAATCTCTACGTGCTTAGCTCTAGAATGCAAAATTGGATTTTTAGATAGATTTATTGCAGCAGTATTAACACACATGAGCGGAATACTACTTACAAATACATTGTAGTCCTCTAATTGATGTTTGATCTAGAGAAGTTGTGAGCAGCAACTTCCAGCTGATATATACTCAGTTTCAGCAGTTGATAAGGCAATGGTACTTTGTCTTTTGCTTGATCATGAGACAAGATTAGCTTCAATGAAGTGACATCGTCCACTAGTGCTTTTTCTTTCAATTCTATCTCCAACATAGTCAGCATCATAGAAACCAACTAATTTGTAATCTTCATTTTTCTTAAAGCACAAACCAAGATTACTAGTACCTTTTAAATATCTAAAAATTCTCTTAACTGCTGATAAGTGAGATTCTCTAGGATCAGATTGAAATCGAGCACATAAACATACACAGAACATAATATCAGGCTTAGACGCAGTAAGATATAAGAGAGATCCTATCATACCTCTGTATACCTTTTGGTCTACCTTTTTGTCTTTATCATCTTTGTTCAGTATGGAAGTGAGGTTCATAGGAGTATTCAGTGGTTTACAATCATCCATCTTAAACTTCTTCAGAATCTCTTTTGTATACTTGGTTTGGTGGATGAGCACCTCGTCCATGGTTTGTTTTACTTGAAGTCCAAGGAAGAATTTGAGTTCTCCCATCATGCTCATTTCAAACTCTTTTTGCATTAACTTAGAGAATTCTTTGCATAGTGACTCATTAGTAGCACCAAAAATAATATCATCAACATATATCTGCACAACTATGAAATTAGACTTAATGGATTTTCTAAATAAGGTTGTGTCAACCTTTCCCCTATTGAATCCATTTTCCATAAGAAAGGAACTTAGTTTGTTACCAAGCTATAGGAGCTTGCTTAAGACAATACAAAGCTTTCTTAAGCTTATATACATGTTCAGGATGGGTTTCACACTCAAAACCCGGAGGTTACATAACATAGACTTCTTCATTAATAAAGCCATTTAAAAAACCACTTTTAACATCCATCTGAAAATACTATGATGCGCAACAAATGAAAGTAGAATTCTAATAGCTTCTAATCTAACAACGAATGCAAAAGTTTCAGTATAATCTATAGCTTCTTCTTGAGAGAAACCTTGAGCAACAAGTCTTGCTTTGTTTCTTATTACCTTACCATTTTCATCAAGTTTGTTTCTGTAAACCCACTTTGTTCCAATCACTGATTTGTCTTCAGGCAGGGGAACCAGATTCCAAACATCAATTCTTTCAAACTGATTGAGTTCTTCTTGCATGGCTAGAATCCTACCATCATCTAGCAGTGCCTCGTCTACTGTCTTTGGTTCCAACTCAGACTAGTGCAGAATTGTCTTGTTCTCTGAAGGTTGATCTGGTTCATAGCTTGTCATTGTGGTTTCAAATGATCTGATCTTGTGGATGATAATTCTTGAAGTACCAAGATTTTGGAACTGTACCATGTTGAGATGTGGAAGTTTCTGGTTGTTGAGTGGGGTCATCCTCTTGATCATCAACTTTTATTTCAGGTGAGTCTCCTGGAATGCTTATATCAAGATCTGCAAAAGCTTCATCTAGCTCTGATAATTTCTTATCAGGCTGTTTGTCATCAAACTTTACATGAATACTTTCCTCTACTATCAGAGTCCTAGAATTATAAACTCTAAAGCCTTTAGATGTTTCAGAATATCCTAATAGTATTCCACTATCTGTTTTAGCATCAAACTTACCAAATTGATCTTTAGTATTCAGTATATAGCATTTACCGAGACACCCCGTTGTGCCCCATCGTATTATTACATTAAAACCTTAATATTTATTTACTTAATCACGCGCTTACCGTTGAAAATACGTAAAAATTAAAACTTAATTAATAATCATATAACTTCTACAAATATAAAACACACCAAAGTTGTACTATATAATTACACACGTATTTATTTATTACATTACCAAAACACTGTTGAGGGTATCCTCTCTGTAGGATCCCTCACAGGCATAAACTTCACTACAAACATACTTAGCGGGAATATAAATACTCCTTAGACACACTGGCCAAAATGTCTATACTCTAATCGCCATGAATTACAGCTCGACCTCCAGCATCTGGTTCGTAAGGAGTTCCATCTAACTCCTTAGCAATTGGTTCCTCCATCGGGTCTTCTCGTACGATCACATCATAAATAAAATACAACACACAGAAAGATAGAGGGAATAAGAAACAGTTCTATCATCAAAAAGCGGAAAAGAGTAATAGTAAATTATACAGTAATTGTCACAGACACGCATCACTCAAAATCAACAATCATCCTCAATTTACTATATCATCCTCTACCCTCAGCCCATGCAACTAAAACTTTATACTGATGTGGCCATCTTCACTCCTGTCACATTAGTCAGTAGTCCAGAACGGTCCAGTACCAATAACATACGAACTCGTCAAGGAGTACCATTCCATAACGGTCCAGTGCCAAGAACATACGAACTCGTCAAGGAGTATCAATCCAAAACGGTCCAGTGCCAAGAACATACGAACTCGTCAAGGAATATCCTTCCATAACGGTCCAGTGCCAATAACATACGAACGTGTAAAGGAGTATCAATCCAGAACGGTCCAGTGCCAAAATCACGCGAACTCGTCAAGACTAAAGAGTATTACGGTAGTCTACCTCAGCATCCACATCCGTAGGGCAATCACCCGCAATATCCAATATCCCCAAAATAGGATATCCTGACCTCGTGTGTTCCACTCACACGACTGTGAATAACAATACATCTATAAATGAATCTCCCTAAATTACATCAATAACAACCTAGTGCCTCAACCTTCCATCAAAGTCTCAGCACCTTTTTCCTCATAAATAAAACCACTTAATTAGGCTAGGCACCTCTAAATCACCATTGTTCTCTCCCCCGTACAATTATCTCCCGAACAACACATATCCTTACTTAAAAATCAGCTAAGCATAATATTAACAACCAGGCAGATCATGCATAACATAACATCAGGAAATATTCAAATATCTCATTATCATATAAAGCAATTTATCACAACCAACTCATAATAATCAAACCAAATAAATAACAAAGTCAGACTCTGTCACGGCCTGGCCGTGATAGCCATCACGGCCGTGACAGACAAACATCCTCAATATCATAAATATTCAAACACCGAAATAATACGTCACATGCAGATGGAATACCTCAACCAGCATATCACAGAAAATTTAATAACATAAAATCAAGCATCCTCAAATACTTAAAATCAACTTAATGTCGATAAACCTACAATCCCCGAATCACCATTGGTTTTACAGAAAAGGTTTCCAATGGGATTTTGGTATTGTCGATTACTCAACTACTAGTAGGGTTTAGGTCGCCCTACACAATTATTATATAATATGCTACTTATTGATTCTGACGGTAGAATGATTCTTTCCCCCACCTGAGCTAGCACCGGAAATACGTACACGACGATCCTCGTTATCCCGCCACGAGTTAACACAACCACCTTCAACCAAACAACATAACTATAATTAATCAACTAACAACCATCTATGACACTTTAGGGCTAGGTTCGGCCAAGACTTAGAAAATAGGTTTAGGGTTATCTTCTTAATGCCATCTTTTGGATCATAGTTAATAGAGTCTTAACTAACATAGATTACTTATTACAAGACTAAAATTTGAAACAAAATCCTCTAACCTTTAGGGTTAGGGTTTCGGCCAAGGGCTGACTTTTAGGGTTCAAAATCCTTAAAATTCCTAATCATGATTAAGTCATATATTAATGATCCTTGATTAACCTAAATCATGGATTAGTGACAAAACAACTAAAGTTGAAACTCAAAAATTTCTATCTCTTTTATACAAGGATTCGGCCTCAACATGTTCACAGGGTTAGGGTTCTTAGTTTAATAAACCAACTTGGATTTATTAAGCATACATACTAATAGCTTGATTAACAAGATCATTAATGAAAACCATGAACAAAAACTCTACCAAACCTACTTTGATAGATTCGGCCATGGCTAGGTTTTTAGGAAATTAGAAATTTTTGATTACATCATGCTCTTAGATTTAGATAATATGCATGATATCAAGAAGATAGAAAGTAGTTTCATCATCATTAGATTTTTCTAGAATTTATTATGACTTTTCAAAGTTCTAGGGTTAGAAACTTGAAAATGATGAACACATATAAAACAAACTTTGAATCAAGAAACTTGATAAAGAACATAGGCATGATTAAGGAAGAATATTAGGATTTACCTCTTGAAAATCAATGACAAAGGAAATCCAAGAAACTTACTTCACAAATCTATCACTAAAAGACTTATGAACTTAGGGTTTTGAACAAAAAGGCATTAGAAACTAAGTGAAAAGTGAGAGTAATGTATTTATAGAGATAGTGGCGCCATCTTAGGAATACTCTAGAAGTGATGAGTTGTCTTGCTAAAAGGATTCAAATGCAATTAAGTTCTAAGGACCAATTTGCAAAGATTCCAAAAGTTGAAGGACTAGTTTGCAAATTGTCAATAAAGTGCCATGATGATGATTTTGCCACATTTAATGCAAGCTTATCTTGACCAAAGTTGGATGATTTTTGAGTCAAAGATATTTGAAGACAATTCAAGAATGTTTGAGAAGATTATAGAAGCTTAAAGAACAAAGTGGAAGAATGTAGAACAATCTAGAGTTTTCTTGACTCATCCAACAACAAATGAGGGCAGCCATAAATCCTCATGGGCTTGAGCATTGGCTTGGTAAGTTTGGGCTTGGTTTCATTTTTGTGGGGCCCACTTGAAGATTTAAACATAAATCTTGACATAGGAAACTTGTATAGTTTCAAATGGGCTTTATGGAATCAATTCATGAACTAGACAATTTGGGCTTCATAGCCACGTCCATTAAGAGATTGGGAACAAGTATTCTAGCCCAATTCACTTGAAAAACACTTAGAAACTAACTTAGGGACAAAAGGGTAATTAACAGAAAGTTCAGGGGCTTAAGCGTAAAATTCATAAATTTTCTATTTAACCCTGAAAAACCTTCTAGACTTAAAAATATGATTCATCCCCTTGAATCATCTCAAAATCCTAAGATAAACCCTCTATCGGTTTTGAGAAACTCGGAAATCTCTTCCGTCGTCTACCCGATTACGTGTTTCGCCCGATAAACATAAATTATTTTATTTTTTTCCAAAATAATTCTAAAAATACAGAATTGTAGGAAATAAAATAATAATCTTAAGTCTTTTGTTCACGAATTAAAATTAGGTCTTTTGAGCAGTATTATTATACTGTCAATGGAATTCGCGGGCTGGGTTTCGCCTGACTTTCCAACCTAACTTTTAATCGTAGCTTCCTACATTCAAGTAGGATTGAGTAGTAAACTCCGTTTATTTAAAATAATTTTCTAAAACTCAAAAAAATTCATAAACATATTTATATGTATTACTGTTATTTAAAACAGTGAAATACAGGGTGTTACATTACTACCCCTCTTAGAAAAAAATTCCGTCCTCGGAATTTCTTAACTCAACACTAGACATCATCTTGTAATCTTATCTTAATCTAAAGCTCCAACAATATATTTCTCATTGCTGTTTTTCCCCTAGGTGATAGCGGTAACTTCATAACAGAATTCATTCTTATATCATTCTATTTATCCTCGAACTTATCCATCAATATATCCTATACATTGTCCTTAACCTTTCCAACTTGATCCAACATCATTAAAGGACATAATTAAAACTTAATTCTTCGAACATATTCTATTATTCCAATTTATATCAAAATCATACATACCGTGTATGAGATCTGCAGCGTGAGGGGATTCAACCCCTCTTATGGTAAACACCCTCCCAGCAGCTTGAGGTCTAACCATCTGCCGACCGGTTGCGGAAACTCCTCCCCGGGTTCCACCTCTATAACCTCCAGCTTCCCTATTCCCAGCTACCGGCTGCTGCATACCTTTATGTCTACAATCACGAGCATAATGACCTGGTTTCCCACAGTTGAAACAACCAGATCCCTCCTTACAATTCCTAACATGGTGTGGTCCTCCGCATCTGAAACAAACTAAGCCTTGTTGTTGCTGGCTTGTTACAACCACTTGTGTGGTAGCTACTGGTGTTGGTGCCAATGTCTGCAATTGTCTGGCATATGGTCCTTGTCTCTCTTGAGAACCCCTATCTTCTCTCCGTTGGAGACCTGATCGAATAGGACCTCCGCTCCTCTGCTGCCCCTGCTTAGCAGCTTGCCTCAGATCTATGCTTTCTATGGCACTGCATCTCTCCACTAGCTCTGGAAAACTCGGGATATCGAGAGATACTATAGCCCTCTGCAGTTCATGTCGGAGTCCTTCCTCAAACCTTCTACATTGCCAATCTTCATCTGGGAATCTCTGATAAAATTCATAATACTTAATCAGAGCCTCAAATCGTGATGCATAATCACCAACAGTAATGTTGCCCTGTTTGAGACTCATGAATTCCCTTTCTTTCTCGCGTCGAACTAGACGTGGAAAATACTTCTCAAAGAAGCAGTCACTAAACAGCTGCCAGTTGATAATTCTGCCTTCGACATCCAGCAATCTTCGCTTGCCTCTCCACCAAGACTCTGCTCCTCCAGTTAGCATGAAGGCATCATACGTCACTTTCCTATCCTCTCTGCAGCGCATGGTATCGAATATCTTCTCGATCTCTTGTATCCACCATTCTGCCTTCTCTGGATCATAATCTCCTCGGAATTGGGGTGGCTTCCCTTTCAGGAAAGTAGCCATTCCAGCATCTTCACTGCTGCAGCCTCTCCTTTGATTCTCGTTGTTCCTGCTTTGTTCTTTGTTCATCTCAGAAGCATCTCAAAGATTCTCTTTGTGTTTGTAACAACAGAGCAGTAACTATGTTTTTCATAGTATCTTGAGTCTTAGATGACTCTCCTCCACTTCCGGTATGATTATTTTCCACATTGTTAATTCCAACAATTCTTTCAGGAGTTCTGTCATCACAGACGATTGGACGTCCTCTTCCACGAGCCATGATTCTGTAAAAGAAATCATTCGCTCTTATCAGTATGACATATAATACCACATAGACAAGTATATATATACCATATGCCACACTAATGTTATTTATCGCGTCGGATTCGGACACACTACCCATCTTCTAAGCATAGTTGAAATCCGATGTGGATTCAACTAGACACGGCCAGTAACAACATCCTAGACCTCACAGTCCGATTAGAATCAAACTGCTCTGATACCACCAAATGAGACACCCCGTTGTTCCCCATCGTATTATTACATTAAAACCTTAATATTTATTTACTTAATCACGCGCTTACCGTTGAAAATACGTAAAAATTAAAACTTAATTAATAATCATATAACTTCTACAAATATAAAACACACCAAAGTTGTACTATATAATTACACACATATTTATTTATTACATTACCAAAACACTGTTGAGGGTATCCTCTCTATAGGATCCCTCACAAGCATAAACTTCACTACAGACATACTAAGCGGGAATATAAATACTCCTTAGACACACTGGCCAAAATGTCTATACTCTAATCGCCATGAATTACAAACGACCTCCAAAGATCTCGGTTCGTAAGGAGTTCCATCTAACTCCTCAGCAATTGGTTCCTCCATCGGGTCTTCTCGTACGATCACATCAGAAATAAAATACAACACACAGAAAGATAGAGGGAATAAGAAACAGTTCTATCATCAAAAAGCGGAAAATAGTAATAGTAAATTATACAGTAATTGTCACAGACACGCATCACTCAAAATCAACAATCATCCTCAATTTACTATATCATCCTCTACCCTCAGCCCATGCAACTAAAACTTTATACTGATGTGGCCATCTTCACTCCTGTCACATTAGTCAGTAGTCCAGAACGGTCCAGTACCAATAACATACGCACTAGTCAAGGAATATCATTCCATAACGGTCCACTGCCAAGAACATACGAACTCGTCAAGGAGCATCAATCCAAAACGGTCCAGTTCCAAGAACATACGAACTCGTCAAGGAATATCCTTCCATAACGGTCCAGTGCCAATAACATACGAACGTGTAAAGGAGTATCAATCCAGAACGGTCCAGTGCCAAAATCATGCGAACTCGTCAAGACTAAAGAGTATTACGGTAGTCTACCTCAGCATCCACATCCGTAGGGCAATCACCCGCAATATCCAATATCCCCAAAATAGGATATCCTGACCTCGTGTGTTCCACTCACACGACCGTGAATAACAATACATCTATAAATGAATCTCCCTCAATTACATCAATAACAACCTAGTACCTGAACCTTCCATCAAAGTCTCAGCACCTTTTTCCTCATAAATAAAACCACTTAATTAGGCTAGGCACCTCTAAATCACCATTGTTCTCTCCCCCGTACAATTATCTCCCGAACAACACATATCCTTACTTAAAAATCAGCTAAGCACAATATTAACAACCAGGCAGATCATGCATAACATAACATCAGGAAATATTCAAATATCTCAATATCATATAAAGCAATTTATCACAACCAACTCATAATAATCAAACCAAATAAATAACAAAGTCAGACTCTGTCACGGCCTGGCCGTGATAGCCATCACGGCCGTGACAGACAAACATCCTCAATATCATAAATATTCAAACACCGAAATAATACGTCACATGCAGATGGAATACCTCAACCAGCGTATCACAAAAAATTTAATAACATAAAATCAAGCATCCTCAAATACTTAAAATCAACTTAATGTCGATAAACCTACAATCCCCGAATCACCATTGGTTTTACAGAAAAGGTTTCCAATGGGATTTTGGTATTGTCGATTACTCAACTACTAGTAGGGTTTAGGTCGCCCTACACAATTATTATATAATATGCTACTTATCGATTCTGACGGTAGAATGATTCTTTCCTCCACCTGAGCTAGCACCGGAAATACGTACACGACGATCCTCGTTATCCCGCCACGAGTTAACATAACCACCTTCAACCAAACAACATAACTATAATTAATCAACTAACAACCATCTATGACACTTTAGGGCTAGGTTCGGCCAAGACTTAGAAAATAGGTGTAGGGTTATCTTCTTAATGCCATCTTTTGGATCATAGTTAATAGAGTCTTAACTAACATAGATTACTTATTACAAGACTAAAATTTGAAACAAAATCCTCTAACCTTTAGGGTTAGGGTTTCGGCCAAGGGCTGACTTTTAGGGTTCAAAATCCTTAAAATTCCTAATCATGATTAAGCCATAGATTAATGATCCTTGATTAACCTAAATCATGGATTAGTGACTAAACAACTAAAGTTGAAACTCAAAAATTTCTATCTCTTTTATACAAGGATTTGGCCTCAACATGTTTATAGGGTTAGGGTTCTTAGTTTAATAAACCAACTTGGATTTATTAAGCATACATACTAATAGCTTGATTAACAAGATCATTAATGAAAACCATGAACAAAAACTCTACCAAACCTACTTTGATAGATTCGGCCATGGCTAGGTTTTTAGGAAATTAGAAATTTTTGATTACATCATGCTCTTAGATTTAGATAATATGCATGATATCAAGAAGATAGAAAGTAGTTTCATCATCATTAGATTTTTCTAGAATTTATTATGACTTTTCAAAGTTCTAGGGTTAGAAACTTGAAAATGATGAACACATATAAAACAAACTTTGAATCAAGAAACTTGATAAAGAACATAGGCATGATTAAGGAAGAATATTAGGATTTACCTCTTGAAAATCAATGACAAAGGAAATCCAAGAAACTTACTTCACAAATCTATCACTAAAAGACTTATGAACTTAGGGTTTTGAACAAAAAGGCATTAGAAACTAAGTGAAAAGTGAGAGTAATGTATTTATAGAGATAGTGGCGCCATCTTAGGAAGACTCTAGAAGTGATGAGTTGTCTTGCTAAAAGGATTCAAATGCAATTAAGTTCTAAGGACCAATTTGCAAAGATTCCAAAAGTTGAAGGACTAGTTTGCAAATTGTCAATAAAGTGCCATGATGATGATTTTGCCACATTTAATGCAAGCTTATATTGACCAAAGTTGGATGATTTTTGAGTCAAAGATATTTTAAGACAATTCAAGAATGTTTGAGAAGATTATAGAAGCTTGAAGAACAAAGTGGAAGAATATAGAACAATCTAGAGTTTTCTTGACTCATCCAACAACAAATGAGGGCAGCCATCAATCCTCATGGGATTGATCATGGGCTTGGTAAGTTTGGGCTTGGTTTCATTTTTGTGGGGCCCACTTGAAGATTTAAACATAAATCTTGACATAGGAAACTTGTATAGTTTCAAATGGGCTTTATGGAATCAATTCATGAACTAGACAATTTGGGCTTCATAGCCACGTCCATTAAGAAATTGGGAACAAGGATTCTAGCCCAATTCACTTGAAAAACACTTAGAAACTAACTTAGGGACAAAAGGGTAATTAACAGAAAGTTCAGGGGCTTAAGCGTAAAATTCATAAATTTTCTATTTAACCCTGAAAAACCTTCTAGACTTAAAAATATGATTCATCCCCTTGAATCATCTCAAAATCCTAAGATAAACCCTCTATCGGTTTTGAGAAACTCCGAAATCTCTTCCGTCGTCTACCCGATTACGTGTTTCGCCCGATAAACAAAAATTATTTTATTTTTTTCCAAAATAATTCTAAAAATACAGAATTGTAGGAAATAAAATAATAATATTAAGTCTTTTGTTCACGAATTAAAATTAGGTCTTTTGAGCAGTATTATTATACTGTCAATGGAATTCGCGGGCCGGGTTTCGCCTGACTTTCCAACCTAACTTTTAATCGTATCTTCCTACATTCAAGTAGGATTGAGTAGTAAACTCCGTTTATTTAAAATAATTTTCTAAAACTCAAATAAATTCATAAACATATTTATATGTATTACTGTTATTTAAAACAGTGAAATACATGGTGTTACATTTACAACCAAAAGGGTGAAAATAAGATATGTTGGGTTTTTGTCCTTTCCATAGTTCATAAGGAGTATTATTCAGGAGAGGTCTAATGTTTATTCTGTTCTGAATGTAGCAGGTTGTATTAACAGCTTCAGCCCAGAAGTGTCTAGAGACAGAGTTGTCATTGAGCATAGTCCTAGCCATCTCTTGAAGGGATATGTTCTTTCTCTCTACCACACCATTTTCCTGTGGTGTTCTAGGTATTGAGAAGTTGTGAAGGATACCACTTTCTTAACAGAACTTATGAAATAGCTCATTTTTAAATTCTCCCCCATGGTCACTTCTGATTGAAGTGATACACATGCCTTTTTCATTCTGTACACGTTTGAAGAATACAGAAAAGACCTTAAAACACTCATCCTTATGAGTTAGGAACATAACCCATGTCCATTTAGTGTAATCGTCTACTATGACGAGACCATATTTCTTATCACCGATAGAGGCAGTCCTTGTTGGACCAGAAAGATCAAGATGTAGCAACTCTAGTGGTCTATTGGTACTAACAACATTCTTAGATTCAATAGAACCTTTGACTTGTTTTCCCTTTTGACATGCATCACAAAGAGCATCAGATTTGAACTTAAGGTTTGGTAGTCCTCTCACGAGGTTATGCTTGTTTAGCTTTGAAATTAATTTCAAGCTTGCATGACCTAGCCTTTTGTGCCAAATTCATCACTCATCTTCAATGGACATTAGACATGAGACACTTTGATTTGAGAGGTCTACCAAGTCAATCTTATAGAGATTGTTTTGCCTTTTTGCAGTGAATAAAAGTGATCCATCATTTTTCTTGACGGTACACATGTTCTTATCAAAAGACACTGCATATCAACTGTCACATAATTGACTTATGCTCAGTAGATTGTGCTTTAAGCCTTTTACTAAAAGAACATTATCAATAGAGGGAAAAGGATGATTGTCAATTTTACCTATACCATTGATTTTCCCTTTCTGATTTCCTCCAAATGTGACCGAGCCACCATTTTTGGGCTTAAGGTTTTGGAATATATACCTTTCTCCCGTCATGTGCTGTGAGCAGCCACTATCCAAGTACCAAGACATCTGTTTTCTTCCTGTTGTTAAGCAGATCTGCAACAAGTATTATCTTATCTTTAGGTACCCAAACTGACCTGGGTCCTTTCTTGTTAGTTGTCACTGGAGGAGTATGCTTAACATGTTTATTGCGTATGCATCTGGATGTACCATGCCCATTTTTTCCACACCCTTTGCAAAAGGTGTTGGACAAGCTAGACTTAGCTTTTGTATATTTATTTGGAACTTTTAAAGCTTTATGCTGTGTAAAAGGTTTTGACTTTTTGTGAGATGCATCTTGCTTCTCTTTGTCATAACCAAGACTAGATTTATCATAAGGTGACCTAGAGTACCTTAAAATGAGACTAAGTTTATCTGAGCCACCTACAAGCTTTGACAGAGAATCAGTTAGATATGTTACATCTTGTTTCAGTTTTTCAACTTCCCAAGAAACATCAGGTTCACACACCATTTTGTCAGCTAGACTGACATTCACTGATTTTAGTATGTCGTTTTCATTTTTGAGGTTTTGTTTCTCAGTGCAGACCCTATCATATTCTCTAGTCAGTTTAGAAAACTTCTTTTTGAGACTCTTATATTCTCGTGACACGTATAGACGACTCATGCAACAATTCATTAAAAGCATTTTGAAGAGTGGACGGGTCAGAGCCGTTACCTCAGCATTAGTGTGTTCGCTTTCTGATGCAGTGTTTGCCATGAGACAGATATTTGCCTCTTCCTCAGCTTCATTTTCTTCATCTGATGAAGACAGATCAAGATCCTCCCATGTAGCCATAAGCCTTTCTTCCTTTTGAAGAATTTCTTTTTATCCTTTAGCTCAGGGCAGTCAGCTTTGAAATGACCAGGTTTCTTGCATTCAAAGCACAAGGGTGGACCTTTTTCCTTGGAGTCTGACTTCTCCTTGCAAAACTTTTTGTTGAGTTGCTTCCTTCTGAAACCACCTTTCTTTCTCCACATATGTTGAATCTTCCTGGAGATAAAGGACAATTCATCCTCATCTGATCCTTCATCATTATCAGAAGACTCAGACTCATCTGATGACTCAGCAACTTTGAGAACTTTTGATGAACTCGCTTTCTTTGCCTTTAGGGTAATAGATTTTGCTTTTATGGAATTTTCTTCTTCATTAAGTTCAAGTTCATGAACCTTGAGAGATCCAAGAAGATCTTCCAGAGAGAGTGTATTCAGGTTTTTGGCTTCCTGAATAGCAGTTACTTTGGGTCTCCATTGCTTGGATAAATTTCTCAAGATTTTTCTGACATGATCTCTATTTTCATAAAATTTTCCAAGAGATCTGAGACTATTGGTGATGGTTTGGAATCTTCCAAACATTTGGTCTATTGTTTCATGTTCACCCATCTTGAACAGCTCATACTGACGAACCAGCATGCTGATCTTTGATTCCTTAACTTGTGAGGAACCCTCATGAGCTAAGGCAAGAGTATCCCAGATTTCTTTAGCAGTATTGTAGCTGTGAACTTTGTCATGTTCAGATCTAGTTATAGCACACATGAGATAGTGCTTAGCCTTCAAATTCAGCTTATGTTGGTTTTTCTCCTCTTGAGTCCATTGGCCTCTAGGAACAGCAGCTCCAGCTTCATCTCTTGGTTCAGTGTAGCCGGTTTCAATCAGCTCCCAAATATCTGCATTATGTGCATCTAAGAAGGCCATCATTCTCTTCTTCCAGTAGTCATAATCTGTTCCATCAAAGAGAGGATGTCTGTTGATAGCTTGCCCTTCTGCATCCATGGTTGTTGGATCATATTCCCTTAGCACTTGTTAGATGCTCAAACCTTTCGAGGCTGAGCTCTGATACCAACTGAAGTTGACACAGACAAACACAAGAAGGGGGGGTTGAATTGTGTTTGTTAATAATTTTCAAAAACAACCTTTAAAACAATTTTTGCATACAAGGATATTAGAAATAGAAGCAAGCACAAAGAAAAAGAACCTTTTAAAAAGACTTTAATAAAAGCAATATCAAAACCCCTCGGTTAGTAAAAAACAAATAAAGCTGTAACAGTTAAGAGATAGATGAATCACACAAGATGTTTTATCCTTGTTCACCCTCTTCCTACAAAGAGCTACGTCCAGTACCTTCTACTTGAAGTATTTTCTCCACTATTATCAAAATAGATTACAGCCAAGTATTCAACACCTTTCCAGATTACAAGTATTTCAGCCTCTTCAGGCTCTAACTCTAACAAAGAGATTTAATGTTTGATCTTGTTAACTCACTATGTGTGAGGATATGACAGTTTAAGATCAGATGAATATTTTCGCAATATTCAAACTAAGAAATACTGACTCTTGCTCTCTAAAGAAATATGAGTATGAGTGATTATAGTTTTACAAAAGTTGAGCTCATAAGGTTGTGCAATCAAGAGTTCTATCTTCAGTATCTCAGGTCTTCTATTTATAGTGACTTCTTCACTTGTATTTCTTCAACGGTTACTTTGAATAATTCCGTTTAGAGATAACCTTTAATGCATGATATCCGTTGTGACTGATAGCTTGATTGTGGCAATGTTGAATAATATTCTTGGTTATCGAGGTAGCATGTAATAGGAGGTTCACTCCTCTGAGCATTGCAGCTTGAGAACTTGTTGTTCCTCCTTTGTGAACAATCCTGCTTTTTCAGCCATAAAGTTGTCATCGTACTGATCGTTTTGCAGTATCTTTTTGTATGATTCTGCTTTTTGCATTTCTTGAAGGTACTATATTTCTTTTACAACAAGGTAAAATATTAAAGCTGATAGGACAATAGTGAAGAACAAATATTCTATTTAAATAAATATCAATCATTTGAAATAAATTCAAGAGATTCGGATTGCATCTAATTCATTCAAAGATGGAGCTTGTCTAAAAAACTCATTCTACTTAGTTATATGAGAGACTAAGTCTGTTCAGTATTTTATTTTGCTCGTCTGAGGACGTGGCATATCCTCTTGTCTATCAAGTCTTTGGACTTGCTATTTCTCAAAGATCTCCGTCTAGTGACGTGGCCGTTAGAGACCGTCTACTAGATTACTTTATTTTTTAGTTCATTTACTTCTACTAATTACTTCCGTCTGCTTACGTGGCAAGATGGACGCACTTATTATCAAGTCATTGGACTTGCTGTATCTAACACGTTATTTTGGTATTCGTCTAGCAAACACTTAGAGCCTCATCTACTTAAGTAAGCTAGTCTACTCAATTAATTAAATAAGTAACTTTACCAAAATATTTGAGCAACCCGTCTACAAGGGTGGACGCGTATTCTTTCAATGAGAACTTATCCCATGTTTATTTTACTTATATTAAAATATTCCTGCATAACTGAAAACACATGTTAGATCTCAACTAACACATTGCCAAGCAAACTTAATCCTTTTGTTAGCATCAAAACTTACGCAAGAGACATGATTCGAACCCCTGACCACTTGTTTAAGGTGTCCAAGTCCCTTACCACTTGGACCAACCACATGTTGGTACACATAAGCTGATTTATGATTGGTTAAAAGTATAAACATTACTATACCAAAAAAAGGGTAAACATTTTTAATCTGACAATATATCAAAGACTAAACCATTATTATAATAAAATTATGAATAATAATTTTTTCTCATAATAAAAAAATATGATATATTATTTTCTTATATTCATCTAAATATCGGCTATGCTAATTTTTCCATTTAATTCGTTTCCTTTGCAGAACATTGATATTTTTTTTTAAAAGTTGTAAATTAATTGAATATCTTTTTCAATGATTTCAATAAAAATTATCTCAATTATTTAGTATATCACATACTTATTTCAATTTTATAGTAGATCATTTATATTTATATATATATATATATATCATTTAACTTATTTTCATTTTTTCATATCTTAATTAGGCACGGTGAAAAAAAAACTTAGTCTTAATTTTTTATATTTATATTTTAATTTATTTTCAGATCTTCCAATTAATTGTTATTATCACTATATCTTCTAATTATTAATTTAATTTCATAATTTGAAATCACACATGATTTCAAAATATCCCATATAAGAAGTTTGAATAAACTGATTAATTCTTTTACATGGTTGCTGCAACTCACATAAAGAGGATGATTGATCAATATCTTGGCCACTTGATACGTTTTAGGTCAATAGAAGGGGAGGTTGTGCTTCTACTTCAATTGCATATATATAGTAAAGTAAAGTGGTCAGGATATTGATCAATCATCCTCTTTGTGGGAGTTGCAGCATCCATATGAAAGAATTAATCAATTTATTCAAACTTCTTATATATATGATATATTTTGAAATCATGTGTGATTTCAAATTATGAAATTAAATTAATAATAAGAAGATTTAGTTTTTTTTTTTTTGATAAATCAATCAAAATTGTATTAACAATAGAACACTAGTAGTGGTCTAACCCAAATACAAAGACCCACGCATGAGTCACAAAAATAAATATATACAGACAGGACCAAAAGAGCTACTAACGAATCAAACAAAACCATGGTCCCAAACAGATTAAATCACCCAATTATACCCGGCCCTTTCTAGCAACCTGCAGTAATGTGCAGGACACCCAACAAAAGACTACAAAGACATGATAGTGCACAAAAGGACAGACAGTGCAGCGCACATTGCAGAAACTGAAAACCAACTCCAAGATCTACATACTATCAAGTCAAAAATTGCAGCATTTCTTCCATTCCACAAAGTCCATACCACTGCGTGCCAGATGAAACCTCCTCTGTGCTAAATGTAATGTTCATCCAAGTTCATTGGTTGAACCACCGAAACACCAAGCCACATATATACTTTAGACCAAACTCTTTGAGCAAACAAGCATGACAAAAACAAGTGTTCTGAATCCTCCAAACCGCAGTTACAGAAAACACAGCTGAGGTTTCCACTTCCATTTAAAACCCCTCTTTTTAGAAGGTTATCCTTTGTTGGTAACCTGCCCAAAAATGCTTGCCATGCAAAAGCTAGTATTTTATTAGGGACTTTGCTTTTCCACAGAGCTTTTGTGGCCTGTGGCCTCTGAACTAATGACTATTGCTTGCTGGTTTGAAATAGCTATCCTCTCCAAGTGTTTGTATGCAGACTTTGTGGTGAAACAACCTGAGTTAGTGATACTAACAATTAATTTGAAGATCTGAAAATATATTAAAATATAAATATAGACTTAAATGATCTACTATAAAATGGAAATAAGTCTGTGATATACTAAATAATTGAGATAATTTCTATTGAAGTCATTGAAAAAGATATTCAATTAAATTTTTTTTCCATCCAAATGATCGAATCATTAGAAATAGTGAATAAACAATTACCCAACAAAATAGTCAAACTAAATCATAAAACAAGAAGGATTAAAACAATAAACAAGTTTATAAAGAAATTCATATAAGCAATAAGATCCAAGAAGTGTATATATTGTAGAAAGTTTTAATAGGTTGCACTCTATTGTCCCTCTTATTATACATAATTGTTGCAACTGATGAGGGTGTTCCACCGATATTAGGATATCACCATTATCGTACATACGCACTATACGCATAAATGTCAATGGCAATGAATCTCTCACGTCATAAATATTCAATTAATTCAGAACTTAAAAATCAATATTTTGCAAAGGAAATGAATTAAATGAAAAAATTAGCATAGCCAATATTTAGATGAATATAAGAAAGTAATAAATAATATTCTTTATATTATGTTAGTCAAAAAAAAAATCTTTATATTATGAGAAAATTTTTATTGTTCATAATTTTATTATAATAAGGGTTCAATCTTGATATATTGTCAAGAGTACATATGTTTATACTTTTAACCAATCATAAATCATCTCTGTCACATATTTGATATTTCCATTTGATACTATTCATTTAAATATATTTTCATTTAATTTTTTTTATTTATTATATTCTAATCATGCATGACGGTAAAAAAACTTAGACCTAATTTTTTATATTTATATTTTATTGCTTTTTCTGTTCTACTAATTAATTGCTATTATTAATAAATTTAATTATCATTCATTTATTTCCATAATTTGAAATCACGCATGTATTTCATTTAAATGATAATTGATTTCATTTAAATTATTTAATCCATTAAATTTCTGGGTCACGCATCACATGCAACTTTTTAATACGTGTTTCACAATGAATTTAAGCATGCAAGGATGAATGTATCCAAGGTATATGATTTAACAAAAACTCTCAATAATTTATTATTGAATAATAAATTCAAAATTATTTAGAACAAGGAAAGTTAACAAAGGCATTTAACCTTGTCAAGTAATAATATACAGGTAAAATATTATACCAAAAAAATAGATAAAATAAAAAATTCAAATGTCATTGACAAACATATTCCAAAATATAACATAAGAATTCTTGATTACTTCATATTAAGATCTCTTCACTGCTTTTCTTCCATAGGACGAACTTTAACGTGTGTTTGGAGGTTGGGTGTTTGGAGGAGGAGCATTGGCAGGAGGAGGAGCATTTGGGTGTAGAGGAGCATGACCTGGACGAGCATTTGGGGGTTGTGGATCATTTGGGAGCCGATACACCATCACATTGTTTGGTGTATGATAAACCACATGATTAAAGAATGCCTTATGTTGAGTTAAACCATGCTTAGTCAAGAATGTTTCACTGCACTGATCACACTGCCAATCCCGCATGATGGAGCAACTTGATGAGGGACGAAATTAGAGGTGTGTACTTGATTTCACCTCTCGTTGTGATTCATGCATAACTGAGTGACTTGACCCTTTATTTATAGAGCACGCTTACTTGTAAATCAAGTTGTATCTGACGAGATACAATTTATAAATAACTAGAATCAAGGTTATGAGGGAGATATGATCCCAAAATATCTTTATTTAAGAAGGATTCGTAAAAGATGGTAGTTTATGATACATAGACAATTGGTTATTGATTATGAAGGCAAAGATTGCTTAGCCATCTTTTTACTGGTATCAATACGTGCAATGCACATTTTTTCTTTTATAAAAAATTTAATATTAATCTAATTCTTATTTATTCATTAAATATTTTTACATGTATGCGGAAAAAATAATTTAACGTGATATACATATGCAATATATGTTATAATTTTAAACTACTTGATTTGTTTATATTTAATTTTTTAAAATGTTTATATAAAAATTATAAAGTTTATCAATAAATTAGATTATACAAAACTGCATATATTGATTCTTGTATAAGATAAAAAAAAATAAATAATTAAATAATATTGTAACCAAAAAAATTAATTAAATTTTTTCAAAAAAATAAATAATTAAATAATATTATATTATCATTATAATTTAGATTATACAAAGTCCCGCCTCTAATAGCCAAATATATATTAGTAAACTGTACCATAAATTTTAAGAGCAAAAAGATGTAGATAATAAATAAATAGATTTTTTTCGTTCCAAAAAAATGGATTTTTTTGAAGGATAATAAATAAATAGATTAAAAAGTGTAGTATCTATCTCTTTTAATAATAAAGATCCATAAGATATAAACCATTCATATTTTGTATAAAAAAAGAAAAGGATTAAAAATAATTCATCGCATGTGAATAAATTTTTTTTTTTTTGTATACATGAATAAAAAATAATTTTAAACGTATAACAACTTAAAATATATTGATTAAAAAAACAATTTAAAATCATGTGTGATCCTTAGAAGAGGAGTTTGTGCTTCTAATTCAATTGCATATATACAGTAAATTGGTCAGGATAATGATCAATCATCCTCTTTACGAGAGTAGCATCTATGTAAAAGAATGAATCAATTTATTCAAACGTTTTATATGGGATATTTTGAAATCATGTGTGATTTCAAATTATGAAAACAAATTAATGATAATAAGATTTAGTAATAATAACAATTAATCGGAAGATATCAAAATATATTTAAATATAAATATAAAAAAATTAAACTTTTCACCATGCATAATTAAGATATGAAAAATGAAATATATATGTTAAATGATATATATACACTTAAATTATATACTATAAAATGAAATAAGTATGTAACATACCAAATAATTGAGATAATTTCTATTGAAATCATTGAGAAAGATATGAAATTAATTTACAACTTTTTTTAAAAAAATTAAAAATTCGGCGGTCTGCAAAGGAAAATAACTAAATGGAAAAATTAGGATAGCCTATATTTAGATGAATATAAGATAGTAATAAATAATATTTTTTATATTAAAAGAAAAAATTTATTATTCATAATTATATTGTAATAAGTTTTTTTTATGAACTGTAATAAGGGTTTAATCTTGTCTTGATATATTTTCTGGAATAAATTTTTTTTATATTATTAACCAATCATAAATCAGCTTATATGTGACCGTAACTTTTAAAATAGTTATTATAGACAAACTTTTTTACTATATCACATATTTCTGAAGTTGACACATGGAAACACAAGAAGGGAGTTGAATTGTGTTTCTTAACAGATTTTCGAGAAAGCCTTTTCTCAAACACTTTTACAAGCAAAACAATAGAAATAACACACAAACAGGAAAACATTTTTGAAGAGTTAACAAACTCAGATTCAAAACCCCACAGTTAGTATAACTAAAAATTGTAAAAGATAAGGTTAGAAGAATCACACAAGTATTTTATCCTGGTTCACTCTCTTCCAACCAAGAGCTACGTCCAGTCCCTTTTACCTGAAGGTTTTATCCACTATTCTCCAAATAGGTTACAAGTATTCAACACCTCTTCAGGCTAGAAGTATTCTTTCTCTACCAAGCCTCTTCAGGCTCTAACTCTAACAAAGAGATTAACTGATTTGATCTAAGAAACTCACTATGTGTGAAGATTTGAAAGTTTAAGATCAATAATGTTTACAAATTCAACAGAGTTTTTGCACTTATGATATCAGAGCTTGTATGTGTCAATGCATATGTCTCTGCATATGTGTGTGTCTATTTTCTTCTTGAAATTCTTCAAGTATATAAAGCTGAAGGGCTTCTCTGTCTTAATCTTCTTCAACGGTCTTCAAATTGTATTCGTTTAGACATAGCATTAAATTCTTGGAAGTTTAAGATCAGCAATGTTTACAAATTCAATAGAAGCAACAAGGGTAAAAAGACATATATTCTTTGAATTAAATAAGCAATCATTTGAAATAAATACACTTAAGCTTAGATGAGTTCACGTTTTAAAACTAGTGGACGCACAGGTCTTTGGACGTGCAAGATTAACTTATCAGTGAGACGGGATCGTCTACTGATAATGTGTCTACATACTTTTCGTCTAGTTCCGAGAGTTTGGACGTGCTATACTTAAGTGCTTTTCTGCTGACGTGGCGTCTAGTGAAACTACTTCGTCTATCAAGTATTTGGACTTGTTATATTTCAAAGTCTCGTCTACTTGATTTTTCTTTAGACTTAGTAACGCTTCCTAAGTTAATTTTAAGACCTCGTCTATTCTTATTTTAATGATCTCGTCTACCATAAAGCTAAAGACACATAATTTTTCCAAGAGTTGTAGACTGGTCTAGAGGATTGAAATAGAATCTGATAGATTCCATACTTTAAATTTTAAGTTCTTCTGACTCGTATAGATCAAGTAGTCCCTGCATACTTATAACAAATAAGTTAGATCTTTGACAACACTTTGCCATACAAATTTAACCTTTTTGTTAACATCAAAACTTAAGAGATTATTTTAATCCAAAACCACTTTGGTTCTAACAATCCCCCCCTTTTGATGAAGACAAAAACCAATTGAATTTGAGTGAGCAAAGTCTAAGAGAGCTACAGAGCTCCCCCTAAGACACAACATTCAAACTTTAAAGAATAAAGCAAATAAGCAGCATCACATATCAGTTTTAACTTATTAGATCTGTCAGGTCATAAACAAAACATAGTATCAGAGCTAAACACTTTATTAGAGCTTATAAGTCCAACTAAAGAGATATATCAAAGACAGTAATAGGCAATAAAGTATTAGATCATATCAAGCAAAATTATGCAATAAAACAGTATGCATGTGAAAACAAATATGTATGTCCAAATGACTTTATATATATATATATATATATATATATATATATATATATATATATATATATATATATATAAAAATTTGATTCTATCCTTTTTCCCCCTTTTTGTCATCAACCAAAAGGAAACAGGAGTGGACCATCATTGTCGGTTTAAAGAAATAAAAGAAAGCTATGAAGAGGGTGGAGGTGGTGGAGGAGGGTTCTGGTTTGGTGGAGGTGGATGAGGTTGAAGTGGCAGATTGTGACTTTGTTGGAAACTCTGTAAAATGCTCATCATTTGGTTGATCATTACATTCGTTGGAGCCAAGGCTTCAGCAACTTGCTCCTTGACTTGCTCCTTAACTTCGACTTTGACTCTCTCCTCTATGATCTTTCCAATAATCTCTTCAAAATTCTGAGGCAGAGAAGATCTTGAGCTTTCAGCACTGTCTTGAGCATGTGCTTGACCTTGAAAAGTACTTATAGCTCTAGAGTTTTGAGGTTGATCATGTGGATGGATGATTGTCAGAGACAATGGCTGAGATGAGTGCTTTTCAGAAGTGCTTGGTCTAGGAGCAGACTCAACAACTTCCCCATTCCCGGTTTACGGTTGAACAACATCAGAATTTAAATCTGGTTCTTCAACTATGATTTCTTCCTCAGTATGTTCAGAAGGAGGAGATGGTTGTGGTGATGAAGCAAGAGTGAGTACAGGAGGAGGCAGCTCTTTAGCCCAGTGGACAGGGTCTTCTTCATCGACAGGACTTATGACAGGAATTCCAAGAGTATCCTTGTGAATGAATAATCTGACATTTGAGAGTCTACATTTTACTCTAACTTTAGGAATACTTCTCTTATCTTGTTCACTCAGACCAAAGGATGAAGCTTCCTTAGCACAAGCCACCATGTGATTTGACCAAATAGTAACTGCAGAATCTTCATCTATGTCTTCAACTGGCTGTGACAACTAGAAATCAATCATATTCTTATCAATAAGTTCAACAGAATCAGATTGATCATGCGGGGATTGTCTTCTGGTTTCTTTGCAGTGCTCCTTTTCTTCTTCAGATCCTTATCTTTGTTCAAGTCTATCATAGGTAGTATTGGAGCAAACATGTAAGGTTTGACACCAATCTTTGTCTTCTTGGTATGAAACAGCCATGTTGGAGAGACAAAGTTTGTAGCTCTAACACATCTTGACAGTTCAAATTCATTTTGCAGAAAAGCATATAAGAGGTGGTCCACAAGACTAACAGCTTTGCCATAAATACTTGGATGTCTAAATGTCACCCAAGATGTCTCTCTGTCTAGAATGAACTTAGGTCTTCCTTCTGTTCTTGACCTTTTGTGGATAATTGTTGGAGCTTTGGCTTTGTAAGGGTCAGTAGACCAAACAGGTATGATGTGCCTGTTGACACCATCTATGAAGGGTTTGAAAGGAGGGGATTTGATGAGGTTTTGGTAGATTTTTCTTGGTGGGAATTTTGGTAGTGGAAGGTGATTTAGGACAGGTCCAATGTGGTTGTGCAGAGTGGATGGAAGAGGATTGTTGTTGTTTGGTACATAGGAAATGGGTACATGCCACGGGGTGTAGGTAGATTCAGGTCCATATTCATATTCAGGCAGGGGATAGAAAGGTCAGTTGATCGTGGTTCAGGTTCATGTTTGTGATAGAGTATTTTCCATTCTCGTTTGACTTTGGCCTAGCTTTCAGCTTTGCCATCATGGAGAACTGAAGAGTTAGTGTAAGGGAATTTGGTTCTTGGAATTTTGGGAAATGGGGCACCAAGATTAATCCTTACATCATCTGGTTGATTGAACCAGGGATCATATGCAGGTATTATGGGTTGGAAAAATGGTCTATTTGGTGAGGTTTGTACAGGTGAGTAGACAGGTGAGACTGTTTGCGGTGAAAAGATTTGTAGTGATGGTAGTGTGGGTATGTATGCAGACTCAGGTGCAACAGCAACATCATTCCTATTTTCCAAGCTTTCTACTAAGGCATCTACTGCTAATTGAACAGGATCCTTAGTAGGGATGTTTACCTCAGAAGACATGATAGTCTTAATTGGCTTTTCTCTGAGGTTGCCTTCTCTTTGTTGGAATAGCAGCAGCAGCGACAGTTTTCTGTTTCTTCAACACCTCACTAATGGGGTCACTGTCCTCATCATCTTCATTATAAGACAGGACTCGATTCCTCGTCCTTTTCTGAGATGGAGCAGGTTGAGGGGCAACAGCAGTTTGTTCCCTAATCTCAACACCAGCAGCAGGCTTTTTGGCAATTGGTTTCCTTGCAGCAGTAGTCTTCCTTCTCACTGTTCTCTTCAGCCCTAGTACTTCAGCATTGTTCTGTTCAATCTGTTCCTCCTTGATCTTCATCATCTCTTCTGTTTTAGCCCAAGCAGCAGCAGTGTATGTGCTGAGATTCATGTTGCCTATGCTCTTCTGCCCAAAGTCAGCAGCAAACATTCCCTTCTCAGTTAGAATTCTTGCTTGCTCTTCAGGAGACTTGGCAACAAGAGTGTCATAGATTCCTTGAGACTAGAAGATCTTTGATAGAAGGTGACATTATGAAATTGCAGAGAGCTTCTTCTTGTGAACAACAACATCCCTGAATCTTCCATAGAGAATTATGGGCAGGTTGATTTTATTCTTAGTGACTAGATGGCAGAGACAAAACTTGCGCAAAGCTGACAAGTTGTCCTTAGACCCTGTTTTGTGCAAAACAACCTTGTTCAGCAACTGATGAAGAATGCGAACCTCATCCTTCATCTCCACTGACTTCCAGGAATGAGTTCTCACAGTATCTTCTTTCATCAGGAAAGCAGCTACTACCTCAGAACCACCAAGGTGCATCTCCCAAGTATCAGTAAAAACCATGCCTTCTTGAGTGCAGTTGATAGCATCAAAGATGGTCTTTTCAGAGACCACTATTCTTTTTCCAAGTACCTCAAAGAGAAATTTCAGAAATTGTTACATGAAGGTTTCTCCGAGAAATCCCTAATTAGGTTAGGGTAGATAGAGACTTTTTCCACAAAGAGTCCTCCCCAACCAGCAAGATTGATGTTCTTACTCACATCTAAGTTATATTCTTCCAAAATTCCAAAGTTGAAGTGGTGCTCAGTAGCAAGGTTTAGCTTGTCCATATTGAAAGCAACATAAGAGGAAGCCATTGATGAGGTTTGAAGGTTAGGGTTTGGTAGTAAGAAACAGAGCACACGAAAGTTCAAAGAGAGAAGATTGCAAAAGGTTTTTCAGAGGGAAATAATATTACTTAAAAAGGTTTCAAATTTGAAGAGATTTCCCAAAGAAAAAAATGAAATCGTGTGAGGAAAGGAGTAATGAATACTGATGCGGCGCGGGTTTTTGAAACCGTAAAAAGCTATTGATGGTATTAATGGAAACAACTGACTCAGCATAAGGATATTGTTAAATATGTCTTGGACAATAATTAATTCAAATTTAATAATAGATAGCACAGACGAGTCTGATAAAACTATGTAAACAGTCAATGGACGCAATGCCTATTGGACGCACATGTAACATGCATTGGACGCGTAGTTAATCCACACAAATCATATTAAGGTGTTTTCTAATAAATATGAATCTGTCCTCTGCAAGAGGTTTGGTGAAGATATCTGCCCATTGATGGTCAGTATCCACAAAGTGTATATCAATAATGCCTTTTTGCACATAATCTCTAATAAAGTGATGTTTAATCTCTATATGCTTAGCCCTTGAATGCAATATTGGATTCTTAGATAGATTTATTACAACAGTATTATCACACATAAGTGGAATACTACTTACAAACACATTGTAGTCCTCCAATTGATGATTGATCCATAGAAGTTGTGAGCAGCAACTATCAGCTGAAATATACTCTGCTTCAGCAGTTGATAAGGCAATAGTACTTTGTCTTTTGCTTGACCATGAGACTAGATTAGCTCCAATGAAGTGACATCCTCCACTGATACTTTTTCTTTCTATTTTATCTCCAACATAGTCAGCATCACAAAAACCAACTAATCTGTAATCACCATTTTTCTTAAAGCACAAACCTAGATTAGTAGTTCCTTTTAAATATCTAAATATTCTTTTAACTACTGATAAATGAGATTCTCTTGGATCATATTGAAATCGAGCACATAAGCATACATTGAATATAATATCAGGTCTAGACGCAGTAAGATATAGCAAAGCTCCTATCATACCTCTATATACCTTTTGGTCTACCTTTTTATCTTTATCATCTTTGTTCAGTATGGACGTGGTATGCATAGGAGTGTTCATAGGTTTGCAGTCATCCATCTTGAATTTCTTTAACAATTCCTTTGTATACTTAGTTTGATGGATGTACACCTCGTCCACTGTTTGCTTAACTTGAAGTCCAAGAAAGAACTTGAGTTCTCCCATCATGCTCATTTCAAACCCTTTCTGCATAAGCTTAGAGAATTCTTTACATAGAGATTCATAAGTAGCACCAAAAATTATGTCATCAACATATATTTGAACAACAATAAAACTGAACTTATTGGATTTTCTAAATAAGGCTGTATCAACCTTTCCTCTACTAAATCCATTGTCCATTAAGAATGAACTTAACCTTTCATACCAAGCTCTAGGAGCTTGTTTAAGGCCATATAAAGCTTTCTTTAGCTTATATACGTGTTCAGGTTGGGTTTCACTTTCAAAACCCGGAGGTTACATAAAATATACTTCCTCACTAATAACACCATTTAGAAAGGCACTTTTTACATCCATTTGATATAGCACTATACAATGATGTGCAGCAAATGATAATAAGATGTGAATTGAACCTAATTTAGCAACTGGTGCAAAAGTTTCAGTGTAGTCTATACATTCTTCCTGAGAATAACCTTGTTCAACAAGTCTAGCTTCATTTCTTATCACCTTACCATTTTCATCAAGCTTGTTTCTGTAAACCCATTTGGTTCCAATAACAAATTTGTCTTTCGGTAAAGGCACAAAAGTCCGCACTTCACTTCTGTCAAATTGATTTAGTTCTTCCTGTATTGCAAGAATCCAACCCTCATCCAGTAGAGCCTCATCTATTGTCTTTGGTTCTAACTCAGAGACTAATGCAGAATCATCTTGCTCTCTGAATGTAGATCTGGTTGTTAGCTTATTGTAACACCCAGTTTTTCCTATGCTTTCTGTAGCAGTAAATACATATTTAAATGTGTTTATTTTAGATTAAACTCAGAGGATGATTTTAATTCAACTAAAATCATTTTCTTGTGTTGTTATATCATATGAAGTCACGGTAAAATTTTCGGTTGAAAATTCAGACGGAAACCGATCTGCGTTTTCACCGCTTGCATACAAGTTTCTTGTGCGAAAAACCTAATTTTGACCCGTGAACGAGACGGTTAATGTTTTTATTATGTTTCCTTCAACTTTGGTTATTTTAAAAATCTTCGTTCAAAAATAAAATATAATATTTTAGCATATCATAATCTCCTAAGGATAATATCTAGGAATAACTACCAAATCTGTCGTAAAACTTCCATCAAACTTTTGACCATCTTAGAGTCTGATTTATGATTCGATCAACACATTAATTTGTAGATATTTCTCTGAGCTTTCTAACGACACCAAGAACGCCTCAATCGGAAACTTGTAGCTCAAGTTATGGTCAAAATACCGAACTGTATCCAGTTTGGGCTGAAATATGAACCCGTTATGACCCAAACTCATATATATACCAATAGACTCGACCTAAACCTAGTTTACACGACCCCAACACTCAGAAAACTGCCTCCCTCCTTCATCTTCAAATCCTTATGGTTTTTCTCCCTAAAACTGTCTCTAGGGAACCCGTTCTTGCACGTTTCTTCATTGCTTCTTGATAGGAGAACATCGCTACAAATAGGGGTTCGTTGTGCTTGCTGTTTGGGAATTTAGAAAAGGTAAAATTTGTGCACCTTGTCCCTTGTGTTCTTTCTTTCAAGTTCTTGATCTCTTCCTTTTGATTTCTTGATCTTAGAGTTGAACCAAAGTGTCTCTTTGGCGTCGTTGAGGATGTAGACAAGCGCTAGTGAGATGAGACCCTAGTGGATCTTATTTCTTCTTTTGAAATACGAACCTCATACCAGGTATGGGATAAGAATAGTGTATACACTAGGCTAGGGAGTAGCGTAAGATGAGGGGTTCCCATAGCCCCGTTTATTGTCGTTATAATGTATTGATGCCATGATTTACCTGGTTGTATGACTGAATTGTTTATATGTTTAATTGGATTAATTGGTATGCCTATTTGTTATAATTGTTGAGTTGTTCATGATGTGGTATGCCTATTGAATTGTCTTATGCCATGAGTTTTGGTTGAATTGGTATGAATACCCATGATTATGAATGTTGTTGTTATGACATGGATTATGTTGATCATATTGACTGGATATATTGTTGATGATGATGTTACCGTTATGTTGAATATGTTAATAAGACTCTAATTGACTTAATTAGGACTCTTAGTTAACATAGGAATTAAGGGATTAATTCCCTAAGCTTCATAAGACATGAACTGTGTTAGTGAGGGGTGAAGTTTCATGCCGAATGTTTTAGTTAAGACCCTAGGATATGATTTGAAAAAATTATGGAGCCTAAACTCCAAGAACACTTTAAATTCTGCCCAGAACAGTATGGCCCTGCCAAGGAGCACGACCGTGCTGAACAGGGAGCACGACCGTGCTCCCAGTTAAATTCTGGAAAACAGGCCGCACATTGAGCAGGTCGTGCAGGACAATGAGAACGACCGTGTTCCACTTAAGTGGCAGCACGATCGTGCTGGGGGTTTAGTACGCCCGTGCTTCCCCTACTGGTCAGAACTTAAGATTAATGAATTAAAAGGGGTGTTTACCCCAATTATCCCCAGATGATGTAATAATATACTAATCAAATGATAACAAGTTAGATAACTTAACTAAAGATTAATTAAGATAACAAAGACTGATAAGCTGGTTAAGCCGGTACCCGATGGGTTACTGCACATTGTCAAGCTTTGGTGCTTTTTGGTCAAGGGGGCCTTGACCCCACGGTGTGGGTCTAAGGTGTCAATGTTGATGTTGGTGATAAGTCTTGGGTTCTTTTAGGCCAAGGAAAGGAGGTGATTGCCTTGTGTGTTGTTGTGCCATTTGCATAGAGCATTGGAGTTGATGTTGAGGGGGATGTTCAACATAGGGGAGGTCGTCCTGTTATGATGATCTGGACCAAGTCTCGGGTGGTTCACCCATGGTTTGGTGAATTGTGCGCCCCCGAGGTGGCGTGTCCAGTAATGTTACGTCGGCTATCCAAGGGGTTCCTCCATGGTTTGTGGAACTGCCGGTGTTGGTGCTTTTTGGCCAAAACGGATATGTAACTCCGAAGTTAACTTCCTGAGTTAGTTGGATCCACATGCATTGATGGAGTAGTGGAGCAGGGTTGCATTGCACTGCATAGCATATGTTGGATGATTAACATGTTGTTATGGTATTATATGATGATGTATAAATATTGTATGTTGTTATATTGCAATGCCATGCTATGATGTATGTTCATCTTATTCCATATTCCCATGTCGTTGTGTTTACATGATTTCTTACTCCCTGTTTTCCTGTTTCTGTTGTTGCATGTATTTCCTTATGTAGAGGACGGTGAGCAGCCAACGGAGGAGTGACTCTGAGGAGCCGCCACTCTAGTTAGAATGCTGTGTTATAGTTATTAGTTTTGTTAGTTGTTTAGTTTGTTTCTGTGACGTATCCGGATTTTGGTTATACCAGCTCTGTATGTGACATCAGGGTTGGGTTTTTCTTTATCTGTCTTGTTTATGTTTTGCTGTTTTATAACTATGTTATTTCCCGTTGTTTTTGTTGAGATGTGAAACCTTTTTATCCAAGTTTTTTTTTCTCAAATAAATGCATGTTTTATAATTACCTCTTTTAAGTAAATGTTTTATTTTAACATGCAGGGTAGAAGGGTGTCACATTTAATGGTATAAGAGCAGTTTGACCCTGTCCGGACGTGGTATGAGTCTGTCGTGAGTCTGTTGTGTGACTCTTGTTTGAATTGTCTATATTTATATAGACAATGTTACGTGGTACTAAGTACCTATAGCTTTGCTTTGGCTCGACTTACTGCATTTGGAGGTTTGTCTTGAACGATTCAAGGAGCCTTCTGGTGCTTCTTGTGTTTAGGATGGTTATTCTATTATCTCTTGATAATATGAACTCTGTAGCTAATCTTGTGCGCTTACTTTTTTTTTAAAACCGCTCAATGTTATTCTTTGAATGAAATGGTTATCTTCCAACCATGTTCCCTTAGATTGCTTCGATAGAACCATAGTTTTTGGAACTCTAACGAAGTCTAAGAATCCGACCTTTCTCTCTGCCAACCAAGTGAAAGCTTCGATGAAAAACGAAGCCCAAGTGTTCATGATGTTATCTTCCCTGGAAGTTGAGAGCCCCCCTGATGTCGGAAGTGTGCTTGTTGTGCGGGAGTTTCCTGAAGTGTTCCCGGGCGACGTTTACGAACTACCCCCAGAAAGGGATGTGAAGTTCACCATAGATTTAGTACCTGGTACCGGGCCTATTTCCATAGCACCCTATAGAATGTCTCCTCTAGAGCTAGCCAAGTTGAAGGAACAATTAGAGGACCTTGTCCAAAAGCAGTTCATTAGGCCTAGAGTGTCCCCCATGGGGAGCGCCAGTGTTGCTAGTAAATAAGAAAGATGGCAGTATGAGGTTGTGTGTCGATTATCGGCAGCTCAACAAGGTGATCGTTAAGAATCGGCATCCCCTCCCTGGGATTGATGATCTTATGGATCAGTTGATCGGAGCTTGTGTTTTCTCGAAGATAGATTTGAGGTCAGGCTACCATCAGATTCGGGTTAAGTCTGAAGACATCCCGAAGACAGTGTTTAGGACGCGTTATGGTCACTATGAGTACTTGGTTATGCCCTTTGGTGTGACCAATGCCCCTGCTGTATTCATGGACTATATGAACAAGACCTTTCACCCTTACTTGGTTAAGTTTGTGGTGGTCTTTATAGATGACATCTTAGTGTACTCTAAGACTAAGGAAGAACATGAGGAACACTTGAGGGTTATCTTACAGACCCTTAAGGAGAAGCAGTTGTATGCCAAGATGTCTAAGTACGAGTTTTGGTTAGAAGATGTTAGTTTCTTAGGTCACGTGATCTCAAAAGGTGGGATAGCCGTCGATCCGACTAAGGTTGAGACGGTGCTCCAATGGGAAGCACCAAAGTCAATGATCGAGATTAGGAGTTTCTTGGGTTTAGCAGGGTACTATAGGCGGTTCATAGAAGGTTTCTCTAAGTTAGACTTACCCTTAAGCCGTCTCACCAAGAAGGGACAGCTGTTTGTGTGGGACTCTTAGTGTGAAGAGAGTTTCCAAACCCTTAAGAATAAGTTGACATCAGCACCAATTTTAGTGTTGCCCGATCCTAGTAAACCTTTCGTAGTATATTGCGATGCTTCCAAGCAAGGTTTAAGTGGAGTGTTGATGCAAGATGGTAAGGTAGTGGCTTATGCTTCTAGGCAATTGAAAGCCCATGAGAGGAACTACCCTACCCATGATCTAAAGTTAGGAGCTGTGGTGTTTGCCTTAAAGATTTGGAGGCATTACTTGTATGGAGCGAAGTTTGAGGTCTTTAGTGATTATAATAGTCTGAGGTATCTCTTTGATCAAAAGGAGCTGAATATGAGACAGCGTAGGTGGATGAAATTTTTAAAGGATTATGAGTTTGATCTAACCTACCACCCAGGAAAGGTCAATGTAGTGGCCGATGCCTTAAGTAGAAAAACCTTGCACACCTCTGCTTTGATGGTTAGGGAGATGGATCTAATTGAGGAGTTTAGAGACATGAGTTTAGCTTGGGAAGTTACCCCTAAAAGCATTAAGCTTGGAATCGATTACCAACAGTTTGATGGATCAGATAAGAGAGGGTCAGAAGTTAGGCAAGTTTCTCTTAGATCAGCGAGAGTTGCTTGCGTAGGGTAGAGACCTTAGTTTTAAGGAAGGAAGCGATGGAGTCTTGAGGTTCAAAGATAGAGTCTGTATGCCAGACGTCCCAGATCTTAGAAAGTTGATCCTTGAAGAAGGACATAAGAGAGGACTGAGTGTGCACCCAGGTGCCACTAAGATGTTTCAGGACTTAAAGCGCATGTTTTGTTGGCCTAGGATAAAGAAAGATGTGGCTGAGTTTCTGTATGCTTGTTTAGTGTGTCAAAAGGCTAAGATATAACACCAGAAGCCATAAGGAAAGTTATAATCGTTAAGTATCCCAGAATGGAAGTGGGACAGTATTTACATGGATTTTGTGTCTGGACTCCCTAGGACTCCAGCTGGTTTTGAGGCTATATGGGTTGTCGTGGATAGACTGACTAAGTCCGTCCATTTCATCCCGATGAACATGGAATACTCTTTGGAAAAGTTGGCTAAGCTCTACACTAGGGAGATAGTTAGGCTACATAGTGTAACTTTTAGCATAGTTTCAGATAGAGACCCGAGGTTTACCTCTAGGTTTTGGAACAGTTTGCAAGAGGCTTTAGGAACCAAGCTTAGGCTAAGTTTAGCTTATCACCCTCAGACTGATGGTCGGTCTGAGAGAACCATCCAGTACTTAGAGGACTTGTTGAGAGCTTGTGTGCTAGAACAGTCTGGTAGTTGGGAGGAGATGTAGGACACCCTTGTGTTGGAGTGAACCTAGTGATATTGTCGTGCTAGGGTCGGAGATAGTCTAGGAAACAACAGAAATGATCGGGATGGTTCAGGAAGAGATGAGAGTGACATAGAGTAGGCAAAAGAGCTACCATGACAAAAGGAGGAAGGTGCTCGAATTCCAGGAAGGTGATCATGTGTCCTTGAGAGTTACTACAACGACTATGGTTGGTAAAGGGATGAAAGCAAGAAAGCCATCTGTTATCAGGAGATCCGAGTCTTTCCTACCTTGGTGAACAAGTGCAAAATCTTCGAGGATGCTTACGAGGCCAGGATCGCAAGCCACAAAAGTTCAGAGATCCAGAGCAGTAAGGACGAAGAACAGAAGAACGAGGTGAGACAATGTCATCGGCATAGACTTCAAGCAGAATGGCAAGGAATCACAGTTCTTAGCAGGTAAGCCCAAGGATTGGGATTCTCCTAAACATGTCAGATTTGGAAAATGTGGAGAAGGTCACTATACCCATCAACGCAAGGAGTCGAACATCATCTGTTTCAAGTGTGGCAAATATGGTCACCTCAGCAGGAACTGTAAAGGAGAAAAGTCAGAACCACAGAGTGCTAGCAGTAATCAGAGTGCGCAGCGGAAGCGTAGTGGAGCTGGAGCCTCCAAGTCCGTGGACTCAACCCAACGTATGCGCCTAATTTATGAAAGTTTAACCAGTTAAGGTGATAGAAATTTCGATGAAGAAATTTTTATAAGGGGGGTGGAATTGTAACACCTCAAGATTCACCTTTATGTTTATATGTGTTAGTTCTGGTACAGATATGTTTGATATTTATATATATGTGTATATATTATTGCATATGATAATATGTATATTAATATATGATTATTTTCATTAATATGAGATTGTGTCTCTTAATGTTTGATTTTATATGTTAATTTATGATATGTGAATTTTTTAATAATAAGCGATTAAGAATGATATGATAAGATATCGTGTGATTTAGTATTTAAATAGAGATAGTGTTATTATTAGATTTTAGCCCCTCAACCAATCAGAGTTGAGTCCGATTTCGGATTCGATCATTACACATTAGTTTGTAGATATTTCTCTAAGCTTTCTAACGACACCAAGAACGCCTCAATCGGAAACTTGTAGCTCAAGTTATGGTCAAAATACCGAACTGTATACAGTTTGGACTGAAATTGGAACCCGTTATGACCCAAACTCATATATATACCATTAGACTTGACCTAAACCTAGTTTACACGACCCCAACACTTAGAAAACTGCCTCCCTCCTTCCTCTTTGAATCCTTATGGTTTTTCTCCGTAAAACTCTCTTTAGGGAACCCATTCTTACACCGTTCTTCATTGCTTCTTGATAGGAGAACATCGCTACGAATAGGGGTTCATTGTTCTTGCTGTTTGGGACTTTAGAAAAGGTAAAATTCGTGCACCTTGTCCTTTGTGTTCTTTTTTTCAAGTTCTTGATCTCTTCCTTTTGATTTCTTGATCTTAGAGTTGAACCAAAGTGTCTCTTTGGCATCCTTGAGGACGTAGACAAGCGCTAGTGAGACGGGACCCTAGTGGATCTTATTTCTTCTTTTGAAATGCTAAACTCGTACCAGGTATGGGAGAAGAATAGTGTATACACTAGGATAGGGAGTAACGTAAGATGAGGGGTTCCCATAGCCCTGTTTATTGTCGTTATAATGTATTGATGCCATGATCTGCCTGGTTGTATGACTGAATTGTTTATATGTTTAATTGGATTAATTGGTATGCCTATTTGTTATAATTGTTGAATTGTTCATGATGTGGTATGCCTATTGAATTGTCTTATGCCATGAGTTTTGGTTGAATTGGTATGAATACCCATGATTATGAATGTTGTTGTTATGACATGGATTTTGTTGATCACATTGACTGGATATGTTCTTGATGATGATGTTACCGTTATGTTGAATATGTTAATAAGACTCTAATTGACTTAATTAGGACTCTTAGTTAACATAGGAATTAAGGGATTAATTCCCCAAGCTTCATAAGACATGAACTGTGTTAGTGAGGGGTGAAGTTTCATGTCGAATATTTTAGTTAAGACCCTAGGATTTGATTTGAGAGAATTAGGGAGCATAAACTCCAAGAACACTTTAAATTCTGCCCAGAACAGTATGGCCCTGCCCAGGAGCACGACCTTGCTGAACAAGGAGCACGAACGTGCTCCCAGTTAAATTCTGGAAAATAGGCTGCGCATTGAGCACGGCTGTGCAGGACAGTGAGCACGACCGTGGTGCACTTAAGTGGAAGCACGACCGTGCTGGGGGTTTAGTATGCCCATGCTTCCCCTACTGGTCAGAACTTAAGATTAATGAATTAACGGGGTGTTTACCCCAATTATCCCCAGATGATGTAATAATACACTAATCAAATGATAACAAGTTAGATAACTTAATTAAAGATTAATTAAGATAACAAAGACTGATAAGCTGGTTAAGCCGGTACCCGATGGGTTACCGCACGTTGTCACGCTTTGGTGCTTTTTGGCCAAAGTGCTCTCGATACTTTTTGGTCAAGATGTTGTTATGTTGGACCTTTGTGCTTTTTGGCCAAGGGGTACCTTTACCCCACGGTGTGGGTCTAAGGTGTTAATGTTGATGTTGGTGATAAGTCTTGGGTGCTTTTAGGCTAAAGCAAAGGAGGTGGTTGACTTGTGTGTTGTTGTGCCATTTACATAGAGCATTGGAGTTGATGTTGAAGGGGATGTTCAATATAGGGGAGGTCGTCCTAGTTATGATGATCTGGCCCAAGTCTCGGGTGGTTCACCCATGGTTTGGTGAACCGTGCGCCCCCGAGGTGGCGTATCCAGTTATGATAAGTCGGCTATCCAAGGGGTTCCTCCATGGTTTGGGGAACTGTCGGTTTTGGTTCTTTTTGGCCAATACGGATATGTAACTCCGAAGTTGACTTCCTGAGTTAGTTGGATCCACATGCATTGATGGAGTAGTGGAGTAGGGTTGCATTGCACTGCATAGCATATGTTGGATGATTAACATGTTGTTATGGTATTATATGATGATGTATAAATATTGTATGTTGTTATATTGCTATGCCATGCTATGATGTATGTTCATCTTATTCCTTATTCCCATGCCGTTGTGTTTACATGATTTCTTACTCCCTGTTTTCCTGTTTCTGTTGTTGCATGTTTTTCCTTATGCAGAGGACGGTGAGCAGCCAGTGGAGGAATGACTCTGAGGAGCCGCGACTCTAGTTAGAATGTTGAGTTATAGTTGATAGTTTTGTTAGTTGTTTATTTTGTTTCCGTGATATGTATCCGGATTTGGGTTAAACCAGCTCTGTATGTGACATCGGGGTTGGGTTTTTCTTTATCTGTCTTGTTTATGTTTTACTGTTTTAAAACTATGTTATTTCCGCGTTGTTTTTGTTGAGATGTGAAACCTTTCTATCCAAGTTTTTATTTTTTTAAATAAATGCATGTTTTATAATTACCTCTTTTAAGTAAATGTTTTATATTAATATGCTGGGTAGAAGGGTGTCACATCAAGATCATCAATCTCCTTCTTCTACTTTCCTAACTTGAGGTAACATGATCATCTCCTCTCTTGTTTAAGCTTTTGTTCTTCATATTTCATAGTTTTCCATTTCTAGATCTAGAACTTTAAATAATTCTAGAAAATTGTAGAAAAATCATAAAAATGTGAAACCAATTTCTACTATCTAGTTATGATCCCTACTTTCATTGTCCAAGAGCATGTTAGGAAAATCTTTTTCCTTCCTATTTTTCTCTACAAGGCCGAATCTAGTCATAAAGTGGGCTAGATGAGTTTTCTTCAAATTTTTGCATAAATGAAGATGGTTCTAGGCTATCTAAAGTTTCTAGGTTTTAAATCTAAGAGTATGTAAAGAAAAAGAAACTTCTAACCCTATTTTTATGTCTTGGCCGAATTCTATACTAAAGGGGTTAGATGGTTTTTATTCAACTTTAACTTGGATGATGACTTGAAATAAGCTACTTGAAATCCCTAGAGTGATAATCCAAGAACTTGCAATCAAAAACAATTGCTAGCCTATTTTACTATACATGGCCGAAACCCTAACCCTAGAGGTTAGAGGGTTTTGTTTCAAACTTTTGTCTTGTAATAATTAATCTATGTTAGTTAAGACTCTAGTAACTAGGATCCAAAAGATTAGAATGAGAAAATGATCCTAGCCCTAATTTGAATTAAGTGGCCGAACCTAACTATTCTAGGATTAAGGGTGATTTTGTTAATTAATTATAGTTATGTTGTTTGGTTGAAGGGGAAACTGTTAAGCTGTGGTGCGATAACGAGGATCGTCGAAGTCTGTATTCCGGTGATAACTCAGGTGGGGGAAAGGATCACTCTGTCGTCGGAATCGATAAGTAGTATATTCTATAATAATTGTGTAGGGCGACCTAAACCCTACTAGTCGTTGAGTAATCGACAAGACCAAAATCACATTGGAAACCTTTTCTGTAAAACCAATAGTGATTCGAGGATTGTAGGTTTATCGACATTAGGTTGATTTTAAGTATTTGATGATGTCTGATTTTTATGTTGTTGAATTTACTTGATACGCTGGTTGAGGTATTCTACTGCATGTGACGTATTATTTTTGGTGTTTGAATATTTTCTGATATTGTGTTATACATGCTCTGCCTGGTTTTTAGTACTATGCTTAGTTGATTTTAAGTGAGGATATATGTTGTTCGGAAGATTTGGTTTGGGTGAGAAAGTATTGGAGAATTAGAAGTGCCCAGCTTAAATTGATTATTTTAAAGATGAAATGTGTCACAGAATGTGAGTCAAGGCTAGGATGAAAGCATGAGGCACTAGGTTGTTATTGAGGAAATTTAGTGAGGTTCATAAGTTGTATTGTGTTTATAACCGTATGTTTGACACATATGAGGTCTGAAGTCATTGTGGGACCGTCCAATGTTAGATTTAATTCGTGCAACTATAGTGTCATTGCTTTGCTTGAGCACCCTCGAGGGAGAGAACCAGGGTGTGCACCGAATGTACCGTGCAGCTATAGTGTCATTGTATTACATGAGCATTCTTACCATGGATGAGGTTGTGCACCGACTGTACCGTGCAGCTATAGTGTCATTGCTATGCATGAGCACCCTTGATCCAGGGTATGCACCGACTGTGTCGTGCAGCTATAATGTCATTGCTTTGCATGAGCATTCTCACCATGAATAAGGGTGTGCACCGGTTTTGGGGACGCGTCACTTGGACAATGGACTAATATCCCTAATGGATATGGGGAATTAGTGGCCACGTCATCATAAAGGTTTAGATTGTATGAGTTGAGAGTAGAGAATGATATTGTTAATTGAGGATTTAGGTGGAGTTGGAGTGATGATTGTTTGTGACTTTTATTATGTTATATACTATGACTCTTTTCAGCTTTTATGATGATAGAAATGTTTCCTATCCCTTATATGTTTGTCTGTTGTATTTTATTTCTGATGTGATCTTACAAGAAGACACGAAGGAGGGACCAGTTACCGAGGAATTACATGGAACTCCGTATGAACCAGATGCGGGAGGACGAACTGTGGATTCAAACAATGTAGTTTAGTGTCTAGGGCCAGTGAGTCTTATAAGACGTTTTGTTTTCCGCTATTAATAGTTGTTTTAAGATGCCTGTTAGGGATCCTAGTGACGGGATACCCTAGACAGTGTTTTAAATACTCTGATGCATAAACCTATGGTATGTATGTTATATATATGGTGTGTTGCTTTGAATTTTTCTTCCTCTGTGTGGTTATAAGTTAAGTTTTAATTTTTACGTGTTTCGGAATACACGTTTAACGTTAAGAGCGCGATTAATTAATTAATTAATTTTGGTTTTAATCTAATAGAACAAAGGGGCACAACGGGGTGTCTCAACTGGTAAGAATTTAAGTTCATTATCCTTTAATGTTTCTAGTACTGTATCTGAGGATCTCTGGATTATTGACTTTGGTGCTACTGATCATATGACCCCTTATCCCTCATATTTTTCCGCTTACTCTACATTATCCGGTAAGCATCACATCACGGTTGCTAGTGGATCCCATGTCCCTATTTCAGGATGTGGTACAATTTCACTAAAACCTTCCCTTCCTTTGCATAATGTGCTTCATGTCCCTCATTTGTCAAATAACCTTATTTCTATTCATAAGCTTACCAGAGATTTAAACTACACAGTGACCTTCTTTCCCTCTTATCGTGTGTTTCAGGATCTTACTACTGCGAGGACGATTGGGGTTGCTAAGGAACATGGAGGGTTATATGTCCTACATCGGACTCATGGTAGTACCAGTCAGATGATGTCCATATCCAGACATCAGACAAGCTTAGATTCTGCTGTATCTCAGATCTGGCTTCACCACAAACACCTTGGTCATCCTCCTTTCAGTCTAAAGTCTTTATTTCCACAATTGTTTAAAAAAGAGTCTGTTGAGTCTTTTATTTGTGATTTTTATCAGTTTGCGAAACACCATCACACAACTTTTTGCGAAACACCATCTATTGATGATTGTACTAGGGTCACGTGGATATTTCTTATGAAAGATAAAACAGAAGTGTTTCCATTATTCTTGAATTTCTATAGCAAGGTTCAAACCCAGTTTGGAAAATCTATAAAAAAAGGTTACGATCTAATAATGGCAAGGAATATGTGAATCAACATTTCACAAAATTCCATAAAGAACATGGTGTGTTACATGAGTTCACTTGTGTTGATACCCACCAACAAAATGGGGTTGCAGAAAGAAAGACCCGTCATCTTCGAGAAATTGCAAGAGCACTTCTATTTCAAATGTCTGTCCCTAGGTCTTATTGTGGGGGTAGGGGGGGGGGTTGTCTTAACTGCTGCATACTTGATGAACATATTGCATTCCCGTGTCTTAGATGGTCTTAGTCCTGTGCAACTCATGACTTCCGTCTTTCCTTCCGTTCCTACCATGAAGAATCTCCCGTGTCGTGTCTTTAGTTGTGTTGCCTTTGTTCATGTCCATAGTCAACATTGTCGTAAATTGGATCCCAGGATTGTCAAATGTATCTTCATAGGGTATGCACCAGACAAAAAGGGGTACAAATGTTATCATCCTCAAAGTTGTAGTGTCTATGTCTCCATGGATGTCACTTTTCATGAATTCGAGTCTTTTCACCTTCGTCCTCAGCTTCAGGGGGAGTGTCATCAAGAAGCCGAGTCTCTTGAGTCATCTTTTATTCCTCTTTTGGCTCCTTTGATGAAGGATGTGGCGTAATCTTCTGGTACTTCAGAGACACCTAAAGAATCAATATCGGTTCCTATTGATCGATACAAACAGGTGTATTATCGGAAAAAACCCAACCTGGTCCAATAGCAGCTTATCACATTAACCAACAGGTAAGCATTCCTGATTCTGAGCCTTTGAATAGTCCTTTACATGATATTTGTGAACCTAATCTTGATGACTTGCCAATAGCCTCAAGAAAAGCCAGAAGAACTTGTGCAAAATACCCTATATCTCAGTTTGTGTCCACTAAAAACCTATCAGTATAGCATCAGAGTTTTATTTCAACGATTGATTCTACCAGAGTCCCCACTTCAGTACAAGAGGCTTTAATGGATAATAATTGGGTTCAAGCCATGCATGAAGAGATGAGTGCTTTGAACAAGAATGATACCTGAGAAATTGTTGAGAAGCCGAAGGACAAAAGGATAGTATGGTGCAGATGGATTTACACAATGAAATATCGGTCTGATGGTACTCTAGACTGGTACAAAGCAAGGCTGGTTACCAAAGGGTACATTCATACATATGGGATTGATTATGAGGAAACGTTTTCCCCGGTAGCAAATATGAACACAGTCAGGATTATTCTCTCCTTAGCAGTACACTTTGGTTGGGACTTGCACCAATTTGATGTTAAAAATGCCTTTCTACATGGGAACATGGAAGAGGAGGTATATATGGGTATTCCACTAGGGTATGACCCTACTGGTGGAGGGAATAAGGTGTGCAAATTGAGAAAGGCCTTATATGGGCTCAAGCAGTCTCCTCGGGCTTGGTTCAGAAGGTTCACCAATGCTATGGTATCCTTAGGTTATAGACAGAGCCAAGGAGAACATACCCTCTTTGTTAAACATTCTCAGGATGGCAAGCTCACACTTCTGTTGGTTTATGTTGATGACATGGTCATTGCCGGTGATGATGAGGTTGAGAAATGGGTTCTGAGAGACAAACTAGCTGCATAGTTTGAAATGAAAGACCTGGGAAAGCTGAAGTACTTCCTTGGGATAGAGGTTGCCTACTCCAAACAAGGCATCTTTATTTCCCAAAGGAAATATGTCCTGTATCTCCTTAAAGAGACAGGTAAGCTGGGTTGCAAAATCACAGGGGCACCTATTGAATAGAATCATAGGATTGGAAATAATGAGGAGAGCCCAAGGGTAGACAAGGCACAATATCAGAGACTAGTGGGGAAACTAATATATTTATCCCACACCAGGCCGGAAACATCCTATGCTGTCAGTGTGGTTAGCCAGTTCATGCATGATACACGTGAGAGACATATGCAAGCAGTGAATAGAATCCTTTAGTATTTGAAGTCAAGCCCAGGAAGAGGATTATTATTCAAGAAAGGGGAAAGCTTGTCCATAGAAACCTATACAGATGCAGATTATGCAGGGTCGATTGTAGACAGGTGATCCACCTCAGGGTACTGCATGTTTTTGGGAGGAAATTTAGTGACTTGGAGAAGTAAGAAGCAAAATGTCGTTGCAAGATCTAGTGCCGAAGCAGAATTTCGAGCTATGGCCCAAGGGATTTGTGAATCATTATGGATGAGAATCATACTGGATGATTTCATAATAAAGTATGAAGCTCCTATGAGATTACTTTGTGAAAACAAGTCTGCCATTAGTATTGCTCACAACCTAGTCCAGCATGATAAGACTAAACACATAGAGATAGATATACACTTTATCAAGGAAAAGTTGGACGATGGTCTTATAGTTGTTGAGTACGTGCCCTCAGAGTTCCAATTAGCAAATGTCTTCACCAAGGGACTTCCCACAAAGCGGTTTCGTGGTCTTACTTGCAAGCTGCGAATGATAGACATCCATTCACCAGCTTGAGGGGGAGTGTTGTAATATCGTATAATATCTTGTATTTATGATTGATATCATCAGTTGTAATTAGAGAGATTAGGTTCTTATTCTTTTCATTATTAGGGCAAATTTTCATCCTTATTTTTAGGTTAACATTTAAATCTCTTTTGTCTATATATTGTAACCTTCTCTGTACACAAGTATTCAAGGGAATAATATTCAAACGTTCCAACATTCCTTCGTTTCTATATCTTTTAATTTGGGCTTGGGTCTAACTCAACCCCAAAAGCTAGCTTACAAGGTGAGGATTACCCAAGCTTTATAAGCACTACTTAGGCCATATCTCTAGGCGATGTGGGACTAAACACACCCCTTATACCCAACATAATGAAGGTGCTGGTGGCTGCAATGAAGGCAGCACAAAGTTGCTGCAATTAAGGGGGCTAGGGGCAGACCGCAATTAAGGCGGGTTTCCAACACACCCCCTCACGCCCATGCCCAATGGGCCTGGAGCGTGGATGATGCGGGCAACACAACAACGGATCTAGGATAGGCTCTGATACCATCTTAAATTTGGGCTTGAGCCTAACTCAACCCCAAAAGCTAGCTTGTAAGGTGGGCATTGCCCAAGCTTTATAAGCACTACTTAGGCTATATCTCTAGGTAATGTGAGACTAAACACACCCCTCATACCCAGCACAATGAAGATGCTGGTGGCTGTAATGTAGGCAGCACAAAGTTACCTCAATTAAGGCGACTAGGGGCAGTCCGCAATTAAGGTGGATTTCCAACATACACACACACACACACACATGTGTGTGTGTGTGTGTGTGTGTGTGTGTGTGTATGTGTGTGTGTGTGTGTTTGTTTGTTTGTTTGTTTGTGTGTGTGTGTGTTTTTTTTTTCTTGTATTTGGTGTGTGACCCTTCCAACTAATTCAAGTCGAGTTGGGGAGATTCATTTAAAGAGGTGAAGTTTTACCGGTACCTATTTTTTTCAATTCATAAGTCTTAAGCTTGCTTAAAGGGAACAAAATTCTTTCACTTGGAGTCTTGGACCAACAAACAATGGCATAATTTTGATGTGTTTAGGTTTGGTATACATGACATATCACATAATTAATTGATAAATAACTATTAACCAAATTAATAATTACTTATTATCATTTTTTTTAATGAAAGGTTAGGAATGCAGAGGCATCACTGTAGAGAAAGACATCCCAACTATGTTGGCACCCCAGACTCTACCAATCATCTGCAACACCCCTAAATATTATTAAAATAGAATAAAGAATACAAGGGAAACATGGGGGGACTGAGTCAAAACCCATAGAAGAATTATCTAAATCTGTAAAAAGGTAATCCTAACCTATCTCGATGGAATTCACAGTTTATAATATTTGGAACTAAACTCCACCAAGTATAACCAGAGTTATTAGCACCAAAAGATGCTAGCTTATCCGCACAGCTATTGCCTTCTCTGTAAATGTGAGAATAGATTAAGTTTAGTTTAGAAGCCAGACGCATACAATTTCTCCATCTTCCTCTAATCCTCCAGAAACCAAAGAATAAGATTTGAAGGCAGTAGTGACTAATGTAGAGTCACATTCTATCCAAATATTTCTCCACCCTTCCTTAGAAGCTTTTTCAATAGCAAGAATAACATCAAAAAGTTCAGCATAGAGAGCATATGCAATGCCAACATATGAAGAAAAACAACCAATAGCCCCACCATTTGAGTTTCTGAAAATTCCACCACTACTAGCATGTCCTGGAGAACCACTGGCAGCCCCATCTATGTTGCATTTTAACCAACCAAAGGATGGGGGGAGCCAAACGACTTGCTTAATAGAAGGAGGTTTTGGGGCATGAGTTGTCACAGCAAAATTCTTAAGGACTTGGAACTCATCAATTGAGTTGAACATGTGGCCCTTAGAGCAAGACCCAGCTAAGGAAGTATATGTTTTGATTAGTGTATAGGCTGACTTCCAACTAACCGAAACATTATTATATCTACTTTGATTTCTACAAAACCAGATTGACCACACTGTATTAAGAACAACAGCTAGGTAGACATCCCTTAGCTGAGTACTGCAGTTTGAATCACAGATCTTTAAAATGTTAATTGGAGAAGAGTAGTTGATAGAACGATTCAGTCTACCCTACAACCATAACCAAAGCTGAACAACAAATTTACATTCAAAAAACAGATGGATAGTTGATTCCTCATGTGCACCACACAAACTACACATTGAAACAGTCACACATCCCCTAGATTTCAGATTGTCATCCGTAGGAAGTTTATCGTGAATTATCCTCCATGCTAAAAAAGACCACGAGGGAGGTATGCTTAATGACCAAATTTGTTTCCCCTAGTGCTTACACTGTCCACGAGGTTGATAGAGACTGAAAGCATCCTTGAAGTTTAACAAACTAGAATCAGAATCAATCCATACTGGCTGATCACAGTCATGGAAAAAAGCAATTCGTTGCTCACTGATCCTGCTCATCAAGTCTGGAAACCTGTCAATTAGAATCTGAGGGAGGCTCCACAGGCCATTCAATATGAAATCAGAAACAGGTGCATGAAGAGACATTGAAACAGAAGAAGGGATGCTCATCATTTCTGTCAAAGGATGGTCCAACCATCTATCCTTCCAGAAATTTATATTTCTGCCATCCCCTAGAATCCAAGCTGTACGATCTTCCATCAAAGTGAGCTGAGACTTTACAACAGGGATTATAGAAGATCTAACATGATATTTAATAGGAACACCTTTTCTTATGAATCTTGCTTTCAGGAAAGTGGCCCATTGGCTATTAGAATGCATGATTTCCCAACTGAGCTTTAAAATAGCTGCTTCATTAAAAGAAACAATAGATTTCAAACCCAGACCTCCATCACAAGTAGGAGAACAAGAAGTTTTCCAAGCCACAGTCACTATTTTCTTTGTGTCCAAATCCCCTGACCACACAAAATTTCTAATCTAGCCATCCACTGTCTTAAGCAAAGCAACATGCCACTGATAAACCAGGAAGCTATATGACAGCATTCCTGTAATTACAGAATTTACTAGTTGTACCCTGCCTATGATGGAGAGCAAAGAACCCTTCCAAGTAGACAATTTGGCTCTAATTTTATCAGCAATAGGCTTTAAATGAGCTGGTTTTGGCTTGCGCTTGAATAAAGAATCCCAAGATAAATAAATGGAAAAGAACCTGGACCAAAACCAAGGATTTGCTTGATTGCAGCTAATCTGTTAGGAGTTAGAGCACCAGAATAAAACTTACATTTATCCAAACCAAGATGTTGTCCAGGAATCTCAGTATATTCACTAAAGAAATTCATTAGAACTCTAAAATTCTTCTTTGTTCCTTTGCAAAACACTAGGATATAATTTATTATAATTAATGATATTAATAGTTAAATAAACTTAATTAAGGTTTAGTTACACTTTTTGTCCCCTTATTGTTGATCATGTGCGATTTTAGTCCACATCGTTTTTTCAGCACATTTGGTCTCTATTTTTTTCAATGTTGCAAATTCAGTCATTTCGTCCCAATGTCCATCAATTTTTTCAATGATTAACATAGAGGAACCATTGCTTTAAGCATTGTTTTGAAAACCAGACAGGTCAGTTCGACTAGCTGGATCAGGAATCGGACAGGTGTCTGGTCCGTTCAATCTCCAAAACCAGATGGTTTCAGAACTAGTGAGAATCGATTAAGAACCAGTCGAACCAATCCAAAACCGATGAAAATCAGTGAGCAGAATAGGATTGAACCTATCATTTTTTTTCAGTTTTTTTTTGAAATTTTATTTTTAAATTATAAAAATATAACTTATAGTCAAATATGAAATAACCAAAGTTAACACAAAAAGGAGGGTTGAATTGTGTTTACAAACTTTTTCGGTTACTTTAAAAAGGATTTTCGCGGGAACAACAAGCTGTACTTAGATAAGAGAAAATCAGACGAGTGAATCGTCTAATATTCAAACAAGGCACACGGGCAGACTGAGTAGGGTAAAACAGAATTTGATATTCACAATATTAACTCCCCAAGTTAAAAGCTAAAACATAATAAAACTCAAGCAAAATAAAGAGATAAGGGAAGAGGAATATCACTCAAGAGATTTATACTGGTTCACCCCAAAATCTGCATGGCTACGTCCAGTTTCTTGGTAGCACCAAGTTTCCACTATAACTGAGTAAATTACAGTACAAGTATTCTTTGCACACCTAGCCTCTTTAGGCTCAACACTCAAACAAGTATTCTTTGCACACCTAGCGTCTTCAGGTTCAACACACAAGGAATATAAAGGTTTTGTGTAATTAATACAACTTGCAAGTCTTTCAGGTCACACTCAAGGAGTGGAATAAATATGAAGTGTGAAAGACTGCGAATTAATATTAAATGATTGAAAGTGTATTCAATGAAAGGATGAAGAAGTTAATGAGGATAGTAAATGCTTCTGCACAGTGTTCTTAATGATATTCAACTTCTTCTGTTCATCTTCATTGTTTGATCTATTTAAAGGCTTCAATCAAGAGATCCGTTTAGACACAGCTTCAGAAAATCTGTTCTTTTGATTTGAGCTTCTGAGACGCCATTAATGCCAAAGAGTCGTTCTGTATCAACATTAAATGCTTGGGAACGTTTAGCTTTGACAAGGTTGTCCAAGAGTACATTTTAATCTGAATCAGCTGTTATATCAAAGTATGCAACAGCAAGCTTCTTGTACTTGCAGCAGAGAGCTTTCCTCTTTTAGTGCAACAGTCAGTTCACTTTCCAGAAAGCACTTTTACTTTGTACTAAAACAGCTAAAAAGTTACTTCGTGGGTACGGAGATTGCGTGTTTATTCCTTAAAACCTTGAAACAAACGTTCTTTATTTTTATCCTTTGAGCTATTGTCCAGAGGTCTTCGAGATCCTTAAGGAAGGCATTTAATTTGAATGAGATGACTTGGACTTCATTTCTGACAAACTGACATTATACCAGAGTTGGAAAATCAGACGGGTGAGAAGTAATAAAAAATCAGACGAGTGCTCAAGCAGTCCAAAACTAGACGGGTGATCATGCAGTCTAAAACTAGACGGGTGATCAACTGAGTCTGTTTCATACAAATGCTTCTTGCCATGTCATCAAGTAAACTCAGATCTTGATAGCGCGTTGACTTGGTCTTTGACTTAAAATCAGACAAGTGGTTTTCAGACAGGTCTTATAAACTGATCTCTACTAAAAAGCAGACGAGTCAGAAAGTAGACGAATGGCCTTAAATCTGATTTTCTGCACACTTATCAGATTTGTCAGTAATTTTATAAGGTTCAATATTACCATACTTAATCTTTTTGGAATCATCAAAACTTAGAGAATTTACACATCGAATGTGTTTCAGACTGATGAGGTCTCAACATTCTCCCCCTTTTTGATGATGACAAATAATTTTTCTGATTTTATTGAACATCAAAAAAGCAATAAGAGAAATTTCAGAAGATATAATTTTTAATGCTCCCCCTTAGTTTATGCATCAGATAAACGGATATTTAGAGCAACAAAAAACAGGGTATCATAGCAGATAAATATTTTTAAACCAATTGTATCAAAGCAACAATAACTTTTGGAACAGAAAAACACAACGTCAGAAATAATTTTCTTTTTTTTCTATTATATTGCCTTCCCCTTTTAGCATCAATCAAAAAGTAAGTAAAACAGATATATTAAGACAGATAGCCAAAAGCAATACAAAAAAAAAAAAGGCAAGTCATTTCATATAACCAGAGTCAGAAGTGTTACAAGTGATAGACATCACTGACTAGTACATTGCATGACTCAAGTGGAAATGAAAAAGACTAAGTCCTGAGATCTAAGAACTAGGGCCTCCTTGTCTTTTGAAGAAAGCTTCCATCATCTTCTGCATTGCTTGCTACTGAGCCAACATCTGAGCTTGAAATACAGATTGCTGATTAATTGCTTCATCCTGTCTTTGGATGACAGTCTACAAACTTGAAGACATTTCATCTGGCCTCTGATGTGCAGCAGGATCATAATCAACTATAGCAGTAGAATCTGTTGTAGCCATTGTAGTTGCAGATGCGGATGGAGGAGGTGGACTAGGAGGAGGAGTAGGAGGTAACTTTTCAATAATAATGTGGTCCTCAGGCTGAGGGTCTAGAGAAACATTGATTGTGTAAATGGAAGGTAAAAAAGGATAGAGAGCATAGGCTTGGCTACCTCTGGTTGGAATGGTTTTCTTCTCTTCTTCAGACACTTTAGAGCTAGAGCCACATCTCCAGTAGATGTCTCTGACTTTTAGAAACTTGTAATGGGTCTCTGTAGTGAACATCCTCAGTCTGGATTTGCATTTGTTGTCTTTGAGCTTGATCAGACAGAATTGTTGATCTCTGGGCAAGTCAATGACCTTTTACTTTCCTTTCAAGGCCATGGAGTCATGCATTACTTTGAGCTCAATAGAGGGTCTCATGAAGATGTGAGGATTGAAGAGCCATTTGTTTACTAGTTTTTGTTTTCTGGCGAGCTTAACAAGCTACCTTTCAGCTTCAAGTGAAGCAATGACATCCAATTCTTTGATGCTGAGAAAATTTGAGCAAGACTCATCTGTGACAGAGAAAGGAGTGGTTCTGGATGAGAGGTGGTATGGAGGTAAGGTGGCTAAAGGGAATGAGTTGTGTCTTGTTTCAGAGAATAAATCTGGAAATATTATTGTCAGAGGGACTTGGTTCTGGTTTCTGATGTAATCTGGGGTTTGTAATTTGGGTGAAGGTGGAGGAGTGGGATTGTCAAAATAATCAAAGTCATTGACATCCTTAGTGAGAAGAATGTCAAAATGATGAGATGTTTGAGGTATGGAAGTATCAGACATGTGAGTTTCTGATATGGTAGGATTGGGTTCATAAGAGTGATGGATGGATGATGTGTGTAAAGGAGTTGGAATTTTTGGTGCAGAAGGTGGAGTAGGGGTGTTTTGTTGTGGTTGAGGTGATGGTGTTCTTTGTAGTGGTGGTGTTGGTGCTCTTTGTGGAGACAGTGGTAATTGTGATGATGGTTGTGGAATGGAGGTTGTTGTGGTTGTTGGTTGAGGTTGAAAGGAGGATTATCTTTGAGGTGAGGGTGATGGTGATGGAGTAGAAGGTAATACCAATTTCCTTCTTGTCACAGTGGTCCTCTTTTCTTAGGGATCACTGTCTCTTCTGGTTGAGACTCCCCCTTAGCTTGCACTGCACTCTTCCTCTTGAAGACTTTTGTTATACTAGGTGCAGTGGGAGCAGAAGCAGCAACTTGCTTAGAAGATTCAGCATCAGGCTCAACAACCTGAGAGACATCAGCAGCATCTTGAAACACGGAAGCTTCATCAGTTGAGAGAGTAGCTTTCCTCTTCTTCCTTTGAAGTTGAGACCTTTCTTCTTCAACAGGTTCCTCAAAAGGTTCAGCCTTAACTACTGGAATGCTCAATCTTTCACTAGCAGGTGCAGCTGAGGAAGATGCTTCAGCAGTTGAAGGTTCTACAATGGGTTGAAGTTGAATTTTCATCAAAGACAGGGTCTTTGAAGTTATCTCTGTGCAGAGATCAGCATGGAAAGCTTGTGACATGTTGTTCAAAGAGTTGGCTCTGAAGATTCTTATCATAAGCATGCCATAGGGATATCCATCCTTGCACTTCCCTTTAACAGTTTTCAACATGTGTCCAAAATTTAAATCTATGATATCTATTTTGATTATTTGGACTAAGTGGTAGATAGCAAAATTTTCTATCTTACTCACATGATCCCTAGAACCAGTTTTAGGTATCACACAGTTAATTAGAAAAACATGAAGAAATCTTGACTTTGGAGTTAGGAACTTTGAATCAAAGTCCTTTGGCTTGGGAACTCCATACAGTACAAGGTTCACAGCTGCCTCACCACCTTGATTTTTCACCCAGCTTTTGTCGTAGCCCGCTCCTTCTCTAGGGCACTTAGTCACTTCAGCGAGTGACTCATGGGTGATGAAGACATGGCTTTCATCAACATCACCAGAGATCATGAAGGTTGTGCTGTCCTTGGTGACTTTAGAGTTTTTCTAGAAGTCCCTAACCAAGGAAAGATAGACATCTTCTATAATTTGGAAGAATGGTAGCCACCCAGCATGCGCGATTTCTGGTTTGACATCTAATCCTTTGTTCTTCAACTCAAAGAAGTTAGGGATCCTTCCAGGATGCACTTTCTTTAGTTCTGTTAAAAAAAGTCTGGATCTTTCAGCAACATCTTCAAGAAAACTTTTGGGTGCCATTGTTTTATAGGAGAAGATTTTTAGGGTTTGGAAAGGAAGGGTTTCGAAGAGATGAAGACGAAGAGAGTTCAGAGAGAGACTGTGAGCAAGAGATTTTGAGTGGGTAGTTTTGAAACGACACGAATTCCTTTTGTTAAAACACTTGAGTGTTTTTGCACTGGGAATGAGGAGAGAGAGATTATTGCTATAAACAACAATAAATTTTGAAAAGACGGTTGTGAATTAAATGAAACGTTTTTTAGAAAAGGAGGGAAAAAATGCAATGTACACGTGTCTCAGTCAAGGTTTAGCACTGAGTGCTTTTAGCCACGTCATCAGACGCTTAGCTTAAAATAGATGAGTCAAACAGATATATAACTTAGACAAGTAAAATTTTCAGACATATCAGCAAGCACTCATTCAGACACATTATGCATATTGAGATTCCTTCTGATAAAAACAAATCTATCTTCACTTAAGGGTTTTGTAAAGTTATCTTCCCACTGATATTCGGTGGTTACAAACTTAATTTCAAAAACACCATTTTGAACATAATCTCTAATAAAATGATGCTTAATTTCTATATGTTTTGCTCTAGAATGTTGTATGGGATTCTTAGACAGATTAATAGCACTAGTATTATCACGCCAAACAGGTACATTATGCTCAAACATTGAATAATCCTCAAGTTGATATTTTACCCAAAGCAGTTGTGAACAACAACTGGCTGCAGATATATACTCAGCTTCAGCAGTTGATAGAGCAATGGTACTTTGTGTTTTGCTTGACCAGGAGATCATATTTGCTCCAATGAAGTGACATCCTCCACTGATTCTCTTTTTATCAATTCTATCTCCAGCAAAATCAGCATCACAAAATCCAGCTAACCTGAAATCTTTAGCTTTCTTATATAATAGACCAAGGTTAGTGGTTCCAATCAAATATCTAAAAATTCTTTTAACAGCTTTATGGTGAGATTCTTTAGGGTCTTATTGAAATCTAGCACAAAGACAAACACTGAATTGAATATCAGGTCTGCTAGCAGTTAAGTATAGAAGAGATCCAATCATACCTCGGTAAATAGTTTGGTCTACCTTTTTACCTTCCTCATCCTTGTTTAGAACAATTGATGGATGCATAGGAGTACTCATAGGCTTTGAATTTTCCATTTTGTACTTTTTCAGAAGTTCCTTGGTGTACTTCTGTTGATGAATATATATTCCATCACTTGTCTGTTTTATTTGAAGATCAAGGAAGAACTTCAGCTCTCCCATCATGCTCATTTCAAATTCATTTTGCATCAACTCAGAACTCTTTGCAGAGCTTTTCATTAGTAGCACCAAATATAATATCATCAACATAAATCTGTACTACTATGAAGTCTTTCTTTGAGCATTTCTTAAAAAGTGTAGTGTCTACTTTTCCTCTAATGAAATTATTTTCCATTAGATATTTGCTTAGCCTATTATACCAAGCTCTTGGAGCTTGTTTGAGTCCATATAAAGCTTTCTTAAGCTTATAGACATGGTGAGGATTTTTAGAGTCCTCAAAACCAGGAGGTTGCTTCACATACACTTCTTCCTCAATTATTCCATTTAGGAATGCACTTTTAACATCCATTTGATAAAGAGTTATATCATGTTGAGCAGCATATGACATGAGAATTCTAATTACTTATAATCTAGCTACAGGTGCAACAGTTTCAGTAAAATCAATACCTTCTTGTTGATTATAACCTTGAGCAACTAATCTTGCTTTGTTTCTTACCACTTTTCCATCTTCATCCAGTTTGTTTCTAAATAGCCATCTGGTTCCAATAACAGATTTTTCTTTGGGTTTAGAAACTAGAGTCCATACATCATTTCTTTTGAACTGATTTAGTTCTTCTTGCATGACTAGAATCCAGCTTTCATCTTGCAAGGCTTCTTCAATCTTTTTGGGTTCCAAATCTGATATGAAGGCCATGTTGTTGTTTTCATTGAAAGCAGATCCGGTTCTAACTCCTTGAGATGGACTTCCAATAATAAGATCTTTTGGATGATAAGTCTTGAATTTCCAATCTTTCTTTAAATTATGAGTTTCAGACGCATCAGCACTTATCTGAATTTCAGACATTTCTACTTTTGGCTTGTCTGAAGATTCTTCCACTGCAGGATTAAGTTCAATACCTGCAACATCCTCTTCTAGATCTGATAGTTCTCTACCAGTCTTCAAACCATCATTAAATTTTACATGAATTGATTCATCTACAACAGAAGTTCTAGAGTTAAAGATTCTTAAAGCTTTAGACATTTCAGAATATCCAATATGCCTTTATCTACTTTTGAGTCTAATTTGCCAAGATGATCTTTTGTATTAAGAATATAACATTCACATCCAAATGCATGAAAATATGATATGTTGGGTTTTCTACCTTTCCACAATTCATAAGGAGTCTTATTTAGGATAGGTCTAATCAGTATTCTGTTTTGCACATAACAGGCAGTGTTAATGGCTTCTGCCCAGAAGTACTTAGGAAGATTATTTTCATTTTGCATTGTTCTTCCCATCTCCTGAAAAGATCTGTTCTTTCTCTTAACCACTCCATTTGGATGTGGAGTTCTAGGTACAGAGAAATTGTGAGAAATACCATTTTCCTCACAGAACAGTTTGAACTGCTCATTTTCAAATCCTCCTCCATGACCACTTCTAATAGCATAAATGCAGAAACCTTGCTCATTCTGTGCTTTCTTACTGAATACTGTAAAGACCTTATAAGACTCATCCTTGTGGGTTAAGAAGAGTACCCATGTAAATCTAGAATAGTCATCAACTATGACAAAACTATATTTCTTTCCACCTAGGCTAGCTACACTGACTGGTTCAAACAGATCCATGTGTAACAGTTGCAAAGGTCTTGAGGAAGTGACTTCTTTCTTAGATTTGAAACTTGATTTTACTTGTTTACCTCTCTAACATGCATCACACAATATCTTTCTTAAAGGAAATATCAGGCAACACTCTCACAAGGTTATGCTTTTTCAATTTAGAAATTTGTTTCATACTAACATGTCCTTGTTTTTTATGCCATAGCCACTTTTCATCCTCTTTAGACATAAAGCATGTTACACTTTGATCTAAAAGTTCAGACAGGTCAATCTTATACAGATTGTTTTGCCTTTTAGCAGAAAAGAGGGTCTTTCCACTATTGTCATTGACTATGCATGCATCTTTAGAAAAAGATACAGAAAATCCACTATCACACAATTGACTTATGCTAAGCAGATTATGTTTTAGCCCTTTCACACATAAAACATCACAGATAATAGGTAAGGGAGGTTTACCACCAATTTTACCTACACCAACAACTTTTCCTTTCTGATTGCCACCAAAAGTCACATGTCCACATTTCTTGGGTTGGAGGTCTAGGAACATAGACCTTTCTCATGTCATGTGTCACGAGCGTCCACTATCCAGGTACCATGACAGGTGTTTCTTTTGTCCTGTTAAGTAGGTCTGCAACAGAAATGATCATGGACTTAGATACCCATACTTTCTTGGGTCCTTTTCTATTAGTATAAGGAGTCTGTGAAGACTTATTTCTCTTTTTGTAGATACACTTAGACGTGACATGTCCATCTTTTCCACAGTATGTGAATATAGGTTTATTTGACACCGATTTGACAATTATTTTTGAGAACTTTGTTGATCCTTTATGATGTTCTTGACTGGAATATCCTATTCATTCTTTGTTAAGGGAGTGCCTCTGACTTCCCAAAAGTTTAGTCAGATTATCTCTACCATTAACAAACTTGGCAAGTGGTCGCGCTGTCGCGCACGCGCCAAAAAGGACGAGCGGGTTTAAAACTGTAGTATAGTACGACAACTCGGATGTCGTCTCTCAAGGACTCTGAGAATATTATCTTTCACAAAAATAAGTTTTTGGGGGGGTTTTGGGTTGGAGTGCAAATAAGAAACAAACAAAATATTAAAGACAGAGTGATTGAAAACAAACAGTTCAAGGAGGTTATCAATAGTCAAAAACAGATTAATCTATTGTTCTTGATTTCCCACTATCATAGGTTCATACAATTTCCAAGCCCTAAGCAAATTCTTATCCCCTCCCGGTTGTAGCAACAATTTACAAACGAAACTACTGCTACAGATACATGTCCCTATTCCCGAATTAAACAAACGAGGTTAAGCCCTCATGAACTAAACGAACATGAACGTACACACGCGAATTAAACAAACGCGATTGATTATAGGAACATGATATCACCGGAAATAAATCAATACAATGCATTATACTCCTGAATTAAACAAACAGAAATACAAGGCATGGCATTGAAGAGGGAAAAGCATACAAAACAGGAAAGTATAAGAACCTCAAGTATGTGGAAATCAATTACAATAGATCAATCCTAAGAATTTAGTTCTCCATAACACAAACGAAATCACAGAGAAAAGTGTAAAACAGAAAATGGAGAAGCCAAAAGTCTTTACAAAATGTTCAGAATAGCCTTTTATACAAATTCAGAATTCAGATGGCTCGCGAGGCGAACAACCATTCGCGAGGCGAATTTCATGAACTGTCAGCAACCCTTGGCATTCTCGCGAGGCGAAGTGATTCTCGCGTGGCGAGACTCTTCAGCTTCAAAACTGCCACGGCCATGACCTTCAACACGGGCAAGCCGTGATCGTCTCTGACTTTTTCAGGTTTGCAAGACTCGCGGGGCGAGACCTTCTTCACGAGGCGACCCAGAGACTTTGCAATTTCTTGGAACAGTCAGGCTTTGGGGTCGCGTGGCGAGCATGGCTTTCGCGGGGCGAGACCCCTGTTTCCTTATTCTCTTGACTTTCACTTAACCTGAAAACAAAGAAATAACTATAAGTGTATTATTTAACTCCAAATTAGCTAAATTAACTTAAAACTACTCTAGAGACTCAAAACCTTGCTTGAGGACAATCTAATCTAATTTGGGTAAAAATACGATATAATTTGCACAAAACCCTGGTCATACTAGCCACAAAACTAGATGAGCCAGAGGCTTATCAGCAAGATATAAGGTGAGCTCTTCTACTTTCTGTTGAAGTTGACTAATTTCTTCAGAAGGTAGAGTTTCAACTGAGATCTCAGCTTTAGACTTTTCAGTCTTAAGCATACTATTTTCTTCAGCTAACTTTTCACACTCTTGAGATTTCTGTGTATACTCATTTGAGAGTTTAACATACTGTCTCTTGAGGGATTTGAAAGCTTTAGACATATAGTTGGATTCTTCCAATAGTTCATCATAGGCATCATTCAATTTCTCAAGTTCAGAATGTACCTCAGTATCTAATTCAGAGTCAGTATCTGCCATAAGACAGATTTGCTTCAAGCTCCTCTCCTTCACTTTAAGTGGAGCTTTCATCAAGATCTTCCCAAGTGACCATCAATCCTTTCTTCTTTTTGTTGAAGAGCTTCTTGGGAGATTGCTTTTTGAGCTAAGGGCATTCTGCTTTGATATTACCAGGCTTCTTACATTCATAACACACAATGACGTTCTTGTCATGAGATCCGCCATCTTTGTTTTTCTCTTTGTTGAAGCGTATGAAAGGTTTGTCCTTTCTGAAGTTTATTCTCTTCCCAAGCTTTTTCATTTTTCTAGTGAAAAGAGAGAGTTCATCATCTTCATCTGAATCATCTTCATTTGATTCCTCTGAAGATTCGTCAGCTTTGAGAGCTTTTGATGAGGTTCCTCTAGATGATTTCTTGTCAGCTTTGAGGGCAATGGATTTGTTTTTCTTTCCATTGTTTTCTTCAATCAGCTCTTGTTCATGGATTTGGAGAGTGCCAAGAAGCTCATCTAGCTTCATTATTGTTAAGTCTTTGGCCTGAGATACAGCAATCACAAGTGGTTTCCATTGTTTTGGAAGACTTCTGAGAATCTTTTGAATATGTTCCTCAGTCTTGTAAACTTTTCCCAGTGATTTCAGTCAATTGGTTATGGTTTGAAATCTTCCATACATTTGGCCAATAGTTTCTCCTTCTTCCATTTTAAATAGCTCATACTTTCTGACCAACATGCTGACTTTGGTCTCTTTGACTTTGCTGGTTCCTTCATGAGCAACCGCTAGTGAATCCCACATTTCTTTTGCAGATTCACAAGCACACACTTTTTCAAATTCTTCTCTGCTCAAGGAGCACATGATTGCATATCTAGCCTTGGCATTTGACTGCCACTTTGTCTTTTGCTCAGAGGTCATGTTAGCTTTAGGAACTTCATCTCCATTGTCATCTTTAGGGACATAGGGGCCTTCTTCAATGAGATCCCAAAGATCAGAGTTAGTGGACTATAAGAACCATTTCATCTTTTCTTTCCAGTAAATGTAGTCCTCTCCATGAAGTAAGGAGGTCTCGACATTGAGGATCCTTCTCCAGCATGGTACTTGCTTGTGCTAGCTTCTTCTGCCATCTCCAAGATCTTTTCCTCTACACTGTTAAGTGCTCAACCTAGAGGCTGAGCTCTGATACCAACTGAAATAACCAAAGTTAACACAATAAGGGGGGTTGAATTGTGTTTACCAACTTTTTCGATTACTTTAAAAAAGATTTTCGCAGGAACAACAAGCTGTACTTAGATAAGAGAAAATCAGACGAGTGAATCATCTAATATTCAAACAAGGCACACGGGCAGACAGAGTTGGGTAAAACAGAGTTTGATATTCACAATATTAACTCCCTAAGTTAAAAGCTAAAATAGAATAAAACTCAAGCCAAATAAAGAGATAATGGAAGAGGAATATCGCTCAAGAGATTTATACTGGTTCACCCCAAAATCTGCAGGGCTACGTCCAGTTTCTTGGCAGCACCAAGTTTCCACTATAACTGAGTAAATTACTGTACAAGTATTCTTTGTACACCTGGTCTCTTCTGGCTCAACACTCAAACAAGTATTCTTTGCACACCTAGCCTCTTCAGGCTCATCACACAAGGAATATAAAGATTTTGTGTAATTAATACAACTTGCAAGTCTTTCAGATCACACTCAAGGAGTGGAATAAATATGAAGTGTGAAATACTGCGAATTAATATCAAATGATTGAAAGTGTATTCAATGAAAGGATGAAGAAGTTAATGAGGAGAGTAAATGCTTCTGCGCAGTGTTCTTAATGATATTCAACTTCTTCTATTCATCTTTATTGTTTGATTTATTTAAAGGCTTCAATCAAGAGATCCGTTTAGACACAGCTTCAGAAAATATGTTCTTTTGATTTGAGTTTCTGAGACACCATTAATGCCAAAGAGTCGTTCTGTATAAACATTAAATGCTTGGGAACGTTTAGCTTTGACAAGGTTGTCCAAGAGTACATTTTAATTTGAATCAGCTATTATATCAGAGTATGCAAGAAGAGCTTCTTGTACTTGCGTGAGAGCTTTCCTCTTTTAGAGCAACAGTCAGTTCACTTTCCAGAAAGCACTTTTACTTTATACTAAAACAGCTAAAAAGTTACTGTTGTGGTATAGAGATTGCGTGTTTATTCCTTAAAACCTTGAAACAAACGTTCTTTATTTTTTATTATTTAAAGAGGTCTTCGAGATCTTTAAGGAAGGCATTTAATTTGAATAAGATGACTTGGACTTCATTTATGACAAACTGACATTATATACCAGAGTTGGAAAATCAGACGGGTGAGAAGTAATCAGAAATCAGACGGGTGCTCAAGCAGTCTAAAACTAGACGGGTGATCATGCAGTCCAAAACTAGACGGGTGATCAACTGAGTCTGTTTCAGACAGATGCTTCTTGCCATGTCATCAAGTAAACTCAGATCTTGATAGCGCGTTGACTTGGTCTTTGACTTAAAATCAGACGAGTGGTTTTCAGACAGGTCTTATAAACTGATCTCTACTAAAAAGCAGACGAGTCAGAAAGTAGACAAGTGACCTTAAATCTGATTTTCTGCACACTTATTAGATTTGTCAGTAATTTTATAAGGTTCAATATTACCATACTTAATCTTTTTGGAATCATCAAAACTTAGAGAATTTACACATTGAATGTGCTTCAGACTTATGAGGTCTCAACAAAATAAAGGTCCATTGATAAGTTATAAAGATACATATACACGAGTTTTTATTATTTATCATTCTTCATTGATTTTTTATCTTATGAAATATATATATATATATATATATATAAAAGATTATTAGTTTATGTTAATTTAAAATTTTATTTTTCTTAAGTTTACTACTTCTTATAATATATAATTATATTTAATTATCACTTGTTCGACTTGAACAAACCTTGAACCAATCACTGGTTCAATGACCGGTCCGATTTTTAAAATTTTGGCTCTAACCACATAGAACCCCTGGTTGAGTTTTTCTCTCCTCTACCTATTCACTTCAACATGACTCAATACATGACTCATTGCTTCCTCGATGTCATTTATCGGTTTCGTTTATGAGGCATTTTTTTGGTTCCACCACATGGTTTTTTTACCACATTATCTTAACTAATGGTTCTATATGTTTAAAACAGTGATTCCTCTTTATTAATCATTGAAAAATTGATGGACATCGGACAGAAGGACCGAATTCACAATATTGAAAAAATAAGGGGACAAAAAAACCATAGGGATGAAAATGACACACAACAAATAATAAAGGGACAAAAAATGCAATTAAACCTAAACTTAACTTGAGTAGTATGATTTATAAACATAAATATAATCAGATCTAACGATTTCATCAAATATTAAAACATATATACTTTTTTTTTGACAAACATATATAACTTTTAAAACTTCATATCCGAAGTCAATATATACATCCTTTCAAAAAGAAAAGTCAATATATACATCAAACTAAACTAATTTCATACGTAAAAAGAAAAATTGATTCGCACGTATGCCATAGAGTCATCCTGAATAATAATAAGAATAACGAACATTACCAAAATTTCAGCTTTTCACACTATATATAACAAGTAGAAGATTAACCACCAAAATAGTGGTCCTAGACATATACAACCACTTGAATTTTCCCAAAGCAAAGGAGGCAGCACCGTTTACTAATGCATTCGGTATATGTGACCCCCAAAAAACAAGCGTTGACAAATAGCCTGAGTTGGCCATCACCCATTATCTAGTATTAGAAGGTGGAACACGGCTACCAAATTTAAGCACATGTAATGTCTAGGCACAAATTTTTTTTCCTGTAAATTAGTAAATAATAATAAAATTGAATTAATTTTTTATTGAAAGTATTTTTTTTTTTGGGTTTCTAGGAGTAATATTTCTCACATGATAAGTGAGAAACTAAACGCTCAGACACGATCATATACCTAAGTGGAACCCCTTTTGGCAATGCCTTATCTATATACATGTGTCTAGGGATTGAAACGGGGGACCCAAACTCCTTTCACTTGAACCAATACACATTAATTCATTTTTAAAGGATTCATAAGGCTTGTATGTATAGTTTCTTCACATATTTGTGTAATTATAATTTTTTTTTCTTTTTTTTTTTTTGTCTAAAAAAGACTCATAATAGACCTTAGATGAAGAAGGGGGAAAAGAAAAGAGCGAATGGAATAAGGCCAGAATGCACGGTAAGAATTTGAACTCGCACACTTGCAACACTTATCCAATCCGGCTGGCATAATTTTTCTTTGCTAGGTATAGTTAAATGGTACATGACCATCAAATTACAAGGAAATAGCCTCCAAATTTGGTATGAATTCAATAGACTTAATCACCGAAATCATAGATGATTATTTATTCACTCATTACTGACTCTGTGATTCAAGTTCAACAGAGCTGAAAGAATGGTAGAAATTATAACAATTTTCTTCACTCATATGCACTTTTTCCCCCTACTGCACCTGGAATATTGCCCCAATGCCCCTCATCCTAAGGTCACGCACATATTACTATATCTCCTTTCAACACCCACACACAGTAAACACGTGAAATTTCATTAATCAGATAGCTCCATGCCCATCCCATCTTATCCCACTTTCCATCCATGTATAAACATAACCCCATTTTGTTTTGTCCACTTTTAGTCTTTTATATATGAAATTAAAGTGATTGAGCCCAATTATATGAGAACAACCAATTATTTCAATTGGAATCTTTTCAATTATAATCCATATTGTTATTCTATACTCATCATTCAATTAAATAAAGGACACCCTCCTTTTCTTTTCCTAAGGCAAGGTCATTAAACTAGTGTATTTATATTGATGGTGTGGGCTCCTTCAAGATTCGGAATACACTGGATGCATATGCTACTCTAATTTTTCCCTCACAAATTAATGTGACAGGATTAATTTGTCTATGGCGTCTGGAATAAAATTTGGGTAGCACATAATAGTATTGAATGTGGTTCTGTGAAACTTGTGTGCCACTATACAAGTAATAAATCACACACACACAGGAAACATTAATGGATGGACCTATATATGTAGCCCTGAAAAGTATCGCTACCCCACAACTAGATTTGGATTTTAACCTAGAAGCTAGCATATCTGTTTATTCTGACCAGGTGCTATATACTACTAGTATATACTATGTCACTATGCCATGGTACCAGTTAATTAAAACCAACGAGTTATGATATTTTATTTGACAGCACGGAAACATCTTGGTTTTGAGTAGGTTTTTATTATTTTTTTTTGTTTTTTTTTTGTTTCATTAGTTTATAATCTACTTAAAATTAGAATGTCTCTCGTGATATCAAATTTTGGTATTAAAATATCATAACTCAACAAGATGGATACCCATTGTACAATATTGTGTGATTTATGGAGTGTGCAATTAGCCAGTGAAAGCCAAGAGAAAATCGAGGAGCATACAGTGAAAAAAAAAAAAGGGAGATTCCTATAGCTTGATGACAAGTTATACTAAATGCCTCTGTCGGTTATGTAGTGTTAACTGAATGTTAGAGGATAACATGTAGGATCTCAACTTGATGCAACCACTCAAATTGACATTACACCACTCGTCAAAGGGATAAAAGCTGGCATCTGAAAAGGACAACAGCTGGCTTTTGACAATAATAACTTGTATCTAATTAGAACTTGGTTTTGATTTAAATCATTTTTATATTATTAATGAATATGTTAAAAGAATTAAATTTAGCATGTGTAGTTTCTATCCATAAATATCTCGTTTGATGTTATTGGCTAGACGTGTTTTGTCGTTTTCTCTTTTTAATTTTGGTTTTTTTTAGTTTATGCAAATAAAGTCGAAGACAATTGGCAGTACATTGAGTCTTTCTTGCAGGTAGCTCGAAGCATCGACTTCGATCACAATTTACGTGATGAAGGAGTCTTATGTCACCTTCAAGAGGACCAAGCTAATTATATGACTATTATTTCAAATTGTAGAAGTCTTTTATCATCTTATGTTAACAACTCTTTGGTAGAGTTTGATAGGAGGAAAGTCCATGCAGTTGCTCACTCTTTGTTAGAGGTGGCTACATATATTACTATTCTCCAAATTCGTGATGATGTTACTGAATGTATTACGTTTTGCATTATTAATGAAATTGCTTAACTTTTCTTTTGTCAAAAAAAAATATTTAAGTCCTTTAAAAAATGTGACAATAATTAGTATACATTGATAATTTATCAAAATTAAACTCATAATAGTAAATCAAAATTAGATTCATCTACTTAATAACAATAAACATATCCATTAAACAAGTGTCTTGAGTAGTAAAGCATGAGTTAACATAACAAATTGGTAGTTGGAATTATGCAAATACATGCGGTTTATAGTTAGAATTATTGTTCCAAATGTTATTGAGCTGTATAGATATGTCATTAGGAGGAGGTCATCCACCCCCACGAGGTGGTAACGGGAGGGGAAGGTCAATGCTTTCAATCGTAATAGGAGGTCCCATTATCGAATTCGCACCGTTAGAGATCGATGGATACATACTAACCCCACTTGCTGCACTCTGAACTCCCTCCCCCGTCCCTCGCCGACTGCTCCATCCATTACCTCTAAGTCCGTTTCCAACTATATATATTTATGACTCCTATTCGAAGGTTCCAAACACAATCACTAGGAGATGGTTGTCCATTATCCTTATGCCGTAAGGTGAATGTGTTGGTTTGGGGGAAGAACATAGGGTTTGGAGTGATAAAGAGATCATGCATGGACTCAATTCCTCCCACTAACATAACACATTAATTACTAATATTTGCCTATTAAAAAAAAATCCTTATGCCCTGCCCCATCGACTCAACCTATTGACGGTCTGACGATCACGATTATTTTGAGGAGGACGAGCTTGATGTGATGTCAGATGCTTGGTCGACCTATTATTTATCTACCTTGTAAAGGGTGATAAATAATTAAGTATATATATATATATATATATATATATATTCCATTATTATTTGACATATTGTCTTGTTGTTTAGTTTTCTTTCACGCACACTACGTCAAAAAATATATTTAATAATACATATTTAATAGAGTTTTTAATAGGAAAAGCTGTAAAATGCACGAATGTGTTTAATAATGTTTTTTTAGCGAAGCACTGTTAAAATGGATACCTCTTAATGACGTTTCCTTAAGACTGCATTATCTTTTACTCACATTTTCTTTAAAGAAAAACGTGTTCAACCTTTAATAGTGTTTCATCAAGGAAGTGCTATATTTAATAATATTTTCTCAGGGAAGCGACATCTTTTACCTAGTTTAAAAAAAAAAATCAAACGCACTCTATCTTTAATAGTATTTCATCATAGAACCGTTATTAAAGGGGGTATCTTTAATAATGTTTTCTCATGGAAGTGTTATCTTTTCATTTTATAAAAAAAAAGGTGCTACGTTAATGTCCATTTATGTTCACAGTCCCGTACTATGTTTTCTGCTAGGTTTTTATATGACTCAATCGCATCTTTGGGCTCCTTTCCAAGAGGAATGTCACAGTTTATTTCCATTCTTACATCTTCATTTGAAGAATGGAAATATGAATTCTTTCCTTTTTGGTTTTCAAATCGTGATACTCAAAGATAAGGGTGTTCGTATCCAAACAGATCCAAACAACCCAATCTGCATATCCCCGGCTCTTGTGTATGGAGAAAATCTGATTAGGAGAGGTCAGCCCTTCAATGTCATCCAGTGCCTCGAGGGTTGAGTCTCTGTAGTTGCACGTGAATGATACCCTGAGTAACCAAACAAATATCCAAACCGATCCAAAAGAAATCAAAAATCATTAAAAAAATAAAAAAATAAATCAACGTCTATTGGATTTTTTAATATTGTTTTGTGGAAACCATCGGGTCGGGTCGAATTTTGGATTCCTTTTTTTAAACCGAACCAAACAACCCAAACTGCATATAAAAAATTTAATATATGTTTATTCTATTTTTTACATTATTGATTTTTTATTTGTTTTTTTTTCCTAATAAAACTTACTCGATTGATTTTTTACATAATTTCCTGCTATTTCTAATGTTCCAAACATAAAAAAAGATGTTCTGAAACTGAATGATGATGATATTTATTTGTTTTAGATATATTTTATGAAATGTTGTTACATGAAATGTATCAACAAGTAGGTTTAAGATTTTATTCAATTTTGCTTTCAATATTGATTTTTTATGTAATATAAATATGTAATGATGTGTCGATAAAAACTGAATTAACCCATCAAATCCAAACCACATTTAATCGGATCGATTTTTTTAAGGAAACAATCCAAATCGAACCAAACTGTATATTATTTTTATATTTGAATCGAATGATTTTTAACCTCAAAACTTATTCAAATTGATCTGCGAACATCCCTACTCCGAAATGGAGGTACTTGTTAGCTTAGGCACCTCAGACTTTTTTTAAGAGCAAATTTGTTTTATGTTAGTAATAGTTTTGACTTTATCCTTATCGGAATTTGTTGTTTTTTAATTTATCGGATTATCCCACAATTCTTTTGATTTTAAAAGTTATTAACTGATTTCTATTCCTCTAAAAAAGGATCCTTTTAACTTCCAATCCTACATTTCCGAAATCATAGTAAATATTCTCATTCTCCTATTTCTAATCTATGTTATTGGGAATGGTTGGCAAAAACTAGAAAATCACAAGTTTATCTTCTTGTATACAGAGTAGTAACATTTATTCTCACACTTTCTGTTTCTACGACTACTACATAGCGATCTTTTTCGGCTACGAATATAATCAAGAGTACGTTTCGCAATAAGAAGGGAGATGAACTTTTAGTGTAGATTCAATTATAGATGATTTTTGTGACATATAGAAGGGACGTTATGTGTTCTGATAGATTACTAATGTAATTAACGTTCGTTATGTGTTCTGATAGATTACTAATATAATTAACGTTTTGAAACATAATTATCAATATTTTATATGAAATTTGATGCATATATATTTTTCTGGAGGAACTTTAATTTTTATAGTTGCCCCCTATCATCCAAGTTTGGCTCTGTCCCTGGTGATACTGATGCAATTTCCTTTTTAATTCCCAAATCATGAGAAGCTACGTCTGGGGTTTCTAAGAGGAGCACGCCGATTATGTCTCTATTTAAATACGGCAAGTATGAGTTCTTTCTTTTTTTTAGTTTCCAAATCGTAATACTGAAGAAATTTTTGTATTAGTTTCCAAAATCAGAAGCACAAAGTCTAGGGTTTCTAAGAAGAATGTCGCAATTTCTTTCCACTCCTATGTTTCCATTCGAAGAAGCTAAATATGAGTCATTTTCTCTCTAGTTATCAAAGTGTGACACTGGTAAAAATTAATTTTTTTAATGCAAAATCAGAGATACAAAAATCCGGGGTATCTAAAGGAGAATGTTGCAATTCCTTTCCATTTCTATGTCTCCGTTTGAAATTTTGGTAAGTGAATTTTCCCATTTTTACTTTCCAAATCATAATACTGGCAGAATTTCCATTTTAGTTTGCAAATCTAGATGCACAAAGTTCAGGATTTCTATTAAAGAATGTCATGATTTCTTTCCATTCCTCTTTCTTTGTTTAAAAAGTTAAGCATTAATCATTTCCTTTTTAGTTTTCAAATTGCAGTCTTGGCCAAAGATTTGACTGTATTTTGTGTTGAATTTCATTTCCATGCTTTTGAATCTCCCGTTGGAGCACTAGATAAAAGAAATTAATTATGTTTATTTTTTAAAAACGAGGAAAAGATACCGCTTCCTCAAAGATGACATTAATAAAGGGAACACCTTCAATAGTAACTGTTATAGTAAGTACCTCTACAATAGCGCTTCATAAATATTTTTAATAATGCCAAGATAGATATCATTCAAAAGCGTTATTAAATGCCAAGAAAAAAACACACAATCTAATGCTAGTAATTTAACGAAACAGTCTTACGTGCTTAACATTTGGTCATGTGTCCTCCGGCAATCCCAATTGGCCGGAATTTATTTTATTAAAATATTAAATAATTAAATAAAAATGCCAAATTGACATTTATTCTGTTTTATTTTTTAGTTTAATAAAATAAATTTTAGCTATGCATGCCACGTGAAGGACACATGGTAAAACGTTAGTCATGACATGACATACACTACCAATATTCAAACATAATTTCACAAACTAATTTATATCATAGTCATGGCTTACACTACCATTTTGCAATTATAACTAAAACTGCACTTTTGTTTAGTAAAGTAATTAAAATAAAATAAAATATGTACTTGCATAGATGCAATCCTATTTTTCAAAAAGGTCTTCTAAGATCTTCAATATATGTAGCGCCGCTCAAAGAAAGATAAAATGCTTCAGTTCATAATAATAAATAGCCAATGTTATGATGATAAGAAAAGTAAATTACATTCTCATATCACAATGTGAAATGAACAGATAAAAACACGAGAGATGGTTGAATTATGTTTTGCTTAAACTTTTCGCAAATAAGAAAGTTTTCCCAAAAAGCAGGATCAGACACTTTAATGCATCTGATACATAACATGTTAATTTAAAAATTAATCTCAGTTAGCACAATAAATATAAAGCAAACTTAAAGAGATAAGAGAAGACAGTTGACACAGAGATAATTTATACTGGTTCACCCAAACCTTGGGCTACGTCCAGTCCTTGGTTTCACCAAGTGTTACACTATAACTGATCTGGTTGCAGACAGATATTGTTTGCACACCTAGCCCCCCCAGGCTCAACTAATAAGTATTGTTTGGCCACCTAGCCTCTTCAGGCTCAATTAATAAGTATTCTTTCAGCAAGCCTCTTCAAAATGATGAGTTGGTCCCTTAACTATTTGGGAAATTTCAAGTAGGTCTCTGAACCCCGAACTTATATAACATTTTCAATTGGGTCCCCGAACTAAAAAACTTTCTAATCGGATCTTTCATTTTATATAAACTTTTCAATTGGGCCTCCAGGATAGAGTTCTATGAAGAGGTTGTTAAGCTTGCTGATGTCGATCGTGACCTGGAATCCCCCCCCCTACAAATTGTATTTAGGGTTGCAAGAGACCAAAATGATAAACCAGAAGACCAAAATGTGACATGCGACTGCTTCTCCCTCATCTGAACAAACAACTTCTTCTTCCTTCACCAATCTCTATTTCACGGTTGCATATCATTCCCTCAAAATAGCTTCGTCCAAAATAGCTCTCTCACTTGCAACTTACTACATCTAACTTCATCTTGTTGTATCTTGCTATGACAATGTGTTAAGATTCATCCTCCATCTAAACCACCCATAGATAGCTGATATGGTGTCCAGCTTGGATGGAATTAGTAATATTTTGTCCAATTTAATGAATCGCCAACTGATTTTCTACTTTAGGAGCCCAATTGAAAATTTTATATAAGTTCAGGGACCTAATTAGAAACTTTTTTAGTTCAAGGACCCAAGAAAATTTTATATAAGTTCACGGACCCATTTAAAAACATCTTTTAATTTAGGGACCTATTTGAACATTCCTACATAGTTCAGGGACCAACTCAATAGTGAACCATTCTTTAATGAGTAATGAGTACAAAATATTATGTATTCACGATTTTTTTTAATTTAAAGCTTATATTAAAAGTAATTAACATAATTTTAAAAAATAAAATTATAGTATAAGGATGAAGAATCTTCTTAAAGTAATAGTGTGTATATGTATATATATATATATATATTCTTTTAAAGAATATATAGTGTTTTTTTTTTTCAAAACTAACCTTATTAATTAATAACCTAGAGTTGGTTTGTTTTCGATTTTGTATAACTAATTTTGGAAGAATCATTGTTAAAAGAATTGATTTGAAAAAAATTGAGGTTAAAAAACTTAATTTATGTTTAGTAATGATATTTTAAAATGGAGTTTAGAATGATTGATTTTGTTTGACGATAAAGTAAAATCAATTTTTTTGGTTCTTTTTTGTTTCGGAGCCCACCCTAATTAGCCCTTTGGGTTGAGTGGATCCACCAAAGTATCCTTACGGTTTAGGCCATTCTAGTCCGTTATGGGACTCACTACAAGAATTATGTTGATTGGCGACGAATTCTTTGCGACGGCCTCGATGCCGTCGGTAAAATTGTCATTTGCGACGGCCTTTAGCGTCGCAAATAGAAACAGAAGAATTTTCAAGATTTGTGACGGCCTTGGGTGATTTGCGACGGCCTACGCCGTCGCTGTGGTTCGCACATTTCCGCAAAATTTTGGCACATGTTTTGCTGGACAAAAATGGAATTTTGCGACGGTCAAGCCGTCGCTAATGTGACTGACGTTTTGCGACGATCTCTTGCCGTCAGTAATTGTTCACTTTTGCGACGGTCAAGCGTCGGTAATAGGTATTTAGTTAACATGTATTTATTTTTTGTGGCAGCTCCGGCCGTCGGTAGGCCATCGCAAACATTTTATATAAACCCCAACTCACCTACTTTCCTCCTTCACCTGGCCTCTTACTCTCCTCTCTGCGACAGACGACGTCGGCAGCTCCCCGCACTCGCCTACTATCTGCCTGCTGCCACTGCCCCTCGCATTGCCGCCGGCCATTCCCCGCCGCCCCCTCCTCTTCTCCTTCTCCTTTTCTCTTCTCATTCTCCTTCCCTCTTCCGAGTCTGGCCGCCCCCTTTTCGCATTCGGTCGCCGCTGTTGCCACCACGTCACCACCGTCCGACCAGTCAACCGCCATGCACGTGGTGAGTCCATCTCCTCCTCCCCATTCCTCCTTCTTCCTCCCCTTCTTCTCTTCTTTCCTTTTCCCATTTTCCCCTATTTGATTTCTGTTTTTTGAAACCCATATTTGATTTACGTTTTAATAAAATAAAACTAATTTTTTCATGTTGTAGAAATATATTTTGATTCCTCCATAGCCACATTTCGATTTACTCCTCCACCACTGTGCGCACCACCACTGTTTAGGTAAATGTTTTTTTTTTTTGTTAATTCATGTATGTGATTTTGTTGTGCTGGGGAGTTGTATTAATGGAGATTTGTAAATTGATCTTTTGTTAATTCATGTGCTGCATTGTTAAGAATATGTTCTTGTTTCTGTATGCTTTTTATTGCTGGTTTCTTAGTGTAATCTTATATGTTGTGTTTGTTGCAAATGTAATGTATAACAACTATAAAAAAATTAGATACACTAGTGCAATAAGTGCTTTTTACGTCAGTTAAAATTGATTTTTTACGTCAGAATACTGACTGACGTAAATACAGCTGACGTTAATAGTTATTATTTTAACGTCAGTTGAGAACTGACGTTAAATATAACACTATTAACGTCAGTTCCTTAACAAAACCGACGTTAATTTTTCAAGAATTAACGTCGGTTTTTAAACAATTGACGTTAAACTAAAACTATTAACGTCAGTTCTTTAAAACAACTGACGTTGATTTTGTTAAAACTAACGTCAGTTGTTATAAAGAACTGACGTTAAAGGTTTAATTTTAACGTCAGTTTTAATAAACAACTGACGTTAATAGTGTACTGTATATTTTATAAAATACTATTAACGTCAGTTGTTTGATACAACTGACGTTAATAGGTTTTTTTTTTTTTTTTAAATTCAGTATTAAAATATCACTCCCCTCAGCTATCCCTGCATTCAGTCCCAGTAACACAGAATATCACACACATTACAGAATTGCAAAGGAAAATTGAACAATGGGGGGACTTAAAACCAAAACCCATGTATATATATAAATAAATTTTAGTTCCAATGTCTAAAAAACAAAACTATCTAAGTATATATATATATACATGTTATTAATTAGTTTCTAAAGTCTACCAAAAAAAACTATTTATCTAAGTAGTGCGGAGGTATGTTGTCAATTCCTTTTTCAGCCGCATACTTGAAGAAGAATTCAGCGAAGCGCATCCTCAAGTCTTTTAACTCATCTTCTTGAATAGGCGATTGGTCGATAAATGCCTAGACACGTTCAAATAATAACAATAACATCAATGCAAGTCATCTTAAAAACTATAATATATAATTTAACTAGTTGTTTAAATATTACCTTCTTCCATCCATCCGTAATAGATGCGGAGACTATGTTCAGCATATGAAGCATCACATAATAGCCGCACGACCAACCCACGAGGTTGAAATCGAGACTACCAACAAAATTAATTTCAACGTCAGTTGAATATACACATAAATTAGTAATTATAATAATTATTATTTGATAAATAAACTACCAAACCTTGAGGATGTTCCATACAAGATTTGCTTTAGCCTTAGAAGTCCTACTTCTCCCGTTGGCGCAACTTATGCTACTCGCCTTCAGCGTGCTATCATAAACAAATAATCATGTCGATCAATTAACAAACTCATTTATCATGTGTGTAATAAACTAAAAACAACTGATATTAAAACTTAAATTAAATTTAAGATTAGTTACTTACATATTTACAGCTTCCACCACCTTCGGTGGCGGATCATGGTGGAGAGAGCAGAAGAATATGACAGTATGCCTAGACGGGTGAAGTACCAACAACTGCCAATGGTTATCCATACAGTAGGGAGCCAGATATAATTCTTTCGGATTGTCTGCCAACAATTTCCCTATGTATTTACTCAATCCATCGCCAGCAAAGAACTCGGACAGAAGGATTGACGGATCTAAGAAACCGTAAACTGATGCAACGCCCTTATCAAGCTGAAGACGATGGAGATACCTAAGATATGAAAAGGGTGTGGATGTTAATTACATAATATATATATATTGAAATTAAAATAAATTATTAAATAGAAAAATACCAAAAATAAATAAGTTATAAAATTAAAATTAACTTACGTGCACCAGAGACTGATGACATTGCTGTTCATCCAGACGTTATTTCGCAGCGTTCCGAGATCGTCACCAACGAAGGAAAATATCCTATTTTGATCTGGGCGTGCCACCCATCCATCGTGATCCAATGGACATACAAAAATCTCAAACGCATAATCCTCACCAAGTGAGAACAAATGAGTGATAGGTGACAGCGACACCGACGTCGACTTGGCCTTCAGTTTAGGAAAAATAAAATAGATAAGTTGTTGATAATTAAAAAAAACACAAGTAATTATTTGACTAATTTGGACATTAATAATGAATAAATACCTTTGTTAACATTTCGAGCTCACGTCGTTTGGAGTCCAACTCAAGCTCACGCCTTTTCATTTCCAACTCATGCTCATGGCGCTGGACTTCCAACTCCCGCTCCCTAGCTGCCAACTCATCGTCCTCCACATGTGCCCTACTAAAACTCTCTTTTGTGCTCACATGTGAAGGGTTGGCAAGCCCTGCGGTGTCCTGGGATGTACCGACGGAGGAAAGCTCTCTAGCAAGCGCCTGCTTGAATTCAGGTTGGCTATTAAGCCTTGCATCGAGATGTGTTGTAATATCCGGGTTGGTCATGAGGTCTTGAGTAATGTCAGCCAAAATTGATGCTTCATTGACCACCCGCTTTCGTGAAGCAGACTTGCCATAATATTGTTTGATGGTCACGTTCCCGGAACACCGAGAACCCGATCGGATGGTCTTTCTTGCCTAGAGCAGCGATCATCAAGACATCCTGCCGTCGGGAGAAGGGACGAATGCGCCCTGGGAGGATTTTTCTTTAAGATCCATCTACAATGAAAAAAATGAAAAAACGTTCAAGTGAAAAGTGTTGCAAATATCTATACAAATATCAATTGAAATCAAGTTAATTATTTACTTACAATCTTATCTCGCCACTTCGCGAGTGGCATCGACTTTAAAAGATCCCGCCTTTGTCATGCGGCGGCTAACCAGACATCCTCGCGGTCGATGTCCGACGGAGGACTTGATGGTGTGCCCTCGTGCACCTCTCCTCTTTCAATCCTAGCAGAGTGCTCTTCCCGCTTCGCCTCGCCCTATCCACCATCATCTCTTTGGATCCGAGTATGGTACCCACCCCGAGACATGGTGTGGCGGTGGACGTTCTTCGCCCGATTCTCCGCCGATTCTTATTTGCCTTATCCTATTCAAACAAAAAAACATAATTAAATACAGTTAAATGATCTATAATAAGCATACAAAATTAACTTAATCAACCAACCTGAAATTCTCCATCCTGTCGACTCCTGGCAAACATATCCCAAGTATCCTGATCAATCCAGGGATAATCCGAGAACATTTTATCAAGCCGCTTCTTCCCAGATACATAGTACCTGGTAAGATCATGCTTGAACCCATTCCAACGCTTTGATGCCATTTTCATACATTTATGACGACGATTCTCGTCATTTGGCACAGTCCAAGCTACCTGCACATTAGATACATATATAACAACTGGATGGATTATAACTCGGATAATTATCTAATAATGTAAATCAAACGAATGTAAAGGTAAAATACCGTGATAGCCTCCCAAATCTGATCCTTAACGCTTACGTGGAACGTCATTCCGATGGTTGTAGTTGATGCTTACGTGCTGCTTTGCTTGTAGAAACACCCACTTATTAAATTCTTTAGCACGGGGTCCCTGGGCATTTAGATTAGCATCGAAGGACACCTCAAGCTTCTGTCCGCTCTGCCTGTCCTTCTCTAGTTTCTTCAACGAGGTGGCTCCTCTACCCCGTTTCCTATGAGCCTGTGATATCTGTATGGACAAAAAAAATGATAAAATAGAGGGTTGTAACATTATAAACTTACATTAACAAGAAGGACTAAAGATAGTATATAACATGCATGTAAATTACACTAGAATCAGCAGGCGTAGGCGTGATCGGGTCCTGCGAAACCCCCACAGTGTCCTCCCGTGCATGTGGGCTATCCGACTGATCCATATGTATGCCTGTTCAGAAACAATATATATGTATTAACATAGGTTATAACTTAAAATAAATACAGAAGTATAAATAAAAATAACTAGATAGGTCCTGTAGATATACAAAACATCTATATATCCAATATAAGGACAATACGGGAGATTGAAAACTATAGTTTTTGAAGATTGCCAAGCACTGGTCACGGCCTGGCCGTGATGTCCATCACGGCCGTAACGTGTGCAATCGAACCAGACCCTCATAGGCGGAACGATCACGGCCTAGCCGTGATGAGCATCACGGCCGTGTGACAGATCAACCAAGAGAGCAACATGCACTCAAAACCAAAAATAGAGACATTCCAAACAACTCAAACTCACGGTTTAAAGTTACAACTACTGAGACTACGGTTTCAACATACACTCAAAACCAAAAATAGAGACATTCCAAACAACTCAAACCCACAGTTTCAAGTTTCAACTACGAGACTACGGTTTCAAACCAAATGAGCAACATGCATGCACTCAAAACCGTGAATAAAAAAATGTGCCCTAATTAAAGACTCACCGAGAAATAGGCGCTCGCGTGGTGGTGGGGGAAGCTCGAGTGGTGGCCAACGTTCGATGTGGTTCTGCGAGAGCGAGAGGGACAAGGAGAGTTAGTGCGCGGGAAGGCCAGGGGAAAGAGAGATGTCAAGTTATTGCAAAGAAGGAGCGGGAAAGACAGAGTTAGGGGTTAAGAGTGTACCTCACGGTGGTGGCGAAGAAGCCCTCGCGGTGGTTGCGGTGGAGATGAGCTCGCGATTAGGGCAGAGTGAGGGTTGAGCGTGATGAAAAGAGAAAAGACGTAGAGAAGTGGAGAAGGCGCGCAGGGGTAAACGTTACAATTAAAATAAAACAACATTTTACGTCGCTTTTGGTAAAACCTGACGTTGAAGATCATATATTTAACGTCAGTTGTATTAATAAACGGACGTTAAAAACTCTCACACTTATTACGTCAGTTGTTAGTAATAACTGACATTAAAGGTCATATATTTAACGTAAGTTGTATTAAGAAACTGACGTTAAAAACACTCACAACTTCTTACGTCAGTTGTATTACACAACTGACGTTAAAGGTTTATTAGTTTCTGCAAACACATTCATTCCCTTGACTACGTACTGTGCTACTTACCCATTCACCTTTGTACCTAATCCTCTTAATGAGCATTAAGTTTATAGATAAGTTTTCAAGAAAATCAGAATAACTTAGTAACTTCATCCACTGCTCCTATAAATAGCTTCCTAGCTTCCATCTCCTTTTAATTAATTTTCTGCTTCACAATATGGCTCTGCCGTGGAGATTAACTTCATCACTCTTTCTTCCTATTCCTAGACTCAAAGGTCTTTGTCTTAATGGTCAAACAACTTCTGAGTTTGAGTAAATTACATTGCATGGATATTAAGGTTGGGTAAATCACGTAATGTGATTCTCTCACTTTATTTCATCCCCGTCATCCCTTTCACTTTGCATTGGAAGCAAGTGATTGTGGATTCAAGATGATGAATCAAGGAACTCCACTGAAGAAGAAAGATGCAAAGATCCATTTCACTTTGCTTTCGCTGCTAGTGACTGAGGATTTACTTTGCATCTTGGAATTCAAGTGAGGGAGGTGATGCATCCATTGGAGTTTCTGATGACAGGACTGAGAAGAAAATGATGTTGATGCAGAAACTTTTTTATATTTTAGGGCTATGTTGCAGAAATTTTTATCTTTTAATCATGTAATTTTAACTTATGAATCGCTTCAATGTCATACGATTTGATTATACATATAACTTGTTTTATGTTAAGTGTTTATTTATTTTAATTTGCACAATAATTTGTTTACTAATTCAAGCTAATTAATAAAAATTAAAAATAAACTTGTATAAAAAAAGGTTTAGAAATAAACTGCAGATACTATATGGAGTGATCTGCGTTAAGAGAGATAACAGGGGACATGACAACCAATGAAATGAGTTTCTTAATTATTTACGTCGATTATTTATAGAACTCGACGCAAATAGTTTACCCACCACCTCATTTTTAACGTCAACTTAATTGATGACTTGCAAAGTTCCCGTATATTAATTACATTATTTCCAATATTCATTCTCGACGTTTATAATATATAGGATTATTTACGCCGACTATTTATTTAATCGAAGTAAAAATCAAACTTTTAACATCGGTTGTATAAAAAAGCGACGTTAACAATTAATATTTTTATTTAAAAACACTTTTAACGTCGCTTTTTTAAAACTGACGTTAAAAGTGTATAGATATCTGCAAAAACATTCATTCCTTTGACTGTACTGTGCTACTTACCCATGCACCTTGTAACTCAATCCTCTTAATGAGCATTAAGTTTATAGGTAAGTTTTCAACAAAATCAGAATAGCTTAGTAAAATTCATCCCCTGCTCCTATAAATAGCTTCCTTCCATCCTTTTAATTTTCTGCTTCACAATATGGCTCTGCCGTGGAGATTAACTTCATCACTCTTTCTTCCTATTCCTAGACTCAAAGGTCTTTGTCTTAATGGTCAAACAACTTCTGAGTCTGAGTAAATTACATTGCATGGGTGATAAGTCTGAGTAAATTACATTGTGTGAGTTGCTCACCTTATCACCTTCCGGAGAATCAGCTGCTGGAGGGCTAATCAGGTGCTCGGGGGTCACAGTTCCCAAAACCTCGGCTTTGGCAGCAAGTGACCGTCTTGGAAGTCTCTGGAACCACTGCCTTTGCTTGAAACGGATCTGGTGCACCTGTTTTTGCCTCTCTCTTGAGCTCTCTCATGCCCCCCAGTTTTCTGAGGTCTTCGGAGTATATATATATAGTTTTCCCTTTGGCATATTTCATAAAACTCTCTGATGGGATGTAGCTTTAATGTTTAGGATTTTAAACCCTTTCAATGTAACTTTTTATAGGATTTTAAACCCTTTCAATGTAACTTTTTATAGGATTTTAAACCCTTTCAATCTTCTCAGACGATCGATCAGATTACACTTCATGAATGAGATCCAGTTTGGGTTATTGATTCAACTTATACTTCGCACATATATTTTAGTTTTCAAAACAGAAACACAAAACATCAAAGCAATTCATGTGAAACTGAAACTTTGAGGAAGGCAATGCGGAAGGAATCATATATAAAAAAATTATTAAAATAACTTTTAACGTCTGTTGATGTAGGGACTGACGTTAAAAGTGAAGAGACTTACTTTTAACGTCAGTTCTTTATTGAACTGACGTTAAAATTTTCACTTTTAACGTCAGTTCTTTATTGTACTGACGTTAAAAGTGAGTCACTTCACTTTTAACGTCAGTCGTTAAAACAACTGACGTTAAAATTGAATTAATGAAGCCTGATATTTACAAAACTGCCACCGCCTCCTTTTTAACGTCTGGCTTTTGGTTAACTGACGTAAACCTTTACCGTCTAATGTATATTTTCCACTAGTGATAGTCACATGAACTGAGAGAGTTTGTATTAATTTTGAACATGAAATTTCTTATTGTGTTGATTGTCTGTGTATTGTGGTTATTGAATTGATGAAATGTAATTTAGGAGATGTTAACATTATATGAATTTTGAAATGAATCGAATTTATAACTTAAAAATAAAAAATTCAAAATCAGAAAAATCTAACATATGCTTACATTTCATTTTAAAACAGTGGTGTATTAAAAAAAAAACATAGGAGGATGGCAATTTGTAAATTGAAAGAGAAAGGAGGACAAAGGGTCGTGTGTAGATGAAATTTGGATTGTAGATTTATCCAATTTATTATTTTTTTGAAAATATGAATGAAAACTTTAATTTATAAGCAGTGGGTGGACATTTGAAATTTGGGTGAAGATAGTGAAGTGTCTGCATTTTTTATCATTATACTTTCAATTGAAAGTTAGTTGAACACAGAAGAGAGTCAAACAATGTATTATCAGAGTGGGAAGCAAAGGAAGGAAATTGCTAAAAAATGTAAATTTTGAAATATTATAAGATATAAAATAATTTATTTTTTAATCTTAATTATTTTAGTTTAACATAGGAAATTGGTCCTAGGGCCGAAGCCACTAAACCAAACGTGTAAACATAGAAAAAAGTAAACAAAATGGAAGTAAATAAATAATTCAATAATTGAATAATAAAATAAGTGTAAAATAAATCTTGTTGATAATTCAATAAAAAGAACAAAATACATATTTTTCTCGACAATTATAAAGGTGTAAGATTCATACGATTTGGAAAATATTGTTAAATTATAATTTTAACCCTTTTTTTTTGTTTATTGTGTAAAATGTTGTTTTGTGTTTTATTTGATTAATTTTTTCCAAAACTATTACAATCCTTATGAACTTTAACTTGCTTAAGTGCGGGGGTTAGTTTGAGTAATTACATTTAACTTATGTACTTGGTAAATGTTAAAGTGCAGGGGTTAGTTTGAGTAATTACATTTATCTTATGTACTTGGCATTCAAGTATGTTACGGTTATTATAAATTGTCTATAACGATAAAGATTTATTTTCTAGATGAGTTGATCGTCGAGAAAAACCTTAGTTACCTGTTTGAGGTGCAATATTTTAGAGCACGTGTACTCCTGCAAGTCACTGAGCTCTTGATATTGGATATCGAATTGTCCAAGTGGGACAGTTTGAGAAAAAACTTTTTCTTTACAAGTATAATAGCTATTCATTAATTCTTATGTGATATATCTGATGAAAATTCGGTCTGACGCATTACCATTTGTTCTCTGGGTACATACTTGATTGTGGTATCTCACCCAGGTCAAGTGATGTACTTGGAGAACAATGGGAAATGCTGCTGAAATTTCGTCATATATGAGAGATGAGAAGTGACGATTAATTATTATACGAGTGTCGAAATTTTTTTTTCTTGAATGGGATAGGGCTATACCAAATAAAGAAAGGGAGCAATTTTGCGAGGTGAAGCATTTATGTGTCTTTTTTTGGATATATACGAGTTTGCCCAAAATAGTTTTTCAATACAGTTATCTTTTTTTGGCTCAAATGCAGATGATGGAATTTGTTCCTTCGAATCATACTTGGATGTATGATAGGGTTTAACCACGTAGAGGGGGATTGAAACAATCTTTTTTAAATGGTGTTGAAGAATTTATTACCAACGCAAGTCAGCAAGATACCTATAACAATTGGGGGGGGGGCAGATTAGATGTCCTTGTGTGAAGTGTGACTGTACACTGATTAAGAGTGTAGACGATGTGAGGCTCGACCTATATAAAGTTGGGTTTAGACCTGATTACTTGATTTGAACAAATCATGGAGAAGAAATGCCGCAATTTGATTTTGGCATTGACGATAATTGCACTAGTGGTTCAAGTGATGGTGCAGAAGTTGGATATGGAGATCATTTTGTTTCCATGTAGGAGATGGTGTGTGACTCTCTCATGATGTCCGGGTCGTTTGAGTCAAATAATACAAAAGAGCCTCCTAATGCTGAAGCACAAAAATTTTATAATCTCCTAACAGAGACAAATAAGCCTTTGTGGGAAGGGTCCCCCGACTCGAGGTTATCGATGTATGTTCAACTGTTGTTTGCCAAGTCCAATTGGAACATACCCGAGTTGGACTTGGATTTCATTACCAAAATGGTTTTGGTCGGGACGCCTTTCGAAGGAGGATTACCCAACAATTATTATGATGCGAAGATGTTAGTGTCCAAGTTGGGTTGGAGTCCAAGAGGATTGACTGTTGTGAGAATGGGTGCATGATCTTTTACGATAATGAATTCGACAAAAATGATGGCGCGTTGGTTGAGTGCAGATTTTGTCACGTGCCAAGGTATCGTCAGCACAACGCAATTAAAAGTAATCTAAAACCAATTCTGGTAAAGTCGATGTTCTACTTGTCAATCATTCCTACATTATAGAGGATGTTTGCATCGACCTGTATAAAGTTGGGTTTAGACTTGATTACTGGAATTGAACAAATCATGGAGAAGAAATGCCGCAATTTGATTTTGGCATTGACGATAATTGCACTAGTGGTTCAAGTGATGGTGCAGAAGTTGGATATGGAGATCATTTTGTTTCCATGTAGGAGATGGTGTGTGACTCTCTCATGATGTCCGGGTCGTTTGAGTCAAATAATACAGAAGTGCCTCCTAATGCTGAAGCACAAAAATTTTATAATCTCCTAACAGAGACAAATAAGCCTTTGTGGGAAGGGTCCCCCGACTCGAGGTTATCGATGTATGTTCAACTGTTGTTTGCCAAGTCCAATTGGAACATACCCGAGTTGGACTTGGATTTCATTACCAAAATGGTTTTGGTCGGGACGCCTTTCGAAGGAGGATTACCCAACAATTATTATGATGCGAAGATGTTAGTGTCCAAGTTGGGTTGGAGTCCAAGAGGATTGACTGTTGTGAGAATGGGTGCATGATCTTTTACGATAATGAATTCGACAAAAATGATGGCGCGTTGGTTGAGTGCAGATTTTGTCACGTGCCAAGGTATCGTCAGCACAACGCAATTAAAAGTAATATGAAACCAATTCTGGTAAAGTCGATGTTCTACTTGTCAATCATTCCTACATTATAGAGGATGTTTGCATCGATGCAGACTGGGGGAAAAATGACGTGGCACCATGAGAATTGGAGGAATGTAGGAGTGTTATGCCATCCTTCTGATGGCGAAGCATGGAAGCACTTTGATCGGGTGCATCCGGATTTTGCCACAGATCCTCGCAATGTACGACTTGGGTTATGCTCGGATGGATTTACCTCATATATCCAAGCCTCAGCGTCGCCTTATTCATGTTGGCCCGTTATTGTTACCCCTTACAATCTTCCTCCCGGAATGTGTATGTCAAATCTATATATGTTCTTAACTTGTCTGATTCCGGGTCCATCTAATCCAAAGGCTGGCATTGATGTATACTTAAAACCTTTGATTGATGATCTGAAGAGGTTGTGGAATGGTGTTTTGAAGTACGATAATTCTCGAAAATAAAATTTTACAATGAAGGCAGCGTTGATGTGGACAATTAGGGGTGTTCGCGGATTGGATTGGATCGGTTTTGAGCTAAAAAGTCATCCGATCCAATGATGATAACAACGTGCGGTTTGGATTGGATCGGTTTGCTTTCTTAAAAAAATCTAATCCAATCAAATGCGGTTTGGATTGGATCGGATAATTCGGTTTTTGTCATACTTTATTTTTTTTTTCCTTATTTCAAGTGTCCTTTCTATTATTTATTTAATAGTGAACAAAAGATAATCTTTATCTAAGGAAGCTATTTTATGGTACTAATACTTATTTTAACCTCTCTCTGTTAGAAGAATATATCCTTTATGAAAGGTAGCAACTATTTGTTCCTTATTAACCATTATTTGATTTGATGACGAGTGAAGAAAATTCTAGAGAATTCCTGACAAAATTTTAATTTGGGAGTTTTAGGAAAAATAATTATTAATATTTTAACACATTCTTTTATGTAAGTCCTTTATAAAACTGAGACCATTGGTTTTAATAAAAACATGATGGTCAGCTTCTTTAAAGTTTTCTTGGTGTGAAGAGATTGAGGATGTGGAGCAAGGGTGTTCTATGTGTTCATGACTGGTTATGCAGATTGTCCTTGGGAATTCTTGTTCCCTGACATCCTTCATTCTCCCCCTTCTCGTTCCAATGATCATGCCCCCCACCCTCAATACATTCTTAAATTCTGAAAAGAGTGCTGAGGCTGGCCATGTATTGCTGAAAAGTGCAGTAGAGGATACTGCCAAGCCGAAATCCTTTGCTCAGATTGTGAATGATGGTACAATGGATATCCCCTTATCACAACTTCCAAAACCATGTGTTAAGGGTGATTCTATTGCAATAAAAATTTCATAAGAAGAGTACAAGATTGGTCTAGAAATCTCCAAGAATTGCCTTCATGGGCGTTTGTTAATGGTTAAGGGCAGTCAACCCCTGAAAGTGAATGACTTGCGTGCCAAGTTTCTTAATCTATGGAAAACTTCAGCTCATTGGCTTTTGACTCCTTTAGAGAAAGGCTATTTTGAGTTTTACTTTCAGTCTCAGGAAGACCTTAGAAGAATTTGGTCTTCAGGTTCTTGGAGTCTTAATCCTGGTATATTGAGGTTATCAAGATGGATTCCAGAATTTAACCCGAATAAGCAACGACAAACTCATGCTCAGTGTTGGATTCTTTTGTATGACCTTCCCCATGAGTATTGGAGACCTAAGATCCTATTTGAAATTGCTAATGGGATTGGAATTCCAATTACTTTGGATGAAGCTACAAGAACAAGGTCCTTGGGGCATTTTGCTAGGATCTTGGTTGAGATTAATTTGAGTAAAAGAATCCCTAATGAAATCATGGTGGAAAGGGATGATTTTGCTTTCTTTGTTCATATAGGTTATAAAAAGTTGCCCCCTTTTGTGACTTTTGTCAGATTATAGGGCATGATTATTCTAATTGTAAGAGGCAGAAGGAGCAGCCTCAGCTTGGTAAGGATAAGGTTTTTAGCAAAAGCAAGATAAAGGAAATAAAGGATCTGTTCAAAAAGATCAGTCGAATGTTAAGATTCCTAATAATCCAGATTCTGATCCTGCTAATTTAGATGTTCCTGTTCAGGATATGCTTGTTGATGCTGGTCTTGTACCGGAAAGAGGGAAAAAAATCCTAGAAATCCCGAGGGAGGATCCTGTGGATAATACTAATATGTTAGTTGGGAATCAGAATGTTGACAAAGATCCTAAAGCACTTCATATTTCTGAGGATGATAATGAATCATTTGATACTATTTATGATGAATCTCAGCCTCAGCTTAATGAGAATTCTGACTATGATGACATGCCTCCCTTAATAGAGGATTCTCAATTGGATGTGGTTCTAGACTTTCAGGTTAATGATTTGGTAGTAGCTGAGTCTGCAAATGATGATATTTCCCCAATCTTTATCCCTATTAGAGATCCTTTACTCTCTAATCAGAGTAATGATTTTTCAAGTTCTGTATCTATGCCTACCCTTGTTAGGAAGGATATGGAAATTGTGTCTAAGTTCTTATGTGATGATGGAGATGTCGAGCTTGATAAGAATTCTCCTATTTCAATTAGAGCTCAGGATGCTGATCAATCTAAGACAGTTGTTTTGACTCGTGCACAAAAGAAGAAGTTAAAGAAAAGTCAGCAAAAACTGTTGCAGTGGATAATCACCCCAAAGGCAGGATTGGTTCTAAGGGTAGTTCTCAATGAAAGTCTTATATTGGAATGTTAGGGGCCTAGATAATAATGAGACTAGGTTTATGTTAAGTCAGTCTAACAAACCAGATATTGTTTTGATATCTGAGCCTTGGATGGATTTTAACAACTGTCCAATTAATTTCTGGAACAGTCTTGGCTTGAAGCAGTTTGCCTTTAATGATAGAGGTTCCAGACTTCCAAATCTATGGTGTTTTTGTTCTCCTTCATTAAATCTTGTTCTCATTTCTGTTTCAAACCAATTTTGTGCTTTTTCTGTTTTAATGGAAAACCAAATATGTTACATGGCTCCAATCTATGCTTCTACTGCATATCTTGATAGAATAGAGCTCTGGAGGGACTTGTCAGTATTAGAAAAATCTTTCTCCGGTGTATGGTCCTTTTTGGAGACTTTAATTTTGTTTTAGGTGCTCATGAGAAAAAAAGGGGGTGGCCTGCCATTGAAAGTCTCTTGTGACGACTTTGCTAAATGAATGAATGATGGGGTTTCACTCATATTCCTACAAGAGGTGTAAAGTTTTCTTGGGCTAACAACAGAATTGGAGCTGCTTTCACTCAAAAAATCTTAGATAGAGTAATTGTGAACTAGCAATGCATTTCCTTTTGGAGTAGCATTTTTTGTGTTTCTCTAGCCAAAAGTTGCTCTGATCATTTTCCCCTACTGCTTATTATGCAAAAAGGTATGAGGTCTAGCCCTGTTCCTTTTCAGTATTATAATATGTGGTCTGAACATAGTGATTGTGAGAGGCTTGTAAAAGAGACTTGGCTGCAACCTATTTCTGGTTGTCCTATGTCAGTCTTAATGTTGAAATTAAAAAGGATGAAGCATGCTTTTAAAGAATGGAATAGGTCTGTATTTTTTATATTCATTTGAAGGTTCAAAATGCTAAGGTTGTTGTTGAAGAGATTCAGGTGCAGATTGATAACTTAGGTTATTCTAATGAGCTTCATGCTAAAGAGGTTCAGGCTCAAATCGATTTAAATTAAGCTTTTGCTTTTGAAGAATCATTTTGGAAACAAAAGTCCAAAATTAAATGGTTTAGTGAAGGAGATGGAAACACTTCTTTTTTTCACAGAAGTGTAAAAATTAGAAATGCTGTCAAGCAAATAAACGTTTTGAGGAATGGTGATTTAATACAGATTTATATGCTTCTGAGAATCACTGTGTTGATAATGGTTTAGTAGGCAGGGTGGTTCCTAAGTTAGTTTTAACTGAGGACAACAATATGCTGACCAGGAAGCTTACTTTAGATGAAGTAAGAAATGTTGTTTTCTCTCTTAATGCCTCAGGAGCCCCTGGTCTTGATGGTTTTAGTGTGCTTTTTATCAATCATTTTGGCATATATAAGGATGGATGTATATAATTCTGTCTTACAGTTTTTTTAGCAAAATTGGATCTTGTCAGGCCAAAACTTTAACTTGGTTTCTCTAATTCCTTAATATCTGTATTGCTTCTAAGGCAATCAACTTATTGGACAGAAAAAGCTTTGGAGGCAATTTGGCTCTTAAGTTTGACATTAGGAAAGTCTTTGATACTTTGGATTGGGGTTTTTTGCTTAAAGTCCTTGATGCTTTTGGTTTCACTCTCAATTTTGTTCTTAGATTAAAACCATCCTTACTTCAGCCAGGTTTTTTTTTCATGATTAATGGTCATTCAATTGGATATCTTGCTTGTAAAAGAGGGGTAAGGCAAGGAGATCCCCTCTCCTTCTTCTTTTCTGTTTGGCAGAAGATGTCCTTAGTAGGGCCATTTCTTGGTTGGTTGAAGCTGGTCTGTTAAAGCATATGGCTGGACCTAGAGGATGTCACACTCCCTCTCATGTCCTCTATGCTAATGACATACTGGTTTTTTGTAATGGATCTAAGGCTGCGTTTGTGAGAGCTTAAATAAGCTCCTTATGACTTATCTTATGTCATAAGTTCTTATAACACGTGTTTGTCACAACTTATCAAAAGAACTTATAGCATTTCATAAGTTGTTTTTACCTTATTCTCATAAGTCAGGGAAACTAGCTTATGGAAAATTAAAAAGCTCCTTATGCGGAACAAGCTACCGAACATTTCACTCTTCGAATCCTGCCTCCGCCTCCTTCGTTTTTCTTTCTTTTTTCCTTTTCTTCTTCTGCTTCGATCAGAGCTCACACTTCGTTTTTCTTTTTTCTTCTTCTACTTCGATCAGAGATCAGAGCTCCTCCTTCGTTTTTCTTTTTTCTTCTTCTACTTCGATCTGAGCTCCTCCTTCGTTTTTCGATCTGAGCTCCTATAGTCACTCAGACTTTTACTTAATCTTGAGCCATTCAGCCTCACTGTTCCGTTTCACTCTCACCCCTATCACTCAGACACACACGACGGCGTCGAGACCCACCCCACACGGCCACACCCACCCATCTTGTTGCGCCCGCCCTGCACCTCAGGGAGACGAAGTCACTGTTGCTGGCTCGCTGCGTCCCTAAACCTGCACCTCAAGGAGACACCCATGACATCGTTGTTGCGCCTCTACTGTGTCGCCTCGCCGTCTCTGCATCTCACCGCTACCAGGTATCAACCATTTCAAGTTGTGTTTTTAATTTTAGGTCTTCTGTGAACCATACCCAAAAGCCTTTCAATCAGCGTTAATGTTCTTTTCAATGACTTTCAAATTTATGTATTTTACATTGGGATGTATTTCATTGGTTAATTTCTAGTCGTCATTGTAATACTCTGAACTTCCATTTAATAATTCTTCACTATTTATAATTCTCCAATGATATACTGAACTTTCATTTGATAATTCTCCACTGTTTATATTCGTCAATTGCATATAGGGACAATTGCAGGAATTGCATACAGGGATCGTCTAATGCCTCATCACATGAATCTGTTAATAGTATGAAGGCTTTCTTTAATCAGGTTTTTTTTATTGTAATTTTATAAAAAAAATTTCCATAAGCACTTATATAGTAATGTATCCAAACGCCTTAATTTTGTATAAGTGCTTTTGGAAATATGCATCCAAACGCACATGACTTATTGAATTCAAGCTCTTATGGCATAAGCTCTTGTACCATAAGGCCTTATGCTATAAGTGCTTAGTTAAGTTATTTACCCAAACGCACCCTAAGAAGAATATGCAAATGTTAATGTCTCTCTTTGATGCATATGTTGAGACTTCAGGATAGTGTGTGAGTTCTAAAAAGTGTAAGTTTTTTACTTACCTAGGTGTCCCCTTATTTAAAGGTAAACCAAAGGTATCACATCTCCAGCCTATTGCAGACAGGATAAAGTGCAAGTTAGCTTCATGAAAGGGTTCAATTTTGTAAATTATGGGTAGAGTCCAGTTGGTTAACTCAGTTATAAATAGCATGTTGTGTTATAGTTTTCAATTTTATATTTGGCCTGCTGCCCTTCTAAAGTCAGTTGATAGATGGATTAGAAACTTTGTATGGTCTGGAAATATATATGTTAAGAAGATTGTTACTGTGGCATGGAAGAAATGATGTCTTCCTCTCACTGATGGGGGATTAGTCTTGAGAGGAATCAAAACTATAAACAGGGCTGGTCTGCTTAAGTAAGCTGGTCCATTATGTCTTCATCTGATAACTGGTCTCTATTTCTGAAGAGAAAAAAAAAGGTATTTTAGGAAAGGCTTGCAGGTTTCAAACTATGTTAAATCATCAGTGTTGTGACACCCTCTATCCTGCATGTTATACAAAGCGTTAAAAGGTAAAGATATAAAAGTAAAACATGCATTTATTTCATAAAATAAAAACCGGATAGAAAGCACCACATTGTAACGTCTCAATGCGGAAAAACATAAAAAAGTTGCAAAAAGATAAGACATAAACATGAACATCAAAAGCATAAAACATAACCCAACCCCGATGTCACATACAGAGCTGGTATAACCGTTCCGGAATAAAATCCTCGGAATACAACTGAAACTGAAACTAAAAACAACTATAACTACTGATAAATCCTAACTAGAGTCGCGACTCCTCAGAGTCACTCCTCCACTGGCTGCTCATCGTCCTCTACATAAAGAGATACATGCCAACAATAGAAACAGAGAAAACGGGGAGTAAGAAAACATATAAACACATCGGCATGGAGATAGTAAGCAAGATGAACATACATCATATACATAGCATTTTCATCATTTAGCATCAACATATAAATATATCAACATATTAAATCAACCCACGTATGCTATGCGGTGCAACACTATTCCGCTAATCCATTATGCATGTGGATCCAAACTATCTCAGGAAGGCAACTTCGGAGTTACATATCCACATTGGACATAAAAGAACCAACACCGGCAGTTCACCAAACCATGGGTGAACCCCTTGGATAGCCAACGTATCATAACTGGATATGCCACCTCGGGGGCGCATGGTTCACCAAACCTTGGGTGAACCCCCGAGACTTAGGCCAAATCATCATAACTTGGACGACCTCCCCTATGTTGAACATCCCCCACTAATCAACTTCAACGTATGAATGCATGAGCAAACGACACACAAGGCAACCACCTCCTTTGCTTGGGCCAATAAGCACCCAAGACTTATCACCATCATCAACAGCAACACCTTAACCCATTCTTGGTCAATGCCCCCTTAGCCAAAAATCACTAAGGTTCAACTCATCAACACCTCGACCAAAAAACATCGAGGCCACTTTGGCCAAAAAGCATCAAAGCTTAACGTGCGGCAACCCAATGAGCACTGGCTTAACCAACTTATTAATCTTGTTATCTTAATTAATATTTTAATTAAGTTATATAACTCTTCTTCATTCGATTGATGTATTATTGCATTATTGGGGACATTTGGGGTGAAACACCCCTTAATTCCTTTAATCTCAGATTCTGACCAGTAAGGGGAGCACGGGTGTGCTCACCCTAGCACGGTCGTGCTGTCACTTAAGTAGAGCATGATTGTGCTCACGGTCATGCTCAATGCACGGCCTGCCTTCCATAATGCAACTGGGAGCACGGGCGTGCTCCCTGTTCAGCACGACCGTGCTCCTGGACCAGTCGTACTGTTCTGGGTAGATTCACACGTGTTCTTAAAGTCAAAACTCCCTAACACTCTCAAATCAGATCCTAGGGTTGACGTGCTGTCGCGCACGCGTCAAAAAGCGAGTGGTTTGTAAAAAGTGTAGTCAGGATGCGACAACTCGGGTATCGTATCACAAGGACTCTCGTAATGTTATTATCATAGAAAATCAGTTTTTCGGGGGGTGGGGGGGGGGGGGGGGGGGGTGGGGGGTTGGTTTGAAAGTCGATTGAAAAACAGAACAAAAACAGAGCAGAAAAATAGAGCAATTTAAGTGATTATCAAATAAGACAAAGACGATCAATCTGCTGTTCGGTTTCCCACTATCATCGGTTCATGTAATTCCATGCCCTAAGCGGATTCTAATCTCTTTTCGATTGTAGCATCAATTAACAAGCGAAATCGACGCTACGGGATATATGTTCCTAATTCCCGAATTAAGCAAATGGGGTGAAGCGCTCGTGAATTAAGAAAACACGAATGGACACACGCGAATTAAGCAAACGTGATTGAGTTTAGGAACATAAAATCATCGAAAATAAATCAACACTAATTCGATACAAACTGAATTAAGCAAACAGAGAATAAAGAATAGTATTGAAGGAGAGAAGGAAATTCAATCGGGAATTACAAGACCTCAAGTGTCGGCGGAAGCCGATTACAGCAGATTAATCTAGGGAGATTTGTTCTCCATTACAAATATGACAAAAACTAACAGTATATGATGTAAACTGTGAAAATTGGATCCTTCATCTGTCTGTTGCGCTTCTGTTTTATAGAGGGGCCGCGCGTCACGGCCAGGCCGTGACCGCTTCTGTCAAGGGCGCCAGTTCAAATTCTTGTATGTCACGGCCGTGATGCATTCTGACTTTGGGTGTTGATCTGTCACGGCCGTCACCTCAATCACGGCTAGGCCGTGATCACTTTTGTTCTTCATTGTCTTCCCATCACGCCCGTGATGGGCATCACGACTGAGCCGTGATCCTCTCTGATCTCTCTGGTCTTCTCATCACAGCCGTGACCTTTGTCACGGCTAGGCCAGGATGCTTTCTGACTTCAGGGTCTTCATACCACGCCCGTGATGGACATCACGGCTAGGCCGTGATGCTTTCTGTCTTTCCTGGGTAGCTCATCACGGTCGTGACCAGTGTCACGGCTAGCCGGTGATGGCTTCTGCTTCTAAGTATCCTTCCCTTCTTGCTCTCCTCATTAGCCTGAAAAATGAAATAGCAATAAGTGCTTTATTTGACTCAAAACTGGCTAAATTATCCTAAAACTACTTAAGGGACTCAAAACCTTGCTTGAGGACAATCAAGTCTAATTTGGGCGAAAACGAGATTAAACTCGAATAGAATCTATGGTCTTACTAGTCGAAAACTAGATGAGCTAGAGGCTGATCAAAATACCCCAAACTTGAACTTTGCTTGTCCCCAAGCAAACTAAAACTCAAAACGACTCAAGACTTGGCAAGCTCAAGGGATTCAATCAACTTTTGCACAAATTTCAAGGAAACAAAACAATTTTCCTTCAATGTTCCCCCCATATTCAACAATGCAATCCCCACAATCATTTACTTTAAACATCTGAGAATTTCATCATTCAATCAATCATTAATCTAAGCAAGGGATCCAAGTTACACACAAAAGGGAGATCACCAATTTCAAACAATTGCCTTCCTCACAAGGGCATTTCATATTTCACTCAATCGCTCAATTTTTGTCTAGGCTATCAACTTTTCACTCAGTTCACATTTCAAGAGCACTTCCCATGAATTTGATTTTCATCTCAATCAAGGTTCCCACGAAAACATGCATGCAACATCAAAAGGTCTTTCAAAGGTTGTAATGGGGCCTGGCTAAGGGTAGGATATACAAAGGAACTAGGCTTAAGTCCCTAGGAACTAAGAGAGCATGAAGCTTGTACACTATTATTTTTCACTCTAATTCCTTTTTCATTTTTTTCTTTTTGGTGCTTTGGGTGGCTACACCTTTTTCCTTTGACACCATTTTGCTCTGCCCCTTTTCTTTTTGGCAAATTTTTTTTCTTTTCTCTTTTTTTTTTCTTTTTGCCCTTGGCTTCAACCTTTATATATATATATATATATATATATATATATATATATATATATATATATATTCTTTTTCTTTTTCTCACCCCAGAATGACATATCACTGTAGCCACCCCAAACTTACTTTCTTGCAACCCTTCTCTTGCTGGGCTTCCATGCTCTCCTAATCCTAAGATCGGGTTAACGTGGTTTTTCCAGATTTTGGCTTATAACATGAGGTTATCAAGAACAACAGGCTAATCAGGCTCAATGGGGCCAACTAGGGAACATGCATTAGGGATGGTTTAATTTAGGCCAAGTAGCTAATTCAAAGAAAATCTGCCTAAATCATCTGATGCAATCACATAAGCATGCAAACCAAGAAGAAATTCAAGCAAATTCGGGAAAGTGCAACTTGAAAGTGATTCACACAGTTAGAACATGTTGGAGGCTCAAATTCCTCACCTGGACATTTTGTAACTGTTTGACCGAGATTCAATCCCCAGTGTGTGCACCCCTTCACCCCAAACTTATCATAAATCATGCAATCACAATGAAATATCTCAAAATTCAATTTCAATTTTTCACATGGGGGTTACTTTCCAATTTTTAAAACCTAGGGGGAATCATCAACATATATCATGCAATCAATCTGTGCTAAATCAACAAAATCTACCAAGCTTGCCGACACAACACTCACACACATGCTCTTGAGCTTCTCAAATTATTCAAGAGCTAAAAGAAAACAAAACAAAAAAAACACAAAACAAAACACAACAAATGGTTCCCTCCCCCACACTTAAAACATACATTGTCCTCAATGAAACAACATAAATATAAAATCAGAGTGAGGGGAAGGAGAGGGTGCTCCCTGATCAAGTTGCAGTGTAGGTGGGCTCTCCCAAGGAGAGTTCCTCAACAGTAGCATCCTCAGGCACCGAGCTCTCATGGAATAGCTTCAAGCGCTGCCCGTTAACCTTGAAGGCCTTGTTGCTACCTGCACTTTTAATTTCTACTGCACCATGAGGAAAAACATTAGTAACAACAAATGGGCCAATCCACTTGGATCGAAGTTTCCCAGCCATCACTTTCAGGCGGGAGTTAAACAGTAAAACCTGTTGGCCCACAGAGAATTCCTTCCTAGCAATCATCCTATCATGGAAGTGCTTGGTTTTATCCTTATAAATCCAAGAGCTTTTATAGGCTTCCAGCCTAAGCTCTTCAAGCTGCTGTAATTGGAGTTTCCTTTCAATGCCAGCTTTTTGTATTTCCAAATTACAGCACTTGACCGCCCAATAAGCACGGTGCTCAACTTCCACAGGGAGATGACATGCCTTACCGAACAAAAGCCTAAAGGGGGACATCCCTATTGGTGTCTTGAAAGCGGTCCTCTGAGCCCAAAGTGCGTCTTCTAGATGGCGGCTCCAGTCCTTCCTATTCGGCTGCACCACTTTCTCTAAGATCTGTTTGATCTCTCTGTTGGAGATCTCAGCCTGGCCATTGGTCTGGGGATGGTAAGCAGTGGAGACCCTGTGCACAACTCCATACTTCCGGAGTAAAGCTTCCATGGTGCGGTTGCAGAAATGAGTGCCCTGGTCACTTATGATAGCCCGAGGAATTCCGAACCTGCAAAAAATATTGGACCTAACAAAATTTGCAACAACTTTAGAATCATTAGTCCTAGTGGGGATGACTTCCACCCACTTTGAAACATAGTCAACAGCCAAAAGAATGTAGAGAAAGCCAAAAGATGCAGGGAAGGGACCCATAAAGTCGATTCCCCACACATCAAACACCTCACAGAAAAGCATAGGTTGCTGAGGCATTTCACTCTTACGAGTTATGGCTGTACCTGCTGTCTGACACTCCTTACAAGTCCGGTAAACCTCATTAGCATCTCTAAAAATGGTGGGCCAGTAAAAACCAGAATCTAGGACCTTTCTTGCAGTCCTCTGTGGCCCAAAGTGTCCCCTTACTTGATAAGCATGAGAAAAGTGCAAAATGGACTCGATCTCACAATCGGGGACACATCTCCTAATTACCTGATCACTGCAAAATTTCCAAAGAAATGGATCATCCCAAACATAGTACTTGGCGTCACTCTTTAGTTTGTGGATTTGTGACCTAGTTGCTCCTGTCGGAAAGACACCAGCAACTAGGTAATTAACAATGTCGGCAAACCAAGGAGTCACGCCATGCAATCTAAAAAAGCTGCTCATCGGAAAGTCATCCTGAATGGGGGAAGGATCCTCATCCCTCTCTATCCTACTCAAGTGATCAGCCACTAAATTTTCAGCTCCACTCTTGTCCTTTATCTCCACATTAAACTCTTGGAGCAAAAACATCCACCGAATCAACCTCGGCTTTGCTTTCGGCTTCTTCAACAAGTACTTCAGAGCTGCATGGTCAGTGAAAACAATAACCTTGGAACCTAGCAAATATGATCTAAATTTATCAAGAGCAAAAACAACAGCTAGAAGTTCCTTTTCAGTGGTGGTGTAATTAGACTGTGCAGCATCTAAAGTCCTAGAAGCATAATAAATGACATGTGCAGCCTTGCCCACCCTTTGTGCCAGACCGCCTTCACAAGATAGTTAGAAGCATCACACATGAGCTCAAAAGGGAGGGTCCAATCGGGGAAATGGATGATGGGGGTAGAGGTCAATGCCTTTTTCAAGAAGTCAAATGCCTTCTTGCGGTTGTCATCAAAGTTGAACATGGCATCATTCTTCACAAGTTTGACAGAGGAAGAGCTATCTTCTTTGAAGTCCTTTATGAAGCGTCTGTAGAAACCTGCATGACCAAGAAAAGAACGAATCTCGCGAACGCAAGATGGGTAAGGCAGTGTAGAAATCACATCAATTTTAGCAGGAACTACTGAAATACCCCTTTCAGAAATGATATGCCCCAAAACAATCCCCTGTTCAACCATAAAATGGCATTTTTCATAGTTCAAAACAAGGTCAGTTTCAATGCATCTTTCTAAAACCAAATTCAGACTATGCAAGCATGCATCAAATGAGGAACCATATACAGTGAAATCATCCATGAACACTTCCATGCAATTTTCAATAAATTCAGTAAAAATGCTAATCATGCATCTCTGGAAAGTGCCAGGAGCATTGCAAAGGTCAAATGGCATCCTCCTGTAAGTAAACGTGCCGAAGGGGCACGTGAAAGTGGTCTTTTCCTGATCCTCTGGTGCAATGTGGATCTGGAAGTAACCAGAAAAGCCATCAAGAAAACAGTAGTGGGATTTACCAGCCAGCCGTTCGAGCATCTGATCGATGAACGACAAAGGAAAGTGATCCTTTCGAGTGTCCTGGTTCAACCTCCTATAATCAATACAGACTCTCCAGCTATTCTGGGCTCTAGTGGGGACAAGCTCATTGTTTTCATTTCTTACCACTATGAGACCAGATTTCTTGGGTACAACTTGCACTGGACTCACCCAACTACTATCAGAGATGGGGTATATGATACCCGTATGCAGGAGTTTTGTCACCTCCTTCTTTACAACATCCAGAATCAATGGATTGAGCCGCCTCTGGGGCTGCCTAACTGGTTTAGCCCCATCCTCCAACAGAATCCTATGCATACATCTGGAGGGGCTAATTCCTGGGATGTCAGCCAAGGTCCAACCAATCGCCTTCTTATGCTTCTTCAGAACCTCCAAGAGCTTAGCTTCCTGGTCAGAGTCAAGGTTGGAGGAGATTATCACTCGAAGTTTTTCATTCCTCTCCAAGTAAGCATACTTCAGATTTCCCGGAAGTGGCTTAAGTTCTAAGGAGGGTGGCTGCTCAACAGATGGTATGTTTAGGGCAGCCGGGCTGTCAAGAACTTCAGCGGAACGGACAACTTCACTTACACTATCACCCAGCAAAGTAGACTCAATCTCAGTACAAACAACACAAGGGTTAGTGTTAGTACAGTCAGTACATGAATAAACATCATTAAAATCAGAAATGGATGGAAAATCAGCAACCAAGTCATCATAGGTGTCATCAACAATTTCAGAGAGCAACTCTATTTGGAAAACAGAGTGCTCTTCCAATGGATGCTTCATAGCATCGAAGATGTTGAATTTTGCCACAATGTCACCAAACTCCATGGACATGGTCCCATCATCTACATCAATCTTTGTCTTTGCCGTCTTCATGAACGGTCTGCCCAGGATGATTGGTGATCTGCTTGAATTTGTTTCCCCTGCCATGTCCAGGATGTAAAAGTCAGCAGGGAAAATCAAATCATCAACTTGTACCAGCACATCTTCTACCACTCCCATGGGGCGAGCATTGGTCCTGTTGGCCAACTGGATAGTGAGACCCGTATGTTGCAAGGGACCAAGATCAAGATTGTTGAAGACAGAGGTGGGCATGACATTGATGGAGGCTCCTAAATCCAACATGCAATTGTCGAATTTGCTGTCCCCAATGGTGCACGGAATAGCAAAAGTTCCCGGATCCTTGCACTTCTGTGGCAGTGCCTGAGCGAGGGCTGAAACTGTAACCTTCTCAGGAGCAAGTTTAGGTTGAATGAGGGCTGAAACATTTCGCCCCAAATTGACTCTCTCATTACCCTTCAACCTCCTCTTGTGTGTGCACAAATCCTTCAGAAACTTTGCATACTTCGGAACCTGCTTAATCACATCCAGAAGCGGGATGTTTACCGCCACCTTTCTGAACACATCTAGAATCTCCCCCTCCTTGTCTTCCCCATCAATCTTCTTATTTTTCTGCACTCTTTGTGGGAAGGGGATCGGTGGCACATACACTTTCTCAGCTTCAACAACAACAGAAGGCTCAGGAGTTACCTCAACAGTTTCTTCATCTTTTTCAGGGGCTGCCTCTACTACTTTCCCGGATCTCAAAGAAATGGCACTCACATTAGGATTGGGGGCATTGGGATTCACCACTGTTTGTGCAGGTAGTTGGTTCGATCCTTGAGCTTGCTGCATGGTATTCATGGAAGTGGCAAGCTGTCCAATCTGTGTCTGCAAGGCGTGAATGCTAGCATCCGTTCGCTGCTGAAACTGCCCAATCTGTCCAATCTGTGTGTGCAGAGTCTGAATAGTAGCATTTGCTTGCTGCTGAAACTGGAGATTGTTTGCAGCCATTTGCTTGATCATGTCCTCTAGGGAAGGTCCAGAAGGTGCAGATGTGGTCACTTGGGGAGGATTCTGTGGTGGTAACACCGGCTGTTGTTGAGATGAGTTCCCATACCGAAGGTTCGGATGGTTCCTCCAGTTAGGGTGGTACTTATTTGTGGAGACATCAGGAATGTTGTACCGGTTCTGATTGTTGCCTTGATTGTAGAGATTAGCTGCATAAGTTTGAGGCAAATCAGTGACTGACTCATCCTTCAGAATAGGGCATGCATCGGACAGGTGCTCAGGAGAAGTACAAATGCCACACAACCTTGCCGGCTGAACCTTATCCATTGCTAATTGCTTCACCAAAGAAGTGAGCTCATCAATTCTTGTTTCAAGGGCCTTGTTGGAAGAAGAACCTTGGATCTCATTCACACCCCTTGTCTCGACAGAGTTGCTTCTGGTTTTGAACTGCTGGGAGTTTAATGACATATTTTCAATCAATTGCTTGGCAGCATCTGGAGTTTTATCAACGAGTGCTCCCCCACTAGCAGCATCCAAAATATTTGTCCATTGGGAGCAATCCCTCGTAAAAGTACTGAATGAGCAGCTGCTCGGAAATCTGATGCTGAGGGCAACTGGATACCAACTGCTTGAATCTCTCCCAATACTCAGCCAATGACTCATTGCCTTATCTGATGCCACATATCTCCTTTCGGATTGATGCAGCTCTAGAGGCAGGAAAGTACCTCTCTAGGAAGACTTTCTTCAGATCATTCCAAGTTGTAACAGAATTTGGCTCCAGATAGTACAGCCAATCCTTTGCAGCGCCCTGCAGTGAGAACGGGAAGGCTCTCAGCTTGATGTGATCTTCAGTTATTCCCTCCGGTCTCAAGGGTGTAGAGCAGACAACCTGGAATTCCTTCAGATGTTTATGTGGATCCTCACCTGTAAGACCACTAAACCTTGGCAACAAGTGTATTAAACCAGATTTTAATTCAAAGGGAGCAATAACATCAGTATATTCAATTCACAAGCCATTATAATTAACATCAGGGGCAGCAAGCTGCCTTAATGTTCTCTGATCACCCATGTTATCAGAAACAGGTGCAGAATTAGAATTACTAGTGCTAGCCCGAATTTCTCTACGGCGTGTGTGCAGTGTTCTTTCAATTTCAGGATCAAAATCACACAAGTCAGAGTAAGTAGACCTAGTAGCTAGACTAATTCAGCAGAAAAACAGAAAAACGAAAAATGCGAAAACAACAAACAAGAGTCCCCGGCAACGGCGCCAATTTTGACGCGCTGTCGCGCACGCGTCAAAAAGCGATTGGTTTGTAAAAAGTGTAGTCAGGATGCGACAACTCGGGTATCGTATCACAAGGACTCTCGTAATGTTATTATCACAGAAAATCAGTTTTTTTGGGGGGGGGGGGGGGGGGTGTTGGTTTGAAAGTCGATTGAAAAACAGAACAAAAACAGAGCAGAAAAACAGAGTAATTTAAGTGATTATCAAATAAGATAAAGACGATCAATCTGCTGTTCGGTTTCCCACTATCATCGGTTCATGTAATTCCATGCCCTAAGCGGATTCTAATCCCTTTTCGATTGTAGCATCAATTAACAAGCGAAATTGACGCTACGGGACATATGTTCCTAATTCCCGAATTAAGCAAACGGGGTGAAGCGCTCGTGAATTAAGCAAACACGAATGGACACACGCGACTTAAGCAAACGCGATTGAGTTTAGGAACATAAAATCATCGAAAATAAATTAACACTAATTCGATACAAACTGAATTAAGCAAACAAAGAATAAAGAATAGTATTGAAGGAGAGAAGGAAATTCAATCGGGAATTACAAGACCTCAAGTATCGGCGGAAGCCGATTACAGCAGATTAATCTAGGGAGATTAGTTCTCCATTACAAATATGCCAAAAACTAAGAGTATATGATGTAAACTGTGAAAATTGGATCCTTCATCTGTCTGCTGCGCTTCTGTTTTATAGAGAGGCCGCGCGTCACGGCCGTGATGGCCGTCACGGCCAGGCCATGACCGCTTCTGTCAAGGGCGCCAGTTCAAATTCTTGTATGTCACGGTCGTGATGCATTCTGACTTTGGGTGCTGATCTGTCACGGCCGTGACCTCAATCACGGCTAGGCCGTGATCACTTCTGTTCTTCATTGTCTTCCCATCACGCCCGTGATGGGCATCACGGTTGAGCCGTGATCCTCTCTGATCTCTCTGGTCTTCTCATCACGACCGTGACCTTTGTCACGGCTAGGCCGTGATGCTTTCTGACTTCAGGGTCTTCATACCACGCCCGTGATGGACATCACGGCTAGGCCGTGATGCTTTCTGTCTTTCCTGGGTAGCTCATCACGGTCGTGACCAATGTCACGGCTAGGCCGTGATGGCTTCTGCTTCTAAGTATCCTTCCCTTCTTGCTCTCCTCATTAGCCTGAAACATGAAATAGCAATAAGTGCTTTATTTGACTCAAAACTGGCTAAATTATCCTAAAACTACTTAAGGGACTCAAAACCTTGCTTGAGGACAATCAAGTCTAATTTGGGCGAAAACGAGATTAAACTCGAATAGAACCTATGGTCTTACTAGTCGAAAACTAGATGAGTCAGAGGCTGATCAAGGGTCCTTTGACTAATCTAGTTGGCATCAAACCTCACCTCTCACTAACAGTTCATGTCTTATGAAACTTTAGGGGAATTCACCCATTAATTCTTATGTTAATTAAGAACCTTATTTAGTCAATCAACATCATCAACATCATGGCGGTAACATTCATATCATAAACAGATTCAACCAATTGTACATCATTGGCATACAACAGATAAACAGTTCAGTCAAATATACCAAATAGGCATTTTCAACAACCAATAACAATTATGGCAATTAGTCATATAATCAAATATAACATGGCGTAGACATCAACCAACAACAATAACAATAATGGGGCTATGGGAACCCCTCATCTTACGCTACCCCCTTGCCTAATGAATACATTATCCTTCTCCCCATACCTGGTATGAAGATTCCCAACGAAAGCTAAGCGGTAAACCAAACACGTTCCCTCAAGCAGCTAGAAGAGTTCCCCAAGCCTTGGTCAAAACGTAAAAAGGGAAACCCTTAATCCCCAATTCAAGGAGAAGAAAGGAGATTAACAAAAAGGGATGACAAGGTGCACGAATTTTACCTGATTTAGAGATCCAAATAGCAAACACAATGAACATGTGTTCGCAACGGTGTTCCCCAATTGAAGAATAGTGGAAAATGATGAACAGAATGGTCCCTAGAGAGATAGTTTTTAGAAAAAAGAGATGAGACCTGAAAGAGAAAGGTGGGAGGCAGTTTGAGTGTTAGAGTCGTGTAAACTAGGGTTTACGGCGTGACTTAGAGGTTTAAAACGAATTAGGGCACAACTGGCCCGAAACAGAATCCCCAAAATGCTGTCAGCGTCATTTGGCCGGGCTCAGAAAATTTAGGCCGAGCGCAGATGCTTAGTCCGGGCTCAAAAAACGTAGGCCGGGCAGATTCTGCAGAAAACCAGAATGTGAGTTTTTCTGTATTTTAGGCCAGGCTCATAAACTTAGGCCAGGCGCAGACTCTTAGGCCGGGCTCAAAAAACTTAGGCTAGGTGGATCTCAGAAAACCAGAATTCACTATTAAGACCCTTCTAAAGGCTAAACTACCTCTAACATACACATATGCATACATATCAAACATATAACAACATATATATGCCAAAACTAACACATATAAACATAAGGGTGAATCTTGGGGTGTTACAAGTGTGGCATGGTGTTAAGATCTTTATCCCAGTTGTTGCACGGAATTCAACCTAGTTGCTAGGCAATGGTTTAAATATCAATTTCTGGACCCATAACTGGCTAAGTATCCCTATTGTTGACATGCTGCAAATTCCTAGTGAGGTTCATCATAAACTACAATCAACAGTAAGTGAATTTATAGTTGAGAAGGATTGGTGCTTCCCTGAATATTTTCATTTGAAATTTCTTGCTCTTCTTGCTGAAATCAGAAAGGTAGTTATACCTTTGATGCCTGTAGAGGACTCGTTGGTCTGGTCTGCCTCTAGTTCAGGTGACTTGACTATGAAGGATGCTTTTGACTTTCTAAATCCATCAGCTGTCACTCTTTCTTGGGGTTCCATCATTTGAAAGTCATTGATTCCACCTTCAAAGTCTTTTATGTTCTGGAGACTGATGCATGGTAAGATGCCAATAGATGAAAATCTTAAGAAAAGAGGTTGTATTTCAGTTTCTATTTGTTTGCTATGTGGTAAGAGTGATGAATCTTCTAGTCACTTGTTTCTGTATTATGATTTTGCATCTGCTCTTTGGAATTGGTTAGGAAATGCACTGCATTTTAATATTGATTGTTCCTCAATTGCTTCAATTCTGAAGATTTATGATAGGATGAATTGTAGCCAGGTCAGGGATTTAAGCCTTGTAGCCATTTTGCATACTATTTCAACTATCTGGTTTTGCAGAAACTCTATCAGGTTTAGCAACAAAGCTATCCCCATTGCTTTGGCTAAAGTTTGGATAGTTTCTGCTGTCAATTGTTCTACTTCAATCTCTAAAGGAGTTATGTCCAATGCAATTGAGGATTTTCAGATTGTGAAGTTCTTCAAGGTTCAAACTCATCATTGCAAAGCTCCTGTAATCAAGGAAGTGTTTTGGCATACTCCAAAGTGTGGCTGGGTTAAATGTAATGTTGATGGAGCTGCCAAGGGAAGCCCAGGTCCTGTTGCTGCTGACTTTTTTAGAGATTTTAGAGGAAATTTCCTTGGTGGTTTTTCTTCTTACTAAGGAATCCAGAATGCTCTATATGCTGCAATTGAAGCTATTGAAACAACTTTCGGATTTGGTTGGAAATTCCTCTGGCTGGAATGTGATTCGAAGTTGGTTGTGGATGCTTTTTCATCATGTCACTGCATTCCTTGGAGATTAAAGTCTAGATGGCAGAATTGTTTGTGTTTGTGTGAGCAAATGAAGTTTAGAGTTTCCCATGTGCATAGAGAAGGGAATAGTTATGTTGATGGATTAGCTAACTTTGGTGTATCTAGTCATTCTTCTACATGGTGGAGTTCTATTCCCCATTTTTTAAAGGAAGACTTTGCTAGGAACTTGCTAGGTCTTCCTTGTTATAGATTTGCTTGATTCTTTCTTTCATGGGTCTTGGTCAAGTCGCCTCATTATATTTTGTATTCTTTCTTTTTATTTTTCTTTAATAATACTTAATTGATGTGCTGCAAATGATTGTGGAGGATTGGGGTGTCAACCTAGTTGGGATGTCTTTCTTTCTAGTGATGCTTTTGCATATCAATAATATTTTTATATAAAAAAAACATTCTTTTATGTAACCTCTATATCTACTCCAGCTTAACCTATTTTTTCCCTTGAATCGACTACAAACAAATTGTAGCAAATTATTTTTCAAATTTACTTAATCGGTTTCCTATTTTTCATGTTTACTCAATCAAGTATATATATGTTATGCATCAAAACTTTTAGCAAAATATAACTTCAAGACATTAATATTTATTCTAAATAGTCTTATATATGTCATTCCAACAAAAAATATTAAAGAGAATGAGGGACATAAAAGTATGAAAAACAATGCTTAAGTATGAGTAATACTATAATTTAAAAATAATAGTATATGTATATAGTATATCGGTTTGGATTGGATTGGATTTCACTAGGGCATCCAACATCCGATCCAATCCAATGAAAAAAGTGGTTTTTTCGGTTTTTCAGTTCGGTTTTTGCGATTTGGATCGGTTGATGAACACCTCTATGGACAATTAACGACTTCCCTGCATAGGGCATGTTGTCTGGATGGGGGACGCATGGGAAGTTTGCTTGCCTGCATTGTATGGAGCATACAAAGGCATATACCTTAAAATACGGGGGGAAGTCGTCCTGGTTTGACTCCCATTGTAGGTTCTTACCGAACGATCATCAATTTAGAAGGAATAAGAATGCCTTCAGGAAGGGGTTTGTTGAAACAGATGGACCGCCTCCAAGGTTGACACCAGAACAAATTTGGAGTAGAATCAGGGACTTGCCAAAAGTGGCTGAAGCTGGGGTTTCCAGATTATATGGTTACGGGCAGTGGCATAATTGGACAAAGAGAAGTATTTTTTGGGATCTTCCTTATTGGAAAGATAATTTATTGAGGCACAATCTTGATGTAATGCATATTGAAAAAAATTTCTTTGACAACATTTTCAACACTGTGATGAACGTGTGTGGCAAGACCAAAGACAATGATAAGGCTAGAATGGACTTAAAGTTGTACTGCAGGTGACCGGATTTGGAGCTGAGACATTAGGCTATTGGGAAAATGTACAAGCCAAAGGCCAATTATACCTTGACTATCCAGGAAGCAAGGTTAGTTTGCTAATGGATAAAAGGGCTCATGATGCCTGATGGTTATTCTTCCAACTTGGCAAGATGTGCTGATGTTATCATGGGCAAGTTGCATTGGATAAAAAGCCATGATTGTCATGTGTTTATGGAGTGCTTACTTCCCATCGCCTTCAATTCGTTTCCCCCCCATGTTTTGAATGCCCTTATTGAAATAAGTCAATTCTTCAAGGACTTGTGTTCTGCAACTTTAAGGGAAGACGATTTGCTCAGGACGGAACAAAACATTCCAATCATACTGTGCATGTTGGAGAGAATATTCCCCCCCCCCCCCCCCGGGTTCTTTGATTCAATGGAGCATCTTCAAATTCATCTTGCATATGAAGCCAGACTTGGTGGTCCAGTGCAATATAGGTGGATGTATCCATTTGAAAGGTAATACAAATATCCCAATTACTGATCATATTTCATGCATATTAGTTAATTAATAATAACCTCGTCATTTAATAGATTCATGGGTGAGTCAAAATGATCTGTGAAAAATAAGGCTAGGGTTGAAGGTTCGATCTGTGCGTCTTACTTACGATGTGAGACAACTCATTTCTGCTCTCATCATTTCAAGCACATGGTTTTGTCGCCGACAAATAGAAGGAACGAAATGGAAAATGAAAGTGGAAGACTACCTGGAACCTTATCAGTTTTTTTGTCTTCTCGGTCGTCAATCCGGAAAGGAGTTGACACATTATTTAACGGAGGAAGAGTGGAACTCGGCTCATGTTCATGTATTGATCAATTGCGTCGAGGTTAAACCATACCATGAGTACGTATGTGCTTATAATTTTTATTTCTTCAATAGCATATGTTAATTGTCATAACTTATATCCATATATGTTCCGTGCATTCTTTTCTTCTCAAAACAAAAGCAACTGGGATACATCTGCTCGTACTCATGCAGATTTTCCAAAATGGTTTAAGCAACAAGTAAGTATCTTCCCCTCTATCATTCTGTTATTCACTCTAATGTTTGCGGATAAAAATATATCGTTCAACTTTGTGAATAGGTTTATAGTGGGGCACCTACTGTCATTAATTAACACTTACGAAACTTGGCCAACGATCCTCTGACATAGGTCAAAGAATGGCCACATACTTCGTGAATGGGTACAAATTTCATACTCAATCATGGACTAGAGACAAAACAACAATAAATAGTAGTGTTTACATAAAGGGTGAGTCAGACGAAGGTGCTGACGACTTTTATGGTGTGATACAACACATATATAAGTTGTCGTTTCGTTATTTAGATTACCCTAAGAGAATAGTGTTGTTTTATTGTAATTGGTTCCATCCATCTAGTAGAGGCACTAAATTGAATAAAAAATATAATATTGTGGACATCGAAATGAGTAGAAGATATCACATGTTTGATCCGTTTACCATGGCACATAATGTGAGACAGGTATACTACGTCCCTTATCCAGCAACTCAAACAGACAAACGAGGTTGGTGTGTTGCAATCAAGACAAAACCAAGGGATCGCATTGAAATAGATGTTTCAGAGTTGGATGAGCCATATCAAACGGATGAAATGTCACATGCAAATGAAGTAATTGAAGTTGAACCGATCCCTTGTTTACAAGACACACAAGTTGTAGGGGAAGAAGTGGATACCTCCAACATGACATCAAATCAAGTCATTCTGGATGAAGATGTTGAAGAAACCGACTCGATGGAAGATAAAGAATATGAAGACGACTCTGAATATGACACTAGCTCAAATTCTGAATAATAATTAGCTTATTTATTTTAGTGATATATTTTGTATTAAGTTTTATTGTCATTGTCATAACTTTAAGTTAATTATTATTAGCATCGATCATTTTCCATTATTTGCAAATATAGGTTTTTGGTTACTTTAAGTTAATTATCATTAGCATCAATTTCCATCATTTGCAAATTTGTGTTTTGGTTACTTTAAATTAATTATTATTAGCATCATTTTTCACTATAGACATGATTGATGGTAAAGGAAAGGGTAAGGCACCTGCTGGAGGGGCACGTCGTCGTGGTCGACCCCGCCTTGTGACATGGATGATCAATGACGGATTCGTGTCCCTCCATCTACACCCACTCCACCACCCACACCTACGCCTACACATGATATGGCACCACCCCCCACCCCCTGTTGCTCATGTAAGACTAAGCCCTCATTCATGTTTTGATGTATGACAAACAAAGTGTATTTTGCATAAGATTTTTGATTATTGACTATGTACTTATTATGTGTTAAGTTGCATGCAAGATCACTCATGAAAAAGATAAATCAAGGATTAAAGGATGGAAGACCGAGGACACAAAGCAATGGACAAGGACTAAAGCATCAAGCAATGGAGATATCATACTTTAGTTGCTATTATAAAAATAGTACGTTTGATTTCTTATTTGAAGCACTTAGATTTAAGAAGAAACTAATTTTTACAAAGGATAATATAAGCGCTCGTCCAACACTGGGATAATATAAGCTCTCGTCCAACATTGAAACAAGCAGACATCCAATAAAGTGAAACAAGCAGATGCTGACGTCCAATGAAGTAAAACAAGTAGACGTCCAATGAAGTGATAAACAGCTGACGTCCAATGAACTACTAAAAAGCTTGCGTCTACTAAAGTAACATAAGCGCGCGTCTACTAAAGTAAAAAAACGCGCGTCTACTAAAGCGACAGAAGCACGCGTCTACTAAAGTAACGAGAAGCGCTCGTCTGCTGATGTGGCACATGGAGCTCGTCTACTGAAGTAACAAGAAGAGCTCGTCTACTGAAGTAACAAGAAGCGCTCGTCTACTGAAGTAACGAGAAGTGCTCGTCGACCAAAGTGGCATATGAAGCTTCGTCCACTAAAGTACTAAATGGAGCTCGTCTACTAGCCCATCCGAATGTAAAATCTTAATGGCTAGATGGAAACGGTTATTTTCAAGATGGACGCGAATTCTTCAAGAACAATCGGAATTTTATTTCAAGAACGAGAATCAAGAAAACAGATTTTGTTAAATCAGATCCAAATCTGTTTTAATTGATCCCAACGACTATAACTTGTTTTCTATATAAAGAGGAATCAAAGGAACACTTTTAAAAATAACCTTACACATTCAGAAAGTGAAAATACGAAAGATTCAAAAGCTTTCAAAAGTGCTTCATCTTTGAGAGAAAAGTGTGATATTTCTTAGAACTTCAATTTGTATAATCAGACTTTTAGAGTCTTTCTTCTACTCAATTCTTTCTGTGAATTAGTGTGATTAAGAGAGGGTATCTCTTAGGATTGAACAAGGATAGAAGGGATCCTTGGGCATAGAAAAGCAAGTGTGCTTTTTTGGTGTGTTCTTGAGCAAGGATGTTATCCTTGTGAATGCTGTAATTGGATATTGTAATTTCTGGTTATAGTGGAGAAAACCACAGAGGTGTGGGACTGGATGTAGGCTTACCAGAGGAGGTAGCCGAACCAAGATAAATCAGTTTGCATGTTCTTCTCATCTCTAAACTCCATATACTTGTTATATGCACTTGTGTGTTGTGAATGAGTTTTAAGAATGCTTGTTAACTTGAAACTTTGATCTACAATCTGTGTTAAACTTGTTGTTCATTCTTATAATTCTTCTTAACATCATTACTTGTTACATAACCTGATTCTTGGGAATTAAAATTGAGTGAAAACCAATTTTCTTTAAGAAAACTCTGTTTTGCTTTAAATTGTTGAAAACGTTTTCAATATCTCAATCCCCCCCCCTCCTGAGATTGTAGCCATTACCAACAGCTCCTACACCACGTCCACCGCCCTCACCCATGCCTATGCATGTTCCGACACCTCCTTGCCGACCTGTTTCTCCATCCACTCAGTTCATGGAGACCTCCATTGGGATCACATTGATGCCCACCCCAGGGTTTCCGACTCGTACCCATGGAGAAAGTTTCGGACAACCAGTTGCATCAGTGGTGGATTTTCCCATGGACGGTGATCATCATCCTGATGATCACGGCGAGGAGAGTCATGGATATTCACCGCCTATATCAGATGATGAGGAGATCGAGGTTATGTCTGACGGTCGATTATCTCAAATATCTCAAATAATGTTATTTTATCGTTGAGTATAGATTTTATATGTATATGTATTTGATTTTTCTCCATGTTTTATTGATAAGGTTCCTTCTGTCGAAGAAATCCGTAGATGCCGTCATGCTTGCAATTACATCTCAGTTTGACCGGGACAGGAAAAATTGGAGTGAGCTTGAGGATTAGGATCGAGATCGATTCTTTATGGCTTTTAAGGTATTTTGTACATTTGAATTTAGTTCCATTTTTTAGTTAGTTTTAATGTTTCTTTAAATTATTATCATCCTAAAAAAATATTCTCCTAATTTATAGGAGATGGCTGCTTGGAGAGTAGAGCATCATGATGCAGTGGAGAAAAATTTTCATCATAAAGCGGCCAAACGTCTCTCCCAGTTGTTGACAAGATATCGGGCAAATGGAACACGTCCAAAATGGTGTTTCCCACCCATTTGGGAGGAGCTATGTGCTTACTGGGCTACAATTGCATTCAAGAAAAAATCCGCCCAGGCTGTAATGACCATGAAAAAAATAATAAAATAAAACGGTGTGAATGGGTTTGTAAACGCACAAGGAAAGTGTGAAATTTTTTTTAGACCTTACAACATGTATTGAAGTGTTCTATAACATAGCTCATATGAAATTATGACACCATAGAATTAAGAGTGTGCTAAATATGTTAAACAAGTGAGAGATACGGGCCTATTGTTGCTAAAATGACCCTCCCTGCTTGAGGGAAGGCCTTAGGGGCCCAAAAACAATGCTAAGTGACTAATTTGCACATTTTAAAGTGGTTAAAATGGTGAGGGTAAGGGGGCATACGGGATTGGTAAGTGAGAAGAAGGAAAAGAAGAGGAAATGAGAGGAGAAGGAGAGGAAGAGATAGAAGGGGAGTTAGGGCAAGTCACTCCATCATTTTCACTTCATGGGTAAGCATTTTTCCACTCCATCATCTTCTCCAGTTTGGGTCCATCATCTTTTTTCCCCAAAACCCTCATTCCTCTCCCATTTTCGGTTTTGGAGAGAACTCCATTAATGGAGCTTAGGTTTTCCATGATTTTTGTCTAATAAGTTAGGGACTTGCTCCCTATTGGTTTAGGATGGAAAAAGGTTCTTGAAGAAGCCTCAAACACCTTCTTAGAGCTTCAAAATCAAGAGGAGAACATCCACCCAAGGTCAAATCCGAATTTGCCTTCCACTCAAGGTGAGGGATTTTAGTGTTTTCTTCAATTGTTTTGGTTTCATTTTGCTTATTGATATTTCACCCATGAAATTGAAAGGAATACCAAGGTTATTATTAATGGGTTAAACCCTAGAAATTTGAGGTGAAGAACTCCATTGATGAAGCTTTAGTTTTTCTTGGTTGTGGGTGTTAAAACTTGAAAATACTTGAAACTGCACATCCTTCTATTTGTGATTTAAAGTTGTAGTTTGGGTATGGTAAAACTCTTGATGTAGATGTTAAAATGTTTGATTTTGTGTGGATATATATGAGTGGTTGTAGGTGTTGCAAAATGGTTTTGAACCCTAGTTCCTTAAAAGAAAAGAAAAAAAACTATTGGGTAAAGTATCTAAACTTGACATATGCATGGGGAGTATACGAATTACAAAATCAAACTTGGTCTAAAATATATGATTGGTGACCTTATTTGAAGATAGATCAAGTTAATAAACTCGAGTTTGCGTGACCAAGTGTTGAGGATAAGCCCCAAACCCGAGATCAACATGTTTCTTTATGAAACTTGTTTTTGTCCAAAAGCTTGACAAAGCTTTAAATTAAAAACTGTGTTAAATCACTCAATGAAAAATTATGAGAATTTTTATATAGATAATATTATGCATTAGCTTTAAAATGAAACTAGAACCAATTCATTTGGGCCTCTACATCCCGAGCTATGCGCATCCGAGGTTAGACAATTTAGAATATGTCATATAAAAAAAATCTTCTGCATAATGTGTTTCTGGGAGCTCCTGTGATGACCAAAAATTATAATTTTTATACCACATAAACTAATATGTCTTAGCTTTATTTACCCTAGGGAACCAAGTCACAAGGGCTTCGGTATCCCAAGTTATGCCACTTAGAAGCCAGACTGTCAGAAGTGAAACCGGCAGCATGAAGGTCAACTTTGAAACAAAATCTGTATTTATTTATAATTCCAAAAATTGTAAAAAAAAATTTCCATTTAAATGTTTGTCTTGGATTTCAATTGAAACAAACGGTGTATGATTTGGAGGTCTGTGCAAGAAGTTATGCGGTCATGATTAACGGTTGTCAGAAACTTTATGTTCTATAAAATTATGCGGTGCAAGGTGCGGTCGAACTTAATACTGGACATTATCCAGCCACCTAAAACATTTGATATTTCAAATGAGAGTATTTCTATGACTTATTCTTCCAGTGATTCACACCTCATGTCAATAGGAACTCCTTATCCAGAGTTACGCACAAGTTAGTGTTAGCTATCCAAGTTGAATAGCATGAGGGTATAGTTTAAAGAAACATTGTATCTAATGCTTGGTTCATTTGTGGAACAAGTCTTCTAGATAAAATATTCATGTGTATGGGATCATTCATTTTGTTTCATTAATTGAGTTAATTTTTCATGTTGGATCATGGTTTACCCTTATTTTAGTATAGTACTAAGTTTACCATTTTGCTAAGTGATTCATGAATTGGAACTTAGTTCTCTTTGTGTGAAGACTTGAATTGATATTACCTTGGGAAAAATATTTGAGCTTGATACAAAAGGGGATATAGTACTCTATTGGTCAGAATGGTACTTCTTGTGAACAATGTGAAAGAGGAATAAATTGTAATGTTTATGATCATGATTGAAAATTGTTTAGTTTACATACTTTATGAATTTGTAAATCTTGTGAATGTCCTTGTTGTGCAAAGATAGAATGGCAATAGACAATTTGAGATCTTTGTTATGTTTGCCAAGAGACGAATTATACACACACACACATATATGTATATATGTGAATTAACTTGTATCATTATTTTGGATTATTGGTTTATGCTTTAAACATGAATGTGAATGGTTGCAAATTATATTGAACATGAGAAATACACATGGATTATGTGAAATGAGATGATTGTTATGTTGGAGTTATAAATGACATTTATGTTGGTTATGAGGTTACAAAGACACTTGCATATTAAGATAGTTAGGATTTGGACTCTATATTGAGTTTAATATTAATATATGCTGATGTTTGAGATATGGTACAATCATCATGGATTGAATTGTTAATCGCTGAAATATCTATATCGAAATATGTGAAGATTTTGTCGCGTCTGTGATTATTTATATGTGTTCCTCTTTGGGAATGGTTGCATCGTGAAATGATAGAACTTTTGGGGTACTGATTGAAGGGATAAAGTATCCCTGGAGCGTGAAAGTGGAATGGTGGTGCCATGGTGCCATGGTTATGAAAAGAAAAATGTTGTGGACTTTAGCCACATGAGGATTATGGAAATGATTGACTTAAGATGAAAAATATAACTATCCCAATGAGGAACCCTCGTGGTCAAATGTATGTTATCGGACTTTAGAGCATGTAAGTTTCTTATCAAGATGTTATGCTTATTGATCTGTTTTAATTGATGTCTTGCTTATTGATTTTTTTGTTTTAAAAGGGGTATCCCTCACTGAGTTTCATACTCACCTCTTTGTTTTAACCTTTTAGCCACATGTTCTTTTTAAAGGAAAGAATTCAAGGATGCCCAAGGACTGTTGTAGAGGATTTTGAAGCTATGTTGTCATAGAAATTTATAGACTAATTAGGGCTTAATTGTTTATGTTAAGTATGTATTGATGAAAGAATTTCCCTTTATTGGAAAATGACAACTTTGCGGTATATAATGGTTATTGTGAAACATTTTGGAAATTTAAATAAGTAGGCACCTAATGTCGTATTGTAATTGTGGAAGAAGTTTCAAATAAGAGGTTGATGTTAGGCTTCGGGGCTAAGTAGACAACCTTATCCCTGGCCGGTCATGGATTCCAAACTTGGGTCGTGACACAGGAAAAGCTCAACAGGGCCTCGGATATGGGTGGGAGCATGCACACTGGCGGCAGCATCATTCAGCAGGAGCATGCTCGACGCCTTGTAAGTTCAAATATCATATTTTGTGAATTCATTTACATGTCTGTATATTTAGAATGTGCAACTTCAAATATTAACAAGTTTTTTTTGGTGCAGGCTAGGTAGCTTGGGCGTAGTGTCAAGCCGGATGAGCTTCGTGCCCGGACCCATGCTAGGAAGGGTACCGGCGAGTTTGTAGATGAGCGCTCTAGACGCACTCAGGTGATTTACATGTCTCTTTATTTGTAATTGTTTTTATTTTATATTTAAGAATTACGGTAATTTGTATGATGATGTGTGTTAGTTTTAATGACAGGCGGACTATCAGGCTAAGTTATCTTAGGTTCGGTCTCAGGCAGCCTCATCTTCCTCTACCACCACATTTGACCCAGAGGTGGAAGCTCGAGTGGAGTTGCAGACATAGGTCGAGGTTGCTAGCGGCAAGAAAAAGGGTCGCATATACGCTATGGGAGACCTTGAAGGCAACTATTGACGTGGGTGCTCTAGCGTCTTCACTCAGTAGAGTCGAGAATCGTCCAGGAGGACCCGCCGATCTCGGGGAGTCTCAGTGAGATGGTCGAGATGCGGCGTTGGATCGGTAGCTCAGAGGAGATGAATCAAGAATCGCTGGCAGCAGCAGACACAGATGATGGAGCAGATACAGATGATGGCAGCTACAAAGAGAGAGCTCAAGATGTGTTTAGGAACCAGCACCGCTCAGTCACAATCGCACCAGGACCAGCAACTTCACAGCACCCCTTAGTCGCAGCCACCGTTGTCCCAGCCGCCACCGTCCCAACCTGAAGGTCATCGGCATACCAGTGATGAAGAGGGTCAATCCTCTACAGATTTTTTGCTGGGCTATAGAGAGGAATATTAGTTTCTTTAAGATTAGATTTCATTTTGTATGATGTACGAACTCTTTGTCAAAACAGTTTACTTTAGTTATGAATTTCATTTATCGTTTAAAATTATTATTCATTTATCATTTAAAATTATTATTTATTTATCATATTATAGCCTGAATTATAATTAAGAAAAAAATAACTAAAGTTTATATTAATTATGAAATTCGACGGCCTAGCCGTCGCTAATGTCTGATGATTTGTGACAGTCTGACCATCGATAATGTCTGCTAATTTCTGACAGCTTGACCGTCGCAAATTTGCGATGGCCAATTATAAAGAAATTGTCATAAACAATTTGTGACGACCCTATATGTGATGGATTTTTGGCAGTCGCAAATCCGTCAGAAATACGTGAAGTTGACACAAGCAAACACAAGAAGGGGGGTTGAATTGTGTTTGTTAATAATTTCCAAAAACAACCATTTTCAAAACTTATTTTGTCACACAAAGAATATAAGACAGGTGCACGCACAAAAAGATCTTTTAAGAGCTTAACAAAATCAAGTTCAAATCCCCACATTCAGTATAAACAAATAAAACTGTAAGAGTTAAGGGATTAGAAGATTCTCGCAAGTGTTTTATCCTGGTTCACTCTCTTCCAACCAAGAGCTACATCAAGTTACACCAAGTATTCAACACCTCTCCAGGCTACAAGTATTCATTTTCTTACCAAGCCTCTTCAGGCTCTAACTCTAACAAAGAGATTGTTTACTTTTGATATTCTAACTCACTATGTGTGAGGATATGAAAGTTTAAGATCGGTTGAATATTACAACAATATTCAAGCTAAAGAATTACAGACCTTTGCTCATAAAAGAATGATAGCTTGTAGATTGGCAAAAGTTTAACTCGCAAAGATGGTTCTTCAGTGGTTAAGATCTTCTATTTATAGTGACCTTCTTATTCACTTGAAAATCTTCAACGGTTGTTTTGAATATTCCCGTTTAGAGATAGCATTAAATGCATAATATCCATTGTGACTAATAGCTTGATTGTGGTAATCGTGAAATGTACTCTTGGTTATCACTTTTGCACAAATGGAAGGTCACAGCTCTGAGCAATTGCAACTTGAAAACTGTCTTTCCTCCTTTGTGAAAATTCCAGCTTTTCCAGCAGTAAAGGTGACAGGGTACAAAGCTTTTTGCATTTCCTCATTGTACTATGTTGCTTTTTGTATTTCCTAGATGGTACTATGTTTCTCTCACAAAGAAACAAGGCATAAAAATAGATAAAACAAATAGGAAGGACCAACATTCATTTGAAATAAATATCAAACATTTGAAATAAATATTTCTTTGTGGTCAGGGTAACATTTAATTAGCTAGACAGCATATGAAAACTTATAATAAAAAGAGCTCGTCTACATAAAATCTACGTCTACACGCTCATAGGTAAAATCAAGTCTATGGACTTGCAGTTTTCTTTTCGCTCGTCTACTGACGTGGCATATCCTCTCGTCTATCACCAAGTCTTTGGACTTGCTATATTTCAGTGAGTTATTTTTTATCTCCGTCTAATGACGTGGCATTTAAGCTCGTCTACTCATTGAAACTAAAGTTCCTGTCTACTGAGAGTATTTTATTAACCATCTACTCAAATATATTAAATAAATATATATACCAAACGTTTTGAGCAGCTCGTCTACTTGAATGGATACGGATTCACAATCTAAGTCCAAGCAGCTATAAAGAAACTTGTTCAAGGTTTCCATAACTTACATATTTTGAGCATTCCTGCAAGACTAGATAAAGCATGTTAGATCTCAACTAAAACTTTGCCATGAAAATTTAATCCTTTTTGTTAACATCAAAACTCATAGATTATTAATCCAAATCACTTTGGTTCCAATAATCTCCCCCTTTTTGATGATGACATAAACTAATTGAATTTGAGTGAGCAAAGTCTAAGAGAGCTTACAAAGCTCCCCCTAAGACAAAGCATTCAAACTTAACAGGAATAAAATATAAGCCATAAACTCAGCAGCACATATCATGTATATATCTTATCAGATCAGTTTAGCTACTTATCAGTCAAAAGATAGTATCAAAGCATATAAACTAAGGATAGTATCAAACCAATCAGAAAGTAGTATTTATCAGAGCATATAAAAGAATATGTCAAAGCATATATAAACAAGTAAAATCATGCATATACAAACAAACATATACTTTAATAAAAAAAACCGACTTTTAAAAAATTTAGTTGATTCTCTTTCTCCCCCAGTTTTGTCATCAGACAAAAAGGTAAAAGGAGTGGGCCATCATTGTCAGTATTAAGAAAAGAAAAAGAAAAGACTAAGAAGAGGGTGGAGGTGGAGGAGGTTGAACAGGTAGATTTTGACTTTGTTGAAAAGTCTGAAGGATTGCCATCATTTAGTTGATCATGAGGTTGGAGCCAATGCTTCTGCAACCTGTTCTTTAACTTGTTCCTTGACCTCAAATTTGACTCTATCCTCAATAATTTTTCCAATGATTTCTTCAAAGTTCTGAGGCAGGGAGGGTCTTGAGCTTTCAGCATTGTCCTGAGCATGTGCTTGACCTTGAAAAGTACTAATAGCTCTGGAAATCTGAGGTTGACCATGGGGATGAATAACTGTCAGAGCCATTGGATGAGATGAGTACTTCTCAGAAGTGCTTGGTCTTGGAGCTGACTCAGAAACTTCCTCATTCCCAGTTTCTGGATGAGCAGGTTCAACAATGAAATCCGGCTCTTCTATTATGATTTCTTCCTCATTGTGCTCTGCAGGAGGAGATGAAGGTGGAGATGATGCAAAAGTGAGTACTGGAGGAGGCAGTTCCTTGGCCCAGTGGACAAGGTCTTCTTCATACACAGGATTGATGACAGGAATACCAATCATGTCCTTGTAGATGTAGATTCTGGCATTTGACAGTCCACATTTGCCTATGACCTTAGGAATGTTCTCTTCTCTTCATTACTCAGACCAGAAGAAGAGGCTTCCTTAGCACAGTCCAGCATGTGATTTGCCCAAATGCAAAAGGCAGAATCTTGATCAATATCTTCAACTAATTGTGATAACCAGAAATTAATCATATTCTGATTATACGATTCAACAACATCAGGATTAAGAAAGCAGGAAGTGTCTTCTGGCTTCTTTGTATTGCTCCTCTACTTCTTCAAATCCTTATCTTTGTTCAGATCAACCATAGGTAGTCTTGGAGCAAACATATAAGGTCTGACACCAATCTTTGTCTTCTTCTTGGTATGAAATATCTATGTTGGAGGGAGAAAGTTTGCAGCTCTGACATATCTTGGCAACTCGAACTCATTCTACAGGAAGGCATACATGAGGTGGTCCACAAGACTAACAGCTCTGTCATAAACACTTGGATGCCTAAAAGTCACCCAAGATGTCTCTCTGTCCAGAATGAATTTAGGTATTCCTTCTGTTCTTGACCTTTTGTGGATAATTGATGGAGCATTGGCTTTGCAAGGGTTAGTAGACCAAACAGGTATGATGTGCCTGTTGACACCATCTGTGAAGGGTTTGAAATGAGGGGATTTGATGAGGTTTGGGTAGATTTTTCTAGGTAGGAATTTTTGTAGAGGAAGGTGAGTTAGGGCAGGTGCTATGTGGTTGTGCAGAATGGATGAAAGAGGTCTGGTGATGTTTGGTACATATGGTATGGGTACATGATCAGGTTAAGGTATGGTCTCGAGTTCATATTCATACTCAGGTAGGGTATAGAAGGGTCTGGTTGAAACTGGTTCTGGTTCATGTTGGTGATAAAGAATTTTCCAATTCCTCTTAACTTTGGCCCAGCTTTCAGCTTTGCCATCATAAAGAACTAAAGGGTGAGTGTAGGGGAATTTGGTTCTTGGTAATTTGGGAAATGGGGACACCAGGGGTAATCCCTTCATCTGGTTGATTAAACCAAAGATCATCTGCAGGTATGATAGGTGGGAAATATGGTCTTTCTGGTGAGGATTGGACAAATGAGTTGGCAGGTGAGTTTGTTTGTGGTGAAGTGGCTTGTGGTGAAGGTAATGTGGGAATATACACATCAGTGTGTGAGGGTTCAGGCAAAGAAGATGCAGCAGTGTTATCAAAACTCTGAACTAGGGCATCTACTGCTAATTGTACAGGGTCATTAGCAGGGATGTTTACCTCAGTTCCCATGACAGCTTTGGCTTTTCTCTGAGGTTGCCTTCTCCTTGTTGGAATGGCAGTGGTAGCAACAGACTTTTACTTTTTCAATACTTCACTGAGAAGAGCCATGTCCTCATCTTCATTGAAGGATAGAATTACATTCCTTGTCCTTTTCTGAGATTGAGCAGCTTGAGGGTCAACATCAGTTTGGTCCCTTATCACAATACCAGCAGTAGGCTTCTTGACATCTGGCTTTCTCACAACTGTTGTCTTCTTCCTCATTGTTCTTTTTAGCCCAAGAACTTCAGCATTGTTCTGCTCAACTAGTTCTTCCTTAATCTTCATCATTTTTTTCTATTTTAGATAAGGCAGCAGCAGTGTAAGTACTGAGATTCATGTTGGCAAAGTTCATTTTACCAAAATCAGCAGCAGACATTGGCTTCTTAGATAGAATTCTTTCTTGCTCTTCAGAAGACTTAGCAGCAATGAAGTCATACATTCCTTGTGACTTGAAGATCTTCGATAGAAGGTGACAGTAAGAAAGTGCAGAGAGCTTATTCCTATGAACAATAGCATCCCTGAATCTTCCATAGAGAATTATGGGTAAGTTGGTCTTAGTCTCAGTGATAAGGTGACAGAGACAAAATTTGTGCAGAGCTGACAGGTTGTCCTTAGACCCAATTTTGCGTAAAATGACTTTGTTCAGCAGCTTATGAAGAATGTGAACCAAATCTTTCATTTCCACTGACTTCCATGAATGAGTTCTCACTGTGTCTTCTCTCATCAAGAAGGCAGCTATAACTTCAGAACCACCAAGATCCATCTCCCAAAACTCAGTAAAGACCACTCCTTTTTTAGCGCAGATGATGGAATCAGACATGGTTTTCTTATAAACCACTATTCTCTTCCCCAACACAGTGGTGAAGACTTCTCTATCAGAAACTTGAAGACCTCTCCAGAAATCCCTGATCAGATTAGGGTAAATGGAGACCTTTTCCATGAAAATTCCTCCCCAGTCAGCGGCATTGATGTTCTTGCTAACATCTAAGTTATATTCTTTCAAGATCGCAAAGTTGAAATGATGTTCTATAGCGAGATTCGTCTTGTCCACATTGAATGTAGCAGCAGTAGAAGAAGAAGCCATTGTTGAAGATTGAAGGTTAGGGTGTGGAAGCAGAGAGTTCAAGAGAGTTCAGAGACGAAGGGTAGCAAAAGGTTTCTCAGAGGGAAGGGGGTTGCTTTAAAAAGGTTTTGAATTTCAAAGGTTTTTCTTTTGGAAATAAATCAAAAAGAAAATATTTGACAAGACATGTCATTAAGGATAAAACGGTGTTGGTATTTTGAAAATGTAAAAAGGTTTTGATGGGAATGTTAGAAGTAACTGACTCAGGAAAGAGAATATAGAATAAATTTTTTTTTGAGACAGAATAAATGCAGTTAATAAATATATGTATGGATGGGTCCAAGCAAAAAGAAAGCAAGTATGAACGCGGCATGCAGCGGACGTGCACTTTAATCATGCAATGGACTTGAAATGCTTTAGACGCACATATATCAACAACAAAATTCTCAAGGTTGGACGACATAATAAATCCACTCATGACATATTAAGATGCTTTCTAATGAAAATAAATCTATCCTCAGCAAGATGTTTAGTAAAGATATCTGCCCATTGATGGTCAGTATCTACAAATTGTATATCAAAAACACCTTTTTGCACATAATCTCTAATAAAATGATGTTTAATCTCTATATGCTTAGATTTAGAATGCAATATTGGATTCTTAGATAAATTAATTGCAGCAGTATTATCACACATAAGTGGAATACTACTTACAAACACATTGTAGTCCTCCGATTAATGTTTGATCCATAGAAGTTGTGAGCAGCAACTAGCAGCTGAAATATACTCAGTTTCAGCAGTTGATAAGGCAATGGTACTTTGTCTTTTGCTTGACCATGAGACAAGGTTAGCTCCAATGAAGTGACATCCTCCACTGGTACTTTTTCTTTCAATTCTGTCTCCAACATATTCAGCATCACAAAAGCCAACTAATCTATAATCTTCATTTTTCTTAAAACACAAACTCAGATTAGTAGTACCTTTCAAGTATCTAAATATTCTCTTAACTGCTGATAAATGAGATTCTCTAGGATCAGATTGTAATCGAGCACATAAACATACACTAAACATAATATCAAGTCTAGACGCAGTAAGATATAGAAGAGATCTTATCATATCTCTATATACCTTTTGGTCTACCTTTTTCTCTTTATCATCTTTGTTAAGTATGGACGTGGGGTGCATAGGGGTGTTCATTGGTTCGCAATCATCCATTTTGAACTTCTTTAGGAGTTCCTTTGTATACTTGGTTTGATGGATGTACACCTCATCCATGGTTTGTTTAACTTGAAGTCCAAGGAAGAATTTGAGTTCTCCCATCATGCTCATTTCAAACTCTTTCTGCATTAACTTAGAAAACTCTTTACACAGAGATTCATTAGTAGCACCGAATATGATATCATCAACATAAATTTGCACAATTATAAAATTGGATTTAATGGACTTTCTAAACAAGGTTGTATCAACTTTTCCTCTATTAAAGTCATTTTCCATTAGAAATGAACTTAGCCTATCATACCAAGCTCTAGGGGCTTGTTTAAGGCCGTATAAAGCTTTCTTAAGCTTATATACATGTTCAGGTTGGGTTTCACTTTCAAAACCCGGAGGTTGCATTACATATACTTCTTCATTAATAAAGCCATTTATAAAAGCACTCTTAACATCCATTTGAAAAAGCATTATGTTATGGTGTGCAGCAAAAGAAAGTAAAATCCTAATTGCTTCTAATCTAGGAACAGGTGCAAAAGTTTCAGTATAATATATACCTTCTTCTTGAGAATAACCTTGTGCAACAAGTCTTGTTTTGTTTCTTACCACTTTACCATTCTCATCAAGTTTGTTTCTATAGACCCATTTTGTTCCAATGACTGATTTGTCCTTAGGCAAGGGTACAAGAGTCCAAACATCACTTCTCCCAAGCTGATTCAGTTCTTCTTGCATAGCTAGAATCCAACCATTGTCCAGCAGAGACTCGTCTACTGTCTTTGGTTCAAACTCATACTAGTGCATAATTTTCCTGCTCTCTGAAGGTTGATCTGGTTCTTAGCCTATCATTGGGGTTTCCAATGATTTGATCTTGTGGATGATAATTTTTGAAGTACCATGATCTCTGAACAGTATCCTGTTGAGAAGTGCGGTTTCTGGTTGTTGAGGAGGGTTGTCCACTTGATCATCAGCTTTTACCTCTTTTGTATCTCCTGAGATATTTAGATCGAGATCTGCAAAAGCTTCATCTAGCTCTGATAATTTCTTATCAGGCTGCTTGTAATCAAACTTGACATGAATACATTCTTCTACTACTAGAGTTCTAGAATTATAAACTCTAAAGCCTTTTGAAGTTTCAGAATATCCTAACACAATTCCATTATCTACTTTTGCATCAAACTTACCAAGTTTATCTTTAGTATTTAGTATATAACATTTACAGCCAAAAGGATGAAAATATGAAATGTTGGGTTTTCGTCCCTTCGACAATTCATAAGGGGTCTTGTTCAAGATTGGTCTAATGTATATTATGTTCTGAATGTAGTAGGCAGTATTAACGGCTTCAGCCCAGAAGTGTCTAGGGACAGAGTTATCATTGAGCATTGTTCTAGCCATCTCTTGAAGAGATTTGTTCTTTCTCTCTACCACACCATTTTGCTGTGGTGTTCTAGGTATTGAGAAGTTGTGAAGTATACCACTTTCTTCACAGAACTTATGAAATAGCTCATTTTCAAAATCTCCCTCATGGTCACTTCTGATTGAAGTGATACACATGCCTTTTCATTCTGTACACGTTTGCATAATATAGAAAAGACCTTGAAAGACTCATCCTTGTGAGCTAGAAACATAACCCATGTCCATCTATTGTAGTCGTCTACAATGACTAGACCATATTTCTTACCAGTGACAGAAGCAGTCCTTGTTGGACCAAAGAGATCAAGCTGTAGCAATTCTAGTGGTCTATTGGTACTAACAACATTCTTAGATTCAAAAGAACCCTTGACTTGTTTTCCCTTTTGACATGCATCATAGAGAGCATCAGATTTGTACTTAAGGTTTGGTAGCCCTCTCACGAGGTTATGCTTATTTAGCTTTGAGATTAATCTCAAGCTTGCATGACCTAGGCTTTTGTGCCAAATCCATCGCTCATCTTCAATGGACACTAGACATGAGATACTTTGATTTGAGAGGTCCTCCAAGTCAATTTTTTACAAATTGTTTTGCCTCTTAGCAGTGAATAAAAGTGATCCATCATTTTTCTTGACATTACACATGTTCTTATCAAAAGAAACAACATATCCACTGTCACATAATTGACTTAAACTCAACAGATTATGTTTTAAGCCATTTACCAAAAGAACATTATCAATGGAGGGAAAATGATGTTTACCAATTTTACCTATACCAATGATCTTCCTTTTCTGGTTTCCTCCAAATATAACCCAGCCGCCATCTTTGTGTCTAAGGTCTTGGAACATACACTTTTCTCCCGTCATGTGATGTGAGCACCTACTGTCCAAGTACCAAGATGTTTGTTTCTTTCCTGTTATTAAGCATCTCTGCAACAGGTATTATCTTATCTTTAGGTACCCAAACTGACTTGGGTCCTTTCTTGTTAGTTTTCACTATACAAGAATGTTTAGCTTGCTTATTATGTATGCATCTAGACGTAACATGCCAACTTTTTCCACACACTTTACAAAAGGTGTTGGACGTGCCTGACTTAGTTTTAGCATGCGTAGCTGGAGATTTTGAAGCTCTATGCTGTGTATGTGGTTTTGACTTTTGTGAGGTGCTTCATGCTTCTCCTTGTCGTAACCAAGGCCAGATTTATCATGAAGTGACCTAAAATACCTTAATATAAGCCTGAGCTTATCTGAGCCACCTCCAAACTTTGACAGGGTGTCTGTAAAATATGTCACATCTTGTTTTAGTTTTGAAACTTCACAAGAAACATCAGGCTCACGCTCGGGTTTGTCAGTTAGACTGACATTCTCTGATTTCAGTTTGTCATTTTCTTTTGCTAAGTTTTGTTTCTCCATGCAGACTCTATCATACTCTTTTTTTAGTTTTGTAAACTTATTTTTAAGACTTCTATACTCATGAGACAGTATGGACGACTCATGCAACAATTCATCAAATGCATTTTGAAGAGTGGACGGGTCAGAATCGATTACCTCAGCATCAGTGTATTCACTTTCTGATGACGTGTCAGCCATAAGACATATATTTGCCACTTCCTCAGCTTCATCTTCCTCATCAGATGAAGACAAATCCAGATCCTCCCAAGTAGTCATCAAGCCTTTCTTCTTCTTGAAGAACTTCTTTTTCTCCTTTAGATCAGGGCAATCAGCTTTGAAATGACCAGGCTTCTTGCATTCAAAGCACAAGGGTGGATCTTTTTCCTTGGAGTCTGACTTCTCCTTGGAAATTTTTTTATTGAACTGCTTCCTCCTGAAGCTACCTTTCTTTCTCCACGTTTGTTGAATATTTCTGGAGATGAAAGATAGTTCATCTTCATCTGATCCTTCGTCACTATCTGAAGGTACAGCATCATCTGAAGATTCAGCAGCTTTGAGAACTTTTGATGAACTTGCTTTCTTTGCCTCTAGGGCAATAGACTTTCCTTTTCTGGAGTTTTCTTCTTCATTCAGTTCAAGTTCATGAACTTTGAGTGACCCAAGAAGCTCTTCTAGAGGAAGAGTATTAAGATTTTTGGCTTCCTGAATAGCAGTAACCTTGGGTCTCCATTGCTTGGATAAACTTCTCATAATCTTTCTAACATGGTCTCTATTTTCATATGTTTTTTCGAGAGATCTGAGACTGTTGGTGATAGTTTGAAATCTTCCAAGCATCTGATCTATTGTTTCATGGTCAGCCATTTTAAATAGTTCATACTGGTGAACCGGCATGCTTATCTTTGATTCCTTTACTTGAGATGAACCCTCATGAGCTAGGGCAAAAGTATCCCAGATTTCTTTGGCAGTGTTGCAGCTGTGAACCTTGTCATGTTCAGATCTAGTGATGGCACACATCAAATAATGTTCTGCTTTGAGATTGAGTTGATGCTTGCCCTTTTGATCTGTAGTCCAATCTGCTCTAAAAAAAGCAGCTCCATTTTCATCTCTAGGCTTAGTATAACCATTTTCAATCAGTTCCCAGATATCTAAGCTTTGTGCATCCAAGAAGGCCATCATCCTCTTCTTCCAGTAGTCATAATCGGTTCTATCGAATAAAGGAGGTCAGTTGATAGCTTGTCCTTATGCATCCATGGTTGTTGGATCGTACTCCCTTAGCACTTGTTAGAGGCTCAACCCTTTCGAGGCTGAGCTCTGATACCAACTGAAGTTGACACAGGCAAACACAAGAAGGGGGTTGAATTGTGTTTGTTAATAATTTTCGAAAACAACCATTTTCAAAACTTATTTTGTCACACAAAGAATATAAGACAGATGCACACACAAAAAATCGTTTAAAAGCTTAACAAAATCAAGTTCAAATCCCCACAGTCAGTATAAACAAAATAAACTGTAAGAGTTAAAGGATTAGAAGATTCACGCAAGTGTTTTATCCTGGTTCACTCTCTTCCAACCAAGAGCTACGTCCAGTCCCTTCGACTTGAAGGATTTACTCCACTATTTATCTAAATAGAATACACCAAATATTCAAAACCTTTCCAGGCTACATGTATTCCTTTCTTACCAGGCCTCTTCAAGCTCTAACTCTAACAAAGAGATTGTTTGTTTTTGATCTTCTAACTCACTATGTGTGAGGATATGAAAGTTTAAGATCGGTTGAATATTACAACAATTTTCAAGCTAAAGAAATACAAACTTTTGCTCATAAAAGAATGATAGCTTGTAGATTGGTAAAAGTTTAGCTCGCAAAGATGGTTCTTCAGTGGTTGAGGTCTTCTATTTATAGTGACCTTCTTCTTCACTTGAAAATCTTCAACGGTTGTTTTGAATATTCCCATTTAGAGATAGCATTAAATGCATAATATCCGTTGTGACTGATAGCTTGATTGTAGCCATTGTGAAATGTACTCTTGTTTATCATTTTTGCACAAATGGAAGGTCACGGCTATGAGTAATTGCAACTTGAAAACTGTCTTTCCTCCTTTGTGAAAATTCCAGCTTTTCCAGCAGTAAAGGTGACAGGGTACAGAGCGTTTTGCATTTCTTCATTGTACTTTTTGCTTTTTATATTTCCTCGATGGTACTATGTTTCTCTCACAAAGAAACAAGGCATTAAAACAGATAAAACAAATAGGAAGGACCAACATTAATTTGAAATAAATATCAAACATTTGAAATAAATATTTCTTTGTGATCATGGTAGCATTTACTTAGCTAGACAGAGCATATGAAAACTTATAACAAAAAGAGCTCTTCTACATAAAATTTGCATCTACACGCTCATGGGTAAAATCAAGTCTATGAACTTGCAGTTTTCTTTTCGCTCGTCTACTGACGTGGCATATCCTCTTGTCTATCATCAAGTCTTTGGACTTGCTATATTTCAGTGAGTTATTTTTTATCTCCGTCTAATGACGTGGCATTTAAGCTCGTCTACTCATTGAAACTAAAGTTCCCGTCTACTAAGAGTATTTTATTAACCGACTACACAAATATATTAAATAAATATATAAACCAAACGTTTTGAGCAGCTCGTCTACATGAATGGACGTGGATTCACAATCTAAGTCCAAGCAGATATAAAGAAACTTGTTCAAGGTTTCCATAACTTACATATTTTGAGCATTCCTGCAAGACTAGATAAAGCATGTTAGATCTCAACTAAAGCTTTGTCATACAAATTTAACCCTTTTTGTTAACATCAAAACTCAGAGATTATTAATCCAAATCACTTTGGTTCCAACAATACGTGTTTTGCGACAGATTTGTTTCATTTGCAACGGCATTTGGCCCTTGCTAATACCAATTTTTCTTGTAGTGACTAATCTCTGGTTCGGCTGATTGAGAATGATTTTACCCCTTGGTTCTCAGTCTCCCAATGGGGGTGACTCGACAAGTATTCGAACTCGGGTTCCCCAGGTTCTCCTCCTTATGGGGGCTAGTGCTTCCACTAGACCAACACCCCATTGGTAAGTAAATCACTTTGAAAGTGTAAAAATAAATTTTTTTATTGATCTCACACTTAGAATTAATTCTCCTCACTGAAAAAATTATAGATTCTTGTTTCTCTTAAAATTAATTTTATATATCCCAAATTAATTTTATTGGACATACTTTTGAATTCAAATACCTCTATTACTGTAGCAACTAAATTTTTGGGTTGAGGATGCTGGTTAAACGCCTCTTGGACTTGTATCCATGCACTTAATGAACTGTTACATACATATTCTTTTTATTAAAAAACAATAACAAAAATATGTGTAAAGTTACACCTAAGTTTAGTCCATTTCCTTCTTCAATCACAACTTTTGAACTTTGCTTTACTCAGGAGACTAGTTTTAAGTGAATCTATCTATCTATTCTATATACAATTGAGAATAATCTCAAAGAAGAAAGTTATAAATGTCAAGCTCTCCTTACTCCTTTCCCATGTGTCATCTTCTAAAAAGTTCCCTCTAGAAATGTCTGATGTGTCGCAGTCTCATGCATTTGACGTCCACAATTCTTTGTAACTAGCCTACCATTTTTAAGGGGGGAGTTTTGATTTATTTATTGAATTTATGGAATTAATGTTTTAATTTGTTGGTATGAATTTGATGTTATGTTTTAATTTTTTATTTCAAATAGGGTGTGAATAATCAATGTAATAATAGCATATGATCATCAAATCAAATGCAAATATTATTGGTTTGAAAATAATAGTAAAGTATTAATGCAAATATATTTTTTAATCAAAACCATTACAAAATGCTAACAATTGAATCACATCAATTAATTTCAAAAAATTATGCATATGCATTTCCATAATTTGTTGCAATAGATAAATATTTCTTTATGACTTTCTTAATTTTATTAATATTGCATTTGTTTGTCATTGTTTATATCTGATTGCAATTATAAAACCAACTATATTTGATTGCCAATATTATTTGATTGGCATTTCGTTTTATTACTTGTCAATTGTCATTTCATTGACATTTCCTAATTTAATTTAATAAATATAGCTTTGAAAACATATATACCATTAAACATTCATAAAATAAGTATAATATTAAGATAGTGGAAGAAGAAATGGTTAATGATGATTTATAAATATATTGGGTAAATATCAAATATTAAAAACCATATGATAAATATATATATTTTTTAAAAATAGTTAACTTGCAAGATAAAAATAAGATAAATTAATCAAAATATTTTTAAGAAATATTATTTTTCATATGATAGATAAATATATGTTCTAAAATGGTTAACATAAATGGGCAAAGATGAAGAAATAAATCAAAATATTTTCAGGGTAATTTTTTCATATGATAGATAAATATATTTTCTAAAAATCATCAAGCTGAACGAAAAAAAATGAAGAAACAAATCAAATAGATTTTTAAGAGAGAAAAAAATAACATGATAGATAAATATATTTCCTAAAAATAGTTAAGTTTCATGGGAAAAGATAAAAATAAATCAAAATATTTTCATGAAATAAATTTTTTTCATGTGATAGATAATTATATTTTCTAAATTTTTTTAACTTGCATGAGTAAAAGAGGAGATATGAATCAATTATATTTTATGTAACACCCTGATTTTTCTGCTTTCTAAGATCGGTATAAATATAAATAACCGTTTATATTTTATCTTAAACTTAAAAAATGATTTTGGGAAAACCAAAGTCATATTCATATTATACTTATTTTTATAAGTATAAGATTAAATTTTTGGTTGAAAATTCAGACGAAACTCGGTCTGCGTTTTCACTGACAATAAAATTTTACTGATCAGAAAACTTAATTTTGACTCGTGAACGAAATGAATGGATTTTATATCTCATTTCCAATGATATAGGTTATTTTGAAATTTTTCAAAATAAATAGGTTATTATACCTTGATTCAGGCGTAAAAACCTAAATCGGGTAATCGACGGAGTCGAGAACGGACGTGCAGAGACAAAACCCGACATCGGATGCTGAGATATATTGCCACCTAGGGTGGTGAGTCATAGGGGTGACTCACCTAGCATTTAATTCATGTAATTATGAGTTTAAGTGCGAAAAGACCAAAATACCCCTAACTTAACATATCCTAGTTAAAATTTAACCATGGTTAAGGCAAGACAAGTTCAGTTTGACTACTTCCTCTTGATTTTGTCATCACAAACCAGTCACCTTTCCTTCAACCTCAACCACATAATTTTCATGATTACTTTAGGCATGAAATTACCAAAATGTCCTTAAGTCCTAACTTAATCACAACATTGCCCTAAGTGAAATTACACCTTTGTCCATAAATGAAAAACAATTTGGACCCTTTAGCCCCCCAATTCCCACGGCCAACACACCACATTTAGGCCATTCCACTCATTTCTCTCTAACTTCATCTTCTTCCTCACTTTCTCTCTCAAAATTCTCCAAGTTCCATAACCAAAATTTGTGAAGGAACTACTTGATATCTTGCCATTTTTCAATTTCTAAGAGGTATACCATACTCATCTCACTCAATCAATAGCATGTTCTTCATTCATTTTCATGTTTCAAAGCCATGATCATCCTTTTCAATTCCTAGATCTAGAAAGTTTGAAAATCTGTAGAAAATTGTAGAAAAATCCTATGATCATGAAACCAATTTCTATGATCTTATTATCATCTCCATATTTAAGATCCAAAAGTATGCATCAAGAAAAAAATTTCTTTCTATTCTATCCTTCAAGGTTGAAACCTAGTTGGTGTAGGTGGAGGAACTTTGTTCATTTTTTTTTTTTTTTAATTATACATGATTCAATCCTTCTTAGTCATGTATGTATTGAATCCATGATGATTGGATCAAACTAAAATCTCTAACCTATTGTTGTTTTCATGGCCGAAATATATCATGTAGTTTAGGAGTGATTTTGTTGTTTTATCTTATGTTATTTTGTTGTGAAAAATAACACTAGTTTTTGTTGTCTAAGTTACTTGGTGTTAACCGGATCCAAAACCGAAGAATCGCAAAAAAAGATATCTGTAACTTCAACCAGGTAAGGGGAGTACCTAAGGGGTTTTTCCGATAGCTATATGCTATTTGTTTGGGGTCTGTATAATTTATTTGGTGTGTTTATTGTTTTAAGTAGTTAGAAATAACTGCTTTTAAATTATCTGCTTTTAATTATTTATCTGCATTTAATTGTTATAGTATTTTAATGCATGTCGTAAATTGTGCTATTTGCTATATTATTGGCATGAAATTAATATTGATGTTGATTGTGGATTGAAAAGCCTGACAGTGGTCAGTGCTTAATTAATTACGAGGTTAAAAGCGTTAAAAAACTTCTTATGATATAATGTGTTTTAATTAATGGAAAATAGTAAAATAATATTACTTAATTATTTGATTGGTTAAAATGGGGAAAAGTTAAAAATAACTTTATTTTAATGATTTAACGACATAAGAGTGTTTTATGAGTCACGGTGAGGACGTAACCGTGAAAATATTTTAGTACTGCTAATTTATATGTAAGAAATTTGTAAATATTAGAAAATGTTATTATAAGAAAATAAGTTTCAAAAATAATTTTATTATGGTGTTGAGAAAATGATTTTACTAGAAAAGTCAAAAATTGACTTAAAACGTTTTAAAATGCTAAATGACGGTTAATTCCGAAAATATTTACGGAAAGCATTTTTTTAAAAAACAGCAGTATTTGTTTTAACAGCAAGTTCGTCTCAAGCGATGTTTCTTTGAACTAAAGTTTCAAATAAAGATTTTTAGAAGAAAATGAGTTTTTAAGAGATTTGGTGATTTTATGAATGAATTTCCAACGATAAAGGATTTTCTGCAAATTAGTTTTATACAATGATGTTATTTCCAACAACTTGGATAAGTCGTGGAGTTTTGGTTTTGGATTTGTGTTTCATAGAACGAAAATGATTTTAAAGATGAAATACGGACCTAGTGGCCGAGACGTAGATTCTAGTGTTCTATGATATGGACACTATGTCCTAACGGTGAATGACGTGTATTATAAAGGTCATGATGATTTTGTGCGCTAAAATCTACGAATCTAAGACTGGTGCATCGGTTTAGATTTCGTAATTTGCACATTCGGATTTGGAGTCCTATTATTAAAACTGAAAGACGAATTTAAATGTTTAAAAGTTGAGATGGTCGTGAGCCTTTGTAACACCCTAGTTTTTACACACGTGATTAATTATTTTATCTGGATGTTTTTGTTTATTTTTTTATGTGATTTAGTTTGAGTAATTGAATTACTCTCTTCAAATTATTTTATTGGGTGCGTTAGCACTAACTTATTTCAGTGAATGTACACTTACTAGACAATAATTTATGTTATTGTTATCATTATTACCGGTACAGAAAAGTGTGTTAAATAATATGATTAAGATAAAAGCATTTTCATATTTTCATTTTATTTAATTTTAGATTTGAAAATAAATTGGTTTGACATTAATTGGAGATTTATTTTGGATCACTGATTTTCTTGGTGGATCAATTCAACCATCAAATTTTACTCGAATTTGAATTTTGAAAGTATATATTTGTCACTCATTATGTTTAAATCCAAGGACCCATATTATTTATTTCTCTCTAGACTCAATCTTAACCATTCATTTTTATTTTTATCCACTCTAACTAAAAGATAAAGACAAAGAAAAAAAAAACCCTCTTTCCCTGGATCAGAAAGTTACACGACCCCTACCCCTTCTTTTTCTCTTTTATCTTCTTCCTGCACTTTCAGAAACAAACACTCAAACTCTCCCTTCCTTTTTTGTTGAACCAGTGTTGTCCAGCCCACCGACCAGCCCGCCGTCCGTCGCAGTCCGGCCAGCATCACGGTCGCGCGACCCAGCTCTCACGCGTCTGGTCTGTTTCCTCCTCACTGTGCATCGTTGTGCGTGCTGACGTCGTAGGTGTATCATCCGGTTGCCGTTCCGCCGCGGCTGGTAGGGAGGGGACGACCTCGTACCTTCGTCCAGTTCATTGCCAGGTTGCTGCATGGAGAGGGAGAGACGATCGCGTGTTCTGGCCCCTGTTCTCCTCCGTTCGCCGCTGCTCCGCCGCGCCAGACCTCCAAGACAGCCACCACGTCATCTTCTTCTTCCTTGTATGGGTATGTGAAAACCCCATCTATTTTGTTTAGATTCAAAAATCCCCAAATTGATTTTGAAACCCTAACCCTAACCCTTCGATTTCAGATTTTAATCCTGAAATTAAACATTGTTTTATGAAATTGGGATTGTGCATTAGTATTGCCCTAAACCAATTTCAATATTCCTTAGCTAAAATGAGTTTTCCCCAAATTTTGTTTAGGAACCCTAAACCCCAATTTGATTTTATTTGAAATCGATGGTGTTTCTATAAAATTAGCTATGTTTTATTCAAATTATGACTCATAATTGATGATTCCTAAGTTCACTTTCATGATCCTTTAATCAAAACAAAGTTTCCTCAAAGCGTATTATGAAGCTTAAGCTCCAAACGTGATTTTCTTTGAAAATGACCTTGTTTGGTAATAAGATTAAGTGTTTAGATCAAATTAGAATGTGTGTTTGGTCATGTGTAATTGATTCCTCGATTTCTGGTTGTTGCGCGTTGTTGGAATTCCTCTCTGAGACGTTTGACACGGCTGTGCTTGCTTGATGGAGTAGATAGTTACACTCTTGGAGCTAACGTGAGCATTAAGACGAGGATCCTTTACTTGTCTTCAAAGGTAAGGGGAGTTTGCCTAGGGATATTCCATAACTATATGCATGTGTGTATGTGTTTAATTGAGTGTTGTGAATATTATTGTGATGTTGAGCCAATACTTGAATAACTTGGTTACTTGAACTATTGTGATTATTATATGAAGTTGAACATTACTTGCTTTAAAGTGTTATGAATCATATATATATGATGAACCGTCATTAACTGTGATATTATTATTGTTGTGAATATATTACTGTTGATTGAAGTTTGAGAAGTCGGACTTGAGTCTGTGCCCAATGACTATAAGGATTAAAAGCCTTAATAAGCCTTGAATAGAACTTTGAAAGTTTTGGGTTCATTTATAAAAGTTCCTTGTTTAAAGTGCTTACTTTAGAAGAATAAGATCTTTGTTTTTAGAAAAATGTTGAAGTGATTTTAAGTTGAAGGAAACTACCTTTTTATGATCCAAAGTTTGTATGAGAGAAAACCTTTTTCGAACTATGTGTTTCATGAAGGAAAATCCCCTTTGAAAATATTTGACCTTATTCCATCAAGGATTTCAAAAGCAAACGAATTTTCAAATGTTTTATAAAAGACTTTGCAAAGGAAAATATTTTCTCCTAAATGATTTAGAAAGGTTCCGGTTACTTGGATAAGTGACCGATGTTTTGTTTTGGTTTTTGATTTTCACTGAGAGAAAAGTAAGCACATGTGAAAGAGAATACTAGTGCACGAGACGTCGCATCTAGCATTCAGTTTATGCACGTGATCTGGGATCCGTGTCAAGAATTATGGACCAAGGGTCCCAATCGTGATATTATGGGTTAGGAGTCCTAATTTTGGAATTGAGGATTGTGTGTCCTAATTTCGTTCTTATGGACTAGGAGTCCTTATCATGTTGAAATAAAACATGGATAAAATTATAATTATTTCTACAACCACAACCTCGGACTGCGGCATCGGTCTAAGGTGTTGTGATTGAGCACTCGGACTGTGTGTCCTGTGTTATTGATTTTCTAGTACTGAAAATTGTGAATAGTCGTTAGCTTTGGGCTTCGACAACGGAAAAGAGTGAACACAAAGAAAAGTCTCGATAATGAAAAGTCTTTTATTCATATGAATTTCCCCTTAGCAGATGTGCTTGAGTTATGCGAATACTCGCTTAAGATGTGGTATTCGATGAGGTATACATCCGAATGGCCGTTATAAGGGATTCGTGATGATGTTGAACCGGACGCATGAGGTGATGGAGACAACTTGCCAAACGGGGCGTATGAGCCTGATCAACTCTTTCTTTCTTAATGATAAAACGGTGTTGGTATCTCATGAGATTAAGTTTAGAGCCTAATTATTGAAGTGTCATGCATTCTCTTTATAAAACTGATTGTTTGGGTATGAGGCCCACTGATATAACACTTGTCATTTCATCTCTGAATAATAATTAAATGTTAATGTGCTGAGGTGATGAATGTATCGTGTATATGGTTGTTGTGTGATATATCCATTTGTCGGTATCTAACCCTTACAGATATATCAGGTTTCTTCTGGTTCGCTGTTGTACCCTGGGTACTTTAGTACAGATGGTGCAGAGGAGTCTTCCTAAGTCACTCAGAGACTTAGATCTGGTTGTTTGATGAAGTATTTGATTGTGGAATGATCACGTGAGTTTTCCTCAGGAATAACTTTTAGAATGACCAGCTTAGGGTTTGAGACTTAGATTTTTGATAGTATGTATGAGTATGACTCAGAGAGTCTCTATTTTAAAATGGAATGTTTATAGCTCGGAGAGCATCTCTTTTGAATGAAAACCTAAGCTTTTCCTTTTGGTCATGTATAGCTTATTGATATAACTATTTTTAGCATATTACTGCCTGGTTGTATTTGGTGTAACTGGAATTCTAGGATGAAAATGTAATTATTTTGGCAGGTTTTCTTTTACCTGGGATGTCCGAATTACAGAGGAGACTCTGTCGAAATTTTCGTAAAAATACTAACTTTTATTTAAGTATATCTTTAAATTAAATAGGCTTGTCAGGCTATGATAGTAAGCATGTGTGTCGATCAAGTCTTAGGTTTGGAGTCGTGGCAAATTTTTATACCCAATTTCAGATGCTTACGTACTTATATAAATTATTTTCAGAAAGCAACCAGCAAATTATCTTTTTAATTAAATTACGCATGTGTTACGTAGTAATGCCCAAGGGGGTGTTACACTGAGCCTCGACAAGAAAATAATGAACACAGAGAAAAATAATGACGAGAATAAAATGTTTTACATGCATTAAGCAGCAGATGTCCCTACTTGATTTATCATGGTATCTTGACGGGCAAGGTATTCATGAGACGACATCTCATTGTGCCTAGATGGACAATGAATAACCATATACGACGATCATTATGCCTTGTATAGGACAATGTGTTATGGTAACCATATACAACGATCACTATGCCTTGTGTGTAGGATAGTGTGCTATGGTAAAATTTGAGTACCTTAATTGGCCATCGAGCCTGATCAGCTCATTTAAACGACGATTATGGATTTCCGGAGAAGAAGTATAACATCTTAGACGACGATTGTTGAAGGGTCATATATTTGTTTTAAAAATGATGATGATTGTCGGGTATGAAACCTTTTGATTAACAATTTGTTTATTCTTTAACATCTTTGTTGTTATAACTATATATGTTATATGATGTTTTATGCGTCGTACATGTAATTATCGTTTTAAAATCCATATATTGGTTCTCACTCTTGCGTGTTTTATTGTTGGTTCCTCTTCTGTGTCTTGTATATTTCTATCCGAGTATAGATGGACCCGAAGATGCCTCTGGCACATTTGAGGATATTTAGTTCTGACCACTAAAGCGACCGTTGGTTTTAAGAATGACCTCGAGTCTTCTTAATAGATGTCGGATAGAGTGACCAGCTCAATTAGGACATTAGGTGGGTTTATAACCTTTTTGGAGGAAAATCATTATGTGTGGCTTTGGAGAGCCATTCTTTTGAAGTAAGAATTTTTCTGTTTTCAATAATGTATAATTATATCTTATGTTATGTATGGATTCCTAAAGGAAATCAACTCGTACATTGTGATGAGTATTTCCGAATATGAAGTGATTATACGTTAACGTTAGTTTGTTGAAGTTTTATTTACCTTGCAAAAAAAAAGAAAAAAAAAATTATCATCATTTTTGTCTTAAGAAAATTATTAAAACAATCTTATTTTCCGAAAGTAACCAACATAATTATAGTTTTTATTTTCCGCAACGGGTTACAATGTGATATCCCAAGAAGGTGTGTCTCATTTTCAAGAGAGAATAAAAATAAAAATAAAAATAAAAATAATAATAATAATATTTAATTATTAACTTGCACAAGAAAAAGAGGGAAAACAAATCAAATAGATTCTCAAGAGAGAAGAAAAAATAATATGATAGATGTTAACCGAACCAACATATGTACCCACAGTACGAAACACTTCCAAACAGATTATGATGACAGATAAATATATTTTCTAAAAATATTTAACTTGCACCGAGAAAAGAGAAGAAATAAATTAAATATATATTGAAGCCAGAAGGAAAAAACATATGACAGGCAAATATTTTTTCTAAAAATATTAACTTCAATAAGAAAAATAAGAGAAAGAAATCAAATAGTGTCCCAAGAGAGAAGAAAAAATAATAAGATAGATAAATATAATTTCTTAAAATGTTTTTCTTGCACAGAAAAAGAGGATAAATAAATCAAGTACAAAAAATAATAAGATAGATAAATATATTTTATAAAAATAATAAACTTGTACGAGGAAAAGAGAAGAAACAATTCAAACAGATTTTTAAGAGAGAATAATAATAATAATAATAATAATAATAATAATAATAATAATAATAATAATGTGATACATAAATATATTTTATAAAAATGGTTAACTTCAATAAGAAAAAGAATATTAAGAAATCAAACATATTCTCAAGAGAGAAGAAAAAATAACATGATAGATAAATATATTTTCTTAAAATGGTTTTCTTGCATAAGAAAAGAATATAAATAAATCAAATAAATTTTGAAAAGAGAATAAAAAATAATATGAGAGGTAAATATATTTTATAAAAATAGTTAACTTGCACAGGAAAAGATGAGAAATAAATCATATAGATTTTCAAGAGATAATAATAATAATAATAATAATAATAATAATAATAATAATAATAATAATAATAATAATAATAATATCTTACATTAATATATTTCATAAAAATTGATAAATTCAACAGTAAAAAGATAAGAAATAAATCAAATAGATTTTCAAGAGAGAACAAAAATTTCATATGATAACCAATATATTGGGAATAGTTTAGCATTAATGTTTCATTGAGAAATGATTAATTAGCTTGAATTAAATGTTCGGAGAAGTATCATAGCGAGGTAGTGGAATGAGAAGTGGGTAGTACTAATTTATAATTTTGTTTTGAAAAAAAAACCAAATGCACTATAATATTAATGTTGATATAAGTACAATACCAAGGTATTGGAAAAAACGTCAAATGTTAAAAATAATATAATAGATAAATATATTTTCTAAAAATGGACTTTAACGGGAAAAAAGGAGAAATAAATCAAATATATTTTTAAGAGAGAATAAAAAAGTAATATGATAAATAAACAAATTTTCTAAAAATATTTAACTCGCACCGAGAAAAGAGGATAAATAAATCAAATAGATTTTGAAGAGAAAAGTAACTAATACATTATGTTTAGTATTAGTGTTTAAATAAATAACATTGAGAAATGATTAATCAGCTTGAAAAGCAGTTGTTGCTTTGGAAATATATATTTGCTATTAAATATTCAGAGAAGTACGATACTAAGGTAGTGGAAGAAAGAGACAACATCTTTTTTATTAATCAAAATATTTTTTATTTTATTTATATACATCATCTTTTTTTATTATCATTAAATTTTATTTTCAAATAAATATTTTTTTAAAATAAAACTTTCTTCCTTTATTTTTTCTCCACATGCAAATATTTTGGCTTAATTACAGTTTTGGTCCCTCAACTATTGGTCATATGCGATTTTGGTTCCTAAAGTTTTTTTCGTGCACATTTGGTCCACCAGTTTTTTCAATGTTGCAAATTCGATCCTTCTGTCCATGTCTGTCAATTTTTTACTGATCAACATGGAGGAACCACTCCCCTGAGCACGTACACAGAATCACTGTTCTAAGCGCATAAAACCTCTTTTTGAGCTCTTGTTGTAAAGGACTAGGGGTGGGAATAGGCCAGACCGCTCGTCGGGGGCCTACGGGGCCTAGCTCAGCCTAGCCTATTCAGTAAAAAGGCCAAGTTAATGCTTTATAAAAAGCCTATGTAGCTAAATAGGTCAGGCCTAAGACTTTAAAGAAAGCCTACTAGGCCTACCAAGCCGGCCTATTTAACACATACGCACACAATGAATATATGTGTATAATATAATATATTATAATACTTGTCGCAACCAAAAATTACGGTAGGAACGGCAATAAAAAGAGATTTTAAGAAAAATGTAGAGTCGCCGCCAATTTTATTTAATTTAGGAAAAATTGGAAAACCTTTAAAAATGGTCTTTGGAACCAAGTTGAGTTCGGGAGTCGGTTACGAGTAGGGAAGGTGTTAAGCATCCTACATCACCCATTCTTCGAATGGTACCTTGAATTAATTACGTAAAATTAATAACTTTTAAATTATTTATTTTACCCCAAAAATTTTTACACCAATAAAGAGATTAATAATTAATATTTACCCTAAGGTGGTTGAACATGACACATAAGTCCACAGGGCAACCTCAATTCTAAGAGATTGAACATGAAACTTTTCATAGAGCAATCCCTAAGTAACATTAATTAATAACACAAATTCAATTGTTTTTAATTAGCTAAAAAAAAACAAACACAAAAATAAGGAAAAATAGTTTTGGCTTGACATAATATTTAATCATGCTCCTACGTATTCCCCAGCTGCGATGAGAAATTCAAAGCCACGTAGTTCTTGTTAAAAATATTTGATGGTTTGGTTTTGATTTTTATGAAAAGGTATTTCTTTATTTTAAAAAAAAGTTTTTATTTTTGAATTTTTTATTGCCTAATTTCCAAATATTGAAAAGTCCTAAACGAGATAGAACATGACACGTAGTCCACAGATCGATCTTGAATCTAAGGAATTGAGTGTGATACATCTCACAAAGCAATCCCCAAAATTATTTATAATTAATTCCCCTTTTACATTTTATTTATTTTGACTCATTGAAAAAAGAAAGAAAACAAACAAAAAAAACAAAAAAAATAAAAACAAAAATAATAACAATAAATAAATAAAAAAAACCAAAATGGAAGAGACTTAAACTAAGAAGGGCAAGGACCACAACCTTCTATCATCAAAGTAGAAAATGAGAAAAACAAACAGGCAAGAGCTTAGCACTGTAGCGCGCGGGTCACCAAGGAGGCGGGGTAGTGGCGGTCCAGGATGCACTACAAAAAAACAACTGTTTAGCGACTAATATTCGGTCGCTAAACAGTGTAAATTGGTCGCTATTTAATTTAGCGACTGATTAAGGGTGGTGGCTGAATACCTGGTCGCTAAGGTTTTAGCGACCGAAATAATATTTCGGTCGCTAATTGGCGACCGAATTTTTAGTCGCTAAATAATAATAAACGGTCGCTATTAGGTTGGTCGCATTTTCTGGGTAACCATTTCTAGCGACCGATAATCGGTTGCTAGTTCGGTCGCTAATTTTGGTTACCGTTAACCTATATTAGCGACGGATTTTCGGTCGCTATACCTCCTCTGTAAATGTTAAATAAAGTTTAGCGACCGAATTATTGGTTTCTAATTCGGTCGTTAAACTGGTTTTTTTTTTAATTTTAATTTTTAAAATAAATTTTTTTTTCTGATTTTCTTTAAACGTTAGAAAAATTACTAATAAAACACACCAAATTACTTATGAAATATACAATCATAAAAAATAATAAATATATATAAAAAGAATAATCCAAAATGTCGTACAAGAATCGTTTAAAGTCAAAAAAATGGGAAAAAAATCAGTCATGATGAGGGGGAGATGGAGGAATCCAATCATCCTCAGCGTCCGTACCACCGACGTCTGCTAGCTGATCGTCCTCTGCAGATAGCAGACATCGAGTCGGCGGGAACTGGAGGAGCGGCAGCAGGTGGCACAACCGTCAGAGCATCATCCTGAGAAACTAGAGTCTGGATCCTCATCTGCTCCAACACCAGCCGCAGTGTCTGGCCCTGCTCGATGCTCGCCTGCATCAGCTGTTGGTGTGCCTGAGTCAACTGTGCAATCTGGTTCGCCATCTGCTGCTCTCTCTCGCTCTTCTCTCGAAGCTCCGCGTTCAGCTGCGTGATGGTGTCCTGCATTTGGTGGAACTGCTCCTGAGGGACGGTATCGGCGCAGGAAGGAGCAGGCGTGCCGGATGATGAAGCGATAAACTCTCCTCCCAGGTGTCCGAGGCCATACACGTGCCCCTTCTTGTTCCAGCCCCCGACGACCTCCAAATAAATGGCATTATCGTCGATGGAGACAGGAGAGCAGGGCCCATCACCAGTCAAAGCCTCATGTTGTGACTGTGAGGCACGTGATATGGCATCGTCCTTCTTCTCGTTGAAGCCCACCTACAAAGTATAGTTGAAGAGATTTAGTTTTATATCTAATATTAACAGATCATTTATAATAAATTACAAGTAAACACTAAATTATTTTTTTGCTTACAGCATAGTTACGGGCCTTGTCGTTGACCCATGTCCCCGACTTCAACTTCTTCGTCCTCTCCACCAACTCCATAGCAGTCGGGGCCCGTTGTTTCTGTGCTTTCTGCACAGAAAAATATAATATTAAATTCATAAGAATAATTAAAAATGAAAACTAATTAATTAAATAGTATATTAAGTCAAAAGTTTAATGTATTACCAGCTCGTCGTAGTGGGCGGCGGCTGATTTAGACCAACTGGTCCAAGCACATGCGCCACCATCAGAAGCTCGATTACGCCGAGCTGTGGCTTGGATCTCCTGGAACTTCTCAGTAGCCCAGTACTGGTCCAGCTGCCTCCTGATCTCAGGATCCACCCACCTCCCCTTATTCTGACCTTTCCTCAGCTTGTTCGTCAGATTCTTCATGACCAGTGAGCCTTTATGCTCAAATATGTCCCTGACGAGAGCCTTTAAAGCTAAGTCCCACCTATACTCTTTCTGCAACTTACAGTTGTTAGGAAATTCGTGTGTACATATATATAATGTAAATTTAATTTAAATAACTTAATAAATTGTTACCTTAAACTCTAGAAACAACTAATCCCTATGGCCTAGTGGGATGGCCTTCCATGTAGGCCATGGACCATCAAACTTGCGTCGCAGGATCTTCGATATCGAATCAGAAGGGCCCTTCGCGGGCAGAAAGCTGCAGCAAAATTGGAGCATTAATAAATGTTCTAAATAAATTAAAAAAACAAGTAAATAGAAATTAACGATACTTTATATATATTGCCGTAACCAAAAATTGCGACGAGGACGGCGATAAAAAGAGATTTTAAGGAAAAGTAGAGTCGCCACCAATTTTATTTAATTTAAGAAAAATTGGAAAACCTTCAAAAATAGTCTTTGGAACCAAGTTGAGTTTGGGAGTCGGTTACGAGTAGGGAAGGTGTTAAGCACCCTACATCGCCCATCCTACAAATGGTACCTTGAATTAATCGTGCAAAATTAAATTATTTATTTGTTTACCCCAAAAATATTTGCAAGGAAGGATTTGTTTATTTATTAATATTTTCTTTATTTTTATGTTTCTTTATTGGTTTTTTTTATTTAATTTTTTTAAAAAGAGAAATATTATTGATAAATCCTAAATGAGGTTGAACACGGCACGTAAGTCCATAGGGCAACCTTAAAGCTAGAGGATTGAGCATGACACTTGTCATAGAGCAATCCAAATATATTAAATGAATTACTAATTAATTATCCACATTAAATAAATTAAAAAAAGAACAAAAATAAAGGAAAAATTAATTTTGGCTCGACGAGATGATTGATCCCGCTCCTACGTATTCCCTGTTTCGATGGGAAACTCAAAGCCACGTAGTTCTTGTAGAAAAATGTTTAGTTTATTGATTAATTTTAATTTTTATGAAAAATATTTATTTAAAAAAATTTCTAAACGAGGTAGAACATGGCATGTACGTCCACAGAGCTATCTCAAACCTAAGAATTGAATGTGATACATCTCACAAAACAATTTCATTATTATTTATAAGTGATTCCCTTTTTATATATATATTTATTTATTTTAACAAATAAAACAAGGAAAGAAAATAAATAATTAAAAAAATAAAAAAAAAGAAAAAGAAAAATCAGATCAAAAAAGAAATGAAGGAGCAGAACCTTCTGTCTACAAATGACAGGTTGCTCATATTACATTGAGTGTGTATGCTTTGTGGTCCAAGAGTTACAAGTCGCCTCAATTATGCAGTTAAGGAATTCTAAAGTCCAAGAATTGTTGGCTATCCTTAAGGATGTAGAATCTGCTCAACTTCGTGTAGCCTGGTTGCGAAGCATGCTCGATGAAATTGTTGAAAACGTTGAACTCGTGGATCAGCACCAGGAGGTGAAGGTGGCAAAGGCCAACTCTGATCGTAAAATGGAACCATTGAGGGGAGAACTAGAATCAGAACTGGAAGCTTTGGCTCAGAAAGAACAAGAGGTTGCTTCTGTTTCGTGGAGACGGTGATGAAGGTTGGAGGAAGAATGCTGAATGACTCAGAACGGCGCAGAGGCATGAAAGGGATCAGTTGGGAAAGAAGGTAATATGTTATGGTGGCCTGAGTGGGATGATAGAGGCTACTGGTTTGGACTTGGGAAGTTGTTTTTTGTCATGAGAACAGAGAAAGTGATGATTTGAAGAGAATGGGTGCAAGAACATATTGCGTGCAGATTAAGGGTGTGATTAACAGTGCACAGATGGAAGTGTGATGAACAGTGCGTAGATGAGCCCCCAACAATATGCCCCTATTGTGATTTTTATAATGCCAATCCCTCCGATCCTGATCCTAAAATTCCGCCTAGATTTAAGGTTGTTATCCGATCCTGATCCTAAAAATATGCCCAGGTTAACATTCCTATCTCTAATTTGAAAATTAAATTCAAATTCAAATAAAGTGGTTGCTGGGGAGGAGGATCAGATGGGTTTTTATTTTCTTTTCAAATTTTTATTTTTTTATTTTTATTTTTATTTTTGAAAATTTTTTTAGTGAATATTAAGAGACCCGGTCAAAATGGGGTGTTCACAGTTGCCCCTCTTTACTTGTTCATTACTAGAATACATGAAGAAAGAACGATTTTTTCATGTGGTAATAGTAAGGAACTAGAAAAGAAAATGAACCCACATTTTTGGCCGGGATGGAAAATAGGCTAGAGAAAATTAAGCTTTAGAGCTTGGAAAATAAAAGTGACAGTGGGCCTCAAATCCCAAGTATAAAATTAGCAGTGTGCCTCAGAGCTCGAAAAAATTAATTTGCAGCGGGCCTCAGATCCCAAAAATAAATTTGCAGTGAGCCTCGGAGCTCCAAAAATAAAATTGCAGTGGGCCTCGGATCCCAAAAATAAATTTGCCATGAGCCTTAGAGCTCGAAAAATAAAATTGCAGTGGGCCTCAGATCCCAAAAATAAATTTACGGTGAGCCTCAGAGCTCAAAAAATAAATTGCAGTGGGCCTCAGATCCCAAAAATAGATTAGTGGTGAGCCTCAGAGCTCGAAAGATAAAATGCAGTGGGCCTCAGATCCCAAAAATAAATTTGCAGTGACCCAAAAATAAATTTGCAGTGAGCCTCAGAGCTCGAAAAATAAATTGCAGTGGGCCTCAGATCCCAAAAATAAAATGCAGTGAGCCTCAGAGCTCGAAAAATAAATTGCAGTGGGCCTCAGATCCCAAATATAAAATTAGTAGTGAGCGGACCTCAGATCCCAAATATAAAATTAGTAGTGAGCCTCAGAGCTCGAAAAATAAAATGCAGTGGGCCTCAGATCCCAAAAAATAAAATTGCAGTGAGCCTCTGAGCTCAAAAAAAATTGCAGTGGGCCTCAGATCCCAAAAATAAATTTGCAATGAGCCTCAAAGCTCGAAAAATAAATTGTAGTGGGGCTCAAATCCCAAAAAATAAAATGCAATGCACCTTGAGTCAAAATATGTGAGCCTGGAGCCAAAACAAGTAAGCCATGAGCCTTAAAAATAGATCATTGAGTCAAAAAAAAATTTTTATGATCGGGCCATGACCCGCGAATTTCATGTAGTGGACAAGTGAGCCATGAGCCTTAAAAATAGACCATTGAGTCAGAAAATTTTTATGATTGGGCCATGACCCGAGAATTTCATGCAGTGAACCTTGAGTCAAAACAGGTGAGCCATGAGCCTTAAAAAGTAGACCATTGAGTTTGAAAAGTTTTATGATTGGGCCATGACCCGAGAATTTCATGCAGTGGACCTTGAGTCAAAATATGTGAGCCTGGAGCCAAAACAAGTAAGCCATGAGCCTTAAAAATAGACCATTGAGTCAGAAAAAAAATTTATGATCGGGCCATGACCCGCGAATTTCATGCAGTGGACCTTGAGTCAAAACATGTAGCCATGAGCCTTTAAAAAAAATAAAATAAAATAAATGGACCATTGAGTCAAAAAAAATAATTTATGATCGGGCCATGACCCGAGAGATTTATTGAAAACTGCCTTTTTAGAAAATGTGGAACCAAATGCTTCTCAGAAAAGCTTTCACTAATCAAACTCATATTCAAATGGAATCTTTTGCAAAATTGGTCTTGCCTATATCCCTTTTCACTTGATAACACCTCCTTCGGCTTGCTACTTCCAGAATATCCCTTTCTACCTCTCAATCTTTATTGTCCATAAGGATGTCATTTCCTTCAATTATCGAAACTTCAAAGTTCTTTTGGTCCAGACTGTTCATCAAAAGATTACCATTAGATGGTTAAATTATACTATTATGTCTAGGTTCATCTTTCTTGAAACATAATATAACATATGTGCATTGATTCAGAAGTGTGATGAAAGAGGATTTGATTGACTCGATAACTTTGACTTGTGCGTTTGACTTCACGAGATACGGACAACAAGGAAAGGGACACAAAGGATGGTAGGGATTTCAAAAGGGTTGTTTTCTTAATCTTGATTGTTCTGATCTTAATGAGATTGACCTTTTCTCAACAAGTGGATATCACGTTCGAAATTTGCCCCAGTGTAAGGTATTCCAAAACAAAAACTCAAACATGGGTAAACCTTTCAGGAACAAAATTGCCCCAGTGTAAGGCGTTCTAGAATAAACACAGCCAAGGATACACCGTTTAAGAACGAAATTGCCCCCAAAAAAATTGCCCCAATTTATGGTTCTGAGGATAAAGTTATCCTCATTCAAGCCAAATCTCGCCCTAACTTTTGCTTAGACCGCCCTTTCGAGCTTTCAGTCTAACGGGCTTTTTTTTCTTTTTTTTTTTAAGAGCAAAGTGCTTGGAAAAAGAAAGTGTGGATACCTTGTCTCACGATTAATATTTTTTGAAAATAAGAGTAATTCCTCATTGATCAGAATGGACTTTTAAAGCTTGTAACGTGGCCATGGTTTAAGGGTTAAGAAACAAAAGGTATAAAAGGCTCAAACAAGTGTTTAAGGGTGAATGAGACAAAGGATCTTACATCATCAAGAGAATTGCTTGCTTTAACTTGCACACACAGCTTTTTTATTTTTTCATTTCATTTTTCTCCTTGTCATCCTCTTGTTTTTTTCAATTCAATTACATTGCCATCTCTTTTTTTGCTTTCAGTATCACATTTTCCTTCTTTTTCTTTTTCTTTTTCTTTTGCTTCTTTTTCTTCTTTCTTTTAGCATCTCCTTCAGATTCTTCTTCCTTTTTCCTTCACTTATTGTGGTTGCAATCGATCTTTTATACGAGCCCCCTTTTGTAGGGGTGATCCTTGTCCAAGGTTATTTTGAAAGAATTTATAAGGCTCAACAGGGGTAACAAAGGATAATGATTTTTTTTTGAAGGATAGAGAAAGATGGCCAATCTTCATTTCAAATTAGGATTACTCATTTTTCATAAAGAATTAAACTTGAGACATGGTAAAAAAATGCACCTTCATTCATTTACTCTTTTTTTCTTTTTTCTTTTCCTTTTTTTTCCCTGGGGCAAATAGGACATGCGCAAAGGGTTTCATCAAGAAAGAAAAAAAATCCAAGGGCTGGATACCCACATAGTTCCAATGTCAAAGAAGAAACCAACAAGAAAGATAGAGGTAAATGAAGAAGCTAAACTATGATGGAATCCATGCAAATTTATTATATTAATGCTTCAAGAAGGATGACAAAAACTTAGATGTCAACAGATTCTAATCACTAAACACAACAAATAGTTAAACCATCATCATGACAATCTATTGATGAACAAAACAAAATGTCAAATATTGTATTTCCTCAACCATTGTCAAAAGAATCATTTGTAATGATAAGCTCTTCCCCTTGAACACTGACTAGTCCAGATGCTAACAGCCTTCTTACAGTGGTCTTGAAATCTTCACAATTATCAATAGAGTGACCACCTACCCCCATGTGAAACTTACAAGCGACATTTGGGTCATACCATACTGGAAATGGGGGTTCCCTTGGGCGCACAGGCTTCTCCGAAATCATATGGACATCAAATAATCGTTGGAATAACTCATCCTTGGAAATGGATAGCCTTGGGAATGGTGGTAGGGTTGATGGAGGGCGAATGGTTCTTCTCATTTGTGGGTTCACTTTGGGTTGGAATTGGCTAGAGTGATTTGGTGGGGAAATAGTGGGATATGATGAGTGTGGTTGTGTGTATGGACAAGGTGATGATGGAGCTTGGAAAACATTTGTGGGATGGAAGATATGGTGAGGTGGGTATACGAATGTAGGTGTCTGGTATAGAAAGTAAGGGTTAGGATCATATGGTGGTGTTTGATATCTTGGGTACAATGTTGAATATTGGGGAATGGTGGTTTCTTGGAGTTGTATGTGATTTGCCTCAGCTTCCTTCTTCCTTGGGTCAACCACTTTTTTCAGCTCTCTACCTTCTGCATCATCAACCGGCAGCTTCCCAGCTTTAGCCAAAATTTCGATTCTCTCCCCTGCAGAGATCAAATCTGAAAAATCTTTATAAGCAACTCCTGCCATTGCCCATATAAAGGGTGCTCCCAGAGTTCCTAAAAAATTCGAGCATGTCTCAGATAATGTCAATGGGGGTTGAACTTGTGCTGCCAAACTTCTCCATCTTTGTGCATACTGCTTGAAGGATTCCTCGTCTCTTTTTTGCATCACAATAAGTTGTTCACGTGTGGGAGCCGCATCCAGATTGTACTTGTATTGATCCATGAACATATCAGCCAATTCCGTCCACCTCGAGATCTTAGAATGATCTAATTGAAGGTACCATTCTAATGCGAGACCCGTCAAACTTTCATGGAAAAAAATGATGAGGAATCTGTCATTGTCGCGACCGACCCGTCCGGGAGCCGCGAAAAGAGATAAAAAGACAGAGGAGTCGCCACTAAAATTTTTATTGGGAAAATCTTAGAAAACCCAATTATTTAAAGGTTAACTGGTCTAAAAAAGAAAAAGAGAGAGATGAGTCCGGGAGTCGGTTACGAGTAGGGAAGGTATTAGCACCCTACGTTGCCCGTTTAAAAAACGGTACCTCAAGTTAATTGTGCAAAAAAACATTTTAACAGCCTTTTAAATATTTATTTTACCCCAAAAATTATTTACAAGAAAGAATTATATATTTTTTAATTTTTAATTTAATTTTTTTTTATATTTTTTAACTTTTAATAATCTTTATTTTTTGAATTTATTGTTAAAAAGGGGAAAAGTTTAATTTTTTGATTAATTATTTTAGCATAAAAAGAGACACAAAAAAAGAAAAAAATTTGATTTTGGCCCGACAAGATGATTTATCTTGCTCCTACGTATTCCCGGGTGCGATGGGAAACTCAAAGCCACGTAGTTCTCTTGAAAAGATTTTTGATGGATTGATTGATTTTATTTTATTTTTTAGAAAAGATTTGATTTTGTTTTGATTTTATTTTAAAAGATTTTACTTCAGAATAAATTCACTTTTGCACAGAGTCTAAGATAACAGTGTTATACGATAAACCCTTACGATTCATACGACACTTGAGGACGAAAAAATCATACATCAACGTCGTAGATTGTTGCGTGAATTGAAAAAAGATTTTAAAAATGGAATTGGGTGAAATTGATTAAAAGTAAAAATTAAGAAAACATTTAATATTTTTTAACGGAGATTCACTCTTACACGGGGTTAAAGATAGCAAAGCTATACGGTGAACCCCTACAATTCATACAATACTTGAGGATGAAAAATCATACATCAATATTGTAGATTGTTACGTGAACTCAAAATATTCTTTTTTTGTTTTTTTGTTTTTTTTTTCCAGGATGGTCAAATGACACTGCACCTACCATTAGACAAAACTTACCAGATAACTCAATCTTCTTTCACTGTTGGCGCATTACTTGGTGAGTTGATGCAAAACTCTCTTCCTTCTTTCAGATGCTGTAAGGACGCCGGAGAGAGCAGCGGCTGGGAGTGGAAGCAGCGGCGGATCTGTGCCTGGACTCGTGGTGGCGTTTTGGCGGCGATCGGAGGCTGACTTCGCGATCGTACGGCGGTGATGCAGTGGCCTCTGGTGGATGCAGTGGCGGAGGCGCACTACGTACAGAGGAGGGCAGCGATGCGGTGGTCTTCCCCGTCTAGCAGCGAGCGGCGCGACGAGCTGCTTTCCTAGGGCGGCGCGACGGTCGGAGGTCCTCCCCTGTGGTGGTGCGCGGCTGATGTGGTGAGAAGGTGGAAGATGAAGTTCTACTGAAGGAGAAGAGGGAAAATGTAAAAGAAGTGAAAGAGAAATGACCAAGAGGGAAGGGAGAAGGAGATAGTTCTGTCAGTGGAGGAAAAAGAACGAAAAAGGGATCAAAGAGGGAATGGTCATGGCTAAGGGTATCAAGAAAATTGGTCTCTGGTATTTTCCTTTCTTTAATTCTCTTCCCTGTTCTTGCTCTCTGTCTCTCGATATTTTGGTTGACAATTTTTGCTCCTTTTTCTTGAAAGCAGAAACAGAGAAAATGGAGAAGAGAAATTTTTCCTCTTGGTATCAGAGAGTCTTCTCCTCCCCCCTTGTTTCTGTTGGGTCCTTTTTATAGAAGAAGATGAACTCTTCTCAATGTCATTGGGACCTTGCAAACTTGAGTGTTGCAGAGGTTACCATGCTGACAGTTGCACTGGCCTCCTTGAGCAGCCCCATCTGAATTCTGATTTTTTGCTATATTCAAAAGTGGCTTGGGTACATGTTGGTTAAAGATGGAAGCTGGAGGAGAAAGACCAATAGTAGAGGGTAGGGTAGATGTTGCAGGGAAGGGACTCAACATTTCTTTTTGGCTTGGGCGCTGGCGTGGGTAGATGTTGCAGGGCTTGGGCGCTGGCGTGGGTAGATGTTGCAGGGAAGGGACTCAACATTTCTTTTTCTTTTCTCTCTCTCTCTCTCTTTTTTTTTAAATTTAACTTTTCTTAAAAATAACCAAGAAATCAGACATTTCTTCAACTGTTGGGTTTATTATCAAAAGTTAAATGTTGAACCAAAATGAAATAGGCTAGATGATGGATAAAAAATAATCTTGTAACAAAACAAAATGACCAATAACAAACAAAATTATTTTTTTCTTGGCATTTTTATTTATTTATTTATTATTATTATTAAAAGGATAAAAATATACCCGGACAAAATTAGGTGTTCACAGTCTTCAATCGAATGCCCCATGCTCCCATCAAAGTCACACCTTATATCTCCATCGAGAGCCTTTTCTTCCGTGGCCGGGATTTGGATCAATCCATATTTGCACATCTCTCTGAAAACAACTCTCATAGGAGTCTTAACATCGGCCACTTTACTCTTGAGAGTATGTTCCAAGAAACTCTCAATGGCATTGACTCCCGAACCCCCATGATTTGGCATAGGACCCTGTGCCTCATTTGGAGCATCCTTCTGAAAACTCAACCATTTGGCATTAATCAGATCTTGCACTTTAAACTTCAAAGCTTTACAACTCTCGGTGGAATGACCTGTGACCCCATCGTGATATTCACATTGAGCATTTGGGTCGTACCACTTTGGATAAGGAGGGTCTATTGGTCTTGTCGGGACAGGAGTTAGCACGGATTTGCTCACAAGTTGACGGAATAGTTCGGTGTAGGTCATAGGTATTGGGTCAAAACATACTGGCTTTCTTTCGGGGTTATATGGCGGTCTTGTTTGGCTGGTGTTTGGGTTTGGATTTAGAGGCTGGACGATTTGAGGTGGCATGGTAGGGTGTGTTTGAGGCTGAGACGGGTATGATGGTCGATCGGGAGCCATCTGTTGAGGGTTTGGAAATTGCGAGGTGGCAGCGATGTATGGCCGGTTGGCTTGGTGATACGGAGGTGGTTGGTAATATGGGGCGTATTGGGCATGGAAGGCGGGTGTTTGGTTTGGTCTCCATTGGTTCGGTTTCTTCTGTTCAAAGGTTACTGCATGTGCTTCTCCCTCCTTCTTTCTCACAAACGGGGCTTTCTTTGGGCCGTTCCCTACTGAAGTCTCGGCGATCCTGCCATTCCTCATTCCACTTTCAATTCTCTCGCCAATGATGACCATGTCAGAAAAATTTGATGACACACTCCCAATCATCCTATCATAGAAAGGCGACTGGAGTGTATCAATGAACATTGCTATGATTTCTTTCTCGACTAAGGGAGGCTCCACCTGAGTAGCCAGTTCCCTCCATCGTTGCGCGTATTCTTTGAAAGTCTCTACATCCCTTTTTGACATATTTTGGAGTTGCATCCTATCGGGAGCCATGTCAACATTGTACTTGTACTGCTTCAGGAATGCATCTGCTAGATCTTTGAAGGATCGGATGTGTGCCCGCTCGAGATGCGTATACCAATTTGAAGCCGCCTACCAAACTGTCTTGGAAGAAGTGAATCAAGAGTTTATCATCTCGGGCATGTGACGCCATCTTCCTAACATACATGGTCAAATGGTTCTTGGGACAAGTGGTTCCCCGATATTTGTCAAAATCAGGCACCTTAAATTTCGGCGGAATTACAACATTTGGCACCAGACAAAGTTTCGATGCATCCCGAAGACCATAACTATTTACCCCTTCAATGGCCCGCAATCTTTCCTCTAGTACTTCCAGCTTTTCTTTAGACTGGGAATCCCCTCCCGACTAATTCACCGGAGCTTCTCCGTACATATTATGGGGAAATGAATATGGCATGGAGGAGGAACCGAAGTTTGGCATCATTTGAGCCCCCTGGGGTCCATAATGTAGGGTGTATTGTGGTGGCCTTGGATTGACAGAAGGTATCACTATCGGGGTGTTACCATCTGTAGGGTTGACATTTTGTGTTTGCGGTATTTCGGCGACATGGGGGGGATTTGTGTCTGGGTGATGTGTTCGGAGTTCTGAGTGCCATCTTGTGGACTGGGGGCTGTTGGTGGTACAAATCCACGAGGCAAACCGTATGGGGGATTGTTTGGGTCAAACGAAAAATGAGTTTGGTTGAGAGGCATCATGGCCCCTGGTTGGTTGACGCCTTGAATAGGAATCTGAGAAAAACCGGGCGGGATGAGAGGTGTGGCTGGCTGTCCTTCGTTCGAGGCTGGAGGGTTCTCCTCTGCGTTCTTCTCCTTCTGCATTTCTTGTAGGATCTCTATCATCTTAGCCATCTGATCCTTGATTTGACTGACTTCATCCCTGATCTCTTGAACTTCTTCTAGTTCATCCGCCATGGCTCTTGCCTGTGATCGAGTGCGATAAGGGTGTCTCGAAGCAATTGTTCAGAAGAGTCACACTGTTTTAATCAGAAAAAAGTAAGAACATTGCAAAAAGAAAAAGCTTTGGTGAAAACCACCTATGGAGCTATTATTTATTATTTTATTTTATTTTTCTTTCTTGAGTTAACACCTTGTGATTGACAAGAGATGGTCCCTTCATCCCACACAGAGAGCATTGTGCTCATAAGATGAAATGAAGTTGACAACAAATCTAGGGGAGGAACGTCTCTCCACAATAGATGTTGTCTTAAACACACTAGCGATGCGAATCTTGAATTGAGACATCCCAACCTACCCTTTGCACAGAAGGAAGAATCCTATAAGGCAAAGATGTAGTTGACAACATACTAAAGGGAGACCATGCTCCACGATAGGTGTCGTCGCAAGTTAAGTGTGAGAGTTGGAGTGCGAAACGAACCATAGAGGCAAGAACAGATTTCATTAGAAGTTCCTCAAAGCAGTACATAGGTTAGGATTACATCATGGTCAAATCATAATTTTCAACATTGTTACAACATTTCATCCTAAAGTCAACAACTTCGGTCTCTTTCTTTTTAGCCCTCGAGCAAACCCTCCACACATTTTCATAAAATCGTCCAATTCAGACGGGAGACGAAGCGTATGGTCCCCACAGATTTGTTGTTCTGCCTTCTCAAAGCTTTGGATAAAATTCTGAATGCAATGGCTTAGCTCCAAACTCATGCTCACATATCTCTTTTTCCATATGTCAATATCTATCCCTCGCTCTCGCGCTTCTTCTCTCCACCACTTCACGGCATTCATCGCTTGAACCACGTGATCATGATAATGTTTTGCCGAGGTCCACCCCAAATCAGACTCCTTCTTGATTTTGACCATTAGGATATTTAGTTCTTTGACCTTCTGCACCAACTCATCAGTCATCCTACTTTGTGCACAAATTTGCTTTTGTAAGTTGCTATTGACTCCCCTTTGTCGATCGACCTTCGCCTCCAATGACTTTCTCATATCTTCTTGCTGGATGACTTCTTCTTCTAGCTGACGCTTTTCTTTTCTTAGACGATGCCTTTCCGTTCTCAAGGACAATACTTTTCTTTCAAGATTTTGGACCTTAGCCATGATGCTTGGTGAGACATTGTCTGGACTCTTTGTGGAGATATCTGCACACAAATCTTTTAAGTGTTCATTTTCCTTTGCTAACTTCTCACAACGCTTCTGTCCAATGGCTACTTTTAACTCGGCGTCTTGCTTTTGTTGTTCCATTTCCTTCATTTGCGCTTCTAGAACTTTCAGTTGCTCTGTCATTTGAGCTACCAAAGGGGAGTGATCTTTATCTTTCATGCTTTCTGCCGGAAAGTTGACGGGACCTTTCCTTGATTTTCTCCATGCTTCATATTCTGAGACAATGATCAGGATTGGCCGGCCCAATTGTGCTCTCCCTGCCATCTTCACATCCTTCCATGCATTTCTAACTGATTTTGCCACTCCATCCTCGTACCGGAAACAGCATCCGCCGAGTTGTTCTTCTCTTGGCACGGTTTGCGTCCAACAAAGCTGTCGTAAGACTATGGCGGGTGTGTAGGATATGCACCCTCTTGGACCCATCAAAGGAACATTGGGATAGTCACCGCAATTATAAATTATATCTTGTCCCTGTTGACCATCGTACCATGGGCATACCCACCTAAAAGAGTCCTTTTCCACTTTGTCAAACTCGCTCTTCCATTTCTCTTCATTTAGTTGTCTGATAGGGATGTTATGGAAGCCTCTTAGTGGATCTGAATGGTGGGTGATATAACCTTTTGCATACATGTGAGTCATGGCCCACACATAGAGCAACTGTGCACAACATCGGAGCTTCCCCTTTGGATTCCGCTGGCAAAATTCTAGAGTCAAAAGCATTTCGGCTAACACTGCCGGCACGGGGTTTTTCTTTCTTTCTACTGTGAAGAATACATCCATTGCCACTTGATCTATCATGTCTAGCGCTGATGGAAATAGGACCAACCCGTATATTGTTAGCGCCAACACCCTCTCAAAGGTTTCCCAATCTTGCTGATCCACTAATTTCTTCAAGTGATTTTCGAGAAGAGTTCGGGTTAACCCTTGTGAGTTTGAGTGCCCGGTCAACTTCACATCATTTTCAGGAAGCCCCAGTAACCCTGCTATGCTTGTAGTGGTCAAGTATTGCCCCAAGTGAAAGTACACGATGGGGTTTTTCTGCATTGGCAACCTTAACAGGCAAGCATATTCTTCAATGGTGGGAGTAATGTCCATGTTCGGCAATTCAAAACATCTGAGGTGGGGGTTCCAATACCGACACAAAGCACTCAAAGCAGCAGTCTCAACCGGTATGAAGATTAGGTCCAAGATCCCTCCATACTTCTTGGCGAAGCTTCTTCGACGTTCTTGAGGCAAAGATCGGCTCAACTCTTTCAGATTCTCTAATGAGTTTAATATCACCCTGGAGCTCTTGGTGGTGGGAGCATTGCTAGTGTGTCTGACCTTTTCCATCTCTTGTTATCAAAGGTGTTATCTCTTATCAAGTTATCTGTGCGAAGGAAAATTTCATTTTATTAATAACATTTGGAAAACAAAATTACTTATGCATGAGAGCGTACCAAGATGCATGGATGAATGACATATTGATGATGCATGGCCTAAAATACTACATGCATGAGTATGCAATGAGAATGAGTATAACAGAATGCATGAATGAATGGCATGTCAAGGTGCATGTAGAAGATCTTATGATGCATGGGATATAAATGTAATTATTCATGCTGCAGAAAAAGGCGGAATGTGCTCCCTTTTGTCCTACATGGGTAACATCTTAAAGTTGGGACTTCTGAAGTCTGGACCCTATTTTGGTAGGCTGTTAATGGCATTCTATGTGCATGACTTTCGGGATAGATCTAAACCCCTAAACATATGGTCCCCGGATTACCCTCATCTAAAAATGAGGACCCGAATCCATGAACCTCACCACAGGGACCGAAAAGTCACAATATGGCAGTCCATGTTCCGGTAGCAATCCGAGCGGGAGAATCAATGTCTGTCAGGGACGCAAAAGCATCACAATAACATCACTGAAGCCCCTTCTAATCTTATGTCATTCCAAGACTCGGGTATAGAGCCCAAAAGTGTGTGAATATGTGATTGTGATATGTGTGCTGGGAGCAAGCAAACCTGTACAAAACCTACCAAAACAAAACTAACCCAAACCTGCAAAAAAAAAAGAATAAACAACACCAATACCAAAATTCTCTACCCTAAGGTTGCAAGAATATATAAAAGTAGTTATGTAAGAATTTTTTTAAAAAAGAAATAAAACAAAAAGGGTAAAACAAATATTTTCAAAGCTGTTTTTAAAAAAAAAATGCACAACCAACTATGATAGGCCTGACTCTCAAAATCCCCAGCGGAGTCGCCAGCTGTCGCGACCGACCCGTCCGGGAGCCGCGAAAAGAGATAAAAAGACAGAGGAGTCGCCACTAAAATTTTTATTGGGAAAATCTTAGAAAACCCAATTATTTAAAGGTTAACTGGTCTAAAAAAGAAAAAGAGAGAGATGAGTCTGGAGTCGGTTACGAGTAGGGAAGGTATTAGCACCCTACGTCGCCCGTTTAAAAAACGGTACCTCAAGTTAATTGTGCAAAAAAACATTTTAACAGCCTTTTAAATATTTATTTTACCCCAAAAATTATTTACAAGAAAGAATTATATATTTTTTAATTTTTAATTTAATTTTTTTTTATATTTTTTAACTTTTAATAATCTTTATTTTTTGAATTTATTGTTAAAAAGGGGAAAAGTTTAATTTTTTGATTAATTATTTTAGCATAAAAAGAGACACAAAAAAAGAAAAAAAATTTGATTTTGGCCCGACAAGATGATTTATCTTGCTCCTACGTATTCCCGGGTGCGATGGGAAACTCAAAGCCACGTAGTTCTCTTGAAAAGATTTTTGATGGATTGATTGATTTTATTTTATTTTTTAGAAAAGATTTGATTTTGTTTTGATTTTATTTTAAAAGATTTTACTTCAGAATAAATTCACTTTTGCACAGAGTCTAAGATAACAGTGTTATACGATAAACCCTTACAATTCATACGACACTTGAGGACGAAAAAATCATACATCAACGTCGTAGATTGTTGCGTGAATTGAAAAAAGATTTTAAAAATGGAATTGGGTGAAATTGATTAAAAGTAAAAATTAAGAAAACATTTAATATTTTTTAACGGAGATTCACTCTTACACGGGGTTAAAGATAGCAAAGCTATACGGTGAACCCCTACAATTCATACAATACTTGAGGATGAAAAATCATACATCAACATTGTAGATTGTTACGTGAACTCAAAATATTCTTTTTTTGTTTTTTTGTTTCTGAAATCCTTATCCCTTAACTTTATTTTATTAAAAAAAATCTACCGTAACCTTGGAGGCAAAACCTACTGTGAAAGTAAAGATTTTGATAGTAGGTCATTTAATGCTACTGGAGCCATACCTGCCAGCAAAGACAAGACACTGTCCCCAGGATGGTCAAATGACACTGCACCTACCATTAGACAAAACTTACCAGATAACTCAATCTTCTTTCACTGTTGGCGCATTACTTGGTGAGTTGATGCAAAACTCTCTTCCTTCTTTCAGATGCTGTAAGGACGCCGGAGAGAGCAGCGGCTGGGAGTGGAAGCAGCGGCGGATCTGTGCCTGGACTCGTGGTAGCGTTGTGACGGCGACCGGAGGCTGACTTCGCGATCGTACGGCGGTGATGCAGTGGCCTCTGGTGGATGCAGTGGCGGAGGCGCACTGCGTACAGAGGAGGGCAGCGATGCGGTGGTCTTCCCCGTCTAGCAGCGAGCGGCGCGACGAGCTGCTTTCCTAGGGCGGCGCGACGGTCGGAGGTCCTCCCCTGTGGTGGTGCGCGGCTGATGTGGTGAGAAGGTGGAAGATGAAGTTCTACTGAAGGAGAAGAGGGAAAATGTAAAAGAAGTGAAAGAGAAATGACCAAGAGGGAAGGGAGAAGGAGATAGTTCTGTCAGTGGAGGAAAAAGAACGAAAAAGGGATCAAAGAGGGAATGGTCATGGCTAAGGGTATCAAGAAAATTGGTCTCTGGTATTTTCCTTTCTTTAATTCTCTTCCCTGTTCTTGCTCTCTGTCTCTCGATATTTTGGTTGACAATTTTTGCTCCTTTTTCTTGAAAGCAGAAACAGAGAAAATGGAGAAGAGAAATTTTTCCTCTTGGTATCAGAGAGTCTTCTCCTCCCCCCTTGTTTTTGTTGGGTCCTTGCAAACTTGAGTGTTGCAGAGGTTACCATGCTGACAGTTGCACTGGCCTCCTTGAGCAGCCCCATCTGAATTCTGATTTTTTGCTATATTCAAAAGTGGCTTGGGTACATGTTGGTTAAAGATGGAAGCTGGAGGAGAAAGACCAACAGTAGAGGGTAGGGTAGATGTTGCAGGGAAGGGACTCAACATTTCTTTTTGGCTTGGGCGATGGCGTGGGTAGATGTTGCAGGGCTTGGGCGCTGGCGCTGGCGTGGGTAGATGTTGCAGGGAAGGGACTCAACATTTCTTTTTCTTTTCTCTCTCTCTCTCTCTCTCTCTCTGTTTTTTTTAAAATTTAACTTTTCTTAAAAATAACCAAGAAATCAGACATTTCTTCAACTGTTGGGTTTATTATCAAAAGTTAAATGTTGAACCAAAATGAAATAGGCTAGATGATGGATCAAAAATAATCTTGTAACAAAACAAAATGGCCAATAACAAACAAAATTATTTTTTTTCTTGGCATATTTATTTATTTATTTATTTATTATTATTATTAAAAGGATAAAAATATACCCGGACAAAATTAGGTGTTCACAGTCATCCTTAGTCCAAATTGCCATTTTGGTCGCATAGCAGATTAAGTGAAATCGTGGATTCTCGCTTCCGTCATACTTGGAAAAATCGGGAACCTTAAAATCCTTGGGGATCATGACTTCCGTGGCAGGACACAGTTCCTCTATTTTGAGGGAGCCATAAGCACTAGAACCTCTAATTTCCTTGATCTCCTTTTCCACTTTCTCCATCCATTCCTCCTCCCTTTTGTCCTTGAGAATGGACACATGAGGTTGTTTCCAGGTGAGTCCTACATATCCAGGAGTTTTGTGATAGGCATTTTCCAAAGATTGATATCCTTCTCCGATGGGAATTACTATTGGCGTTGTGCAATGCGACTGCTCTTGGTAAGGCAACCCCTGAGTAAAGCTTGTACTTATGCTTGAGAAAATTGGTGTTGTTACCATGGAAGAGGTTTGTTGTGAAGTCTTATATGGACCAGCTTCATTTGCACTTCTATTTGTACTAAGCAAACTTAGTGACTCCCTCATATCCTGCAATATTGCTTCTAGTCTTGCTTGGGTCTCATTCATCTCATCTATTCTTCCTCTCATTCCATCCATTTCCAAACTCAGATTCCTTCCCGCTTCATGATTGCTAGCAGCCATTCTAGCTCTAGTGTTGTGAACACGAGTTTGATTGGTCACTTCTTTTCTGGGACGCGCAATGATTCAACTTTTCTTTTGTGAGAAAGTCATTCTTGGGATTAAAATAGATAAAATCATCGTCCCTACTTTTTCTTAGATGCAAAACTTATGTTGAGGTGAGACGCAGATATATATATTTTTTGCTTGAAATGAATCATTTTTTTCTCAAAATATTTTCAATTAAGCTTCTTTTTTGATTTTTTTTAAAAAAAATAACGAGAATAAAAATAATGCATGGCATGTTTGGAAAGAAAAATGCAAGTTAGTGCATGTGGTGAGTCTTTTTTATTTAAAGTTTAAAAATGCATGAGATACATGAAACAAGTTTTTTTTTGAAGGGAAAATTTATGGGAACAAAAAAAAAATCAAATCAATTTTATTTTATTTTTTTAAAAAAAGTTGACCATACATCCCTTTTTTTTTATAGGTGCAAGAACATGTAGGATAGAGGGAAAAAATGCTCTCTATGTCCTAAAATGGTCCACTTTGCCGTAAAGGGTCATGACTCAAAGGGGATTGGCCACTAAGTTGAACTATTAGTGAAAATTTCAGGGTGGATCTAGAATTCTAAAGGTAGTGGTCCCCAGATTGCCCTTGTCAAGGACCTAGTTCATGAACCTAATCACAAGTAGGGATAAACCCTCCAGGACGATTAGTCCATGACATTAGTAACAATCTGAGTGGTGGGTCAACAAATATCAGAGAGGCACTAGGCCTTCAATGACAATGCTGAGTCACCGCCTAGTCCTAAGTTATCCACAAGCTCGGGTATAGAGTTAAAAAGTGTGTGCAGCAAGTGACAGTGCAGTGTGTGTGGAGAGAGCATCCAAACTTGTACCGCCCTAAAAACTACAATAAACCTTACAAAACTAAGCCACACATATATACATCAAATAGAGAACAATTGCCCTAGGGTCGAGGTAACAAGCCAAATTATCATCAATGAAGTATACGAAATAAATAAAGGAGAATATGAATATTAAGGAATATCAAATCTAGATAAAGCAAACAAAAATATATATTTTTTCTTTTGTGTTTTTCTTAAATAAAAGAAAGGGGTAAAACAAATAAATTAAAATTTACTAAAAATTTGCACGATCAATTATACTAGGCTTGACTCTCTAAAAAAATTCCCCAGTGGAGTTGCCATCTGTCATAACCAAAAATTGCGACGAGGACGGCGATAAAAAGAGATTTTAAGGAAAAGTAGAGTCGCCACCAATTTTATTTAATTTAGGAAAAATTGGAAAACCTTCAAAAATAGTCTTTGGAACCAAGTTGAGTTCGGGAGTCGGTTACGAGTAGGGAATGTGTTAAGCACCCTACATCGCCCATCCTACAAATGGTACCTTGAATTAATTGTGCAAAATTAAATTATTTATTTGTTTACCCCAAAAATATTTGCAAGGAAGGATTTGTTTGTTTATTAATATTTTCTTTATTTTTATGTTTCTTTATTGGTTTTTTTATTTAATTTTTTTAAAAAGAGAAATATTATTGATAAATCCTAAATGAGGTTGAACACGGCACGTAAGTCCATAGGGCAACCTTAAAGCTAGGGGATTGAGCATGACACTTGTCATAGAGCAATCCAAATACATTAAATGAATTACTAATTAATTATCCACATTAAATAAATTAAAAAAAGAACAAAAATAAAGGAAAAATTAATTTTGGCTCGACGAGATGATTGATCCCGCTCCTACGTATTCCCTGCTTCGATGGGAAACTCAAAGCCACGTAGTTCTTGTAGAAAAATGTTTAGTTTATTGATTAATTTTAATTTTTATGAAAAATATTTATTTAAAAAAATTTCTAAACGAGGTAGAACATGGCATGTACGTCCACAGAGCTATCTCAAACCTAAGAATTGAATGTGATACATCTCACAAAACAATCTCATTATTATTTATAAGTGATTCCCTTTTTATATATATTTATTTATTTATTTTAACAAATAAAACAAGGAAAGAAAATAAATAATTAAAAAAAGAAAAAGAAAAATCAGATCAAAAAAAAATGAAGGAGCAGAACCTTCTGTCTACAAATGACAGGTTGCTCATATTACATTGAGTGTGTATGCTTTGTGGTCCAAGAGTTACAATTCGCCTCAATTATGCAGTTAAGGAATTCTAAAGTCCAAGAATTGTTGGCTATCCTTAAGGATGTAGAATCTTCTCAACTTCGTATAGCCTGGTTGCGAAGCATGCTCGATGAAATTGTTGAAAACGTTGAACTCGTGGATCAGCACCAGGAGGTGAAGGTGGCAAAGGCCAACTCTGATCGTAAAATGGAACCATTGAGGGGAGAACTAGAATCAGAACTGGAAGCTTTGGCTCAGAAAGAACAAGAGGTTGCTTCTGTTTCGTGGAGACGGTGATGAAGGTTGGAGGACGAATGCTGAATGACTCAGAACGGCGCAGAGGCATGAAAGGGATCAGTTGGGAAAGAAGGTAATATGTTATGGTGGCCTGAGTGGGATGATAGAGGCTACTGGTTTGGACTTGGGAAGTTGTTTTTTGCCATGAGAACAGAGAAAGTGATGATTTGAAGAGAATGGGTGCAAGAACGTATTGCGTGCAGATTAAGGGTGTGATTAACAGTGCACAGATGGAAGTTTGATGAACAGTGCGCAGATGAGCCCCCCAACAATATGCCCCTATTGTGATTTTTATAATGCCAATCCCTCCGATCCTGATCCTAAAATTCCGCCTAGATTTAAGGTTGCTATCCGATCCTGATCCTAAAAATATGCCCAGGTTAACATTCCTATCTCTAATTTGAAAATTAAATTCAAATTCAAATAAAGTGGTTGCTGGGGAGGAGGATCAGATGGGTTTTTATTTTCTTTTCAAATTTTTATTTTATTATTTTTAGTTTTGAAATTTTTTTTAGTGAATATTAAGAGACCCGGTCAAAATGGGGTGTTCACATATATTAAAAAATTAAATTAGCATACTCGTTATCCCCCCTGGGGATAAGAAGAATCCTCCTGTCGGATGGACCACGACTCTCCTGTCCCGATGATGATGATGGTCCTGTCGTCGTAGGTGTGGATGATGAGGGTGCAGCCTGTGTCCCGACCACATGAGGCTGGGTGGGGGTGCAACTCCATCACCCTGAGGTGTCCCGTCCACAGAGGTGCTGGTAGGGTGGTCTCGATCTGAAGGCTGTGGGTCGGCCGGGGAAGGGACTCTCGCAGCACGACCTCCACGACGACCCCTACCTCTAGAGGAATATGCCATCTGTGGAAAAAATGAAAAGATGATTACACAACAGTGTAAATAATACAAAAATAAATTACGTAATAAGTAGAATGTCATTTACACAATGAATTATGACATAAATAAATTACCTAAGTAGAATCTCCGTCACTAAATTCACCCTCACTCTCATCAGTATCACTTGATCGGAATGTACCTTCGCTAGATGCGTCCAACTCGGATTGATCCATTAACTCTCTTTCAACTTCTTCCCCATTTCCGGAAATGTCCGCCAGAGAATTAACAATAATGTCCGGCGTAATTTGAAACGGTACGTGGGGTCTTCAAAACTCATCGTCTTGGTATGGAGCATCTTTTTCAGGCTGGTTGATTACATTATCAGTAATTATACTGCGAGCCTTTATCTTAATAACACCCAACCAGCCATGATGTCCTTCGGGATATGGCGAGTAATAAACCTGCTCAGCCTGTTGTGAAAAAATGAATGGGTCGTACGCCTTATTATACCTTCGAGACAGCCTAACTTGAACAATACCATAATTTTTATCTATTTTTGTCCCTACGTCAAGAGTAGGATCAAACCAATCACACTTGAAGATAACTAACTTCATCACGGGGAAACCGGTATAATCGAGTTCAAGGATGTCAGTTAGAACCCCATAGAAATCATCCTCTACATTGCCATCAGTGGCTCGCACACAAACACCATAGTTGCACGTCTGCATTCCTTCATTCCATGTTTTTGTGTTAAATTTATATCCATTTACAATATAAGTATTCCATGATGTAACCCATCTGTTAGGCCCCCATGCCAAATTTGTCAACAATGGATTTTGAACATTGTTTTCTGGATCTAGTACCTAAAAATCAAATATTATATTATTCTTATACATGCTATATATTTAAGGAGATAAAATGTATTTCAACAAATGAAGGTGCTTAACCTACATATTTACTGAACCACGTAGCAAAGTGAGAAGTAATTTCTCGATCAACCTGATCGTTTGAAATGTCAGGTTGGAGATCCCTTAGAAAATTGTCGTACATCCTACATATGGGAGATTAACAACAGGACGATTAATAATCATAAATGTCAATTGAACTTATAAAAGACATTGTAGAAACTTAATCTAAATATGGCGCGACCTCTTCACAATTTTGAAGGATATACGGATGAGCAAGCATTAATGTCAAGTCGCTCCAAGAAATATCCTTTTGATTTGCCACTAAATCTGCCCGGATAGTTGAATATTGATATAGGAGGACTAGTTGAACTTCCTTCGCCCGAATCAACGTTTCTAGGCATCCTTGTCCTTCTCGTGTTAACTTCATCCGGATAGAAATAAGAGGCAAAAGTGGAAGTCTCCTCTACTAAGTATGCTTCACAAATGGAACCCTCCACTCGTGCCTTGTTCTTGACTTTGTGTTTAAGGGAGTGCAAGAACCTATTACGAGAGGATACATACAAATAATTACTAGTTTTAGGGAAAGCTAAACTACGCTCTCGTGTTCGTGAATTTCATATGTATTAAGTAAAATAGTTGATGTTGTTTACCTCTCAAATGGATACATCCAGCAGAAATTGGACTGGGCCACCAACTCTTGCTTCGTAAGGTAGATGAACTGGTGTGTTCCATGGAATCAAAGAAACTCGGCGGGAAGATATGCTCCAGATTACATAACAAAACGGTTATCTTGACTTCCATATCATTAAATTGATTCACATTTAGTGTTGTCGATGTAAGCTCCCTGAAAAAAGTGGCTAAGCTCAACAAGTGGGTTCCAAATTTGCTTTTAATGCGTCGAACGCAATTGGAAGCAACCGTTGCATGAACACGTGGCAATCATGACTCTTCATTCCATGTAACTTTGCTTCCTTAATGTCAACACATCTACCCAGATTGGAAGCATACCCATCTCGGTAACTTTAGTTCTTTAACCCACTTACAGACGGCCACTTTCTCGTGCTTTGCTTAGTGTATAACTTGCCTTCGGTTTGATAAGTCTGCCACGACCACCGTCCCCGCAACTCAAGCTCCTTCCGATTACAAATGTCAGTCAGGTCCAATCGGGCTTTATTTGTATCCTTTGTCCTCCTCTTGATGTCCATCACAGTGTCAAACACATTCAAAAACACATTCCTCTCAGTATGCATGACATCAATGTTGTGACGGAGTAGCTGCGTCCTCCAATACGGCAACCTCCAAAATATACTTTGTTTTGTCCAATTATGGTTGACGCCATAATCAGGAATATGTTCTCCTTGGGTTTCATGGACCAGCGGTAAGTACTGTACTCTGCGCCATACATTAGGACCAGTCAAACGTGGTGGAGGCGGTGTTGTCTCCGCACAACACTTCTTGAATGCATTCTTATTCCGCCTATAAGGATGATCTTCTGGAAGGAATTGACGATGACAATCAAAATATGAGATCTTTCAACTGTTTTTAAGCGTGAATGCCTTCGATCGCTCCATACATATTGGGCATCCAAGCTTCCCCGCGGTCATCCAACCCGACATCATCCCATAAGCAGGAAAGTCGTTGATCGTCCACATCAAAGCTGCTTTCATGATGAAATTCTGCCTCAAAGATACGTCATATGTCAACACACCATCATTCCACAAAGATTGTCAACTCATCTATCAAGTACTGCAAGTACACATCAATCTTACCTTTTGGATTAGACGGACCTGAATTATGACTGTTAGGAACATAAACTCCTGCTTCATGCACATCCCCGGGGAAGATTGTACTGGAGTCGGGATAACCCGCCAACAAGAGTATGCTTTTCCAGGATCGCCCAAAAGGATTAAATCCATCATAGAGTAACCCCAATCGGACATTGCGAGGGTCCTGCGAAAATGCCATATGAACCCTATCAAAATGCTTCCAAGCTTCTCCATCGATGGATGACACAAGATATCTTGCTCCCTCTCATGCTCACTATGCCACCTCATGTGAGCTGCAGGTGGCCATCGAAGAGTACAATCTTGTAAGTCTTGGCACGAGCGGAAAGTACCACATCTTTTTTAGCGACCTCTTCTTCTCAATGCCCATCCTAGTGGTTGTCTTATACCGATCCGCACCACAAAATCGACAGCATGTTATGCTTTCCGCTGAATCATCCTTATAGTACAACATACATCCATTCGGGCAACAATCAATTTTCAAACACCCCGCACTCCAAATTTTCCACAGACTTCTTAGCATGATAAAAACTAGTAGGCATCCGATTGTCTTCAGCAACGCCTTGACACCGACCTGGTGAGGCGATTAAAACAGCCTTCTTGCATATTGTAGTCAGATTTGATACTCAACCATTCCATGCACATCAACAACTCCGTGTACTCCCGACATCCTTCCCACAATGGAGATCGTGCAGCACTCATCATATCATAGAATCTTTGAGCTTCGGGATTCGGATTCTCCTCTATGCATTGGGAACCCATTCCACCATCTTCTCCCCCATCTTCTTCTAGTACAACACCAACCGATGGTCCAGCATGATCCATAATCATCTGCTCGTATGGATTCAATTCTTCCCTCCGGTCACCACTTCCATAGTACGAACCTTCAAACACAACCGGGTTTAAATCAGGCAACGTCTCACCATGGTTACTCCACCAATAGTAATCGGGCATGAAGCCCTTCTCATAAAGATCGGCTACAACTCCATCCACGCTTTTGAAAGATTGACACTTGCATCTTTTGCAAGGACACCTCAATTGATCACCGCCCAGCCGTATAAATCTCTCCTGGCTAACAACAAACTCTATAAACTCACCCACTCCAACTCTATACTCTTCCCTAAGACGTTTATTCCGATCCAACCTACGATACATCCATTTCCGATTCTCCGGAATATCCATTGCTGGCAATTAAATAGCCTGACCAATCGTACAATAACACTTATATATTACGGTGCATTCCAATAACTCCTTCAATCTCGTTCTTATGACAAGGTATGAACCTATCCCATTCGATAAGAAACCTTTGCCACACTCGGCTACTAATAGTTATTCCCATATTCAAATACCTTATACTTGACAAAATTTTGGCAGCATTTCCCATCGGTCTCCAAGTTACACGACTCGAGCACGGTCAGAATCACCGCGATCAAGTATGCACCAGGAGAACAAAAGGAAATGCATCAGACCAAGATTTCAACAAGTATATAAGGCATTTCAACATTGAAATGACTATTGTACGAGTGTGAAAAAGGTTTTTTCCCAAACTGTCCCACTTGGACAATTCAAGATTCAATACAATGAGCATGCATACCTTGATAAGTTACGCATGCTTATTAATATTGAATCTCAAATAGGAAACTAAGGCTTTCGTAAATTAATTATTACCTCTAACAGAAAATAAAACCATTAACCTATAAATATTGCAACATTATTGAGCTTATATAAATTGCAGCGTAAATCAATACAAACTTAGATTAAATATTGTAGCAAACATCCTATTGAGCTCCGCTCTCCACTAACAAGTAGCAGTTAATTGTCAAACACATGCATAATTTCTAAATTATCAGCACACAACCAGCATCCCGCCTTTCGGACAGGATCACATCCTATTGAGCTCCGCTCTCCACTAACAAACAACACATATTGACAAACACATGCATAAACATTAAATTATCAGCATACAATCAGACAAGATCACATCCTATTGAGCTCGCTCTCCACTAACAAACAAATCACTATTCTATATATACAGAATCCAGTACAACTATTTATAAGACTAGAAACACATAAATTAATATAAAATAGAATCAACAATATACGGTTACAAATTTAGAACAACTTGCAACTTCCCTTCTTCCTTATACTCTCCTCCCCATCTCCTTTATTTCAGAAGAAGAGGAAACAAAGGGAGAAAAGTTTGATAAATCTCATATCTCAAAATTTCAAACCCGCCCACCCCCACCCCAAGTGTGTACCAAACTGACCTCGATAATGAATTATTCATGGCATCATTTTGAAGTTTTTGAAATTGGATTATGTTTACACCCAAAAAAAAAACAAAAATAAATAAATCACAGGATATGGTCTCTGTGTGCATTAAGGAGACATACCATAGAGCTATGTTATTTGCACATCATAATCTATTGCATCTCCCTTTAAACTCTTTCATAGGGAAAATGGATCCTTTTCTCATTAACTTAAGGTGTAAAAGGAGATGTTGGAGATTGTGATGAATGAATAACATTAATGCATAACATGTGATACTTCCCCAACCCCCTTTAACCATTGTGGTTGAGGCTATAATTGATTGGAGTTTCTCTAATCTCTATTATGTTTGTGTGAAGTCTTTTTTGTTTTCATCCAAAGCTTAGCTATATTCATGAGACCAGATAGCTAATAAATCTTTCTGCTGCCAGGTCCTATCAAGACCATTGCTTGTCCTTTCAATTGCATCAACCTTTTTTTGATCAATCAGAATGTTGCAATGGAACGTCAGATTGTATTACTAATTCACATGATTCAAGAGCATACTTAGAACCATCTCCTGTGCAGGATGATATGAATACAAGGGTATATGAATGCTCCTAATCTTCATGCTAAGGTTTATGTGTGTGCTTATTTAACCCCTTTATCTAGCTAAGAATAGTAGAAAATATATTTATCCGACATTAATCTGTTGGGGGCATCGATAAATTTCGAAGTTTTCATTTAGCTATGCAAATAAGTGTTATACAACAACTAAACCAAAACTTGGTGCTACCCCAAGGTAACCAGATTTGTCATGCCACTCGAGTTTTTGTCTTTGGAACATTTTTGTAATAAAATTTGGATTAATTACAGTCTCTGTTTCTGTTATTTCATTTTACAATCATGATTGGCCTCATTCTGCAATCTGCAGTTTCCATTCATAGAGAAAAAAGATGAAGCCTCAGAAAATTTTTGGACCCTCTTAGACATACCACCAGACCAGAATTTTTGGACACACTCACAAAGCAACCAAAACAGTAATCATCATTGTTGCAAAAAGAATTTCAGAGACTGTGAAATAACTATAAAACGGAGAATGAAGGGCGCAGGGGATACATAGAAGGAAGGAGGGGATACCTTTGCAGTGGTCCTTGCGGTTGTCCCTGTGGTGGCCGGAGCTCTACGGTGGTGGCAATTGTTTCAGGAGGAAAGACCAAAGATGAGAGGGAGGAAAAGGAAGAGAAGAAAGGAAGAGATGAGAGGTAAGAAGACTTACGTACTGTGATACGGTGGTGGCCGTACTGGTGCGGTGGTGGCGGTTGTGGAGACGGACGACGGACTGGCGCGGTGGTGGAGGTAGGGAGCAGAGCTAAGAGAGGAAAAATGAAGAAGTGAGGAAGGAAATGGGAGATTTCGCGATTTAGGGATTTCAGTTTTAGCGACCGAAATAATTCGATCGCTAAATCGGTCGCTAAAATGGTTAGTTTGAATTTGAATTTATAATTTTAGCGACCGATTTAAATTTCGGTCGCTAACACGCGCTATTTTATTTTTATACGCGTTTAGCTTAATCGAATTAATATCGATGTAAATATAAATAAAGTTTAGATTATGAATTCATAAATTTAGCGACGGATTTCGAAATCGGTCGCTAATATAAATAAAGTTTGACCGTTGCATTTAATTCGGTCGCCATTTCGGTAGCTAAAAAATCATAAATTTCTGACTTTTACTTTCCTTTGTTTAGTGACCGACATAGGGACCGATATCTCTGCTACGCTCTATTTCGGTCGCTATTTCAGTCGCAGACTCAACTCTAACCAGTGTTTCATGTAGATCCTACAATCGGCCATTATTTCGGTCGCAAATAGCAACCAAAAAATTCGGTCACTATTTTCGGTCACTAAATGACCTTTTTTTTGTAGTGATGGCGGAGCGGCTAGGGACGTGGGTGCGGCTTGCGGAACATGGTGGTGTCGCAGTGACTGAGAATTAAAGGAGCCAAGATAACTCTTTCTTAATGTTCTAGTTTGTTATTGAAAGGATTGATAGTTGTTGTTGTTTCTGTTAAGGTTGGAGTCAATGTTAAATGGAGGAGAGTGGTGGCTATTGTATGATGGTGAAGTGAGAGGTGTTTTTGATGGAGGTGTTGTATGATGGATGATGGATGAAGGAAGAGAATGGAGGCTAGGCCTTTTCTTTTAAGGTGGCTGGTGTGTTTTTTTGTGGTGGGTGATGATGTTACGTATGATAGAGGATGAAAAAGAATGGAGGCTAGGTTTTCTTTGAATCTTTTTGTAGGCTCCCCTTATTCTGTAGCATCTCTTGTGATTTTATAATGTCAATTCCTCCAATCTTGATCCTAAAATTCCGCCTATATTTAAGATTGCTATCTGATATTGTTCCTAAAAATCTGCCAAGATTAAGATTTCTATCTGATCTTATTCCTAAAAATCTGCCAAGATTAAGATTTCTATCTCTGATTCAAAATAAAGTGGTTGCTAGGGTTTGTTGGAGGAGGATGAAATGGGTTTAACTGGCCTGACCCAATTGAAAATCTTTTTATTATTTTTATTTTCTTTGCAATTTTTTATTTTATTATTTTTTTGAAATTTTTAGTGAAAACTAAAAGATCCGGTCAAAATGGGGTGTTCACAATACTATAATATATTATTTACATTATTCAAAATATTTATAATATTTAAAGGTAAAGCCCTATTGGCTATAGTGGCATTGATAGTGTGATTTTACATGATATTTTCTGTACACTTTTGCATGCATTTTTCATATAGATTAGGCATTCTTTATTTGATTTTAGTTAGATTTTCCTTTGGAACGGATAAGGCGGTGTTGTGGTGTTGTTTTGCAGAAATCAATGTAAAAATGATCAAAATCAGCCATGATGGAGCCTGGATGAAACAGAGCTTGAAAAGTGAAGAATATGAGCCAAACAGAGCCCATCACGGCCGGCCGTGATGACCATCACGCCATGATCAAGCGGAAGCGTAAGGCAAAAGTCGAAGTCGTCATCACGGCCTGCGATGGACATCACGGCCATGATAGGCTAAAAATCAAAGTTTCGCGTCGCGAACTCCAGCTCGCCTCGCGAGAATTCATTTTTTTTTAAGTACGCCCACTCCAGAACGCGTCACGGCCTGGTCGTGATGACCATCACGGCCGTGACGCCAGAAAGCGCACCTATAAATAAGAACGCAGCAGACAGAAAAAAGGGTCCAGAGGGAGGCATTTGGAGGCACTTGGAGGTTGTGGCTGGGCTAGGGTTTCAACCCTAGTAGGGAGTTGCTGAGAGGGGTTGCTGTGAAGAAGAAGGAAAGCTCCCATGGAGCCTCTTCTCCCCTCTTCTCCTATTTCCCTGGTTTGGTTTTCTGTAAATATGAGTAACTAATCCCCCATTGTTGGGGTTAGATGTAGCTTTTCTGAACTTGTTTGTATTTGATTTGGTTTCAATGCAAGTTTCTATTTCTTTATGAGTATTTGATTCTATGCTTAATGCTTTCCTTGGCTTAGCTACCCATAGGAATGATATGTTGCTTTGATAGACAATTGACAGATTGATGTTAAGGCATGCTCATGAATCATATGCCAAGTAGGTCAAGAATCTAGACATAGGTGTTGGCTGCTTGCAATCTTATAAGTCTTGACTTAATGCAAAATCTCAGGTTAATCCACCTAAGACATTAGGGTTTAATTTGGGGTTTTAGGCTCAATGCACCTAAGACATTAGGCTTGAGTATTTTAGAAAAGACTTGATTGTCATAATTGAATTAGGACTTGTGTTGATAACTATTTCATTGCAATTAAGGAAGGATTAGTGTAGTCTAACCCTAGCAATTTTAGCCACATCTCTGTTTGCATACCAAGTGTTCGATAAAATTCCCAAAAGTCAAAAAATATTTTATTTCTTTATTTTATTTTCTCTTCATACCATAGTTCAGTCTAGATAGTTGTTGAGTTTGTGAATTGGTAATTGACAACCGATCCCTGTGGATACGATAACCGGTCTTACCACCGTATTACTTGATTGCGACAAGGTGCACTTGCCTTTATTCTAAAAAATACGCATCAAGCCTTTATTCTGATTTGATAGTGTGATTTTACATGATGTTTCTTGTACACTTTTGCATGCATTTTTCATATAGATTAGACATTCTTTATTTGATTTTAGTTAGATTTTCCCTTGGAACGGGTGAAGCGGTTTCTTGGTGTTGTTTTGCAGGAATTAATGTAAAAATGATCAAAATCAGCCATGATGGAGCTTGGATGAAATAAAGCTTGAAAAGTGAAGAATATGAGCCAAACAGAGCCCATCACGGCCATGATCAAGCAGAGCAGAAGGCAAAAGTCAGAAACTGTCACTGCCTAGCCGTGATTCCACTCACGGCCGTGATAGGCAAAATTTTAGGGTTTCGCGTCGCGAACATAGGGCTCGCCTCGCGAGACTTCATTTTGTGCAAATACGCCCACTCCAGAACGCGTCACGGCCTGGCCGTGATGACCATCACGGCCGTGACGCGCAGCAGACCTATAAATAAGAACGCAGCAGACAGAAAAAAGGGTCCAGAGGGGAGGCATTTGGAGGCACTTGGAGGCTGTGGCTGGACTAGGGTTTCAACCCCGAAGGAGTTCTTGAGAGGGGTTCTTTGTGAAGAAGAAGGAAAGCTCCCATGGAGCCTCTTCTCTCCTCTTCTCCTATTTCCCTGGTTTGGTTTTCTGTAAATATGAGTAACTAATCCCCTATTGTTGGGGTTAGATGTAGCTTTTCTGAACTTGTTTGTATTTGATTTGGTTGTTTTAATGCAAGTCTCTATTTCTTTATGAGTATGTGATTCTGTGCTTAATGCTTTCCTTGGCTTAGCTACCCATAGGAATGATATGTTGCTTTGATAGACAATTGACAGATTGATGTTAAGGCATGCTCATGAATCATATGCCAAGTAGGTCAAGAATCTAGACATAGGTGTTGGCTGCTTGCAATCTTATAAGTCTTGACTTAATGCAAAATCTCAGGTTAATCCACCTAAGACATTAGGGTTTAATTTGGGGTTTTAGGCTCATTCCACCTAAGACATTAGGGCTTGAGTATTTTAGAAAAGGCTTGATTGTCATAATTGAATTAGGACTTGTGTTGATAACCATTTCATTGCAATTAAGGAAGGATTAGTGTAGTCTAACCCTGACAATTTCAGTCACATCTCTGTTTGCATACCAAGTGTTCGATAAAATTCCCAAAAGACCAAAAATATTTTATTTCTTTATTTTATTATCTCCCTTCATACCATAGTTTAGTCTAGATAGTTGTTGAGTTTGTGAATTGGTAATTGGCAACCGATCCCTGTGGATACGATATCGGGTCTTACCACCGTATTACTTGTTTGCGACAAGGTGCACTTGCCTTTTTATCTTAAAAATACGCATCAAGTTTTTGGCGCCGTTGCCGGGGATTGGCTTTGCCAATATCATTAGTAACAAATGAGACAACTAATTTAGACATTTTCTTAATTTTTATTTCTTGTGTATATTTGATTTTTTCTGTATATATTTGATCTTTTTGTTTTGAGTTCTGTTTTTGCAAATGGAAAATTTTTATTATCCACCTGATGAGGAAGCTTCTAATCATATTTTGGAGGATAACTTGTGTTGGGAAGACGATGTAAATTTGGGAGAATTCTTTGAGGAGTTTTCTCTATCTCATAATATTCCATCACGAGTCGATCCTATGACTAGTGAGCTTATATATATATACTCCAAAGAGGATTGGGAAACCTTTTTGTCATATTTACCACCCCCACCACCGTGTATTTTGATTCCCATAGAGCCACATGAAGCAGAAGTTGAGCAGAATCTGGTTTTGGGAATGGATGAAAATGAAGATGAAGTGGTGATGGTAGATAAGCCACAAGAAGAGGGATTACCTTTCGCGCATCCTTGGGGAGGAACAAGTGAGAAGGCCGGGCATTTGGAAAGCATTCACTCCACCATGCTTGCTGAATTTACTGCATTAGAAAAATATGTCGGCTTGCATGCATGTGTGGACACTGGTAAGTTAGCCCCTTCCACTTGTCTGGCAAATTTCCTCTTGAAAATTCCACTTGACCCGAGAGGAAGTGAGTTCATAATTGTAAAGGTCAATGGAATTTTCACACACTGGCTGGATGGAGTTGAGGATAAAGTCATACTACTGCTACAATCTCCACTCCAAGTTCCATTTGATCCGGGAGGAGGATCCAGGTGGATGCTTTTCAATAAGTCAAGCTAGTGACATTAAAGAAGCGCTTATTGGAAGGCAACCCAATTTTTATTTTCCTTTTCCATTTTTCCTTTCTCTTTAGTTAGATTTTATTTTTGATTTTAACTCTTGAATAATTTGAGAAGATCAAGAGTTTTCTTTTACTAATAAACTTGCCAAGTGATTTCAGGGAAAGAAGGAAGGGAGTGCAAGAAGACAAGAAAAAGCAAAGTCAGCACCCCTCACGGACGTGATGCATGTCCTAAGCAAGTTTCTGACTGGAATGAAAGTCAACACCCGCTACCGCCTCGGTAAGCCGTTCCATTTTTTATTTTTTATTTTATTTTTTTTCTCCTCTCTCCATCTTAATTGTTTACATTGGGGACAATGTAAATTCTTAAGCTTGGGGTAGGGGTATTTTGCATTTGCATTTTTCATGTTGCATTCATATAGTTTTGCATGATAGGTTTGCATGATCACACGATTATATTGCCCTTGTTTAGATTTTGCATCCAATTGTGAGAACTAAGTGCCAAATATATTGTGATAGTGAATTCTTGAACCCAATTCTGTTTATTCTTGTGATATGGCTGCAAATGTAAATGTTTGAGATAATCTTGGATAGTTGATAATTAGCATATGGTTCTGAAGATTTGTGTCTTTCATTGATTCGTGAGCTACTATTAAAATGTGAGATTTTGAGCCAAAGGGGGTACTCACTAAATTTTACCCCATTCTTTGTGTTAGAGTGTTATTCCTCTTGGATGATTTTCTCTAGAACTTGACTTGAAACCATTTTGAAGCTTAAAAATTTTTGGAAACATTTTTGAAAATGATTGAGGCATTAGGTATTTTTCTGGCCTTCTGAGCTTTGAATGACTAAATGCTACCCCTTAGTTGCCCAATTTTGAGCTTGAAAAAAAAAAATACTTTTCTTGGTACCTTGAAATGTTTTGATGAATGATGCTTGATAGGATACCTTCTAAAGTATTACAAAAGGGTAAAAAGGTAGTTGAAAAAATTTCGGGATCAAAAGAATCAATATTTCTCTTGAGTTGAAAAATCTCCCCTTCTCCAAGCAAAAGAAAAACAAAAGAAAAAGTAAAATCTTTAGAGAAGGGGATGACAAAAGAATTGAGAAAGAAAAAGAAAAAGAAAGAAAGAAAGAAAGGTGGAAAAGTGAATCGAAAACCCAAGAAGGTATTTTAGAAGGTGTCATGTGTTGAAATGTTTGATGTTTTGTGTAGCCTTTTGAAATGTCCTTTTCTTGACTTCCCCACCTAACGATTAATCCCATGGCCCTGTTACAACCAAAGCTAAAGACCTCTTGATTCTTAATTGTTTTCATTAATAAAGTAGAGATGTGGTTGATAGTCAAGCATATGGTAGAGTTCATTCTTTGAGGAAAATTGAGCGAAATGTTACATACCCCTAAACACTTGAGTGAGGTAGAAAGAGAGCCAAGCAAATAAACAAGCTTGGGGTGATCTTCATGTGAGCAAGAGTGCCCAAATCAGTGAGAATATGAGTCAAAGGAATCTAAGCCTCTAATTGGACTTGAATTGATTGTCTCTTGCTGAATTGTTTGAAATGCCAATTACTTGGATTAGTATTTTCTCGGGTTCTTGATTCACTATCCATGTTTGATTATGTTTATCTTTTCCGGCCTTAGTGATTGCTTGAGGACAAGCAATTGAATAAGCTTAGGGTGATTTGATAGTGTGATTTTACATGATATTTTCTGTACACTTTTGCATGCATTTTTCTTATAGATTAGGCATTCTTTATTTGATTTTAGTTAGATTTTCCTTTGGAACGGATAAGGCGGTGTTGTGGTGTTGTTTTGCAGAAATCAATGTAAAAATGATCAAAATCAGCCATGATGGAGCCTGGATGAAACAGAGCTTGAAAAGTGAAGAATATGAGCCAAACAGAGCCCATCACGGCCTGGCCGTGATGACCATCACGCCATGATCAAGCGAGCGAAGGCAAAAGTCGAGAAGCTGTCACGGCCGCCTGCGATGAGACATCACGGCCGTGATAGGCTAAAAATCAAAGTTTCGCGTCGCGAACTCCAGCTCGCCTCGCGAGAATTCATTTTTTTTTTAAGTACGCCCATCACGGCCGTGACGCGTAGCAGACCTATAAATAAGAACGCAGCAGACAGAAAAAAGGGTCCAGAGGGAGGCATTTGGAGGCACTTGGAGGCTGTGGCTGGGCTAGGGTTTCAACCCTAGTAGGGAGTTGCTGAGAGGGGTTCTGTGAAGAAGAAGGAAAGCTCCCATGGAGCCTCTTCTCTCCTCTTCTCCTATTTCCCTGGTTTGGTTTTCTGTAAATATGAGTAACTAATCCCCCATTGTTGGGGTTAGATGTAGCTTTTCTGAACTTGTTTGTATTTGATTTGGTTTCAATGCAAGTTTCTATTTCTTTATGAGTATTTGATTCTATGCTTAATGCTTTCCTTGACTTAGCTACCCATAGGAATGATATGTTGCTTTGATAGACAATTGACAGATTGATGTTAAGGCATGCTCATGAATCATATGCCAAGTAGGTCAAGAATCTAGACATAGGTGTTGGCTGCTTGCAATCTTATAAGTCTTGACTTAATGCAAAATCTCAGGTTAATCCACCTAAGACATTAGGGTTTAATTTGGGGTTTTAGGCTCATTCCACCTAAGACATTAGGGCTTGAGTATTTTAGAAAAGACTTGATTGTCATAATTGAATTAGGACTTGTGTTGATAACCATTTCATTGCAATTAAGGAAGGATTAGTGTAGTCTAACCCTGACAATTTCAGTCACATCTCTGTTTGCATACCAAGTGTTCGATAAAATTCCCAAAAGACCAAAAATATTTTATTTCTTTATTTTATTATCTCCCTTCATACCATAGTTTAGTCTAGATAGTTGTTGAGTTTGTGAATTGGTAATTGGCAACCGATCCCTGTGGATACGATATCCGGTCTTACCACCGTATTACTTGTTTGCGACAAGGTGCACTTGCCTTTTTATCTTAAAAATACGCATCAAGTTTTTGGCGTTGTTGCCGGGGATTGGCTTTGCCAATATCATTAGTAACAAATGAGACAACTAATTTAGACATTTTCTTAATTTTTATTTCTTGTGTATATTTGATTTTTTCTGTATATATTTGATCTTTTTGTTTTGAGTTCTGTTTTTGCAAATGGAAAATTTTTATTATCCACCTGATGAGGAAGCTTCTAATCATATTTTGGAGGATAACTTGTGTTGGGAAGACGATGTAAATTTGGGAGAATTCTTTGAGGAGTTTTCTCTATCTCATAATATTCCATCACGAGTCGATCCTATGACTAGTGAGCTTATATATATATACTCCAAAGAGGATTGGGAAACCTTTTTGTCATATTTACCACCCCCACCACCGTGTATTTTGATTCCCATAGAGCCACATGAAGCAGAAGTTGAGCAGAATCTGGTTTTGGGAATGGATGAAAATGAAGATGAAGTGGTGATGGTAGATAAGCCACAAGAAGAGGGATTACCTTTCGCGCATCCTTGGGGAGGAACAAGTGAGAAGGCCGGGCATTTGGAAAGCATTCACTCCACCATGCTTGCTGAATTTACTGCATTAGAAAAATATGTCGGCTTGCATGCATGTGTGGACACTGGTAAGTTAGCCCCTTCCACTTGTCTGGCAAACTTCCTCTTGAAAATTCCACTTGACCCGAGAGGAAGTGAGTTCATAATTGTAAAGGTCAATGGAATTTTCACACACTGGCTGGATGGAGTTGAGGATAAAGTCATACTACTGCTACAATCTCCACTCCAAGTTCCATTTGATCCGGGAGGAGGATCCAGGTGGATGCTTTTCAATAAGTCAAGCTAGTGACATTAAAGAAGCGCTTATTGGAAGGCAACCCAATTTTTATTTTCCTTTTCCCTTTTTCCTTTCTCTTTAGTTAGATTTTATTTTTGATTTTAACTCTTGAATAATTTGAGAAGATCAAGAGTTTTCTTTTACTAATAAACTTGCCAAGTGATTTCAGGGAAAGAAGGAAGGGAGTGCAAGAAGACAAGAAAAGCAAAGTCAGCACCCCTCACGGACGTGATGCATGTCCTAAGCAAGTTTATGACTGGAATGAAAGTCAACACCGCTACCGCCTCGGTAAGCCGCTCCATTTTTTATTTTTTTTTTATTTTTTTCTCCTCTCTCCATCTTAATTGTTTACATTGGGGACAATGTAAATTCTTAAGCTTGGGGTAGGGGTATTTTGCATTTGCATTTTTCATGTTGCATTCATATAGTTTTGCATGATAGGTTTGCATGATCACACGATTATATTGCCCTTGTTTAGATTTTGCATCCAATTGTGAGAACTAAGTGCCAAATATATTGTGATAGTGAATTCTTGAACCCAATTCTGTTTATTCTTGTGATATGGCTGCAAATGTAAATGTTTGAGATAATCTTGGATAGTTGATAATTAGCATATGGTTCTGAAGATTTGTGTCTTTCATTGATTCGTGAGCTACTATTAAAATGTGAGATTTTGAGCCAAAGGGGGTACTCACTAAATTTTACCCCATTCTTTGTGTTAGAGTGTTATTCCTCTTGGATGATTTTCTCTAGAACTTGACTTGAAACCATTTTGAAGCTTAAAAATTTTTGGAAACATTTTTGAAAATGATTGAGGCATTAGGTATTTTTCTGGCCTTCTGAGCTTTGAATGACTAAATGCTACCCCTTAGTTGCCCAATTTTGAGCTTGAAAAAAAAAAATACTTTTCTTGGTACCTTGAAATGTTTTGATGAATGATGCTTGATAGGATACCTTCTAAAGTATTACAAAAGGGTAAAAAGGTAGTTGAAAAAATTTCGGGATCAAAAGAATCAATATTTCTCTTGAGTTGAAAAATCTCCCCTTCTCCAAGCAAAAGAAAAACAAAAGAAAAAGTAAAATCTTTAGAGAAGGGGATGACAAAAGAATTGAGAAAGAAAAAGAAAAAGAAAGAAAGAAAGGTGGAAAAGTGAATCGAAAACCCAAGAAGGTATTTTAGAAGGTGTCATGTGTTGAAATGTTTGATGTTTTGTGTAGCCTTTTGAAATGTCCTTTTCTTGACTTCCCCACCTAACGATTAATCCCATGGCCCTGTTACAACCAAAGCTAAAGACCTCTTGATTCTTAATTGTTTTCATTAATAAAGTAGAGATGTGGTTGATAGTCAAGCATATGGTAGAGTTCATTCTTTGAGGAAAATTGAGCGAAATGTTACATACCCCTAAACACTTGAGTGAGGTAGAAAGAGAGCCAAGCAAATAAACAAGCTTGGGGTGATCTTCATGTGAGCAAGAGTGCCCAAATCAGTGAGAATATGAGTCAAAGGAATCTAAGCCTCTAATTGGACTTGAATTGATTGTCTCTTGCTGAATTGTTTGAAATGCCAATTACTTGGATTAGTATTTTCTCGGGTTCTTGATTCACTATCCATGTTTGATTATGTTTATCTTTTCTGGCCTTAGTGATTGCTTGAGGACAAGCAATTGAATAAGCTTGGGGTGATTTGATAGTGTGATTTTACATGATATTTTCTGTACACTTTTGCATGCATTTTTCTTATAGATTAGGCATTCTTTATTTGATTTTAGTTAGATTTTCCTTTGGAACGGATAAGGCGGTGTTGTGGTGTTGTTTTGCAGAAATCAATGTAAAAATGATCAAAATCAGCCATGATGGAGCCTGGATGAAACAGAGCTTGAAAAGTGAAGAATATGAGCCAAACAGAGCCCATCACGGCCTGGCCGTGATGACCATCACGGCCATGATCAAGCAGAGCAGAAGGCAAAAGTCGGGAAGTCATCACGGCCTGCCCGTGACAGACATCACGGCCGTGATAGGCTAAAAATCAAAGTTTCGCGTCGCGAACTCCAGCTCGCCTCGCGAGAATTCATTTTTTTTTAAGTACGCCCATCACGACCGTGACGCGTAGCAGACCTATAAATAAGAACGCAGCAGACAGAAAAAAGGGTCCAGAGGGAGGCATTTGGAGGCACTTAGAGGCTGTGGCTGGGCTAGGGTTTCAACCCTAGTAGGGAGTTGCTGAGAGGGGTTCTGTGAAGAAGAAGGAAAGCTCCCATGGAGCCTCTTCTCTCCTCTTCTCCTATTTCCCTGGTTTGGTTTTCTGTAAATATGAGTAACTAATCCCCCATTGTTGGGGTTAGATGTAGCTTTTCTGAACTTGTTTGTATTTGATTTGGTTTCAATGCAAGTTTCTATTTCTTTATGAGTATTTGATTCTATGCTTAATGCTTTCCTTGACTTAGCTACCCATAGGAATGATATGTTGCTTTGATAGACAATTGACAGATTGATGTTAAGGCATGCTCATGAATCATATGCCAAGTAGGTCAAGAATCTAGACATAGGTGTTGGCTGCTTGCAATCTTATAAGTCTTGACTTAATGCAAAATCTCAGGTTAATCCACCTAAGACATTAGGGTTTAATTTGGGGTTTTAGGCTCAATGTACCTAAGACATTAGGCTTGAGTATTTTAGAAAAGACTTGATTGTCATAATTGAATTAGGACTTGTGTTGATAACTATTTCATTGCAATTAAGGAAGGATTAGTGTAGTCTAACCCTAGCAATTTTAGCCACATCTCTGTTTGCATACCAAGTGTTCGATAAAATTCCCAAAAGACAAAAAATATTTTATTTCTTTATTTTATTTTCTCTTCATACCATAGTTCAGTCTAGATAGTTGTTGAGTTTGTGAATTGGTAATTGACAACCGATCCCTGTGGATACGATAACCGGTCTTACCACCGTATTACTTGATTGCGACAAGGTGCACTTGCCTTTATTCTAAAAAATACGCATCAGACATGATTGCCTATTTATTTGTGAATGCCTATTGACCTATTTATTATTATATATCTACCAACTGCTTTGTCATTAGAGACATACGAGCCTATTTACAAGTGAAGGAATGTGACCTATTTATAAATGGAGGCATATTTAAAGGTCTTGTTGATAAGTAGGCTTTTATGTAGGCTTTCAGGCCAAGCCGGACTTTAAAGTATGCCAGACTCGGGCCTCAGAAATTGGCCTATAGGGTTCGGGCCTCATGATTGGAATACAGGCCAGGCCCAGGCTTACCAGGCCTAGCTCGGCCTAGCCTATTCTCACCCTTATAAAGGACTATGTGGTGGAACGAAAAAAAGTTCTGTAAAGGAGGGACAAAACTAGTAAATTGCAGATAAGAACCACCAAATCATGTTGAATCGTAGATACAGAGGAGCAAGAACCTCAACCAGTGGTTGTGTGTGCTCAGAGGAGTGATTCTTCTATGTTGATCATTGACAAAATTGACAAACATTGGATAGAAGAACCAAATTTGCAACATTGAAAAAAAGGAGAGCCAAATGTGCACGAAAAAAACTTTAGGGACCAAAATCGCACATGACTAATAGTAAGGGGACCAAAATTGCAATTAACTCAAATATTTTTTTTTATATCTATCTTTTTTATTGCATAAATATTATGATATTCCATGCGCGTCGTACGGATAACACGCTAGAATGGATATTTACAAAATAACATGTACTAACTATTTACATTTTGTTTAAAAAAAAAACTATTTACACTTAAGAGTCATTATTTTTATTTTAATATCAATAATAGTTGTTAAGTTAATATATTTATACTTTGTGATTGACGGTTAAGACCAAATAATTTTTTTAACAATCTTTGGTATATATATATTTTTTAAAAAAATTAAACAAAAGCGTAAAATCATCAATTACATATTTTTTTTATGAAATTCTAAAAAAATAGTATATTTTCCATACATAGTAAGGATGCATACACTAGTTACATAAATATAAAAAAGAAATAAACAACTGAATTAAAATTATCCCATACTGTAACGCTTGTCAACCTAACATCGTGTAATAACATTTTTTAAAGAAAAATGTTAACAATAACTCATTATCATACTGTTCTTCAACACTCCTTTATTATTGGATGTATTTTATGTGAGACCCACCAAAACATATCATAGTCCTACATGAAATCCATCCAATAATAGGATGTGACGAAGAGTGTGATGCTAACATTGCTCTTTTTAAAAAAAGATTTTTTAGTTATAAAATACTTTTCATTATTTGTTAAAAATAATTTTCATTAATGTTTATTATTATTTTTTTGACTGGTTAATGTTTATTCTTTAATCTTAATTAAAATTAATAAATTTAATGAATAAAACGGAAGGTCCATAAAAAAATCAGCATATAATAGTATAAAATCATGAAAGTTTCAAAGTCTTTCTAATTTTACTGCAAAAACAAATACGTTTCGAATTTTAAAATTCCATAATATGAAAGCGATAGCAACTCTTTCATTTTTAAAAAATATTTTGTTAGTTTTTTTTTTACAAAAGAGATTTTTTAAGTTATAAAATACTTTTCATTATTTGTTAAAAATCCATTTCATTAATGTTTATTCTTTAATCTTAATTTATCTAAAAAAATTATTTATTCTTAATTAAAAGTAATAATTAAATTAATAAAACGGAGTGTCCATGAAAAGATCAACATATAATAATAGTATAAAGTCATGAAAGCTTCAAAGTCTTTCTAATCTTACGGCAGAAACAAATGTGTTTCTAATTTTAAAATTCCATAATATGAAAGCGATATCAACTCTTTCCAATTTTACAGAAAGAAAAGAATATTTCTAATTTTAAAATATTTAAAATATTTGTTTGATCTCTCATTAATTCCTCATAGTCATACATGAATTCTCTATATTTTGATTTTCTCATTAAAATTCTTGCTTTTCGTTACATCATTCCGGGTGTGTTTGAAAATCTATTCGTACTACCGAGTTTTGATTAACTCAATTTTGCAAATTTAGTTGTGATTAAAAGTGCAAATTTAGTATAATAAGTGTTGCTTGAATTTTAGTAAAAAAAAAGTGTTGTTTGAATTGTATCATTTAAATTTATTTGTAAATATGTAGTTATTAATGAGGATAATATAATGACGACAGTGGTTAAAAATCTAAACTAAATTTTGATAAGTGAAAAAAATAAAAATTTCCCCCTCTTCTAAAATTTTAGAGTCCAAATCTATTTATAATGCATATTTCAAACATTTGAAGAAAAAAAAAAACACTATCCCTTGAATCAGTTCAATTTATTAAACTGTGCGAGATAAATTTCCAGTATACGAGATTAAATATGAGACGAATACTTGATATATAAGACGTACTATAAGTTTCTCCTTGAATGTATAAGGTGTACTATAAGCTACGGGATATAAATTGTGAATGTGTCGCACTCTGCCTGTTTCCCATTTGCATATCCCTTACCCGGTTACCCCTTCCCCTTCTATATAATTATAAGGTGTAGTATAAACCAACATGTGATTGATCCGAGGGCCTCTTAAGTAAGTGGTCATTGGTTCGATCCCTAGCTTTTACGTATGAAGAAAATCTGGTTGGGAGAGGTCAACCCTTCAATACAATCCAGTACCTCAAGGAATTAGTCTCCATAGTTACGTGCGAAGCATACCCTAAAAAAAAAGTTGTAGTATAAAGCCTCCCATTGAAAGAAAAAATTAAAATTGATTTAATTCCCAACCCAATTTCAAAAGTGACAAACTTAATGCCATAATATTAATTCAAACATACCCCAATGACAAAAAATCAACCTTCACGACTAATCTACTATTACAATAAAAACAACCACAAATTCAATTATGTCCAATTCCCACATCTATCTCCTTCCATAGCTAGGCAGAGCAGTAGATAGATATAGGATGTGTTTGGGTCAACAACTTAATTAAGAGCTTATCACATAAAACCTTATCGCATGAGAGCTTATGTCATAAGCGCTTAAAGAAAGAAAAAGAAATGGGCATGAGAGGATTCGAATAGTGAAAAACACGGAGAGGGTATTTAGTGTATAAGCTCTTATGATAATTCCATAAGCTTCTCCCACTGACTTATGAAAATAAGTCAAAAACTTCTTATGGGATGACATAAGTTATTTTTATAAACTCTGCCAAACACATTGCATAAGAGCTTATGTCATCAGATAAGTCAAAAGGAGCTTAAATAAGCTCTTCCAAACGCCACCACAGACAAAGAAAGATAAAAAAACAAATGTAGTTAGTGAGAAGAAATAAAGGGAATGTAATCCCGTGACTCCAAGGGCAACACAGTAATTCCACACCAATACCATAATCAGTTATCAGTCCATTATCGCGGGAATATGAACTACCTTAGTTTCTTTTCTCTCCTCTCTACTGTGAGTAGTGGAAAACAAACATGTAAGTGTTGTAGAAGGCGAGTGACTGGATAACACACACACCACACCACCATGCATTTCCACAAACTTTCCTTTTCTCTCTTATTTTATATTCCCATTATGCCCTTCTCTCCTTTCCTTTCCAAGCGTCGGCAGTTTATTTTGTTGTGTTCTGTGGAACAAAACTACAAATAAGGAACACTAAGGAGAGCAAAAAGAAAATAAGAAAGTAATTAAAAAACATTAACAAAGGGACCCCTCAGTCTCACTCTCTCTCTCACACACACTAGTCTCAACCCTATCAAAGTGTCAAGCACAATTTTTGTTTGTATTTTGTGTGTATGCAAGCAAACAACAACAACAAAGAGAGGTGCTTGGTTGTTTGTGGTTGGTGGGGTGCGCAGGATAAGCACTAAGCACCAAAGGAAGAATACTAAATATTAGTAATATTATTAATTATTAATAATGACCCATAAAAGATTACTCTTTTAGCACCCCCATCACAATTTTAAGGCCATTTAATTGAAAACCCATATTCCTCTCGGTGTGTGTGTAACTGTGTTTACTATTGAGTGTAAGGTTTATAAACCAAACCTTTCATGGTTTTTGGCGACCCTTTGAGTTCCTACTCAGTGTTTCTTCAATACCCACTTTGAGAATTCTCATAAAGTTGCATTCTTTTGAATTGGGAAGATGTGGGTGGAGGAGAAGGTTATGCTGTGTTTCTTGTTGGTTTTGTTGGTGCCTTTGACATGTGATAGCAGAGGCATCACCACCACCACCACAACCAGTGGCAGTGGTAGTTCAAGTCAGAAGCTTGAGGTTCAGAGCCATTTGAAGAATTTGAACAAACCTCCTGTTAAGTCCATCAAGGTAGAGAGATATTTCTTATTTCTTATTCATTTCCCTTTTTGTTTAGCTTTTCCTTTGCTCTCTCTTTTCTTTTTCATCTGCCACTTTTCATTGATTGCATAACTGTTTTCTCATCGATATTTGCATCAATTAACCTTTTTGGCTGTGAAAGGAACTTTAACCTTGGATGATCTTGTCTCACTTGGGAGCTTCTTTTAGTCTCCATCATCATTGGGGTAATGGAGAATATTGTTATTGTTAATTGTTCTTCATATTATAACAGAATCTTAATAAGCTTTTTTGGTGGTGCCTTTTCTGGGTTTTGCTAAGAATTGTAATTAGTTTACTTTGTAGATTTTGAAGGCATCCATAAAACATAATTATTTCTTTTTACAAATTTTATAATTTGTTTGGGTTTACATTTGGATGTGGAAGCAGAGTCCTGATGGAGATATTATAGACTGTGTCCATGTCTCACACCAGCCAGCTTTTGATCACCCTGAACTCAAAAGTCACAAAATTCAGGTGAATAGTTGCTTTCCTAGTTACTTTTCTTATGCCTAATAATTCAAAATTCTTGATCTAATTTGAGGGTCATTTGGTTTTTTGGCTTGAATTTCAAACAATCATGGGTTTTTTGTGATGCAGATGAGGCCAAATTTCCATCCAGAAGGAAACACTTTTGGGGTGAGCAAATTGTCTTCAAATTCCAAGCCTATTACTCAGTTGTGGCACAAAAATGGGAGGTGCCCAGAAGGAACAATTCCTATCAGAAGGACAAAAAAGGATGACATATTGAGGGCAAGTTCTATCCAACAATTTGGAAAGAAGAAGCAAAAGAGCTTCCCTCAGCCAAGATCTGCAAAACCTCTACCTGACATCATCAGTCAAAATGGCCACCAGGTACTGCCACTACTACCATGATACTAATAAAGCAGCAGCAAATTCAAGTTACTACTAATTACTAAGAAAACACCCTCGTTTCTCATTGAGTAATACTACTCACACATACTTACACATATCGTCTTATATCTATACAATTTTTAGTATTTGATTAATATGGGGGTGGGGTATAAGGAGTTGAAGGAGTTGGAGGTGCAAAGGAGAAACAACTAACATACTAACATTTGACTGATGATGAGGTGATGAGTTCTATAAGATGTGTATCAAGCATGATTGTTTATCATTTAGTTTGTTTCTATGGCCAGTAAAAGGAAAAACAAACGCCTAGGTGCTTAAAATATTAGGCCTCTATTTTATTTTTTTGCAAAAAAATAAGTTAGTATTAGTATAAGAGCTGTAGCTAAAACTATTTATTATTGTATACCAAAAAAAAACTATTTATTATTTTTTTGACCTTGTTTATGTAAATATATGTTTAATTCCTTTGATCTTTTTGGAACATTTAGCATGCCATAGTTTATGTGGAAGGAGATAAGTTTTATGGAGCCAAGGCAACCATAAACGTTTGGGACCCCAAAATTCAACAACCCAATGAATTTAGCCTGTCTCAAATGTGGCTCCTGGGTGAATCTTTTGGTCAAGATCTCAATAGCATTGAAGCAGGTTGGCAGGTATTATTTAAATTTATTTCCATTGTCATCTTCTGAGTCTTGTCTGTATATATTTCTCAAATTAATATCCTCTTAAAGCTATGATTATCACTTCCCATCCATCTAATTTCCTGTTTCTGTCCTTTCCACTCTGGTAAACAGGTCAGCCCAGATTTGTATGGAGACAATAATACTAGACTCTTCACTTATTGGACAGTGAGTTACCAATTCTTAGCACCCCAATTTGATCTTTCTTCCAAGTATTCTCAATTTTCTTATTTATTTCATGAAATTGTTTCATTACCATGACAGAGTGATGCATATCAAGCTACTGGTTGCTATAATATCCTTTGCTCTGGCTTTATTCAAATTAACAGTGATATAGCATTGGGAGCAAGCATCTACCCACTTTCTAACTATGGTTCTTCCCAATATGATATAAGCATCCTTGTCTGGAAGGTACCTTTTTATTTTCACTATATAATTTTATCTTTCCTTATGAACATTCTGGCAAGAAAATATGCCCTGCACTTAACAAACACTACCCTTATAATACACATTATTTAATTGTAAATCAAGAGAATCTCTGACACATATTTCATTATATTTGAATGCTTTTGTTTACTTAATTTATTTTCTATGAATTTAATATGCAACAGTGGCATCTGGTGGTGTTGTCTATTGTGTTAAAACTAATGTGTAGGACCCAAAAGAGGGGAACTGGTGGATGCAATTTGGGAATGACCTTGTTCTGGGGTACTGGCCAGGTCCTCTGTTCTCATACCTATCTGACAGTGCCTCAATGATTGGGTGGGGAGGTGAAGTTGTGAACTCTGAATCTGATGGGCAACACACCACAACACAAATGGGAAGTGGTCATTTCCCTGATGAAGGTTTTGGAAAGTCTAGTTATTTCAAGAACATTCACATTGTTGATGGTGACAACAAGCTTAGGCCTCCCAAAGACCTTGGCACTTTCACAGAGCAAGATAGTTGCTATAATGTCAAAACTGGAAGTGGTGGGGATTGGGGCAACTACTTCTATTATGGTGGTCCTGGTAGAAACCCAAATTGTCCATGATTATTCTTGTTGAAACTAATGGAAAAAAAATAAAACAAAAAAACTAGGTGTTCTTTTTATCTAGCATAGCTAGTAATTTGTCTTGGCAGTTATTAGATTTATGGTTATAATGAAGCTTGTTTCCCTTTAAGGTCTCCAAAAAATTGTTGGAGAAAAAAGGGTGGTGCCATGGTGGGTTTCTTTTAGATTTATAAGGAACAAGTTTCTTCATTGGTTTCCTGTTTATATAAATATTTATTGTTTTTGTATGCTCCTCTCTCTGGAGCTGTGCAAAGCTGAGGTGTGTATGTGAACAGAATATTCTAGTATGGGACAGTGACTATGTATTTATTATTTATTATGGTGTTTGATATGTGAAAAGTTGTCTTAATAAGAACATTTAAGGTTTTTTCTTGTGTGACATTAGTGGATGGCTTTTTAATTGAAGAAAGTAATGGTGGAAACCAAAATTAGATGCATTCACATGGTGTTGTATAGGGCCTGCCTAATTGAGTCACTTCACATCTTGGTGCAAGATTTGTGGTATTAAAGCATAGCATTATCCTTGACCATTGAAGAGCTTAAGAAAAATCAAAGATGAGCACAAGCGTTATCACCTAATTGTGATTGCAAAACATGTTGGTCCCATATGAGATTCAATTGTATATTAGTGTGGCTAGCTAGCATTTTCTTTCATAAATAAAAGCCTCTGTTATGGTTGGTCACACCATCACCTCTCCTTTATCAGTTGGTCCTGTTTATTCGTATATATATGTTTCTTTTGGCTTTAAGGAAGCAACACTAACTAACGTATTAAGGAATAAGGAGGGGGAAAACTTTATCATTTTGGGAACAAGTGATTCTAAGATAATAATAAATAAAAAAAATTCAAGCTTTTTGTGAAAATGAGAAGCTAATTTTTGTATAGACACAACTAAAAATATATGCTTTGCTTGTTTAAAAAAAAAAATTTGACATGTTTGGATGTAACAATGTAAGTGTTTTCTCCATAAAATTATGTTGAAGGATATATAATTTAGGTTAAAGTAATAAGTTGGTCCTTATAGGTGACACGAATTCTACATCTAGTCCCTATACATAAAAAATTATTAAATAGGTCCTCATATGTGCAATAATTACTCATTTGGTCCCTTCTGTTACCATGCTGTCTCTAATGATTTTTTTTTTTTTTTGAAGAGGTCTTTGATGATTTGTTAACTCCTACATATGGGGACTAAATGAAGAATTTGTATCTTATGTAGGGACCAAATCAATACTTTAACATAAATTATTGGGTTCCTATGCGTGACACAAATTCTTCATTTAGTTCATATACGTAGGAGTTAACATATCATTAGAGATGACAGGGTAATGAGAGGGACCAAATGAGTAACGATTGCACGTATGATGACTTTTTTAATAAGTTTTTACGCATATGGACTAAATGAAGAATCCATGTCACCTATAGGAATCCAATTATTACTTAAACCTATAATTAAATTATTTGTTCTAAAAATTTCTTCCACCTCTGATGAGGAAACCAATGTTTTCCATTACAAATATTTTTATTAATCAAGAAAAAAACACTTACATTAAACCAAATAACTAATTTAAAAGAATATACTTCTATCAACGACCAAGTGCTTCGATCTGGTGGCCTTGCCTATTTGCCTTTTTAATGGTGTTTTCAAGTAGTCTTAATGCAGAGCCACATTTGGTTAAGTGCTAAAACATTAACAAATTGTGAATGGTTTAAACTCAAAATATAGCAGCAGTTTTATCCATAGAAGAGTTCCCACAAGAAGAAGATAAGGGTATAAAACATAAAAGCCTGCAAATTTTCTTGTTCCACCAATGTTTCAAGGAAAAGAAAGTTCACAGGTTTTGTAACCTTCTCTTATTTCGTGAGTATGAAATAAGATTTCTATCTTTTATATATAAGGCTATCAACATAAGTGAAGCGGTATCATTTATATATGGGTGTGATGTAATTTTCTTCTATTTTTAATGTTCTAAACATATAATTGATATTTGTTAGCTCGTATTATTTTAATTTTTAGTATGTTACATACATGTTATATCTATTAATGTTATTTGAACTTATTTTTTTAATTATTGTGTTGGTAAAAATTGAATCATGCAATTAAATTCAAACTATTTTTAATTGGATTTGATTGATTCGGATTTGATATAAGAATTGATCCAAACCCAATTGTAACTTTTTATTTTTATTTTTTATCGAATAATTTTTTAACTCAAAATCGATCAAAACCAATCCGCCAACATCCATAACTAAAAGTTCTTTTTTTTTTTTGATGATCAGCTAAAAGTTCTTTTTTACACAAGGCTTCATTAGCTTTTGGGTAAAAGGCTACAATTCCAACAAAAATATTAGTTGTATCTCTTCTTTATGAAGCCGTCCATTAATTCTTTTTGTAAAAGAAAAAGTAATTTATTTATGATTTAATTATAATACCATGTTAATATAAAGTTTTTTTCAATATTAATCAATAATATATTGTCATATTATGAAAATTTGCCAAAACACTGGGTTGGCCAGTGCGAAATTTGCCCCTAAGTACGAGCACAGATTAGTCTTTCGTTGAAAGCATTAGGACACTACGTGGGGTCGGAGTGATCTCCCCTCGAACCAAAAAAAAAAAATATTATGAAAATTATTTGACTTTTATGTTATTATTTTAAAATTCACATATAGGAAAGGATAACATTGATTAGTTAATAGTGTAAATTTGTTTACAATAATAATATAATATATTATTTCTAGACTGTTTATTTGTGTAGGGAGAAAATTTGGTTGGGAGGGAGGAATTCACCTTATGTGTCAATAAGTTTCCCGACGGAGATTAGTCACCACTAACGATGGTTGATACTTTATACCTATAACATTGTTATATATAAAAAAAAACCTATTAGTGTTTGAAAATGGGATTTGGAATTAGAATACAAAAATGTGCAATTTAACGGCTTTAAAAGGTTGGTACGAGTTATATTGAGGAGTCCATTTCTCATAATGACCCCAATAATAACGTTTCACGGTGAGTTAGGGAAAAAGGCCACAATATAACAAAACCCGTTTCCTAACTGATGATGGTTTTTCAAGTCAAAGCACGTATTCATGGCTTAATGCTTTCCGTTAGTCCATATTGTGTTAAGAGCTGTCTATCAATACACGAGATAATGAATGATTAGTTGTTGTCCTATGCTGCAAGTTTTTCAAACATTTCCAAGTTAGGGGCACCGAGTATGTTCACGGACACAGGCAAAAAGCATAACAAGGGCATTCAGATTTACCCTGCCTAACACGTATTTGAGTTGGAGTCAACTACATAATTTTTTTTTTTATAATGAAAAAGTTTAGATTGGGGAAGACACGTCCTCTTATAAGGTTATGGAATATCACCAACCTCAACGAGGATTTATAGTATAACTTTCATATTGTTTCCTAAGTCACAAAATCACAACTAGTATGAACGGAAGGCTTGACCAGATATGTCAACTACTGATATAATATATATATTTTGTAAATACTAATTACTTATCCGAAGTCAACTGCATGAAAGGCCGCGATTTTGCCATTTTTTTTAAAAAAAATAAAAAATTAAACTCGAAATTAAACTGGAATTTTTGTTCATCAAATATATCCAATTTTGATGCAATTTTATAGAACAAGTCTGGAGATCGGGGTCCAGGCACATGAAAGCGATTGAGACCATTTTCGGAGCCCAAATTTTCATATTTTTTATGCCAAAAGATTTTATTTAATATTTTTTTTTGTAATTTTGGTATATTTGTCCAAACTTTTGGATATCCTTATATATTTTATATTATTTAATCAAAAAATAATATGTAATTTTAAATATAATATTCTCGGACATCCATAGATTTTTGTGTATACTCTAGGGGTGTTCATATCCAAACCGGTCCAAAATAAAACCGAAAATCGATCTAAAAAAACCAAAAACCGAATAAAATCGATGTCTATTGGATTTTTTTGGATCTTGTTTTGTGAAAATCGATCGGATCGGATCAGATTTTGGATTCATTTTCTTAAACCGAATCAATCCAAACTAAATCGCATATATAAAATTTAATATGTATTTATTCAATTTTTTGCATTATTGATTTTTTTTATTTGTTGGTTTTTTTTAATAATACTTACTAGTTTGATTTGACATAATTTTTTTACTATTTCTAAGTTCCAAGCATAAAAAAAGATGTTATGGAACTAGTTGATGATGTATATTTATTTATTTTGTACATATTTTATGAAATTATTACATGAATATATAAATAACTATATACATGTTTAATATTTTCTTCAATTTAGCTTGTAATATTGATTCTTTTATGTAATATAAATATGTAACGATGTGTCGGTACAAACCGAACCGATCCAAACAGCATTTAGTCGGATCAAATCGGATTTTTCTAAGGAAGTCATCCAAATCGAACCGAACTGCATGTTCTTTTTAGCTTTGGATTGGATAACTCTTTGCCTCAAAACCTATCCAAACCGAACCAAGAACACCTCTAGTATACTCCTTGTAACTCCTTTTTTTTTTTTTTTCCATACGAAGTCGTCTTTCATACAGAACGCATTTTAGAGTTTCACTTTATACTTTGCATTCTTTAGTTGTTAGTCTCTTATAAGTATAATAATTATTTTTTTTTAAAACCGTATAATTAACTATAGGCATGACAATGAGACTCGAACCCGTCTGTACCTACTTAACTCGCCTCGACTTTGACAGGGAAAACCAGTTTTGACCGGGGACTGGGGCGGAGATGCAGATACTGATACACGACCCTGAACCCACCCGTTGTTTAAGTAATTACGATAATACCCTCGTGTATCTATGTAGGGGATTGAATTTATTTTGATCGATTCCATTTTGTATAAAGAGATACTTTTTTAAAAAAAAATTTAAAAAACATTTTATTGTGCTTTTATTCTGGTGTTTTGATGCTATTAGTGTTATTTGAAGCATAACGAATTGCTTCTAAAGCACTATTTTCTTTTTGATTTGTAGCTGAAAGAAAACTAAGTTTCACTATCTGGTTGATTGTTTTAATTGTGTGAATGTTTTATTTGTTTATTTTTTGAAAGTATAATTTTTGAATTGTTAATTTCAATTAAAACAAAATAATTTTTAAATTTTGTTACTCATTAACGAGGGCAGGGGGCTCGCGAGGAAACTCGACCCCTACTGAGGGCAGGGATGGGGAACTCCAACGAAGAGTGGGGGCGGGGGCGGGGAAGGTAAAACCCGTCCCGCCCCGCCTCGTCTCGTTTCCAATCCTAATTAACTAGATTCTTTAAGATAAACTTGATCCTTGAAAGGGTAAGACTTTTGCAACTTTAATAAAGAATGAGCCACTTGTTCTTCAAGAAGCTTTTTTTTTTTTTTTGATAAGCAAATTGTATTAAGATGGGTACTTGAGGTATCGAAACCCATATAGATAGTAATACTAAGGATGTGTTTGGGTAAACAACTTAATTAAGAGCTTATCGCATGAGAGCTTATGCCATAAGCGCTTAAAGAAAGAAAAAGAAAGAAAGGGGCATGAGAGGATTCAAATAGTGAAAAACACGGAGATGATGTTTAGTGTATAAGCTCTTATGATAATTGCATAAGCTTCTCTCAGTGACTTATGAAAATAAGTCAAAAATTCCTTATGGGATGGCGTAAGTTATTTTTATAAGCTCTGCCAAACACACTGCATAAGAGCTTATGCCATCAGATAAGTCAAAATGAGTTTAAATAAGCTCTTCCAAACGCCACCTAAGACTGATACAAAACACAACCGAAGTGTTAAGTTGTATACTAAAAGAAAAGTAACAGGCAATTAGCCTCCTAATGTATACATTTTAGAACCAAAAAATCTTTCTAATCTTCCTGTAACCAATTCTTCTCCACAATACTAACTTTTCCACCTACGTATAGTATGGACAGAAAACCAGATGTGTAAATTTTTAGTTGCTGCCCATTCTATGAAGAGGAAAAAGTGGCTAGAACCTTAGCAAGAAAGCACACTTGGACAATCCAGAACAAGCATAGTCATCGCTGCAAAATCGAGAGCGTGATAACCAGTCCAAGAATAAGCACAATTACCTGATTGTTTTGTGCAAAGTTTCACTGCAATTACTGACCGAAACACACCCCAAAAAAACTATCAATCTAAGTGGAGCAACAGGTACAATTACAAGACGCGGCAAGCCTAGCAAATGCAGAAATGAGAATATAGCCTCAGAATAACACCAGTTTGAATAGTTGTAACTAAGGTCTCCACCATTTGTTGAGAACCAAGTCCAAGATATATACTTTATCAATTCTGTAATGGTCAAGAAGTCTACCTTTTCATTTTTGAAAATAACTTGGTTCCTTAGAAGCCAAATGGACCAAACAGTAGAGTGCCAAAATAAGCTCTTAATCTTCCTTACTTTTCTACCTTCGAAGAGACCTCGATGGAGAATTTAATGACTAGAGTTATCTGCTGGCAGCACAATCCAGAAGCAAAGCCACCTGTAAACAAAATTCCATACCTCTACCGAAAAAGGACGGTGTAAGAATAAGTGAGATATTGTTTCCGGACCTCCTCCACAAAAAACACAGCTATCGTTGTTTGTACTCGGCAACACATTCCTAAGTAGGAGATTCGAACAAGTAGGTAAACGGTCTCTAACAAAAGGTTCCAGGAAAAAAGCAAGAACCTTACTTGGAGCACAACTATTCCAAAATTTTTGGAAAAGATTGTCCTCCAAATAAGGTGAAGAAAACAAAGGAGAGCTAAACAACGAGAAGTTGTAAGTCTCACGAATCGTAAATTCCTTAGTAGCACCGACCTTCCACACCAACCTGTCTTCCCTATCCTTACATAGTCAAGTACCTTTCATTGTTTCTGAGAACAGCCTACAGAATCTGCATAGGTAAGTTTCAATTTCATCATGCCTTCAATTGACTTCTAGTTCGAGCCACCATATAACCATCACCTTTAGCCTTTACCATAGATCCAATTTCCTGATAGTTGCCTTTCTGAATACTCATCCTGCCTAGCTTTTTCAAAAAAAAAATTAGGAATTTGCTCGACCAGTTATTCATAGCTGACGCCACCTAGCTATTTGTTTTTGTGACAGTTCCAGCATGTACTCCTATGGCTTGAAACACTCAAATTCTGATCCTGCATACTTTCCTGTAATTGTTCTGCTTCTAACATAATTTATTTGTTTGTATGCAACCTGCATATTAAAAGAGTCGCCCACACCATTCAAATTCCCTTCACAGAGATGTACTCCAGATAGACAAACAAAAGAAAGTAGAGAGTAACATAAACAAACACATGCAGCTATACAAAGTAAAGCATCACTTCCATTTATGTAAACGACAGTCACCCCATCATTTTTAAAACCTCTTAAATTTTCCTTCATTGCAACAAATCTGCTTTGGCAGACAAATAGGTTCCTATCTTTCAAATTGAAAGGGTTTTTGATGCATTTACTCACAGCTTTCATAATTCCTTGTTACACTACCATGCTTCATTCTAGTCCTTTTCCATGTAGTGAAATCTGCCATCAACCACTTCACAACCACACCCAAACTGGTTTCAATTCCACATAATCTAAGTCCCTTCCATCCTTGTTCCTTACTTTGCTAATGCATCTGTTAATCCATCAACTTCTCTATTTTTGTGTATAAAAATGACTTTCTTTAAGACTAGTAACAGATTCTTCAATTTGTTGCACAAAAATCTCAAGCTTCATGGGCACTCCTCTTTTTTTTTTTTCCCACCCACACTATAGCAATTTTAGAATCAGATTCTATTATAAAGTCCATGTTCGTAATCCATTCTTGTTGTATGGACATTTTAGAGCAAACCCTACAAAAAAAGATGTTTCGATCGAAGAAATTGGTTGCTAAACATTAAAATTCGATGGCTATTTAGTTTAGCGACCGAAAGTTGGGCGCAAAGCGACCAAATTTACTTTTCGGTTGCAAATTAGCGACCGTTTTTTCGATCGCAGATTTAATTAAATCGGTTGCAAGATGGGTTGGTCGCCTGCTCTGGCTAATCAAAAATGGTGACTGATATTTGGTCGCTAATTCGATCGCTACATTTGGTTATGTTAACCAAATTAGCGACCGAAAATTTAGTCGCTAAATGATATTTAATTTAATAATTTATTTAAAATGAATTTTGGTTTACAGTTAGCGACTGATTTGTTAGTTGCTATTTCGGTCGCTAGTTTTTTATTTTTTTTGGTTTTATTTTAAACTGATTATAAATTATTAATATATTTTTTTACTTTAAGATAATTTTTCAATTTATTATTTATAAATTACTATTAAAAAACTAGATATAACATTAATGACAATAATCATATAAATAAATATAAGTATGTCATACAATAAAAATCTGTAAACTCTAAAAAATGTATAAATACAAATGAACATCAATGATGATGTGGAGGCGGAGGCGACCAACCGTCCTCACTGTCCGTGGCACCGACAACTGCAATGTCCTCGTCCTCTGGAGCATCATCATCAGTAGCAAGAGGAGGCGGAACTGAAGAAGCAGCAGGCGACACAACTGCAGGAGCATCACCCTGAGCAACTGGAGGTTGGATCCTCATCTGCTCCAACACCAACCGCAGTGTCTGGCCCTGCTCCATGGTCGTCTGCATCAGCTGCTGGTGTGCCTGCGTTAATTGTGCAATCTGCTCAGCCATCACCGTTTCCTCTCCCTCTTCTCCCTAAGCTCTGCGTTCAATTGGGTGATGGTGTTCTACATCAGGTTGAACTGCTCCGGAGGGACGGTATCCGCGTAGGAAGTAACAGGCGTGCCGGACGATAAAGCGATAAACTCGCTGCCCAGGTGTTCGAGGGCATACATGTGCCTCTTCTTGTTCATGCCCCCGACAACCTCCAAATATATGGCATTGTCGTCGACAGAGGCAGGAGAGTGGGGGCCCTTACTAGTCAAAGCCTCATCCTGTGAGGCACGTGATATGGCATCGTCCTTCTTGTCATTAAAGTTGACCTGCAAATTACAGTTGAAAAGATTTAGTTACACTTATAATCAATATTAACAAATTAACAAATATTAATAAATTACTACTTTAACTAAAATGGTTTTTTACTTAACGCATAGTTACGGGCCTTGTCATTGACCCATTCCCCCAACTTTAACTTCTTCGTCCTCTCCACCAACTACATAGTGGTGGGGGTCGTTGTTTCTGTGCACTCTTCATACAAAAAAAAAGTTAAATTCAGAGTAATAGTAAAAAATGAAAACTAATTAAATAGTACGCTAAAATAATCAAGTTTAAAGTATTACCAGCTCGTCGAAGTGAGCGGCGGCTGATTTAGAGCCGTCGGTGTAGGCACATGCGCCACCGTCAGCATCTCGATTACACTGAGCTATGGCAGCCTTTTCCTGGAACTTCTAAGTAGCGCAGTACTGTTCTAGGCCCTTTTGGATTAGACGGACCCGAAATTATGACTGTTAGGAACATAAACTCCCGCTTCATACACATCCCAGTGGGACGATTGTCCGAAGTCAAGATAACCGACCAACAAGAATAAGAATTATTAGATTGCCCTAAAGGATTAAATCCATCCGTACATAATCCCAATCGGACGTTCCGAGGGTCCTGCGAAAACGCCATATGCACCCTATCAAAATGCTTTCAAGCTTCTCCATCCGATGGATGACACAAGACATCTTGCTCCCTTTGATTCTCACTATGCCACCTCATGTGAGATGCAGTGGCCATTGAAGAGTACAATCTTGTAAGTCTTGGGACGAGCGAAAAGTACCACATTTTTTTTAGAGCGGTCTTCTTCTCAATGCCCCTCCTAGTGGTTGTCTTGTACCGATCCGCACCATAAAATCGGCAACATCTTATGCTCTTCACTGAATCATCCTTGTAGTACAACATACATCCATTCGAGCAACAATCAATTTTCAAACATCCCAGGCCCAAATTCTCCACAAACTTCTTAGCATGATAAAAACTAGTAGGCATCCGGTTGTCTTCCGGCAACGCCTTGGACATAGACATGGTGAGGCGATTAAAACATCCTTCTTGCATATTGTAATCAGATTTGATACTCAACCTTTCCATACACATCAACAACTCCATGTACTCCCGACATCCTTCCCACAACGGAGATCTTGCAACACTCAGCATGTCAAAGAATCTTTGAGCTTCGAGAACCCGTTCCGCCATCTTCACCCCGATCTTCTTCTAGTGCAACACCAACCGAGGGTCCAGCATGATCCATTATCATCTGCTCGTATGGATTCAATTCTTACCTCCGCTCATGACTTTAATAGTATGAACCTTCGAATACCGCAGGGTCAAAATCGGGCAAGGACTCACCATGGTTACTCCACCAATAGTAATCAGGTATGAACCCCTTCTCATAAAGATCGACCACCACTCCATCCACGCATTTGAAAGCTTTACACTTGCATCTTGAGCAAGGACACCTTAAATGATCATCGCCCGCCTTATAAATCTCTCATGGCTAACAACAAACTCTATAAACTCACCCACTCCAATCCTAAACTCTTCCCTAAGACGTTTAATCCGATCCAGTCTATGATACATCCATTTCCGATTCTATGGAATCTCCATTGCTGCCAATTAAATAGACAGAGCAACCTACAACGACACTTATATATTACGGTGCATTCCAATATCTCCATCAACATCCTTCTTATGACAAGGTATGAACCTATCCTATTCGATAAGAAACATTTACCACACTCGGTTTATAATAGTTATTCCCTTATTCAAATGCCTTATACTTAACGAAATTTCGATAGCATTTCCCATCAGTCTCCGAGTAGATGACTCAAGCACGGTGAGATCCATCACGATTAAGTATGTACCCAGAGAACAAAAGCAAGTGCATCAGACCGCGATTCCATCAAGTATATAAGGCATTTGAACATGGAAATGACTATTATACGAGTGTAAAAAATGTTTCTCCCCAAACTATCCCACTTGGACAATTCAATATTCAATACAATGAGCATGCGTACCTTCTCAAGGTACGCATGGTCATTAATATTGAATTTAAAAAAGGAAACTAAGGCTTTCGTAAATTAATAATTAACTCTAACAGAAAATAAAACTATTAACCTATAAATATTGCAAAATAGTTGAGCTAATATATATTGCACCGTAATTCAATACGAACTAAGATAAAATATTGAAGCAGACATCCTATTGAGCTCCGTCTCCACTAACAAGTAACACATAATTGTCAAACACATGCATAAATTCTAAATTATCAGCAAACAACCAACATCCCGCCTTTCGGACAGGATCACATCCTATTGAGCTTCACTCTCCACTAACAAACAATACATAATTGCAAACACATGCATAAACTATAAATCATCAGCACACAACCAGCATCCTGCCTTTCGGACAAGATCACTTCCTATTGAGCTCAGCTTTCCACTAACAAACAACACAATAATTCAGATAACACGTTACATACACCACACAACAGAAGCTATTAGACAATGCACAAGTCTAATAGAGAGTGTTGAGACAACTTACCTGAGAGTAAAAAACAGAACCAAGCAACTTACTCCGCGAGGAGCCGGAGAAAACAAAGAGTAGAAACTGAAAAATAAAAAAGAAAACAACAAATCACCAACAAAGGATAAGCTAATTGAAAATAATGTACTCATCAACAACCATTATTATCTTGCCTAATCAAGCATACGCAGGAAATATCAAACTATGATAGCAATATGAGTGTGTTCCACTGACTATCCATATTCCTAAATCTAATCAATGACTTCCAAATGAAAATATCAATCAACATGCACCAATGGAAAACACAACAAAATTACAAACACAAAGCGATCTAATGATAATTGAAAGAGTAAAACAAACAACAATAACAATTACAAAATTTTCCCTCATTAGTTGAATTTTAAAATTTAAAATTTTGTTTTGCCAGCATCAATTAAATTTAAGAGACCTCCTTTTCTATTCCAAATTGTTCTTATCCCAAAATGCAGGAAAATATTCTCCCAACACCACAACTCAGTGGCGAACCCTCCGTTGATCAGAAATATTTTAAAAACATTAATGGACAAGCTGTAACGAACTGCCACTACCAATGCTAACCATAAGAATTCATAGAAGCGTCACAACTCCAGATGAGAATAAACACAATCACCATAACATGCTTCACCAAGCTAACAGCAAACAACCAATCAACATAAACACTAATACAAATGAGGATCGGACGTGCACACAAACACAGAGATACATAAAATATATTGGTTCCACAAGAGAGGAATACCTTAAAGAGAAACCTTTAACAACAATGACAGCGACAAAGAGGAGCAATCAAACCCTCTTATTCTGAAAATCCATGCCAGCAAACCATAAAATAATAAGATTAAATAAATCAAAAAAATTAAAACAGAGGAGAGAGGAGAAGAGATTTCTAGGGTTACCCAGATTTCTAGGTTTTTGTCTGCCTTGCAGTGACCGGAGTGTGTGGTGGTAGTGGTCGGAGCTGTAGAGACGAAGAGATGAGATGAAGAACATAGAAGAGAAAAGGGAAGAAAAGAGAAGAGAAGAGGGGAAGAGATGAACTTACCGTGTGTGGTGGTAAAAGCTGTGGAGGCCGGAAGAGTGCGCGTGAAGGTCAGAGACGAGGAAGAGGAGCTGTGGTGGCCGGAGGTTCGTCGGAGAGAAAGAGAGATCGAGCGAAAATGAAGAAGAAAAGGGGATCTGCACGTATTAGGGATTTTATTTTTAGCCACCATATTTCGGTTGCTAATTCAGTGACCATTCCTAAAAAATAAAATCAGTCGCCATTTCGGTCGCTGTTTAGTTGCCTATGAATTTTTCATTAACTCATTTTAGCGACCGAAAAGTAATCGGTCGCCAATTGGCACCATTTTAATTTTTTGTATACGCATGTTAGCTACGGAAATGGACATCGGTCGCTAACTAATTAAAATTTTACAGTTGGACTTTTACAGTCGCAAATTCAGTCGCCAATTAGTCAACAAATTTTGACTTTTTAATATATTCTTTTAGAAACTGAAATGGTGACTGATAGGTTTGCTACCGAGTATTTCGGTCACTGATTACAGTATTTTCAACTTTCTAATATATAAAAAAATCGGTCACGAGTTCGGTCGCGAATAGCAACTAATACTTTCGGTCCAAATTTTCGGTCGCTATTTGACCTGTTTTTGTAGTGAAAGAGTAAGGCCATAAAATTTGCCTCATTAGAGGTTTTATTCTCACATGAGCTGAGAACATAGCTATCACAAAACCTTGATAATCTCTAAGCAATCCTCCAATGCCTGCCGCTCTAGGTTTCCCTTTGAGGATCCATCCACATTCCATTTCAAGTTGTTAGGTGGGGATGGACACCAAGCTATGCCTAGTCTTGATTCTTTCTTCGTTTTCCATAATCTAACACTCTCCAATTTTGAAGCTATCTCTCTACTTCATTAGATGTTTAAAGATTCTGCATGTAACATCTCGTTTTTTAAGTATGTGATTAAGATGTGAATTAAGTATGTTTAAGAATTAGATAATATTTCTTATGGTATGATGAAGTTTTGGTTCAAATTTGAAGAGATTTTACGTTGGAACGAACTCAGAACGTGAAGAAAAACACGAAAACACGATAAAACGGGTCCTGATCAGTAGAGCACGCTCAAGCGTGGAAAACCCAACGTTCAAGTGTTGGCACGCTCAAGCATGGGCTTCCCAAAGTTCAAGCGAGGAAGAGGTGGAAACGGTGCGACGCGGTGCGGTGCGGTGGAGACGGCATGCTCAAGCGTGGAAACGGTCACGTTGAAGCGTCCTCACGCTCAAGCATGATGATTTGCACGCTCAAGCGTGCTGAAGTTCTATAAAAGGACATGTTTTCTTATTCATTTGAAGTATTTGGACGAAGTTATGAGCTCCTCTCCCATGGTTTCGAGCAGAAAAGAGGCAAGGGGCCATTGTTGAGATTTCAGAACTTCGTTCGAGTAATTCGAGTATCGGAATCCAAAACCAATCATACCGTCGTGTTCTTTGTTTCAAATTCTACAAGTTTCAATAGTTGGTTTCTCGAATCGACGAAGGTATGTCATAGTTTAATCGATGTGCTTAATACGTTCTTCTTGGATTCTTAGCCTTGGTGTTATTCTAAGCATATCTATGATATTCAATTATAGTTCTGGTTGTTGAATAAGCAAGGATTTTGCTGTTGTCGTGAAAGCTAAGTTTTGACTTCAAGAGAGCCTAGAGTCAGCGAGAATGATCTTGAGGCAGCCGAGGTATCCCTATGTGAATTGTGGTTTTTGATTCGTATTCGTAATCATCGTGGTCTCTAATATCGTTTTGATATTTTTCTATGTTTCCGGTGACACGTGATACCGTATGTGTGCTCGGAATGGAAAATGGAATGGTGGCCATATTGGTGGGGATGATGGTGTAACAGCCTGATTGTAATTATGTTGTTAAACCGGTTAAAATATAATTAATTATATTTAATTTGAGAGTTAGAAAGTGTTTTTGATTAAAATAAAATAATATTCATAGTCTACTTTATGGTAGAAGGTTATGGTAAAATTTTCGGTTGAAAATTCAGACAAAAGCCGGCCTGCGTTTTCACTGCCGGTACAAGTTTACTAAGCAGAAAACCTAATTTTGAACCGTGAATGAAACCGTTAGTGTTTTTGTGATGTTTTGTATGATATTGGAAAGTTTCGAAAATTCGAGTTCAGAAATAAAATATAATATTTATTTCGGGTGAAATACGATCAGAAACTTGAACCGAATACACGATGGAGCAGAGTAGGAAGCACAAAAGTGATGAGGTGACATTTAAGAGTGAGGTGACTTACTAAGGGGATGGCCTAAGGCACATCCTAAAAAGTGGTCATGATGACACTTTTTGAATTATAACATATTATATTCTAAAAACCTATTTTTCTCTTTCATCTTCAACCAAACAAGTCTTAAAGACAAAACTTGCTCTCCAAGCTCATCCTCCCTCCAAAATTTCGTGCTCCCCTCTCCCTCCTCTATGTAATCATCAATCATCTTCATTCTTTCATTTTTCTTCCTCCATCTTCAAACTTCTTCAACTGCTTGCATTTCTTCTTTTTTTTCAAACACTTAAAGCTTCCATTTTTATTAGTCTTTTCCACTTGAGTTCTGTATTAAAGTTCTTCCTTATACTAAGGGTAATGCTCTCATATGAATCTTTTTTCAAGTTTCATCTTTTATGTCTTAGTTTGCTTTATGTGTTCTTTATATGCTTTAAACTTCTGAAATCTATCTAAAATGGTAGGAAACTCATTTTGAGTTGAAATCACTTTCTATAGTCTTGTATTAACTTATATTTTCACATACTAAGAGGTTGTGTAAAAAAAATCTCTACCTATCCCTTCTTGTGAAGGCCGAATGCTAAGCATATGTGGCCCAGGAGGTTTTTGCTTCAACTTTTGGAATATGATCATGTGTTTGAGTTTCTAATTATTCCTTGATCATAAATCTTGAAAGGTTTGATAGCTTGTTTTCCTATGATGGCTGAAAATATGTATAAGTAAGCCTAGGATACTATGTTTCAACTTTCCAAGTATGATCATGGATTTAGAACTCTTAATACCTTGTGATTCTAAACCTAAGAGTTGTTATCAAACAAAGAATATTTTTCCTCATTATCTTACGTAGGCCGAAACTTAAATGTTTTAGAGAAAGGATGTTTGAGTTTCATTTTCCAAAATGATCATGGACTAAGGCTCCTTAATATAGAAGGATGTTAAGTCTAAGAGATTGGAAAGTTTAAGGATTTCTAACTTGTTTATTCTATGTTATTGAACCTAGGATGTGTTATTTCTTATTTTCCAAAATGATCATTGACTTGATCTCCATAAGATATTTGGATGCTAAGTCTAAGAGATTGGAAAGTTTAAGTTTCCATTGTTTTCCAAAATGATCATGGACTTGAGCTCCATAAGATATTTGGATGCTAAGTCTAAGAGATTGGAGAGTTCAGAGATTTCTAGCCTATAAATCTTATGAAGGCCGAACCTAGAAGGTTATGGACCTAGGATACTTTGTTTTTCATTTTCTAAAATGATTATGGACTTGAGCTCCTTAATAAATTTGGATGCTAAGTCTAAGAGATTGGAAAGTTTAAAGATTTCTAGCCTATTTATCATATGATGACCGAACCTATGATGGTTGTGAACCTAGGATGTTTTGTTTTTATTTTCCAATATGATCATGGACTTAAGCTCCTTAATACATCTGGATGCTAAGTCTAAGAGATTGGAAAGTTTAAAGATTTCTAGCCTATTTTGTAATACAAGGCCGAAACCTACCCTAAGTGGTTGGATGATTTTTTTATTCCACATCTTCAAGTTATAGCAATTTATCTAAGTTACCTAGAACGTAAGTGATAAGTATCCAAAGGCTTATGTTGAGAAAAGAATCCTAACTCTAATTTGAATTAAATGGCCAAACCCAGCCTAAAGAGAACATAGATGAGTTTGTTTGATTTATTGGTTATTATATTGATTGGTTGAAGGTGGAGTTAGTACTTTGTGGTGTGACAACGAGGAGCTTCGAGTTCGGGAGTTCGGTGATAACCCAGGTGGGGAAAGAATCAACCTATCGTCGGAATGGATAAGTAGTGGATTATATAATAATTGTGTAAGGCGGCCTAACCCTACTAGTAGTCGAGTAATCGACAAGAACAAAATCACATTGGAAACCTTTTCTGAAAAACCAATGGCGATTCCGGGATTGTAGGTTTATCGACCGTAGGTTGATTTTATATTGTTGATGGTTGATTTGATTTTATTACCTTTATTGAAATGGTTTTGTGCTATGATTGGTGTTATGGGAATATTTTGATTGATATTGCGTTATGCATGATCTGCCTGGTTTGTATGATTATGCTTAGTGATTTTTAAGCAAAGATATATATGTTGTCTAAGAGATGATTGTTTTGGGTGAGAGGATAATGATGATTTATAAGTGCCTAACCTAGATGATGTATGTTAAAGAGGTGTTATGGCATAGAATATGTGTCAAGTTCTAATGGAAGGTTAAGGCACTAGGATGTTGTTAAAACGGGTTGGTGAGATTCAAGTATAGGTGTTGTTGTCCACAACCGTGTATTGGTAATATAATACACAAGGACATCTGTGTATTGGTAATATAATATACGTAAAACACTTCTGTGTATTGGTAATATAATACATCGTGTATTGGTAATATAATACACATAAAACACTTCTGTGTATTGGTAACATAATACACCGTGTATTGGTAATATAATACACGTAAAACTCAAGAGTTCTCGCAAGACCACTTCCACCTTAGGGAATGGGGGTGGAACACCTTAACGGGAATGGGGGTGGAACACCTTAACAGGAATGGAGGTGTGCACTAGGTGGAACATTCAAACGGGAATGAGGGTGTGCCCCAATGCAAATTAGGGGTGGTGACAGGAGTGGTAGTGGCCACGATAACGTAAAGACATGGTGATGGGATTAGAGAGGTTATGTAAAAATAAAGTGTCAGATTGCTTGAGAGTATGGGTAGAGGATGATATATATTAACCTGAGGATGATTCGTTAGTTATGTGTGTTGATTGTCTGTGACAATTACTGTATAATTTACTATGACTCTTTTCCGATTTTTGATGATAGAACTGTTTCTTATCCCCTGTATATTTCTGTATGTTGTATTTTATCTCCTTGTGGAATCATAAGAGAAGACCCTGTGGATGAGCGTAACCAGGAGGAGTTGGATGGAACTCCCTACGAACCGGAGGCTGGGGGACGAGCTGTGACCCATGGTGATTAGGGTCTAGTTAGTTATGGCCAGTGCGTCTCGTGAGGCGTATTTTTATTATGTTTTTTACTGTTTAACTTTTTGTCTAAGTATATGCCTGTGTGGGATTCTACTGATAGGATATCCTCAACAGTGTTTTGTAATATGCATAATATACTTATATTGTGGTATGCCATTCTATATGAAGTTTTATACTTTATAAGTTAAGTTTTAATTTTTACGTATTTTCACGTTAAGCGTGCGATTAAGTAATTAAATAATGAGGTTTTAATTTAATAACACAAAGAGGCACAGCAGGGTGTCTCATTTTGGTATCAGAGCAGTTTTGTTCTAAAACGGACTGTGGGTTATGTCCGATCAGAATCAAGGACTGCGAGGTTTAGGATGCTGTTACTGGCCGTGTCTAGTTAAATCCACATCGGATTTTGACTATGCTTAGAAGTTAGGTAGTGTGTCCGAATCTGATGTGAGAGGTTAATATTAGTATGGCATATGGTATTTATATGCTGGTCTATGTAGTATTATATGTCATATTAATGAGAGCGGGTGATTTCTTTTAATAGAATCATGGCTCGCGGAAGAGGACATCCAACTAACAGTGGTGACGGAACTCCAGAAAGGAATATTGGAGCCGTCAATGGTAATGCTGACAATACTGAGAATGGAGGAGGATCATCTTCGGCTCCAAATGCAATGGAAGCCCTAACTGCTGCTATGCTATTGCAAACCCAACATAATGCTGAGATGCTGCAGATGATCAAAGAGCAGCTAGAAATTAAGAATCAGAGAAGGGAAGTAGCAGCTGAAGATGCCAGATTGACTAATTTTATGAATGGAAAGACACCTCAATTCCGAGGAGAGTATGACCCAGAGAAGGAGGAATGGTGGATACAAGAGATCAAAAAGATATTTGCGACTATGCGCTGTAGTGAGGAGAAGAAAGTGACTTATGCTACCTTCATGCTAATTGAAGGAGCAGAGTTCTGGTGGAAGGGAAAGAAATGATTATTGGAGGCTGAAGGCAGAATGATTACCTTGAAGTTATTCACTAACTGCTTTTTCGAAAAATATTTTCCGCGTCTAGTCCGATACGAGAAGGAAAAGGAATTAACAAACCTCAAACAAGGTAACATGTCTGTTGGTGAGTATGCATCACGTTTTGAGGCTTTGATCAAGTTTTCGGAATTCTATCAGAGGTTTCCAAGTGAGGACTGGCAATGTAGAAGATTTGAGGAAGGACTCAGATGAGTTGCAGAGGACTGTAGTGTCTCTTGACATTCAGTATTTCCCAGAACTAGTCGAGAGATGTAGCGCCATTGAAATTATAGATCTGAGGATGGCCAATGAGCATAAACAATTAAGGAATGGAGGCCCTATTCGATCAGATACTCAAAGGAGAGTAGATAGTGGTTCTCAGAGGAGACGAGAACCATATACTAGACCAGTATAGACAGCTGCTACAACACCAGTGGGTGGAGCAGGTCAACAGCAGCAGAAGGGCTTAGCTTGTTTCAGATGCGGAGTACCGCATTATGTGAGAGATTGTCGAGAGATGCGTGTTTGTTACATCTGTGGTGAACCAGATCACTTGACTCGTGGTTGTAGGCAGCGGGATATGCAACAATCTGTAGTTGCTGGAAGAGGAACTAGTGTGCCAAGAGGTGGAACTGGTAGAGGAGTCCCAGCAGCAGGACCACAGGTGGCTAGACCTCAGGCCACTAGAAGAGTGTTCACCGTGAGGGGAGCTGAGTCCCCTCAACCCGTGAATCTTATACAAGGTATGTATTGGATATCTGGTAGACCTTGTTTGTTTATCTACGTAGCATGTTAGACAAGAAGCTTACTAGAAGGATTAGTTCTTGGGGATAAGGTGTAGTGAGCAATTGGTTATTGAAAGAAGGGGTTATTAAGAGAATTCATTTTAAGTACTTGATATAATCTGGAATCGTGGAATACACTCTAAGGAACTAAGATTGTGATTGAGTATATGGAGTAGGCAATCGGGGTGGTATTGATCTTGGTGCCAAATGTAAGAGTCAGATGTTGTAATCGAGTTTTCTAGTGGACCAGTATTAAGAAGAGAGAAATGAGTAAGTTTGGAGTATGCCCTTCAAGGGGATAGATTTAAATCAAAAAGTTAAAGGACAATGAACAAAACGTAGTGGTGGATAAGTTCGAGGATAAATAGCATGTTATAAGAATGAATTCTGTTATGAAGTTACCACTGTCAATTAAGGGAAGACAACAATGAAAAATACGAGGAATGATCTTTAGATTAAGAAACATTGGTAAGATGTTACCCAGTTTTGAGTTAAGAAATTCCGAGGACGGAATTTTCTTTTAAGAGGGGTAGTAATGTAACAGTCCGATTTTAATTATGTTGCTCAACTGATTAAAATATAATTAATTATATTTTAATTTGAGAGTTAGAAAGTGTTTTTGATTAAAATAAAATCATATTCATAATCTACTTTATGGTAGAAGGTTACGGTAAAATTTTTGGTTGAAAATTCAGACGAAAGCGGGTCCGCGTTTTCATTGCCGGTACAAGTTTACTGAGCAGAAAACCTAATTTTGAACCGTGAACGAAACCGTTAGTGTTTTTGTGATGTTTTGTATGATATTGGAAATTTTCGAAAATTCGAGTTCAGAAATAAAATATAATATTTATTCCGGGCGAAATACGATCGGAAACTTGAATCGGATACACAATGGAGCAGAGTAGGGAGCACAAAAGTGATGAAGTAACATGTGAGAGTGAGGTGACTTACTAGGGGATGGCCTAAGGCACATCCTAAAAAGTGGTCATGATGACATTTTTTGAATTATAACATATTATATTCTAAAAACCTATTTTTCTCTTTCATCTTCAACCAAACAAGTCTTAAAGACAAAACTTGCTCTCCAAGCTCATCCTCCCTCCAAAATTTCGTGCTCCCCTCTCCCTCCTCTATGTAATCATCACTCATCTTCATTCTTTCATTTTTCTTCCTCCATCTTCAAACTTCTTCAACTGCTTGCATGTCTTCTTGTTTTTTTTTCAAACACTTAAAGCTTCCATTTTTATTAGTCTTTTCCACTTGAGTTCTGCATTAAAGTTCTTTCTTATGCTAAGGGTAATGCTCTCATATGAATCTTTTTTCAAGTTTCATCTTTTATTTCTTAGTTTGCTTTATGTGTTCTTTATATACTTTAAACTTCTAAAATGACTCTAAAATGGTAGAAAACTCCTTTTGAGTTGAAACCACTTTCTATAGTCTTGTATTGACTTATATTTTCACATACTAAGAGGTTGTGTAAAAAAAAATCTCTACCTATCTCTTCCTATGAAGGCCGAATGCTAAGCATATGTGGCCTAGGAGGTTTTTGCTTCAACTTTTGGAATATGATCATGTGTTTGAGTTTCTAACTATTCCTTGATCATAAATCTTGAAAGGTTTGATAGCTTGTTTTCCTATGATCAAATCTGTTTTAATTGATCCCAATGACTATAACTTGTTTTCTATATAAAGAGGGATCAAAGGTACACTTTTAAAAAAAATTACCTTACACATTCTGAAAGTGAAAATACGAAAGATTCAAAAGCTTCCAAAAGTGCTTCATCTTTGAGAGAAAAGAGTGATATTTCTTAGAACTTCAATTTGTATAATCAGATTTTTAGAGTCTTTCTTCCACTCAATTCTTTCTGTGAATTAGTGTGATTAAGAGAGGGTATCTCTTAGGATTGAACAAGGATAGAAGGGATCCTTGGGTATAGAAAAGCAAGTGTGTTTTTTTTGGTGTGTTCTTGAGCAATGAGTTTATCCTTGTGAATGCTGTAATTGGATATTGTAATTTCTGGTTATAGTGGAGAAAACCATAGAGGTGTGGGACTGGATGTAGGCTTACTAGAGGAGGTAGCCGAACCAGGATAAATCGGTTTGCGTGTTCTTCTCATCTCTAAACTCCATATACTTGTTATATGCACTTGTGTGTTGTGAATGAGTTTTTAAGAATACTTGTTAACTTGAATCTTTGATCTACAATATGTGTTAAACTTGTTGTTACTTCTTATAATTCTTCTTAACATCATTACTGGTTACATAACCTGATTCTTGGGAATTAAAATTGAGTGAAAACCAATTTTCTTTAAGAAAACTCTGTTTTGCTTTAAATTGTTGAAAAAGTTTTCAATATCTCAATTCACCCCCCCCCCCCCCCCCCCTCCTGAGATTGTAGCCATTACCAACACTCCAAACACTTGGACAACACATGACAACATTTTATCATGTACATCGTTTGATAGATAATGGATATCACAAGTAATATAATATAAATTTACTAAGATACCATTTGTAATATATATTATTATATATTAATATATAATATTATTAATATATATTATTTAATATATGTAAGTGTTTGACAATATATAATATATTTTATACTATATAGTATATATGATAATATATTGTTACTACCATAATAATTTTATATATATTTTTAATATGTGTTATATAACGTTAACGTTCTATATATATATATATAACATTTACGTCTTTGAAAAAAAATTCGGCGGAGAGAGATGGAGGGAGAGGGGGAGAAAAGGGAAGGGAGAGAGAGGAAGGGATGGAGGGAGGGAGGGAGGGAGGGATGTAAGGATAATTTTGTATGTTTGTTTTTGTAGTCTATCCATTTGACAAAAAGTTATCCCATGGTTTGGTGGGTGACAAAATTTGGGTTTTTGTCTTGTTCTTCACTCCCTTTTTGTCCCGTCCCCTTATCACTTTTCAAATCAAACAGGGGACAAAATTTTTGTGCTTTCCAGTCCCCTATATTTTTGCAACTCATACAAACCCTTGGTCTCCATATGCTATGCCCCCTTCCAACCTCCAACGTCGAAACACACGTTTATGTTAGCATTCATCCTATGGAGAAAGGGTAGTGAAGAGATAATCAAGAATTCTTATATTATCTTTAGGAATATGTTTGTCAATTTGAAAGCTTAGAAACTTATCATATTCAAAGTAGTTTTATATTTTATCTATTATTATTTGACAAGCTAAGAAATATATATGTTTAATATAAAATTGTTGAGTTTCTATTAAATCATCTGATTTTGATACATTCATCATTATATGCTTAATTTTATTGTGAAACACTATTAAAAACTTGCATATTAGCATGTGACGCGTGACCTTAAAATTTTAATATATTAAATAATATTTTAGCCTCCTTTTTTTTTTATGAAATTAGATCATGTTTTTTTTAGAGAAAATTTAGATCATGTTAACAACTTCTAATATAAATCTTTTTCACAAATAATTTCTAAAAGTGTCTAAGTTTTCTTAATCAATTCCATTTTGTCAATAACTTATATAATAAGGTACTCAATAATTTATTTTAAATATCAAAGATATTAAAGAAATTAAACTCTATTGAATTTTAACGCTTATACATTGATGTAATAAGGATTGCACAAAGCCAACAACTTTTCTTGGTAATTTGTCAGGAATTATACCACAAATATTCATATAACCATTACCAAGAAAAATTGTTGGATTTGTGCAATCCTTCAAGGATGCTTTAATAATAGATTCTTCCAGAATTTTTCAAAAGCCATGAATTCAAGCTTTGCGAGATACATGGTGAAAATACTTGAAAAGAATTTGAATAAAAGAACTCATATATGAAAGCTATGATTATGGAGAAGAAGAAAATAAAATTGTTCCCTTGCTTAGAGGGAATAAACATCTAAAAAAGAAACACACAAAAGCTAGTTCTTAGGAACTATACCATAAATCTTTGTGTAAACAATTATCAAGAAAAGTCATTGACTTTGTGCATTTACAACATAATAAATTATTTTTCCTTTTTTACATCTCAAGTATTTCCGTCAAATAAAATGAGGCAATTAACAGAGACAATTATAAAAGAAAACGTAGATGGGGTTTAGCAACAATAACAAATGTAAGCATGTGAAAACCACCTACATTTAAACAAAAATGAAATATGGATTTATCAATTAAACGAAAAACAAAGGTCTTTTCAATAAATATATATATGAAAGAAAGACGTGAAAGTGTAACAGATGTACGTAAACATGTATACATACAATCTTACATTGAAATGAAACACAAAGAGATATTGCTACACCGTTAGAGACTTGATCATGCTGATAACGTGTTATAAACAAAAGAAAATAGGGAGATGAAGACAATAGCAATATAGACTCAAAGGTTAGTTCTTCAGGAACTAGGATTTAGAGGCTTGTTCTTCAGGAACTAGCTATGATCTTTGTATTGATCTGATTGAGTTAGTACAATGACAAACCTATGGTCCTATTTATAATATTTATAAAAATCCTTTAAACTGACAGTACATAAAAATTAAACTCTATTGAATTTTAACGCTTATACATTGATGAAAAAATTATGCACATCGATGTATACAGTCAAGAATACCAATGTGTATGAAATCTATGCTTCATTGAAGATTTCTAATATGATGCAGAACTGAAATTAAAGAGTTTAAGGCCCTCTTTGATAAAAACTAGTGGATAACAGATCAACTATAGCAAATAAGCTTATAGCGGATAATGATGAGCTAACTACAAGAAAAAATTTCATTATCGACAGTCAAAAGCCATCATAAAAGCCCAAAATTTTTCGGTACGACCATATTTCTAATGGCTCACCGACAGCTCCTTATCCATCGATAATTAGCTGGTTCATAATGGTTACCGACAGCCAAATTAAAAGGTCGTCGATATTAGCGACAAGCAAGGCCATCAATAATGTATAACCCATACCTATGGATAAATCCATCGGTAAAGTGTTGCAATTATCGATATATATATATATATATATATATTAGTTCAAATTTAAAAATAATATAGAGACTAAAATAAAAAATGTTGGACTTTCTATGGATCAAAAAGTTATTTAAAATTACAGGTGGCTTATAAAAATATGTATTTCCCTACGTGACATTGACGTAGCATAGCTGTCGTGGCGTCTGTTTTCCACGTCAGCAAATACCGGAGGACCCTCGATGGTAGGGACTATTTTGAGAGGTTTTGAAATTGTAGGAATGGAATACTAAAAAAATAATTTATAGGGACTAAAACCAAAACTCAAGAACTTTTCAGGGACCAAAAACTTATTTAAACCAAATCATCATTGTTATGATTCTAATATGAATACATACATTATACATATATATGTTTCTAACATGAAACAAAGTTCCTATACCTTATTAAATCAACTCAATCCAATATAAAAGTACCAAGTCGAGTACTGATTATGACTAGTAGAAGAAGAGGATTGGGTTGAATTAATATATATGATTACGAAGTACAAGCCATCAAAAGACCTCCTAATCTTCAAAGGAACTGCAATCAAACTTAGTTTATTAATTTTGAAATCAAAGTTTACAATCATAATGTATTTTTTTTTTGGGTACATTTTTTGAAACTTGAGCAAAACAATCACGAATTCAAGCTATGGATAAATATGGTCCACTATGCGATCCCAACACCGGTTGCGGAAAGGTAAATCCCTCACAATAAATCTATCCTTGGTACGGATTTGACTTTTATGAAGTGAGTGGAGCTCTAAAATGAGAAAGTAAAAGGCTATTCACCCTTATATCATTTAGTGGGTTGAGATATCTATGCATTTAATAAAATCAACAATGGATACCCCTCACTTTCTCACTTTAGTGCTCCACTCACTTTAGAAGAGTAAAATTTTCTTAATACATCCCTCACAAGATCTATCCAGGATACCAAATAACGACATGTTTTTAAAAAAACACACCGCATCCTCTTAAATCTTAAACAGAATATTGTTAAGTCTCTGTTTTTGACATCTCTAATTTTGACGAGTCCAAACAAAGAATGATTTTAATTAAGTCATTTGAAATCTGCTATTATGTGTTTTAATTGTGCATATCATAAGACAAAAACATTTTGGCAAAACAACGTGTCTGAAAGATGTGTCTATGATTACTTTTAAAATGAGTCTGATGATAGACGCAGTTGCAACAAGCTAGGAAGATGCGTCTAGCCCTACAATATGACTGAAAGTATTTCACGATAATCTCTTTTGAAAGTCAAGAATATTCCTTAGCATTTTCAAATCAAAGAATATGGATTTAGAATCATAAGGTTTGATATGAGCATGGACAATCAAAGTCAAGGACCTAACATTGAAGTCCTACATGGACCCTTAACAAGGGCAAGGCTTAGAAGAATCTAAGACTCATTGAAGAAGGTGGTGGTCAATCACTTAACTCATAGGCAACCGTATGAAGAGGGCTTCACCTTGAACCTCTTGTGCATTGAGCTATTGACCACCTAGTTAGGGATAGGACCTAGGAACCCTGTTTAGCTTAGACTTCATGTAATAAAGGTAGGGACTAGGAACCTTGTATAGAGTAGAGTTTATGTAATGAAAAGTGCTTATTCAAAAAGCACTTAGGACTAGTTTAGGGTTTGGGCCTATTAGGCCATAGCATAATAGTAGAAGGCATTAGGCCCAAAACAAAGCCCACACTTGGGTGGAAGAAGCTAGGAGGCGCTACTTGTGGGTTAAGTTAGAGCAGCTTGCACTTCAAGTTAGTCTAGCTTGCACCTTAAGTAGGATGATCCTATAAATAGATCTCATGTAAATCATTTTTCAAGTTTGAATACAATTGAGTTTTCTCACACTTGATATTGCTAGAGAGTTGAGAGTCTCCTCTTCTTGGTTCATGAGTTGAACCATTGATTCTTATTTTGAATTTCCATATTCAAGTGGTGAATCTTCCTTGGCTTATCAAATTCAATCTTCTTCTCCAAGAAGAAAGACTTTGTGGCGCCATTCTCCTTCTTCTCTACTTCTTCCATTTTCTATTTTGTTCTTTAATTCTTGTCATTTACTTCTTGAAATTTACTTTCTAGTTCATATATCAATTGTTATTCTCTCCTACTCCTTTTGTTTCTCTTGATTCTTCACTTGAAGATCAAGTTCATTCTATAGTTCTTGTTTGTGTTTGATCTTGAATTTTTAGCAATTGAAATCAAAGAAAGATCTTGAAATGTTAGTGATCTATGTCTTGATCACATCAAAGTACGTTTGCTGGAAATTCCTTTTTTTGTAACAAGCTAAGAGACCTTTACATGGTCACAGACCCGTGTTGTACCTACTCTTAATCATGATGTTCTCTGATAAAGCTATGCCAAGAAATATGTTCAACTTGTCTTAAAGCTCTCCAACGATCATAAACATTAAATGGAGATTCAGAATGACTCTTTGGCATTAATGAATGAAGAACAAAAATTATATTCATCTCTAACGGATTTATTGCTGATAAGTATAAAAGGAAGACCTTGAAGACTGCCTGAAGAGATAGAGCAGAAGTTAATCATTCAAACATTCAATACTCTCTTTGCATTCAAAGATCTCTATGTTCTTATTTCTGAGAATACTTTTCTGTTGAATCATTTGTATTTATTGAGAAGTTATTACTGCAGTCATACCAACCTTAACTCTTATTCACTCATTGAGCGTTCTTCGGTTGACTTTCAAAGTTGTAAACCTTGTAGCTGCTGCTTCATTTAGTTCTTACTCCTTGTAGATCCTGAAGAGGCTTGCTGAAGTAATACTTGTAAGGAGCCTGAAGATGTATAGTGTGCAAACAATACTTGTTAGTTGAGCTGAGGAGGCTAGGTGTGCAAACAATACCTGTTTGTAACCTGATCAGTTATAGTGTAACACTTGGTGAAACCAAGAACTGGGGTTAAAAATCTTTGTGTCAACTCTCTTCACTTATCTCTTTAAGTTTGCTTTATATTCTATGTGCCAACTGGGGTTAAAAGTGTTAAGTTTTGAATCAGACGGATCAAAGTGTCTAATCCTGCTTTTTGAGAAAACTTTATTTTTGGTGAAAAGTTTAAATAAAACAGAATTCAACCCCCCTTCTCATGTATTCATATGTTTATTTCAAATATTACAATTCTTATTTTTAATATCATATTCAATTAAAATAGAATGCACACTAAGTAGTGTGTTTAAAATAAAAAAAGACACTTCAACCGTTGTTGTAACACCCTGTTTTTCATCTCCATGCTTATATGTGTTTGTTTTAATTAATATATATTGCCTATAATTGATGTGGTTGTTCTAGATTATTAGGAAAATGTTTTAAGATGGGTAAAAAAGAATTAAAGGGGAATTTTCTGGTCAAAAATCTCTTCCTGACACATGAGCACGGCCATATCGGAATTTGAGCGTTTGACGGGGATTTTGACGACCCCCTGATCATTCACCATGATCCCATGCTTGTATTGAGCATGATCATGCTTATTTGAGCACAACCCCCTGCTCGTTTAAGCAGAACCCTTGCTCTTTAAGCACAATCCCCTGCTTGTATTGAGCACGGCCGTGCTCATTTGAGCATGACCCTTTGCTTGTTGCATGACAGCTCAAAAATGCTAATTTTAGAGGGTTACGAGCCATAACCCTCATTTTGACACTTTTTCGCAATCTTTGTGCAACATAAACCCTCTCCTCTCCCTCTTCTTGAACCTTTTCGAATCTCTTGGTGTTTTCTCTTTTGATTGGAGAGTAAGCCGCATGTTAGTGTCAATTACGGTAATCTTGTAAACCTTTTTATTAATCTCCTATGTTTTCTTGAATTAGGGATTAATCATTCATTCCTGTTTAATGTTCTTGACCAAGATTCGTTGAACCGTTCCAGTGAGCTGAATTTGGATTCGCTCAAGTTGACTGTAGACTTAGATCGTCATACCAGGTATGGGGAGAAAGAATTAGTATGAACATATAGGTTTTGGGGTAGCGTAAGATGAGGGTTAACCCATGACTCTTTTGTATACTATGTGTCTTAATTGATGTTTGATTGTTTAATTGCTATTGTCGACATGTAAATGAATAAGATTGTCTTCATGATTTGTATGATGTATGTGTAATGTTGATGATGATTGTATATTGTGATTAAACGTGTTATTGCTGTAATGCCATGATATGATGAGTTGTTGTTGTTGTTAAAACATGGTAATTAAAGACGTAGGGATGTTAGGGTTGAACCTAAGATCAAAACTCAGTTATTAATGTTCATAAGACATGAAGATAACAAAGAGGGGTAAGGTTAATACCCAATGGAATAGTCAAGGACATTTAGGGATGATCTCGAGTGCTTCAGGAGAACTTATGAGGTTCCCTAGAACAAATAGATGAGACAGTAATAGATAAAAACAAGAGTGATAGTCCGATAAACAATTAATGCTATAAACCTTAATAAAAAGGAAATTAATGATAAAGATGTTGATAATGGTTAAGACGATAACGATGATGTTATCGCACGTTGATGCTGTTAAACTTTGATGCTTATTGGTCAAAGTTGACTTTGATGCTTATTGGTCAAACCATAATTAATGGTGTTGATGGAGGTGGTTGTTAATGGTTAATTGTGTGTTAGCATACATGCATTCATGCATGAAGTTGTTAGTTAGGGAAAGTTATGATGACACGAGAGGTCGCCCGAGAGTATGGCGAACTGGTCACATGCGGTGATCCATAAGAGAGTTAGGTGGGTTGTGGCCCTCCGTGGTGATGCATCAGAGAGTAAGGCACGTCACCTATCCAAGGGTTCACCCATGGTTTGGTGGACTGGTAGTGTTGGTGCTTGTTGGCAAATGTGGATAGGTAACTCCAAAGTCGTCTTCCTGAGTTAGTTATGGATCAACATGCATATGGAGTAGCGAAGTAACACCGTGATGAGCCTCTGGTTGACCGGTTTTATAACTAGTCAAGACCTTGGCTTTGTGCTAATTTTATATCATTTTTACCCAAATTAGACTTTATTGTCCTTAAGTAATATTTTGAGTCTGTAAATTGTTTTTAAGTTAATTTAGTTGATTTAGAGTGAATAAAGTATTTACTTTTACTTTCTATTTTCAGGTTAATAAAAAGGAATAATTCTGGAGTTTCTCGCCCCGCGAGAAGACTGTTCGCCTCGCGACCCCGAAGCTGACTGTTCCAAGAAAATGCAAGGTCTCTGGTTCGCCCCGCGAAGAAATGGCTCGCCTCGCGAGTCATCCAACCATGAAAAGTCAGAGACGATCACGGCTTGCCCGTGTGGAAGGTCACGGGCGTTGCAGTTTGGGAATTTGAAGCGTTCGCCTCGCGAGAAGACAAAGAGTTGCAGACCTTTCATGTTATTCGCCTCGCGAGAAGTGCTTCGCCTCATGAGGACTTGGATTCCAGAAACGTGTATATAAGTAGTCTTAGGCAGAACTGAAGAGTCTCGTCAGAATTAGCCAGTTTTGGCTAGTTTCTGAGTTTGTTAGTCTTTTGTTTTTCTCTTAGTTTAATGTTTATTTCTGTAATGGAGAATTAGTCTCCTAGATTAATCTACTGTAATTGGTTTCTGTTAACACTTGAGGTTCTGTGATTCCTCTTTCATTTGCTTTTCTCTTTTCAATGCAATGCTGTATGTTTCTGTTTGTTATTTCAGGAATGTATAGTGTGGTATTGTTTCATTTCGGTGATGTAATGTTCCTATATATAATCGCGTTTGTTATTTCGCGTGTGTTCATTCATGTTCGTTTGTTCATGAGAGCTTAACCCCGTTTGTTATTTCGGGAATAGGAACATACATCTGTAGTAGCGGTTTTCGTTTGTTAATTGTTGCTACAACCGGGAGGGGATTAGTATCTGCTTAGGATTTGCATGAACCAATGATAGTGGGAAACTGAGAACAGTAGGTTAATCGCTTTTGTTTATTTGCTAATTTCTTAAACTGCTTTGTTTCTTTTCTCTGTTTTTGATTTGTTTTGTTAATTTAGTTTTAATCTCAAAACCCCCATTTCTAACTTTTACTAATTTTCTGTTAATAATAACAACACCTAAAGAGTCCTTGAGAGACGATCCGAGTTGTCGCTCTATACTGCATTATTTTCATAATCGCTCGTTCTTTTGGCGCGTGGCGACAGCGCGGTCAAAAATTGGCGCCGTTGCCGGGGACTCTGGTTTGTTGTTATTAGCAGAAAATAAAATTTAAAAAAAAAAATTCTTTGCTAATTAGTTCTGTCTGCTTTGTCTGGATGTTTGATTGCCATGGATAATTACATGTATGGATATTTGCCTAATGTTTATTATGAACCACCACCTTGCATGTATTATCCTAATTTTAGTGAGCCACCACCATACTATCCTAGCCAAGTGACCACCTCTGCACCTTCCGAACCTTCCCTAGAGGACCTGTGCAAACAGATGACTGCACAGATAAGTGCAAATATGGAAGGACTGAGGCAACAAATGGCCGAGCAAACTCAACGGATGATAGAGGAATTTCAACAGAAGATGGAGGATGAATACCAGAGGGACCAAGCTGAATCTCAAAAGTTGTGGGCTCTAATTGATCAAGTTACCGCCAACTCGGCTGCAATGCTAACTCCACAGCCCCTTGAGAAACATAAGGATTCACATATGGTTATTCCTGAAAATACTTTTGATGATAATTCTGATGATGATATTTCTGTTGATGATGAATTATGTGTTGAATCCCCTGATCCTAATGCTTGTTATTGTGATGGAACTGCTTTGTGTGTAGAATGTTTTACAAGTTTATACTTTTCAGGAAAAATAGAAAAAGCAGATCGTTTTGCAGGTTTATTTTTTTCAGGAAATATAGAAAAGGAGGATCAGGAGGATCAAGAGGGCATCTGCTCCCCCGTGCCTGAAGATAAAGAAGAACCTTTGGGAATAGATGATTCAAGTAAAACAACTGCATGTATTGAGAGTAATGGGGTGGATGCACTGTGTGAAGAATTCCCAGACATTCTAACTTTTTCTGATTCATTTTCTTGTAATATATGTACTAACTCTAACCTTTGTGTGGTGTGTGCTGAAATTTCTGCGTGTATAGCAGGTGAAAAATTTGTTCGTGCAGTAAATGAAGAAACTGCAGAAATTGAAGCAGCACCAGTAACCCCAACTAACTGTTTGCCACCTCCCCCTGAGGAACCAGTGATGGATTTTGCACCCTTGGATTCTGCACCATGGCCAATCCAAGTGGTTGAGCCCCACTTCTATTGGGGAGACTTTATTGAGAAAGAGGTCAACCTTGACCCCAGAGGAAGTGAGAAGTCCGTCGCACTGGGCGAAGTCATCGTAATTGTCAAGTGCTCACCTCCACATCAAGGCTGCGAGTTCGGGAAGCATGGAATGAGCTTCCGCCCTTTGGCTACCATGTGGGACTTATGTTACAGACAGTGGGATCCTGGTGGAACCGCCTCTGAATGAGCTTTTCTTAACCCTTTCTCCTTTTTAATTTTCTTTTGCTTTGTTTTATTTCTGTTTTGTTTTGAATAAAGCTCCTGAATAATTTGAGAAGCTCAGGAGTTGTGTTTGTGTCTTGGTTATGGCAAGTTTGATGGATTTTATTGATTTTGCATAGATGGATTGCATAATAGTGTTGACTGTTTTCCCCCTAGGATTTGAAAATTTTTGAAATATGATCCCCATGTGATTGAAAACTGAACTTTGAGATTTTGTTATGATGGCATGATTTATGATAAGTTTGGGGTGATAGGAAGCACACACTAGGGATAGAATCTCTTTCAAACAATTTGCAAATAAATGTCCAGGTGAGGTTTTGAGCCTCCAACATGTTTTAAACTGTGAGAAAATCACTTTTAAGTTGCACTTTCCTGAATTTGATTGAATCTCTTTATGATTTGCATGATTATATGTTTGCTTCAGATGATTTAGGCATTTTCTTTGTAAATAGCTACTTAGCCTAAAAATAACCAATTCCTAATGCATGTTCCCTAGTTAGCCCCATTGAGCCTATTAGCCTGTTAATTCTTGATAACCTAATGTTATAAGCCCAAAAATCTGGAAAACCATGTTAACCCGATCTTAGGATTAGGAGAGCATGTAATCTTAGAATGGGTGCAAGAAACTAAAGTTTGGGGTGGCTACAAGGTGTAACATGTTGTTTGGGATTGAGAAAAAATTTATGTAAAAAAAAAAAAATTGTGAAAAAAAAAATAAAAAAAAAAGAAAAGAAAAGAAAAGAAAAACAAAAAAAAATAAAAGTACAAAAAGGCTGTTTGAATAAAAAAGGTTGTAGTCACCCAGAAGCATAAAGAAAAAAAATTAAGAAAGGAACTTAAGTGAATTTCAAAGTGTAAAAATGTTTCATGCTCTCTTAGTTCCTAGGGTCTTCAGCCTAGTTCCTTTGTATATCCTACCCTTAGCCAAGCCCCATTACAACCCATAAAAGACCTTTTGATGTTGCTTGCATGTTTTCTGTGGGAACCATTAGGAGATGAAAATCAAATTTATGGGAAGTGCTTCTGAAAAGTGAAATTGAGTGAATTGTTGATAACCTGACAAAAACTGAGCGATTGAGTGAAACATAAATCTCCCTTGTGAGGAAGGCAGTTGTTTGAACTTGGTGATCTCCCTTGTATGTGTGACTTGGATCCCCTGCTTAGATTGATGATTGTTTGAATGAGGAAATTCTCAATTGTTTGGAATAAATGAATGTGGGGATTACTTTGCTTTAAGGGGGGAACATTGAAGGAAAAATTGTTTTGATAAATTGCTTGAAATTTGTGCAAGGTTGATTGAATCCTTAAGCTTGCCATGTTTTGCCAGGTCTTGAGTCTTTTTAAGTTTTTGAGTGTAGTTTGCTTGGGGACAAGCAAAGTTTAAGTTTGGGGTATTTTGATGAGCCTCTGGTTGACCGGTTTTATAACTAGTCAAGACCTTGGCTTTGTGCTAATTTTATATCATTTTTACCCAAATTAGACTTTATTGTCCTTAAGTAATATTTTGAGTCTGTAAATTGTTTTTAAGTTAATTTAGTTGATTTAGAGTGAATAAAGTATTTACTTTTACTTTCTATTTTCAGGTTAATAAAAAGGAATAATTCTGGAGTTTCTCGCCCCGCGAGAAGACTGTTCGCCTCGCGACCCCGAAGCTGACTGTTCCAAGAAAATGCAAGGTCTCTGGTTCGTCCCGTGAAGAAATGGCTCGCCTCGCGAGTCATCCAACCATGAAAAGTCAGAGACGATCACGGCTTGCCCGTGTGGAAGGTCACGGGCGTTGCAGTTTGGGAATTTGAAGCGTTCGCCTCGCGAAGCGATGCTCGCCTCGCGAGAAGACAAAGAGTTGCAGACCTTTCATGTTATTCGCCTCGCGAGAAGTGCTTCGCCTCGCGAGGACTTGGATTCCAGAAACGTGTATATAAGTAGTCTTAGGCATAACTGAAGAGTCTGGTCAGAATTAGCCAGTTTTGGCTAGTTTCTGAGTTTGTTAGTCTTTTGTTTTTCTCTTAGTTTAATGTTTATTTCTGTAATGGAGAATTAGTCTCCTAGATTAATCTACTGTAATTGGTTTCTGTTAACACTTGAGGTTCTGTGATTCCTCTTTCATTTGCTTTTCTCTTTTTAATGCAATGCTGTATGTTTCTGTTTGTTATTTCAGGAATGTATAGTGTGGTATTGTTTCATTTCGGTGATGTAATGTTCCTATATATAATCGCGTTTGTTATTTCGCGTGTGTTCATTCATGTTCGTTTGTTCATGAGAGCTTAACCCCGTTTGTTATTTCGGGAATAGGAACATACATCTGTAGTAGCGGTTTTCGTTTGTTAATTGTTGCTACAACCGGGAGGGGATTAGTATCTGCTTAGGATTTGCATGAACCAATGATAGTGGGAAACTGAGAACAGTAGGTTAATCGCTTTTGTTTATTTGCTAATTTCTTAAACTGCTTTGTTTCTTTTCTCTGTTTTTGATTTGTTTTGTTAATTTAGTTTTAATCTCAAAACCCCCATTTCTAACTTTTACTAATTTTCTGTTAATAATAACAACACCTAAAGAGTCCTTGAGAGACGATCCGAGTTGTCTCTCTATACTGTATTATTTTCATAATCGCTCGTTCTTTTGGCGCGTGGCGACAGCGCGGTCACACCGCATTGCATAACATATTTTAATTGATATGATGTAATGAGATTTGATAAGTTAAATGCTGTTATGCCTTATTCTTTATGTGTTGTGTGAACATCTTACCTCCTATTACATTACTGTTTATGTTTATACGAATGATTTCTTACTCCCTATTTGTTGTTGTTTTCTTTGCATGTATCTTGGCTTATGCAGAGGATGATGAGCAGCAGGTTGAGGAGTGATCTCGAGGAGATCGCTTACTCATAGTATATGATTTTATTTTAGTTTTTTTTTCCAATGTAATTTCGGATTGGTTACCAGCTCTGATATGTGACATTAGGTTTCGGGTTTATGTTTTATTTTTTTATTTATGTTCTTTTCCGCAGTTGTTAGTTATACTTATTTGGTTGTGAAAATAAATTAATGATAAGTAGATTTAGTAACAATAACAATTAATTGAAAGATTTGAAAAGATATTAAAATATTAATATAAAAAATTAAGGCTAAGTTTATTTTTCACCATGCATAATTAGATATATAAAATGAAAATAAGTAAAATGATACATGAGACAACCTGATGTCCTATTAAAGAAAACCTAAATTTAACTAAAACTTAATCGCGATATTAACGTTAAGCATATATACATAAAACTGCAAAGAAATAAAAACCTTAAATATAAATAAAAATCATATTGAAACATCACATCATACACACACACATATATATATAAAACTTCATACATACCTCTGTGATATAAAACTGTAAAGGGAACCCCATCAGTATGGTCCCATATAGATACATAATGTCATAAAGAAAAATTATCAAAATACTATATAAAGATAACCTCACTGACACTCCACACCCCAGCCCCTCTCATAATACATCAAAATGGGCTCACAAACACACACCTATGTACATACAGACTACGCACTGGCCAATCCTACCCTGGACGGCTAATGCTACCCTAACTCAATCCCCTCGTTCCTTTGTGCCTCCAGTGTGGTCGGGAAGGTCCAGAAGCTCCTCCGCGGTTACTGGAAGTACTCCTTCTTAGACGCTGCTGGAAACGTCGTCAATAGAGAGCACTATGGTGTGAGAACTCTTGTTGAGCCTCAGGAACGGGAACTAGATCTATGTTAGGAACTACCGGATCTAAGCCCCGAGGTATCTGTGCTGGTGCTAGCCGGGGATACATAGGGGGTATCGGTGGTAACGACGGCATCGATGGTGCTGGTACAGGAAAGATAATGGGGAACAGGAAGGATTGGCCGAGACGGAATGTCCCGACGAATCCGAAATGAGGCCCATCTCCTATACGAGCGAATATTGATACTGGACCCGTATATACAATGAAACAGGTGATTGGATCTACGAGTTACCCATTGTCCTCCAAAAACTCAAACTCTAGGGTCCCCATCAACGTGATCCCTGCTGGGCTCGTCATCCACTGATGATCTAAATGCGGCATCGTGAATAACGGTGTCTGCTTGCGAAACGATAGGAAAGACATACATAAAAATAAAGGGAGATAAGAAACTATCCACCATCATATATGGAAAAGGGTGCATAGCATATAAACAATAACATCACATAGACATGCATCACATAACATCCACATATAGATATAACAATCATCCTCGAAATAGATTATATTCCTCTACCCTTCGCGCTCATGTAGCTGGTCCTGTATGCTGACGTGGCCACTACCATCATGTCACACATCCCTCGTCTGATCTGGGATATTAATCAGTCGTCCAAGCGGAGCATTAGGGTGCTCATTCAGAGAGATAGACTATTCCCTCATTCCTGTTAGGGAATAGCTGCACTATCCGTTGGCTCAACTCGGCAAGGACTACGGATAATCTCACGGTAGTCTTCCTCACAACCTCAGTGTGATGGGCACTCACCCGTGAATCCGGTATCCGTAATCGGATACTATGACCTCATGTGTCACATACACACGGCTATGAACAATACCATGCAAACTATATATGAGTCTCACCTACTCGTGCCCGGTTAACCCTAGTGCCTCAACCTTCCGTCATAATCTCAAATCACATCATATCTCAAGTCTCATCGTATAGTTCAACATCAATAAAATATCATTTAGTTAGGCTAGGTTCTACTAATCCACATGTTATACCCTCCCACGCATGCATCACTGAAAAGCAGCTTATATCACCTAGACACCAACTAAGCATACATTGGGAATTACCGCATGTTATCAAACATGGCATATTATACACATTAAAATATAAATGAAATATTCAAGTATCACGAAAATCCACATAAAGCATGTTATCACAGTTAACACATAGCAAGCGACTTACAAGCAGTAAAATCAGACAACCTCAAATATCATAAAATTAACCTAACAGCGATAAACCTACAATCTCCATATCATCATTGGTACCACTAAGTAGTCCTCAATGTGATATTGACATCGTCAATTATTCTCCCACTAGTAGGGTTTAGGTCGCACTACTCCATTATTGTAAAATACGCTACTTAGCCATTTCCGACGATAGGGGATTTCTTTCTCCCACCTGAAGTGTCGTAGGCTAGCTTAAGAGCAACGAAATAAGCACTCTCCTACCCCCTACAAATCTGTCACGCAAGGATCTAAGGTCTCTGGACCTCCAAAAAAATACCTGAATACATCAATGTGAAGTATACGTCATAGGTGACCCTAATATGAAAGTGGATTTCGAAACCGATAAATGAATAGAAAGATAACCTCAATACCGTCACTGACGGTATTTCGGCATAAAAGGGCATAGGTTTACCTTAGCCTAATCAAGAAAAGGAAGGTAGGGTTAAGAGGATATCGTCGCCATGATTATAGTGGTGTATTCAGTTTCTTGATTGGACGAACGTATCACTCGGAATCACAACCAAAACTTTCACTTTCCTAAGATCTATATCCTCTGGTATGTATAACCTATCTCTGAATCTTAACACACCCTCTGATCCCCTGTTAAATTCAGAAATCTTACCCTCTTCTAAACCTCTACTCACCTATTGCAGATACTGATCCTGAACCTATTTATCCTTAAGCTCTCTAAGAAACTCATCGTTGATGGTAATCATACCTAAGCATATCCTATCATCAACCAATTCCATACCTAGGTTAAGATCTCTAAACTGTTCGATCAATTCCATCTCTTTAACCATCATTGCGGACACATGCAAAGATTTCCTACTCAAAGCATTCGCTACAACATTTGCTTTCCCAAGATGATATTGAAGGTCAAACTTATAATCTTTAATAAACTTCGCACATCTAGTCTCATGCTCAACTCATTTTGATCAAACAGATACTTAAAGCTCTTATGATCACTATAAACATTGAACTTAGCTCCATAAAGATAGTGTCACCATATCTTCAATGCGAACACTATAGCTGCTAACTCCAAATCATGGGTCAGATAATTTCTCTCGTGAATTCTCAATTGTCGGTAAGCATAAGCTACAACTCTTCCCTCTTGCATTAACACACAACCCAAACCTTGGAATGACGCATCACAATATACGTCAAACTATCCTAAAGGATTTGGTAAAGTCAGCACTGGTGATGTGGTTAACCTCTTCTTCAACTCTTGAAAACTCTTTTCACACTCATCTGTCCACACATAAGCGGTACCTTTCCTCATCAACTGCGCCATAGGTAACGCAATCTTCAAAAAACCTTCGATAAACCTCCGATAATATCCAGCTAATCCTAGGATACTCCTTACCTCACTCACAGACTTAGATCATTCCCACTTAAGTATCGCCTCAAATTTAGCTGGATATACTGCTATTCCTTCTTTGTTAATCACATGTCCTAAGAACTGCACTTCCTCCATCCAAAACTCACACTTGGATAGCTTCGCATACAACTGACGATCCTTCAACACTTTCAATACTATCCTTAGATGATCCTCATGTTCTTCCCGTGTACGAGAATAGATAAGGATATCATCTATAAACACCACCACAAACTTGTCAAGGAACGGTCTAAAAATCTTGTTCATATAGTCCATAAACATTGTTGGAGAATTAGTCACACCGAATGGCATAACGAAATACTCGTAGTTCCTGTACCTCGTCCTGAAAGCTATCTTGGGTACATCCTCCTTCTTCATTTTTATCAAACACATACCCTGGATAAGATCTGCAGATTGAGAGGATTCAGCTCCCCTCACGGTAAACACTTTCCCTGTGGCCTAAGATCGGGCCATCTGATGTCCTGATATTGGAACTCCTCTCCCAGCTCCACCTCTGTAACCACTAGCTCCTCTACCAGTAGCTATCTATTGTTGCATGCCTCTCTGTCTGCAATCACGAGCTAAATGACCTAGCTTACCACAATGAAAGTAACCATAAATCTCTCTATAATCTATGATATAGTGCAGTTCCCCGCATCTGAAACAAACTGGGCCTCTCAGCTGCTAGCCCCTCCACCAACTGGTGCTGAAGAAACTGGTAATGGTGCAGATGTCTGAATAGTCTGCACAGGTCTGGTATATGGTCCCTGCCTCCACTGGGAACCATTACCTTCTCTCCTATGAAAACTTGATCGGATAGGACCTCCACTCCTCTACCGCCTCTGCTCAGCAGCCTGCCTCTGGTCCATGACCTCTTTGGAACTGCATCTCTCAACCAACTCTGGGAAACTCTGAATATCAAGCGGCACTATAGCTCTCTGTAACTCGTGCCACAGACCCTCCTCAAACCGTTGACATTGCTAATCCTCATCAAGAAATCTCTGATAGAACTCCGAGAACTGAATTAGAGCCTCAAACCGTGCTGCATAGTCACCAACAGTCATGTTGCCCTGTCTAAGGCTCATAAACTCCATTTCCTTCTCGCATTAAACGAACCGCAGAAATACTTCTCTAAGAATCACTCTCTGAACAACTGCCAACTCATAAGTCTGCCCTCTACCTCCATTGATCTCCTCTTACCTCTCCACCATGCCTCTGCACCCCCTATCAATATGAATGCTGCATAAATACCTTCCTATCCTACCTGCAATGCATGGTATCAAATATTTTCTCCAACTCTTGTATCCACCACTCTGGATCATAGTCTCCTCGTAACTATTGTGGCTTCCCTTTCAGGAAGGTTGCCATCCCTGCATCCTCAGCCTCTGCAGTTCTCCTCTGGTTCTGCTGCTCCAACTGCTATCTGGTCATCAGCAGCATCTGAGCATTCTGTTGTGTCTGCTGTAGCATGGCTGTAGCAAGACCTCTGATGGTCTGGAGGGTCTCAGATGACTCTCCTCCACCACCTGCTCCTCCTCCAGTATGAAAAGCCTCTCTGTTGCCATCTCCGACAACTCTCTCTATGGCTCTACCGCCACCTCGTCCCCATCGTCCTCTACCTCTACCTCGAGCCATGATCCTGTAAAAGAAATCATTAGCTCACATTCATATGACATATAATATTATATAAAACTGGTGTATAAATACTATATGAAATACAAATGTTAACTATCGCGTTCGGACTCACTAGCCAACATCTAAGCATAGTCATTATCCGATGTGGATTCAACTAAAATGACCATTACACACTCACAGTCTGAACAAAATCAAACTACTCTGATACCACCAAATGAGACAACCCGATGTCCCATTAAAGAAAATCTAAATTTAACTAAAAGTTAATCGCGATATTAACGTTAAGCGTATTTACATAAAATGACGAAGAAATAAAAACCTTAATATAATAAAAACCATACTGAAACATCTAATCACACACACACACACACACACACACACAACATCATACAGACCTCTGTGATATAAAACTGTAAAAGGAACCCCATCATTAAGGTCCCGTATAGATACATAATGTCATAAAGAAAAGTATATCAAAAGAATATTGAAAGATAACCTCACTGACACTCCACACCCCAGCCCCTCTCAAAATACATCAAAATGGGCTCACAAACACACACCTATGTACATGCAGAGAACGCACTGGCCAGTCCTATTGTGGACGACTACTACTACCCTCATTCCTCTGTGCCTCCGGTGTGGTCGGGAAGGTCCAGAAGCTCCTCGACTGCTACTAGAAGTACTCCCTCTAGGACACTGCTGGAAACGTTGTCTATAGAGAGCACTATGGCATGAGAACTCCTGTCGACCCTCAGGAACGGAAACCGGATCTATGCCAGGAACTACCGGATCTGAGCCCTGAGGTACCGGTGCTGGTGCTGGTGCTGCCAGGGATACATAGGGGGTATCGGTGGTAGCGGCGGCATTGATGGTGCTTGTACAGGAAAACCAATGGGGAACAGGAAGGATTGACCGAGACAGAATGTCCCGACAAATCCGAAATGAAGCCCGTCTCCCATATGGGCAAATACTGAGACTGGACCCATATATACAACGAAACGGGTGACTGGATCTACGATACACCCATTGTCATCCAAAAACTCAAACTCCAGCATTCCCATCAACGAGATCCCTGCTGGGCTCGCCATCCACGTATAATCTAAATGAGGCATCGTGAATAACGGTGTCTGCTCGCGAAACAATAGGAAACACATACATAGAAAGAAAAGAAAGAGAGATAAGAAATTGTCTACCATCATATATTAAAATGGTGCATAGCATATAAACATTAACATCACACAGACATGCATCATATAACATCTACATATAGATATAACAATTATCCTCAAAATAGATTATATTCCTCTACCCTTCGTGCTCATGCAACTGGTCTTGTATGCTGATGTTGCCACTACCATCATGTCACACATCCCTCGTATGATCTGGGATATTAGTCAGTCGTCCAAGCGGAGCGTCTGTATATATATATATATATATATATATATATATATTCATCGGTGCAAGTCCCCCATTCCTTTTAGGGTGCTCATTCAGAGAGATAGATTATTCCCCCATTCCAATTAGGGAATAGCTGCACTGGCCGTTGGCTCAACTCGACAAGGACTATGGATATATCTCACGGTAGTCTTCCTCACAACCTCAGTGTGATGGGAACTCACCCGTAAATCCGATATCCGTAATCGGATACTCTGACCTCGTGTGTCACATACACACGGCTGTGATCATGCAAACTATATATGAGTCTCACCGACTCGTGCCTGGTCAACCCTAGTGCCTCCACCTTCCATCATAATCTCAAATCACATCATATCTCAAGTCTCATCATATAGGTTCAACATCAATAAAATATCATTTAGTTAAGCTAGGCACTACTAATCCACATGTTATACTCTCCCCTTCATGCATCACTGAAAAGCAACATATATCATCACCTAGACACCAACTAAGCATACATTGTCAATTATCGTATGTTGTCAGACAAGGCATATTATACACATTAAAATATTAATAAAATATTCGAATGGATGGCTGCTCTGCTAGGGTTTCTCTTCAAGTGATCTTCTAGGGTTTTGCTTGACCTTCATGGCTAACGATCCTATTATTCCATGGAGTTTCCTTGCTCCTCATTCTTCTCCTCCGAATACTCCTGCTCCTCCTCCAAAAAAGTCCTTCGCACAAGCGGTTTCTAACTCCTTTGATATCCCTATTAATCAACTACCTAAACCTTGTTTGAAGGGTGACAAATGGGCGATAAAGATATTTGAATCTGAATACCAAGCTGGTGTTCAAGAATGCCAAAATCTTGTTCATGGCCGGCTCATTCTGTCCAAGGGAGATTCCCCGATAAAACTGGGTGACTTGCGATCCAAGCTTCTCAAGATTTGGAAACCTATCGCTACGTGGTCTGTGGTATCTCTGGGAAAAGGTTTTTACGAGTTCAGCTTCTCCTCCTTAGAGGACCAACGTCGGATCAGATCTGCGGGTGCTTGGAATTTGAGTCCAGGTGTGCTCAGATTATCTTCTTTGATTCCGGATTTTAACCCTAATACCATACTTCAAACCCATGCACAATGCTGGGTTAGGTTTCATGGATTGCCTCGAGAGTATTGGCGGCCAAAGATCTTGTTTGAGATTGGTGGTGGTATTGGTGTTCCAATTGCATTAGATGAAGCAACTATGAAGAGATCTTTCGGCCACTTTGCTAGAATTCTCATTGAGATTGATCTTACTAAGGAACTGCGTGATAGAATCCTTATGGAAAGAGAAGACTTTGCTTTCTTTGTTGACATAGAGTATGAGCGACTTCCATCCTTCTGCTCTTCTTGCAAGTTAATTGGCCACTCAAGTGCTAATTGCAGAAAGAATCAAACTGGAGAAACCTTAGCTCCAAAAGGCTTGGAGGTTGTCCAGAAAGACCCTCGAAAAAAGGTTTTGCAATATGTGCCAAAAACCAATAAAGGAAATATTGAAACTCTGAAGGAAACAGAACTAAGTGCTGTGGATAAAGGCAAAGGTGTTGCTTTTGTAGAACCTATTGTTGAACCAAATTTGGTTCAGGAGGCAGGCACTAGCAACTCAAATTTAATCTCTGTGGAGACAGTTATTGCACCGAAAGACTTTTTGGGAGTTAACAATGTCCCACACAGTGACCCCGAAGCTCAAGCTTCCATTAATCCTCTTCTTGGATTTGTCCAGCCCTCCAGTCCCTTGAATGTGGTAGAGGTGCTTTCACCTATCTGTGGGGTTATGCAACATTCTCCTACAGAGAGTGAGCCCCCATCTCCTGTCCAACAATCTGTCTCCAGTAATGGGACTTTTGTGGTAGACACTCTTGTGGATTGCTCACCTGCACATCACAATGATCATATTTTAGATGCAGGCAAAGAGTCTTCTATATCTCATCAAGGTAATATTCCTCTCGTTCCCACTTTTTTAGGTAGGAGCACTATTAGTGTCACTCCAGACAGTGATATAAGGAATTAGGTTGTGGCTTTTGACTTACAAATTGTCAGTCCTTTTTGGGGTCATGAGGATGATAATCTAGATGTTGACAATGGGGAGAATCAGTCCTCTCCAATTGTAAGGGCTGACTCGAGTAAATATCTTCTGAGCTCTCAAGGAGATGATTTTTCAACTGTCATTTCTAAGTCTAAGAAGAAAAAACTTAGGCAAAAGGCTGCTAAGGCAGCACAACATGAAAAGAATCTTGCCCGTTTAAGGGGTGGTCCTCAACAGTTTGCCTAATGAAAATCATATATTGGAATTGTAGAGGATTTGGGAATCCTAGTACAAGGTTAGTCTTAAAGAATTTCTGTGTTGCTAACAAACCAGAATTTGTCTTCATTTCTGAGCCTTGGATCAAGGTAACTGATGTTCCAGACTCCTTTTGGAGGCAGTTGAATTTAAAAGTCTTTTTGTCTAAATGACAGGGGTAGCCGTATTCCTAATTTATGGGGGTTATGTAGTAGTCACTTATCTCCTACCTCCCTGTCTTGCTCAACTCAGCAGTGTTCATTTCATATAAACAAAGATGGACAAGATCTTTTTGTTGCAGCTATTTATGCTAGTACCTCTCATCTCTCGAGAAGATCTCTTTGGTCAGAATTAATTAATCTGCAGGTTAACAATCCTGGGCCTTGGTGCATGCTTGGTGATTTCAATTCTGTTTTGGGATCCCATGAAGTTAGAAGCTCTTCCTTACCTCTCAAGGCAGCTTGTGAAGAGTTTAAGAACTTCACTGATATAGCCAACCTGATTCATCTCCCTACAAGAGGAGCCAGTTTTACTTGGAATAATAGGAGAAGAGGGTCTGCTCACACTGAAAAAAGGCTGGACAGGACCCTTTGTAATGAAGCTTGGCTAGACAATTAGAATTCCACTTATTGCTGTACCTTGATTAGGTCTCAGTCTGACCACTTTCCTATCATGGTAAACCGTTCTAATATGGTTCAGTCCTTCCCTTCTGCTTTTAAATTTCATAAAATGTGGGCTGGTCATCCGGATTGTTATAGGCTCATTAAGGAAGTGTGGAGCAAACCTGTTTATGGCTGTCCAATGTATGTTCTTTCTCAGAAGCCGAGGTGCTTAAAAACTGAACTAAAAAATTGGAACAAGCTGGTTTTTGGAAATGTGCATCAAAGAGTTGAATTTGCCTTGGCTGCTGTGGATTCTGTTCAGCAACTCATTAACTCTAGTGGTGTGACTGATGATCTCATGGAACAAGAGGTTCTAGCACAAACTGAATTACAGCAAGCTTTATTGTTTGAAGAGGATTTTTGGAGAGAAAAATCCAGGATAAATTGGCACTACCAAGGGGATAGGAACACTGCATTTTTCCATAGGATTGCAAAAACCAGGTATGCTGCAAAGTCTATGAGTATGCTTAAGTGTGGAGATGCTATCATTGATGATGCAGGTGACTTGGCTCACCATGTCATTGAATTCTTCTCAAATCTGTATGTAGTCCCTAATGATTGCCAAGAAAATGATCTCATAAATAGAGTCATTCCTAATTCTGTAACAGCTGAAGAGAATAATTTGCTAACAATGTTGCCATCTAAGGAGGAAATAAGGAAAGCAGTCTTTGCAATGAACAGTGAGGGTGCCCCTGGGCCTGATGGCTTTGGAGGATGTTTTTACCAATCCTATTGGGATATTATTGGAACTGAGGTGTGTATGGCAGTTAATCAATTCTTTACTCAAAATTGGCTCTTGCCTAACATGAATTCCAATCTTGTAGTTCTGATTCAAAAAATGCCAAATGCTGATAGAATTGAAGACTATAGACCTATTGCTCTAGCCAATTTTCAGCTAAAAATCATTACTAAGGTGTTAGCTGACAGACTAGCAAATATTGCAGCTAGAATTATTTCTCCTCAGCAAAGAGGCTTTGTCAAAGGTAGAAATATCAAGGAGTGCATTTGTATTGCTTCAGAGGCTTGTAATTTGTTGGACTATAAGGCCTATGGTGGAAATCTGGCACTAAAGCTTGATATCAAAAAAGCTTTTGACACATTGGACTGGAACTTTCTTATTTCTGTTTTGAAAGCTTTTGGTTTCAATCTCACTTTCTGCAACTGGATCAAAACAATCCTTCACTCTGCCAAGCTATCCTTCCTGATCAATGGAAAACCAGAAGGATTTTTTGCCTGTAAAAGAGGAGTTAGGCAAGGTGACCCTCTATCACCTCTGCTTTTCTGTCTAGCTGAAGATGCCTTGAGTAGAGGGATATCTGACCTTGTCAGTTCTGGAGTGTTGCAAACTATATCTGGACATAAGAACCTTGCTTCTCCTAGCCATGTTTTGTATGCAGATGATGTGCTAGTCCTCTGTAAGGGTAGCAAGAGGGGTCTTGAAGCCCTGATGAACCTCTTTGCTGAATATGGAGCTGCTTCAGGCCAAAGGCTTAGCCTCAATAAGTGCAAATTCTATTCGGGTAGTATTTCCTCCAACAAGTCATCCAGAGTGGCTAATATACTTGGATTTTCTGCTGGATCCTTTCCTTTCAACTATCTTGGTCTTCCAATTTTCAAGGGCAAGCCAAGAAGGATTCACTTGCAGCCTTTAGCAGATAGAATCATCTCCAAACTTGCCTCGTGGAAAGGTAGTCTTCTTTCCATCATGGGCAGGGTTGAACTTGTCAAGTCTGTGATCAATAGTATGATGCTTCATAGCTTTCATGTCTACTGCTGGCCCTCATCAGTTCTTAAGGATTTAGACAAATCCATTAGGAATTTTATTTGGTCTGGAGATCCTAATGTCAAGAAAATCTGCACAGTTGCTTGGAAGAAACTTTGCAGGCCTGTTCTGGAAGGAGGGCTGGGCATTAAGTCCTTGTTAACTCTTAATGATGCTGCTCTTCTGAAATTATCTTTTGAAATGGTTTCCTCTTGTGCTGAATGGGCTACCTTTCTTAGGAAAAGGTTCTCTCAACACTGCAAGCCTGTCCCCACCTATGTCAAGTCATCCTTATGGCCAGGTATTAAAACTCATATGCAGTCTGTTTTTAACAATTCAGTTTGGCAGATTGGAGATGGGTCCTCAATTAATTTCTGGACTGACAAATGGCTCTCAATGCCTTTGGTTGATCTGTTACAAGTTCCTCATAACTTACAGCATAGACTGAAAGCCAAGGTTGCTGACTTTATCAGGGAAGGCAGCTGGAATATCCCTACATCTCTGATGGCTAACCTCCCAATTTTTGGTCAGGAGCTGCCCCATTTGGATATTCCTGTTTTCCCTGCAATGGACACCCTCTTTTGGCAGCACTCAGCCTCGAGTGACTTATCTTTCAAAGAAGCTTTCCATTTCTTAGACCTTAGGCATTCTATTTGTGATTGGTCTAAACTGATTTGGAATAGGGCAATTCCCCCCTCTAAGTATTTTGTTACTTGGAGGCTTATTCACAACAAGTTGCCTACTGAAGACCAGCTTCAAAAGAGAGGTTGCTGCACTGTTTCGATCTGCAGTCTTTGCTTTTCTGCAGCAGAGAGTGCATACCATCTTTTCTTAGCTTGTCCCTTTGCAAAGCAAATTTGGCAGTGGATTGGCTCAATCTTTGATTTGCAGGTGGACACTTCCTCTGTCTTATCTATTCTCTCCCTTTGCCATAAGCAATGGAGCGTGCAAATGAAAGACATTCTAGCTGCAGCTATTGTTAACTCCTTTTGGATCATCTGGTTCTCAAGAAATAAACTAAAGTTCGAAGATAAAATAATCTCAGTGGGAGCAGCTACTAGCATACTCAAAGCTTCCATTTCTCTATCTGGTAATGTGTCTACAAACAAAATGTTTTCATCTGCTGAGGAATTGAGAATTTTGGAGCTGCTGGGGATTGATGGCCATCCGGGAGTCTCTCCTAAAATTATCCAAGTTGTTTGGACTCCTCCTTTACCAGGTTGGATCAAAGTAAACACTGATGGTGCTTCTAAAGGCTCTCCAGGTCAAGCAGGTGGTGGTGCAATTTTTAGGGACAGTAGTGGAGCTACTCTTGGCTGCTTTGCTGAGTTCTATGGGACTCAGGATTCTTTTTCTGCTGAGTTGCTTGCTGCCATGACAGCAATTCAGGTAGCTTTTGAGAGGGGTTGGTCTAGACTATGGATGGAATGTGACTCTTCTCTTGTGGTTCTTGCTTACTCGAACCCGGACATAGTTCCTTGGAAAATTAGAACTAAATGGAGAAATTGTATTGCTTTGGCTTCCAATTTTACTTTTTTGATTTCTCATGTTTTTAGAGAGGCTAACCATTGTGCTGATAAGCTAGCCAATTTTGGAGTCATTTCAAAATGCTTCACTTGGTGGAACCTGATTCCAAATTTTATTAGGCATGATTTCTTCTGTAATAGGTGGGGTCTACCTAATTTTAGATTCAAGTAATCTCTCCTCTCTTCATGGGTAAGGCTCTATGTCCCCCCATGCTTCCTTGTATTTCTTTCAATTTTTTAATAATATTCTGGGGTGCTGCAGATGATTGGTAGTGGTTTTGGTGCCAACCTAGTTGGGATGATTTCCACTACAGTGATGCTTTTGCACGCCTTTTGCTTTTAAAAAAAAAAGTATCACGAAAAGCCACATAAAGCATGTTATCATAGTTAACACATAGCAAGCAGCTCACAAGCAGTAAAATCAGACAACCTCAAATATCATAAAATTAACCGAACGACGATAAACCTACAATCTCCATATCATCATTGGTACCACTAAGTAGTCCTCAATATGTTATTGACATTGTCAATTAATCACCTACTAGTAGGGTTTAGGTCGCCATATGTCATTATTGTTAAATATGCTACTTAGCCATTTCCGATGATAGGGGGTTTCTTTCTCCCACCTGAAGTGTCGTAGGCTAGCTTATGAGCAACGAAACGAGCACTCTCCTACCCCCTACAAATCTTCCACGCAAGGAACTAAGGTCTCCAGGCCTCCCAAAATTCACCTGAATACATCAATGTGAAGCATACGTCATAGGTGAACCTAATATGAAAGTGGAATTCGAAATCGATAAACAAATAGAAAGATAACCTCAATACCATTATCGACGAAATTTCGGCATAAAAAGGACATAGGTTTCCCTTAGCCTAATCAAGAAAAGGAAGGTAGGGTTAAGAGGATATCGTCGCCACGATCACGGTGGTGTATTCGGTTTTTTGATTGGACGTACAGATCGTTCGGAATCAAGACCAGAACTTTCACTCTCCTCATGGCCTCTCTCTCTCTATATCTCTTTACTCTATCTCTTGGTCTTTCTTTCATTTTGCGCTAACTTTGTGAGAAAGAAAAAAAAAACAAGGTCAGAAAGAAAAGAAGCAAGATGTGGCGCTTGGATGATCATGTAAAAGCTTAACATTGGCGTGAAGTAAGAAAGGACACAAGCAGGAGGTGGCGTTTGATGATCATGCAGCAAAATCTTTAACATGGAGGTGGCACTCAAGGCATCAATTCTGAAAACTCTTAAGCATTAAGTTGAAAACAAAATATTCCTTTAGTTGTTTCAACATCACTTCCAGCCTCCTATTGGTTCCCACGTAAAAGTTCAAGACACTTAGAACCATAAAATTTACTTTTTGCATGAAGACACACATAAAGCAAATGCTAATTAAGATGGAATAATTATTTAAATCATGGTTTTCCTTTATAACATCATTTAAGATTTGGAAATGTTAATTAAAGCTTAACAAGTGATTAACACTTAAGTCCTCACTTAACTAAATATTTTATGCCTAATAAATTTTAATTGGCTTAACAATTCTTCCCTCTCATAATCTTAATAAATTTTAATATATTAAGCCTACACAATCATAAATCATAGAAAATATTTCTACGAATTAATTAATTAAACTTACGTAGTCCTGATTTTAATTACTGAAAATCAGGATGTGACAATACATCTACAATAAATTCCTATAAACCCTCTTCTTATATTACAAATAGAAGTCTTGAAAATATACACACACTTTATATCAAAGTAAATCCAAAATAACACCCTATTTAGGGCCTGTTTAGTTTGATTCTAGCTTCCTGTTTTCATTTTCTATTTTGTAAATAATTATAATACAAATAATTACAAATATATTTTTACTGTGTTTCTTGTTTTCAAAAATTTGTATAAGAAATACTGTAAACAACTTTTTTTTTGTTTTCATTAAATTCATTTTTATTTATTACACTAATCATGCACAATGGAAAAAAATCTTAGACCTAATTTTTTTATATTTGTATTTTATTGTATTTTCTGTTCTACTAATTAATTGCTATTATTTCTTAGTTTAATTATCATTAATTTAATTCCATAATTTGAAATCATGTATGTGACACCCTAACTCGGGTCATCACATGGTTACACGTTTGCGGAAATAAAACTTAATTTGCTGGTTGCTTTCGGAAAATAATGTTTCCTCGACGTTTATCTTTTCAAAATATGGTGATAAAATTTTTTCTTCTTTTTAACCTCATAACAACAACAACGTAATCAAATCACACTTAAATACATAATGTATATAAGTCATACAACTATACTGCCTCATATGTTTTCACACCTAGATCATTATCAGTTTAGTTTATTCTCAAAACATAATATAACACAATAGGACCTAAGCTGGTCGTAACTAACAGATGCGACAACCAATAGAAGCAGCAACAACATGTCCCGAACTAGACAGCCTTCTTCTTCTTGTAGATATCATACCCCTTGTGCGGCTCTGATATGTTTGTAAGGGTGAGACGCCAATATATGGATTTAACACAATAACTAAATGCGCGATACAAAAGAAGGCACATACACATATACATGTTTATAACAACATAATCATTCATATTATAACATATAGTTTATCAATGGGTTCCACACCCCAAACATCAACGTTGGAAAACTATGCATGAACTCTTCAATACATCATCTAAACATTCACACTTAATCTCCGGAGATCCCCAACGTCATTTAAAATAAGCAGATCAAGCTTGATTGCCAAAAGAGGCACGTCGATTTTACCAAAGCCCACTGTCCGGCATAGTGAGAACGTCGATTTATGATTTTTCATTGTACGTCGATTGCCCAAAGGCACAATGAATACGTCGATTACATGAATTCATTGTACGTCGATTGCCCAAAGCCCAAAGGCACAATGAATACGTCGATAACATGAATTCATTGTACGTCGATTGCCCAAAGGCACAATGAATACGTCGATTACATGAATATCAAAAAGATACCATGATTAACAAATACGTCGAGACATGAATATCATCAAGATATCATGATTAACCTCGTAGGCATGTCTGCCAAAATATGCATGTAAAACACTTTGTTCTCGTCATTTTTATTTGTGTTCAATCTTTCTTTTGCCGAAGCTTAAAGCTTGCGACCAACATAGTTTTAACATTTTAAAACTTTCATTAATAACACAGGACTTCAAAGTCCGAGTGCTCAATCACGAAAACCCTAGACCGATGCACCAGTCTTAGGTTCGTGGTAATAGAAACATCATTTATCTTTTACCGTCGTTTATTACATCATGAAGTAGACACACCGTCTATTGAACACCAAGTCTATAACGTCATAAGAACACTAGCACCCCGACATCTCGGTTACTAAGTTCCATATCGTCGTTTACGCCATTTTCATTCTGTGAAAAACAAATCCAAAATAAGATCTCCGCAACTTATATAAGTTACCGGAAATACGTCATTGAGTAAAACTCATTTACAGAAAATCCTTTCTACTTGAAATTCGTTTGTAAAACGTCAAATCATAAAAAATCCATTTTCCTTTGGAAACTCATTTTTCCCGAAATAATGCCAAATCACCAAGAACTCTTTTACTGAAATTTCAACTCTAAAAAAATAAATCAATTGAGATTAAATCTCTTCTCAAAATAAGTACTGTTGTTTTTAAACTCCCACCGTAAATAATTTCGAAACTTGCCGTCGTTTAGCATTTTCAAAGAAAACGTTTTTAAGTCCAACTTTGACCTTTCTTCTAAAATAATTTTCTTATATAACAAATAAGGTATTTTCGAATATTAATTTCACAGAATAACTTTTTATAATATTCGGAATTTCTTACGTAAAAATTAGCAGTAGTAAAATATTTTCACGGTTGCGCACTCTCTGTGACCCACAATTCACTTTTTCATTAATAAATCATTAAAATAATAATATTTCTCAAAACTCATTATTTTTCCAAAACAATATTTTCCACCACTATTATATTCCAACATTTCCCATAAAACATTGAATATAATTTACACAGCTTATTAAAGCTTTTATCTGATTAATCGGTTGTGCACTGACCACTGTCAGGCTTCTCAAACAACATTCAACAACATCATCAGAATTATATCACCAGGCAGATCATGCATCATAGCAATATAATATACAACTGCAAATAATTAAATAAATTAAAAGCATATCAATCACCGATACACAGATAAACAACACAACATAAACAAATAACCACAACCACATATAAATTATACAAACTACACTAAAAGCAAATGGTTATTGAGAAAAATCCCTCAGGTAAGCTCCCCTTACCTCTCGAAGCTCCTCAGTGAAATTAAAAGAACTCTGTCGATTGTCGGAAACCCTCGTACACCGTAAAACAATTAACCTTCAACAACACATCCAAACAACCAATCAAAACAAGCAAAACAAACACCTAATCCTCTCTAATAGGTCACGGCCTCCTTAGGGTTTTGTGGCTCAAAATCTCCAAACTTGCTTAAGTCATGGATTAATGATCCTAATATACTTAAGGAAATGGATTAAGGCTAAACAACAAAGTTAAGAATCAAAACCATCCTAACCCTCTAAATGGTAGATTCGACCAACACAAGGACATAGGGTTAGGGTTTTCATTTTTGACAAACCAACTTGGATTTAACATAAACATTTATTAACTAGATGATTACATGATCACTTTGATAAAACTTAACAAAATCATTCAAGTTCCTCACTAATGAATTTCAGCCAAGACATGAAATACATGGTTAGAAATTTCAACTTGATACAGGAACTTGGATTTAGCAAGTACATACCCTAGAAGCATGAGACCTATGATCATTTTCAAGTAGAAAAACAAAAAAGTTCCTCCACCTCTCACTATAGGTTTTGGCTATGCACAAAAAAATGAGGAGGAAGATTTTGTTTGGAACAATCTCTTAGATCACGATAGTAGAGATAATAATAAGAATATAGAAAGTGGTTTCACATTTTTAGGATTTTTCTATGATTTGTGGTGATTTTTCAAAGTTATGAACATAAAGATGAACATAGATTGAAACTAATGATCAAGACATGGAAATAGAAAACTTTGTGAAGAACATAGCATTGAATAATGATAAGGAGTAAGAATCACCTCTTAAAGTTCAAGAAAAGAGCAAGAATCACTAACTTCCTTTGAAAACTCAAGCTTTTTCACTTGTAAGAAAATGGAGTTTTTTGAGAGTTTGGAGAGGATGAAGAAGAATGTGGAAGAATGGAGAAGCTCCTAGCTTCTTCAAGAGCTTATGGCAGCCACAAGGAGGCTTGGGCCATGCGAAATTGGGCTTGGCAAAAGCCCAAGTCCATTACCAAATTTTGCAACATAAAAAATGCTTAAGACTTTAATCAAAAACCTAGGAAATTAAGGGTAGGAAATTGGTTTTCATGGAATAACTCTTGGCCACGAAATTTGGGCCTCAAAACTGCAGCCCAACATGATTTAAGGACCAAAATGCAAGTTCCATAGAAATTGTCATCATGAGGCCATGTGCACCATTAATGTGTTCACATGGGTGACTCACCATATGTGACTCATTGGTATCATCCGTTAGCGGCTCCCGGAAATCCCGTAATCTGCTCTGTTGTTTCCCCGATTCAATATGACGCCCGGATAAAATATAATATTTCACTTTTTAGTGAAATATTTCAAAATAACCAAAATCGTAGGAAATTAAATAAAAACCTTAAGTTTTTCATTCACGAGTAAAAATTAGGTCTTTTGAGCAGTATAATTATACTGTCAGTGAAATTCGCGGGCCGGGATTCACCTGACTTTCAAACCTAAATTTTTATCGTAACTCTCTACGGTAAAGTAGAGTGTAAATAAGGTTTCGGTTTAATTAAAAATATTTTCTAAGTCTCGGATAAAAATATAAATGTATTTATATAAATTTCCGATATTAGAAAACAGCGAAAAGTCGGGGTGTTACAATGTATATATTTCATTTAAATTATAACTGATTTCAAAATATCTCTCATTACTAATTGTTTATTGTTTATACTAATGTAGTGACCGGTGCCATGGACGAGTATACATTACTTTTGAATATTACTATAAAAAGTTTACACATATAAATTTTCTAAAAATTTGCTTTAGAAATTATCTTTCAATAAAAATAAGTAAATAATCATTTGATATGATAATAATAATAATAATTAATTAGAAGATTTGAAAACATATTTAAAAATACAATATCAAAATAAATATGCATGTGATGTAAGTGAATCTACGTGGTTAGGAAAAATTAATCAAATCCAGCCATTCGGCTTTGCCAAAAAGGTTTTTCAGAGGGAAATAATATTACTTAAAAAGGTTTCGAATTTGAAGAAATTTCCCAAAGAAAAAAAATGAAATCGTGTGAGGAAATGAGTAATGAGTACTGATGCGGTGCAGGTTTTTGAAACCGTAAAAAGCTATTGATGGGATTGATGGAAATAACTGACTCAGCATAAGGATATTGTTAAATATGTCTTGGACAATAATTAATGCAAATTTAATAATAGATAGCATAGACGAGTCTGATAAAACTATGTAAACAGTCAATGGACGCAATACCTATTGGACGCACATGTAACATGCATTGGACGCATAGTTAATCCACACAAATCATATTAAGATATTTTATAATAAATATGAATATGTCCTCCGCAAGAGGTTTAGTGAAGGTATCTCCCAATTGATGGTCAGTGTCCACAAATTGTATATCAATAATACATTTTTGCACATAATCTCTAATAAAGTGATGTTTAATCTCTATATGCTAAGCCCTTGAATGCAATATTGGATTCTTAGATAGATTTATTGCATCAGTATTATCACACATAAGTGGAATACTACTTACAAACACATTGTAGTGCTCCAATTGATGTTTAATCCATAGAAGTTGTGAGCAGCAACTAGCAGCTGAAATATGCTCGGCTTCAGCAGTTGATAAGGCAATAGTACTTTGTCTTTTGCTTGACCATGAGACTAGATTAGCTCCAATGAACTCACATCGTCCACTGGTACTTTTTCTTTCTATTCTATCTCCAGCATAGTCAGCATCACAAAAACCAACTAATATGTAATCACCATTTTTCTTAAAGTACAAACCCAGATTAGTAGCTCCTTTTAAATGCTGATAAATGAGATTCTCTTGGATTATATTGAAATCGAGCACATAAGCATACACTGAACATGATATTAGGTCTGGACGCAGTAAGATATAGCAGAGATCCTATCATACCTATATATACCTTTTGGTCTACTTTTTTATCTTTATCATCTTTGTTCAGTATGGACGTGGGATGCATAAGAGTGTTCATAGGTTTGCAGTCATCCATCTTGAATTTCTTTAACAATTCCTTTGTATACTTAGTTTGATGGATGTACACCTCGTCCATTGTTTGCTTAACTTGAAGTTCAAGAAAGAACTTGAGTTCTCCCATCATGCTCATTTCAAACTCTTTCTGCATAAGCTTAGAGAATTCTTTATATAGAGATTCATTAGTAGCACCAAAAATCATGTCATCAACATATATTTGAACAACAATAAAACTGGACTTATTGGATTTTCTATATAAGGTTGTATCAACATTTCCTCTATTAAATCCATTGTCCATTAAGAATGAACTTAACCTTTCATACCAAGCTCTAGGATCTTGTTTAAGGCCATATAAAGCTTTCTTTAGCTTATATACGTGTTTAGGTTGGGTTTCTCCTTCAAAACCCGGAGGTTGCATAACATATACTTCCTCACTAATAACACCATTTAGAAAGGCACTTTTTACATCCATTTGATATAGCATTATACTATGATGTGCAGCAAATGATAATAAGATGCGAATCGCCTCTAATCTAGCAACTGGTGCAAAAGTTTCAGTGTAGTCTATACCTTCTTCCTGAGAATAACCTTGTGTAACAAGTCTAGCTTTATTTCTTATCACCTTACCATTTTCATCAAGCTTGTTTCTGTAAACCCATTTGGTTCCAATAACTGATTTGTCTTTCGGTAAAGGCACAAGAGTCCACATTTCACTTCTCTCAAATTGATTCAGCTCTTCCTGCATTGCAAGAATCCAGCCTTCGTCCAGAAGAGCCTCGTCTACTGTCTTTGGTTCTAATTCAGAGACTAATGCAAAATCATCTTGTTCTCTGAATGTAGATCTGGTTCTTAGCTTATCATTAGGATTCCCAATGATTTAATCTTGTGGATGATAATTCCTGAAGAACCAAGGTCTCTGAACATTTTCTTGTTAAGAAGTTGAAGTTTCTGACTCATGTTATTGAAGATCGTCCACTTGATCATCAGGTTTAACATTTGTTTGAATTTCAAAATCCTTGAGATTCAAATCTACAATAGCTTCATCAAGCTCTGAAAATTTCTTATCAGGGTGCTTGTCATCAAACTTACCATGTATACATTCTTATACTACTAAAGTTCTGGAATTATAAACTCTAAAATCTTTTGATGATTCAGAATATCCTAACAGAATTCCATTATCTGCTTTAGAATCAAACTTACCAAGTTGATCTTTAGTATTCAATATATAGAATTTACAACCAAAAGGATGAAAGTAAGATATGTTGGGTTTTCGTCGTTTCCACAATTCATAAGGAGTCTTATTCAAGATTGGTCTAATGCATATTCTATTCTGAATGTAGCAGGCAGTATTAACAGCTTCAGCCCAGAAGTGTCTAGGGACATAGTTATCATTGAGCATTGTTCTAGCCATCTCTTGAAGAGATATGTTCTTTCCCTATACCACACCATTTTGCTGTGGTGTTCTAGGTATTGAGAAGTTGTGAAGTATACCATTTTCTGCATAGAACTTATGGAATAACTCATTCTCAAATTCTCCCCCATGGTCACTTTTGATTGAAGTTATACACATGCCTTTTTCATTCTGTACACGTTTTCAGAATACAGAGAATACCTTGAAAGACTCATCCTTGTGAGCTAGGAACATAACCCATGTCCATCTAGTGTAGTTGTCTACAATGACTAGACCATTTTTCTTTCCACTAACAGAGGTAGACCTAGTTGGTCCAAATAGATCAAGGTGTAGCAACTCTAGTGGTCTATTGGTACTAACAATATTCTTAGTTTCAAAGGAACCTTTGATTTGTTTTCCATTTTGACAAGCATCAAAGAGAGCATCAAATTTGAGCATAAGGTTTGGTAATCCTCTCATGAGGTTATGCTTATTTATCTTTGAAATTAACTTCAAGCTTGCATGACCTAGCCTTTTGTGCCAAATCCATCGCTCATCTTCAATGGACACTAGACATGAGACACTTTGATTTGTAAGGTCCTCCAAATCAATCTTATACAGATTGTTTTGCCTCTTGGCAGTGAATAAGAGTGATCCATCAGGTTTCTTGACATTACACATGTTCTTATCAAAAGAGACAGCAAATCCACTATCACACAATTGACTTGTGCTTAGCAGATTGTGTTTTAAACCATTTACTAACAGAACATTATCAATGGAGGGAAAATGATGTTTACCAATTTTACCTACTCCAATGATCTTCCCTTTCTGATTACCTCTAAAGGTAACCCAGCCACCATCCCTATGTTTAAGGTCTTGGAACATACACCTTTCTCCCATCATGTGACGTGAGCAACCACTGTCCAAGTACCAAGAAGTGTGTTTCTTTCTTGTTGTTAAGCAAGTCTGCAACAGGTACAATCTCATCTTTAGGTACCCAGATTGACTTAGGTCCTTTCTTGTTAGTAGTCACTGGACGAGCATGTTTAGTATGCTTATGATGTATGCATCTAGATGTTATATGACCACTTTTTCCACACACTTTACAGTAAGTGTTGACGAGCTCAGTTTAGTTTTAACATGCAGTGTTTGAGCTTTTGAGGTTCTACTATGCATATGTGGTTTTGACTTTTCATGAGATGCTTCATGCTTTTCTTTGTCATAACCAAGGCCAGACTTATCATGAGGGGACCTAGAGTACCTTAAAGTTAAACTTAATTTATCTGAGCCACCTACAAATTTAGACAGAGTGTCCATCAGATATGTCACATCTTGTTTTAGTTTTGTAACTTCACAAGAGACAGTTGGTTCACACTTGAGTTTGTCAGTTTGACTGACGTTCTTTGATTTTAGTTTGTCATTTTCATTTACAAGACTTATTTTCTCCATGCAAACGCTATCAAATTCTTTAGATAGTTCGGAAAATTTCTTTGAGACTTCTATACTCATGAGACAGAATTGATGAGTTGTGCAATAATTCATCAAATGCATTAGTAAAAGGAAAAAGAAAAAATTTTATCATTATTTTGAGAAGCATTAGTAATTAGTGAACTTATTATGTTTTCCGAAGGAAGCCAATGACTTAGTATCTTTATTAAGTTTGATTTTTGCAACATGTTACGTAAATGTGATACCCTGGGAAAGGGGTGTCGCATTAGTGGTATCAGAGCTGGTCGAGTCTTTCGAGAAATCTTTGGGAGTAGGTCTGTTGTGTTGATGTTGTGTGATCTCTGGAGGAAATTGTTTGAATTATTTCTTATAAGTAATGTGTGATAGTTATTAGATTCAAGTTTCATTTTCTAGTTGCCATTTAACTGATTGTGTCTTGAAGGTCAGTTATGGAACCAGAAGGTGTGCTTGGACGTGGACAAGGACTCGGTCGCGGTCGTGGATGAGGTCGTAGAGGTGGTCGTGTTAATGGCCGAGGAAATTTTGAGGAACATTATGAGGAAGAAGGAGGTACTGCACAAGAAATGGCGGATGTAGCTGCTGCTATTACACAGCAAACTGCTATAATGGCTGCCCAGAATTTGCAGGAACATCTTCGAGCGGAACAGGCTGTTGAAGGCAGAGGTCTTACTGCTTTTAGATGCCATAATCCTCCACAATTTCATGGAGATGTGGATCCTATTAAGGCTGACTTATGGATTCAGCAAGTGGAGAAGATCTTTGAGTTGATCAATAGTCTAGAAGGAGTGAAGGTGCCTTATGCTACACATCTGCTGTTAGGACATGTTGAGTATTGGTGGAGAGCCACTAAGCAACTACTGGAAGCAGAGAACCAGGTGATTACTTGGGTGATATTTAAGAACATGTTTCTAGGCAAGTATTTTCCATAGAGTGCTCGAGCAGAGAAGGAGCAGGAATTTTTACGTCTGTATCAGATGGATTTATCTGTAGGAGAGTATGCGGCCAAGTTTGAGTCATTGGCTAAGTACTTTCACTTCTTCCAAAACAACCCAGTTGAAGATTGGAAGTGTGAGCGTTTTGAAGCAGGATTAAGATTCGAGATCAAGGAGTCTGTACTTCCATTGGAAATCAGGAATTTCCAAGCTTTGGTTGAGAAGTGTAGGAAAATAGAGTAAATGAGGAAGGGAAGAGATAACAGAGGAAATGTGGGAGGACCATCAAAATCCAAAGGTCAATATCATAACCAGAAGGGGAAGCAGGTCCAGAACAAACCTTATTATCGAGCACCGGGGAACAATCGAAATCAACAATCATATCGTCCTGTAGCTACTACATCAGGTGTTGGAGGCCAGAGGAATCAAAATCAAAGCACAATCAAAAAAAGTTACAAGTGGGGAGATCCAAATCATTTGGTGAACAATTGTCCAGTGAGAGGACCAAAGTGTTTCAATTGTGGTCAAATGGGACATTTAGCGAGAGACTGTGGTATGCCAAGGACTGCACCAGTTGTCAATATTGTCAAGACCAATAAACCGATAGCTAAGGGGAGAGTTTACACCATGAGCGGTGCTGAGGCTTCTGATCCTGACGATCTCATACAAGGTCGTTGCGACATAGCTGGTAATCTCTTAACTGTACTTTTTGATTCGGGTGCAACACATTCCTTTATTACGATGGGTTCTGTGAAACATTTGAAATTACCTATTTCTTCTTTATCCTAAGACTTGATTGTTTCAACTCCAACTGCGGAGCCAGTTACTGTAAATTCTATATGTCTAAACTGTCATTTTATTTTTCAGGATAGATATTTTCTTGTTGATTTGATATGCCTACCTTTAATACAGTTAGATGTAATTTTAGGCATGGAATGGTTATCTTCCAACCATATCATGTTGGATTGTGCTCATAAGACTTTAATTTTTCCTAATCCTGAGGTTTCTGGATTTTTATCTACCAATCATATAAGAACTTTTTCGAAATAAAGAGATCAGGGATACATGTTTTTAACTAACTTGGAAGTCGAGAGGGAGATCGATTTCAGTACGATGCCTATAGTAAGAGAATTTCCGGATGTGTTTCCTAATGACGTTCTTGGATTGCCGCCAGTAAGAGGAATTGAATTCTCCATCGATTTAATATCAGGAGCAGGACCAATTTCTATTGATCCATATCAGATGGCGCCTACAGAGCTTGTTGAATTGAAAACTCAACTGGAGGACCTTTTGTCAAAACAGTTCATTCGACCAAGTGTTTCACCGTGGGGAGCACCAGTTCTTCTAGTGAGAAAGAAAGACGGAGGTTCAAGGCTTTGCGTGGATTTCCGACAACTTAACAAAGTGACGATTAAGAATAAGTACCCGTTACCGCATATAGATGATCTGATGGATCAACTGCGAGGAGCTGTTGTGTTCTCAAAGATTGACTTGAGGACAGGTTATCATTAGATTAGGGTAAAAAGTGAAGGTATTCCAAAGACTGCGTTCAGAACTCGTTATGGACATTATGAATATCTCCTAATGTTGTTTGGAGTGACGAATGCACCTGCTATCTTCATGGACTACATGAACCGGATTTTTCATCCGTTTCTTGATAAGTTCGTCGTGGTGTTCATTGATGATATTCTTATTTACTCTAAGAGTAATTAGGAACATGAAGAACACTTGCGAAGTTTTACAGATTCTGCGTGAGAAAGTTTTGTATGTGAAACTGTCTAAATGCGAATTTTGGCTTGAGGAAGTAAAGTTTTTAGGACATGTGATTACCGAGGAAGGTATTGCTGTCGATCCTGCAAAAGTAGAAGCGATACTTTCTTGGAAAAGGCAAAAGACAGTAACGAAGATCAGAAGTTTTGTGGGTCTAGCCGGTTACTATAGAAGATTTATTAAAGGATTTTCCAAGATAGTTGCGTCGTTAACTTTGCTTACGAGGAAAGATCAACCTTTTGGATGGATAGACAAATGTGAAGAAAGTTTTCAAAGGATTAAGGAATAGTTGACAACCTCGCCAGTGTTAATACTACCTGAACCAAATGAACCTTACGAAGTGTATTGTGATGCTTCTCAACAAGGTTTAGGATATGTGTTACTGCAACATCGGAAAGTCGTAGCTTATGCATCACGTCAGTTAAAGACTCATGAAAGAAATTATCCGACGCATGATCTGGAGTTAGCTGTGGTAGTTTCTGCACTAAAGATATGGAGACATTACTTGTACGGAGCAAAGTTTGATGTCTTTAGTGACCACAAAAGTTTAAAGTATCTGTTTGATCAAAAGGAGCTTAACATGAGACAAAGACGTTGGATGGAATTCATGAAAGATTACGATTTTAAGTTACAGTATCATCCTGGAAAAGCTAACATTGTACTGATGCACTTAGCCGGAAAGCCATTCATATCTCAGCTATAATGGTAAGAGAACTAGAGTTAATAGAGGAGTTCTGTGATCTCAATTTGATTATGGAATTAAATAAGGAGAAGATCAGTGTGGGAATGATCAAAATTTCTTGTGGATTAATGGAAGAAATCCGAGAACGACAAGTCACGGATGCTTATCTTCAAGAAAAGAAGGACTTAATGAGACAAGGGAAAGTTGCAGAGTTTAGTTTGGGATCAGATCAAATCTTAAGGTGCAATGGAGGAGTGTGTGTGCCTGATAATCCTGAGATGAAAAAGATAATTTTAGACGAATCACGTAAGAGTAAGTTAAGTATTCATCCTGGATCAAAGAAGATGTACCAAGATTTGAAACAAAGATTTTGGTGGCCAGGCATGAAAAAGCAAGTAGCAGAGTACATTGCATCTTGTCTAACATGTCAAAAAGTGAAGGTGGAACATCAAAGACCCGGAGGTATGCTTACATCACTAGATATATCATAATGGAAGTGGGATAGCATATCAATGTATTTTGTGGTAAGTTTACCGCGAACTTCTAAAGGTTTTGATTCAATTTGGGTGATTGTTGACAGGCTAACGAAATCGGCACATTTCTTACCTGTTAAGATCAATTACATAGTAGAGAAATTGACTGATGTTTATATCAAGGAAGTGATCAGATTACATAGAGTACCATCGAGTATTGTGTCAGATAGAGATCCGAAGTTTACTTCACGTTTCTGGGGAAGTTTACATCAAGCTTTAGGAACTAAGTTAAGGTTAAGTTCAGCCTATCATCCTCAGACTGATGGACAAACAGAAAGAACGATCCAATCGTTAGAAGATTTGCTAAGAGCATGTGTTTTAGACCATCGTGGGAGTTGGGATGACTTGTTACTGCTGATCGAATTCACGTATAACAATAGTTTTCATTCAAGTATAGGGATGGCACCCTATGAGGCTTTGTATGGAAGAAAGTGTCAAATGCCTGTGTGTTGGTACAAAGATGGGGAAAGCATGATTTTAGGTCCTGAAATCGTACATCAGACGACGAAAAAGTAAAACAAATCCATGAAAAGATGAAAACAGCACAAAGTAGGCAGAAGAGTTATGCGGATCGAAGGAGACGACCTCTCGAATTTGAAGAAGGTGAACATGTATTTCTGAGAGTCACACCAACGACTGGGGTAGGTAGGGTTATGAAGTCTAGAAAACTCACTACTAAATTCATTGGACCTTACCAAATTCTTCGTCGTATTGGTCCAGTAGCTTATCAAATTTCTTTGCTGCCTTTTCTTTCAAATATTCATGAAGTATTCCATGTTTCACAACTAAGGAAGTATATTCCTGATCCATCACACGTAATCGAACCCGATGAAGTACAATTAAAAGAAAACTTGTCTTATGAGACATCGCCTGTACGAATCGAAGATAAGTTGATTAAGCAACTCGGGGGTAAGCAAATTTCCTAAGTCAAGGTTATTTGGGATGAAACTACTAGAGAAGCAACGTGAGAAGCTGAGGACAAAATGAGATTATAGTATCCTAAACTTTTTACAGGTACATAATTTCGAGGATGAATTTTTTTTTTAGTGGGGTAGTAATGTGACACCCCAATTTTTCACTGCTTTCAAATATCGGTAATAAATATATAAATATATATATTTTTATCCGAGACTCAAAATAATTTTGGGTAAACCACTGTTATTTTCTCGTCATGTTTTATATCTTAGAGTTACGATGAAAAATTGGGTTGAAAATTCAGACGGAACCCGGTCTGCGTTTTCACTGACAGTAAAAGTTTACTGCTCAGAAAACCTAATTTTAATTCGTGAACGAGATGAATTTTTTTTTATTGTATTTGCTACGTTACTGGACGTTTTGAAAAATTTATCATAAAATTAAAATATTATATTTGCTGCGGGCGAAAACTTTGAGATAACTCTAGGAAGACATGCGTCAGATGAATCAGGGAGTTAGCAACGGAGCTGAGGTGACTGATGTGACAGGCATTTATGATGATCCTATCCGAGTCATAATGGCCATAATGGCGTATTTATGACAATAAGATATTTTTGCATATAAAGGACAATTTTACCCCTAGTTTTCCATGAATTTTGCAAGCCATGCCATTGTAAATTTTGACCAAATTACCGCCCCCAAACCCACGACTCCTTCATCATAACAAACTTAGGTAAGTTCATTTCTCCATTTTCATGTCTTTTGTCTTAAGAACTTCAAGTTTTTTGCCTTAGAACTCATAAGAACACCATAGGAATTTTGTGAAGAACACCATCCAAATCATCATTTTCTTTGATCATCAAGAGGTAACAACTCTTCATCTTGTCATTTAAAGCCTTTCTCTTCACAACTTTTATGGATTTATGCATGTGTTCATCAAGTTCTTCATTTCATTCAAAGTTCATGAAGCTAACTTCAAAAATCCATAACTAATTCTAGAAAAATCCTTTTGACATGAAACAAATTGCTATGATCTCATAATCATCTCTATTTTCATCATCTAGAAGCATATGATCATGAGAAATTTCCTTCCCAATTTTCTGAGCTGGGCTGAATCCATGAAAAAGTGGAGTTCATGGGTATTGTTTCATTTTCATGTCTTGATTCATGATTCAATCTCTTAGTACCTTGATAGTTCTTGTATGTAAGTAAGTAGAAGATCAAAAATCAAACCCTAATCTATTTGTTTCATAAAGTCCGAAACCCTAGCTATAAATATTGGATGGATTTTTTATTCAAATGTTGTCTTGTAACACTTGAATCCAACTCTAGGTTTTGTATGTTGATTAAATCCAAAAGTTGAGAAAATTTTAAAACCTCTAGCCTATGATCTTGAGAAAAACTGAAACCCTAGTTCTTGGAACTAGATGAGTTTATTCCATGTTCTTAGTTCATGATCTTGGTTTAAGTACTTAATCATGGTTAAGGTACTTATGGATCATAAATCCCTAAGTTAACAAATTTTCAACTTTCCTAACCTAGAAAAATTTGTTGAGGCCAAAATCTAACTTTCATGATCTAAGTATGTTGTTGTTTGATTTGATTTATTTTGGTTGCAATTCGTTTGAAGGAATCGTTCAAGTTAGTTTGACTTAAGCTGACGGAGGAGAATCGTATCGGGATAGGGAGATTACTTGAATCTGCTAGTTCGAATCTTAATAAGGTAAGGGGAGTATGCCTGAGGAGTTTAAGATAATCACATGCCTATTGTTGGAGTCGTTTGTTAATTTTCTGTAGAAAATATTTTATGATATTACATTGTTTACTGTTAATTGCTGGATTGATTAGATACTTACCTGAATAATTGAGTTTATGTGATATGTGGATTTACATGATTATAATTATTTGGTTATATTATAATTGTGATGCATGTCATGAATTGATATATGTCATGCTATTCTGTGATTGAAATTTATCTGTTGTTGAGTGTTGGACTGAGAAACCTGACATTGGTCAGTGTTTAAAAATTTATTTGAGGATAAAAGCTTAATAAGATTGAATAATTAATTAGAATGATTAATTTTGATAAAAAAGTGAAAAAAAATTATTTTAATAATATTTTGTGGAAACAGTGTCAATAAGTGACGGTAAAGGCGAAACTGTGAAATTTTTCACAGGCTCTAATTTTACCAAAATAAATTCAATATTATTATAAAATGTTATTTAAAGTGATTAAGTTCCGAAAATAACGTTATATAGCAATCAGAACAATTACTTCTGACAGAAAAATTATTTAAGTTATAAAAAGAATTTTATTAAAATTTTTGGAAAAGATTAAATATATAGTTATTTATTATTATGAATTTATTTATTTAATACTTTTTAAAAGTTGACTTTTATTGAGAATTATTTTCAGAAATGAAATAATCAGAAAAAAAAAAGAATTTATCAAATGATTTTTAGGTTTTATCAACGTTTTAACAGAAAAATGATTTCTGTAAAAGAAATTTATTCAGTGAAATTATTTCGTTAAACTTGGATAAGTTTTTTGAGAGTTTTGTATTTGTTTTTCACTGAGCGAAATGTTTTACAAGCAGATAAATGAACCAAGGAACCGAGACGTCAGGGTTCTAGTATTCTATGGACACGTAGCTCAGGGATCTGTGTCATTGGACTGAGTGTCCTGTAATGATTTTGTGGACTGTGTGTCCTAAGTTGATGTGGAAAATGTGAGTTCCATATCCGCGAGCCTAAGACTGGTGCATCGGTTTAGTGCTTTGCGATTGAGCACTTGGACTGTGTGTCATGTATTAAGTTTTAAAACATTTGGACTGTGTGTCCTATGTTTGTTCAAGTGGAAAGTCTTAATAAGAAATTAAGCATGGTCATTAGCTTTGTACTTCGACAAGGAAAAATTATTATGACAAAGAAAACGAAACGAGAATAAAAGTTTTTCTCATGCATAGCTGTCAGACGTGTCATGTGTTATGATCATTGAGTCCTGAGTGGATCAATGTATCTATTATGGACTATGTTTCCATTTGATCATTGGGATTCTGTGTGAGCCAATGTATCTTTACTGGACTGTGTGTCAAATTTTATGCGATAACTATTGTGATTCAGAGTGATGCAATAGGTTATGGACAATAAACTCCATTGTTCGCAGTGACCAATGGGATTCTGTGTTAGCCAATGAGTTACATTTTTGAACAATAACCTTGGTGTACTGTGTGTGACCAGTGTGTTATGTGTTCTCTTGGACATTGTTTTATTTTGTTTTTACAATGGGCCATGTGCAGAGCTTGATCAGCTTAAAACGAAACAGAAAGTTGTGGGATCTCCAGAGATTAGGTATCAAAATAGAGCCTGAATATTGAAGTGTCATGCATTTTTATAAAATGAAGATGACTGTCGGGTATGAAACCCTTTGAATTAAATTATTCTACTGTTTTGAATAATTTTTTATATGCTGTGAATATATGGTGTATGCTATTTGTGTGTCGTGCATGGGGTTGTCTTATCAAGACTCATATATTGGTAACTCACCCTTGCATATTTGTTTGTTGTTTTCTCTAATATGTGGAATCTATGTATATATCTACGTTCAGATGGATCCGGGCTTAGCGGATCTGAACTACTCAGGGGTCCGAGTCCTGATGTTCGACAATACTGACCAAGGGAACGCCTGGGTGATTAACCTAGGGGCTCGGAGTGCAACTTACACGGGTCCGATGAGGACACTCCGAGGTACTATAGCAGACGGACCACAACAGTTGATTCATAGTAGGGAGACGATTGAAGTTTCACTACCACCCATTTGGATGATCCTACGATATCTGGTACAACACGGAAACCAGGAGCATCAACCACCTCCTTTCGTTCATCCGTTACAACAGGTAGCACCGGAGTCACCTCCTGCACCTATAGTCTTGATTCCAGAGGAAGTACAGGTGGAGATGGAGGAGGACCCTGAGGAGGATCCGATGGTTGACCCAGACTATGTTCCTTTAGATGACGGAGTGTTTCCAACTGTTGGAGAGGGGGATGTTGTATCCTCTCTAGATACACTTCCTGGAGGTGGGGGAGTTTATACTGGACTCTCCAATGGATTTCTGTAGTGGTGACCAGCTTTAGGATGTAGTCTTTTTTGGGTAGAGTGGGATTTTAGGTTAGTCAGACTCTGGCTACTGAGAGCCATCTTTTGAAGTAGTGTTTTTCAGACTCCCACTATGACTTAGTTAAAATGTTTTAAGTTGTTGTAAATTATGAGTGACAGTATATGGTGACCTGGTAGGAAAAAGTTCTTTTGTATAAACTTGATGCATATGTAATATATATCTTGATGTATATTAGATTATGGGTGTTTGTGTAGTAAAAAGAAAAAGAAAAACTTTTATCACTATTTTGACAAGCATTAGTAATTAGTAAACTTATTATGTTTTCCGAAGGAAACCAGTGAATTAGTATCTTTATTAAGTTTGATTTTTGCAACATGTTACGTAAATGTGAAACCCTGGGAAAGGGGTGTCGCAAAAGGCATCACAATAATAGAAGCAATCCCAACTAAATTGACAGCACAATCACTACCAATCATATGCATCATACTACAAATTTATTAAAAGACAGAAAAAAATAAAAAAAATTAAAATACATGGGGAGACATAAACCAAAGCAATGCAAAACGTTCACCTAAACATGAAATTAGGAAGACTCAACCTATAACAACTTAAAATATATCTGTAAAAAAAACAAATTAAAATATATTGATTAAAAAACAACTTAAAATATAAGTATATATATCCTAATAGACTATTAGCCAAAATCATAAACTATAGTTAATTGAAATTAAACATCATCTTTCAATCATGATATGTTTTAGGTCATTAGAAGAGGAGGTTGTGATTCTACTTCAATTGCATATATGTAGTAAAGTGGTCAGGATGTTGATCAACATCCTCTTTATGGGAGTAGTATCAACGTGGAAGATTGAATCAATTCATTCAAACTTCTTATATGGGATATTTTGAAATCATGTGTGATGTCAAATTATGAAAATAAATTAATGATAAGCATATTTATTAATAATAACAATTAATTTGAAGATTTTTTTTTTTTGACAATTTATTAATTGCTATTTTTATCAAAAAAAAATTTATTAATTGCTATTTTTAATAAATGTAATCATCATTAATTTAATTCTATAATTTGAAATCACGCTTATATTTCGTTTAAATTATAACTGAATCTTTTTAAGTAAAAAATATTAAGAATCATATCTCCCTCTTAATGTTTATTCTACATATCTACAAATCTCTAAATTATATCTCATCATACCATATACAACTTGACTTGCAAGTAAGTGCACTCAATAAATATAGGATTAAGTCATCCGATATGCATAAACCATCGCTCGAAGGGGACAACAAGAACACACCTTACAGGATTGTTCATTATGCGGGATTTGCAATTGTCGACATGGCAATGTAATCAGTGTGGCGAAATTTTCTCAAATCAGTGTGGTTTATCTCAACATAGGGCATCTTTTAACCATATGGTTTATCACACACCGAATAATGTGACGGTTTATCGACTCCCAAATGATCCTCAACCCCCAAATGCTCCACCAGGACACAGTGCTCTACACCCCAATGCTCCTCTGCCTACATATACTCCGCCTCCAATCACTCTACCTCCACCTCCAAACACTTGGTCTTCATATGCTATGCCTCCTCCCAACGTCCAGTGTTGAAACACACATTAATGTTAGCATTCGTCCTATGGAGAAAGGGTAGTGAAGATATCTTAATATAGAAATATCAAGAATTCTTATATTATTTTTAGGAATGTGTTTGTCAATTAAAAGATTACCCACCTTCTCTCCTACAAGAGGCCTTAGACAAAGGGACCATCTTTCCCCTTATCTCTTTGTTATTTGTATGGAGAAGCACTCTTTGGCAATTACAAAATACGAGAATTTGAGGAAGTGGAATCCGATTAAAATTTCCAAGAATGAGCCTTTTTTATCACATCTCTTTTTTACTGATGATGTCCTAATGTTTACTAAAGCTAAGAGTTCTCAAGCTAGAATAGTTGCTAATTTACTTGAGAATTTTTGCAAAGCCTCAGGCCTTAAAGTTAATCTTGCAAAGTCCAGAGCTTTCTACTCTTCAGGGGTTAGAAGAAATAAGATAGACAAATACGCCTCCATCTCTTCTATTCGTAACACTATTTGTCTGGACAAGTATTTAGGTTTTCCCAATCTTAAAGGAAGACCTTGCAAAGCTGATTTTAAATTTATTATTGAGAAGATGCAAACTAGACTTGCTTCTTGGAAGCATAGGCTGCTCAATAAAGCGGGGAGGACCACCCATGAGAAATCTATTTTATCAACCATTCCAAATTATTATATGCATATTTCCCGGTTGCCACTATAACACCCTCAACTGGGGCGTCACTTTGTTACCCGTTGCGGAAAATAAAATAATTAAATTGCTGGTTACTTCTGGTAAATGATATTTTCTTAATAAGTGAGTATTTTCAAAATGGTGATATTTTTTTTTAAAACAAGGGTAAGTGATGAACACTCGGAACATGAAATGTAAAAATCATATATAATCTATCCTAGTGGGATTCAGAGTTTAGTACAGAAACTAGGGCCTAATCAGGATGGCCATTAATAACAGAGTTACATAACATAATGTTAACAGCTGTAAACGAAGTAAAGCAAAATAGGGGGAGGGTCCGGAACCAAGCATCAAAAGGGTGGCTCTAAGAAGCCAAATACAGTCGGACCGAGATAGACTAACCACAAAATATACACCCCTAAGATGGCCACTACTAACGACTAAAACGAAGACTCGCCACGAGCACTCCCACAAGAAGAGACCCCAGGTGATGGGTCCACGATGTCTCCGCCCTCATCAGGAGAGTCGGAATCATAAAAATATGGATCATCATCAAGAACGTACTCTGCCACCTCATCAAGATCATCGTCGTGATCCAAGACGTGGTACACGGGCTCATCCTCCGGGTACTCCTCGGGGTCCTCCTCCGAGTCCTCCTCAATCAGTGAAGCTAGCTCGACTCCAGGTAATGGTACCCCTAGAGGCGGGTGCTCATGTAGCTGTCCATTCATCAATAGCACATGTAAGTAGTACCAAGGTGGAGAGAGAGCAATCCTCCTCGTCTCAACTATCTGAACTCTGCAACATAGTTCGCCCTCGGCATTCTTCTCCAGCGTGGTTATCGGTCCATGATAGGTAGCCGATGTAGATCCGGAGTGAATCTGCCACGCTGCCACATTTCCCGCATCATTGAAGATCTCAGTCTTCGATTTCGACGGTACCAATGGGATGTTCGGATCCATCTAAACTCATAGATATACAACGATGCCGAAAAGCAAAGAGAAATAACAAGAAGATATGCAGGAGTGAGATACCAATATATGGATAGATTACAATAACCATATGCATAATACATGCATCACATCAACATATTAACATTTACCATATATTAATAGATAAAACAACAAGTATCATATCAATGGGTGTCATACCCGTAGAATCAGCTTTTATGAAGATTATGCATGACACTTCAATATTCCGGCTTTGTAAACTTAATCTCATGAGATCCCTTCATCTTTCTAAGAGTTGATCAAACTTAAAGCCCCCACTTGGGCATCACCGTCGTGACTAAAGTCCCTGTTTGGACATCACCGTCGTGACTTATATGACAGCCCCTGGTTGGGCATCACCGAAGTGACTAAAAGTCCCTTCTTGGACATCACCGAAGTGACTAATAGTCCCTGCTTGGGCATCACCGAAGTGACTAATAGCCCGGTGACTAATAGCCCCTGCTTGGGCATCATCGAAGTAACTAATGGCCCCTGCTTGGACATCATCGAAGTGACTAACCTGTGAGTCACGTCTGCCTAAATGCATGAAGAAAAACATTCGTCTAAGATGTTTTCTTTGTGTTCAATCTCATTCGTTGTCGGAGCTCAAAGCTAACGACCAATAATAATTTTCATCACTTGAAATTACTCAACATCAACACAGGACACACAGTCCAAGTGCTCAATCACAACACCTAAGACCGATGCCTCAGTCAAGGTTTGTGGTCATTGAAAAAGACTTACAATCTTACCAATGTTTTATTTCAACATGATTATGACTCTTAGTCCACAACAACGTAATTAGGGCCCTTGGTCCATAATTATGAGATTAGGTCTCTTAGCCCACAACATCATGATTAAGACTCTTGGTCCATAATACTTAACATGGATCAAAGATCAACGTGCACATTATAGAATACTAGAAGCGACTTCTCGCGAACTAGATTCGATTTCACCTGTTCTTACTTTTCGTTCAGTGAAAATCAAATACCAAAATAAAACCTCTGTAACCCATCCAAGTTACCGGAATATTTTCGAAAGTATTTCTTTACAGGAAATCTTTTCATTGGAAAATCATTTGTAAACTATTATAAGAAATCCACTTTCTCTTGAAATCATCTCTATTTAAGGTCAAATATTTTCCAAAGGCTTTTCCTTCCGTAAAAACACATATTTTCCAAATGATTTTCTCTTGTATAAAAACTTAGTTCGTAAGAAAATAATTTCCTTTCACTTGAAATTATTTAACACAAGTTCCAAAGTTTTATCCTTCCGGAATAAATACAGGTAAGATCACTTACTTTCCAAAACACGTACTTTACTAAAGATCATTTTAAAATGAACACCATTACTTTCAAAGTTCTCTTTGAAGCTTATTTAGGCTTTTAATCATATGATTAGTTGAGCACAGACTAATGTCAGCCTTTTCAGACATCAATCAATATCATCATAATCTCAGTCAACAATATAACATTTAATGACAGTTCATAACATATATGATTCACAACACTTTAAATCAAGTAATGATCAACTTCAAACAGTTATCACAACAGTTCAAGTATACAAATCAGTCAAACTTTGATGCAATATAATAACAACATTCAAATAAATCGAGCAAACCACATACACACATGCACATAGCTATTGAATATCCCTCAGGCTGTCCCCTCTTACCTTTTGTGAAGGTAAAGGTACGTGATGCTTGAGGTAGTGTACTACGAAAGTCCTCGTCTACTCCGCGACAAAAGTCTAGGTTTATGAACACAAAGCCACAAGTTAAAAGTTAACCAAGAAAACTAAACCAAGAAGGTATAGGTTCGGCCATGGCATAAAATATGGTTAAAGGTTTTCAAAAGAGAATACAACTCATGGATTAATGATCCTTAAGTGTTAGGAGTTCATAACCAAGGTTCATTTTACAAAGATAGAACAAAATCCCACTAAATCTATGCTTAGGGTTTCGGCCTCTTTAGTATAAGTAGGCTAGAAATTTCCAATCCTTCTAAGCTCTTAGAATTAGCGTTAAAAGATACCAACAAGTCAAAATTCATGATCATTTTGGAAAATGAAAAGAAAACATCATAGGTTCGGCCATCATAGGATAAATAGGCAAGAAATCTTTAAACATTCCAATCTCTTAGAATTAGCATCCAAATGTATCAAGGAGCTCAAGTCCATGACCATATTGGAAAATGAAAACAAAACAACCTAGGTCCACAACCTACTAGGTTCGGCCATCATAGGATAAATAGGCTAGAAATCTTTAAACTTTCCAATCTCTTAGACTTAGCATCCAAATATATTAAGGAGCTCAAGTCCATGATCATATTGGAAAATGAAAACAAAACATCCTAGGTCCACAACCTACTAGGTTCGGCCATCATGGGATCAACAAGCTAGGAATTTTCAAACTTTCCAAGACTTTAGATTTAAGATCAAGAGGTATCTAGAAGCTCAAATACATGATCATATTTCTAAAAGTTGAAACAAAACTTCCTAGGCCACTAATACATAGTTTCGGCCATCCTTGGAAAAATAGGTTAGAGATGTTTGTTTGATACAAGCTCTTAGAATATGAAAGTAGAGATTAATAGAAGTCCATAGAAATTGGTTTTAACTCAAACGGAGTTTTCTACCATTTTCTAGAGATTTTAGAAGTTAAAAGAGCTTTAAGAACATTTTAAGAAGACATAAAGTAAACTCATGAAATAAGTGTAAAACTTGAAATAGAAGAGTATGAAAGTGTTACCCTTGAAACTAGAAAGAAAAAGTATGAAGATCTTGAAACTAAGTAAAAATGGAAACTTTAAGTGTTAGAAACTTAAAAATGAGAAAGTGAAGAAGTAGGAAAGTGATGAAGAGAAAATGAAATGGGTATTTATAGAGGGAGAGGTGATATGGGCATGAAAGAGAAGGAAGGAGCAACTCTTGATGGCCAAGTTTTGGCTAATGCCTTGTTTGGTTGAAGAAGAGAGAGAAAAACGGGTTTTTTGAATATAATATGATATAATTTGAAAAGTATGATGATTACACTTTTGGAGTGTGTCATAACCCATGTCCATCAGATCTCATCAAGTCACTTCACTTCTTTTGAGCTCCCTTTTCAGCTCCATTGCGTATCCGGCTCAAGTTTTCGATCGTACTTCACCCGGAAAAAACATTATATTTTTTTTCCGAACTCAAATTTTCGAAAATTTCCAATAACATACAAAACATCACAAAAACACTAACCGTTACGTTCACGGTTCAAAATTAGGTTTTCTGCTCAGTAAACTTGTACCGACAGTGAAAATGTAGACCGGCTTTCATCTGAATTTTCAACCTAAAATTTAACTGTGACTTCCTACGTTAAAAGAACATAAGAAAATGATTTTAGTTTATTTAAAATCACTCTCTGGATTTTATCAAAAATTAATACATATACACATGTATTTACTGCTACACAAAGACACAGAAATCGGAGCGTTACAATACTACCCCTCTAAAAAGAATTTCGTCCTCGAAATTACGTACCTTGAAATAACTCAGAATATTGCAATTTCATCTTGTTCTCGATTTCCCATGTAGCTTCTCCGGTTGCATCATCTGACACACAAATCCTTTCACCGAACCTCAAAATTTCATTTGTTCCTTCCTTGAACTCTGACAATGCTCCTTGTCGCATTAGTTCTCTTTCTCCTTGTAGGTATTGATCGCTCCCTTGCTTTTCTCTTATTTTATCCATCAATCCATTGGACATCGTGATCCTTCCTAAACAAACCTTCCATGAAACATCTCAGCTGACAAACTTAAATCCCTGAATTGTCCCAACAATTCCTACTCTCTGACCATCATCACCGACGCATGTATTGAATTTCTGCTTAGAGCATCAGCCACTACATTTGCCTTCCCAGGGTGATACTGTAGTTAGAAATCATAATCCTTCAAGAATTCCAACCAACGCCTCTACCGTATGTTCAACTCCTTTTGGTCGAGCAGATACTTCAAACTTTTGTGATCGCTAAAGACATTGAATGTAGCTCCATACAAATAATGCCTACAGATTTTCAATGCAAAGACCACTGTCGCTAACTCCAAGTCATGCGTAGGGTAATTCCTTTCATGAATCTTCAACTGCCTCGAAGCATAAGCTACAACTTTCCGATTCTGCATCAGCACACAGCCTAACCCTTGATGTGAAGAATCCCAATAAACCTCAAAAGGTTCCTTGGGATCAGGTAGTATCAACATATGTGAAGTTGTCAACCTTTTCTTCAGCTCTTGGAAACTTTCTTCACATGCTTCCGTCCAGGTAAACGCTTGATCCTTCCGAGTTAACTGGGTAAGGGGTCCTACTATCTTGGAAAATCCTTCAATGAATCTCCTGTAGTATCCAGCTAAACCCACAAAACTACGGATCTCTGTTGCCGTTGTTGGTCTTTCCCATTCCAAAACAGCTTCCACTTTCGACGGGTCCACTGCAATTCCTTCATGCTACATAACATGACCCAAGAATTGAACTTGGTCCAACCAAAATTCACACTTTTTCCGGTTTCTCTTAAAGTTGCTTCTCTCTCAAGGTTTGAAGAACGTTGCTAAGATGTTCATCATGTTTTTCCTTGTTTGGGGAATAGATTAGAATGTCATCGATGAAGACAACGACAAACTGATCTAAGTAAGGACGAAAGATCCTATTCATGTAATCCATGAATATTGCAGAAGGATTCGTCACTCCAAACGGCATCACCAGATACTTATAATGCCTATAGCGTGTTCGAAACGCTGTCTTAGGAATATCCTCTGCCTTCACACGGATTTGATGGTAGCCTGACCGTAAATCTATCTTTGAGAAAACAGTTGCTCCACGTAACTGATTCATTAGATCATCTATCCTTGGAAGTGGATACTTGTTCTTGATCGTTACCTTGTTCAACTGACGGAAATCCACATATAATCGAGAGGTTCCATCCTTCTTTTTCACTAACAAGACTGGGGCTCCCCATGGTGACACACTGGGTCTAATTAATTTCTTTCTCATCAGCTCCTCAAGTTGTTCCTTCAAGGTTTCTAGCTCCGATGGCGACATACAGTATGGTGCCATAGAGATTGGCCCAATGCCTGGAACCATATCAATCGCGAACTCGATATCTCGAAAAAGCGGTAGTCCAGGTACATCTTCAGGAAAAACTTCCGGACACTTATTGACGACAGGGATGGACTCTAAGTCTAACTTGTTCTTAACGTCTAAGAAAAACAGCAGCATGTATCCTTGTGCTCCCTCTTTCAAAGAAGTCCTTACCTGAATAGCAGATAACAATCCAGAAATCTCATCCCTAAAAACTAAGGTTTTCTGAGCACAATCTATTAAGATATGGTTGGAAGATAGCCAATCCATGCCTAAAATTACATCTAACTGAATTAAAGGCAAACAGATCAGGTCTACAAGAAAATGTCTATCTTGGACAATGATAGAACAATTCAAACACACAGAATTTACAGTAACTGGCTCAGCAGTTGAGGTTGAAACAATCAAGTTATATGGCAAGGAAGAAATAGGTAAACTTAGAAGTTTCACACATTCCATTGAAATGAAAGAATGTGTTGCACCCGAATCGAAAAGTACAGTTAAAAGATTACCAGCTATGTCGCACGTACCCTGCACAAGATCGTCGGAGTTTGATGCCTCAGCTCCACTCATCGTATACACCCTTCCTTTTGCAGTCGGCTTGTTGGCTCTGGTATGGTTGACAGCTGGCTCACGCTTTGGTGCTTTGCAGTCTTTAGCTAAGTGACCCAAACGATCACAGGTGAAACACCGTGCCCCTCTCATCGGGCAAGTGTCAGCCAGGTGGTTAGGATCTCCAAACTTAAAATACTTCCTCTCTTGGCCTTGATTTTGGTTCCTCTGGCCTCCAATCCCAGTCCCAGAAGTACCGGAACGATGTTGCTGTTGCCTTTGATTGTTGTTGGGTGATTGGTATTACGGCTTCCTCTAGTTCTGCTTCCATTTCTGGTTCTTCCTTTGAAATTGGCTCTTAGGACGAAAGGGTCCCCCAGCATTCCCTTTGGTGTCTCATCCTTTCCGCATTAGCTCTACTTTTATGCACTTTTCCACTAAGGCTTAGAAGTTCTTGATTTCCAGTGGTAGCACTGACTCCTTGATTTCAAAGCGCAGTCCACCTTCGAACCTTTCACACTTCTATTCTTCTCTTAGGTTGTTCTGAAAGAAGCGGAAATATTTGGCAAGTGATTCGAATCTTGCCGCATATTCCCCCACAGTCAGGTCTCGCTGATGTAAACTTAGGAACTCTTGTTCCTTCTCAGCCCGAGCACTCTGAGGAAAGTATTTATCCAGAAACTTATTGAGAAATACTTCCCAGGTGATTGCTTGGTGCTCAGCCTCTAACAATTGTCTAGTGCCTTTCCACCAGTACTCAGCATCTCCTACCAGTTGGAAAATTGCATAGGGCACCTTTGCTTCCTCAGGTGTATGAACTAGCTCAAATATTTTTTCCAATTACTGAATCCACATATCAGCTTTCGTAGGATCCACGCCTCCATCAAACTGTGATGGATTCAGACATCTAAAAGCATTCAGATGCTTTCCCTCAGCAGCTTGTTCAGCACTCAGCTGCTCCTATTGGTTCTGGGCAGCCATCGTAGCAGTATGAAAAGCAATTGCCGCAGTCACATCAGCCATTGCCTAGGCGGCGAAGTCTATCCCGCCATTGCCTCTGCCACGACCAGCACGCCAGCGCGCACCTCCTGGTTCCATATTGATCTGTAAGACGCAATCAGTGAGATGCTAACCATAAAAGGAAAATCTAACCCGACGGTTATTACACATTACTCCTAAGAAGTACACCAACCTAACAGACCAAAACCCCAAAGATTCTCGAAAGACTCGACCAGCTATGATACCACTAATTGTGACACCCACAACTGGGGCGTCGCTTTGTTACCCGTTGCGGAAAATAAAATAATTAAATTGTTGGTTACTTAAGATAAATGATATTTTCTTAATAAGTGAGTATTCTCAAAATGGTGATATTTTTTTTTAAACAAAGGTAAGTGATGAACACTCGGAACATGAAATGTAAACATCATATATAATCTATCCCAGTGAGATTCAGAGTTTAGTACAGAAAACTAGGGCCTGATCAGGATGGTCATTAATAACAGAGTTACAGAACATAATGTTAACAGCTATAAACCCTATCCCAGTGAGATTCAGAGTTTAGTACAGAAAACTAGGGCCTGATCAGGATGGTCATTAATAACAGAGTTACAGAACATAATGTTAACAGCTATAAACCAAGTAAAGCAAAATTGGGGGAGGGTCCGGAACCACGCATCAAAAGGATGGCTCTAATAAGCCAAATACAGTCGGACCGAGACAGACTAACCACAAAATATACACCCCTAAGCTGGCCACTACTAACGACTAAAAGGAAGACTAGCCACAAGCACTCCCACAAGAAAAGACCCTAGGTGATGGGTCCACGACATCTCCGCCCTCATCAGGAGAGTCGGAATCATAAAATTCTGGATCGTCATCAAGCACGTACTCCGGCATCTCATCAAGATCATCGTCGTGATCCAAGACGTGGTACATGGGCTCATCCTCCAGGTACTCCTCGGGGTCCTCCTCCGGGTCCTCCTCAATCGGTGAAGCCGGCTCAACTCCAGGTAATGGTACCCCTAGAGGCGGGTGCTCATGTAGCTGTCCATTCATCTGTAGCACGTGTAAGTAGTACCAAGGTGGTGGGAGAGCAATCCTCCTCGTCTCAACTGTCTGAACTCTGCGACATGGTTCACCCTCGGCATTCTCTCCAGCGTGGTTATCGGTCCATGATAGGTAGCCGATGTAGATCCGTAGTGAATCTGCCACGCCCCCGCATTCCCCACGTCATCGAAGATCTCAGACTTCGATTCCGACGGTACCAATGGGATGTTCGGATCCATCTAAACTCATAGATATACAGCGATGCCGAAAAGCAAAGAGAAATATCAAGAAGATATGCAAGAGTGAGATACCAATATATGGATAGATTACAATAACCATATGCATGATACATGCATCACATCAACATATTAACATTTACCATATATTAATAGATAAAACAACAAGTATCGTATCAATGGGTGTTATATCCGTACAATCAGCTTTTATAAAGATTATGCATGACACTTCAATATTCCGGCTCTATAAACTTAATCTCATGAGATCCCTTCATCTTTCTAAGAGTTGATCAAACTCAAAGCCCCCAGTTGGGCATCACCGTCGTGACTAAAGTCCGTGTTTGGACATCACCGTCGTGTCTTATATGACAGCCCCTGCTTGGGCATCACCGAAGTGACTAAAAGCCCTTGCTTGGACATCACCGAAGTGACTAATATCCCCTGCTTGGGCATCACCGAAATGACTAATAGCCCCTGCTTGGGCATCACCGAAGTGACTAACCTGTGAAGCACGTCTGCCTAAAAGCTTGAAGAAAAACATTCGTTCAAAGATGTTTTCTTTGTGTTCAATCTCATTCATTGTCGGAGCTCAACGCTAAGGACCATGCACATTTTTCATCACTTGAAATTACTTAACATCAACACAGGACACGTAGTCCGAGTGCTCAATCACAACACCTAAGATCGATGCCTCAGTCAAGGTTTGTGGTAATAGAAAAAGACTGACAATCTTATCCATGTTTTATTTCAACATGATTAGGACTCTTAGTCCACAACAACATAATTAGGACACTTGGTCCATAATAACGAGATTAGGACTCGTAGCCCACAACATCATGATTAAGACTCTCGGCCCATAATACTTAACATGGATCAAAGATCAACGTGCACATTATAGAATACTAGAAGTGACGTCTCGCGAACTAGATTCGATTTCACCTGTTCTTACTTTTCGTTCAGTGAAAATCAAATACCAAAATAAAACCTCGGTAACCCATCCAAGTTATCGGAATATTTTCGAAACGATTTTCTCTTGTACAAAAACTTAGTTCGTTAGAAAATAATTTCCTTTAACTTGAAATTATTTAATACAAGTTCCAAAGTTTTATCCTTCCGGAATAAATATAGGTAAGATCACTTACTTTCCAAAACACGTACTTTACTAAAGATCATTTTAAAATGAACATCATTACTTTCAAAGTTCTCTTTGAAGCTTATTTAGGCTTTTAATCATGTTATTAGTTAAGCATAGACTAATGTCAGTCTTTTCAGACATCAATCAATATCATCATAATCTCAGTCAACAATATAACAGTTAATGACAGTTCTTAAAATATATGATTCACAACACTTTAAATCAAGTAAGGATCAACTTCAAACAGTTATCACAACAGTTCAAGTATACAAATCATTCAAACTTTGATTCAATATAATAATAATATTCAAATAAATCGAGTAAACCACATACACACATGCACATAGCTATTGAATATCCCTTAGGCTGTCCCATCTTACCTTTTGTGAAGGTAAAGGTACATGATGCTTGAGGAAGTGCACTACGAAAGTCCTCGTCTACTCCGTGACGAAAGTCTAGGTTTATGAACACAAAACCACAAGTTAAAAGTTAACCAAGAACACTAAACCAAGAAGGTATAGGTTTGGCCATGGCATAAAATAGGGTTAAAGGTTTTCAAAAGAGAATACAAATCATGGATTAATGATCCTTAAGTGTAAGGAGTTCATAACCATGGTTCACTTTACAAAGATAGAACAAAATCCCACTAAATCCATACTTAGGGTTTCGGCCTCTTTAGTATAAGTACGCTAGAAATTTCCAACCCTTATAAGCTCTTAAATTTAGCTTTAAAAGAAACCAAGTCTAAATTCATGATCATATTGGAAAATGAAAAAAAAAAAAACATCCTAGGTTCATAACCATCATAGGTTTGGTCATCATAGGATAAATAGGCTAGAAATATTTAAATTTTCCAATCTCTTATACATAGCATCCAAATGTATTATGGAGCTCAAGTCTATGATCATATTCAAAAATGAAAACAAAACATCCTAGGTCCACAACCTACTAGGTTCGGCCATCATAGGATAAATAGGCTAGAAATCTTTAAACTTTCCAATCTCTTAGACTTAGCATCCAAATGTATTAAGGAGCTCAAATCCATGATCATATTGGAAAATGAAAACAAAACATCCTAGGTCCACAACCTACTAGGTCCGACCATCATGGGATCAACAAGCTAGGAATTTTCAAACTTTCCAAGACTTTAGATTTAAGATCAAGAGGTATCTAGAAGCTCAAATACATGAACATCTTTCAAAAAGTGGTAACAAAACTTCCTAGGCCACTAATACATAGTTTTGACCATCCTTGGAAAAATAGGTTAGAGATATTTGTTTGATACAAGCTCTTAGAATTTGAAAGTAGAGATTAATAGAAGTCCATAGAAATTGGTTTCAACTCAAACGGAGTTTTCTATCATTTTCCAAAGATTTTAGAAGTTAAAAGAGCTTTAAGAACATTTCAATAAGACATAAAGTAAACTCATGAAATAAGTGTAAAACTTGAAATAGAAGAGTATGAGAGTGTTACCCTTGAAACTAGAAAGAAAAAGTATGAAGAACTTGAAGCTTGAAACTAAGTAAAAATATAAACTTTAAGTGTTAGAAACTTAAAAATGAGAAAGCGAAGAAGTAGGAAAGTAATGAAGAGAAAATGAAATGGGTATTTATAGAGGAAGAGGTGAGATGGGCGTGAAAGAGAAGGAAGGAGCAAGTCTTGATGGCCAAGTTTTGGCTTATACGTTGTTTGGTTGAAGAAGAGAGAGAAAAATAGGTTTTTAGAATATAATATAATACAATTTGAAAAGTGTGATGATTACACTTTTGGAGTGTGTCATATCCTATGTCCATCACATCCCATCAAGTCACTTCACTTCTTTTGGGCTCCATTTTCTGCTCCATTGCGTATCCGGTTCAAGTTTCCGATCGTATTTCGCCCGGAATAAATATTATATTTTATTTCCGAACTCAAATTATTGAAAATTTCCAATATCATACAAAACATCACAAAAACACTAACCATTTCGTTCACGGTTCAAAATTATGTTTTCTGCTCAGTAAACTTGTACCAGCAGTGATAATGCAGACCGGCTTTCGTCTGAATTTTCAACCAAAAATTTAACCGTGACTTCCTACGGTAAAAGAACAATCGAAAATGATTTTAGTTTATTTAAAATCACTCTCTGGATTTTATCAAAAATTAATACATACACACATGTATTTACTGCTACAAAAAGGCACAGAAATCGGGGCGTTACAGCCGCAGAGCACTTGTGAGTGGATAGATAGAACAACAAGGGATTTTATTTGGAAAGGAATTCAGAATAAAGGTCTCCATTTGTCTAGTTGGGACAAGCTTACTTTACCGAAGAAGATGGGAGGATTGGGCTTTCGACGGGCAAGAGAAACTAACACTGCTCTTCTTGGAAAACTAGTATGGGATATGCAGCAAAACAACCAGAAATTGTGGGTTGAAGTTCTGTATGATAAATGTCACGCATAAGAATTTCCTGGAGTGTACTAAAAATCCTGGGTCTAGTGTTTGGATTTCTATTTTCAAAGCCAAAGAAGTTCTTACGGGTGGTTATAAAATGAGGTTAGGTGTTGGCGATTCTTTATTTTGGTATGACTCATGGAGTACCCTTAGTCCCCTATGCAACCAAGTTTCTTATGTGAATATTCAAGATATTAACTTGGAAGTCAGAGATGTTTACCAAGACTATCACTGGAATTTCAATCTCCTTGCAACCCAGCTTCCCGAGTCTATAAAAAATGCGATTAGGAAAATGCATATTCACCTTCACATGCAGGTTCCTGACACTTTTATATGGGACGAAAACAGCCATGATTTTTACACAACTAAAATTGGGTATGAGTGGCTATTAAGGAGGAGAGGAAATAATTTGAATAATGTTTGTTGGACGTGGAAATGGGAACTTAAGGCTACAAAAATGTTAAGTTCTTTATTTGGTTGGCTTTGCATCATTCTGTCCCAACCCTTTTTGTTTTTCACCACCGTGGTATTTCAGCTTCTAACCTTTGTCAATGATGTCAAGCTTAGGAAGAATCTTTCCTTCACTGTGTTAGATATTGTCAGGATTCTAAGCATCTTTGGATGGCTATGGGTTTTGATAATACTCAGTTTACAGCTCAAATGGACCATATGGTTTGACTCAAGGAGTGGTCTTTGAGTAACAAAAGTTTTGCCTTCTTAGCTGGCTTGTGGTGGAATTGAAGGAGCAAGAACATCGTCACTATAGGAAAGGAGTCTACGCCTTTCTATAAGATCTTGACTGCAGCAAACAATCTTAGGGATTCCATTACTTTGTGCTACCAAATTGCTTCTTCTGGAGACATTGGTCATAGATGGGTTTCTTGGCAACCTCCATCAGATGATGTTATTTCCCTCAATGTCGATGGGAGTTTCTTAGGTAATCATGGGAAGGCAGGGTTTGGAGGTCTGATTCGAAACCATCTTGGTGGTTGGATATCTAGGTTCTTTGACTACATAGGTGACTCTAATATTCTTCATGCAGAAATTTTAGCTCGTTTACATGGATTGGACATCACTTGGAACATGGGCTTTTCAAAAGTCATTTGTTATACAGATTCTTTGAATGTTGTGAGTCTTATTAAAGAGTCTATCAGTATGCATCACTGATATGCTTCTTTGGTTCAACAAGTTAAAGACAAGCTTAGACTGAATTGGACTGTTTCAGTGGAGCACATTCTTCGAGAGGGAAATCAATGTGCTGACTATCCAGCTAAAATGGGTGTGTCTCAGGAGGATAGATTGAATATTATTGATACAGCACCCCATGAGATGAGCAACCTTCTCTTAGCTGATGCGACTGGGGTTGCCTTTTTGACGATGTAATTTTTTTCTGGCTTTTTTTTTGTGTCTTTTCGTCCATCTACCAAAAAACACATAAATTGAATGTAACCAAAAAAAAAAAAGACAGAATGTATAACAACTTTATATATATATATATATATATATATTCTTTTAGGCAAAGGTAGCATGCAAAGGCATCACAATAATAGAAGCAATCCCAACTAGATTGACACCACAATCACTACCAATCATATGCGTCATACTACAAATTTATTAAAAGAGAGAAAAAAAATACAAAAAAGTATAATACATGGGGAGACATAAACCATAGCCATGTAAAACAATCACCTAAACCTGAAATTAGGAAGACCCAACCTATAACAACTTAAAATATATCTGTAAAAAAAAAGACTTAAAATATATTGATTAAAAAAACAACTTAAAATATAAGTATATACTAATAGGCTATTAGCCAAAATCATAAACTATAGCAAATTGAAATTAAACATCATCTTTCAATCATGATATGTTTTAGGTCATTAGAAGAGGAGGTTGTGATTCTACTTCAATTGCATATATGTAGTAAAGTGGTCAGGATATTGATCAACATCCTTTTTTATGGGAGTGGTATCCATGTGAAAGAATGAATCAATTCATTCAAACTTCTTATGTGGGATATTTTGAAATCATGTGTGATTTCAAATTATGAAAATAAATTAATGATAAGCATATTTATTAATAATAACAATTAATTTGAAGATTTTTTTTGACAATTTATTAATTGTTATTTTTATCAAAAAAAATTATTAATTGCTATTATTAATAAATGTAATCATCATTAATTTACTTCCATAATTTGAAATCACACATATATTTCATTTAAATTATAACTGAATCTTTTTTAGGTAAAAAATATTATGAATCATATCTCCCTCTTAATGTTTATTCTACATTCTACATATCTACAAATATCTAAATTGTATCTCATCATACCTTATATACAACTTGACTTGCAAGTAAGTGCACTCTATAAATATAGGATTAAGTCATCCGGTATGCATAAACCATCGCTCGAAGGGGACAACAAGAACACACCTTATAGGATTGTTCATCATGCGGGATTTGCAATTGTCGAAATGGCAATGTAATCAGTGTGGTGAAATTTTCTCAAATCAGCGTGGTTTATCTCAACATAGGGCATCCTTTAACCATATGGTTTATTACACACCGAATAATGTGACGTCAGCTCCCAAACGATCCTCAACCCCCAAATGCTCCACCAGGACATAGTGCTCTACACCCAAATGCTCCTCTGCCTCCTTATGCTCCGCCTCCAATCACTCTACCTCCACCTCAAAACACTTGGTCTTCATATGCTATGCCTCCTCCCAACATCCAGCGTTGAAACACACGTTAATGTTAGCATTCGTCCTATGAAGAAAGAGTAGTGAAGAGATCTTAATATAGAAATATCAAGAATTCTTATATTATTTTTAGGAATATGTTTGTCAATGACATTTCTTTGCAAGCTTAGAAATTTATCATATTCAAAGTAGCTTTATATTTTATCTAGTATATTATTTGACAAGCTTAGAAATATGTTTAGGGTGCGTTTGATTTGCAAAAGGTATCTGGACAGCACAGGACAGACAGGACAGCACAGGACAAATCCTTGAGTTACAGGACAATTCTTTGTCTTGTACATTGTTTGGTGGATAATGGACTGCACAAACAAAATAATATTAAATTTACCGGAATACCCTTTATAATATATATTATTTAATATATAAATATACAATATATAGTTTTGTATAATTATGTAGAGAGAGAGGACAGAGAGGAGAGAGAAAGAGATAGAGAGGAGAGAGAGGAGAGGAGAGGAGAGAGAGAGGGAGATAGAGATAGAGAGAAGAGAGAGAGGAAGATAGAGAGAGGAGGGAGAAAGAGATAGAGAGGAGAGAGAGAGGAGAGGAGAGAGAGAGGGAGATAGAGAGAGGAGGGAGAGAGAGAAGAGAGGAGAGAGATATAAGGATAATTTTGTCTTTTGGTGGGGGACAAAATTTTGGGTTTTTGTCCTGTCCCTCACCACATTTTTTGTCCTGTCCCCTGACCACTTTTCAAATCAAACAAGGCACAAAAATTTTTGTGCTGTCCAGTCCCCTGAATTTTTGCAAATCAAACGCACCCTTAATATAAAATAGTGGAGTTTTTAATAAATCATATACTTTCAATACATTCATCCTTATATGCTTATTTTTACTGTGAAACGCTATTAAAAACTTGCATATTAGCATGTGACGCGTGACTTAGAGGTCACTTGCAGGTCTCATATGAGGATTTCTTTTCTTTAGCCGTTTGCCCGAGGGTTATGGTGGAGTGTTGGTCTATTGTAAAGCAAATACTGCTCATAGATCTAGATCAGTATTTTTCAACAAAAAAAAAAGATCTAGATCAATATTTTATTTATATTATATAGCATACAAGAGTTTTTATGTAAAAGGGTCAGGGTACCCCAAGTACTCATATATATTAATCAGGTGTTTATAAAAAAAAAAGATTAAATAGTATTTTGAACCTCCCTTTTTTATGAAATTAGATCATCTTAACAACTTCAAATATAAATTTTTTTGACAAATAATTTTCTAAAAGAGTCTAAATTTTCTTAATCAATTTCATTTTGTCAATAACTTAAATAATAACGTACTAAATAATTTTTTAAAAATATCAAAGATATTAAACAAATTTAATAATCTATTTAAAATTAATATTACTAAGAATTGACGCATTATTAAAAACGTTTGACCCTTAATTTTATTGTGAAACACTATTAAAAATGTGCATTTTAGCATGTGACGCGTGACTTATAGGTCACTTATAGGTTTCATGTGGATTTCTTTTCTTTAGCCGTTTGCCCGAGAGGGTTATAACGGAGTGTTGGTCTATTGTAAAGCAAATACTGTGGGTCGTGGCAACCATAACCCAAGAGGGGGGATGAATTGGGTTTATAAAATTTTCGTCCCTTTTTTATGACCTAGACTAATTTTTTAGAAATTGTAAAAAGATAAAGGAAGAGGAAATCACACAATCAATTTATACTGGTTCAATCACTCCCTTGAGTGACCTACATCCAGTCCCCACAATGCATTTGTGAGTATTTTCCACTAATAATCAATTCAAACATTACAACACTTAGAGCACTCTACACTCGGATACCCCACCTCTTGCAAGAGCCTCAATACTACTCACCAAAGGGATACCCCACCCTTTGGAGTTAAGGATACCTCACCCCCAAGATATTCTCTCAATACAAGAAGGATACCTCACCTTCTTCTTCTAAAGGGATTCCCCACCCTTTTACAAAGAGCCCTCTTCACTTGGGATACCTCACCCTTGTGCTAGAGTCTCCAAATCTATTCAAGGGATACCTCACCCTTGTTACAAATCAAACTAGAGAGATTCCTCACTCTCTTTAACCAATACAAATCAAGCAATAAGTGAATACAAAGAAGAATACCTCAAAAGGTTGAATCAATACAAGTTGAAGCACTATGACTCTTGTGTAGGATTGGCTCAAATCTTGATTTCAAGAGTGAAAGATTGAATCTCGAGGTTAGAGATGTTGGGCAAGTGTTCTTAGAGTGTTAACCTAGAGATTTTCGGGCTACTATAGAGTATTTATAGTGGGGTTTCAAAATATAGCCGTTTTGCACAGCTGTCATGCATTTTCTGCACCATAAATCACTTTTCCGCGACTGGTAATCGATTACAGATGTACTGGTAATCGATTACGAGCTGTCAGTTTGAAATACTGAGCTTTCCAGAAATCTGGTAATCGATTACGGGAGTCTGGTAATCGATTACCACTAATACTTTTAAATATTGATTTTTCCAAAAAGTGGTATTAGATTACAGGAGTTCTGGTAATTCAATTACGAGCTGTTCTTTTATCAAAAAAATGATATTTTTCAATCGAAAGAACAGTCTAACACTTATGAAAAACAATTTTCGAATTCTTTGAAAAACCTTAAGCCCATTTTCAATTTTAAAAACAATTTTTAATTAATTGAATTTTAATATCCAATCCTACATTTGAGTCTTACAAATAATCCTAAGACCAAAATTAAGCTATATACCCTTGAAGTTCTTCTCTTGGTCTTGGATGATCTTTCTTTGATCCTGCACTTTTCATTTCTCAATCAATTGCTTTGCTTTTGTTGCTCATCATCAAAATTAATTTCCTAAAAGTACATAGCATCCACATTCTCCCCCTTTTTGATGATGACAAAACAATATCGAGATTTTTGAAAAACTAAGGTGGGAGGTTAGTCACAAATATCATATAAAAGATAATCAGAGTGGTAAGCACATATGAGAAGCATGAAGTGTAAAAACTCCCCCTTACTAAGTGCATATTTCAATGGGGTGTAGAAAATAAATTTAACATTTATAGCTCCTGTAACACCCCCCCCCCCCCCCCCAAGGGTATTACTACGTAACACATGCGGAAGTAAGTTAAAAGATAATTTGCAGGTTGCTTTCGAAAAATTTGTTTTCTCTTAAGTCAGAAAACTGGGGTATAAAATTTTCTTCTATAGGGATAACTCTGAAATCCATCATACATACATTTAAAACGTAAGGTTACATTCGTAACAAAGTTACCATGACATACAACATTTCTCTAAGTTTCCACTTTCGAAAGAAAAGTTCAAACTACAGATGGATGTATATAACACTACATTTACCGATCTCTTTAGATATACAACCCAACTCAGACTCCTAAGCTGGTCATTCTATCAAATATTCATTGGAGACACCCCCAATCCGAATACTTTCCCAACCTCTAACACTAGGTCTTCAAGTGACTTTGAAAGACTCCTCTGCAACATTGGTACTGGAGTACCAAGGTACTACAGCAAAACCCGAAGAGATCTGATATACTTGTAAGAGTGAGACACCGGCAAATGGATATATCATACAACAACCATACACATGATACATACAACACCTTGGCATATTAACATTCTAAACATTACTCATAGGTAAACAACAAGTACTATTTCAGTGGGTCTCATACCCGAATCAATCAATTTTATAAAGATAATGCATGACACTTCTATCATCAGGCTCTATTCTTAATCTCCGGAGATCCCAACATCCTCCAAATGAGTTGATCAGACTCGATACACCGTCTCATTGGCTATCTAAGCACAACAATAATACACCGTCTCATTGGCTAGCTAAGCACAACGATAATACACCGTCTCATTGGCCATTTAGGCACAACGATTATGCATGCCGTTTCATTGTCCATTAGGCACAACGATACACGTACACCGTCTCATTGTCCAATTTAAGAACAACGATAACACACCGTCACATGATACCTTTCCTGTTAAGGTCTCACGTTAAAACCATGTCGAGCACGTCTGCCGTAAATGCAAATGTAAAACATTTAGTTCTCGATGTTTTTTTTTTTTTTGTGTTTGTTCTCATTCGTTGTCGAAGCTCAAAGGCTAGTGACTATTCATAAATTTCACCATTTTGAAATTATCGACATCAACACGGGACACGCAGTCCGAGTGCTCAATCACAACACCTTAGACCGATGCACCAGTCCTAGGCTTGTGGTCGTAGAAAACAACATTCACCTTTAACAACGTTCATCACAACGTGGTTAGGACACACGGTCCACAACAACGTGATTAGGACACACAGTCCACAACAACGTGATTAGGACACACAGTCCACAACAACGTGATTAGGACACACATTCCACAACAACGTGGCACGGATCAAGGATCAACGTGCATATTACAGAATACTAGAAGCGATGTCTCGTGAACTAGATTCAATTCACATGTGTTTACTTTTCGCTCAGTGAAAATCAAATCCAAAACAAAACCTCTGTCACTTATCCAAGTAACCGGAACGTTTCCAAATCATTTAGGAGAAAATCCTTTTCCTTTGCAAAATCTTTTCTAAAACATTTAGGAAATTCGTTTGTATTTGAAATTCCTTGATGGAATAAAGTCAAATATTTTCAAGGGTTTTTCCTTCATAAAACACATAGTTCGAAAAAGGTTTTCTCTCGTACCAACTTTGGATCATCAAAAGGGTAGTTTCTATCGTCTTAAAAACACTTCAACGTTTCTTTTCAAAATAAGAATCTCATTTTCTTGAAGTAAGCATTTTAAACAAGGAACTTTTATAAATGAAACCAATACTTTCAAAGTTCTATTCAAGGCTTATTAAGGCTTTTAATCCTTTATAATCATTGTGCACAGACTCAAGTCCGGCTTCTCAAACTTCAATCAACAGTAATATATTCTCAACAATAATATCACAGTTAACGATAGTTCATCACATATATATAATTCATAACACTTTAAAGCAAGTAATGTTCAACTTCAAGTAATAACCACAATAGTTCAAGTAAACAAGTTATTCAAGTATTGGCTCAATATCACAATAATATTCAAATCACTCAAGTAAACACATACACACATGCATATAGTCATTGAATATCCCTAGGCAGTCCCCTCTTACCTTTCGTGAAGGTAAGGAGATTAGATGCTTGGAGAGGTAAACCACGAACGTCCTTGTTTCCTCCGCGATGAAAGTCTAAGATTATGAACACAAAATCACAAGTTAAAATCACACAAGAACACTAAACCACAAGGTATAGGTTCGGCCAAGACTAGTTCTTAGGGTTAGAGATTCCCGAAAATTATACAACTCATGGATTTATGATCCTTAAGTGTTGGGAGTTCATAAACAATGATCTTTTAACAAAGTTGAATTAAAAATCCCACTAAGTACTTGACTTAGGGTTTCGGCCAAGCATAGACAAATAGGCTAGAAATTTCTAAACTTTCCAATCTCTTTAGGTTAGCATCCATACATAGTAAGGAGCTTGAAACCATGATCATTTTGGAAAATGGAAAAATCAAATGCCTTAGACCATGAACTCTTAGGTTCGGCCTTAACAAGTTTGTGAGGTTAGAGATCTTTAAATCACCCAATCTTTTGGACATAGCATCCTTTAACATGAAGGAGCTTTAATCCATAATCATCTTGGAAAACAAAATTAAATAACACATCCTAGGTCAAATGTTACATCCGGTCCTCATAGGAAAATAAAGCAAGAAAATATTTTAAACTTTCCAATCACTTTAGACATAGCATCCTTTATTATAAGGAGCTTTAATCTATGATCATTTTGGAAGAAAACAAAACCTAATATTTTTTCCAAAAACCTTTAAAGTTCGGCCTTGATACAAAATAAAGGTTAGAAAATTTCAAACTTTCCAATCCCTTGGATTTAGCATCCTTATACATCAAGAAGCCTTAATCCATGATCACTTTGGAGAAACATCAACTAAGCACCAATGTCTCAAACTACTTAAAGTTTAGGCCTTTACATGAAAATGTGTAAAATCTCTAAACTTTTCCAATCACTTAAACCTAACATCCTTTAGTACAAAGGAGCCCTTGGTCATGATCATCTTGGAATAGAACTCAAATACAAGTCCATACAAGCAAAGTTAAACAAAACCCACCAAAACCAAAAAGCATGGTTTCGGCCTCATCAACAAAATAGGGTTAGAAATTTTTGTTTTACACAAACTTTTAGTATGTTGTATTAGGAGTAAAAATAAGAACATAGAAATTGGTTTCAACTCAAACGGAGTTTTCTACCATTTTTAAGAGATTTTAGAAGTTAAAAGCACATAAATGACATATGAAGAAAACTTTGAAATAAAAGATGAAACTTTGAAAAAATAAATACATAGAAGTATTAACGTTAACAAGATGAACAACTTTGATGAAGAACTTTAAGAGAAAAGCTTGATAAAAATGTAAACTTTGTAAGAGAGAAGAAGAAGAAAAGAAATGTAGTGAAGTGTAAAGGTGAGAAAATGGAGGAAAATGATGAAGTGTGGAAATGAAAAATATTTATAGAGAGTGAGGGAGAGTGGCACGGTTTTGGAGAGGAAGAAGAAGAAAAAAGAGAAGAAAGAAGAAGAAAGAAGGTGGGTTGCTTGTAGAGAGGATAAGGAGTTAAGGTGATGTGATGTGATTGGAGAGAGAAAGATGAAAAAGTGAGATTTTGAAATAAAGTCAAGATTCACTTTTTGAGGTGTGTCATAGCCTTCACATCAAGTCACTCCATGTCACTTCATCCTCTTGATGCTCTGCTCCATTGCGTATCAGATGACTTCCCCGATCGTATTTCCCGACGATTTCGCCCGGGAAATCCCTAAGATTTGGCCCCGAACAAGATTTTTCGAAAAAATCCAAACCCACACAAAACACCATAAAAACACTAACCGTCTCATTCACGAATTAAAATTTTGTCTCTGGCTCAGTAAACTTGTACTGGCAGTGAGAACCCAGATCGGTTTTCGTCTGAATTTTCGATCGAAAATTTTACTGTAACTTCATGCGGTAAAACAACACAAGAAAATGATTTTATTTTAAATAAAATCATCCTCTGGATTTTATCAAAAATAAACACATTAAAGCATGTATTTACTGATAAAGAAGCATACGAAAAACAGGGTGTTACAGCTCCCCCTTACTTAGTGCCATATAATAAGGATATGAAAATTAATTTCAATGACACAAGAAATGTCATTTAAGCCACTTTGCATTCAAAGTATTTTCAAGTTCAAGTGCATTGAGAAAATGGCATAACTATGTTTTTCCAAACATGCAAATATATCCATTCAACCATATCCATTTTCCAAGCATACTCATCCCCCATACATCTCCCCCTTTTTGTCACTATCAAAAAAAATGGTTTTCAATATTTAGCAACAACCACAGTCATCCACATTGCTTAGCATAAAGTGGTCATACAAAGTGATTCATTCATCAAGTGAACTTAAATCACCAAGAATCAATGTGTGATAAGATTTGTCAATTTATGCCAATGATCCTACTTTTCTCTCCCCCTTTTTGTCATAATAAAAAAAACGTAATAGGCGAAAGAGAATCCAAAAATATAGTAAGGCTATAGCATCCACATTTAGTGATCAACCATCAAAGATGCAAGCATTATAAGTGCATTCAAGTGGATTCTCAAAATTCCAAATAATTATCATATTTGTCCAAAATCCAACATATGACAATATATGCACAATAAATGTCAATTCGTGAACAATGGTTGGTTATCCATCAATAAAAATAGCATTCATGTCATAAGTTTAATAATTTATTCAAATATGAATCAACACATCACAATAGCAATCAAATATGCCAACAATGTCAACAAAGTAAAGCAACAAGATAGCTTGTTTGACAGTAGGTAGTCCAACAAGAGTGTCCATTCAACACATTAATTCAAGAATTGCACAAAGATTACAACAAATAAATGATTTAGCAATATAGTTTGTAAACAAAACTCATTTTGCTATATTCACACTCTCCAAATTGCATCACTCAATAGGATAGTCCATAACAAGACAACATATTATTGCATTCAACATTACATCCACATTTTATAGTATTCAAGAGCAACACTAACATAGCACAATTATAAGATATCAAAAGATAGGCATTGCAATAAAATGTGGTCCAACATCCAATATGTGCAATCGAGTGATGATGCAACATAGAACATGCACATAGTGGCAAAGCCATAACATTTATCTCGCATTTACATTTGTCAGTTCATCAAATTGAATATTTATGCTATGGTTCATACATATATTCATTGAGTCACAATATCAACATATTCATTTTAAACTACCACATTTAGGCATAATCCAAACATCACGAAAATGGTATGGCAATACTATACCTAATGTAGTTCACATTTTAACATCCAATATGCATAGTCAAGCAACATCAACTCCAAGATATATATAGTAGCCACTAGACATTTCATTCACAATATCAATCCAAGTATGCAAGTTGACTCAATTTCCATTCACATTTGGTACCAATATGCAGTTAAAGTGGAAATTCAAATGTGCATCTCAGATTCATCCATTGTGCAAACATATTGAATATGCATGTTAAACTAAGTCAAAGTTAAAAGTGTAACAATCCATTTGATATAATCTTTCATTGAGTGCCAAAATGGTATGTGAGCACATCGAGGCAAGGTGTAGAGTCAAAGTATAGACTAGTTAAAGTATTGTGAATTCATGATACCATTTTCAAATGCGAGTGGTCAAATATTTAATATACAATAATTCAAGTCAAAACAACCAATGTGCTCAAATTTTCATGAAATTCTTAAATACAAGTGCTAAAGGTAAGTCAATAATAAGTTTAACATCAAGTCCAAGTGTGCAAGTGCAATAATGACTTTTCGACTTTTATGCACCAACATTTTCATGTTTTGATTTTGACACATGGTACTAAGGGACATCAAACATGTTATTATGTTTGTAATTTTGAAAGAAGATTATGCTTTTCATTATTTTAATCAAGCATTATCTCACTTGAATATATGCATGCATTCACTATATGATTCATATTTCATCAAACATAAACATTTTTCTACCAAACGTAAAATGTAGCAAGCTAGTATCATCTTAATAATCATGTTAAATGTATGGTTTCTTTCTAGCAATCTTAAGTTCAAGTTTTTACATGAAAACATTGTTTCTATTTGACTTTTCAGAATGCAATACATGTGCATACCTTCAACTAGTTATTTCCACACATAAGGACATGTAGGAAAGTTAGAGGTTTTTGTTACCTAGGTCTTGAAGATTGGGAGGTAACTTTTCCATACTCATTTCTCCTTCTTTTGATGATCGATTTGCATATTTTCCATGTGAGGAGCTTTTGTTAATGAGTCATTTCTTCTTTGACCATGATTTTCATTCTCGGTCCTTGGCCATGGTTTCCTTGATTGCCTCATTCTAGTTTGACACAATTGTTCAAACTTTTACTTTATTGAATGTGGCTTTGTTGAGTATGAAAGACTCCTTTCTTAAAACTGTCTCCTTTCCTTGACCACTTTGTCCATTGTTTTACAATTTTCCCTGCATATCATAAATGGTAGAGAGACTTCTTGGTACCCATCTCAATTTGGGTCCTTAGTAGTTAGTGGTTAAACATCTAGTCCCTTTAAGCACCCCACTCAAGTTCATTTTTCATAGTATGATCTTTTCTATAGAAGCACAAAAGAAAGAGATGTGACCGTACTTTTCATATCAATTTCTTTTTATGAAAATCAACATCAATATTCTTTGGCTTGTCATGAAAATTATAATTGCCAAGAATCACACTCAGATTTTCACGACTCCTATCATTCTTATTCATTATATCTCAAGTAGGGAAACAATTTCAACATGAGTATGATTTGATTTCTCCACTTGATATTCAAGGTTGATGCAATCTTACAAGACATATAATTTTTATAACACATGCTTTTCACCATTTAAAGTGGCATAATCATCCTTTAACTTCTTAAAATGAAATGGATGAAACATTTTGCAAGTAGTTTGAATTTATCATTCTCTAAACCCACTATCTCATCATACTACGTATGCATTTGACAGTTCGATTTTCATATAATTGAGTTTAGCACTATTTGTCTCCAAGTTTGTTTGAGCCATGTCATGTTCCTATGATAATCATTTAAATTTCCCCTTTTTGTAAAATGATTTGTTCATGGCCTTAATATTTTGATTTATGATTATCTATTGTGGATTTCACAAGACATAGATTTTTGACAACTTTAAGTGCTACAAGTCCTTTCTATCTAGTCTAACACTTAAGATTCAATGATAGTTAAGCTCAAATTTGAACCATGTGAAATATTCATCATGACAAGCAAATCAATCCTCAATCACAAAGATGATTTTATATGATTTTTCTTTGGAATATGCACAACTAATAATCATGCTTTACATAACATAGACACATGGACAATTGCTAGCGAGATATTTCTAAGCAGTGTGATTTAACTAGAGATAGTCTAATCATGTTTGCAACATTCAAATTTAAGTTTGTACAATAAACACATTAACATTTTATTTTCTTATTTATAAAAGGTAAGATTTTTGTTACCTTGATTCTTGAACTCACAATATTGTCCTTTCTTACCCATTGTCTCTTCTTGTGAAGATTGACCTTTGCAAATTTTGTATTGTTCTTATGAAAATCTCATCAAGGGACTTTTGTTTCTTTTGTCCATAATTGCAATCTCGATTTTGGGAAGCGCTTTCCTTGATGAAGACTCTTCTCTTTGACCAAATTGTCCATCCTTTTGCAATCTTTCCTGCATATTAGAGATGGTAGAGGGACTTTTTGGTACCCATTTCAACTTGGGTCCTTGGGGGTTAGTGAATGAGCATTTCTTAGGAACACATACCCATTTATTTCTCACATAATAATTTTTCCTATAATGGTACATATGAGAAATATGACCTTTACAATTACAATAATTGCAAATTATAGATGAAGGCTTGGTCTTTTTGAGATCATCATAGAAAAACTTTAACTTTTTAGAATGTTGACATTTCAAAATATTTTTATCAAAAATGTTGTTCAAATTTCCATGCAAAATAGTGTTACTTCCCTTGTTACTAGCATTCATAGAATTAGAACATGTAAATTTGTCAACTTTGTTATATCTAGAAGAAAAGTCCTCAACTTGATTTTTAAAAATACAATTTTCACAAGTAGTTGAGGTTTCACAATTTAAAGAATTTTCCTCATAAAGAAAAGTATGATCATCTTTCAAGTTCTCAATTCCAATTTCAATGGATGATATCTTTTCCAAGGAATTCAAGTTTTTATTTTCTAAATTAATCAAGCCATTAAACACATCATCATATGTATTTTGTAATCTATCATACAGAGGACTATCAACATTAGCATTATTTACCTCAAAGTCCTTTTGAACCATGTGGGTTGTTGATTGTACATAGGAATGATCTTTCTCCTCATTTTTTTTCATCAATGCTTCAAAAGGTTGTTCCTTTTCTTCTTCAACTCGAACATTATCATTGTCAAGAAGAGTTGTGCTTCTTCCATCACATTGGGCATCTACTTGAGGGCAATTTTCAAGACATGTTTCCCTCAATGACTTTTGCTCTTCTTGCTTTTTATTTATACTTTCATCCACAAAGTCATTGTTAGCAAGATAAGTAGCATCAAGTATATTCATTATATCCTTCGCACAAGAGCAATCCTTAATTAAAGCATATGCATCATCATTCAAACTATTTCTCAAAATTTGCATCGCTTTAATATTTAAGGAAAAACAATTTTTATCAAATTCGTTCCGTTGTGATTTGGGTTTGGAAATAAAACTATTTAGCACAATATCCCACAAATCAAAATCTATTGCTTCCATAAAAATTTCTATTCTAGCTCTCCAATAAACAAAATCCACACCATCAAAATATGGTGGTTTATAGAAATCACAAAAACTCATTTTTTTTAAAAAAATAAATAAATAAAAGGAGGCTTTAAAGGTTGCCGGGAAAAAGGATCTTTAACTCTAAGCTGTTAAGCTTCTAACCAGAGCCGAAACTCTGATACCACTTGTTGGTCGTGGCAACCATAACCCAAGAGCGGGGTGAATTGGGTTTATAAAATTTCCGTCCCCTTTTTGTGACCTAGACTAATTTTTGAGAAATTGTAAAAAGATAAAGGAAGAGGAAATCACACAATCAATTTATACTGGTTCAATCACTCCCTTGAGTGACCTACATCCAATCCCCACAATACATTTGTGAGTATTTTCCACTAATAATCAATTCAAACTTTACAACACTTAGAGCACTCTCCACTCGGATGCCCCACCTCGTGCAAGAGCCTCAATATTACTCACCAACGGGATACCCCACCTTTTGTACTTAAGGATACCTAACCCCTAGATTTTCTCTCAATGCAAGAAGGATACCTCACCTACTTCTTATAAAGGGATTCCCCACCCTTTTACAAAGAGCCCTCTTCACTTGGGATACCTCAACCTTGTGCTAGAGTCTCCAAATCTACTCAAGGGATACCTCACCCTTGTTACAAATCAAACTAGAGAGACTCCTCACTCTCTTTAATCAATACAAATCAAGCAATAAGTGATTACAAAGAAGAATACCTCAAAAGGTTGAATCAATACAAGTTGAAGCATTATGACTCTTGTGTAGGATTGGCTCAAATCTTGATTTCAAGAGTGAAAGATTGAATCATGAGGTTAGAGATGTTGGGCAGGTGTTCTTAGAGTGTTAACCTAGAGTTTTTCGGGCTATTATAGAGTATTTATAGTGGGGTTTCAAAATAAAGCCGTTTTGCATAGCTGTCACGCATTTTCTGCACCAGAAATCACTTTTTCGCGACTAGTAATCGATTACAGATGTACTGGTAATCGATTACGAGATGTCAGTTTGAAATACTGAGCTTTCCAGAAAGCTGGTAATCGATTACGGGAGTCTGGTAATCGATTACCACTGGTACTTTTAAATATTTATTTTTCCAGAAAGTGGCAATGGATTACAGGAGTTCTGGTAATTCAATTACGAGCTGTTCTTTTATAAAAAAATGATATTTTTCAATCTAAAGAACATTCTAACACTTATGAAAAACAATTTTCCAATTCTTTGAAAAACCTTAAGCCCATTTTCAATTTTAAAAACAATTTTTAATTAATTCAATTTTAATAGCCAATCCTACATTTGAGTCTTACAAATAAGCCTAACACCAAACTTAAGCTATATACCCTTGAAGTTCTTCTCTTGGTCTTGGATGATCTTTCTTTGATCTTGCACTTTTCATTTCTCAATCAATTGCTTTGCTTTTGTTGCTCATCATCAAAATTAATTTCCTGAAAGTATATAGCATCCACAAATACTGCTCTTAGATCTAGATCAGTATTCTATTTATGTTAGATAGCATACATGAGTTTTTATGTAAAAGAGTTGGGGTACCCCAACTCCCCAAGTACCCTTATATATATTAGTTATGTGCTTATAAAAAAAATCAAATAGTATTTTGAGCCTCCCTTTTTTATGAAATTAGATCATCTTAACAACTTCAAATAAAAAAAAAAATCACAAATAATTTTCTGAAAGAGTCTAAATTTTCTTAATCAATTCCATTTTGTCAATAACTTCAATTATAAGGTACTAAATAATTTTGTAAAAATATCAAAGATATTAAACAATTTTAATAATTTATTTAAAATTAATATTACTAAGAATTGCTGCATTATTAAAAACGTTTGACCCTTATATTGTCAATGTATCAATAATAAACTCTTAAAAGAACTGTAAATAAATATATATGTTTTTAGAGTTATTATTTAACGTAACAGGCAATAAGATGTGGCATTCATCTAAACAGCTTATTATAATAGGTAAATAAGTATAATTGTTAGAATTTTTAGAGTTGATAAATTAATATAATTAATATAACTAGTATCTGAGATAATTTAAAACAAAGTTAGCCGTGTCAGAATAAAATGTAAAATTCACTTATTAGAAAATTGTAAAAAAAAATAATAATAATAATACGGAACAAGACAAGCACAATATGGCAATATATCTTCTAAATCTAACAATTCCAACACAATGTAATAACACAAATGCAACACAGTACAATTTCAACACACAGCTATGCAAAGTCTTTAAATTCCAGCGATGCATTCCAACGACTCGGCGTCGAGCAAGAGGGAGCTCCACTCGTTGCTTTCCTGGATGTGCGTTTGGGGATCTAATGGAGAGAGACCAAAACTAAAACAGAGGTTCAGAGGGATGTTGTGCTGCCTAGGATTCAAGCCAATGGAAAGGGATGGGATGGAGACATGCGTTTTAACTTTTCTAAATCTTCCTTTGTACAAAAAGTAAAAATAAATTTAGTTATTCAAGTGAATTTTCAGAATGTGTTTTTACTTTTCAGCGACTTGGGTTGGGAAACGTTGGACTTAGGTTGGGCCGTGCTAATGCTTGGATATATGTGAGCTGGATCAAAATGACACGGGTAAAAATGAATCAGCTTTTATCCAACCCAATCCACCAGTGAACCAAGTTGGGTTAGGTTGGCTTACGAGTTTCAATCTATATTGATAGCTCTAAGATCACTAAGAAGAACGTATTTCATAATAGTATTTTGTTGATAAGTGGCTCCAATTATCTCAAGAAGGGATTAATTAAAGATAGTCTTTTCCTCCAGGATTGTTTCAACACAGTTAAGGATGATGAGTCTTTGTTGAGTTTCAAAAGCCAAAATATGATTTTTAGTATAACGGCAGCCACTAATATTGAATTGTACTAAAGTAGTATGCATTGTTAGTGTAAAAAAAATGTACACTGACGTCCACTAACATTTTGATATGTATGCTTTTATTATAATAACTAAGAAAAAGAAATAACAATAATGCTGATTTGTCAAAATATCATTAGATGTCAGTGTAAAAATCCTTTACACTGACAGTACATAAAAATTAAACTCTATTGAATTTTAACGCTTCTACATTGATGTAAAATTTATGCACATCAATGTATGCATTCAAGAATATCAATGTGTGTGAAATCTATGCTACATCGATGGATAACGGATCAACTAGTTGATAGCAAATAAGCTTATAGCGGATAATGGATGAGCTCACTATAAGAAAAACGCTCATTATCGACAGTGAAAAGCCATCAGAAAGGCCCAAAAGCTGTCGGTACAACACATTTCTGATCACTGACAGCTCCGTATTCGTCGATAATTAGCTGGTTCGTAATGGTTATCGACGGACAGATTAAAAGGTCACCGATATTAACGACAGCCAAGGCCATCAGTAATGTATAACCCATACCTACGGATAAATCCGTTGGTAAAGTGTTGCAATTTAATTAGTAAATATTAGAGACTAAAATCAAAACTGTTGGACTTTCTACGGACCAAAAACTTATTTAAAAATACATGTGGCTTATAAAATATGTATTTCCCTACATGGTAGTGACGTGGCATAGCTGCCGTGGCATCCGTTTTCCACGTCAGCAAATAACGGAGGACCCTCGACGTCAGCCTGAATAAATGTGCTTCTCTCTTATGATGCAGGCCCTTTGTAAAGGGAACTACTTGGAAGAGGTAAAACATTAGTTTCATATGTAGTTTTTTTCCTCAAAATACAATTGCTCATATTGCTAATTTTGTGGTAGCATCAAATTGCATGTTAGTGGTAAATGCTGCAGTCATTAGTGAATCATGTTGATCTTAGCTACCAGAATTTAACATGATGGATTTTCATGGACAAAGTCAATGCCTCTAACTAGGTCTGCCTTTGTACAGTAGTTTCTTAGGATCTTGAACAAAATGCAGAGTATAATTCATGCAAGGAAATGCTTGGTCTTGATGAAAAAGCAAATGATAGGAAGGAATGGAGTTTTATATACAGCTTCTCAAGGCCTGCATATAGAAAGTACCAATATCTTTTATGAAAGGGTGGTTTGGGATAGTGACAAAATGCTCATTAAGTAAAGTTGAAAAAAAGAAGAAAAGAGAGTGGGAGAAATTACAAAGAGAAAAGACTGAGACCAAGCATCTGGACTCAGAATATGAAGACATGGATCGCTAATTGGGTCCAAATCCCACCAAACATGGAAGTTTCTCCCTTGGGCTAGTGGAATATATATGAAAAGAAATAGAAGTAAACATAAATTTAGCCCAGCCATTTAGGAACCAATTTGTTGCTGTTTGAGAACAGTTAGTGCTTCTAGTCCTGCCTATCTCAAGGCATGTAAAAAATCATTTTAAGTATGTATAAAAACAATCATTTAAAGTAAGTTGGTTTTCAAAATGAAAAAGTTAAGGTATGGATACTTTCAGAACATTTAGTGAATTAACGTGACAATACATTTTATCAAATTAAGAGTGAATACATCTTACTTCATCGCTTCAGAAACAAGTTTACTTTATAGGAGGAGTCTTACTCCTAATGCCATAGTTTCAGGCATATCTTCTTGTGTATTAGTGTATGGAAGAAAATTATGCACAATCATGTTTAAAAATAATAAATACAACATAAACAGGTTCAGAAAATTGAATGTAGAAAATTATCTGAAATAAGAATATAAAATAAGAAAATTATGCACATTCATTCCATCGACATAAGGGAAACACTTATTCTTTGTGTATTTCAGTTGTTTGCACTCCATGCTCTCTCCTCCTATTGCACACGGCTGGTTACACTTGCTGCATTTTTGTGAGCTGTCTGTCCTCAACAGGTACTTCCTATTTCCCCTCATGTGTTAATTTTCTTCTTCTTGCAATTTATGTTCTTTTCTTCATGCTTTGTGTTTTATTATTTTTTTTAGTGTTAATTAATTGGTAAAGCCTTAGTTTCTCGTTTGAGATTCAATATTAATGAGCATATGTGTACTTGTTTAAGGTATCACTCATTGTATTGAATCTTGAATTGTCCAGGTTGGACAGTTTGGGAAAAAACTTTTTCTTCATTTAGTTAAAATAGTTATTCCTTAATTCTCATATGTTATATATTTGATGAAAATTCGGTCTGGTGCATTTCCTTTCGTTCTTCGGGTGCATACTTTATCGTGGTGTTTTTCACTGCGTTCAAGTCGTGTATGCCGGATACCGATGGGAAATGCTGCCAAAATTTCATCAAGTATGAGCATAAGAGTTAACGACTAACTGTTAACCGAATGTTGAAAAAGTTTCTTCTCAAATGGAGTAGGGCCATATCCTGTCATAAGTAGTTGATGAAGATCTTGGCCTAAGTACGAAGTTATTGTTGTAGTTATGGAAGCGATTGGATGAATGCTAGACAGACAAGTGATGAGTATGAGAATGGAGTGAAAGCTTTTCTACAATTTGCTAAAAGAAATCTTCCTGATAGTAGTAACGGAAAGTTTTATTGTCCTTGTGTTAATTGTTTGAATGGGAGACGACTAGAAGCTGAGGAGATACGGGAGCATCTTATTTGTGAGGGGATTTGCAAGAGTTATACAATATGGATATGGCATGGTGAATTGTTAGACAGGTCAAGGGTGTCTCAAAGAGAGGAAGTTGATAACGTAGATATGGACGATCGACTAGAGGACATGATTTGTGATATTGGGCAAGAGTCTTTTCAACAAACACATGTGTATGACACTTTGTGCAATGATGCAGAAGTGCCTTTGTATCCGGGCTGCACTAATTTCACACGATTGACAACGGTGTTAAGGTTGATCAATGTGAAGGCGATAAATGGGTGGAGTGATAAAAGCTTCACCGAATTACTTGAGTTGTTGAAAGACATGCTTCCAGAAGGTAACACATTACCATCCCGTAACTATGAGGCGAAGAAGATATTGTGCCCGATGGGTATGGAGTATAAGAAAATACATGCATGCCCCAATGATTGCATACTGTACAAGAAAGAGTTTGAAGAGATGCACGAATGTCCTAGGTGTGGGGTATCACGCTACAAAGTGAAGGATGGCGATTCTAGTTGTGATGTGGTCACCAAGGGTCCTCCTGCGAAGGTGTTATGGTATCTTCCAATAATTCCGAGGTTCAAGCGTTTGTTCGCTAATGTAAATGATGCAAAGAACATTAGATGGCATACAGTTGAGAGGAAATGTGATGGACAGCTTCGTCATCCTGCTGATTCTTTGCAATGGAAGAGAATTGATAGTTTGTTTCCGGTTTTCGGCAATGAGCCCCGAAACCTTAGGCTTGGACTTGCTATGGATGGAATGAATCCGTATTGTAACTTAAGTAGTATTCATAGTTCATGGCCTGTTCTCCCGGTAATCTACAACCTACCTCCTTGGTTGTGCATGAAGCGCAAATACATTATGTTATCTATGATGATTTCGGGCCCAAAACACTAGGAAATGACATAGATGTTTATCTAAGTCCCTTGATTGAAGACTTAAGAATGTTGTGGGATGAAGGTGCTGATGTGATTTGTAGCATCCTGTATATCGCTGTTTTAAATAACAGTAATATATATATAAATATGTTTATAAATTTATTTGAGTTTTAGAAAATTATTTTAATTAAACGGAGTTTACTACTCAATCCTACTTGAATGTAGGAAGCTATGACTGAAAATTAGGTTGGAAAGTCAGGCGAAAACCGGCCCGCGAATTCCATTGACAGTATAATTATACTGCTCAAAAGACCTAATTTTAATTCGTGAACGAAATACTTAAGTTTAGTATTTTATTTTCTACGATTCTGTATTTTTAGAATTATTTTCAGAAAAAATAAAATAATTTACGTATTATGGGCGGAAAGCGTAATCGGGTAGACGACGGAAGGGAAATTAGAGTTTCTAAGAGTGGATAGAGGGTTTATCTTAGGATTTTGAGATGATTCAAGGGGATGAATCATATTTTTAAGTCTAGAAGGTTTTTCAGGGTTAAATAGAAAATTTCGAAATTTACGGTTAAGTCCCTGAACTTTCTGTAAATTACCCTTTTGTCCCTAAATTAGTTTTTTCGTTTTTTCAAGTGGATTGGGCTAGAATCCTTGTTTCTAACCTTAAATGGTCGTGGCTTAGAAGCCCAAACTTTTCTAGTTCATAGTTGAGTCCATAAAGCCCATTTAAGTTTCTTATCTTAAGCTTAAAGGCTTAAATCTTCAAGTGGGCCCCACAACAAACAAGAAAATGAAACTAAGCCCAAATGTGTCAAGCCCAAATACATAAGCCCATGAGAGAAGATGACTTTCTCATTTGATGGATGAATCAAGATTTTTCTAGAATGTTCCACACTTTTCTACATCATTCTTGGTTTTTCTTCAACATTCTAGATTATTCTCAAATGTTCTTGAATTTGTCTTAACTTATCCTTGACTCATCAAATCAGCCAACTAAGTCAAAGATAAGCTAGCATTTAATGTGACAAAAATCATCATCATGACATTTTATTGTCTATTTGCAAACTAGTCCTTCAACTATTGGAATATTTGCAATTTGGTCCTTAGAACTTAATTGCATTTTGATCCTTTAACATGACAACTCATCTTCATCTAGAATTTTCTTGAGATGTCGCCACTCACACTATAAATACCCTCTTCTCACTTTTCATTTAGTTCTTTGGTCATTTGCTTTCTAAAAACTCTAAAGTTTCTAAGTTTCTTAGTTCTAAGTTGCAAAGCAAGTTCTTGGATTTCTTTTGTCATTGATTTTCAAGAGGTAAATTCTAATTTTCATTCTTAATCATGCCTATGTTCTTTAGTAAGTTTCTTGATTCAAGGCTTATATCATGGTTGTTCATCATTTTCAAGTGTCTAACCCTAGAACTTTGAAAAATCATAATAAATCCTAGGAAAATCTAATGATGATGAAACTACTTTCTATCTTCTAGATATCATGTCTACTATCTAAATCCAAGAGCATGAAGCAATCAAAAATTTCTTTCTTGAAAACCTAGCCTTGGCCGAATCTATCAAAGTAGGTTTGGTAGAGTTTTTGTTCATGGTTTTCATTAATGATCTTGTTAATCAAGCTATTAGTATGTATGATTAATAAATCCAAGTTGGTTTATTAAACTAAGAACCCTAACCCTAAGATTATGTTGAGGCCGAATCTATGTATAAAAGAGTTAGAAAGTTTTGAGTTTCAACTTTAGTTGTTTAGTCACTAATCCATGATTTAGGTTAATCAAGGATCATTAATCTATGACTTAATCATGATTAGGAATTTTAAGGATTTTGAACCCTAAAAGTCAGCCCTTGGCCTAAACCCTAACCCTAAAGGTTAGAGGATTTTGTTTCAAATTTTAGTCATGTAATAAGTAATCTATGTTAGTTAAGACTCTAGTAATTAGGATCCAAAAGATGACATTAAGAAGATAATCCTAAACCTATTTCTAAGTCTTGGCCGAACCTAGCCCTAAAGTGTCATAGATGGGTGTTAGTTGATTAATTATAATTATGTTGTTTGGTTGAAGGTGATTGTGTTAACTCGTGGCGGGATAACGAGGATCGTCGAGTACGTGTTTTCGGTGCAAACTCAGGTGGGAGAAAGAACCATTCCATCGCCGGAATCGATAAGTAGTATATAATTTATAATAATGGTGTAGGGCGACCTAAACCCTACTAGTGGTCGAGTAATCGACAATACCAAAATCGTATTGAATCTTTTCCGTAAAACCAATGACGATTTGGGAATTGTGGGTTTATCGCCTTAGGTTGATTATACATACTTGAGGATGTTTGAATTATTTACTTGTGCCTGTTTGTGATACGCTGGTTGAGGTATTCCATCTGCATGTGACGTATTGTTTCGGTGTTTGAATAATTATGATATTGAGGATGTTTGCTGTCTGTCACGGCCGTGATGGTTGTCATGGCCAGGCCGTGACAGGTTCTGTGTTGTAGGATTCTTGTCTTTGTTGTCTGTCACGACCGTGATGGCTATCACGGCCAGGCCGTGACAGAATCTGACTTTGTTATTTATTTGGTTGAACTATTATGATTTGGTTGTGATAAATTGACTTATACGATATTGAGATGTTGGAATATTCTGTTGATTAATGTGTTATGCATGATCTGCCTGGGTTTAATTCTATGCTTAGATAATTTTAAGGAAAGATATATATATGGCTCGGAGGTATTTTGTTTGGGTGAGAGTTTTGAATATGAATTAGAAGTGCCTCGCTATTATTTTATAGAAGTGATGTGATATAGAGTGTAAGTGGAGGTTATGAGGAAAAGCTTGAGGTACTAGGTTGTTATTGATAAAAGTCAGTGAGAATCATGTGTTGCATTGTTGTTCATAACCGTGTATTTGAGATACACGAGGTCCGAAGTTCTTGTAGACCGTTCCAAATTAGAATTTAAGTTGTGCAACTATAGTGTCATTGCTTTGCATGAGCACCCTTGATAGAGTTGAGAGAGAGAACCAGGGTGTGCACCGACGGTACAGTGCAGCTATAGTGTCATTGCTTTGCATGAGCATTCTTACCATGGATGAGAATGTGCACCGGCGTGGGGAACGTGTCACTTGGACGACTGACTGGCATTCCTAACGAGGGATGTGTGACAGGATTAGTAGTGGCCACGTCAGCATAAAGGTCTAGTTGCATGAGTTGAAGGGTAGAGGATGATGTTATAAAATATGGATGATTGTAAATTGTGAGTGATGCATGTCTGTGACCGTTATTGTATTATATGCTATGAATCTTTTCCACTTATGATGATAGAACTGTTTCTTATCTCCCTATTTCTGTATTTTGGTGTATATCTACTTTGTTTCGTTAGAAGACCATATGGACGACTATGTTACGGAGGAGATGGATGGAACCCCATACGAGACGGAGATAGTTGAAGAGTTGAACGACGTTCCGTATGAAGTTGATGCTGAAGAACAACCTACTGATCCTAATAATGTGGTGTAGTTAGTTTAAGGCCAGTGAGTCACATAAGATGTTTTGTTTCCGTTAGTTATAAGAATGTTGTGTAAGATAAAGGATACTTAGGTGTGTATTTATGTAAAATAGTTGGTGTGTTGTATATTTTTAGAAGTTATCTAATTATTAATTAAGTTTTTAATTTTTTAAATATTTTCAACGATAAGCGCGCGATTAAGTAAATAACTAATTAAGGATTTAATGTAATAATACAATGGGGCACAACGGGGTGTCTCATGATTGACGGGTACTGCCATGAAACTTTCAAGATGCGTGCCCTGTTATTTTGCACCATCAATGACTTTCCAGCATACGGGAACTTGTGCGGGTATAGTGTTAAGGGGCATAAAGCATGCCCTATATGTGAAGAATGCACATGCTACCATCAACTGCAACATGGAAGGAAGACAATTTACCTTGGGCACCTGAGATTTCTCGGACCTAATCACCCTTATCGTAGATTGAGAAAAGCTTTCAATGGACTTCCGGATAATGAAATTGCTCCGGCGGCATTAACTGGAGAGCAAGTTTATCAACAGGTGAAGGACATCAATGTTATCTATGGGAATACCCAAAAGAAGGCTACTGAGAAAAAAATATGGAAGAAAAGGTCGATCTTCTTTGATCTTCCATACTGGTGCAAGCTTGATGTAAGACATTGTATTGATGTGATGCATGTGGAGAAAAATGTGTGTGATAGTGTAATCGGAACGCTTCTCAACATTCAGGCCAAGACAAAAGATGGTGTGAATGCTCATCTGGATCTAGTTGCGATGGGTATACGAGAGCAGTTAGCTCCACAATCAGTAGGTGGTAATAAGACTTATTTACCCCCAGCATGTCATACTTTATCAAAAAAAGAGAAAAGAAGTTTATGAATGTCTACGGGGTGTCAAAGTGCCACAAGGTTACTCTTCAAATGTCAAGAGGCTTGTCTCGATGAAAGATCTCAAATTAGTTGGCTTAAAGTCTCATGATTGCCACGACTTGATGCAACAACTACTGCCAGTGGCTATTCGGGACATCTTGCCTAAAAAAGTTAGACACACCATAACTAGGTTGTGCTTATTCTTCAATTCTATATGTAGCAAAGTCATTGACACGCAGAAGTTGGATGAGTTGGAAAATGAGGCAGTTATTATCTTGTGCCAATTGGATATGTATTTTCCCCCTTCATTTTTTGACATTATGGTTCATTTGATTGTTCATCTAGTAAGGGAGATTAGATTGTGTGGACCCGTTTATTTAAGGTGGATGTACCCAGTTGAGCGATACATGAAGATCTTGAAAGGGTATGTGAAGAATCCACACCGTCCTGAAGCATCTATTGTTGAAAGGTATGTTGCAGAAGAAGCTATTGAGTTTTGTACAGACTATGTGTCAGAAGCGGAACTTGTAGGGCTTCCTAAGTCTCATCATGAGGGAAGATGTGATGGTAAGGGTACACGAGGTATTACTGTTAAGAGCATGGGTCGAGAGGAAGTGCTTCAAGCACATTTGTATATATTGAATAACACTGACGAGGTTGAACCTTACTTATGTGATCACAAAAGCATTGTCAAGGAAAATTACCCTCGAATGATTGAAAAATGGTTGTAATACAAGCATAACAAAGCCTTCTTAAACTGGTTTAAAGAAAAAATTGCAATTGATGGTACCGCTTCTGATACATTAAAATGGCTAGCACAAGGGCCTAACTTTGATATCATATGTTGGAGTGGATACGATATCAATAAGTTTTCCTTCTATACAAAGTCCCAGGATGACAACAAGACCAGGTAAAAAAGGTGGGGTTATGGTCGTGGCTGAGTCCATGCACTTCTCTAGTTAAAAAGATACAAACCTGTTATGGCATCCGTATCTTACTTTGGAGTCATTGAAGAGATTTGGGAGGTTGATTACACTAAATTTAGAGTGCCCGTTTTTAAATGTAAGTGGGTCGACAGTAACAGCGGTGTACAAACTGATGAGTTGGGATTTATATTGGTGGACCTTGACAAGGTAGGTTATAAGGAAGAGCCTTTCATCATGGCATTCCAAGCAAAACAAGTGTTTTATATCAGTGATCCTTCTAACAAAAGGTGGTCAATGGTTCTCCAAGGAAAAAGAATGCATAATGGTAGTGAGGAAAATCAAGATTCAACTCTTGATATTTCTGATACTCCTTCTTTCTCAACACGGGTGCCTACTTTCAATGAGGAAAATGAAGTGGACGATATACATGCCACACGTGATGATCATCAGGAAGGGTTATGGGAGAACATTACTACTTGACCATAGTGTAAGTTATGTTTATAGTTATATTTATAACTTGTACTTATAAGTTATGTTTATAAGTCATATGTATTTGTAAGTTATATTTATAAGTTATGTTTATAAGTCTTGTTTAAAGTCATATTTACAAGTTTTATTTTTCTTGATATTTACAAGTTAATTTAAGTTATGTTTGATATAACTCGATTCTTACTGACATTACGTTTTTTTTTTGTGTCTAAATAGGCATACATGGCTAATCACGAGGACATCCCTCCTTCGTGCAGTGGGTCGGATACCCCGCCTAAACACAAAAGGGGTAGAGGTGCCACACGGTTAAGGAATTTGACCGTCAATCGTGGTGCTAATCAAAGGATACGGATCCAGTTTGATGAACGTTGCAAGCCTGTAGGGCCAATGGCTGATCAGTTTCACAGTTTTGTGGGCTTCGTTGCTCGAAGCAAGACTAGTATTCTTATTGAGGATTGGGACCATCTACCGGAGAGTGTGAAGGATCAGATATGGGATATCATCATGGTATCTATACTTTTAATGTTTTTTTTTGTATTTTTTTATTTAACCATATTAATATCATACACTAATTTCTCCATTTTGTTGTGTAATATAGCTCACCTTTGAAGTGCCCAATACCGAGCACATGAGGAGGACATGGATAAAGTATGCGGGTGAGCGTTGGAGGAAATTTAAGGCGGACCTGGGCAGATACTACATATTTGGGCAGCGTGACAAGTCCCCACTTGAAACATACTCGTTTCTTGACCAGGAGACTTGGGATCGTTTTGTTCAGTCCCGGTATGAGGCCTCCCACCAGGTTAACTTAATTGAGCCATCTGTTAATTTATTTAATTTTATTAATTTACGTAATAAGGTTGTCTGTCATTTATAACAGGTGAAAAGGAAAAAGGTGCAGGACATCCAGAAAAATAATGTCTGCCCCCATGTAATGGCTCGTGCAGGATATGATGGTCTTAATATAAAAATGATGGAAGAGGAAAAGAAAAGACTCCAGGAAGAAGCATCTCAGACTGATCCTAATGCTGAAAACCCTCCAGAAGTTATTGATCCACCTCCAGCCCCACGCCATAAGTCATGGAAGAGAGCCAGACTAAGAAAATCGGGACAATATACAACAGAGGAGACACGTCGGGTAGCTGAGAAGATTGTAGGTTTATTTTGAATTCTAATTGTAATCTTAACAATCTTATCCATTGTCTTACACAAATTAATGTGACATTCTATATGTTGTAGGATTCCTTGGACGAGCAGGCCACTCAAGGAAGTTTTGTGCCTAAAGGACGTAAAGATATTTTTGGCTACTGTGATTGGTAATCCAGACCTCCCTGGTCGTGTCATTGGTGTTGGATGGGGCGTTGGCATTCGCCAATACCATGGTTCATGTTCACACCATCGCCCCAGGGAAGATGTAGATCGTGAACAACTAAAACGGGAGATTGCAAATGAGCTTAGACAAGAGATTGCCCAACAGATGCAAACTTTTGCTATTTCCCAGCAAAATACCGGTGTCTCACCCTCTGTCCGTGTGAGCACCAAGGGATCATGTGATCCTCATCATCAGCCTGATGACATGGAGGAGGATCCTAACATGTGTGAGCTGTATCTTGATGATAATCATGACCACTTAGTGGCATTTGGGAGGGCACACAACTTGGGAAATACCTTACACAATCGGACATTAGGAGATGATGAGGTGAGGGTGGTGGTTGAAGATATTCGAGATGATGATGCTCGAGTCCCTGTACCCACTGAGGATGTTCAAATAGTAGTCCAGGCCCTCGGTAATTTCATCTCTTGGCCGAGAAGACTTCTGAGGTTTTTTGTTTAAGCCAAGGTATTCAATTACTTGTATTTTTCTAAATTTACAATAGAAATAATTTAATTGTGTTTATTAATGCTTTTTTTGTTGTTTAGGATTTTGAAAAGGATGTTCCACCCAAAAAGTCTCATCTGGGAAGACCTGTGAAGTCTTCTTCTGGTAAGGTATTCATATAATCATTCAATTACTTACAATTGAATTAACTTAACCGTGTTCACTAATGTTTTATCTTTGTTGATTAGGTTATCGACGAGGGGGATCACTCTTATGCTCTCGAACGTCTGGCTATAATGGTTGTGAAACTTGTGACGAATCCGGCTTCCATAGAGTTGGAACACGATGGCAGGCCTGATCAACCTTTCAATCTCCATGCAAGGAACTTTATGGAGATAGCTCTTGATGGTGAAAAGGTTTGCTGGTCGTGCATATCATTATGGTGCACGTAAGTACATTTTTTATTTGTTAGTTTAATTAAATAATTTTCAATACTATTATAATGAACATGTTTTTTCAATATATTAGGTATTTGCATCGCCAATGTATTGTTAGGGGCAACCTCCATATTTATGGATTCATTGACCCTGGCCTCATTGAGGGTGAGACACTTCCCCCAGATGAGATTACTGCGAGCATGCGGCACATGCTTGGTCGAGGCAACAAACAGTGCTACCTAGCACCTTGCCTCAAGAGGTAAGTACAAGTATAAAAATGATTTATAATTATCTGTGATTTGTCACTAACTGTTCCCAACTGCAGTGAACATTGGCAATTATTGGTCTTATGTCCTAGCTCGAATGTTGTAGTGCTCTTCTGTTCGTTGGGAAGAAGAACGACGAAGGAACTCAAGGCCATTGTTGAAACGTAAGCTTTTAATTTTCTTATTTAGTACTGCATTTGTTTTATTAATTACTCGGAAATCTGTAACATAATTTAAGTGTATATTTTCTTATGATAGATCTATGGACGCATGTCGCATGTTAGATGGTACTAGGCCTAGGCCTATTAAGTTGATTTTCCCTAACGTAAGTATTTTATTAGTGCCCGAGATTCAATTGCAATTTACAATATAGTTAATGTTAAGTGTTTACTCATTATATTCAAATCGGGTTCATTTGTAGTCTCATAGGCAACGTGGCTCATGGGAGTGCGGCTACTATGTTATGAAATGGATGCTCGACATTGTATCCGGTGGAATTACTGAAGGATGGATGACGGTAAGTAATAGAATTTGTAATAAGTTATATATTAATTATGTTTTGTTTTAGTCTGATTATCTGTAATGTTTAATTTATCTTACGTTACATGCAGATATTCGACACTCGGGATCCACTATCTAAAGAGGACATTATGGACATAAAGAAGCGTTGGGCAACCTTCTTTCTAGAGTTGACTGGGAATTAATGGGTGATCAAATGCTCATCTATGTGTAGTTTCTTTGGTGTCATATTATTTAGTTTGAATTTATGACATTCTATGTATTTAGTTAAGATTTTTAGTTAATATAGGACTTTGAATGAAATTTTGGTTATAAGGGATTCTGTTGAGAATATTTAGTTTCTGTTTGTTGGGATTTTGGCTGTACAAATGAAATAGGGAAAGAATTGTAACTGGTGTAGGCCTGATTTTTAAAAAAAAATAAAGAACTTTCAACATCATTTATTGATAAAAACCGATGTTGGAAGTTGACTTTAGACATCGGTTTATAAAGGAATCGATGTGTAAAGTGATTTTCAACAGAGTTAGAAAACGTTGAAAGTTCACTTTAGACATCGGTTAAAATTTTAACCGATGTCTAAAGTACACTTTCCACATCGGTTTTGACAAATAACCGATGTGTAAAGTTATTTTCAAAAAAGTTAGAAAACGTTGAAAGTGCACTTTAGACATCCGTTAAAATTTTAACCGATGTGTAAAGCATACTTTCAACATCGGTTCATAACCGATGTCTAACACCGGCACATATAACATCGCCTGTATACACATCGGTTCAAAAACCGATGTTAAAACCCAAAATTAACCGATGGTAAAAGTGTTTTCTACACTAGTGAAGGAACAAAAACTTATTTAAACCAAATCATCATTGATATGATTCTAATATGAATACATACATTATACGTACATATGTTTCTAACATGAAACAAAGTTCCTATACCTTATTAATTCAACTCAATCCAATATAAAAGTATCGAGTCGGGTAGTTATGACTACTAGAAGAAGAGGATTGGGTTGAATTAATATATATGATTACGAAGGACACCCGATCAACAGACCTCCTCATCCTCAAAGGAACTGCAATCAAACTTAGTTTATTAATTTTGAAATGAAAGTTTACAATCACAATGTGTTTTTTATTTTTGGTACATTTTTCGAAACTTAAGTAAAACAATCACGAATTCAAGCTATGGATAAATATGGTGCACTCTGCAATCCCAACGCGGTTGCGGAATGGTACATCCCTCACAAGATCTACCCTTGGTATGGATTTGACTTTTCTGAAGTGAGTGGAGCTCTAAAATGAGAAAGAGGCTATTCAACCTTATATCATTTAGTGGGTTGCGATCTCTATGTATTTAATCAAATCAACAACGGATATCCCTTACTTTCTTACTTTAGAGCTTCACTCACTTTAGAAGAGTCAAATTTTCGTAATGCATCCCTCACAAGATCTATCCAAAAAACCGAATAACGACGTCTTGAAGAAAAAAAAAACACTGCACCCTCTTACAATCTTAAACAGAATGTTACTATTCTACTTTTTAATATCGTATTCAATTAAAATAGAATGCACACTAAGTAGTGTGATTAAAAAAAAAAGCACTACACCCCATCAAAATAAACAACTTTTTTTTGAGGTCAAGGTAGGTTCAATACATGGACAAAACAGAGTAACCGATTGTGTTCCGTTGTAGTGGAACTAAAATATTCTATTTTTTAATATCTCTACTAAAATAGAATCCATATATTCTGCCACATTCTAACATTTCTACATCTAAATCATATTAATCGGAAGGTACCTATTCTCTTCATAAAAGGTAGGAATAAATAAAACAGTGAAAGATGATACTTCCTCTCCGTATTATAAGAAAAAAAAAATTAATGGAACACAAGTATCAAGGTAATTAATCTCATTGAATCTTGTAAAAAATTAGATTTGTTGCCTAAATTATCCTTCATAAACTTCAATCTTCATTAAATGAGTCATTGGAATTTGTATTAAATGAATGATATTTTGGGAATAATAACATTAAATGAGTTATTGGAAAACAAAATTTACTTATATATTAAACAAAAAACCTTAAGACTTTTTTGTTTATATATTGGACTGGAGGGAGTACGAATTTCGGAATTTTCCTATGAAAATAATTGCACCATGGCAGATGGCCACTATTTCAACATTTAACTATTTTATTAATAATTGTAGTTTTTTAAAATCATCTAGGAAATTAAAGAGGTAAACTTTAGGTACTCCATAATATGAACATTGCACTTTAGAGGAAAAAAAATGAAATACGTTTCTCCCTTTTATGTGTTGTCATTGAACCTTAATTCAGAATCCTGCATGATATATTATATAATTCAAAGAAGAATAGTCTACAAGATTGTTCTGGGTCTAGAAAAGGGGGGGAAAATCCCAGCAGGTATTTGATTATGATTTCCGAATTTCACAACTACTGAGAGTCTGTGACAGTAACATACCAAATCAAGGTTTGCAAGTTTACATGATGAAGAACACATGCTAAGCATAACAGTATCAGGAATGGCTCTGAATGGCAACATTGATAAATCGAACAAATCAATTCAAATCACATCTTTACACTTACCTCCTTGGAAGAATGAAGCTTATGACACCTAATGACCTAGGAACAAATAACCTGATCAAGACAACTGCAGCCACAGAAACCTGTGTATTAATTTATTTTACTTCTCTATAAAAATGAGAACAAAACCTGTGGATTATTTTTTTTTTTATTCCTAATCTGTTAACATCAGATAGCTAAGCTAGGTTGCTTTCCTACCACTCCTGAATACATCCAAATTACGTGGATCATTACCCCCTCATTCGGCACGAGCTTTGATAATAAATCAACCCTCACCAAGATATTCCTTTATGTCAACTAGCTTCTCAGTGTTATTTCTCAGCAACATCTATAATGCCTGCATTAAACATGATTTTTCTATTGTAGAAACTGGCCAAAATGGTGATAGTTCAACAACCTTTCCTATTATAATCAGTGTTGGTGACACCAACTCAGCAGATGTAATTTTCTCAGCAAGGTCCTTTAGTTCTGCAAATACCTGCGCCGGTGCAAATAATATATATGATCAGTTATTGGACCTAAATAATAGCCTGAAATGTTGAATCCAAATCATTGACTATGCATTAACTACTATTATTTTCTCTATTTATTGCTCAGTTTCCAATGTTAGCTACCCTCCTATTGCACAAAAAAAAATCTTGGCCTTATCAAAAGTTCACTTCTGCATCCAGAAACTGAACATTTACAAGACTTTGGGCCTGTTGTGCCGGTGCCACATACATCTCCTTCACAACTTCTCACATTCAATATTTTATCATTGAAAATCCTTTAAAACAATTCCTTATTAAGATTAAGATGACAAATTGGATCATCTCCTTTTTCCATGGGAGTTTGTAATGTCATTTTCAAAAAGTGAAAGACACAACTGACAAGCAATTCCTATACTGAATATATAGGCCCCTACATAGGAAATGGTGGGTCCTGTGCAGGAAATGTTTTATGTATTTCTTTCACCAAAAGTGACTTGCATGTTCATAAGAAAAAGGAGGATCCGGATCACAACAATAATAAAAGTGATGATGTGTCTAGAAAATTACTTGAAGAGCACAAATATTTGGAACCAGTGTTCAATAAAAAAGGAAGCAAGGTTTCAGACTAGGGACCTGCCATCTACATAAAACAAATTCCGTTTGTTGTCAGCAAATGATTTCAGTGAATGTTTTCTCTTTTTAAATCTAGAACCAGTTTTTTTTTACAGCGTTAGCTGATTTTCATGTATATGAACTCAACAGGCAGAAAGTGTAAATACATATTCAACGATGATAATTTTAGGTATTGGATCCAATAGATTTAAATTTTATGTTCATTGATCACTATAATTAATTAGTGATTTAAGTTTCAATATCATCTAGAGTAAGTCCACCTTGATTCTTTTTCCACAAGCAAAAATGTTACAAGTTAAAACAAAAATGGTCATTCCTATTATAAATGAGAGCCCTCTTAATGTATCATCTCAACAATGATTAGAAATGAATGTGATTACAGATAATTAGCTACTCAATCAAGAGTAATAGGAAGAGAACAACTGCATGAATAGGAAGATTGTGTTCGTGCTTACTGTGCGCTGTTGAGGTGTAGTCCCTCGCTCAATGGCTGCAGCAGGGGTCTGAGGGGACAAACCATGATGCATTAATTTCTGTGCTAGTGAAGGGAGGGTCGACAAGCCCATATAAACCACCAAAGTAGAATCAGGATCGGCTGCATTTTCAGCTACAAAGAGAGGATCATTTCCTCCTTTCCTTGAATGCCCTGTGAGAAATCTCACGCTATTTGCAATACCACGGTGGGTTAATGGAATCCCCAGTTCTGCTGCTATTCCAGATGCTGCAGTTATACCTGCAAGCAATGAGAATAATTGATTATACTAGAATCACCACTGTTTCTCCTTTTCTTTTAGAAACCAATACAGAATTCATAAATCCACAGATGTCTCTGACAAGCTAAACAACATGATCAATCAGAACAAAAGGAATAGCAGGTGACCTTGGCACAATAAAAGTCATGTTGCATATTCATTTTATATTCTTTTAATAACTGTAGAACATACTTTATGAATGCCATCCTTTACATAGGTCCTTTACGTTTTAATGTATGCACCTGATTCTATTGTCTGCAATAAAAAAAAAAATCACTTTCTAAAAGTAATGCATACATGGTGCATAGGAGCAATAATCTTTCCATACAAATTCAACAATGTAACCGTTATTTTGCAATGTAGATAAAGCACTCTGTATTTCTAAAGGAAAATGCCTACATGAGTTGTATTAACTATAGACCTATCATACAAATTGAAAACACACACGAGACTGTTATATTCAGTGTAAGATATATGTCATTGATAGAGAGATACCGGTTTCATGTTTAATAACTAACGTTTTAAATAATGACTCTATCTGGGAAAAGCCATTTTATTTTTGGGGGTATACATGTGAACTATATACACAACAATGGAGTGTTGGTGCCAATCGACAATCAGCATTCATTAGAATCCAAACTCCTTTTATTACCAGTTTCAGCTTGATTTTGATAAAGACATCAACAGCATACCTGGAATAACTTTCACTTGGATACCTTGTTGTTGCAAAAAATCCATTTCCTCGCCACCCCTCCCAAACACCTACAAATACCCAACAATAAGTATTATATGACATCCCCTCATACAAACCATGACAATATAATGTACTAAATTGCTTCACCATTAGACAACCTCAAATGAAAACTCACCAATGGATCACCCCCTTTAAGTCTCACAACAGTAGCCCCAGCTTCTGCAAAACTGAGAAGAAGCTCATGAATTTCCTCCTGCCACAAGTTAACCATACAAAAAACATCACAACAACAATAATAATAGAAGCAGTTTTGCTAATCATTGCCCTATGGTCAAGCAATCAAAAAAAGATAAACTTTTATTGGAAAATAATGTTTTTTTTTTAATTCCTTAGTCAATAATGAGCAAAACCGTTATAGAAATTGGCATGTAAACTTCAAATTTTGAGTTGAGCAATGACCCATAAGAACATGGTTTAAAATTGTGGTTGCGGTCGCAGTTGCAGTTACATTCACTGCCATTATGGACAATTGCAGTAAAAATGCAACCAATTCAGCCGCAATTATGCTTGTGATGAAATTTCAGAAACTACCAAAGCTATACCACAATTTAAAACCATGCATCATCAGAAATTCTAGAAGAAACCCACAATCCCACTTGACTGAAAACAACAAAGACAATATCTTTACCTGAGTTCTACTATGATACCCAGCAGTTTTTCCAACATAAAGAAGTTTAGCATCAGGGCCTACCAACTCCAACACATCATTAGAAACCAACCTATCATACAGTAACAAATCAGCACTGTCCATCACTCTCACTGCCTTCAGAGTCAACAATTCAGGATCCCCAGGTCCTGTTCCAACCAAGAACACGTTCCCTGGTGCACACTTTCCTCCACCACTGCACTTCCCTTCACTCTCCCTCTTCCCCTTCAGCACCTGGAAGCAGCTTCTTCAGCTCTGGAAGTTGAAGGGCTATGTCATCTTCCCTTATGGCCCCTGAATCAGAAGGGAGGGGACACGACATTGTTTGATTCAACCGATTGTCGTACACCCATTGGTCCCTTTGGTACCTCTCTATGGAGTGCTTCTCTGTGAAGGGTGATGATGATGTAGAAGATGTGGTGGTGCAGTTGAGTGATGAAATGGGGTGGCGGTGGTTTAAAGAATGGTGGTTATTGTTGAAGGCTGTGTGTAGAGAGGAGAAAGTTGCAACCTTGTGAAGAAGAGCCATGTGGGGTTGTAACCAGAGAGACAGAGAGAGAGAGAGACCTAAGAGACAGTGTTTGGATCGGAGTGTTAATGTAATATTGTTTGTAGTGTTCTTGATGGACGTTAGGGAGATTGAAGAGACGAAGTTGCACTTTACCTTTGGGCTTTGGGAGGGTCAAGTGTGTAGGTTGAAGGGTTTTTTTTCCTTTTTTTTTTTTTTTTTTAGTGCTCGTTATCATAAAATAAATAGGAAAAGTGGCTATTAGATTTTATTAAGTTTGGAAATAATGGTGCGTTCGGATAAATAACTTAATAGCTTATCACACAAGATTTTATCGCATGAGAGTTTATGTCATAAGCGCTTAAAGAAAGAAAAAGAAAGAAAGGGGTATGAGGGTGTTTAGTGCATAAGCTCTTACGATAATTTCATAAGCTTCTCCCAGTGACTTATGAAAATAAGGCAAAAACTCCTTATGGGATGGCATAAATTATTTTTATAAGCTCTGTCAAACACACTACATAAGAATTTATGTCATATATAAGTCAAAATGAACTTAAATAAGCTCTTCCAAATACCACCAAGGCCATGAACCCGGAAGGTCAAGAAAGAGCAGCTCAGGAACGCAACTAGATGCGGCGGGCCGGCGGCTGTTGAAAATAAGAAGCCATAGCAGTGGAGATGGTAATGGCCAAATGGGTAAGGTCACGTTGTTGTTGTTTTTTTTTTTTTTTTTTGAGAGGTAGGGTCATGTTAAGGTATTAGGCTCGTTTAGTTGTCAGGATAGAATAGAGGCGGATAGGATAAGAGTAGGATATGATATGAGCAGGATAAACTGTTATCATATCCGACGTTTGGTGTTCACCAGATAACCAACTGGATAGCATTATAATTTTAGTATGAATTTTAAAATTTTTGATTTTATTCTAAATATTTTCATATTTTATTATAGTTTAGTTTTTTTATAATTTTCATTTTTAAAAAAAAATTATATAAAAAGATAAAATTATCCTTGTGTAAAATTATATATAATATTTAAAAAAATTAAAATATTGTTTAAATTAAATTAATTTTTTATAATTTAAAATATTCATTTTTAGTTTTTCCTTTACATATAGTCAAATTATTAGATTAATTTTTTATATTTTTCAGTTTTTTAAAATAATATAAAATAACAAAATTAGCCTTGTGACAAAATAAAAGTAATTTTTAAAATTAATTTTTAATATTTTTATTATTTAAAATATCTTATATTTTATTATACTTTTTTTTGGTAACCATGTCATAATTTATCATACTTTAATTATTTTATTATATTTTATTATACTTTAAATAACAAGCTCCGCTGCCATAAAGCCTCAACGCATACCCGCCGTCGGCGACGACTCTTGCTTGCTCTGCTCGGTCAGTCGTTGTTTCTTCCTCGGCCAATCTCTCCTTTCTTTCGACCACAGCCTCGCTGTTTGCTCCGCTGGTTTCGTCCACCGCCTCGCATCTCAAATCAGAGAAAATATACTGAAATCATAGACAGAGACAAAGGGAGACAGAGAATGGGGTTTCTTGCAGAGGGTTTCTGTTTTTTGTTGATTTTTCATCCTCGTCCTTTGAATAGGAGTATGGCAAAATGACTGATTTTTCTCTCCTTTGTGAGAAGTTTTGGTTTTTTTTCCTCCTTTGTGAGAAGCTTTGGTTTTTTATCTCCTTTGTGAGAAGATCTGGTTTTTTCTTTTTCTTATGATGATTGAATTTCAAGATATATCAATCCTCTCTTGGAATATCAGAGGGGCTAATAATTCAACTACCAGGAGACATTCTACAGATGTTATCAGGAAGACTGCTCCAACTTTTATTTTCATCATGGAAACTCATATCCAATTTGAGAGGAAAGGAAGGTTTTGGAGTCGTATAGGCTATCAGTCGGCCTCTATTGTTGAAGCTAGAGGCCATTCGGGTGGATTTTGGATCTTGGTGCAAACATGAGTGAATTTGGTGGTTTCTGTTATTAACGTTAATCCTTTTTCAGTTACTTTCAGTATGGTGTTGGGTAATAGCACATGGACTTGTCCAGGCTTGTATGCGAGTCCCATTCCTGCTACAAGGGCGGATTTTTGGCATTATCTTTGTAACCTCGGTTATTCTATAAACTTTCCTTGGGTCTTGTTGGGTGATTTTAATGAAGTGCTTCTTCCTGGTGATCAAAGGGGTGGTATTTTTTCCCAATCTAGAGTTGAAGCCTTCGGTCATGTTTTAGATGTTTGTGGCCTCATTGATGTTCACACTGTTGGAGGTCGTTTTACTTAGCATCGCAATTGCAAAGGTAATAGAACTGTAGCTAAAAAACTGGACAAAAGGCTGGCTAATTTATCGTGGCGCATGGCGTTTCCTGAAGCCTATGTGGAGGTTCTTTGTCGTTTACATTCTGATCATAACCCTCTTTTACTTCGGTTAGGGGGTCGGCCTCTATCTAGGGTCCTCGATCTTTTCGCTTTGAAGCTACTTGGATTGTGCATGATGAGTTTAGTAATGTGGTAGAGAATGCTTGGAGAGACAAGAATTGCATAACAGTGGAAGCTTTGAGAATAGTGCAGGAAGATTGTATCAAGTTTAATCAAGAAGTTTTTGGCAACATTTTCAAAAGGAAGAAAAATATTGAAGCTCGGCTCAAAGGCATTCAAAGGGCTCTTGAGAGGGTTGATTCTTTAGCTCTAGTTCGTCAGGAGAGTACTCTTCATCACGAATATAATCAAATCCTTTTTCAAGAAGAGCTTCATTGGTACCAAAAATCTAGAGAGAATTGGGTTAAATTGGGGGACAAAAATACCCTTTTATTTCATGCGCAAACTATCATTAGAAGGAAGAGAAATAAAATACATGGTCTGCAGCTTCCGAACGGAATATGGTGCTGTGATGATAGCATTCTACAAGAGGAAGTTTCCTCTTATTTTCGATCTTTATTCTGGTCATCTAATAATGGTTTTGCTCCTCAATTTGAGGTCCCTAACATTCCAACTTTAAGTCAAGATGTTGTAACTTCCTTGATTGAGCCGTTTGAGAAAGATGAAGTCTCTAAAGCTCTTAATTCAATGAAGCCTTACAAAGCTCCTGGTCCTGATGGGTTCCAAGGAATTTTCTTTAAACAATTTTGGCATGTGGTGGGGATGATATCTGGAAGCTGGTAAGGGAAGCCTTTTTATTTACCTCTTTTGACTCATCCATTGCTGAGACACTTGTAGCTTTGATTCCAAAGGTGGACACCCCAGATAATTTTAAAGAATTCTGGCCTATTAGCCTTTGCAATACTATTTATAAAATTATTACAAAGGTTCTTGTTAATAGACCGCGTCCTTATCTTAATGACATTATTGATCCTTATCAAAGTAGTTTTCTGCAGGGTAGAGGCACTTCTGATAATGCCATTATCCTCCAAGAAATAGGTCATCACATGAAATAATCTAAAAAGAAGAAAGGAGATGTGGCTTATAAAATTGATTTGGAGAAGGCCTATGATCATGTTGATTGGGATTTTCTTAAAAAAAATGTTTAAATGATTTTGGATTTCCTCCCGACATTGTGAAGTTGATCATGTTTTGTGTTACTTCATCCCCTTTATCTATTATTCGGAATGGTAAAAGATTGCCCATCTTCTCTCCTACAAGAGGCCTTAGACAAGGGGACCCTCTTTCCCCTTATCTCTTTGTTATTTGTATGGAGAAGCTCTCTTTGGCAATTACAGAATATGTGAATTTGAGGAAGTGGAATCCAGTTAAAATTTCCAAGAATAGGCCTTTTTTATCACATCTGTTTTTTTTGTCGATGATGTCCTGTTGTTTACTGATGTGTGTGAAACAACATCATATTTCATTCTTGTTTTGCATGCATTTTTAGTTCATTTAGGTATTTTTGTTTCCATTTATGTTTGTTTTCATTTAGTTCGGATAATTGCGGTGTTTCTAGTGGTGTTGTGCAGGAATTGTGCCTAATTGACTTAGAAAAGGGTGGAAAGCTTGAAGAAATGAAGATAGGCTTAAAAAGGACCTATATGGGACGAAAGGATCACTCTAGAAGCATCCACGGGTGAGGTAGTAGTGTCCATGACCCGGCCGTGGAATGCCCCACGGTTGTGAAATGCAGCAACCAGAAGCGGGAGCGTGCACTCAGTGCATCCACGTCCTGGTCGTCGAATGGTCCACGGCCGTGGATCGCAATCTGACACAGAAATTCAGTTTCGTTTTTCTTTCTTTCTTTGGGCTTGGACCTGTTTAGACCCCTAGAGTATATATAGTTGTTCTGAACACGAAATTAGGGTTCGAATTTGTTTTGGAAGGAGGGATTTTGGAGGCTCTAGATCATCACCTTCCTCTTCTCTTCTCCCTTCATTACGGGCTTGAATGTTTTTCATTATTATTTTTTGTTTATTCTTCTCCATGTGTGAGTAGTTTTCTTTGTTTCTACGATTGGGCAATGCCCTTTGATACATTGATGATGATTAATTGACTTTCTTTATCCTTTTTATTAATTTTGAATGTTTATTGATTCAATCCTTATCGCGCTCATTCATGTGAATTTGCTGACCACATATTTGCATCTCATAGATATTTAGGGACGTACTGAGAGGTGAACCTAAGTATTGGAACTATAAGAATTGAACTTAAGGTCTAAATCACGAGAGTAGGTTTAGCCTTTCGAGGACCTAATGAATTACCACATAGCGTAAAGGATTCAATCTAAATTCAATTACCACGAGAGTATGAATTGGTTTAATTGGACACGGTTTTTGTATCTCGAGAGAGAACATTAGCTAATATAGGGTAATTCACCTTCAATTGATTTTCAATTTTAATAAAATGGTTGTCAATTAGGATTCATCTTGTATCATTGTGGTTACCCCAATCCTGGAAGCTCTCTTTAATTTGAAATCTTCTTACTTGAAAACTTGGTATTCTTGTTCTTGAATTTTTCTCCCAAATATTTCTTTAATTAGTTGCTTGTTACTACTTTTGTAAGTTTTCACAAAATACATTCTCTCTTATGGATTCGATCTTTTATTACTTGATGACGAAACCGTACACTTGCGAATTTCACGTTATCAAGTTTTTGGCGCCGTTGCTGGGGACTGTGTCTTTCTTGATTATCATTTTAAATTTTAATTTAATTATTTTAAAGATTTTTTTATTTTCATATTATTATGCTATTGGTTTCTCTTTGACTCTATACAGATTATTTTTCTCTTTTATGTGAAGATCCCAAAATCTTGGAACTCTTATTGAAGTAGATCCCGAGATCGAAAGGACTTTTCATAGACGTAGAAGACTGCAAAGGCAAAGAGCGAGAGAAAAGTTTATCCCCATCCACTCATGGCAGATCAACAGGATACCAAACCACTAAAGGACTACGCAGCCCCAAATGTTAGGGGTTTGTGAACCGGGATTGCTAGGCCAGGAATTGAGACGAAAAACTTCACTATACCGCCCAGTTAATTGGCATGATTAGGTAACATCAGTTTGAGGATTACCCTCGGAAGACCCGAGTGATCATGTGGTGACATTCTTGGAATTTTGCGATACAACTAAAGTTCAAGGTGCCCCGGTTGATGCTATCCGTTTGAGGTTATTCCCCTCCTTTTTGACTGGAAATGTAAAAACTTGGTTGAAATTGGGGCCTGCTAATACTTTGTCAACATGTGACCAACTGGATCAGGCATTCTTGAAAAAATTCTTTCCACCCTCCAAGACTGCTTACCTACGAACTCAGATAACCGGTTTCTTCCAAAAGGACGAAGAATCCTTATCTGAAGCATGGGATGGTTACAAAGGATTGCTAGAGTCTTGCCCACATCATGGGCTCGAGAAGTTGCTATTAGTGCATACCTTCTATAATGGATTGGAATATTCTTCGAATGTGTCATTTGACTCCGCAGCTGGTGGAGCATTGATGAATAGACCACTAACTGAAGCATTCAATATCATTGAAAGTGTAGCCACTAACTATCACCAATGGGCTTCGGAGAGAGATAATAACCCGAAAAAGCTTTCAGGAGGTAAGCTTGATGTAGATGGTGTAGATTTGATTATGTCTAAATTTGATTCATTGAATAAGCGCTTTGATAAGCTTGAAAAAGTTAATGTGAATTAAATTGATGCTACTAATGTTGCTTGTGAGATTTGTGGAATGCAGGGACATGACTTCATGGAGTGCCCACAGGGTAGTGCTCATGCGTTCGGCGCTTCGGGTGAACAAGTAAATTCATGTCACAATTTTTATGACACGAACCCGAAGTTGCCAAACTATGTTCCCCCAAATTCTTACAACCAAGGAAGGAAGAATAGTTGTTATCTCTTCTACCAGAACAACAACACGTTGAACCACCAATTCCTAGAAGGCCAAGGTAATATGAAACCCGCATCGGGGTATCCTCAGGTACAAAAGTCTAAACTTGAGTCTCTTTTGGAAAATTTTGTTGAAACTCAAACAAAGCAAAATGAAGAGTTCAGGCAACAAGGTAGGGCAGTTAATGAGGCAATAAAGGAGTTAACATCTAAGGTAGATAACTTAGCCATCTGTAATAAGATGTTAGAAACTCAGATTACCCAACAAGCGGGCAATTCAAATAGGCAACCGGGCAAGTTTCCCGAACAACCTGAAATGAATCCAGGTATTGAACATTGTAAAGCTGTGAGTTTGAGGAGTGATATACAACTTGAGGATCCCAAGGCTAAAGGGGAGAATGATAATAAGAGTCTACACGAGAAAGAGGAACCTACTAAGACACAACCCTTAGATGAGGAAGAACCTAATGAAACAGTGTCTAAGTATATAGCCCCTAGGCCATACCAACCCCCGGTGCCTTTCCCGCAAAGATTGGCTAAGGCCAAGCTAGATAAGAAATTTGGGAAATTTCTAGAGGTCCTTAAGAAATTGTATATTAATGTACCATTCACTGAGGTGTTGCAACAAATGCCTATATATGCTAAATTTCTTAAGGATATTTTGTCTAATAAGAGGAAGCTAGAGGATTATGAAATAGTAGCTTCAACTGAGGAGTGCAGCGCTTTAATTCAAAATAAATTGCCTCCTAAAGTCAAAGATCCAGGTAGCTTATCTATTCCTTGCTTGATTGGTAACACTAGTTTTGATAAAGCTCTTTGTGATTTGGGGGCTAGTGTTAGTCTTATGCCCATCTCTATGTGTAAGAAGTTAGAGGTGGGTGAACTAAAACCCACAACTATCTCCTTTCAATTGGTGGATAGATCCGTCAAATACCCTGTAGGCATCTTGGAGGATGTTCCTATTAGAGTGGGTAAGTTTTTCATTCCTGCGGATTTTGTGGTACTTGAAATGGAGGAGGATTCTCAAATCCCCATTATTCTTGGTAGGCCTTTTTTAGCTACCGCACGAGCTATTATTGATGTGAAAAATGGAAATTTTACTTTGACCGTGGATGATGATAAAGTTGAATTTGATTTATCTAAATCTATTAAACACCCTTCTTTTGAGGATTCTTGTTGCAAGATTGATTTATTGCACCAGGTGGTAATGGAAGAATCCACTAAGATTCATTTTGAAGATCCATTAGAGAGATGCTTGGTAGGTGGCGACTCATTGGATAATGGAGTTGAAGTAGCCGAGTATGCCCAATTGTTAGAGGCTATTCCGGAATTTCCACCTCATAAAGCCAAAGTGGAAAAACTTGAGTCAAAGCCTAAACCTGAAGATTTGGGGGGAGGAACAAGCCCCTAAGGTAGAACTCAAAACACTTCCTTCCACCCTCAGGTATGAGTTTCTTGGTCGTAACTCTTCTTATCCTGTCATTGTTAGTGCTAGCTTGAATGAGCTAAAGACTGAGAAATTGCTTAGACCTCTTAGAATGCATAGGAAGGTCATAGGATACACTCTTGATGATATTAAAGGAATAAATCCTCCGTTTTGCATGCATAGAATTCCAATAGAACCTAACCATAAAACCTCTATTGAGCATCAACGTAGGTTGAATCCTAATATGAAAGAGGTTGTTAAAAAAGGCGTTCTTAAGTTGCTTGATTCTGGGGTAATTTACCCAATTTCTGATAGTGAATGGGTTAGTCCAGCGCATGTGGTTCCTATGAAAGGGGGGGATGACTGTGATTAAAAATGAGAAAAATGAATTAATTCCCACTAGGACTGTCACAGGTTGGAGGATGTGCATTGATTATACGATGTTAAATAATGCTACTAGGAAAGATCACTCCCCCTACCCTTCATTGATCAAATGCTTGAGAGGTTAGCTCGACATGAGTACTTTTGTTACTTAGATGACTATTCGGGATTCCACCAAATCCCCATGCATCCTAGTGACCAGGAGAAGACCACATTTACTTGTCCTTATGGCACTTTTGCCTATAGGAGAATGCCTTTTGGTCTATGTAATGCCCCTGCTACATTTCAAAGATGCATGACTGCAATATTCTCTGAATTTATTGAAAACATCATGGAAGTTTTTATGGATGATTTTTCTGTATGGTACTAACTTTGATGATTGTTTATACAATTTGTCTAAGATATTGCAGAGATATGAAGAAGTAAACCTTGTCTTGAATTGGGAAAAGTGCCATTTTATGGTACAAGAGGGCATAGTCCTTGGACATTTGGTTTCAGGAAAAGGAACTGAGGTGGATAAGGCAAAAATTGAAGTTATTGAAAAATTGCCTCCACCGGTGAATGTTAAAGGAGTGCAGAGTTTCTTGGGACATGCCTTTTTTAACGGAGATTTATTAGAGATTTTTCTAAAATTGCTAAACCTTTGTCAAATCTCTTAGTAAAGGATGTTCCATTTAATTTTGATAACAATTGTTTAGATGCCTTTAGCGGGTTAAAGGAAGTTTTGATCACCGCTCCCATTTTGAAAACACCGGATTGGAACTTACCATTTGAGGTCATGTGTGATGACAGTGACTATGTTGTAGGAGCAGTGTTGGGACAAGACACTTGATGGAGCTCAAGCAAATTATACCACTACAGAAAATGAATTGCTAGCGGTAGCCTTTGCCTTTGAGAAATTCAGGTCATATCTTGTGGGTTCAAAGGTGACTGTGTACACCGACCACTCAGCACTTAGACGTCTCATGAGTAAGAAGGAAGCAAATCCCAGACTCATCCGTTGGATCCTTCTTCTCCAAGAATTTGATTTGGAGATTTTGGATAGAAAAGGGACAGAGAATCAAGTGGCAGATCATTTATCCAGGCTTGAACCACTAGTGAGTGGGGAGACGAATTACCTATTGATGATTCCTTCCCCGATGAGCAATTGTTTGCAATTTCTGCAGAGAATACACCTTGGTATGCTGACTACGCAAATTACTTGGTTAGCAAGGTTCTACCTCCTGATCTTAATTATCAATAGAAGAAGAAGCTTTTCTATGATCTGAAGTATTATGTGTGGGATGACCCATACATTTATCGGAGGTGTGCCGATGGTATCTATAGTAGATGTGCCTTGGAAGAAGAAGTTCAAAGTATATTGAGTTGTTGTCATTCTGCATCTTATGGAGGACATGCTAGTGCTTCTAAGATGGCAGCCAAAGTTCTTCAATTCGGTTTCTTTTGGCCTCATATTTTTAGGGATGCTCGAAAGTTCGTGATAGCATGTGACCCATGTCAAAGAACCGGAAGTATCTCCAAGCGGCATGAGATGCCTATGAACACTATTCTTGAGGTTGAAATTTTTGATGTCTGGGGAGTTGACTACATGGGCCCTTTTCCATCCTCATGCAACAACAAATTCATTCTTGTAGTTGTTTATTATGTATCTAAGTGGGTGGAGGCCATTCCATCTCCATCAAGTGATGGAAAGATTGTAATCAAGATATTTAAGAAGATCATTTTTCCGAGGTTTGGAGTTCCTAGGGCTGTGATTAGTGATGAAGGTTCACACTTCATTGAGAGACAGTTTGAGGACCTCTTGAAGAAATATGGAGTCACTCGCAAGGTTGCTACACCTTACCATCCTAAGACTAGTGGCCAAGTGGAGGTATCCAATAGAGAGATAAAGAGTATCCTGGAGTAAACTGTGTCTAGATCAAGGAAGGATTGGTCCTTGCAACTTGACGATGCTCTTTGGGCTTACCGCACTGCTTACAAGACTCCCATAGGTATGACACCATTTAGATTGATTTATGGGAAGCCTTGCCATCTACCCGTTGATCTTTAAGCATAAAACATTTTGGGCTATCAAGCTTCTTAATTTTGATTTGAAAGCGGTGGGATAAAAGAGAAAGCTTCAACTTCAAGAGCTTGATGAGCTGAGATAGGATGCTTATGAGACCGCCAAGTCATACAAAAAGAGAACCAAGAGTTGGCATTACAAGCACATTCTTTGGGGAGAGTTTCATGAAAGAGAACTAGTGCTTCTTTGAAACTATTTCCTGGAAAGCTTAAATCAAGATGGTCTGGGCCATTTCAAATGAAGAAGGTCTTTCCCTATGGTGCAGTAGAGGTTTGGAATGAAGAGCACGAGACTTTCAAAGTTAATGGTCAGAGATTAAAGCATTATCTAGAGGAGGAACAACTTGAGATGACGAAGAATGTTGCTCTCCGTGACCCAACTGAAGTTGGATAAAAACTCATGAGTCGAGCTAATGACTTTAAACAAGCGCTTCTTGGGAGGTAACCCAAGCTTTTTTTAATTTTCATTTTATTTTTTTCTTTTCTTTTGAATTTTGTGTGTCGGGTTGATGGTTTGATCTTTGTCTCAAGGTTTTTGTGTAGGTTTGACCCTTTTTGAATCTCAATTTTGGAGGAGAGGCAAGTCATAAAAGTCCACAACCTGCCCATGGAAAATTCCATGGCCATGGATGAGAAGCCAGAACAGAGCATAAAAGTCAGTAAAGTCCATGGCCAAGCCATGGAATTAACCATGGTCATGGAAGGCAATAAGCATTTTAGTCCTGAAAAGTCAGCAAGGTCCACGGCCTGGCCGTGGAAGATTCCATGGCCGTGGGTTCTGGGAACAAGGTGCTAAAAAAAAGAGGAAAGGCAGTAGAATCCATGGCCATGGATGAGAAGCCAGAACAGAGCGTAAAAGTCAGTAAAGTCCATGGCCAATCCATGGAATTAACCATGGCCGTGGAAGGCAACAAGCATTTTAGTCCTGAAAAGTCAGCAAGGTCCACAGCCTGGCCGTGGAAGATTCCATTGCCGTGGGTCCTGGGAACAAGGTGCTAAAAAAGAGAGGAGAGGCGGTAGAGTCCACGGCCTGGCCATGGAATATGCCACGACTGTGGATCATCCCAAAGAAGCAGATTTAAAAAAAAACGCAACCCCCATCTCATTCATGTTAACACACCTTCTTCTACTTCATCTTCTTCCTCTCACCCCACCACCATACCCAGGCCTCCAAACCTCCATTACTCATCTTCTCCCTCACAAAAACACATTACCCATCATCTTTAACTACATTAAACCTCCTCCTTCATCTCCATTCTCTCTTCTTCTTCATTCTCTCCCACCATAACCCACCAAAACCTCCATAGCCAAAACCTTACAACTTCATTCCTCCACCATAAAACACCATTCTCTTACCCTTTTCTACCATTCCTAAGCTCTCTAAAACCCATCCACCAATTCCTTCAATTTGGGGAAAAATAAAAAACCCCCAAATTTGAAAACCCTAGCCCCAAAATTCAAAAATCACTATCAAGAGGAAGGGAGTTCAATTTTACTGCTGTAATTACTGGTTGAAAGAGCACAATGGGTCCGAAAAGGTAAAAGTTTGATGTTCCTTCAAGCTCTCGTACTAGGGGAAGCTCTTCAAGATGTAATCCTAATCCTCATGGCTTTGAGTTTAAAAATAATGAGCAGAGAGATAGGTATAATGTGCTTGTAAAAAGGAAAATTGTTTGTACAAGGTACATGGATGATATGGTGTTAGACACCCTAGGTATGAGAGATGACTTTAACTGGATGCTTGAAAGGGCAGGGTGAACTAATTTTCTGAATTTGAAATACCCCACATACACTAAACTGACTTTAGAACTTTTGAGTGCCATTAAAGCCAATATATTACAGGGGGAGGGATGCACTGAAGGCCGGATCACTTTCCGCCTGTTTAATGTTGACCACTGTTTAAATTTGGCACAATCCAATGAAATTTTTGGATTGCCTGCTGGGGGGGATAGGAAACACCCATCTGAGTTAAATGCAAAGTATTTTTGGTCTCTCATCAATCATGAGTCCGGAGGGTATGATTCCTCCAATACTAAGGCAACCTCTATGCCTAACCCTTGCCTTTGCTATCTCCACCGTATCATGTCTCATACTTTATTTGGGCGTGGGGAAAGTGATGGCAATGTCCGTTCTGATGAACTTGCATTTTTGTGGGCTATTCTTCACAATGTCAAAATGGACACATGGTCTTATCTAGCTAGGCATTTGCTAAAGGTTGTTAGAGTACAATCGGGAACAATTGCTGTAGGTGGGCTTATCACAGCGATAGCCCACTATTTTGAATATGATTTGAATGGTTTGGAAGTTGTTAGGGGTAACACCAGGATTGATCTAGGGTCATGTTTGGCTATTCAGATGATCCTCAAGGAGGACGGTATTTACTGCCTCCGCCTGCATAACAGAGACCACCTCCTTCCCCTTCCTAACCCTACTGCTATCACTGTGCGCATTGTTGCACATTGGTGCACTCGTGGGAGTGAAGTAGATGAATTGATTGATGTTCAGTGCCTCCTTCACCCTCCACCAAGGGTGGGCGCCTCTGGTCCTTCTTCTTCCTCTTTTGCAGGTCCTTCAGAGGATGCTCTTTCTAGGATATTTACCTCTCTGGAGAGACTTCACTCTGAGCATGAGTAGCAGAATATTGTTATTGAGGAGCTTCACCAGTAGAATCAGAGCATGGCAAGCATGATTCAGGCCATGCACAACTGGCATCTGAGCCAGCACCATTTCCCACCACCGTAGTGAGTCATTTTATCTCTTCTCATGTTTTGAATTTTTACATTGGGGACAATGTAAATTTCTAAGCTTGAGGGGGATATTTATTTTTATTATTGTAGATCTTTTGTAGTTTCATGCATTCTCATGTTGCATGTTGCATATTGCATTGCATTTTCACACACATCATCTCTCTTTGCTTTTTAGTTGAACTTTGTGCCCTATCTCTCTTGAGGATTTTGTGATGATATTGATTTGGAACCCCATTTGATTGATTCTTGTGGTAGGCAACATATATGATTTTTATTGATAGTAGAGGTGATATTTTGAAAGTTGTTGATTAGCATATGGTTTTTTGAATTTGTGTTTCTCATTTATTTTAAACTACTAAATGTGAGATTTTGAGCCTAAAAGGGGTACTTACTAAATTGGCCCCATTCTTTATGATCGAGTGTTTACTTTCTCTTAGATTGTATCCTCTAGAACTTGGCTTGGAACCATTTTGAAACTTAAAATTTTTGGAAACACATTTGAAAATGATTGAGGCAATATGTATTTTTATGACCTTCAGAGCTTTGAATGCATGCTACCCCATAGTTGTCCAATTTTGAGCCTTAAAAAATATTTGCTTTACTTGGTACCTAGTTTGATATTGATAATTGATGCGTGTATGGTGCCTTTTATAGTATTTGGGAAGGGCAATTTGGTAGTTGAAAAAAAAGAAAAGAGAAACATAAACAAATAAATTTTCTCTTGAACTACATTTACTCTTCTAATAGTTGTTTGAAAGCAAAAAAATGAATAAAAATGAGAAGAGGAAAAGAAAAAAAAAGGGAAAGGAAGAAAAGGTGGAAAAAGAAATTATGAAAAGCCCCTTGGGTATCTAGAAGGTTGCCATGCATGTGCTTGTTTGATTTATTGTATAGCCTTCTTGAATTTACCTTTCTTTGGTTTTCCCACCTAATAATTGATTCCCATGGCCCCATTACAACCTGATAAAAGACCTCTTGATTCTTATGTGTTTTCGAATAATAAAGTGGCGATGTTGGTTGATAGTCAAGCATATGGTGTGACACCCTCTACCCCGCATACATATAAAACGTTAAAATATAGGGTAATTAAAATAAAACATCATTTATTGAAAATAATCAAAACTAAGGTAAAAGGTACCACATCGTATCAAGTTTTAAAACGCAGAAAAAATAAAAACATACATAACATAAACAAACCCAACCCTCGATGTCACATACAGAGCTGGTATAACCAATCCAGAAAATATCCTCGGATACAAATTGAACAGCTAACTAACTACTGAAAAACTGGAAATCCTAGCTAATGAATCGCAGCTCCTCGGAGTCACTCCTCAACTGGCTGCTCGCCGTCCTATGCATAAAAGATACATGCCACAACAAGAAACATAGAGATAGGGAGTAAGAAACAAGAATATGACTATAATGGCAAGGAAGCAGTTAGCAAGACGGGCATACATCAAACAATCATGGTATAGCAAACAACAGTATAACAAATATACATCATAATATAAACGGGTATGCTATGCAATGCAACTCTGCTCCACTACTCCATGATGCACTTGGATCCATTCTATCTCGGGAAGTCAACTTCGGAGTTACATTTCCACATTGGCCAATAAGCACCAACGCCGGGGTAATCCACCAAATCTTGGGTGCACACTCAGTCCACTCCTATGTCCTTCTTCAAGGATCAACTTCCTAAGCCACATCTTTCTTCAATCTAGGCCACCAAAACATCCTATTTAAATCCTGATATATCTTAGTGGCACCTGGGTGCACACTTAGTCCACTCCTATGTCCTTCTTCAAGGATCAACTTCCCAAGCTCTGGGACGTCTGGTATACAGATTCTATCCTTGAACCTCAAGACTCCATCATTTCCTTCCTTAAAACTAAGGTCTCTACCTTGAGCAAGCAACTCCCTCTGGTCTAAGAGGAACTTATCAAACTTTTGGCCTTCTCTAACTGGATCCATCAAACTGTTGGTAACCTTCAAGGTTCCAAGCCTAATGCTCTTAGGGGTAACTTCCCAAGCTAAACTTAGGTCTCTAAAATCCTCGATCAGATCCATCTCCCTAACCATTAAAGCGGAGACGTGCAAGGTTTTTCTACTTAAAGCATCTGCCACTACATTGGCCTTTCCTGTGTGGTAGGTCAGATTAAACTCTTAATCCTTTAAAAACTCCATCCACCTATGCTGTCTCATATTGAGCTCTTTCTGATCAAACAAATATTTCAAGTTCTTATGATCACTAAAAACCTCGAACTTAGCTCCATAAAGGTAATGCCTCCGGATCTTTAAGGCAAATACCACAGCTCCTAACTCTAGGTCATGGGTAGGGTAGTTCTTCTCATAGATTTTCAACTGCCTAGAAGTGTAAGCTACTACCTTACCATCTTGCATCAACACTCCACCTAAACCTTGCTTCGATGCATCACAATACACTACGAAAGGTTTGCTAGGATCGTGCAAAACCAAAACTGGTGCTGATGTTAACCTATCCTTCAGGGTTTGGAAACTCTCCTCACACTTAGAGTCCCACACAAACAACTGTCCCTTCTTTGTGAGACGGGTCAAGGATAAATCTAACTTAGAAAAGCCTTCTATAAACCTCCTATAGTACCCTGATAAGCCCAAGAAACTTCTAACCTCAGTCACTGACTTTGGTGCTTCCCACCGGAGCACCATCTCTACCTCAGCCGGATCCACGGCGATCCCACCTTTAGAGATCACATGACCTAAGAAACTTACCTCCTCTAACCAAAACTCGCACTTAGACAACTTAGTGTACAACTGCTTCTCCTTAAGGGTCTGTAAAACAACCCTCAAGTGTTCCTCATGTTCCTCCTTAGTCTTGGAGTACACTAAGATGTCATCTATGAAAATCGCCACAAACTTATCCAAGTAAGGGTGAAAGGTCTTGTTCATGTAATCCATGAACACAAAGAGAGCATTAGTCACACCAAAGGGCATAACTAAATACTCATAGTGACCATATCGCATCCTAAACGCTGTCTTTGGGATGTCCTCAGACTTAACTCGAATCTGATGGTATCCTGACCTCAAATCTATCTTCGAGAAAACACAAGCTCCAATCAATTGATCCATAAGATCATCAATCCTAGGGAGGGGATACCTATTCTTAACGGTCACTTTGTTGACCTGTCGATATTCGACACACAACCTCATACTGCCATCCTTCTTCTTCACCAACAACACTGGCGCTCTCCATAGGGATACGCTAGGCCTGATGAACTGCTTCTGCATCAGATCCTCTAACTCTTCCTTTAACATAGCTAGCTCTATAGGAGACATTCTATAGGGTGCTATGGATATAGGCCCAGTGTCAGGCACTAAGTCTATGGCAAACTCCACATCTCTTTCTGGGGGTAGTTCGTAAATATCCCCCGAGAATACTTCAGGAAATTCTCGCACAATGAGCACGCCTGCGACATCAGGACGGCTCTCGACTTCCAGGGAAGATAGCATCATGTACACTTGGGCTCCTTCGTTCATTGAAGCCTTAACTTGGTTGGCAGAGAGAAAGCTAGGATCCTTAGACTACACTAGAGTTCCAAAAACGATGGTTTTATCAAAGCAATTCAGAAGAACGTGGTTGGAAGATAACCAGTCCATGCCAAGAATAACATCAAGGTCTTTCAGAGGTAGGCATACAAGATCAACGATAAAGTCTCTACCATCTATGGTAATAGGAATATCCTAGCATGCATAAGAAGTGAGAACAGGTTTATTCGTGGGTGTGGCAACAACTAAATCACACTCCAGAAGTGTCATAGGCAACTTAAGACTCTTAGCACATTCATATGACACAAACAAGTGAGTCGCACCCAAATCAAACAATACAGTTAAACGAACTTTATTAATGAGGCACATACCTTGGATCAAATCTTCAGATTTGGAGGCCTCGGCTCCACTGAGAGTAAAGACTCTCCCCGTGGTCTTCAGTCGGTTGGCCTGAGGTTTCTGACCTTTGCTCGCACTCTGTGGTTCTGACTTTCCTCCCTCGCAGTTCCGGCTGATGTTGCCATGCTTGCCACACTTGAAGCAAATGATGTCTGTCTCCTTGCACTGAGTAGTGAAGTGGTTCTGTCCACACTTGCCGCAATGAAGAGGTCTAGAATCGGAAGAATCCCATCTCCTGGACCTGTCTAAAGAAAACTGAGACTTCTTGTCATCCCAGACTCCTTGCCAGCTGGAGCGAGACGCAGCTTCCACTTTTTCCCCTTATCATTCCTCTTGTAGCTCTGGTTGTCTGATCCCTTAGAGGCTGACCCTCTAGACTTGCAGGCATATTCATAGATCCTGCACTTGTTCACCAAAACTGGGAAGACTCTGATCTCCTAGTAGCTGATATCCTGCTTGATCTCTGGACACAGACCATCCTCAAACTTCACGCATTTGGAGTGATCGTCCGCCACATATTGATACAATGTATAGTAACGGGAGAGCTCCTCAAACTTAGACGCATACTCTCCCACCGATATGTTGCCTTGCTTCAGCACCAGAAATTTCATTTCCTTTGTGTCCTTGATGTCTGTCGGGAAGTACTTCTCGAGGAATCTGTCCTTGAACATAGTCCATGTGATCATAGTACCCTCTGCCTGCAAGCGTTGACGATAATTCTCCCATCAATGCTCAGTCTCCTCTGTCAGCATGAAAGTCCCAAAAATGACCTTCTGCTGATCATTACATTCTATGGTTGAAGTTTATCTTGCATGCGGTGTACCCTATACAAAAACGTTAACTTATTTAGGTCGCCATATTATTAAAGAAAACATAAATACAAAAATTATGTAATTTGAAAAAGACATACCTAGAGTCACTAGTTCCTCCTTCAACTTTTTATTCTTGAATCTTTGGTTGAAATTACTGGCAATATGTCGAATACAGTATACATGATAAGCATTTGGAGGCTGCCAACCTAGGTGAGGATTCGAAACGGCTGATTTAATGCTTTGGTGCCGATCGGAGATCAAACATATACCGGTCTTATTGGTAACATGTTCCCGGATTAATCCCAAAAACCAAGACCACGCATCTAAAGTTTCTCCTTCCACAACAAAGAAAAGCAAGCGGCGATAAATGATTAAGTTTCCATCCTGTGATGTGGCAATCAACAGTGTGCCACGATACTTACCATACAGAAATGTGCCATCAACCTGTATTATTGGTTTGCAGTGATTAAATGCATCACAACATTGTCTAAACGTCCAGAAAACACGATGAAACGTGCGATATTGGTTGTTCACACGGTTTCCCACCACATATAGGTTGGTCTCGATCTTGTAAAATGAATATGATGAAAACAACTGCATATGTTGTAACCATCTAGGTAGCATGGCATATGATTCATCCCAATCTCCAAATACATTCACAATGGCCTTTTGTTTGGCTTTCCATGCTTTTCTGTAAGATATCTTGTACCCGTAAGTACTTAGAATTCTTTCGTGTATCAAAGCGATAGTCACCGATGGCGCTTCTCGGACCATACCTAGGAAGTCGATTTATATATAAAGTTAGATTACTCTTGGAATTAACAATAAAAACAATTATCATACTAGTAATCATCGTACCTAGTATGCACGAGCATACGAAGTTAGAATCCAGCTTTGTGTGGTCTTGCGACAACATCCGATTCACACAATTATGTTGACCGCCCGACTTTGTAACCTCCCACTTTAGTGACTTTTTCGACAAGATAGCCCTCAGCCTCCATGGGCTTCCTGTCAAATGATTTGAACACTGGACATAATACTTGGTTGATTTAGATTCAACAACTTTGAAATCCTGATGAACGTTCATGGAATAATGTTTAACAGCCATTTGAACCACCTGTTTAGTATCAAATCTCAAGCCAACATACAATTCCTGACCCACTTTCCACGATCCTGGAACATCTACGCCTTCAAATTCTATCTCCTGATTAGGATGGTCCCAGTTTATATAATTATAATGGGGGGATGAGTTGAAAAATGCACCATATGATTGACCTATAAGTGAGTAAAAATGAATAAATTGCCAATTAGATTAAAAATAATAATATTTATACAAATAAAAATTAATAATAATGATGTCGGAATAAAATTATTAATTGTTGGAGGAAACCAATCAGCTTGATGCAGAACAAAACCACCAGGATGAAACCGAAGCTGCAACAATTCCAGGTGACGTTAATGCAGACAAAACTATGTTGGAACCCTGTTCAACCTCCTCCTCGGTGTCCGATGAACCTGATGTTGGTATATCATCTTCATCATCATCTTCATCTGACTCATCCTCCATCTCGCTTGCCCAATCTTCATCTTCGTCATCTGCATTTGACCCAAGGTTTACCGGCACATTTCGCTGCTCGAAATTACTACCTAATGACGGCACATGGAATGTGGAAGTGCCCGCAACATTAACATCAACGTACAACTCAAGTGTCGACATCCAGGGATTTTGGATTAAACCATTCAGCATGCACTCCACATCTCGATCATCAGCAATTTCAACAAGAATATATTTCGCCGGGTTGCCACATATCATATATCTTGTCACAATTTTTGAAACCGATTGATTTGGTTGCAGCCTCAACTTCGAGTGAATCTTTACCCTCAAACGCTCGTACCGGATGCAATGTTTTATTTGCACAATTTCTTGGTCCCCTTCAAATGTAATTCCCTCTGGTCCATCGAAGACTCTCCCGTTCGAGTATAAAAATACTGCAACTTGGCTCATGACGTCTGCCCTACAATAATATCAAATATATAAAAATAACCCATAAATTTACAAGTTCTAATAATAACAATATTAAAAATACACAACAACAAATACAAATAATGGTATTAATAATATTAACATCATATTTAATATTAAATATTTAAACTTAAAAATAACATTAATATAACACAATAATATCACTATTAATAATAATATTACAAAATAAAATTAATTACCAATTACTAATAATAAATACCGATACTAATAAAAGTAATATTACTGTTATATTATAATAAAAAAATAAACTTAATAATTAAAAGAAAGTATCAAATAATATTACACGAGGTAATAAATTTTTAACAATTTGCACCAATAAATATTCATCAATTATTACAGTAGTAAAAAAAAAATTTACCTTCTAAGAATTAAAATAAAGTCACATGCAATTTTAAAGGAACACCGCTACAAAAAAAATTATACTACAAGTATAGGGAGTAACGATGACATTAATGATAAAGTATCTATTTAAAACAACAAGAGGCAATAAAAAAACCCCGTAATAACGAGTAGCAAATAATATCACAGGAGGCATAAAAAAAATAATAGCAATAACAATTTACACCAATAAATATTCATCAATTATTACAGTAGTAAAAAAAAATTTACCTTCTAAGAATTAAAATAAAGTCACATGCAATTTTAAAGGAACATCGCTAAAAAAAAATTATACTACAAGTATAGGGAGTAACGATGACAATTATGATAAAGTATCTATTTAAAACAATAAGAGGCAATAAAAAAACCCGTAATAACAAGTAGCAAATAATATCACAGGAGACATAAAAAATAATAGCAATAACAATTTATACCAATAAATATTCATCAATTATTACAGTAGTAAAAAAAAATTTACCTTATAAGAATTAAAATAAAGTCACCGCAAATTTTAAAGGACCACCGCTACAAAAAAAATTATACTATAAGTATAGGGAGTAACGATGACATTAATGATAAAGTATCTATTTAAAACAACAAGAGACAATAAAAAAATATCGTAATAACAAGTAACAAATAATATCACAGATAGTAAATTTTTAAGGACTATTTATAAAGGAGGAACTGAGGGGGGAGGGAGCTGCTCTTCGATGGGGTGGGGGTTGCTTTATAGGGAGTAACGATTACATTAATGATAAAATATCTATTTAAAACAATAAAAAAAATCTTAATAACAAGTAACAAATAACATCACAAGTAGTAAATAAAATTTCTTACGGCCTATTTATGAAGGAGGAATCGGGGAGGGAGCTGCTTTTCGTTGTGTGGTGGGGGGATCACGCGTGCCTTTTGCGGAACAGTAAACGGAAACATTCGTCCCTTCTGGAAAAGTTCTTGTAGCATAAGCATGTATTATCATATATATTAAACAAGCCTACAGTGCACGTACCTAGGGGGCACCCCCTGCACATTGCAGGGGAGGCGTTACTGTGCTTGGTGTCTTTGAAGGTGTTATTTGTAGTGACGTCTCCCCTGTAGTGCTCCACGTGGTATTGTAGGACATGTTTTGTTTTTTTTCTTTTTTTTATAAAAAGTGTAGGCACCGGTCTGACTGGCGTCTTTGACCCGTCAAAGTGAAAAAAAAAATAAAATATGTCACGTGTCCAAAAATATCCTCATTGATAAATAATTTGAATAATCCTAAACTGATAATTAGTTTCTAAAAGAACCCAATTTAATAAAAAAACCGCTGATTTGCTTACTCTCTCTCCGTGGCTTTCCTTGTTGAGCCGCCATGACAGTTCTCATGGCATCTTGGTGACCATGGCTTACTCTCATCTTTAACTCCTTTTTGATTTAAATGAACTCCCAAATTTACACCAAACACAGAAAATGAAAATGGTATAATAACGCACAAAAACAACACGTTTAATAACTTGTGGAAATTGAAAGGTAAAAAAGTTAAAGCAATTCAATTCAACCTTGTATTCTCTTCTCTGTAAAATTGGTTATTACTACAATAACCTCGTAACTAGCTAGCACATCTAGTCATGGATGGATATTATGTCAATTCCATGTTCATTCACCAAATACAAGAGAGAGAAATATGTACACATACAATGTCAATAGTCAATATATTAGGTGTAAGAAGCAGATCCAGAAACAGAAACCATCTTGACTTTCATTCGTTCAAAATCATCGTCGCGATGAAAGAGGCCCGGTTATGACGTGCTGGGCAGAGGACCTCTAATGGCAGAAATGGATTTTAGAGGTAGAAGGGGAGGGTATTATTATATTTAATTTAATTCTAATTTTATTAAAGTTTTAATGAGTTGTCATTCTGTCAAGATGAATGTGTCCAAAAATGATGTGTTAGTATATGTTCTTGAATTGTATTATCTATCTCTACGACATCCTCTTCCTCTAGCCTTGCGGGGATATTACAACATGAGATTAGTTATAGTTGATAATTAATTAGTTCTCTAATCTCTACTTATATACCAGCCACATGTAAAGCGTGTAATCTCATCTCTTCTCATCCTATTTAATGCTCAAATTTCTATTACCACTTTCTATCTCAATCTTCTATCCTCTCGGTCATGTTTTCCAACAAAAGTGAAGCATCCTACTTTTTTTTTTTTTTTTTTGATAAGCAGTGAATCATCCTACTTGAATTTTATCATTCCTTTTTCAATAAAAGTGCCAAACAAACTAACATCTATGCTATGCTCCCTACATCGGGTTCGAAACTCTAACAATCACTTGAAATGGATTACCTTACAATAACACTTCGTTGAAAAAAGTTCAACAATGGAGGAGGACAATACACTCCCTGTTCGCAAAACAAATCAAAGGATCGAGTAGACAATAAAGAGAAAAACACTATTGGAATGATATCATTTAGGTGCGTAAGAGTATTTAAAAGAGGATAGAAATTACATGTCTCACAACAGTATCCTAATTCCTATCTCATCCCCTCATAGAGATTGTGTCTTGTCATTTAAAATGATATCCCAATTCTTGTCTCACGTGTTTGTCTGAGTGGGTGAGAGACGGGAAGATGAAATATTATTTTAAGAGTAATTTCCAACTTCAATAGATTAATCTCTCGTCTATGGAATGTGAGAATAGAGAAAATAAAAAGATGAGTCCAATGCATGATATGTATTCAAACTCTCAGGCTATGTTTGGATTGATGGAAGGTGGTGGAATGGAGTGGAATGAAAGGGAATTGAATGGTGTTATATTGTTTGGATAACTTAAAAGAGAATGGAATGCAATGAAATGAAGTTTTTATTCCATTTCGTTTCAATTCATTTCATTACTTTCCACCAATCCAGACATAGTCAAGGTTGGACTCGATAGATGCACTCTTGTCTTACATTAATTATCGCATAACTTATAAATCCCAAGTGCTTGCGCAGATTCAATTAACTACAAGCGAGAAGGGTGAGAGTTAACTGGGAAATAAGAAACAACAAGAGGAGCTGAAGATGGTTGGGGATCTGCTTTTGGTTTTCGTGATAAAGAACCCGCTTCCACAATAGAGCTTTGGTCTTCTTTGGACTTGAAGCAGCATAATATGGCTGAGAGGAGAGACATCATCATGTGATGATGAACTTTTTTTTTCTATACTTTGGATTAAAAAAAAATATTGATGAGAGTGAGTTAAGTGAATATAGGAGCCGTGTATTTATATTTGAAAATACCGTGCTCAAGAAGCATTTGATTTGAATTATTTGGCTTACACAGCAAGGAAAGGACTGAAGTGCGACAACGACTTTGACTAAAGCAAAGACAATATTCTTAATAATTATTTGGTGTCTAATAATAGTGTGTTTAGGAAAGATTATATTCCTTAGTTTCAGCTGTTTTTTTAGTTTAAAACTGGTTTCATAGATAATCTATTATGTTTGATATTTTGCTTAAATTTATAAAAAGTTTTTTAGGAAAAAAACTGTTTTACACCATCTAATTTTTTCTATGATTGTTGTGATTTGATTATTTTTCATTTTCAAAACTGTCTTCCCTACTTACTCCTACAAAACTAACTTCTAAATAAATATTATTAAATTATACAAATAACTTCATACCCATTTTTCGTAATTTATTATATAAAAGTTATTTTTTTTTCACTATCCAAACGAAATAGATTATCTTAAAATCACTTTTCAGCAAACATATCCAAACAAAAACAGATTCTGCTTATAATCGATTATCACAACAATTGATTATGAGTGTGTTTGGGAAAGCTGAAAAAAAAAGATTATGCTGATAATCGATTTTTGTATAATCGATTATTGTATAATTGATTATAGTCAGAATCTGTTTTTGTTTGGAAAGCTTGAAAATGATGAACCACCATGATATAAGTCTTGAATCAAGAAACTATCTAAAGAACATAGACATGATTTAAGACAAAGATTAGGATTTACCTCTTGAGAATCAATGATGAAGACAATCCAAGAACTTGCTTTGAAACTTAGAACTAAGAACTTAGAACTTTAGAGTTTTAGAAGACAACTAACCAAAGAACTAAATGAAAAGTGAGAGTATGGTTTTTATAGTGATAGTGGCGCCATCATGGGAAAGTTCTAGATGATGATGAGTTGTCTTGCTAAAGGATTCAAATGCAATTAAGTTCTAAGGACCAAATTGCAAAGATTCCAATAGTTGAAGGACTAGTTTGCAATTAGACAATAAAATGTCATGATGATGATTTTTGTCACATTAAATGCTAGCTTATCTTTGACTTAGTTGGCTGATTTTGGTGTCATAGATATTTTAGAGAAAACCTAACTTGTTGAAGAAGATTTGTTGAAGAAGATTGTTGAAGAAAAATCAAGAATGATGTAGAAAAGTGTGGAACATTCTAGAAAAATCTTGATTCCTCCATCAAATGAGAAAGTCATCTTCTGTCATGGGCTTATGTATTTGGGCTTGACACATTTGGGCTTAGTTTCATTTTCTTGTTTGTTGTGGGGCCCACTTGAAGATTTAAGCCTTTAAACTTAAGATAAGAAACTTAAATGGGCTTTATGGACTCAACTATGAACTAGAAAAGTTTGGGCTTCTAAGCCACGACCATTTAAGGTTAGAAACAAGGATTCTAGCCCAATCCACTTGAAAAAACGAAAAAAACTAATTTAGGGACAAAAGGGTAATTTACAGAAAGTTCAGGGACTTAACCGTAAATTTCGAAATTTTCTATTTAACCCTGAAAAACCTTCTAGACTTAAAAATATGATTCATCCCATTGAATCATCTCAAAATCCTAAGATAAACCCTCTATCCACTCTTAGAAACTCTAATTTCCCTTCCGTCGTCTACCCGATTACGTGTTCACTTTGAAAAACGTACATTATTTTATTTTTTTCTGAAAAAATTCTATCAATACAGAATTGTAGAAAATAAAATACCAAACTTAAGTCTTTCGTTCACGAATTAAAATTTGGTTTTCTGAGCAAGAAACTTTTCTTGTCGTCGAACACACTGAAAAAAGCAAAACCGGCTTCCGTCTGAATTTTCAACCAAAAACTTCCCCGTAACCTTATGAAAATAAGTATAACAAGGAAATGACCTTGGTTTATCCAAAATCATTTTCTAAGTCTCGGATAAAAATATATATTTATATATTTATTACCGATATTACAAAACAGCAAAAATCGGGGTGTTACATTACTACCCCACTTAAAAAAAATTTCGTCCTCGAAATTTACATACTTCAGAAAAGATGTGGATATCGTTGTTGCATATCTGGTTCACGTTCCCAAGTAGCATCTCCAGTATTTTCATCCCATATGACCTTAACTAGAGGAATTTGTCTACCACGAAGCTCCTTAATCTCTTTATCTGCTATCCTTACAGGTAGAGCCTCATACTCTAGATTCTCTCACAATTGTATAGACTCAGACTCAATAACATGTGAAGGATCAGGATAATATTTTCTCAACTGAGACACGTGAAAGACGTCATGAAGGTTAGCAAGATTAGGTGGTAAAGCAATATGATAAGCTACTGGACCAATCCTTCGAATAATCTGGAAAGGTCCGATGAATCTAGGAGTAAGTTTTCTAGTTTTGATAGCCCTGCCAATTCCGGTCTTCGGAGTGACTCTCAAAAACACGTGATCGCCCTCCTGGAATTCTAAAGGTCTCCTTCTCTTGTTCTTGTAGCTCCTTTGCCTATCCCGTGCTTCCCTTCATCTTTTCCCTTATCTTCCTAACTTGTTCCGTAGTCCGTTTGCACCACATCCGGGATCCAAGACTTGATTTTCACCAATCTCATACCAACATAACGGTGTCCTACATTTCCTACCATACAAAGCCTCATATGGTGCCATCCCTATACTACTGTGAAAACTATTGTTGTAAGTAAATTCAATCAATGGCAAGAACTCATCCCAACTGCCAGTATGTTCCAAAACACAAGCTCTTAAAAGGTCCTCTAATGATTGAATTGTCCTTTCTGACTGTCCATCCGTTTGGGGATGATAAGCAGAACTCATCCTCAACTTGGTCCCTAAAGCATGATGCAACTGTTTCCAAAATCTAGATGTAAATCTAGGATCTCGGTCTGAAACAATGCTCGATGGCACACCATGCAACCTGACAATTTCTTTGATGTAGATTTGGGTCAACTTCTCCAAACTATAGCTTTCCCCCATAGGTAAGAAGTGAGCACACTTCGTCAACCGGTCAATGATAACCCAAATCACATCATGTTTCTTAGGAGTTCGTGGTAGTCCAACCACAAAATCCATAGCTATGCTATCCCATTTCCATTCTGGGATATCTAATGATTGCAATAAACCAGCTGGCTTTTGATGCTCTATCTTAGCCTTCTGACACACCAGACAAGATAAAACATACTCTGCTACCTCTTTCTTCATCCTCGTCCACCAAAACAATTTCTTTAAATCCTGATACATTTTAGTAGATCCCGGATGAATACTCATCTTACTCTTATGTGCCTCTTCTAATATCAACTTCCTAAGTTCTAAATCCTCGGGCACACATATTCTATCCCTAAACCTCAGTACCCCATTTGTTCCTCTACTAAACTCAGAATTTTTACCTTCATCTATACCTCTACTTATCTCCTGTAAATATGGATCCTGAGCCTATTTATCCTTAAGATCTCTCATAAAATCACTACTAATAGTGATCATACCTAAGCAAATTTTATCCTCAACCAACTCAATTCCTAAGTTCAAATCTCTGAACTGTTCCAGTAATTCCAACTCTTTAACCATCATTGCGGACACATGCAATGATTTCCTACTCAAAGCATCCGCTACTACATTCGCCTTCCCAGGATGGTATAGTAAATCAAACTCATAATCTTTGATAAACTCCATCCATCTTCGTTGTCTCATATTCAACTCCTTTTGGTCGAAAAGATACTTCAGACTTTTATGGTCACTGTAAACATTAAATTTTGCCCCATAGAGAAAGTGTCGCCATATTTTTAATGCGAACACTATGGCTGCTAATTCCAAATCATGAGTCGGATAGTTCCTCTCATGAACTCTCAATTGTCGGGAAGCATAAGCCACCACTCTTCCCTCTTGCATTAGAACACAACCTAAACCTTGGTATGACACATCACAGTATACGTCAAACGGTCCTAATGGATCCGGTAAAGTCAACACAGGTGATGTGGTCAACCTTTCCTTCAGCTTTTGGAAACTCTGCTCACAGTTGTCCGTCCATACAAAAGCTGTATTTTTCCTCGTCAACTGCATCATAGGCAACGCAATCTTCGAGAAACCCTCTATAAACCTCCGATAATATCCAGCTAACCCTAGAAAGCTTCGTACTTCACTTACTGACTTAGGCCGTTCCCATTTAAGAACTGCCTCAACCTTTGCTGGATCTACTGCTATACCTTCCTGGGTGATCACATGTCCTAGAAATTGGACTTCTTCCATCCAAAACTCACACTTGGAAAGTTTAGCATAAAGCTGCCTATCCTTCAAAACTTGCAGCACTATCCTTAAATGTTTCTCATGATCTTCCCATGTACGAGAATAGATAAGGATGTTGTCGATGAATACAACAACAAACTTATCAAGGTACGGTCTAAATATCCTGTTCATATAATCCATGAACACTGCTGGCGCATTAGTCACACCGAACGGCATAACTAAATACTCGTAATGTCCATACCTTGTTCTAAAATCCGTTTTTAGTATATCTTCCTTCTTTACTCTAATCTGATGGTATCCAGATCTCAAATCAATCTTGGAAAATACTGCGGCTCCTTTCAATTGATCCATCAGATCATCTATCCTAGGCAACGGATACTTATTCCTAATTGTTACCTTGTTTAACTGTCTATAATATGTGCACAACCTAGCACTTCCATCTTTCTTCTTAACAAACAACACTGGAGCTCCCCATGGTGAAACACTCGGCCTTATGAATTCTTTTTCCAACATATCATCCAACTGTTTCTTCAGCTCCGCCAATTCTATAGGTGACATCCGATAGGGCGCCATAGATATAGGTCCTGTCCCTGGTACAAGATCTATGGTGAATTCCACTTCTCGTTCTGGTGGTAAGCCTGGAACGTCGGGAGGGAAAACTTCAGGAAACTCTCTCACGATAGGCATAGAATCTATACTAGGGGTCTTAATAGTTTCCACCGCGAACAACATCACGTACTGCCGACTGAAGAAATGATAAGGTCTTACTAGAACAGTCTAGCATTACATGGTTAGCCGAAAGCCAATCCATGCCAAGAATAACATCTATCTGTTGCATAGGCAAACAGATAAGGTCTACAATAAATGTTCTATTCTCAACAACTATAGGACATTGTAAACAAATAGACATAGTAGTCAAAGGATTACTAGTTGGAGTAGATATTGTAAGGGTATAAGGTAATTGAGAAACAGTTAATTTTAATTGATCCACACACTCATACGAAATAAATGAATGTGTAGCGCCTGAGTCAAATAACACGTACGAGAGTCTACCAGCTATCAAACACATACCTTGTATAAGATCAGCAGATTGAGAGGATTCAGCTCCCTTCACGGTAAACACTCTTCCAGTGGCCTGAGGTCTTGCTCCCTGTTGCCCTGCTGATATAACTCCTCTCCCAGCTCCACCCCTATTGCCTCCATTTCCTCTTCCTGCAGCTATCGGTGGTCGCCTAGCCTGCTGTCTGCAATCTCGGGCCATATGACCTATTTTCCCACAATGAAAACAACCAGGTCGCTCCCTGCAGTCTCTAAGATAATGCGGTCCTCCACATCTGAAACAAGATAAACCTTGCTGCTGTTGACCAGTTCTAACCACTGATGTTGGTGCTGGTGTCTGCACTGGTCGGGCATACGGTCTATGTCTCCATTGAGAGTTACTACCTCCTCGCCTCTGAAAACCCGGTCGAGTAGGACCCCCACTCCTTAATTGTTTCTGCTCATTAGCTAGCCTCAGATCTAGACTTTCGATTGCACTGCATCGTTCCACTAGCTCTGGAAAACTCTGGATATCAAGAGATACTATAGCCCTCTGAAGTTCATGTCGGAGTCCTTCCTCAAACCTTCTACATTGCCAATCTTCATCTGGGAATCTCTGATAAAATTCAGAATACTTAATCAGAGCCTCGAATCGTGATGCATAATCACCAACAGTCATGTTGCCCTGTTTGAGACTCATGAATTCCCTTTTCTTTCTCGTCGAACTAGACGTGGAAAATACTTCTCAAAGAAACAGATCAACGAACAGCTGCCGATTGATAACTCGCCTTCAGCATCCAGCAATCTTCGCTTGCCTCTCCACCAAGACTCTGCTCCTCCAGTTAGCATGAAAGCAGCATACGTCACTTTCCTATCCTCTCTGCAGCGCATGGTATCGAATATCTTTTCGATCTCTTGTATCCACCATTCTGCCTTCTCTGGATCATAATCTCCTCGGAATTGAGGTGGCTTCCCTTTCAGGAAAGTAGCCATTCCGGCATCTTCATCTGCTGCAGCTCTCCTTTGGTTCTGTTGTTCCTGCTGTTCTTTGTTCATCTGTAGCATCTTAGCATTCTGCTGTGTTTGTAACAACAGAGCAGTAACTATGTTTTTCATAGTATCTTGAGTCTCAGATGACTCTCCTCTACTTTCGGTATGATTATTTTCCACATTGTTAGCTCCTACAATTCTTTCAGGAGTTCTGTCACTACTGTCAATCAGACGTCCTTTTCCACGAGCCATGATTCTGTAAAAGAAATCATTTGCTCTTATCAGTATGACATATAATACCACATAGACAAGTATATAAATACCATATGCCATACTAATGCAAATTATCGCATCGGGTTCGGACACACTACCCAACTTCTAAGCATAGTTAAAATCCGATGTGGATTCAACTAGACACGGCCAGTAACAACTTCCTAGACCTCACAGTCCGATTAGAATCGAACTGCTCTGATACCACCAAATGAGACACCCCGTTGTGCCCCATTGTATTATTACATTAAATCCTTAATTAGTTATTTACTTAATCGCGCGCTTACTGTTGAAAATACGTAAAAATTAAAACTTAATTAATAATTATATAACTTATGCAAATATAAAACACACCAAACTATATTACATAATTACACATATAAGTATCCTTTATTTTACACAACCTGCTTATAACTAACTAAAACAAAACACCTTATGTGACTCACTGGCCTTAAACTAACTACGCCACATTATTAGCATCAGTAGGTTGTTCTTCAACGTCAACTTCATACGGGCGTCGTTCAACTCTTCAACCATCTCTCGTCTCGTGTATGGGGTTCCATCCATCTCCTCCGTAACATAGTCGTCCATATGGTCTTCTAACGTACACAATAGACAGACACCAAAAATACAGAAATAGGGAGATAAGAAACAGTTCTATCATCATAAGTGGAAAGGATTCATAGCATATAATACAATAACAGTCACAGACATGCATCATTCAAAATCAACAATCATCCTCAATTCACTATATATCATCCTCTACCCTTCAACTCATGCAACTAAACCTTTATGCTGACGTGGCCACTACTACTCCTGTCACACATCCCTCGTTAGGGATGCCAGTCAGTCGCCCAAGTGACACGTTCCCCACGCCGGTGCACATTCTTATCCATGGTAAGAATGCTCATGCAAAGCAATGACACTATAGCTGCACTGTATCGTCGGTGCACACCCTGATTCTCTCTCTCACTCTGTCAAGGGTGCTCATGCAAAGCAATGACACTATAGTTGCACAACCTAAATTCTAATTTGGAACGGTCCACGAGAACTTCGGACCTCGTGTATCTCAAATACACGGTTATGAACACCAATGCAACATATGATTCTCACTGACTTTTATCAATAACAACCTAGTACCTCAAGCTTTTCCTCATAACCTCCACTTACATACTATATCACATTACTTCTATACCATAATAGCGAGGCACTTCTAATTCATATTCAAAACTTTCACCCAAACAAAATACCTCCGAGCAATATATATCTTTCCTTAAAATAATCTAAGCATAGTATTAAACACAGGCAGATCATGCATAACACATTAATCAACAGAATATTCAAACATCTCAATATCATATAAGGCAATTTATCATAACCAAATAATTAACAAAGTCAGACTCTGTCACGGCCTGGCCGTGATAGCCATCATGGCCGTGACAGACCACAAAGACAAGAATCCTACAACACAGAGCCTGTCACGGCCTGGCCATGACAACCATCACGGCCGTGACAGACAGCAAACATCCTCAATATCATAATTATTCAAACACCGAAACAATACGTCACATGCAGATGGAATACCTCAACCAACGTATCAAAAACAGTCAAAAGTAAATAATTCAAACATCCTCAAATATGAATAATCAACCTAAGGCGATAAACCCACAATTCCCAAATCGTCATTGGTTTTACGGAAAAGATTTCAATACGATTTTGGTATTGTCGATTACTCGACCACTAGTAGGGTTTAGGTCGCCCTACACCATTATTATAAATTATATACTACTTATCGATTCCGACGATGGAATGGTTCTTTCTCCCACCTGAGTTTGCACCGGAAACACGTACACAACGATCCTCGTTATCCCACCACGAGTTAACACAATCACCTTCAACCAAACAACGTAATTATAATTAATCAACTAACATCCATCTATGACACTTTAGGGCTAGGTTCGGCCAAGACTTAGAAATAGGTTTAGGATTATCTTCTTAATGTCATCTTTTGGGTCCTAATTACTAGAGTCTTAACTAACATAGATTACTTATTACAAGACTAAAATTTGAAACAAAATCCTCTAACCTTTAGGGTTAGGGTTTTGGCCAAGGGCAGACTTTTAGGGTTCAAAATCCTTAAAATTCCTAATCATGATTAAGTCATAGATTAATGATCCTTGATTAACCTAAATCATGGATTAGTGACTAAACAACTAAAGTTGAAACTCAAAACTTTCTAACTCTTTTATACATAGATTCGGCCTCAACATAATCTTAGGGTTAGGGTTCTTAGTTTAATAAACCAACTTGGATTTATTAATCATACATACTAATAGCTTGATTAACAAGATCATTAATGAAAACCATGAACAAAAACTCTACCAAACCTACTTTGATAGATTCGGCCAAGGCTAGGTTTTCAAGAAAGAAATTTTTGATTGCTTCATGCTCTTGGATTTAGATAGTAGACATGATATCTAGAAGATAGAAAGTAGTTTCATCATCATTAGATTTTCCTAGGATTTATTATGATTTTTCAAAGTTCTAGGGTTTGAAACTTGAAAATGATGAACCACCATGATATAAGTCTTGAATCAAGAAACTATCTAAAGAACATAGACATGATTTAAGACAAAGATTAGGATTTACCTCTTGAGAATCAATGATGAATACAATCCAAGAACTTGCTTTGAAACTTAGAACTAAGAACTTAGAACTTTAGAGTTTTAGAAGACAACTAACCAAAGAACTAAATGAAAAGTGAGAGTATGGTTTTTATAGTGATAGTGGCGCCATCATGGGAAAGTTCTAGATGATGATGAGTTGTCTTGCTAAAGGATTCAAATGCAATTAAGTTCTAAGGACCAAATTGCAAAGATTCCAATAGTTGAAGGACTAGTTTGCAATTAGACAATAAAATGTCATGATGATGATTTTTGTCACATTAAATTCTAGCTTATCTTTGACTTAGTTGGCTGATTTTGGTGTCATAGATATTTTAGAGAAAACCTAACTTGTTGAAGAAGATTTGTTGAAGAAGATTGTTGAAGAAAAATCAAGAATGATGTAGAAAAGTGTGGAACATTCTAGAAAAATCTTGATTCCTCCATCAAATGAGAAAGTCATCTTCTCTCATGGGCTTATGTATTTGGGCTTGACACATTTGGGCTTAGTTTCATTTTCTTGTTTGTTGTGGGGCCCACTTGAAGATTTAAGCCTTTAAACTTAAGATAAGAAACTTAAATGGGCTTTATGGACTCAACTATGAACTAGAAAAGTTTGGGCTTCTAAGCCACGACCATTTAAGGTTAGAAACAAGGATTCTAGCCCAATCCACTTGAAAAAACGAAAAAAACTAATTTAGGGACAAAAGGGTAATTTACGTGAAAGTTCAGGGACTTAACCGTAAATTTCGAAATTTTCTATTTAACCCTGAAAAACCTTCTAGACTTAAAAATATGATTCATCCCATTGAATCATCTCAAAATCCTAAGATAAACCCTCTATCCACTCTTAGAAACTCTAATTTCCCTTCCGTCGTCTACCCGATTACGTGTTCCGCCTGAAAAACGTACATTATTTTATTTTTTTCTGAAAAAATTCTATCAATACAGAATTGTAGAAAATAAAATACCAAACTTAAGTCTTTCGTTCACGAATTAAAATTTGGTTTTCTGAGCAAGAACTTTTATCGCGAACAACACACGAAAAACGCAAAAACCGAGCCTCCGTCTGAATTTTCAACCAAAAACTTCCCCGTAACCTTATGAAAATAAGTATAACAAGGAAATGACCTTGGTTTATCCAAAATCATTTTCTAAGTCTCGGATAAAAATATATATTTATATATTTATTACCGATATTACAAAACAGCAAAAATCGGGGTGTTACACATTTCAACAAAACTGTTGTGTTCTAGCATAATGACTCAGCAGAGTTAGATAGGTAAGCATAGACAGGTGATATAGCACAGACAGGTTAACCCAAAGACATGTCATTCAACAATGTAATGCATGTTTAGATTATCTCTAATAAATAAAAACCTTTCTTCTGCTAAGGGTTTAGTGAAAATATCAGCCCATTGATTTTCAGTTTTAACAAACTTAATATTAAAGATACCTTTCTGAACATAATCCCTAATAAAATGATGTTTGATCTTAATATGCTTTGCCTTAGAATGCTGAATTGGATTTTTAGTTAAGCATATAGCACTGGAATTATCACACCATACAGATATGTTATGCTCATAAATAGAGTAATCCTCAAGTTGATGTTTTACTCATAAGAGTTGAGAGGAGCAGCTAGCAGCTGAGATGTATTATGCTTCAGCAGTAGAAGGGGAAATTGTTGTTTGCCTTTTGCTTGACCATGAGACTAAGCTTGCTCCAATGAAGTGACATCCTCCACTAGTGCATTTTCTTTCTATTCTATCTCTAGTAGAATCAGCATCACAAAATCCCACTAATATGTATTCTTTTGATCTTAGATATAGCAAACCAAGATTAGTAGTTCCAAGCAAATATCTAAATATTCTTTTAACAGCCTTAAGATGAGATTCTCTAGGGTCAGATTGGAATCTAGCCCACATACAGACACTAAACTGAATGTCAGGTCTGCTTGAAGTTAAGTACAGTAGAGATCCAATCATACCTCTGTAGACAGTTTGGTCTACCTTTTTAACTTCATCGTCTTTGCTTAGTTTTCCATTGGGTTGCATGGGAGTTTTCATGAGCTTGGCATTTTCCATTTTGTACTTCTTGAGTATCTCCTTGGTATACTTTTGTTGATGGATATAAATTCCATCACTTGTCTGCTTGATTTGTAACCCAAGGAAGAACTTCAATTCTCCCATCATGCTCATCTCAAATTCAGCTTGCATTAGCTTTGAAAATTCCTTACATAGCTTTTCATTAGTTGCTCCAAAAATAATATCATCAACATATATTTGGACTATAATAAAGGTCTCTTTAGAGCTTTTCTTAAACAAGGTAGTATCTACTTGTCCTCTAGTAAAACCATTTTGCATGAGAAAAGAACTAAGTCCATCATACCATGCTCTAGGTGCTTGTTTCAAACCATATAATGCCTTTTTAGGTTTGAAAACATGACCTGGTTTATCAGTATCCTCAAAACCAGGAGGTTGTTTAACATACACTTCTTCTTCAATTATACCATTTAGGAAATCACTTTTTACATCCATTTGAAAAAGAGTGATTTGGTGTTAAGCAGCATATGACATTAAGATGAGTATAGCTTCTATTCTAGCTACAGGTGCAAATGTTTCAGTATAATCAATACCTTCTTGTTGGTTATTGCCTTGAGCTACTAACCTTGCCTTATTTCTGACAACTTTACCATCTTCATCCAATTTTTTTCTGAAGACCCATCGAGTTCCAATAACATACTTGTTTTTGGGCTTAGAGACAAGTGTCCAAACATCATTTCTGGTGAACTGGTTGAGTTCTTCTTGCATAGCAAGAATCCAGCTTTCATCCTCAAGAGCTTCTTCAATGAACTTTGGCTCTATTTCTGAGATGAAGGCTACATTACTTGATTCTCTTAGAGTGGATCTGGTTCTCACTCCTTCAGAGGGATTTCCAATAATAAGGTCCTTAGGATGATGAGAGTTTAACTTCCAATCCCTTTTGATATCATCAGGAATATCTTGACTTGTCAGCTGACTTGTCTGTTGACTATTCTGCTGACTTGTCTGCTCCACTTGTCTATCTGGCTCAAGCACAGGTTCTGTCTTGGTCAGGTCAGGTTGTTGATTTTCTGGCCTATTTATATCAAGACATGAAAGATCATCTTCTAGATCTGATAGTTCCCTATAAGTCTTAAATCCATCATTAAATTTAACATGAATGGATTCTTCAATAATATAGGTTCTGGAATTATAAACTCTAAAAGTTTTAGACATTTCAGAATAGCCTACGAAAATACCTTTATCTACCTTTGAATCAAACTTTCCAAGTTGATCTTTAGTATTCAGAATAAAACATTCACATCCAAATGCATGAAAATAAGATATGTTGGGGCTTTTTCCTTTCCACAATTCATCAGGAGTCTTCTTTAGAAAAGGTATAATAAGTATAATGTTTTATACATAACAAGCAGTGTTTACATCTTCTGCCCATAAGTACTTAGGGAGATTATTCTCATTGAGCATAGATCTAGCCATCTCTTGCAGAGATCTGTTCTTTCTCTCAACCATTCCATTTTATTGTGGAGTTCTAGGTGCAGAGAAATTGTGAGAGATCTCATTCTCCTCACAAAACAGTTTAAACTGCTCATTTTCAAATTCTCCCCTATGATCACTTCTAAGGGTAGAAATACAGAAACCCTGTTCATTTTGTACTCTTTTGCAGAATACTGAAAAAGCTTTAAAAGACTCATCCTTGTGGGTTAAGAAGAGTACCCATGTAAATCTAGAATAGTCATCAACTATGACAAATCCATATTTTCTTCCAGTCAGGCTGGCAACACTAATTGGTCCAAACAGATCCATGTGTAACAACTGAAGAGGTCTAGAGGTTGATACTTGGTTTTTAGATTTGAAACTTGATTTTTTCTGTTTACCTCTCTTACATGCATCACACAAGACATCTTTCTTGAAACTAATATCAGGGAATCCTCTCACAGGGTTATTCCTTTAATTTAGAAATTAGTTTCATACTATCATGTCCTAGTTTCTTATGCCATAACCATCTCTCATCCTCTTTAGACATCAGACAGTTTAATTATACTTTGATCTGAGAGATCAGACAGTTCAATCTTATACAGATTTTGTTGCCTTTTAGCTGAAAAGAGGGTTTTGTCATTACAGTCTTTAACTATGCATACATCCTTGGTAAAGGAAACATCAAATCCATTGTCACATAATTGACTTATGCTAAGAAAATTGTGTCTTAATCCTTTAACCATAAGAACATTAGATATAAAGGGAAGAGGAGGTTTACCACCAATAGTGCCCATGCCTATAACCTTCCATTTCTGATTGCCTCCAAAGGCAACATGTCCTCCTTTCTTAAGTTGGAGGTCTAGGAACATAGACCTTTCTCCTGTCATATGTCGCGAGTAACCATTGTCCAGGTACCAGCAGTGGTGTTTTCTTTGTCCTATTGAGGACATCTGCAATAGAAATTATTTGTTCTGTTAGTTCTAGAAGTCTATGAAGACTTTCTTCTCTTCTTATGAATACACTTAGACATAACATTTCTAGTTTTTCCATAGAAGTTACAGACAAGTATAGATTTAATTAATGTTGACTTAACAGACACATTAGAGACTTTAGTTGATACTTTATGATGTGTCTGATGGACATATCCAATACCTTCTTTGTTAAGAGAGTGCCTCTGACAGTCAAGCAGCTTAGTCAGATTGTCTATGCCATTAACAAATTTGGCAAGATAAGAAGTGAGCTCTTCCACTTTCTGTTGAAGTTTCTCAACTTCCTCTTATGGTGATTTTTCACTTGTGATCTTAGCTTCATCAGACTTTTCAGTCTTCAGCTCACTGTTCTCTTTAGCCGGCTTCTCATACTCTTGACATTTCTGTTTATGCTCACTGGTGAGCTTTACATACTCTCTCTTGAGGGATTTGAAGGCCTTATATAAGCAGTTGGATTCCTCCAGCAACTCCTCATAGGCATCAAGCAATTCATCATAGTCAGGATGTACCTCATCGTCTGAGTCTGAGTCAGTATTGGCCATTAAACAGAGATTAGCTTCTCCTTCTGTTTCTTCATCAGAAGATGTTTACTCCAGATCCTCCCAAGTAGCCATCATTCCTTTCTTCTTCTTTTTGAAGAACTTAAAAGGGGCTTTCTTGAGTTGAGGATATTCAGCTTTGATGTGACCTGGCTTCTTGCACTCGTAGCAGACAATTGAACTCTTGTCTGTTGAAGTGGATTCTTTGAAGTTCTTGTCCTTGTATAACCTTCTGAATAGTTTATCCTTTTTGAACTTCTTTTTCTGTAGGAGAAGCTTTATATTCCTGGTTAGGAGATACAATTCTTCATCACTTTCAGAATCCTCGGGTTCCGACAGGTCAGCATCATTGGATGACTCGTCTGCCTTCAGAGCCTTGGAAGCTTTTACTGACTTTTGATCAGCTTTCAGATCAATTGACTTGCCCTTCTTTGGTGCAACTTCATCTCCAAGTTCTTGTTCATGAACAGTTAGTGTTCCAAGAAGTTCATCCATAGTTAAGGTAGTGAGATCCTTGGCTTGAGAGATAGCAGTGACCAAGGGTCTCCACTGTTTAGGTAGACTTCTTAGAATCTTTCCAACCTTCTCAACATTGGTGTAAATTTTGCCATGAGATTTTAAATTGTTGGCAATAGTTTGGAATCTTCCAGTCATTTGAGCAACAGATTCTCCTTCCTCCATGACATACAGTTCATACTTTCTGACAAGTATGGCAATTTTTGATTCCTTGACTTTGGATGTTCCTTCAAGTGTGACAGCTAAAGTATCTCATATTTCTTTGGCAGAGTCACAAGCATAGACCTTCTCAAATTCCTCAGGACTGAGAGTACAAATGATATTATATCTAGCTTTGTGGTTCAGCTCCCATTTTGTCTTTTCTGCAGCAGTCCACTGAGCTTTTGGCTTGTCAGTGTTGACATCATTCTTGGGAATGAATGGACCATCCGTGATGACATCCCAGAGATTAGAGCTTGTAGATATAATGAACCATTGAAATCTGTCTTTCCAATAGTTGTAATTCTCTCCATTGAAGAATGGAGGTCTGGTTAGGGAAGCTCCTTCAGTCTAGTGACTTCCACTTGAACTAGCTCCAGCAGTCATGTCTATTCTTCAGGACCTTTACCTCAACACCGTTAGATGCTCAACCTAGAGGCTGAGCTCTGATACCAACTGAAATAGACAACTATAAACACAAGAAATGGGGGTTAAATTGTGTTTATCATAATTTAAGAAAAAGTTGAAAATTTTTCACACACAGAAGCTAAGTTCAGAAGAGTGGGAAAGGACAGTACAGACAGGTGACCTGTCTGATGAGATTTCGATAGAATAAACACAAGTATACAATTTGAAAACAGATTTAATATTTACACTTTAACCCCTTAGTTAGAAAGCAGATATAATAATCAATGCAACTAAAGAGTTTAAGTAAAGAAAGATTAACACAACTATTTATCCTGGTTCACTCTTCAACACAAAGAGCTACATCCAGTCCTTGGCAGCACCAAGTTTTATCCACTATAACTGATCAGGTTACAGACTCCTGGTAGTGTTTGCACACCTAGCCTCTTCAGTCTCAAAGACAAGTATTCTTTGCACACCTAGCCTCTTCAGGCTCACTCAGGTTTGTTTAAGAAGTTTGTTTGTAATAGATACAATCAGACAGACAGATCTTTCACTAACACTCAGAGAGTGGTTTAAATGTAAGCTTAGGAAAGAGTGTGTAATAACTTCAAATGATTGAAGAATACAGATTGAAAGAACAAAGGAAATAAATGAGCAGAGTAATGGCTTTAATGTTGTGTGTCCTCTATCATCTTTAATGACTTCTGTATTTATAGCCTTCAAACATTTAAGATCCGTTAGAGACATTTCTTTAAATGTTGGCTTCAGACAGAACTTCATTAAATGCAATAAAGTCGTTCTGGGCAGCCATTAATGCAATAGGAACGTTGGTTGTACTCTAACATGAAGGATCATGGCTTTGTGCATTGTGAACTAGCCATATCAGAGTTGTGCATAGTGCTTTATGTACTTTGCTGAGTACTTTTCCCTTTTTGTGTAATAACCAGAAGTACTAGGGAATAAAGCATGTTGGAAGCATTCTTTAACTGGACTTCAGTTCTGATTTCGGAGGTTGCTTGTGAGAGTGACTTCTGACTTTTCTTGATAAGTATGAGACTAAGTAAGAGAGAAAGCTTCGAGTCTTCTGTATGATGGGACAACTTGCAAAAGCTTGTTTGGTCTTTGTTTTTTTTCATCGAGGAACTTCAGACAAGTGTAGGAACCTGTGGGAAGACATTTTTAAAGCTTCACTTGAAGAAAGTCAATAATCCTAGTCAGCAGATAGATTGACTTTTGCTTATCCAGATAGGTAGTCATCTAAGTGAGCAGACAGATGATTCTTACTGTTTTGATCTGCACACTAGGTAGACAGGTTAGCAACCAACATGAAGGTTAATTAAATCATTAACCAATGTTTAAATCACATCAAAACTTAGGGAAATACACATTAGAAATTTCAGAGACTTAACAGATGGATGATATGTGTGTCCAACTTAAATAGAATCAATAATATTCTGCTCAATTTAACGGATCACCAACGAATTTTCTACTTTAGGGATCAAATTGAAAGTTTTATATAAGTTCATGGACCTAATTAGAAACTTATTTTAGTTTAGAGACCTATTTACTTGAAAATTCCAAAATAATTTGGGATCAACTCAATAATTAAACCTGTAAAGAACATGGACGAGCCCCACGAAAGATTGAACATGACACATAATTTCATAAAACATTCTCTAATAAGCTAAATGTGCATCTAACACTAGGAGATTGAGCACATCACTTGGATCTGGAGAACAATCCTAAATGACAATAAATCAAGTATTTTTTATAATATTTATATATTTATCTTTATTTAATTTCTATTGTAAATGGAAAAGAAAATATGGAGATCATGATAATAGAAATATGAACTCAAAGGCTAGTTTTTCAGGAACTAGGATTCCAAGGCTAGTTCTTCATGAACTAGCTATAAACTTTATATTGATAACCTGATAAAGTGTGTAAAAGGACAAACCTAATAGTATTATTTATATAGATAATGGACTAATTCTGAACCAAATCAAGAGACATAAATAAAGAGTAAATCGAGAGATATAACCCATAATATTCTGAGATATGGTAAAGATATTATGAGATACTTTCAGATGACAAATTAAGATAGCCATCCATCAAATCTACATATTTAAAACAGTTCCCATAGATACACTATGATTATATTGAAACCTTGCTAAGAAAAACTGAATGGGATAAAACTTAATTAAGGAAAAAGAGTACAATATTCATAGTAACACACACCACATTGAAATACATTATTTATGAAATGTCCTTTAATTGGCGCATCTCAATGTTATGCATGTGCATTTTGAAAATTGAAGTTTGCAATGCTTTTGTGAATAAATCTACTGGGTTGTCACTTTAGCAAACTTTGCAAATATCAATATCATCTTTCTTTGGGAGTTCATGAGTATAAAATAATTTTGGTGAAATGTTTTTCGTTCTATTAACTTTTATGTATCCAACTTTAATTTATGCAATACATGCTGCATTATCTTCATACAGTGTTGTTGGCTTGTCATCTTCTTTCACCAATCCGCATGCTCCTCTAATATAATGGGTCATGTTTCTTAATCATATGCACTCATGACTTGCTTCATGAATAGCTAATGTTTCTGAATGATTTGATGAGGTAGGTGTGATTATTTGCTTCATTTGGGTAAAAAAAATTAACATATCAATTGTACCACATAGGTAAAAAAGAACTCGTTTGACTCCATTCAAATGCCTTCAGGTTGATGATGAACTAAATCTTGCTAATAAGTTTACTTAAAAAAGTCACATGACTTTATGTTCTAATCTTGATCATTTATATATGATCCAAAGATCCAGATTTACTCCTCTTATATCTCATAATAACATATTTCTCTCACTTGATTTGCTTCCTCTATATATATATATATATATATATATATATGGTCTTGTCTTCTTGCAAAGTGCTCCAATGACACTAAAATATGGTACTTCGTGACTAAAAATTTCTTCATCATCTTCTCGTAGATGAAAAGGATCCTTTTCACATCAAGTGAATGAACAATTGTTGAAATGCTTAATGGATAAGCTTTATTAATATAATTTTGTTTCAAAATTTCTTCTACACTAGATATAGACTCTTTTGTTGTACATGAGATGAGACTATTATTTTTAAGATATAGACCCGTAATTTTTAGACGTCGAACAATTACTTTATTTTATAACGTGTTAAAACAGAGAAAAAGTAATATTGAAAATATAAAATTAGCTCTTGTCAATAAATATATATATATATATATATATATATATATATATATATATAGCTTTTAAATAAAATTTGTAGGAATTTTATTTTGATACATAGTCAATGTAAAAAATTTTACATGATCAATCAATCACAAGTCATTCTATGTGTGACTTTTAAGGTAATTACAATGAGTCAAACATTTTTAAGATAGTTTATAATTGATTGACAGTATAAAAATCTTAACCCCTAAAAATACATACTAATTAAAATCATATTGTAATATATAAATAATTCAACCCATGTACCCAGTAATATCAACACAAATTTAAATTTTGAGACCAAATTAATATGTAAATATAGACTTATAGTACAATTTAAGTTTGCCAATGTTATCAAATTAAATTTAGTTGGACTCATATGAGTTTACTTGAATTCATTCATATATATAAATTTATAAAAAAGTGAGTTTATAAAGTAGCTGATTTTTTTCCCTAAAAAAATGTAGCTTTTTTTTCCCGATAAGTGAGTTTATAAAGTAGCAAACTGAAGCACCAAAAAAAAAAAAGTACCTAACTGATTCTATATTATATAATTCTTATCAAAATATATAAAGGCCGGTTCCATGTACAAATTAAAATCAAATGATCAGAAACCAAACAACATTATGATTCCACGTACACTCATATTGCACTACTGGGCGTGCGCTAGAGTAGCCGCAAAGACCCCATCATATGAATTTTCAGAGCTACGGGGTCCCATGTTCTCCTTGCTCCCCAAGCAAACAGACTAACGGTTCTCTCTCTCTCTTTTTTAAATATTATCATATGGAGCTACATAAATGGTCAAGTTTGCATCATTGGTCCCATGTTCTCCTTGCTCCCCAAGCAAACAGACTAACGGTTCTCTCTCTCTCTTTTTTAAATATTATCATATGGAGCTACATAAATGGTCAAGTTTGCATCAGTGGTCCCATGTTCTCCTTGCTCCCCAAGCAAACAGACTAACGGTTCTCTCTCTCTCTCTTTTAAATATTACATAAATGGTCAAGTTTGCATCATTGGTCCCATGTTCTGCTTGCTCCCCAAGCACATAGACTAACATGGTAACTAATAGGAGATAAGATAGACCTAGTCAAATAGATAAGATATTTGGTTAGCAAATTTGTTCCGCTATTGAGACTGTATAGCTGTTATAGCGGTTCTGGTTTTTTTTTTTTTTTTTACCAAACTGGGTTCCTTTTAGAAACTATTTATCAGTTTAGGGTTGTTCTGAAACTATTTATCAATGGGGGTCGTTTTGAACACGTAGGATATTTTATTATTTTTTAATCTGACAGGTCAAAGGTGCCACTGTAGATGGCGCCTACACTTTCTGACAGATGGTAGGCGCCACTTCAGATGGCGCCACTGCAGATGGCGCCTCCCCCTACAGTCCACCACGTGGCACTGCAGGGGGTGCCCCCACCCCAACCCAACCCAAAATTGGACGCCTGCAATTTTAAAGGAACAACGCTACAATTTTAAAGAAACAACGCTACAAAAAAAATTATATTATAAGTATAGGAAGTAACGATGACATTAATGATAAAGTATCTATTATAATTATACTATTAGAATATTAATATTTTTATCGTATCTACTTCAAAACAACACAAGGAATATCTCAAATAATTATATTATAATTTATTTGGACCAGACTTTCCTCGGGCATCTACTGATCAAAATTCAAAGTGTGATACAATATTTTATCAATACACAAGTTTGGTTCTTATTTGGAATTTTTAATTCGAATTCATTTAAATTTAAATATAATTTGCTACTATCATTTTATAATTATCGAATTATACTTTCATTTAATTTATTTGCAAAATTAATTCACATACTTGGATGGTACAAATGCCAGAAAACTATACTACTAGTAACTCACAACAATGCTTATGGGGATACCCTAACCAATGACCAAAAACAAAACGCCCTCCAAAATAATAAGTTCATAAAGATAAGACATTTAATGCCTAATATTGAATTGTTAAATGAACTTTAAAAAAAAAGGAAAGAACTAACCACAAAACTTGCATAGTTTACTTTCCAAAACACTACCTGAGATGAATATTCCTTGATCCTGTCGCTGATGGTTCCGTCTAAAGCTCTCTCAACAAGCTCATAATATACAGTATTGCCTTCGGGACCACTAACTTTGTCCTTCTGTAAGTACCTACCAATAAGAAGATGAATCAGGAATTACTTCACTGCTTTTTGGTGGAAAGTAGAGGTGTCACTAAATGGAAGAAATCTTGTAATTCAAAATCCTTCACACTAAAAAATCCCCACCTTTGTTGAACTACTAGTTCTAATACCTGCTTAATATTTCCAAAAACAGGATGGCTTTTTTCATTTTCAGACAAACCCATCTTCTTAATTTCACTCTAGAGATTTTCTGCAATGCTCTCATCAGAGTTCCATTATGTTAAGATGACAGAAGGAGAATTTTCCTTAAAATTTTAAACTAATAACAAGCAAACTGTAAAAACAAGAATATGTGAATTGATTTTCTGGCATTTGTACCATTCAAGTATGTGAATTAATTTTGCAAATAAATTGAATGAAAGTATAATTCGATAATTATAAAATGATAGTAGCAAATTATATTTAAATTTAAATGAATTCGAATTAAAAAATCCAAATAAGAACCAAACTTGTGTATTGATAAAATATTGTATCACACTCTGAATTTTGATCAGTAGATGCCCGAGGAAAGTCTGATCCAAATAAATTATAATATAATTATTTGAGATATTTCATGTGTTGTTTTGAAGTAGATACGATAAAAATATTAATATTCTAATAGTATAATTATAATAGATACTTTATCATTAATGTCATCGTTACTCCCTATACTTATAGTATAATTTTTTTGTAGTGTTGTTCCTTTAAAATTGTAGCGTTGTTCCTTTAAAATTGTAGGCGTCCAATTTTGGGTTGAGGTGGGGTGGGGTGGGGGGCGCCCCCTGCAGTGCCACGTGGTGCACTGCAGGGGGAGGCGCCATCTGCAGTGGCGCCTACCATCTGTCAGAAAGTGTAGGCGCCATCTGCAGTGGCGCCTTTGACCCGTCAGATTGAAAAATAATAAAATATGCCACGTGTCCAAAACGACCCCCCATTGGTAAATAGTTTTAGAACAACCCTAAACTGGTAAATAGTTTCTAAAAGGAACCCAGTTTGGTCAAAAAGCCAGCGGTTCTGTTATGGTTGTTTTATCTTTGTATCAGTTCCTATTCCTTAGGAGTTAGTTTATGTTTAAATTCAAACTCTGTATCTATATATAGGAAGCTATATCATGATTCATTTTCAAGGAAAAATACAATCCTTTTATGGTACCAAGAGCTTTATAGCTTAACAACAAAAAAATAATCGATCATGCTTTTCACCATGAGTTCTATCACTACCGAGACTGAAACCCCTCCCACCAACACTCCTTCTAGCATCATAGATAAACTAGTTGTTCTTAATGTTGGCTCTCAGCTGTTTATCAAGCTTGATGGAGATAATTATCCTTCTTGGCACATACAGCTTGTCTCTTTTAACAGATTATGATCTCATAGATTACATTGATGGCAACACACCATGTCATGGGTTATATTGATTGAGTAACTTTACTGAAGTTTGAGATTCTCTGCTTCAGATCCATGATACGAACTCGAGATCTCCCAGCATACATGGTTTTGAGAGTGTCCCTAGTTTGTTTGGCAGTTTTGACAGTGCCAAGATGAGTAACAACCGTGGCAACAACAGAGGAGACAATACCATGAAGAATGGGTTGATCTTGTCTAACCCAGTGAGTGTTTGCTAGATTAATGGTGGTAGCAGTAGCCACCAAATGCTTCGATGGACATGGTGTGTTGTCATCAATGTAACCCATGAGATCATAACCTCTTAAAAGAGACATAAACTGTATGCGCTAGGAAGGATAATTATCTCCATCAAGCTTGATAAACATATGAGAAGCAGCATTAAGAACAACAAGTTTATTTGTGATGATAGGGGAATGTTGGTGGGAGAGGTTTCAGTCTCAGTAGTGGCAGAACTAATGGTGAAAAGTAGGATCAAATTTTTTTTTTGCTGTTAAGCTATAAAGCTCTTAATATCATAAAAGGATTGTATTATTCCTTGAAAATGAATCATGATACATCTTCCTATATATAGATACAAAGTTTGAATTTAAACAGAAACTAACTCCTGAGGAATAGGAACTGATTCAAAGATAAAACAGCTATAACAGAACAACTATAACAACTATACAATCTCATTAGCAGAACAACTTTGCTAACCAAACATTTTATCTCATTCAATCCATCTCTACATGGCATCACAAACTTGGTCATCCTTCCTCCAAAATAATCAAGCATCTGGAAGCCAGTCAACATATTCCAATAAAGATCCTCTAATCTCATGAATGCAGTTCCTATCATTGTACTAAGAACCACAAGCTACCCTTTTTGGATCATCATCTTACTAGTATTAGACCTTTGGAACAAATTTATTCAAATGTTTGGGGACCCTCTCCTGTTAGGTCTTTAGATGGTTTCTCTTATTATTTGATTTTTCTTTATCAATTTTCCAGATATGTATGGTTGTATCCAATGAAAAATAAGTTAGATTTATTCTCCATTTTCATTCAATTCAAATCTCTTGTTGAAATTTCTTTTAATTTGCCTATTACTTATCTTTTCTCTGATAATGGTGGTGAATTTGTCAAATTGAATATTTTTTTGGTAAATCATGGCATTTCACATTTAACCACACCTCCCCCATTCTCTTGAAGTTAATGGTACTACAGAGAGAAGACATAGACACATTATTGAAACTGGACGAGCATTCCTTCATCATGCAAACTTACCTGCAAAATTCTGGTCTTATGCTTTCACTATAGCCACCTATGTAATTAATAGGATGCCTACACCTAATATAAAATGAAATACCCATTTGAAATTTTGTTTCACAAACTACCTGATTATAATAGCCTTCACTCTTTTGGCTGTTTATGCGTTCCTTGGTTAAGACCATACACCAAACATAAACTTCAACCTTGATCCCTACCTTAAAATTTTTTAGGGTACTCTTTGTCCCAACACGCCTACTTATGCCTTGAACCTCTATCCAGCAAAATTTATGTTTCCAAACATGTTAACTTCATTGAAAATTCATTTCCATATCAACAACTTACCCAATCCTCTTAATCTTCTACCCTCATTCCTCCAATAGACTCCTCACTGCACAACATCAATTCCTTTCCATCTACACAGTGTTCTACGTCAGTTGTACCTCGTCGCTCTCTCGAGCACCCTTCCACAGTACCTTCATCCGAGCTAGTCCTTGCAGAAGTCCATAATCATATTGATTCACAACAAATTCAACTTTCATATTCTACTTCTATCTCCACTAATCCATTTCGCAGTCACACCATGGTTAACAGGTCTCAAAATAATATACTCAAACCTAAAAAAATCCTTATTGTCACCAAACATGATCTTCCAGAGAATTTTGAACCTTCTACTGTGACAGAAGCTCTAAAACTTCCTCACTAGAGAAAGGCGGTCAGTTGTGTAGTCTTTGACCAGGTTCGTTATGCACTTTTCCCTTACAAACCATGCAACGAGTAGGTGTTCCTAAATAAAGTTCACATGTAGAGACAACCTAAACCAACAATATGTCAACAAACTTAGGAGACGCCCTAAGCTAGGTAATTGTAAATGTATTATTACAAAATGAAAGAATTACCTCAGGAAGGTTCTGTGATGCAAGCGTGCAACTATCCTTGGCATTGGGCCTTTGCAGTGGTTTTCTCATCAAGCTTTTTTAGCACCTCTTGCATTTTGGAGGTTAGTGTTCGTACCTTTGCTCTAAGCTCCTGGGCTTCATCATTGTCATTCCTTTAGCGCTTTCAATATGGAAAATGATTTTTGGGAGTGACCCCAAATCCAACATCCCCGATACAACCAGGGTATTTGGTTCCTTTTGCTTGGGCAAGTAGCTCCTCTCGACCAAAGCCTTGTATCTCCCCCGCACCAGACTGTGATAAGGCACCCTGACACAAATAAGCGTGAAAAGAATGTTAATCATAATAATTATAGCAAGATAATAACAAATGAAAGTCACAAATTAAAATGCTATCCTGTGTACTAATTGGTCAGCCACTTGCCGAACATTTTTGTTGTCACTCTCACCAGCCACGCTCACGCGGGCTGCCCTCCGCAACTTATGGCGTGGTACTTGTGTTACCTCTTATTGTGTAAAAAACTTTACACTGACAATATATCAAAATTAAACTCTTATCAAATATGCTTACTTATTTTTTCAATTTAATTCTTTTTATTCTTAGTTTAAATGCTTATAATTTCTAATACCAATTTTAAGATTATGTACTGATTGTTCAGTATTAGTTTTCAATTTTTTTACTACTAATCTATATACTTTCTAAGGCTCGTCCTCATTTTTACCGTAGATCTAAGTAAAATGAGTTATGAGCCTATGGTGTTTTGCGGTTATATTTGCTTCTTTTAAAGATTGTCAAATCTATACTTAATAATTCTAATAAAACAATACTTATGATAAAACAAAATGCTAATCATGGTTCATTGCTACTTGATATAAAATAATAAATTATAGATAATGAAAAGTATAAAAATAAAAAACACTACAAGAATAAGGTTAATTAGCGACGGAAATTTTGCGACGGTCTCAAATCCATCGCTAATTTTATGTTTTGCGACGGCTTAAGCCGTCGCAAATGGTAGAAGAAATTACTGACGGAAGTTCCGTCGCAAATCTGTCAGTAACGTTCCTGCCATTTTACGCGAAATGTTGGCGCCAATTTGCGACGGGCATGGCCGTCGCTAATGTGCAAATGTTTGTCCAAGGTCATTTGCAACGGCCATATTGGTTTGCGACGGATGATACTTTTGCGACGGTCATTCTCAATTTGCGACGGAATCGTAATTTGCGACGGCCTAGCCGTCGCTAATATTAAAAGGCCGTCGCTAATTTCCAATAAGTAACTCGAACAGTTTTCTTCCTCCCTCAGTTGTCATCTTCGCTGCGCGTTTCTGCTCAAATACTGCAGCTCTGGACGCAAAAAAATGGTGAGTTTGTTCACTTCTTCTTTCTATTTTGTTCATTTTTCTTTCAAAATATTACACTACCTTCTCTCATTTCTTCTTTCTAATTTGTTCATCTTCTCTTTTTGTTTTCCGTTTTAAAATTTGTTTTGTTGTTTCTCCCGTAACTTCTCCCATCCGTTCTTCAGATTTTATAGCCCTTTCCTCTAACCCCTTTCCCCTCTACCAACATGCAAGTTCACATTTTTATTATTTTGGTGGTCATTTCTTATGTACCCTGTTCCTCAATTATGTGACTCTCGTTGCTTTTGGGGGGAAAATAAACAAAGAGAACGAGAAGGATTTGTTCTTATTTATATTAAGATAATTTGTCGGTGGGTCAATGGAATTGAAAGCAGATCAGAAGAGGTTACAGTGGATTGAGGTAAGAGGAGAAAGTCTCTCCATATTAATTTCAATTGTTATGATGGATATTCCAGTTGTGAAATAAAAATGGCAGAGAAAAAAAAAAAAGAATGTATGTATAGGGATGAATTTGGAGACTATAATTTAGGGCTGCAAAGACAGTAGCACTTATCTGCTGCTGCTGCTGCTTGTTTGTGGGGTTATTGTTATGTCTCTCATATATCATACTTTTATTTTATTTTATTTTTTTTAATTTTGTTACTTTTGCATTGCAGCTTATAGTATAATTTATGAACATTTCACCTGTATTGATTTTCTGAATTGAGGTAATTCCTTTCTCTTATCACTGTCTCCAGTCTGTCTCTGCTATGTTAGTGTGGTTTTTATATTCACATGCCAATCAATCTGCATTAACGTTCTTCATCTGTGTATCCGTCATATATCTGAGTCATGAAAGGGTGGTTAATATGAAACTTTATATTTCTCCCATGATACACGATTATATGCTTTTATCTTTGCACCTTTCAGAGGAATGGTCTAATCTAATCTGTCTATTGACATGCCTGTGTATTTGGGAACTCCCATTACCACGTTTGTGACTCTGTGTTAATGTGGTTTTAGCAAAAATTTTATTTTATCATAATCCATTGGCTTTGCAGAATGTAATGATCTATTGGTAAAATTATTGATAATATACTAATACCTTTACGTGCAATTGAAACATCCGAGGAGAGCAGGGAATCTGTAAGATAGGTTGAATGTTTTTATTTTTATTTTTATTCTTATACAATATAATTAAATTAAAGTTAGGCCTGCAATTATGGTGGTAATTTCAAAGATTATACTTTTCGGTTTGAAATGGTCCTCAATCTTCGGTTGAGGCCACTAACAATGTCTACATGTCCCCAATTAAGAACATGGTGGTGGGACCTGACTCGCCATCCCGAGAACCATTTAGGAGTTCATGCTTGATTTCATTTATCCAAGTGAAGTCTTTTTCATTTGATTAGTAGTTTCTTTTAAGATTGTCCTTCATTTGAGATTTGAATTCAAATCAGTTTACTTCATGCATACCCTTTCCCCCATTGGAATTGTAAACATGAATACTGTTTAGCTTGTGAAAAGCTCATTCAGGTCAGAACATACAAGTCTCTGTCGCATTATTATACTTCCTTTATTTCGCTTTGTTTTTTCTACTACCCCTTTCACAGCACTTTCTTCTATCCCTCGCGTCTCGGTCATTTAAAATTTGTTTTGTTGTTTTGTTCTATCAACAACCACTTTTTGAGAAAATTCTACCATTTTGAAAAAGTCACTTTGGTCCAAAACTTCGAGAAAAAGACACTATTAGGATGAAAAACTTGCCTTTGCATCACTGTATAAGCCGATTTGCATGTGTATGACTGTGATTTGTCTAAGTTTTGGAACATCATTTGCACAGTATGGGGATAAAAATGACAACTGATTTAGAAATTTATATCAATAAATATGTTTCATTTTAGTTAGAAGATGGCCCTATGTAATGGGTTTTCATATCCATGTTTTAATAGGGTCAAGGATAATTGTTACCAGCAGATATATAATATATTGACTCTTGATGGGAAATTCCTGTTGTGCTTTCTCTGCGTGATTGTTTTGCTCAACAGATCAACATTCTTTTCCTACTTGGCAGGTTTGTAGTTTTCTGGATATGTAATAAAAATGTAAATAAAAAAAATTGTGTCTTTTTATAATAGCCATGAACTGGTGACAGTGCAAAATCTATAAGCTTCTAAAAGTTGCTCTAAGGCTACTCTGAAGTTATATATTATAAAGCCTATCCATTTATGCTTTGAAGTTATATTGCCCACAAATTTAGAGCATGTGAAATGGTTTCATAGTATTAGTCCTCAATTTATTAAGTCCAATGGTTTCATAGTATAAGTCCTCAATTTATTAAGTCCATTCATAGAGCCTTACATTGTGGTGTAAGTGATAGGGTGACTGACTATTCATCGTGTTCTATTAAACTGCTCAAAATGCAATTGAGAAGGAGTTGTTAGCCGACAAGAAAATTTCCAAGACCAAATTCTCTTTTGTTTAAGTCATAAATAACCTTTCCTTTGTATGTATGTTTCTACCATGCAGTTATGTAGTCATGTTTTATGTGCTTCTTCCACCATATTTAGGGATTTAGTGTTGAATAATTGTGTTAGTCTGTATGTGATTTAGGTGATGTGTGTTTTTATTTTGTTAATGAAACGAGTCTCATGTAGTTTTGTGAACCTAGAAAATGTTAAAATGTGACATCTTTATGTTTCAGGTGTTGTTGTTATACATTTAAATTTGAAATGTGCAGATTCTCACGGACAAGTTTTTCAGCTGACATGAATTTGGTATAAGTTTAGGAGTGCTCTGCTCAGGTGATCTCTGCTTTCAAGACATTTATTGAGTATTTGAATAATATATATTTTTATAGTTAACTCTAATGTTTGTCTACCTGAAAAACCAATATATTTTGTTAAACAATTCAATAGGTGTTTGTAAATGTTAGCATGAAGAAGAAACAAAAAAGCAATAGAACATGAACTAACAAACTGAGAGCTAACTGTATAATAGAAGACATTATAGTAGTTAATAACATTCCAGAGGGCTAGAAACTTGAATGTTTGGTGAGTGAAATACTTTGGTAATTTACATCTGTCTTTATGGTTTTGGTAATTGGCAGCATTGCCCTTTTTAAGGTAACAAATGTCTTTTTATTAATTAATTAATTAATTTATTTATTTATGCTTGTTAGACTTTTTCCATCGGTATTGAATTTTTTTGTAATGCTTGGACCAAGATATTTGATAAATGCGTCATAAATTGAGTAATGAAAGTTTGATTATTGTTCATTGTTTATTTATTTAAGGTATAAAGGTTTAACTATTAGGATTATCAACTTATGTATATTTCACAAACTTTGGAAGTTTTTTCATTTCAATGACTTTCTCCGTTATAGTGGCTGCTCTGCAATCTGTTATATTGCTATAGTGTTGTTAGTGGTGGGTGCTCCGCAATGCATTTAATCATTAACTTCTCTGGCTGATAGTTTTAGTTCTTTTTAAACTTACTCCTTTATGTAACCATATGTGTAGGCTACTATCTCAAGCTTGCTATACGATGTCACCGACAAACTTGATGCATTGATCATTCTCATCTCCCAAACTTTTTGAAATATGAGCCAAGTTTGTATTCATGGTTTCTCGCGATTTCATATTTTGAAGAGAATCACTTGTCCAGAAAAAGGGTGTTTTGATTGAAACAACTGTGTTTTGGAACATTGTTTAGTGTAGGGAAATGTAAGTGATGTCTTGTGTTTGAAAACTAAATATAAGAACCATTTCTTTTGGCAAAGACAAGAAGCGAATATGCTTTTGCCAAAATCTAATTTTTCTATGTTTTCCAGAATCCGAATCTGTTTGTGTAATGGCCAAAATATTTATAACACCCAATTACAGGAGGAATCACTTTTGGTTGTCTAGATGTGATTCTTGGATTCCAAGAAGCAACCCCTAGAAAACCTAGGAGGTTGATGAAATCACTTTTTGAGTGTATTAAATTTACAGGAAGAATCTTTGTTGGTTGTCAATGTAGGCTTCTAGGGTGCCAAGAAGCAATCCCCAGGTTGATGAAATCAGTTTTTGAGTGTATTGTAAAATGATTTGAACTTCTCAGTCTCGCTATGTTATGTCCATATATGATTTCCCTGTTGAGTCTTTGTCTAGCTTTTAAGTTCTTTTTATATATAGATTCTTACGACTTTATATTTATGATTATATTCAATTTTCTCATTGGGCGGTGTTCTTGATTTGTGAAAGTTATATACATTTCTAGTTGTGCTAGTGTTGCTCTCATTCTATTTGGTAAGTGATTTTAATTACTTTTTCCTTGTGGTTTAATGTAGTCTATTAAGTGGTTACTGTTGATGTTGTCTTTGCTCTTTAAAAATGAACTATTATGTAACATTAACAAATAAGATAAATGAGGATAAACATGAGCATGATAAGAATATTACACAATCAACTATGCATGTAACCTGAAAATTTTTTTATGATTGTGCTATCGTTTATAAACTACACCATGTGCTTTGTTTTTTCCTTATTCACTATATGGTTAGTAGCTTGCAATAAACTATGTGATTTACCTATAAAATATATAATTGATAAATTATATAGACAATGACTATTCTATTTGGTTTATTTTTCTTTCATTGCTATCAAACCATTGCTCTGATTTAATGGCAATGCAAGTGTATGTAGTATTTTTTTATGATAAATAATATGTGAATGTGATGCTCTCTTGAATATAACCGTTGAATTTAATTTTTGAAGAGGATACTTCCTCTATTTGGAATTTCATTATAGTTATCTTTTTTTTGGTGCAAATGCAGAGGATGGAATTTGTTCCTTTGAATCGTACTTGGATGTATGATAGGGTTTATCCGCGTAGAGGGGGATTAAAACAATCTTTCTTAGATGGTGTTGAAGAATTTATTACCAAGGCAAGTCAGCAAGATACTTATAACAATGGGGGGTTGATTAGATGTCCTTGTGTGAAGTGTGATTGTACCCGAATTAAGAATGTAGACGATGTGAAGGTCGACCTGTATAAAGTTGGGTTTAGGCCTAATTACTGGATTTGGACAAATCATGGAGAAGAAATGCCGCAATTTGATTTTGGCATTGACCAGAATTGCACCGGTGGTTCAAGTAGTGGTGCGAGGTTGGATATGGAGATCATATTGTTTCCATGGAGGAGATGGTGTGTGACGCTCTTATGATGTCCGGTCGTTTGAGTCCAATAATACGGAAAAGCCTCCTAATGCAGATGCACAAAAATTTTATAATCTCCTAACAGAGGCAAATAAGCCTTTGTGGGAAGGGTCCCAGACTCGACGTTATCGATGTGTGTTCTACTTTGTTGTCCGCCAAGTCCAATTGGAGCATACCCGAGTTAGGCTTGGATTTCATTGCCAAAATGGTTTTGGCCGGGACGACTTTCAAAGGAGGATTACCCAACAATTATTATGATGCGAAGATGTTAATGTCCAAGTTAGGATTGGAGTCCAAGAGGATTGACTGTTGTCAGAATGGGTGCATGCTCTTTTACGATAATGAATTCGACAAAAATGATGGCGCATTGGTTGAGTGCAGGTTTTGTCACGCACCAAGGTATCGTCAACGCAACGCAAGTAGAAGTAATCTAAAACCAGTTCCGGTAAAGTCGATGTTCTACTTGTCAATCATTCCTAGATTACAGAGGATGTTTGCATCGATGCAGACTGCAGGAAAAATGACATGGCACCATGAGAATAGGAGGAATGCAGGAGTGTTACGCCATCCTTCTGATGGTGAAGCATGAAAGTCCTTTGATCGGGTGCATCCGGATTTTGCCGTTGATCCTCGTAATGTACGACTTGGGTTATGCTCGGATGGCTTTACCCCATATATCCAAGCCTCGGAATCACCTTATTCATGTTGGCCCGTTGTTGTTACCCCTTACAATCTTCCTCCCGAAATGTGTATGTCAAAGCCATATATGTTCTTGACTTGCCTGATTCCGGGTCCATCTAATCCAAAGGCAGGCATTGATGTATACTTGCAACCTTTGATTGATGATTTGAAGAGGTTGTGGAATGGTGTTATGACGTACGATATTTCCATTATTTACAAATGTGTGTTTGTGCTTACTTTAAGTTAATTATTATCACCATCAATTTCCATTATTTACAAATTTGTGTTTTGGTTACTTTTAATTAATTATTATTAGCATCATTTTTCACTATAGACATGACTGATGGTAAGGGAAAGGGTAAGGCACCTGCTGGAGGGGCACGTCGTCGTGGTCGACCTCGCTTTGTGACACGGAAAGTCGATGACGGATTCGTGTCCCTCCCATCTACATCTGTTACACTACGCCCACCGCCCACACCCATGCCTCCACATGATATGGCATCGGCACCCCCACCTGTTGCTCCTACACCATGTCCATCGCCCATACCCGTGCCTACACATGTTCTGACACCTCCCTACCGACCTGTTGCTCCAGTCACTCAGTTCATGGACACCTCCATTGGGATCACGATGATGCCCACCCCAAGGATTCCGACTGCACCCCCGCGGAACAATTCCAGACAACTAGATGCATCAGGGGTGGATTTACCCATGGACGGTGATCATCAGTCTCATGGTGACGACGAGGAGACTTATGGATATTCCTCGCCTATATCATCAGATGATGAGGAGATCGAGGTTATGTCAGATGGCCGAGTTATTGTTACCCCAACCGGTAAAGGGTAAGAAAGATCTCAAATATTGTTATTTTATTGTTGAGTGCAGATTTTATATGTATGTGTATTGATTGTTCTCATGTTCTATTGATAAGGTTCCTTCCGTCGAGAAAATCTGCAGAGGCCGTCACGTATGCGATTACATCTCGGTTTGATCGGGCTCGGGAAGCATTGGAGTGAGCTTGAGGATCGGGATCGGGATCGATTCTTTGCGGCTTTTAAGGTATTTTGTACTTTTGAATTTACTTCCATTTTTTAGTTACTTTTAATGTTTCTTTAGTTTATTATTATCCTAAAAATATTATATTCTCCTTATTTACAGGAGAAGGCTGCTTGGAGAGTAGAGCATTCCGCTGATGTAGAGATAATTTTTCATCAAAAGCGAGCAAACGCCTCTCCGAGTTGTTGACTAGATATCGGAAAAAGGGACAAGCGTCCAAAATGGTCTTTCCCACCCATTTGGGAGGAGCTATGTGCTTCTTGGGCTACACCTGAATTTAAGAAAAAAATCCGCCTGGCAAAGCTCAACAGGGCCTCGGAAAAGGGTAGGAGCCTGCACACCGCGGCAAGACATCGAATCGTGGAGCATGCTCGACGCCTTGTAAGTTCCAACATCATATTTTGTTAATTCATTAGATGTTTGGCTATTAAGGTAGTGTAACTTCAAATATGAACAAGTTTTTTTTTGTGCAGGGCTAGGGAGCTTGGCCGTAGCGTCAAGCCGGTTGAGCTTCATGCCCGAACTCATACTAGGAAGGGTACCGGCGAGTATGTAGATGAGCGTTCTAGACGCACTCAGGTGATTTACATGTCTCTTTGTTAGAAATTATTTTTATTTTATATTTAATAATTATGGTCATTTTGTATGATTATGTGCATCAATTTTAATGACAAGAGGACTATCGTGATAAGTTATCTCAGGTTCGGTCTCAGGCAGCCTCATCTTCCCCTTCCACCACACTTGACCCAGAGGTGGAAGCCCAATTGGAGTTGCAGGCATGGGTCGAGGTTACTGGCGGTAAGAACAAGGGTCGCATATACGGTATGGGAGACCTAGCCGGTAACTATCGACGCGGGTGCTCCAGCATCTTCACTCAGCAGAGTCGAGCATCGTCCGATTAGGCCCCGCGCGATCTCATGAGTCTGCAGAGATGGTCAAGATGCGACAGAAACTGGCAGTTCGGGATGATATCAATCGGCAGCTGCTTACTCAACAAACACAGATGATGGAGCAGATAGAGATGATGGCAACTACACAGAGAGAGCTCATGTTGCGTTTAGGAACCAACACCCCTCAGCCACAGTCGCAGCAGGACCAACACCTTCACAAAGACACCCCTCGACCACGCCCACGACCACCACCGTCCCGGCTGAGGGTCATCAGAGACCGATGTGAGGATAATCAATCCTTTACAGATTTGTTAATGCGGGGCTATAGAGAGGGTTATTAGTTTCTTTGATATTATATTTTATTTTGTATGATGTATGCACTCTGTCAAAACAATTTGCTTTTATTTATGAATTTTATTTATTGTTTAAAATTATTATTCATTTATCATAATATAGTCTAAATTCTAATTAATATACAAAATAACTAATGTTTATATTAATTTTGAATTTTATATTAAATATTAAATAATTAATTAAAAATAATTCATATTTTAAATAATTAATTAATAAAAAATTAGTTAATTAAATTATTTAGTTTTATAAAAATGTGTTGCAATTTGCGACGGCTATTCCGTCGCTAATTTATGTTGATTTGCGACGGTTAGGCCGTCGCTAATTTGTATAATTTGCGACGGTTATGCCGTCGCTAATTTCTCATAATTTGCCGTCGCAAATCAACATAAGTTAGCGACGGTCATTTAAAAAAACCGTCAGAAACCTTTTGCGACGACCCAACTTGTGACGGATTTGTGGCCGTCACAAATCCGTCAGAAACATGTGTTTTGCGATGGATTTAAGCTTTTTGCGACGGCCTTTGGCCCTCGCTAAATTCATTTTTTCTTGTAGTGAAAAAAAACACTACTTGATATAATAATAAAATAATAAAAGTTGATTATGAGAGGAAAAAAACTCTACTTAAAATAATAATAATAATATGGTAAAAAGATAAAACATAGTGAAAATATTAATTATTGAGAAGAATTAAATAAAAAAAAACAAATCAAAAGCACAAAATTTAGTTTTTGAAAAGAAAATAATAATAAAATAATAAAATATGATATTGTGCTAAAAAAATTCATGAATTATAACAAAATATTAAGACCTTAAACAGATTAAAATGGACATAGTGGATAATAAATTAATTAAGAAATTTGAAAATAATTTAAGATATACCTCAATAAAAAAATTTACTTTTTGAAATAATAATAAAAATATTAAAGCATGCAATTGAAAAAATTTGTTTTAAAAGGTAATAAAATAATGAAAGATGAAACTTAGAAAGTTATTATTTGAAATAATTTATCTTACACAAGAGATGAAACTGAGTAAAAATAATAATTTTTATAAAAATAATTACAACATAATTTAGCAACAAAATTATTTTTTGAAGTAATAAAAAAAGTAAAGTTTTAACATAATAGATATACATTGTCTTTGTGATTTTTTTTATACAATCAACTAATCATAAACCGAGAACTCATTAAAAATTCCTTAAAAGCAACTCATATCATGAATAAATGTTGAATTCTGATATTTAATGTTACTCTTATTATATTAAAATTTAGTCGTATTTAAAAAACAAGAGACTAAGAATTTAATTCAATTTATGTGTAGCATTTTTGTTTATGATTATTTAGTGTGCTCTTATTATGCTTGCTCTATACATTCTATAATTTGTTACTTTAAGTAGTTGAAGCAATGGAGATCTACAACATTAAATGTTGCATTTCTTCAGGTTTTAGAAGTACTGAAATTGTTTAATATTTAGTTATCATTAGTAATGTTGGGTGAATTTTCATATGATAACTGTCATGTTTCTTATGTCTGCTATATTTTTTTTGTTAATGAGCTCCATCTAATTGTTACTGATATTAGATATATAATGATATTGAGTGTTAGTGAAAGAAAGGGGGAGAAAGGTTGTTCTAATTCTTTGGGGGAAAAATTCTAGGCAGAGGATGATGTTTTCGATTAGAGAAAAGAAGAAAATATGATATAAAGAGAATGAAGGTTTAATACTAATTTTCCATATTTGATTTTAATATTATTCATAGTAAGGTTTAGAATGAGATATTAATGTTGACTCTAATGATATAAATTATTGGTAAATGATTTTTGTTCTAATGTTTTTTAATCGCCGTTTCAATCTCAAAAGGATGCATCCAGTTCATGATCCAGTAGTTCTATGAAACCTTTATACGATATTCAGAATGGTATGTCTTATTGATCTTTATATTTTGCCAAATTTAATTTATATAGTTCTTTCTTTTTTATGCATAATGATTTAATATATTTTGCTCGGACTCTATTTGTATACAATGTTTAACTTTTAATATGTAAAATATTTATTAAGTATTTTCTACAACCTTTATTAATTGTGTAGTTCTATAAATTTTTGGTCATGATTTTTAGGGGATCATTTATTTAAGTTTTATTATTTATTTTCTACTTCAATATTTAATTATGTTTTTGAAAGAGCAATGTGAATGTACTAACTCTGTCTTACAATACTTTGTTTATATTTATTATATTATTATTTATTTTTTTTAAAAACAAATAATTTAGATTTTTTTAGGCGAGTGGGATGTCACCAACAAGGTCTACCAACCCAAATGAGTTGTGGGGATATACTATGTAGAAGAAAGAGTATTAATTTTACAATCCATCGAGGTAATATAAAATTGTTATTATTATTGTATAACTTTTTCCCACTTGCATTTCAGTTTTTTATTTAATTGGTTCGTCGTTATTGATACTATAGAAATGAATTTTCAAGTTCATGAGGGAGAGAATCCTTTATTTGTTAAAGATGAACGTGAAGGTATTTATTTAGTAATCAATGTCTATTTGCATATATTAATTTAATTTAATTTTGTCACTTTTTATTTTTTACATGTTTACTGAATTGTTAGACTTTTGTTTAGATTGTCTAGGCTTTGGAGAAATGAACCGGTGTTGTGAACATTGTGGCGTAATGGTTTGGTTTAAGGAACAATCAGAAAAATATTAAAATGGTTCCAGAGTATAATTTTCAATATGTTGTATGGTGGGAAATGTGAAGTTACCATATTTGGCTAGGTCACTTACTTTGCTTTGGAGTATGATACATGTAGTAGATCCAAGAAGTAGACATTTACTTGAAAACATATGTCCCCCCCCTCTCTCTCTGTGTGTATGTGAGGTATTTTTAGAAACTCATATTTGTATTAAACTAACTTTGTTAATATGTTTATTGGTGATTATTTCTTGCAATTATTATTTATTATTTATTATCTATTCATATCTTGCAATAATTGTCATTCTTACATAAATCCAAACAGGATTGATGTTAAGAAAAATGTATAAGATCCATCTTCGGTAAAGGATTTATTGCATGGTTGATGGGTATATTGTGCTAGCAAAATCATTTAGACTGGTTAGAGACTTTATTGAAGGAGAACAAAGAATCCCCGAGACTCATGAATTATTTACCCATCTGCAATATCCATTGCCATTTCCTTTTGGAGAACGTGGTTGGCAGGAAAATATTATGTTGACCTTGAATGATTCCTTTGTTACGCAACGTTCAAGAGTTCGGATTTCACTTCGAATGTTCCTTGCATTTAGGTTAATTAATGAATAGATCTTTTGAGAGGAAAATTTTGTTGAACAATAAAAGGTTATTCCAACAATTTGTTGTTGATATATACTCAATGGTTGAAGCTGAAAGGTTGTCTTACATTAGAAGAAATCAGAGTATTATTAGAGGTGATTTTTTAAAAGGTGTTGTAGTTGTTGATCGAGGAGATATGGAAAGTTCCTCTATTGGGAAACATAGGCAAGATGCTATGTCAATTTGTAAAAAGTTTGGATATCCAGATTTGTTTTTAACTTCCACGTGTAATCCAAAATGAGATGAGGTCCATCAGTTTGTTTTTTAGAGAAGGCTTAGTTCGTCAGATCGTCCTGATATTTCATGTAGAGTGCTTCATATAAAACAGGATCAATTAAAGTTGGATTTTAAAAAGGGTGAATTTTTGGGAAAGTCATTGCAGGTGTGGGTGCTGAATAACTCAAGCTATTATTTTAAGTTTCCATTTTTTTGTGCAGCAATTTATTTGTTGTGGTTCTCTACCTATAATTTGTTGTGATATTTGTTTAAGAATTTCAGTTTCTCTTTCTGGAAATCAATCTGCCGGTTTCTGAAGTTGACACAGGGAAACACAAGAAGGGGGGTTGAATTATGTTTCTTAACAGATTTTCGAAAAAGCATTTTCTCAAACACCTTTACAAGCAGATCAAAATAAACAACACACAAACAGAAAAATATTTTTGAAGAGTTAACAAACTTAGATTCAAAACCCCATAGTTAGCATAACCAAAAACTGCAAAAGATGAGGGTTAGAGGAAACACACAAGTATTTTATCCTGGTTCACTTTCTTCCAACCAAGAGCTACGTCCAATCCCTTCTACCTGAAGGTTTTATCCACTATTCTCCAAATATAGGTTACAAGTATTCAACACCTCATCAGGCTACAAGTATTCTTTCTCTACCAAGCCTCTTCAGGCTCTAACTCTAATAAAGAGGTTTACAACTTTGATCTAAGAACTCACTATGTGTGAGGATTTGAAAGTTTAAGATCAACAAGATTTACACGTCAACTTTTTTTTACAATTTCAATAGAGTTTATGCACTATGATATCAAAGCTTGTCTATATTTGTATGTGTGTATATCTTCTTGAAGTTCTTCAAGTATATATAGATGAAGTGTGATCAGCCTCTGGCTCGACTAGTTTTATACTAGTAAGACCATGGCTTTTGCACTAATTATTCGAGTTTCAATCTCGTTTTAGCCCAGATTTGGATTTGATTGTCCTAAAGCAACATTTTGAGTTTCTTAAGTAATTTTAGTTAATTATGAGTCAAATAAAGCATTTACTGCTATTTCATGTTTTCAGGTTAAAAGGGAAGCACCTAGAGTCAAGGGAATGAAGAAAACAGTGGAAATTGCAATCCTGGAAGTTTCGCCTCGCGAGAAGCTACTCGCCTCGCGAGCCTGAAGACCAACCTGAACAGCAACAGTCACCCTTTCTGTCTCGCCTCGCGAATCGCTATCTCGCCCCGCGAGCCTGAAGGCCTGACTGTGCCAGAGAATGTCACCCTTTCGGTCTCGCCCCGCGAATCATCATCTCGCCTCGCGAGAACCCAATTTTGAACTCGCGCCACTTTTAATATTCGCCTCGCGAGCGGGCGCAGATTCTGAAGGTTATAAATTGTTGTTTTAGGGCAGATTGCACAGGGTGCTTCTCCTTATCTTTTTCATACTGACGGATGCGAATTAGGTTTAGTGTTTTGTGTTACTTTTGTAATGGAGAACTAATCTCCTTGGATTGATCTGCTGTAATCGGTTTCCATTGCCACTTGAGGTTCTGTAATTCCCAATCTTATTGCTATTCTCTTTCAATATTATTCTGTATGTTCTGTTTGCTTAATTCAGGATTGTATAGAATGAGTATTGATTTGTTTCGATGATTTTATGTTCCTATACTTAATCGCGTTTGCTTAATTCGCGTGTGTTCAATCGTGTTTTCTTAATTCACGAGGGCTTCACCCCATATTCTTAATTCGGGAATTAGGAACATACATCTCGTAGTGTCAATTTCGCTTGTTAATTGTTGCTACAATCGAAAAGGGATTAGAATCCGCTTAGGACTTGGAATTTATATGAACCGATGATATTGGGAAACCGAGAACAGTAGATTAATCGTTTTAATTATTGATAATCACTTATTTCTTAATTGGATTGTTTTCTTAATTGAATTTCAAATCCAACCCCCCCCCCCCCCCTCCAAAACTGATTTTGCTATTAATAACAATCCAGGAGTCCTTGTGAGACGATACTCGAGTTGTCGCTCCCTAACTACAGTTTTTGTAAACCGCTTGCTTTTTGACCCGTGTGCGACAGCGTGTCAAAATTGGCGCCGTTGCCGGGGACTCTTGTTGTTATTAACAGAAAATAATATATATATATATATATATATATATATATATATATATATATATATATATGTTGATTATGATCATGCATATGTTATCCTGGCTTCACTGGTGGTCATGAGTTTAGTAGTGGTTTTGGCATGGTTGGAGTGAATCACTATTCTGGGCAACATGGTGGAGGACATAGTAGCTTGGATGAGTTGGCGTCTTTGGTGCATCAATTGACAATAAGCCAGCAGCAATATCAGCCTGACCCCACACCAGTCCAACCCAGTCTGGAGGAATTGGTGCAACAAATGGCAGAAGACACTCTTGAATTCCAACAGAGGATAGAAGCAAGCCTTCAGGATTTGGCCACTCAAATTGGTCACATTGCCTCCGCCTTGACTACACTGCAAACTCAACATCTCCTTGAAGAACATGCAGATTCACAAATAGTTGTTCTTGACGATACTTCTGTTGAGCATGATTTTGATAATAATGTCAAGAACACTATTATTGATGAACTGTGTGTTGAATTTCCAGACATTCAAGCCTTTCCTGATTCTTTCTATTGTAATATATGTGTTGATTGTACTAACACTAACCTTTGTGTGGTGTGTGCTGAGATTACTGCATGTATAGCAGGTGATGGATTTGTTAGTGCAGTGAGTGAAAATCATGCAGAAGTTGAAGCAACACCAGTGGTCCTCTCCACTTGTCTATCACCTCCCATTGTGAAGCAGCCAACAATGGAGTTCAAGCCTCTGCCTGAGGGACCGGATTTTGCATCTTTAGATGTGAAGGCACTATGGCCAGTCCAAGAGGTTGAACCCCATTTTTATTGGGAAGACTTTGTTGACAAGGTTGACAAGGAGGCCATCTTTGACCCAAGAGGGAGTGACAAGTCCGCCACACTTGGCGAGGTCACCATAATTGTCAAGCGCTCACTTTCATGCTTATGCTGCTTGCCATGGGATCCGGGAGGATCATATTGCACTTTGAGCATTCCGTGGCCGCTGTATCACAGGCAGTGGGATCCCGGTGGAACCACCTTCATGAGTTTTTCTAAACCTTTTTCTTTTTTTAATTATCCTTGCTTTGTTTTTGTTTTGTTTTCTTTTAGCTCTTGAATAATTTGAGAAGATTCAGAGTATGCGTGTGAGTCTTGTGTCGGTGAGCTTGTTGGATTTTAATCAAATTTTGCATAGATGGATTGCATGACATGTGTTCATTGTTGATGATTTTCCCCCTAGGTTTTGAAAATAAAAAATTTCATTCCCTTGTGAAAAATTGAAAACTAAACTTTGAGATATTCTATTATGATTGCATGATTTATGATAAGTTTGGGGTGAAGGGATGCACACACTAGGGGTTGAATCTCGGTCAAACAATTTGCAAAAATGTCCAGGTGAGGATTTGAGCCTCCAACATGTTTTTAATTATGTGAAGCACTTTTGAGTTGCATTTTCCCGAATTTGCTTGAATCTCTTCATGGTTTGCATGTTTATGTGCTTGCATCAAATGATTTAGGCAATTTTCTTTGAATTAACCACTTGGCCTAAAAGAACCATCCCTAATGCATGTTCCCTAGTTAGCCTCATTGAGCCTAATAAGCCTATTGTTTCTTGATGACCTCATGTTATAAGCCAAAATCTGGAAAAACCATGTTAACCCGATCTTAGGATTAGGAGAGCATGGAAGCCTAACAAGAGAAGGGTTGCAAGAAGCTAAGTTTGGGGTGGCTACAAAAGTACGATATGTATTTTGGGTTGAGAAAAAGAAAAATAAAGGTTGGAGCCAAAGGCAAAGAAAGAAAAAAGAAAAGAAAAGAGAAAAGAACAAAATGTCAAAAAAAAGGGGTATTTGAAGAAAAAGGCTGTAGTCACCCAAAGCAAAAATAAAAATGGAAAAAAGGAATCTTAGTGGAAGTTCGTTGTGTCAAATTGCTCACGCTCTCTTAGTTCCTAGGACTTAAGCCTAGTACCTTTGAATACCCTACCTTTAGCCAGGCCCCATTACAACGTTTAAAAGACCTTTTGATGTTGCATGCATGTTTTCGGGGGAACTTTGTTTGAGATGAAAATCAAATTCATGGGAAGTGCTCTTGAAATGTGAACTTGAGTGAAATGTTGATAGCCTAGACAAATTGAGCAAATGAGTGAAATACTAAATGCCCTTGTGAGGAAGGCAATTGTTTGAAATTGGTGATCTCCTTTTTTGTGTGTGACTTGGATCCTCAACTTAGATTAATGATTGCATGAATGATGGAATTCTCAATTGTTTAAAGTAAATGAATGTGGGGATTACATTGTTGCAAAGGGGGAAAACATTGAAGAAAAATTATTTTGTTAAGGTTGCATGAAATTTGTACGGAATTGATTGAATCCTTTAAGCTTGCCAAGTTTGAGTCTTTTTGAGTTTTAGTTTACTTGGGGACAAGCAAAGTTTAAGTTTAGGGTATTTTGATCAGCCTCTGGCTCGACTAGTTTTATACTAGTAAGACCATGGCTTTTGCACTAATTATTCGAGTTTCAATCTCGTTTTAGCCCAGATTTGGATTTGATTGTCCTAAAGCAACATTTTGAGTTTCTTAAGTAATTTTAGTTAATTATGAGTCAAATAAAACATTTGCTGCTATTTCATGTTTTCAGGTTAAAAAGGAAGCACCTAGAGTCAAGGGAATGAAGAAAACAGTGGAAATTGCAATCCTGGAAGTTTCGCCTCGCGAGAAGCTACTCGCCTCGCGAGCCTGAAGACCAACCTGAACAGCAACAGTCACCCTTTCTGTCTCGCCTCGCGAATCGCTATCTCGCCCGCGAGCTCAAGGCTTTGACGCGTGCCGAGAATGTCACCCTTTCGGTCTCGCCCCGCGAATCATCATCTCGCCTCGCGAGAACCCAATTTTGAACTCGCGCCACTTTTAATATTCGCCTCGCGAGCGGGCGCATATTCTGAAGGTTATAAATTGTTGTTTTAGGGTAGATTGCACAGGGAGCTTCTCCTTATCTTTTTCATACTGACGACTGCGAATTAGGTTTAGTGTTTTGTGTTACGTTTGTAATGGAGAACTAATCTCCTTGGATTGATCTGCTGTAATCGGTTTCCATTGCCACTTGAGGTTCTGTAATTCCCAATCTTATTGCTATTCTCTTTCAATATTATTCTGTATGTTCTGTTTGCTTAATTCAGGATTGTATAGAATGAGTATTGATTTGTTTCGATGATTTTATGTTCCTATACTTAATCGCGTTTGCTTAATTCGCGTGTGTTCAATCGTGTTTTCTTAATTCACGAGGGCTTCACCCCATATTCTTAATTCGGGAATTAGGAACATACATCTCGTAGTGTCAATTTCGCTTGTTAATTGTTGCTACAATCGAAAAGGGATTAGAATCCGCTTAGGACTTGGAATTTATATGAACCGATGATAGTGGGAAACCGAGAACAGTAGATTAATCGTTTTAATTATTGATAATCACTTATTTCTTAATTGCATTGTTTTCTTAATTGAATTTCAAATCCAAAACCCCCCTCCAAAACTGATTTTTCTGTTAATAACAATCCAAGAGTCCTTGTGAGACGATACTCGAGTTGTCGCGCCCTAACTACAGTTTTTGTAAACCGCTCGCTTTTTGACCCGTGTGCGACAGCGTGTCAAAGTGCTTCTCTGTCTTGATCTTCTTCAACGGTCTTCAAATTATATCCATTTAGACATAGCATTAAATGCTTGGATCCGTTGAGACTGATAACTTGATATGCTTTTTGGAGAAGTGCTTTTGATTATCAGAGGAATGCTCAAAGTAGAGCTGTCACTTCTCTGTTGTACCAAGGGTTACTTTATGACTTTCCATCTTTGTACTTGACTTGATCTTTACAACAATGCAGTTGACAGAGTACAAAGGTTTATGGTTTCGATGGTACGAAGTTCGTTTATCCAACAGATAAAGATTTTAAACAATAAAAGCAACAAGGGTAAAAAGACATATATTCTTTGAATTAAATAAGCAATCATTTGAAATAAATACACTTAAGCTTAGACGGGTTCACGTTTTAAAACTAGTGGACGTGCAGGTCTTTGGACGTGCAATATTAACTTATCAGTGAGACGGGCTCGTCTACTGATAATGGGTCTACAGACTTTTCGCCTAGTTCTGAGAGTTGGACGTGCTATACTTAAGAGCTCGTCTGCTGACGTGGCGTCTAGTGAAACTACTTCGTCTATAAAGTCTTTTGACTTGTTATATTTAAATGTCTCGTCTATTTTCTTTAGACTTAGCAACTCATCTTCCTAAGTTAATTTTAAGACCTCGTCTATTCTTATTTTAACGATCTCGTCTACCATAAAGCTAAAGACTTAGAATTTTACCAAGAGTTATAGACTGGTCTAGAGGATTGAAATAGAATCTGATAAATTCTATACTTTAATTTTAAGTTCCTCTAAGTCGTATAAATCAAATAGTCCATGCATACTTATAACAAACAAGTTAGATCTTTGACAGCATTTTCCCATACAAATTTAACCTTTTTTTTAACATCAAAACTTAAGAGATTATTTTAATCCAAAATCACTTTGGTTCTAACAATCTCCCCTTTTTTGATGATGACAAAAACCAATTAAATTTGAGTGAGCAAAGTCTAAGAGAGCTACAGAGCTCCCCCTAAGACAAAGCATTCAAACTTTAAAGAGGAAAACAAATAAGCAGTAGCACATATCAGTTTTAACTTATTAGATCAGTCAGGTCATATTAAAAAAAACATAGTATCAAAGCTAAAACGCTTTATCATAGCTTATAAGTCCAACTAAAGAGATATATAAAAGACAACAACATGCAATAAAGTATCAGATCATATCAAGCAGAATTATGCAATTAAAAAGTATGCATGTGAAAACAGATATGTATCTCCAAAAACTGACTATATATATATATATATATATATATATATATATATATATATATATATATATATTTAATTCTATCATTTCTCCCCCTTTTTTGTCATCATACAAAAAGGAAACAAGAGTGGACCATCATTGTCAGTTTAAAGAAACAAAAGAAAGCTAAGAAGAAGGTGGAGGTAGTGGAGGAGGGTTCTGGTTTGGTGGAGGTGGAGGAGGTTGAACTGGAAGATTGTGACTCTGGTGGAAACTCTGTAAAATGCTCATCATTTGGTTGATCATTACATTCATTGGAGCCAAGGCTTCTGCAACTTGCTCCTTAACTTCCACTTTGACTCTCTCCTCTATGATCTTTCCAATAATCTCTTCAAAATACTGAGAAAGATAAGGTCTTGAACTTTCAACACTGTCTTGAGCATGTGCTTGACCTTGAAAATTACTTGTAGCTCTAGAATTTTGAGGTTGATCATGTGGATGGATGACTGTCAAAGCCAATGGCTGAGATGAGTGCTTTTCAGAAGTGCTTGGTCTAGAGCAGACTCAGAAACTTCCTCATTCCCGGTTTCTGGTTGAACAGCATCAGCATTCAAATCATGTTCTTCAACTATGATTTCTTCCTCAGTATGTTCAGAAGGAGGAGATGGTGGTGGTGAAGAAGCAAGAGTGAGTACAGGAGGAGGCAGCTCTTTAGCCTAGTGGACAGGGTCTTCTTCATAGGCATGACTTATGACAAGAATTCCAAGAGTATCCTTGTGAATGAAGAATCTGAAATTTGAGAGTCTACATTTTCCTCTAACTTAAGGAATACTTCTATTTTCTTGTTTACTCAATCCAGAAGATGAAGCTTCCTTACCACAAGCCACCATGTGATTTGACCAAATAGCAACAGCAGAATCTTCATCTATGTCTTCAACTGACTGTGACAGCCAGAAATCAATCATATTCTGATCAATAGGTTCAACAGTATCAGGATTGATCATGCAGGAATTGTCTTCTGGTTTCTTTGTAGTGCTCCTTTGCTTCTTCAGATCCTTATCTTTGTTCAAGTCTATCATAGGTAGTCTTGGAGCAATCATGTAAGGTCTGACACCAATCTTTGTCTCCTTCTTGGTATGAAACAACCATGTTGGAGAGACAAAGTTTGCAGCTCTAACATATCTTGGCAATTCAAATTCATTTTGTAAAAACGCATATAAGAAGTGGTCCACAAGACTAACAGCTTTGCCATAAACACTTGGATGCCTAAAGGTTACCCAAGATATGTCTTTGTCCAGAATGAATTTTGGTCTTCCTTCTGTTCTGGACCTTTTGTGCACAATTGTTGGAGCTTTGGCTTTGCTAGGGTCATTAGACCAAACAGGTATGATGTGCCTGTTGACACCATCTGTGAAGGCATTAAAAGGAGGGGATTTGATGAGGTTTGGGTAGATTTTTCTAGGTGGGAATTTTTGTAGTGGAAGGTGAGTTAGGGCAGGTCCAATATGGTTGTGCAGAGTGGATGGAAGAGGATTGTTGTTGTTTGGCACATAGGGAATGCGCACATGCCATGGGGTGTAGGTAGATTCAGGTTCATATTCAGGCAGGGGATAGAAAGGTCTGGTTGACTCTGGTTCAGGTTCATGTTTGTGATAGAGTATTCTCCAGTCTCTTTTGACTTTGGCCCAGCTTTCAGCTTTGCCTTCATAAAGAACTGAAGGGTTAGTGTAAGGGAATTTGGTTCTTAGCATTTTGGGAATGGGGGCACCAGGGTTAATCCCTACATCATCTGGTTGATTGAACCAGGGATCATCTGCAGGTATTATGGTTTGGAAATTTGGTCTATTTGGTGAGGTTTGTACAGGTCAGTAGACAGGTGAGACTGTTTGTGGTGAAGAGGTTTGTGGTGATGGTAGTGTGGGAATGTAAACAGACTCAAGTGCAACAGCAACATCATTCCTATTTTCCAAGCTTTCTACTAAGGCAACTACTTCTAATTGAACAGGATCATTAGCAGAGATATTTACCTCGGAAGTCACAGAGGACTTAGCTTTTCTTGAGGGTTGCCTTCCCCTAGTTGGAATAGCAGCAGCAGTAATAGTTTTCTGTTTCTTCAACACCTCACTAATGGGGACACTATCCTCATCATCTTCATCTTCATTATAGGACAGGACTATATTCCTTGTCCTTTTCTGAGATGGAGCAGGTTGAGGGGAAATATCAGCTTGTTCCCTTATCACGGTATCTTCTTTCATCAGGAAAGCAGCTACTACCTCAGAACCACCAAGGTCCGTCTCCCAAGTATCAGTAAAAACCACTCCTTCTTAAGCGCAGTTAATAGCATCAGAGATGGTCTTTTTAGAGACCACTATTCTTTTTCCAGGTACCTCAGCAGAAATCTCAGCAATTGTTACATGAAGGGTTCTCCAGAAATCCCTAATTAGGTTAGGGTAGATAGAGTCTTTTTCCATGAAGAGTCCTCCCGAACCAGTAGCATTGATGTTCTTACTCACATCTGAGTTATATTCTTCCAAAATTCCAAAGTTGAAGTGGTGCTAAGTTGAAAGGTTCAACTTGTCCACTTTGAAAGCAACAGAAGAGGAAGCCATTGTTGAAGGTTTGAGAACTAGGGTTTTGGAAGCAAGAAAACAGAGTACACGAGAGTTCAAAGAGAGAAGATTGTGAAAGGTTTTTTAGAGGGAAAAAGTATTACTTAAAAAGGTTTCGAATCAGAAGAGTTTTCCCAAAGAAAATAAAAAAAGAAAATATGTGAGAAAAGGAGTAATGAGTACTGATGCAGCGCAGGTTTTTGAAACCTTAAAAATCTATTGATGGGATTGATGGAAATAACTGACTCAACATAAGGATACTATTAAATATGTCTTGGACATGGATTAATGCAAATATAATAATAGATAGCATAGACGAGCCTGATAAAACTATGCAAAACAGTCAATGGACGCAATGCCTATTGGACGCACATGTAACATGCATTGGACGCACTTGATCAATAGATGCGCATGCAATAGACGCACAATCAATCCACACAAATCATATTAAGATGTTTTCTAATAAATATGAATCTGTCCTCTGCAAGAGGTTTAGTAAAGATATATGCCCATTGATGGTCAGTATCTACAAATTGTATATCAATAATGCCTTTTTGCACATAATCTCTAATAAAGTGATGTTTAATCTCTATATGCTTAGCCCTTGAATGCAATATTGGATTCTTAGATAGATTTATTGTAGCAGTATTATCACACATAAGTGGAGTACTACTTACAAACACATTGTAGTCCTCCAATTGATGCTTGATCCATAGAAGTTATGAGCAGCAACTAGCAGCTGAAATATACTCAGCTTCAGTAGTTGATAAGGCAATAGTACTTTGTCTTTTGATTGACCATGAGACTAGATTAGCTCAAATGAAGTGACATCCTCCACTGGTACTTTTTCTTTCTATTCTATCTCCAGCATAGTCAGCATCACAAAATGTAATCACCATTTTTCTTAAAACACAAACCCATATTAGTAGTACCTTTTAAATATCTAAATATTCTTTTAACTGTTGATAAATAAGATTCTCTTGGATCATATTGAAATCGAGAACATAAGCATACACTAAACATAATATCAGGTCTAGACGCAATAAGATATAGCAGAGATCCTATCATACCTCTATATACCTTTTGATATACCTTTTTATCTTTGTCATCTTTGTTCAGTATGGATGTGGGATGCATAGGGGTGTTCATAGGCTTGCAATCATCCATTTGGAATTTCTTTAACAATTCCTTTGTATACTTAGTTTGATGGATGTACACCTCATCCATTGTTTGCTTAACTTGAAGTCCAAGAAAGAACTTGAGTTCTCCCATCATGCTCATTTCAAACTCTTTCTGCATAAGCTTAGAGAATTCTTTACATAGAGATTCATTAGTAGCACCAAAAATTATGTCATCAACATATATTTGAACAACAATAAAATTTACTTATTTGATTTTCTAAATAAGGTTGTACCAACCTTTCCTCTAATAAATCCATTGTCCATTAAGAATGAACTTAACCTTTCATACCAAGCTATAGGAGCTTGTTTAAGGCCATATAAAGCTTTCTTTAGCTTGTATACGTGTTCAGGTTGGGTTTCACTTTCAAAACCCGGAGGTTGCATAACATATACTTCCTCACTAATAACACCATTTAGAAAGGAATTTTTTACATCCATTTGATATAGCATTATACTATGATGTGCAACAAATGATAATAAGATGCGAATTGCCTCTAATATAGCAACTGGTGCAAAAGTTTCAGTGTAGTCTATACCTTCTTCCTGAGAATAACCTTGTGCAACAAGTCTAGCTTTATTTCTAATCACCTTGCCATTTTCATCAAGCTTGTTTCTGTAAACTCATTTGGTTCTAATAACTGATTTGCCTTTTGGTAAAGGCACAAGAGTCTACACTTCGCTTCTTTCAAACTGGTTCAGTTCTTCCTGCATTGCAAGAATCCAGCCCTCGTCCAGTTCTACTGTCTTTGGTTCTAACTCAGAGACTAAGGTAGAATCATCTTGCTCTCTGAATGTAGATCTGGGTTTTAGCTTATCATTAGGATTCCCAATGATTTGATCTTGTGGATGTTAATTCCTGAAGTACCAAGATCTCTGAACATTTTCTTGTTGAGAAGTTGAAGTTTCTGACTCATGTTGTTGAAGGTCGTCCACCTGATCATCAGGTTTGACATTTGTTTGAATTTCAGAATCCTTGAGATTCAAATCTACAATAGCTTCATCAAGCTCTGATAATTTCTTATTAGGCTGCTTGTCATCAAACTTAACATGTATACATTCTTCTACTACTAAAGTTTTGGAATTATAAACTATAAAACCTTTTGATGATTCAGAATATCCTAACATAATTCCATTATCTACTTTACCATCAAACTTACCAAGTTGATCTTTAGTATTCGATATATAGCATTTACAACCAAAAGGATGAAAGTAAGATATGTTGGATTTTCGTCCTTTCCACAACTCATAAGGAGTCTTATTCAAAATTAGTCTAATGTATATTCTGTTCTAAATGGTGCAGGCAGTATTAACAGCTTCATCCCAAAAGTGTCTAGGGACAGAGTTATCATTGAGCATTGTTCTAGCCATCTCTTGAAGAGACCTGTTCTTTATCTATACCACACAATTTTGCTGTGGTGTTCTAGGTATTTAAAAAATGTGAAGTATACCACTTTCTTCACATAACTTATGAAAAATCTCATTTTCAAATTCTCCCCCATGGTCACTTCTGAGTGAAGTGATACACATGCCTTTTTCATTCTGTACATGTTTGCAGAATAGAAAGAATACCTTGAAAGACTCATCCTTGTGAGCTGGGAACATAACCCATGTCCATCTAGTGTAGTTGTCTACTATGACTAGACCATATTTCTTTCCACTAACAGAGGTAGTCCTAGTTGGTCCAAACAGATCAAGGTGTAGCAACTCTAGTGATCTATTGGTACTAACAACATTCTTAGATTCAAAAGAACCTTTGACTTGTTTTCCATTTTGACATGCATCACAGAGAGCATCATATTTGAATTGAAGGTTTGGTAATCCTCTCACGAGGTTATGCTTATTTAGCTTTGAAATTAACTTCAAGCTTGCATGACCTAGCCTTTTGTGCCAAATCCATCGCTCATCTTCAATGGACACTGGACATGAGACACTTTGATTCGTAAGGTCCTCCAAGTCAATCTTATACAGATTGTTTTGCCTCTTGGCAGTGAATAAGAGTGATCCATCAGTTTCTTGACATTACACATGTTCTTATCAAAAGCAACAACAAATCCACTATCACACAATTGACGTATGCTTAGTAGATTGTGTTTTAAACCATTTACTAATAGAACATTATCAATGGAGGGAAAAGGATGTTTACCAATTTTATCTACTCCAATGATCTTCCCTTTCTGATTACCTCCAAAGGTAACCCGGCCACCATCCCTATGTTTAAGGTCTTGGAACATACACATTTCTCCAGTCATGCGACGTGAGCAGCCAGTGTCCAAGTACCAGGATGTGTGTTTCTTTCCTGTTATTAAGCAAATCTGCAACATGTACAATCTTATCTTTAGGTACCCAGATTGACTAGGGTCTTTTCTTGTTAGTAGTCACTAGACGAGCATGTTTAGTATGCTTATGATGTATGCATCTAGATGTTATATGACCACTTTTTCCACACACTTTACAGTAAGTGCTGGACGAGCTCAGTTTAGTTTTAACATGCAAATTTTGAGATATTGAGGTTCTACTATACATATGTGGTTTTGACTTTTTATGAGATGCTTCATGCTTTTCTTTGTCATAGCCAAGGCCAGACTTATCATGAGGGGACCTAGAGTACCTTAAAATTAAACTTAGTTTATCTGAGCCACCTACAAATTTAGACAGAGTGTCTGTCAGATATGTCATATCTTGTTTTAGTTTTGTAACTTCACTAGAGACAGCTGGCTCACACTTGAGTTTGTCAGTTAGACTGGCATTCTCTGATTTAGTTAGTCATTTTCATCTACAAGACTTATTTTCTCCATGCAAACCCTATCAAATTCTTTCGATAGTTTGGAAATTTTCTTTTTGAGACTTCTATACTCATGAGACATAATTGATGAGTTGCGCAATAATTCATCAAATGCATCTTGAAGAATGGAAGGGTTAAAATCCATTACCTCTGCATTAGTGTATTCACTTTTTGATGATGTACTAGCCATGAGATAGATATTTACCTCTTCCTCTGCTTCATTTTCTTCATCAGATGAATACAGATCCAGATCCTCCCAAGAAGCCATCAAGCCCTTCTTCTTTTTGAAGAACTTCTTTTTGTCCTTCAGTTCTGGGCAGTCAGCTTTGAAATGACCAGGCTTTTTGCACTCGAAGCACAGAGGTGGACCTTTTTCCTTAGAGTCTGATTTCTCCTTGATGAAATTTTTGTTTAAATTCTTCCTTCCGAAACCACCTTGCTTTCTCCACATATGTTGAATCTTTTTGGAGATGAAAGACAGTTCATCCTCATCAGATCCTTCATCACTGTTAGAAGGGTCTGCTTCATCAGAGGATTCCTCAGTTTTAAGAACTTTGGAAGAGCTAGCCTTCTTTGCCTTTAGGGCAACAAATTTTCCTTTTCTAGAACTTTCTTCTTCATTGAGCTCAAGCTCATGAACTTTTAAAGATCCAAGAAGTTCCTCCAAAGTGAGAGTATTGAGGTTCTTTGCTTCCTAAATAGCTGTGACCTTAGGTCTCCACTGTTTATGTAAACTCCTCAAAATTTTTCTAACATGATCTCTGTTCTCATAGGTTTTTCCAAGGGATCTAAGACTGTTGGTGATAGTTTGGAATCTTCCAAACATTTGATCTATAGTTTCATGTTCAACCATTTTAAATAATTCATACTGATGAACCAGCATGCGTATCTTTGACTCCTTAACTTAGGATGACCCTTCATGAGCTAGGGCTATCCCATATTTCCTTAGCAGTGTTACAGCTATGGACTTTATCATGCTCGGATTTGGTGATAGCACACATCAAATAGCGCTTAGCTTTCATATTGAGTTGATGTTGATTTTTCTGCTCTTGAGTCCATTGAGCTCTAGTAATAGCAGCTCCAACATCACCTCTTGGCTCAGTGTAGCCAGTTTCAATCAGCTCCTAGATGTCCATGTTTTGTGCATCAAGAAATGCCATCATTCTCTTTTTCCAGTAGTCATAATCACTACCATCAAAGAGAGGAGGTCTGTTGATTGCTTGTCCTTCTGTATCCATGCTTGTTGGATCCTACTCCCTCAGCACTTGTTAGATGTTCAACCCTTTCGAGGATGAGCTCTGATCCCAACTGAAGTTGACACAGAGAAACACAAGAATGGGGGTTAAATTGTGTTTCTTAACAGATATTTGGAAAAGCCTTTTCTCAAACACTTTTACAAGCAGATCAAAATAAACAACACACAAACAGGAAAATATTTTTGAAGAGTTAACAAACTCAGATTCAAAACCCCACAGTTTGTATAACCAAAAACTGTAAAAGATGAGGGTTAGAGGAAACACACAAGTATTTTATCCTGGTTCACTCTCTTCCAACCAAGAGTTACGTTTAGTCCCTTCTACCTGAAGGTTTTATCCACTATTCTCCAAATAGGTTACAAGTATTCAACACCTCTTCAGGCTACAAGTATCCTTTCTCTACCAAGCCTCTAAATCTAATAAAGAGGTTTACAACTTTGATCTAAGAACTCACTATGTGTGAGGATTTGAAAGTTTAAGATCAACAAGATTTACACGTAAACTTGTTTTACAGTTTCAACAGAGTTTCTGCACTATGATATTAGAGCTTGTCTATATTTGTATATGTGTATATATTCTTGACGTTCTTCAAGTATGTGTGTGTATATATATATATATATGAACCGATTACACACCGAAATGAGAGGGATCCTGAGACTATGTAGGTATGGGACTATGCAGTTAAAAATGGTTTAAATGAATTCATTGGTACTACCTATACCAACACGATGCAGCTTCTTTTCGGTAGCCATCACTTAAGAACTCCATAGTTAAGCATATTGGACTTGGAGCAATTCTGGGATGGGTGACTTCCTGGGAAGTTTTCCCAGGAAGCGTGTGAGTGAGGACAAAGCACGCTGAAAAGACTCGTGTTGTTCGGGGACGAACCAAGTGGAAGCTGGTGGGCATTGTGACACCCGAGGATGACGAGGGCATGGAGTGGTCACCGGTGCAAGAAGACACGTATAAGGAGTGTGTCACTCTCTACCTCGCATGTATTTATAAAGCAAAAATGGGAAATAAAAAGATAAAAGAAACACACATGCATATTATTTCATAATAATAAAAACCATGGGTAGAAGATACCACATGAACAAACGTCTCAAATTTGGAAATAAGACAAGTCATAAATGAGAAAACATAACATGAAAGCATAACCCAACCCCAAGGTCACCTTACAGAGCTGATATAACCAAAATCCGGAAACACATCGGATAACAACAGAAACTAAAGAAAACCTAAACTACGAGTAGCAGCTCCTCAAAGTCACTCCACAACTGTCTGCTCGTCGTCCTCTGCATAAAAAAAAGGTACATGCAAGCAAAAGCAGAAAATGGGGAGTAAGAAATCGATGTATAAACATAATGGCAAATGAGCAATTAGCAAGATGAGCATACATCACGGAATAACATGTTATAACATAACAACATTCAACATATTCATATCATTCACATCGTCTCAAATAATGTATGTTTTGCGGTGTAGTACTACTCCACTACTCCGTTATGCATGTGGATCCAAACTACCTCGAGAAGACAGCATCGACCAAAAAGCCACCACCTTCACCTTGGCCAATAAGCACCAAAGTTTAACACCATCAACACCTTGACCAAAAAGCATCAAGACCCTCTTGTCCAATAAACACCAAGGTTCAACATCGTCAACACCTTGACCAATAAGCATCAAGGCTACTTTAGCCAATAAGCACCAAAGCATAACAACGTACGGTAACACATCGTTACCGACTTAACCAACCTAATGTTCATAATTATCTTATTAAGTCTTCATTAATTATCTAGCTTGTTTTTACTTCGATTGGTGTCTTATTTCATCATTGGGAACAATTGGGTGTAGCCACCCTTTATTCTTAATTCACGTCTGTTCTGCTTGGGGGAGCACGGTCGTGCCCCCAGCACAGGCGTGCTGGACTTTAAGTTCAGCACGATCGTGCTATCTACTCATCACGACCGTGCTCACTGGAGCATGACCGTACTGACCTGGACATAAATGGTTGGAAACCCTTGTCAAACTTCCTAGGGTATTCATGGATCAATCCTACTGGCTTTTAACTACTCCATTGAGCATTAATCTCGTTATTCTTAGTTAATCTTCATGTCTTATAATTATTTGGGATTAATCCTTTAATTCATGTTTCATAATTAATGTCCCATAAACACTCATGAATCAATCTCAGGGTCTTGACTTTACCATTGAGCAAAAACCTTGCCTCTTATTACTATAGTTCATGTCTTATGAACAATTGGGGAATTGGTCCTTTAATTCTGTGTATTATTAATAAGCCCTATTATTTTAATTAGAGTCTTATTAACATTAATAACATCATCAAACCAACATTCATCATGGCATAAACATCATTCTCAAACCAAACATTATTCATGGCATAAACATCACATCAAAACTCATGAATAAACATGTCAATTATAAGTAAACATAAATAAACATATCGCAAGACAACATTTAGTCAAATAGAAAACAATAGGGTCATGGGTTAACCCTTCATCTTATGCTACCTCCAATACCTACATGTTCATACTATCCCTTCTCCCCATACCTGGTATGAAGATTCCTCTAACACCAACGAAATAGAAACTACTTTTGTTCCCTCGAGCGTCTTGACAAACTCCTCAAGCCTTGGTCAAACACAAAAGAATAACCAATAAATCTCCAAATCAATAAACAAGAAAATAAGATTAAGGAGGGATTATCACGTTACCTTAATTGGCACTAATGAGCGAATTCTCTCCTAAACGACGGCAAGAACACCAAGCACTTGATGGGTTCAGAGAAAAGGGGAAAGAGAGATGTTTATATCATACTAGGGTTGCTAAAAGTGCCAAAGTGAGGGTTAACCCGTAACACTCTCTAAAACTCTCTATTTATAAGATCAGTCCCCGAGCACGATCGTGCTCAACTTGAGCACGGGCTTGCTCAAGCAAGCACGGGGTCTACACTATGTTCGTCAAACACTCTGATTTTCGACACGGTCGTGCTCCCCTTGAGCACGACCGTGCACGTGGCCCAAGCAGCCACTGAGCACACCAACAAGCACGAGGTCGTGCGGAACATGAGTACGGTCGTGCACATGTACCAGAAAGGGACTTTTCACCTCAAAATCCCACTTAACCCCACTTTAATATTCCTAGGGCGCATTTCTAAGAGGCTAACACCACATACAACATATATAAAATAAAACATAAACAAACACTTATAGTGTAACACCCGGATGCTGACAAGGGCGGAGAGTGGTCGCCGGTGCAAAAAGAGCACGGACAAGGAGCAGCTCCTGGAAGACTTCTAGGCGGAGGGACACATGAACGAACCGATTTCACACCGGAACGAGAGGGATCATGAGACTGTGTAGGTATGGAACTGCATAGTTGAAGGATTCCGAGCCTGTACAGGTATGGAACTGTACAGTTAAGGAAGGCTTAAAGGAATTGATTGGTACTACCTATACTAACAAGATGCATCTTCTTTTCGGAAGTCCATCCCTTAAGAACTCCATAGTTAAGCGTGCTTGGATTGGAGCAATTCTGGGATGAGTGACCTCCTGGGAAGTTTTCCCAGGAAGCGTGTGAGTGAGGACAAAGCACGCTGAAAAGACCTGTGTTGGTTTGTGTGGACAGTCGTCAATCCATAAAGCTACTCGGGACGTTACAAATGATATCAGAGCGACATCTCTCCCAGTACGGTGTGGTTCAGGGACGAACCAGGCGGAAGCTGGTGGGCATGTAACACCCGGGTGCTGACGAAGGTGGGTAGTGGTCGCTGGTGCAAAGAGAGCACGGACAAGGAGCGGCTCCTGGCAGACTTCTAGGCGGAGGGACACATGAACGAACTGATTTCACATCGGAACTAGAGGGATCCTAAGACTGTGTAGGTATGAGACTGCATAGTTGAAGGATTCCGAGCCTGTACAGATATGGGACTGTACAATTAAGGAAGGCTTAAAGGAATTGATTGGTACTACCTATACTAATAAATTGCATCTTCTTTTCGAAAGTCCATCCCTTAATAACTCCATATTTAAGCGTGCTCAGCTTGGAGTAATTCTGGGATGGGTGACCTCCTGGAAAGTTTTCCCAGGAAGCGTGTGAGTGAGGACAAAGCACGTTGAAAAGACCTGTGTTGGTTTGTGGGGGCAGTCTCAATCCATAAACCAGATCGGGACGTTACAAATAGCCTTTATACGAAAAACGAGGTGTTAAATGAACGTGGAACCGATTACACACTGGAATGAGAGGGATCTTGAGACTGTGTAGGTACGAGACTATACAGTTAAAGATGGTTTAAATGAATTGATTGGTACCACCTATACCAACAAGATGCATCTTCTTTTCGGTAGCCCATCACTTAAGAACTCCACGTTTAGCGTGCTTGACTTGGAGCAATTCTGGGATGGGTGACCTCCTGGGAAGTTTTCCCAGGAAGCGTTCTGAAAAGACTCATGCTGGTTTGTGGGGGCAGTCGTAAATCCATAAAGCAGTCAGGGATGTTACAGAATTCACTATTCTTAAGTCTTTCAAGGTGGATGGTAAGGTTAGCAAAGCTCCTTTAATTAAACAAGTGATTTGGTACCCCCTCCCCCTACCGCAAATTTATTGGATCAAATGTAATTCTGATGGGGCAGCTAGAAGATCTCCAGGAATAGCTGCATGTGGTGGCATATTTAGGGTTGAGGGTTCAGGGATGTCACCACATGCAGCTATTCCTGGAGATCTTCTAGCTGCCCCATCAGAATTACATTTGATCCAATAAATTTGCGGTAGGGGGAGGGGGTACCAAATCACTTGTTTAATTAGCTTTGCTAATCCTAAATTCTAAATCCTAAATCTTAAACCCCCACCATAGCCAACTGTAGCTATGGTGGCAATTGAAATAGCCTCTAAAAATGGTTGGACTAATCTATGGTTGGAATGTGACTCTAGTTTTGTGGTTGAGGCCTTCAAATCAATAAATTTAGTCCCTTGGAAGCTTAGATCTCGTTAGAAGAACTGCCTGCTTATGATTAATGGTATGAATTTTCAAGTTTCCCACTTCTATAGAGAAGGAAATTGGTGTGTTGACAAATTAGTATCCTTTGGGATAAACTCTCAAGGATTCACTTGGTGGAACTCTATACCTAGTTTTACTTTTGAAGATGTTAACCAAAATAGGTTAAGTCTTCTGAATTATATATAGATTTAGATGATTTTCTTTTCTTGGCTTGGGTTTTTGGTTTATATCCCCTCTTGCCTTTTCTTTTGTATTCTTTTTTTTATTAATAAATTCAATATGTGCTGCAAATGACAGATAGTTTTAGGGGGTGCCAACATAGTTGGGATGTCTAATTCTATTGTGATGTCTTTGCATGCCTTTTGCTTAAAAAAAAATAAAAATTCAAAAGAGGTTCTGCAACATGCACATATACTATTGATGATAGAGGAGAAATATAATTTACATTCTATTGAAAGGATGTGTATCTATATTATAATGAGTATACGATATACTTATACATATATCTTAACTTGAAACGAAATATAGTTTGCAAAATTATGTACATTAATAGTATACGAAATAAATTTTATTTATGTCAGAAATAATAATTATTTTGATAATGAAAATAATGTACAATAAATTAAAGTAATTGTATAATGTCGATTTGTTATAATAAATTTTTAAATTTATATGTATTAAGAAAAAAATTAAATTGTATATACTATTAGTTTAAAGATTTTTATATTGTTTGGTAATTATATAGTGATGTATTGTGAAAAATATTCATTCTATAAATATTTCTACACTATCATAAAAAAATTAATGTACGCATAGTGTTGTCTTTATATTTTTTATAATAATGTAAAATTATTTATTTTTAAAAAAATTAGTAATATTATTTTTTTTTTCATTAATTGCCTCTCTTAAAACCTAGAGCCGCAATTCTCTCTCAACCTTCGATCTACTCTTCTTTTTCTTCTTCCTCATTGTTGACGAATCTGGGTAAGTATACCCAGTCGTGCAAGTAATACGGTGGTGAGACCGGTTATCGTATCCATGGGGATTGGATGTCAAGTACCAATTCACAAACTCAGCAACTATCTAGACTGTGAAGAGAAATCAAAACAAACAAAATAAAATAAATAAAATATTTTTGTATTTTTGGGGACTTTTAACAAACACTTGGAGTGCAGAAAGGATATATTGGGACTAGACTTCACCAATCCTCTGCCTCATGCACTACCAGGACTAGATACCTCCCATTCATGCTTCAGATATTAAAATCAATCCACTAAACTACTCAAACCCCGATTCCTCGGATGGCAAGAGCCTAAATCCACTAATAGACCCTAATTCCTTAGGTGGCCTAGATTAATGAATTTGCATTAGGATTAGGGATTACGCGATTACTAGTAAGCCAAACTCCATTCCTAGATGAAAGGGTTACTAGGGTTGCAATCCTCCCTCAGTCGCAGCCTCCAAGTGCCTCTCTACTCAAAACCCTCAAACTAAACTAAAAACTCCTTCTTTCTGCCCTAAAACAGCAACTTATACCAATCAGTTCTGCGCGCGCTCGCGAGGCGAATGTCTTCTCGCGAGGCAAAAGTTAAAATCTGGTCTTCAGTGATTGGATCTCTCGCGAGGCGAAAGTTGGTCGCGAGGAGAGACCGAAAGGTTCTTCTCAAATACGCCCGTGATGAGTATCAGGGCCTGGGCGTGATGGCTTCTGTTCTTCAGGCTCGCGGGGCGAGAGATGGTTCGTGTGGCGAGACAGAAATGGTTACATTTTCTGGCACAGTCATCTTTCAGGGTCGTGAGGCGAATTGTTATTCGTGGGGAGAAGCTTCAGAATTCTGCTTGGCTCACTTTCTTCTCTTTTCAACCTCTAAAATCATCCAAGCTTCATTATGGCCAAATCTGCACAGTTTTCCTTAAGTTTCTGCAAAACAACACCAAGAAACCGCTTCACCCGTTCCAAGGGAAAAACTAACTAAAATCAAATAAAGAATGCCTAATCTATATGAAAAATGCATGCAAAAGTGTACAAAAAATATGATGTAAAATCACACTATCAAATCACCCCAAGCTTATTCAATTGCTTGTCCTCAAGCAATCACTAAGGCCAGAAGAATAAACAGAACATGGATGGTGAACCAAGAACCCGAATAGTGACTAATCCAAGTAATAGGCATTTCAAACAATTCAGCAATAGACAATCAGTTCAAGTCCAATTAGACACTTAGGTTTCTTAAATTCATGTTCTCACTGATTTGGGCACTCTTTCTCACCTGAAGCTCACCCCAAGCTTGTTCATTTGCTTGGCTCTCTTTCTCACCTCACTCAAGTGTTAGGGATATAAGACATTTCGCTCCATTTTCCTCAAGGAATGAATCCTACCATAAGCTTCACTATCAACCAAATCTCTACTTTATTAATGAAAACAATTAAGAATCAAGAGGTCTTTTACTTGGTTGTAACGTGGCCATGGGATTAATCGTTAGGTGGGGAAATCAAGAAAAGGAAATTTCAAAAGGCTATACAAAACATCAATCATTGCAAAACACGACCTTCTAAAATACCTTTTGGGTTTCAATTCACTTTCCCACCTTTCTTTTCTTTTCATTTTATTTCTCACTTTTCTTTTTGTCATCCCCTTCTCTATATATTTTTCTTTTGTTTTGTTTTTCTTTTATTTGGAGAAGGGGAGATTTTTTCCACTCAAGAGAAATATTTTTCTGATTCTTTCCCATACTTTTTCAACTACCTTTTTACCCTTTTGTAATACTTTAGAAGGTCCCTTATCAAGCATCATTCATCCACAAATTCCAGGGTACCAAGAAAAGCATTTTATTCATGTAGGCTCAAAATTGGGCAACTAAGGGATAGCATTTAGTCATTCAAAGCTCAGAAGGCCAGAAAAATACCTATTGCCTCAATCATTTTCAAAAATGTTTTCAAAAATGTTTTCAAAAATTTTTAAGCTTTAAAATGGTTTCAAGTCAAGTTCTAGAGAAATACAAACCAAGAGGAATAAAACTCTAACACAAAGAATGGGGTAGATTTAGTGAGTACCCCTTTATGGCTCAAAATCTCACATTTAGTAGTTCAAAAATCAGTGAGCAACACAAATCTACTGAACCTTATGCTAATTATCAGCTATCACAGATCATCTCAAGCATTTTCATTTGCAGCCATATCACAAGAATGAAAAAAAATTGGGTTCAACAAATTCACTATCTCAAGTTATTTGGCACTCAGTTTTCACAATTGGATGCAAAATCTAAGCAAGGGCAATCTAATCATATGATCATGCAAAGCTATCATGCAAAACTATATGAATGCAATATGAACAAATGCAAATGCAAAATACCCCTACCCCAAGCTTAAGAATTTACATTGTCCTCAATGTAAACAATCAAGTTGGAGAGGGAATAAAATTGGAACGGCTTACCGAAGCGGTAGCGGGTGTTGGCTCTCATTCCAGTCAGAAACTTGTTGGGAAATGCATCACGGCCTGGATGGGTGCTGACTTTGCTTTTTCTTGTCCTCTTGCTCTTCCTTCCTTCTTTCCCTGAAATCACTTGGCAATGTTATTTGCAAAAGAAAACTCTTGATCTTCTCAAATTATTCAAGAGTTTAAAATCAAAAAAAAATCTAACTAAAGAGAAGGGTTAAGAAAAGTTGGGTTACCTCCCAATAAGCGCTTCTTTAACGTCACTAGCTTGACGTTCTAGGATCCTCCTCCCCGATCAAATGGAACTTGGAGTGGAGATTGTAGCAGTAGTATGACTTTATCCTCAACTCCACCCAGCCAATGTGTGAAAACTCCCTTGACCTCTACAATTATGAACTCACTTCCTCTCGGGTCAAATGGAATTTTCAAGAGGAAGTTTGCCAGACAAGTGGAAGGGGCTAACTTACCAGTGCCCACACATGCATGCAAGCCGACATATTTTTCTAATGCAGTAAAATCAGATTGCTCAGCAAGCATGATGGAGGGAATGTTTTCCAAATGCCCTGCCTTATCACTTGTTCCTCTCCAAGGGTGCGTGAAAGGTAATCCCTCTTCTTGTGATTCGCTTACCACCACCACTTCATCTTTAATTGGATCCATTCCCACAACCAGATTCTGCTCAACTTCTGCTTCATGTGGCTCTATGGGAATCACAATACACGGTGGTGGAGGTGGTAAATATGACAAAAAGGTTTCCCAATCCTCCTTGGAGTATATATATATAAGCTCACCAGTCATAGGATCGACTCGTGATGGAATATTATGAGATAGAGAAAACTCCTCGAAGAATTCTCCCAAATTTATATCGTCTTCCCAACACAAGTTATCCTCCAAAATATTACTAGAAGCTTCCTCATCAAGTGGATAATAAAAATTTTCCATGACTTTCGTCCACCTTACAAAAACAGAACTCAAAACAAAAAGATCAAATATATACAGAAAAATAAAAAAAGAATAAAAATGTCTAAATTAGTTGCCTCCTCTGTTACTAATGATATTGGCAAAGCCAATCACCGACAACGGCACCAAAAACTTGTTGACGAATCTGGGCAAGTATACCCAGTCGTGCAAGTAATACGGTGGTGAGACCAGTTATCGTATCCACGGGGATTGGATGTCAAGTACCAATTCACAAACTCAGCAACTATCTAGACTATGAAGAGAAATCAAAACAAACAAAAGAAAAGAAATAAAATCTTTTTGTCTTTTTGGGGACTTTTAACAAACACTTGGAGTGCAGAAAGGATATGTTGGGACTAGACTTCACCAAACCTCTGCCTCATGCACTACCAGGACTAGATACCTCCCATTCATGCTTCAGATATTAAAATCAATCCACTAAACTACTCAAACCCCGATTCCTCGGATGGCAAGAGCATAAATCCACTAATAGACCCTAATTCCTTAGGTGGCCTAGATTAATGAATTTGCATTAGGATTAGGGATTACGCGATTACTAGTAAGCCAAACTCCATTCCTAGATGAAAGGGTTACTAGGTGATTAAATTCAATTCCGGTTATAATACGAATTTCCCAATTGCATACTAAAACACAAATCAAGTCATGGGGGTGCTAGACACAACAAGCATTAAGCACAGAAAATTAATCACTAATATGAAGGCATGAACACAGAATAATCAGTCAAGATAAATACATAATAATCAGTTTGGTTACATCTAATCCCAACAAACAGGGATTTAACTACTCATAATTACAGAGAAAGCCAAACTAGAGAAATAGGAGAAGAGGAGAGAACAAGTTCCATGGGAGCTTTCCACCGTCGTCACAGCAGCCCCTCTCAGCAACTCCCTTCTAGGGTTGCAATCCTCCCTCAGTCGCAGCCTCCAAGTGCCTCTCTACTCAAAACCCTCAAACTAAACTAAAAACTCCTTATTTCTGCCCTAAAACAGCAACTTATACCAATCAGCTCTGCGCGCGCTCGCGAGGCGAATGTCTTCTCGCAAGGAAAAAGTTAAAATCTGGTCTTCAATGATTGGATCTCTCGCGAGGCGAAAGTTGGTCGCGAGGCGAGACCGAAAGGTTCTTCTCAAATACGCCCGTGATGAGTATCAGGGCCTGGGCGTGATGGCTTCTGTTCTTCAGGCTTGCAGGGCGAGAGATGGTTCGCGTGGTGAGACAGAAATGGTTGCATTTTCTGGCACAGTCAGCTTTCAGGGTCGCGAGGCGAATAGTTTTTCGCGAGGCGAAGCTTCAGAATTCTGCTTGGCTCACTTTCTTCTCTTTTCAAGCTCTAAAATCATCCAAGCTTCATTATGGCCAAATCTGCACAGTTTTCCTTAAGTTTCTGCAAAACAACACCAATAAACCGCTTCACCCGTTCCAAGGGAAAAACTAACTAAAATCAAATAAAGAATGCCTAATCTATATGAAAAATGCAGGCAAAAGTGTACAGAAAATATGATGTAAAATCACTCTATCACTCATCCACCGAAAGGGGGTGGTTTTGGGCTATTTTTTGGCCTAGAATCACCCTTCTACATCGTTTTTTCTCTCATTTTATCTAAATAAGTGGTTTTTTCACATAGATCTGGTTTTTATTTCGTGTTTTTCCATCTTTTTGTCTTCAGCGTGCGGCGGTGTTTTGTTCGACGTCTTGTTACGGCGTCGTTTGGTTTTCCGTCTTGTTGCGGTTTTCGTTTGGTTCAGTTTGTCAGATCAGCTTCGATCAATTACATATTCAATCAAGACATGGACGTCTACGTTACAGATCCGGAGGTATGTGTAACACCCCGACTTTTCGCCGTTTTCTAATATCAGAAATTTATATAATTATGTTTATATTTTTATCTGAGACTTAGAAAATTATTTTAAATAAACGGAGTTTACCACTCAATCCTACTTGACCGTAGGAAGCTACGATTAAAATTTAGGTTGGAAAGTTAGGCGAAACCCGGCCCGCGAATTCCATTGACAGTATAATAATACTGCTCAAAAGACCTAATTTTAATTTGTGAACGAAAGACTTAAGTTTAGTATTTTACTCTCTACAATTCTATATTTTTAGAATTATTTCAGAAAGAAATAAAATAATTTACGTTTTTCGGGTGAAATACGTAATCGGGTAGACGACGGAAGGAATTTCGGAGTTCGTAAGAGCCGATAGAGGGTTTATCTTAGGATTTTGAGATGATTCAAGGGGATGAATCATATTTTTAAGTCTAGAAGGTTCTTCAGGGTTAAAGTGAAAATTTATGAATTTTACGTTTAAGCCCCTGAACTTTCTGTAAATTACCCTTTTGTCCCTAAATTAGTTTTTAAGTTTTTTTCAAGTGGATTGGGCTAGAATTCTTGTTTACAATCTCAAATGGACGTGGCTTTGAAGCCCAAAATTTTCTAGTTCATGGATTGATTCCATAAAGCCTATTTTCTAGTTCTTGTTTCCTATCTTAAGCTTAATGCTTATATCTTCAAGTGGGCCCCAAAAAAAATGAAACCAAGCCCAAATTGAGCAAGCCCATGCGTAAGCCCGTGAGGATTGATGGCTGCCCTCATTTGTTGTTGGATGAGTCAAGAAAACTCAAGAATGTTCTACATTCTTCCACTTTGTTCTTCAAGCTTCTATATATAATCTTCTCAAACATTCTTGAATTGTCTTAAAATATCTTTGACTCAAAAAAATCAGCCAACTTTGGTCAAGATAAGCTTGCATTAAATGTGGCAAAATCATCATCATGACACTTTATTGACAATTTGCAAACTAGTCCTTCAACTTTTGGAATCTTTGCAAATTGGTCCTTAAAACTTAATTGCATTTGAATCCTTTTAGCAAGACAACTCATAAATTCTAGATCCTTACCAAGATGGCGCCACTATCTCTATAAATACCATACTCTCACTTTTCACTTAGTTTCTAATGCCTTTTTGTTCAAAACCCTAAGTTCATAAGTTCTTTAGTGATAGATTTGTGAAGCAAGTTTCTTGGATTTCCTTTGTCTTTGATCTTCAAGAGGTAAATCCTAATCTTCATTCTTAATCATACCTATGTTCTTTAGCAAGTTTCTTGATTCAAGGGTTGAATCATAGTTGTTCATCACTTTAAAGTTTCTAACCCTAGAACTTTGAAAAATCATAATAAATTCTAGAAAAGTCACATGATGATGAAATACTTTCTATCTTCTTGATATCATGCATATTATCTAAATCCAAGAGCATGATGTAATCAAAAATTTCTTTCCTAAAAATCTAGCCTTGACCGAATCTAGCAAATTAGGGTTGGTAGAGTTTTGTTCATGTGTTGTCATGTATGATCATGTATTCTATATGGCATGTATGTCTACACACTCTAATCCATGTTAGTTTCTTAAAGTGAAAATCTTTACTCAAAAATCTCTAAGTTGGCCGAACCCTAAGTGGGTTAGATTTGATGAGTTTTTGTTCAAAGTTTTCATTAATGATCTTGTTAATCAAGCTATTAGTAAATATGCTTAATAAATCCAAGTTGGTTTATTAAACTAAAAACCCTAGCCCTATGATCATGTCAAGGCCGAATCTAGGTATATGAGGGTTAGGAAGTTTTGAGTTTAAATTTTAGTTGTTTAGCCACTAATCCATGATCTTGGTTGATTAGGACCATTAATCCATGACTTAATCATGATTAGAAATTTTAGAGATTTCTAACCCCAAAACTCAGCCCTTGGCCGAAACCAACATGTAGGATTTTAGGCTTGATTTAGTTGTTAGTTTGTTGATTGAGTGTTATGTTTAATGAAGGATAAAATAGATTATCGTGTACGTGTGATCAGCCTCTGGCTAGTCTAGTTTTATAACTAGAAAAACCTTGGCTTTTGCTAATTATATATCATTTTCGCCCAAATTAGACTAGATTGTCCTTAAGCAGTATTTTGAGTCTCTAAAGTATTTTTAGGTTAATTTAGCTGATTTAGAGTCAAATAAAGTACTTACTGCTATTTTCTGTTTTCAGGTTAATAAAAAGAAATAATTCTGGATCTTTCGCCCCGCGAAAAGGCCTTCGTCCCGCGAACCAGAAGGTGACTGTTCCAGAAATTGCCAACCTTTCTGTCTCGCCCCCCGAACATCTTACTCGCCTCGCAAGGTTGAAGACCAGAAGTCATGACTTTTCCATTCCTCGCCACGCGAACCGTGCTTCGCCTCGCGAGAAGACCAAACATTGAAGACTGTTCGTAAGATTCGCGTCGCGAGACTGTGTTCGCCTCGCGAGTCCACGGAATCCAGAAGTTGTATATAAGCCTGTTTGAAGGCAGAACTGAGGCTAGTTAGTGAGTAGAAGTAGTTTTCAGTAGTTTATTTTCTTTTCTTTTGTGTCCCTTTTGTAATGGAGAGCAAGTCTCCTTAGATTAATCTACTGTGATTGGTTTCCATTACCACACTTGAGATTCTGTAATTCCTGTTTTATTTGCTTTCCTCTTTTCAATGCCATGCTATATATTTCTGTTTGCTTAATTCAGGAGTGTGTAGTGTTGTGTTGATTTGTTTCGGTGATGTTATGTTCCTATATATAATCGCGTTTGCTTAATTCGCGTGTGTTCAATTCGTGTTCGCTTAGTTCACGAAGGGCTTACCCCCGTTTGCTTAATTCGGGAATAGGAACATATATCTGTAGTAGTGGTTTCGCTTGTAAATTGTTGCTACAACCGGGAGGGGATTAGAATCTGCTTAGGGCTTGGAACTTGCATGAACCGATGATAGTTGGGAAATCGAGAACAGTAGATTAATCGTCTTTAGTATATTTGTTAATCTCTTAACTGCTCTGTTTTTATTGCTTTGTTTTATTTATTTTATTTCAATCCAAAACCCCCCAATCCTGACTTTTTCTGTTAACAACAACATCCAAGAGTCATTGAGAGACGATATCCGAGTTGTCGCTCCCTATCTACATTATTTTGTAAATCGCTCGCTTTTTGGCGCATGGCGACAGCGCGACCAACGTGCGTTGACGGTTCCCAGATTCACGACAAAGTTTTGAATCGGAAGCTAAGTTCTTCAAGAGGTAAGGGGAGCTTACCTGAGGGATTTTTCTCAATAACTATTTGCTTTTAGTGTGGTTTATATGATTTATATGTGGTTGTGGTAAATTGTCTTTGTGGTTCACGTTGTGTTGTTTATCTGTGTATCGATGTTTGATCTGCTTTTAATTTATTTAATTATCTACAGTTGTATATTATATTGCTATGATGCATGATCTGCCTAGGGATGTAATCTTGATAATTGTTGTGAATGTTATTTGTGAGTGTTGTTTGAGAAGCCTGACAGTGGTCAGTGCACAACCGATCAATCAGGTAAAAGCTTTAATAAGCTGTGTAAATTGTATTCAATGTTTTATGGGAAATATTATTTTGGAAAAATAATGAGTTTTGAGAAATATTATTATTTTAATGATTTGTTAGTGTAAAAGTAATTTATGAGTCACAATGAGAGCGAAACCGTGAAAATTTTTTTGCACTGTTAATTTTTACGTAAGAAATTCCGGAATATTACAAAATATTCTTTTATGAAATTAATTGGTGAAAATAATTTAATCATGATTTTAGAAAATTAATTAAGTCGAAAAAGTTAAGTTTTGGCTTAAAAAGCCTTAAAAATAATATTTAACGGCAAATTTGGAAAAGTGTAGACGGCAAGTATTTTCGAAACGGCAATGCATATTTTGAAGAAATAAACCTCAAGTGACTCATTGGTTTGTGAAAAAATAAGTTTTATGATTTAAGGATTTTATAATGAATTTCTACCTTGGAAAAGAATTTCTGAAAGTCAAAGGTTGATTCAACCGTGTTGAAAGTACAGTTGGACTTAGTAACCGAGACGTCGGGGTACTAAGGTTCTGTGTTGTGATGGACTCGGGTCATTTGGACTTTGAGGGCCTATACCGTATACGTGAGGTATACCGTATTGAAACATTGAAGATGTTTTCTAGTACCACGAACCTAAGACTGGTGCATCGGTCGAGAGGTGTCGTGATTGAGCACTCGGACTGTGAGGTCCTGTGTTATAATGAAAGTTTTAAAGATTGTTAAAACTGTGGGAGTCGTAAGCCATTTTGAGCTTCGACAAAGAAAGATCGAACAAACAGAAAAGTGTAAAGAACAGAGTGTTTTTGCATGCATTTGGCAGACGTGCCTGTATTCTGGCTGTGGGCCTGTATTCTGGCTGTGGCCCGGTATTCTGACTGCATGCCTGGAGTCTGATCAACTCATTTCTGGTTGGGATATCTCATGAGATTAAGTGTGAATGTTTAGATGATGTCTAGAAGTGTTCATGCATAGTTTTCCAATGTTGATGTTTGGGGTGTGAAACCCACTGATAAACTGTACGCTATAATTGAGATGTTTATGTATTAGGTGTATGTGTCTTCTTTTATGCGAGCATTTAGTTATCGTGTTAAATCCATATATTGGTGTCTTGCCCTTACAAACATATCAGAGTCGCACAAGGGGTATGACCTCTACAAGAAGAAGGAGGCTGTTGAGTTCGGGGCATGTTTTTGCTGCTTCTATGGGTGGTAGTGTCAGTTAGTTACGACCAGCTTAGGCCCTATTGTATTATATTATGTTTTAAGAATAAATTAAACTGGTAAGGGTCTAGGTGTGAAAACATATGAGGCAGTATAGTTGTATAACTTATATACAGTATGTATTTAAGTGTGGTTTGATTTCGTTGTTGTGTCTTGAAGATTAAAAGAAAAAAATTTATCACCATATTTTGAATAGAAGAACGTTGAGAAAACAATATTTTCCGAAAGTAACCAGCAAATTTAAGTTTTATTTCTGCAAACGGGTAATCATGTGATGACCCGAGTTAGGGTGTCACAGTATGGGTATTCCGGTCACTTTGATTTTGTCACATTTGTAGGCATTTTGTCGTGTTATGCTATTAACTTGGGTGATGTGAGTTTGTTCGCAGATTCATCCTTGTCGGTTTTTAGCGATGTTGAATTTGTGTTATTTTCGATGTATTTTATCAATTTAAATGAATGAATATCTTTTTTAACCAAAATAATTAATAATATTATTAATAATATAAATTTGAAAGAAATTTATTTAGTAGAAATTTTACACGGGAATCCACGGGACTAGTTGTTTACTACCAATGAATCATTATATATTAATTCAACCCTATTTTTTCAAACTAGAGTCCTCATCCTTGAATTTTTTCATTTTATATTTTTACTAAAGTGACAAATACTGTAATTTAGATTATGTTTGGGTATATAGATTATTTTTAAAAAAAAAAACTTTTAAAACCTATTTAGCTGTTTTTCTACCGGTACCAGTTAGAGGATCCAACTGTAAGATTTTTTCAACTTTGATTATTTTCAATCTGAAAACTTTCTTCCGCTTTTGCCCCCTACAGCCATACTTTATTGGCATGCTTTTCTTATTCTTCCCCGTATTCTTTTTCTACCCCCAACGACCATGAATGCTTACTTTTTCTTCATCGTATACAAGAAAAATTAATGTAACAAAATTTATTAATTTTTTATAATAGAAAAAAAATTGATGACAAAATATAAAATAAACAAACATTTAAACAAGTTTTAATGGTAAACAAAAACATTCAATATTATTAATATAAACAAATAACATCATATCCTTTTTATAATTTAACTATATAAAGATAATTTTTTTTACATCATACAAACGAAATAGATTATCTTAAAATTACTTTTCAGTAAACATATCCAAATAAAATAGATTCTGATTATAATCGATATAATCAATTATTAGCATAATCTATTTTTTCCAGCTTTTTCAAGAAAAAGTTGGGAAAAAAAAATTATGCTGATAATCAATTTTTATATAAAGCATGTTTGGGAAAACTTTAATTTTTCCTTTCAACTGATTTTACACTTAAAAGTTGTTTTGAGGATAAATTTTTCTTTTTGGGTTTACAGAGCCGGAAGGGATAAAAAAAACTTTTTTTCAACAAATTTCAGCTGCTTTTAACAAGCTGTACAGTGAGCTGTTCGATGGAAAAAAAAATTGATTATACTTCAAAAACAACTTGCCTTTCCCGTAATAGCCCCTCCCCAACGTCTCCTCCTCCCCTTTCCTCTCCCTCACAATTGGCGGTGATCCTTGCACATCCGCAAGCCTCAGAACTTCTTCTGCTATTCCTGTTGGTTGTTGCCCACTTGCCCCTTTTCCTTTGACTTTTCTCCTTCATTAGCTTTCTTTCATAAGTGCGACTTTTCTAGACTATTGGGAAAAAAACCAGAGATAACAATCTCTAATGAAGCAAATATTTTTCCCTTCACCTGTGCAAATAAATAGGCACAACAAAAATATTCTTCCATAAGATAATATCAATGGCAGAAAAATATACAGCAATGACACCACAATTTTTAACGTGGAAAACTCCCCGGTGTAGGGATAAAAACCACGGGACCAAGTCCAGCAAAAACTTCCACTGTAAATAATAATGGGTACATCAAGTCTTCCTAGAAATACTAGGGAACACCAAATCAACAATACATCACCCAAAAGGTGGATACAAGCAAGCAACAAGAGAGAAACCCCACAACAATGGTATAACAACTCAGCTCAAAGAGAAGGCAAAACAACCAATAAAATATATCAAACTGACGAGCTCATTGGTAGGAATAACATACTGAAATTTCAGCAAAAACGGAGTAAGTTTGTTGTACCACCTTCCACCACCTGAACCCTTTTTCTTCTTCTCTTTTCTTCTCGCCGTCGCAGCCTCTGTTTCTCCTTTTTATTTTTCTTTCACTGCCAGGTACACACACTTAGCACATACCCTTTTTTTCCTTTTTATTTCAAACCCTTTTTCAAATACCACTTGGGCTTGGCCCATTAATAAATCCTTTTATTTATTTATTTTTTTTCTAATTAATGTGGGACCCACTTAGGAGTGACCCACCCAACAAATCTCCCCCTCACGACTCAAGTGGGAAGATATTGCTCGACCAAGCCCGCCTTCTTTCTACAGCAAATCAACTTTGCCATAGGCAAGGTTTTTGTCATCATATCTGAACCATTTTCATCAGTATGGATCTTCTCAAGTGAAAATGTCTTCATCTCTAGCGCATCTCGTATCCAATGATACCGCACCTCAATGTGCTTTGACCTGGAATGAAAAGTTGGATTCTTGCTGAGATGGATAGCACTCTGACTGTCACAAAATAACATAAACTTCTCTTGCTTGAGGCCCAACTCTTGTAGGAATTTCTGCATCCACAAAAGTTCTTTAGAAGCTTCAGTAATGGCAATATACTCAGCCTCAGTGGTAGACAAAGCAACACATTTTTGTAATCTTGATTGCCAAGACACCGCTCCCCCTGCAAAAGTCATCAAATATCCAGAAGTAGATTTTCTAGAATCAACATCACCGGCTATATCTGAATCTGTGTAGCCGTCTAACACAGGTTGACCACCCCCAAAGCATAAACATACTCTGGTAGTGCCTTTGAGATACCTGAAAATCCACTTCACTGCTTGCCAGTGGTCTCTACCAGGATTAGAGAGAAAACGACTAATAACTCCAACAGCATGGGCAATATCCGGCCTTGTGCATACCATAGCATACATCAAACTACCAACCGCGGATGCATAAGGAACCTTCTTCATCTCTTCTTTGTCTTTCTCACTTGTAGGGCATTGTTGAGAGCTCAACTTGAAATGACTTGCAAGTGGAGTACTAACAGATTTGGAATTGCTCATGTTAAACCTCTCTAATACCTTCTCAATATACTTATGTTGAGACAACCACAATTTACCGTTCTTCCTATCACGAGTAATTCTCATGCCAAGGATTTGCTTTGCAGGACCCAAATCCTTCATAGCAAAGGACTTGCTCAAATCTTTCTTCAGACAATCAATCTTCTTTGTGTCATGACCAACAATCAACATGTCATCCACATATAGCAAGAGGATAATAAAATCATCATCAAGGAATTTCTTCACAAACACACAATGATCTGAAGTGGTTTTACTATAACCATGTTTCTCCATGAAAGAATCAAATTTCTTGTACCATTGCCTTGGTGCTTGCTTGAGTCCATACAAACTTTTCTTCAACTTGCACACAAGCTGCTCTTTTCCTTTGACCTTGAAGCCTTCAGGTTGCTCCATATAAATTTCCTCCTCCAAATCACCATGAAGGAATGTTGTCTTCACATCAAGTTGTTCAACCTCTAGGTTCAAGCTAGCTGCTAATCCAAGCACAACTCGAATAGAGGACATCTTCACCACAGGTGAGAAAATTTCTTCAAAGTCAATACATTTCCTCTTATTGAAGCCTTTCACAACCAATCTTGCTTTGTACCTTGGTTGGGAGCTATTCTCTTCTGATTTCAGCTTGAACACCTACTTGTTCTTAAGTGCTTTCCTACCCTTAGGCAACTTCACCAATTCAAATGTGTGATTCTCATGCAAGGAATTCATTTCTTCTTGCATGGTCTTCAACCACTCTTCCTTGTGCACATTTACAATAGCCTCTTCATAACTTTCTGGCTCTCCACCATCAGTGATCATCACATACTCATGTGGAGTGTATCTTTGGGAAGCATGACGCTCTCTAGTAGATCTTCTCAACTGAGGCTCAACTGGTGGCTCAAATGGAACCTCTTCAACTGGTTCATCATGGTGAGGTGTAGGGTCATCATTTGCATTCCCATCATCTACCTGTGTATCTCCCCCTTCAACAAGAGTTCCAGTAGGGGGTTTAGGCACAACATCAATATAACTTCTGGCAACCGGTTTGTTTCTCAGCTTTCTCAAAATCTTCAATGGTTTGGTCTTCAAGAAATATCACATCCCGGCTTCTGATAATTTTTCTGTCAGCTGGATCCCAGAGTCTATAACCAAACTCTTCATGAACATAACCCAGGAAGACACATTGTTTGGATTTTCCATCGAGCTTGGACCTCTCATCTCTTGGAATGTGAACAAAAGTCCTGCAGCCAAACACTCTCAAATGACTATAAGAGACATCTTTCCCTGTCCATACTCTGTTTGGAACATCACCATCTAGTGGCACAGAAGGAGAAAGGTTGATCAAATCCACTGCAGTTCTCATTGCTTCACCCCAAAAGGATTTGGGTAATTTTGCATGAGAGAGCATACACCTGATTCTGTCATTAATGGTACGGTTCATTCTCTCTGCAACTCCATTATGTTGAGGCATCTTTGGAACTGTCTTCTCAAGCCTGATTCCATGTTCTTTGCAATATTCTTCAAACGGACCCCTGTATTCACCACCATTATCTGCTCGGACACATTTCAACTTGCTTCCTTTTTCTCTTTCAACACTTGCATGAAAGTGCTTGAAGACACCAAGTACCTGGTCTTTAGATTTCAAAGCAAAAGCCCACACTTTTCTAGAGTGATCATCAATAAAAGTAACAAAGTATGAAGCACCACCAAGAGACTTACAATCCATAGTGCAAACATCAGTATGAATTAAATCAAGAACATTTGGCCTCCTATGAGGACCAGAACTACGAAATGAAATTCTATGTTGTTTTCCAACAAAACAATGAGAGCAAGTATTTAAAGGTGTACCTTTCATAGGAAGAGAATTTTTCCTGGCAAGGATGTTGAGTCCTTTCTCACTCAAGTGACCAAGGCACATATGCCACAAATCAGAAGAAGCATCTTCAATTGCATTCACTTCCTCCTTGCTTAACTTTCCAGGCATCCTGTAGAGAGTAGTGAAGCTTTCTTCTTTTGCCACCACTAGTGACCCTTTGGTGAGCTTGCATATACCACCACCAAAGTAAGTATGATAACCCTCAATGTCCAAGGCTTTAACAGAAATCAAGTTGAGACGGATATCTGGAACATGTCTGACATTCTTCAATTGCAGCTTGCACCCAATGCTGGTTTCAATCCAAACATCTCCCATACCAACAATTTTACACAACCATTCATTTCCCATTTTAACTGTGCCAAAATCACCACCTGTATAAGATGAGAAGAAATCATGCCTAGGAGTGACATGGTATGAGGCTCTAGAATCAACAATCCAACTGGAATCATGGCATGCTAGATTTATAGAATTATCATCACAGACAATGTAAACATCACTATCAGATGCAACTGCAGTTGTGTCTTTATCATTTTTCTTCTCTTTGTCTTCATCTCTTTCTCTTGACTTCTCTCTCTTTAGGAACCTGCATTGTCTTTTGATGTGTCCCACCTTGCCACAATGATAAAATTTCACTTCTTTTCTAGTCCTGGACTTGCTTCTTGACTGGCTACGACTGTCAGATTTTTCATGCTTATGGAAATGTCTGGTTTGACTTCTCCCCCGTGACTCTGCAACTAGTGCTTCTGACTGAGTGGAGGTACCATTCAAACCACGCTCCTTTATTCTAGCTTCTTCATTCAACATGCTCTCTTTTACCATTGACATTGTCAACTTCCCATTAGGAGCTGAGTTAGTCAATGTCACAACCAGAACTTCCCAAGTGTCAGGCAAGGAACTAAGCAACAACAAGGCTTGCAACTCATCATCTAATTTAATATCTGTTGCTGTCAACTGATTCACAGTATTCTGAAAAATACTCATATGCTCTGCCATTGAATCCCCTTCTTTGTATTTCATATTCACCAGCTTCCGGATCAGAAATGTTTTATTTTGCACATTCTTCCGCTCATACAGCTCGGCCAACTTCTTCCACATTTTCTGGGCATTTGTTTCTGTGTCTACATGAGGATATACACTCAAATCCAGCCACTGCCTAATCAAAGCAACTGCCTTTCTATTCATCTTCTTCCAATCACTTTCATTTTTATCCTTGGGTCGAGCAGTGTCCCCCTCAATGGGATCATACAAGTCTTTGCTGTATAACATATCTTCCATGAGGGTCTTCCAAAGTGTATAATTTGTAGAGTTCAGCTTAATCATATTTGGCCCTTGATTTTCCTCCATTTAAATGCACAATATAGAACAACCTAAGCTCTTGATACCACTTTGTTGGGGAAAAAACCAGAGATAACAATTTCTAATGAAGCAAATATTTTTCCCTTCACCTGTGCAAATAAATAGGCACAACAAAAATATTCTTCCACATGATAATATCAATGGCAGAAAAATAGACAGCAATGACACCACAATTTTTAACGTGGAAAACTCCCCAGTGTAGAGATAAAAACCACGGGACCAAGTCCAGCAAAAGCTTCCACTATAAATAATAATAGGTACACCAAGTCTTCCTAGAAATACTAGGGAACACCAAATCAACAATACATCACCCAAAAGGTGGATACAAGCAAACAACAAGAGAGAAACCCCACAACAATGGGTATAACAACTCAGCTCAAAGAGAAGGCAAAACAACCAATAAAATATATCAAACTGACGAGCTCATTGGTAGGAATAACATACTGAAATTTCAGCAAAAATGGAGCAAGTTTGTTGTACCACCTTCCACCACCTGAACCCTCTTTCTTCTTCTCTTTTCTTCTCGCCGTCGCAGCCTCTGTTTCTCCTTTTTATTTTTCCTTCACTGTCAGGCACACACACTTAGCACATACCATTTCTTTCCTTTTTATTTCAAACCCTTTTTCAAATACCACTTGGGCTTGACCCATTAGTAAATCCTTTTATTTATTTATTTATTTATTTATTTTCTAATTAGTGTGGGACCCACTTAGGAGTGACTCACCCAACACAGACAAACTCATCACTTCCGAGAGTTATCAACAAGATAAAGTATTATTTTTATTAGCTTTTAAGTTATTTTATAATTTCTCTTTATTACATTTAAGTTATTTAGTATGTGTTGTGTTTTATAAAAATATGGATTGTGTTTTATAAATAGAAAAAAATATGATGACAAAATATATAAAAAAAAAACTAATGTTAAAAAAGACAAACATTATAAACAAATATTTTTATTCTTTTTTTAATTTATTATGAAAATGTGATTCCTTTTACACTACCCAAATGAAATATATTATCTTAAAATCGTTTTTCAATAAACAAATCATTTTTCAAGTTTCAAACCCTAGAACTTTGAAAAATCATAATAAATCCTAGGAAAATCTAATGATGATGAAACTACTTTCTATCTTCTAGATATCATGTCTACTATCTAAATCCAAGAGCATGAAGCAATCAAAAATTTCTTTCTTGAAAACCTAGCCTTGGCCGAATCTATCAAAGTAGGTTTGGTAGAGTTTTTGTTCATGGTTTTCATTAATGATCTTGTTAATCAAGCTATTAGTATGTATGATTAATAAATCCAAGTTGGTTTATTAAACTAAGAACCCTAACCCTAAGATTATGTTGAGGCCGAATCTATGTATAAAAGAGTTAGAAAGTTTTGAGTTTCAACTTTAGTTGTTTAGTCACTAATCCATGATTTAGGTTAATCAAGGATCATTAATCTATGACTTAATCATGATTAGGAATTTTAAGGATTTTGAACCCTAAAAGTCAGCCCTTGGCCAAAACCCTAACCCTAAAGGTTAGAGGATTTTGTTTCAAATTTTAGTCTTGTAATAAGTAATCTATGTTAGTTAAGACTCTAGTAATTAGGATCCAAAAGATGACATTAAGAAGATAATCCTAAACCTATTTCTAAGTCTTGGCTGAACCTAGCCCTAAAGTGTCATAGATGGATGTTAGTTGATTAATTATAATTACGTTGTTTGGTTGAAGGTGATTGTGTTAACTCGTGGCGGGATAACGAGGATCGTTGTGTACGTGTTTCCGGTGCAAACTCAGGTGGGAGAAAGAACCATTCCATCGTCGGAATCGATAAGTAGTATATAATTTATAATAATGGTGTAGGGCGACCTAAACCCTACTAGTGGTCGAGTAATCGACAATACCAAAATCGTATTGAAATCTTTTCCGTAAAACCAATGACGATTTGGGAATTGTGGGTTTATCGCCTTAGGTTGATTATTCATATTTGAGGATGTTTGAATTATTTACTTTTACTTTGTTTGTGATACGTGGTTGAGGTATTCCATCTGCATGTGACGTATTGTTTCGGTGTTTGAATAATTATGATATTGAGGATGTTTCTTTGCTCCGTCACGGCCGTGATGGTTGTCATGGCCAGGCCGTGAGGCTCGTGTTGTAGGATTCTTGTCTTTGTGGTCCGTCACGGCCGTGATGGCTATCACGGCCAGGCCGTGATGACAGTCGACTTTGTTAATTATTTGGTTATGATAAATTGCCTTATATGATATTGAGATGTTTGAATATTCTGTTGATTAATGTGTTATGCATGATCTGCCTGTGTTTAATACTATGCTTAGATTATTTTAAGGAAATATATATATTGCTCGGAGGTATTTTGTTTGGGTGAGAGTTTTGAATATGAATTAGAAGTGCCTCGCTATTATGGTATAGAAGTAATGTGATATAGTATGTAAGTGGAGGTTATGAGGAAAAGCTTGAGGTACTAGGTTGTTATTGATAAAAGTCAGTGAGAATCATATGTTGCATTGGTGTTCATAACCGTGTATTTGAGATACACGAGGTCCGAAGTTCTCGTGGACCGTTCCAAATTAGAATTTAGGTTGTGCAACTATAGTATCATTGCTTTGCATGAGCACCCTTGACAGAGTGAGAGAGAGAATCAGGGTGTGCACCGACGATACAATGCAGCTATAGTGTCATTGCTTTGCATGAGCATTCTTACCATGGATAAGAATGTGCACCGGCGTGGGGAACGTGTCACTTGGGCGACTGACTGGCATCCCTAACGAGGGATGTGTGACAGGAGTAGTAGTGGCCACGTCAGCATAAAGGTTTAGTTGCATGAGTTGAAGGGTAGAGGATGATATATAGTGAATTGAGGATGATTGTTGATTTTGAATGATGCATGTCTGTGACTGTTATTGTATTATATGCTATGAATCCTTTCCACTTATGATGATAGAACTGTTTCTTATCTCCCTATTTCTGTATTTTTGGTGTCTGTCTACTTTGTACGTTAGAAGACCATATGGACGACTATGTTACGGAGGAGATGGATGGAACCCCATACGAGACAGAGATGGTTGAAGAGTTGAACGACGTTCCGTATGAAGTTGACGTTGAAGAACAACCTACTGATGCTAATAATGTGGCGTAGTTAGTTTAAGGCCAGTGAGTCACATAAGGTGTTTTGTTTTAGTTAGTTATAAGCAGGTTGTGTAAAATAAAGGATACTTATATGTGTAATTATGTAATATAGTTTGGTGTGTTTTATATTTGCATAAGTTATATAATTATTAATTAAGTTTTAATTTTTACGTATTTTCAACAGTAAGCGCGCGATTAAGTAAATAACTAATTAAGGATTTAATGTAATAATACAATGGGGCACAACGGGGTGTCTCAAAATGGTTATTAAGTATTTAATGCCATTTTTTTATATGAAGCTAATCATGTGCACGACAGTTTTTAAATCTTGAAACCATGTTTTCTATATGTCAAAAGTGGGCGCTGCAGTTTCCCATACGAATCGTGCCATTTTGAATTTCGTTTTTCTCTCTTCTACCTTTATGACTATAAAAGGCAAAAGGATCAGAAAGGTAAAACCTTTACACTTTCAAATCTCCAAAATCTCTCTATCTTCGTCTTCTCATCTCTCAAACCCTTATCTCTCTCAAAACCCTAGAACCCTTTCTCTCAGAAATGGCACCATCCAAGCATCTCTCTACAAAAGAAATAGCTGGGCAATACAATATGAAAGTTGCTGAGGTAAAAAAGATAATTCCTGGAAAGACCGTTGATCTTCAACAGATGAAGAAGTTTGGTATGGATGTCATTGAGGAGTTGGAATACTCCAAGTGGACTCCCTTCTTTGATATCAAGGAGCTGGTCCATCCCAAGCTTGTCCAAGCCTTCTGGAGAAATGCTGTGGTCATCACCAACAGGATTGATGGAACCAAGAGCTTTAGGGCTCAAATAGGGGATAAAACCCTTCACTTCCCTATCAGCTCTCTGGAGTTGGTTACAAAGTGTCCGAGGATCGGAGCTCCAGACTGGGAAGATGAAGTTGGAGTTGAAAATGTCAACATCGCCACCTATGGCGTCCCCAACCCTAAAAACCCTAAACTAGTCAACACGGTGGTCAAATGCAGATTCTTGCACAAATTGTTGTTAGAATGTGTGATGCCAAGGAAAGGCTCCCGAGACAGTGTGACCAAGATGGACAGATTCGCTCTATACCACTTGATCCACAAGATCAAGGTGGACATCAATGATCTCTTCTAAATGTACCTTAAGACTATAATCAAGAGGACCAACATGCAGACCTATCCCTATGGGATGCTGTTAACAAGGGTCTTCAGGAACAAGTTGTTTGTTCCTAGTGATATTGAAGAAGAAGAAGAAGAAGACTGCTGCTGAGTACAAGAAGAAGGAAGGACCAGTGGTTTCCACTGATGAATCAGAGGTCCCTATCTCTGAAAGGCTCTTCAAGTCGTCTGTAAAGGTGGCCAGACAGGACTAGAGACCTGAGTTGCAACAATGTTCAATCTCTGAAGAAACAGCTGAAACAATTGAGCGACTAAGGTTCAAGCTGAAGAAACCCTCTCCCAAGAGGAAGACACGTGAAGCTGAGGAATCAGTTGCTTCTTTGCACAACCTAGCAAGAAAAGAAGGCTGGTGAAAACCTTTGCAAAGGTCATACAACTGGAGTATGAACCTAGCAAAGATGAAGTATCTGCTCAGGGGGAGCAGACAACTCTACCCTTGGAGGAACCTAAGGAGATGAAGCCTCTTGATTTGGGAATCATTCCCAGAAAAAGAAGGTCTGGTTACCCAGTGCCTGCTGGAAAAGTTGAAATGCCTGTAGAAGCTCAAACTGTAGAAGTTGAAGCTGCTGCTGACCTGTCTGGTGGAGCTCAGACAGTTGTTCAACCGGAGGATGACATTATGTCTCCTTCCAAAAAGAAGTTGAAGATATCTGAAAATCAGATAACTACTTCAATCCCTTCTCCTTCTCATCAAGGTACCCTCACCCCTTCTGTTTCTTCTCCATCCGCTTTATTTGTTCAACCTTTATCAGTTGTCTCTCCCTGTCCCTCACCTGTCTCCTCTCACCAAACTCAAACATCATCATATGATGTTGTGTCTGATGTATGTCGGTACACAGTTGTTCACAGGGACTCAACTCCCAAAGAACAAACTGGCATATCATCAAGTCTGTTTGTGTGTGATCTGCAATCTCTGATGATTGTAAGTGTTTCTCATCTAACTGTTATCCCTTCTCCTCTACCTCATATTCTTCACTCTTGTAGGGAGATTTTCTTTTACCCCCTATAGTCTTGTTCATTAGAACATCAACTGAGACTAACTATCCTACTTCTGTTGTAATGTTACCCCGTATGTCTAGGTATTTCATTTTGTTAGTATCTGGATCAAATTCTTACTTTGGTCATATTGATTCATTGTTACCTGCCCCTCCCTCTGTCTTAGCCCAACAACCCCTTCCCCCACCTGTACAAATAACCATTACCGGACTGTCTCTGTCCGAGAGACTTTCCTGTGTCTTTTCCTCTCCTGATACTGACTTTATCAGAATCAATCTTGTGTTCAAGTTTGTTTTTCTTCCATTCTACGCTCTCAAAACTCTTCCTGAACTTTTCTTCCCTCCTATCATCTCTCCCCTCTCTATTTCTAAGGCACCTCGTGTATTAGCCCTGCCCTGGCACTCAGACCAATCTGATTCTTCAACCAGCCTGACTACAGAAGCCTCCAATTCTCAGACAGTGGACCTAGAAGAATTCAATCTGCTTCGTGCTCATGTAGAAGAAGTAAGAAGACAGCTGGATGAAGAAAGGCGAGCTAGGTTGCTCTTAGAGCAAAGAGTTGCTACTTTGTTGTTGTTACTTAGTCAACCTAGATAGTTTTGTTTCTATGTTGTTGTACAAACTGCCTTGTACTTGTAACAGCTTATAATGAATAAAATAAGTTTTTATCATATTTCTTTAAGGTTTCTTTACTTTCCTGTTCACTCCTTTTTGTTGTTGACTAAAGGGGGAGAAAGTAGTGTGTATGAAGATGATTTGCAATGTTTTGATAATGACGTATGCTCTGATAAATCTGGACGTAAGATAATTCAAATATTTTTTTGTCTAAGTTAAACTGGAACTTATCGGTAACCGTAATGTCTGATCAACATCTTACTTAAGTGCACCGTCTGCTTAAGAAAATTTCAACCTGTCTGATATGCGCTATCTCTTATGTTGATATTTTGTGAGGTTCATTAAATCATCTCAATGTTTGTCATCATCAAAAAGGAAGAGATTGTTAAGTCTCTGAAATGTCTAATGTGTATTTCCCTAAGTTTTGATGTGATCTAAACATTGGTTAATGATTTAATTATCCTTCATGTTGGTTGCTAACCTGTCTACCTAATGTGCAAATCAAAATAGTAAGAATCATCTCTCTGCTCACGTAGATGACTACCTGTCTGGATAAGCAAAAGTCAATCTGTCTGCTGACTAGGATTATTGACTTTCTTCAAGTGAAGCTTTCAACCTGTCTTCCCACAAGTTCTTATACTTGTCTGAAGTTCCTCGATGAAAAAAAAACAAAGACCAAACAAACTTTTGCAAGATGTCCCATTATAAAGAAGACTTGAAGCTTTCTCTCTTACTTAGTCTCACGCTTATTAAGAAAAGTCAGAAGTCACTCTCACAAGCAACCTCCGAAATCAGAACTGAAGTCCAGTTAAAGAATGCTTCCAAAATGCTTTATTCCCTAGTACTTCTGGTTATTACACAAAAAGGGAAAAGTACTCAGCAAAGTACATAAAGCACTATACACAACTTTGATATGGCTAGTTCACGATACACAAAGCCATGATTCTTCATGTTAGAGTACAACCAACGTTCCTATTGCATTAATGGCTGTCCAGAATGACTCTATTGCATTTAATGAAGTTCTGTCTGAAGCCAACATTTTAAGGAATGTCTCTAACGGATCTTAAATGCTTGAAGGCTATAAATACAGAAGTCATTGAAGATGATAGAAGACACACATCATTAAAGCCATTACTCTACACATTTATTTCCTTTATTCTTTCAATCTGTATTCTTCAATCATTTGAATTTATTACACAGTCTTTCCTAAGCTTACATTTAAACCACTCTCTGAGTGTTATTGAAAGATCTGCCTGTCTGATTGTATCATTTACAAACAAACTTCTTAACCAAACCTGAGTGAGCCTAAAGAGGCTAGGTATACAAAGAATACTTGTCTTTGAGCCTGAAGAGGCTAGGTGTGCAAACACTACTTGGAGTCTGTAACCTGATCTGTTATAGTGGATAAAACTTGGTGCTGCCAAGGACTGGATGTAGCTCTTTGTGTTGAAGAGTGAACCAGGATAAATATCTGTGTTAATCTTTCTTCCCTTAATCTCTTTAGTTGCGTTGATTATTATATCTGCATTCTAACTACGGGGTTAAAATGTGAATATTAAATATGTTTTCAAATTGTATGCTTGTGTTTATTCTATTGAAATCTCATCAAACAGGTCACCTATCTGTACTGTCCTTTCCCACTCGTCTGAACTTAGCTTCTGTGTGCGAAAAGTTTTCAACTTTGTATTAAATTCTGATAAACACAATCCAACCCCCCTTCTTGTTTGTAGTTGTCTATTTCACCATCTATGTCATGTCATTGTCCGGGTAACACTCCACCCACATTCACTATTCGGGTGAGGGATATGCAATCGTGAAACAGAAACAGAGGAATGGAGGAGTTGTGGGTTCAAATGAGGGACCAATTGATTAGTTTAACCTTCTTTATATATATATATATATATATATATATATGTATATATATATATATATATGTATATATATATATATATATATATGTATATATATATAGGGATTACGAAGTTACATGAAGGGGGAATGGAAGAAGAGCAGGATGAGAAGTAGGAGAAACGATAAAGGTTTACATATATTAAAATAAATTAATCAAAAGATGCAGATTAACTTATAAAACATAAAACAAAAGCAGTAAATGCAGAAATTTAAAGCATAAAACCTAAAAGGCGGTTGGATGTGCTGAGATGTGGATAAATAAAGTAAAAGAGAAACCAGAGCAGAGGAAGAGCCTCACCAGGACCGGTGGAAGGAGAGAAGATAATTACTAAACCATGTATTTTATTGAAATACGAAAAGATTACAAAACAAGATTGAAAGAGAGGGAGAAGGGGGACTGAGGAGAACTCACAAGGCCACTCAGAACTTGTAGCTTACTAAGAGTTTCTCACTCTAGAATATCTCTCTAAAACTTCGAATGCTCTAAACATGAGGAGAGCATCTTATTTATAGAGAATGAAAACTACTATTACAACAATGTCGGTAACCTGGTCTAAACCATTACAATAATTGGGGAACATTGTCGGTATCCTGACTGGAACTGTTATGAACAGTGCTAGTGAAATAACTAGAAATATTCATGCCGGTAACTCATTTGAAATCACTTGGCGAGTGACTAGAACTATTCATAATCACTCAGGTTGATTGTTGTGTCTATCCCATAACAATCATCTTCAATCTAATATAATGGGTCAGAGCATTTTGAGGAAGTCTCCTGGTCTTCTTTGTCATCGGACTTGGGGAGCTTCTGTTTGGATGAAGATCTGGATGAAGAGGTTACCTCTTCCTTTTCTAGTCTTAGGATAACTTCCATATTTTGTTGAAAACTCTCCTTTGATTTGGATCCTGCCATAACTGAAATGATTTGTGATCTCTGATATAGAAATTCACATGTTTCTGGATTGGCTGCTTTCATCCATTTTGGGATTCTGTTGAAACCATAATTTGACACTCTCATTAGTAGCTACTGCATAGTTCAATTGCGGCCACCACTTCACATATGCAGTGTAACAGCCTGATTTTAATTACGCTGTTTAACCGGTTAAAATATAATTATTTATATTTTAATCTGAGAGCAATAAAATGATTTTAAATAAAATAAAATCATATTCATACTCTATATTATGATAGAGAGTTACGGTGAAATTTTGGGTTAAAAATTTAGACAGAGCCCCTCTGCGTTTTCACTGACAGACAGATTTTACTGAGCATTAACCCTAACTTTTACTCGTGAAGGAAACCATTAGGTTTTATATTTTGTCTCAGACAATTTTTCAACTTTCAAAAAAATTCTTTAGGAGGTGAAATTAATATTATTTTATTCGAGCGTGATCGTTAAGAAAATGCCTAAAACCTAAGTCGAGGGATAAGTCGGGCAGACGGAGGAGTCGATTATGGAGCTGAGATATTAGTAGAGATTAGTGTAGCAGAGAGGACAAGGAATCCGGCCTTAAATTTTAGTAATCGAGAATTTTCTAGTGAAATGACCAAAATACCCCTAAGCATAACCTAACCGGCGTTGAGTTAAATTTTAACCATAGTTAAGGAACCAAGGTTAGTTTGTGTGGACTAGGAGCAGCCACACCATTCAATATATATGAGCCACACGATTTTAATCATGGTTAGCAACAAAACCCTAGTTAAGTTAATTATTAACCATAGTTAATCATATATTAATTATATAATCACAAAACCCATTATTCAAAAGCTAAGAACCAAGCAAAGCCTAAGATCTATCCTATAAATAACCCCAAAACAGCAGCAGCACACCCCACCCCCCTCCCCCGTCATCTTCTTCATTTTTTCTTCAAAAACACATAAAAACTCCATTGTTGAACCAAGAGCTCCATTGAAGAAGTTGCCAAGATCATCATCTATTCTTCATCTTCTTCAAACTCTTAAGGTAATAGGATCATCCATGATCATCTCATCTCATCTCATCTCAAGATTATTAAACTTCCTATTTCATAATTTGATATTCTTAGATCTAGAACTTTGAATAATTCTAGAAAACTGTTGAAAAATCAAAAACATATGAAACTGATTTCTATGATTTTGTTATGTCTCCTACTATTATCATCCAAGAGCATGTGATCAAAGTCATTTTCTTTCCTATTGAACCATTGTTGGCCGAACCTATGTGAGAAAATGGGTTTGATGTTTTTGTGCCATTTTTGAATTCTAACACTTGTTTCATGCTCTTTAATACCTATAAGGTCATAATCTAATAGCTTAACTTCAACAAAAATTTCTATCACAATTTTCTTGTGTTGGCCGAAACTTAGGTGAAAAGAGGGTTTGATGTTTTATTCCTTTTGTTGAAATTTAATGCTTGATTCATGCTATCTAATACTCTAAGTTCATTTATCTAAGAGATTAAGTTGATTTGAAAATCCTAACCTATTCTTTTAGCCTAGGCCGATCCTATTGTTTGATTAATGCTCTCTAATGTCTTAGTAGCTTAAATCCAAAAGTTTGAAAATTCCTAGCCTAAATCTTTATACATGACCGAAACTTAATTAAAAATGAAGTTAGAATATTTTGTTCATATTTTTAAAGTTATGACAATTTATTTAAGCTACCAAGGACCTAAGTAATTAGTATCCAAAAGCTTGAAATGAGAAAAGAACCCAAATTCTATTTTGAATTGAATGGCCGAACCTAGCTATTTAGGAGTAAGGGTGAGTTTGTTGATTAATTTGTTGATTATGTTGTTTGGTTTAAGGTGAAACTGTTAAGCTGTGGTGTGATAACGAGGAACGTCAAATTCGGGATTCCGGTGATAACTCAGGTGGGGGAAAGAATCATTCTACCGTCAGAATTGATAAGTATATTCTATAATAATTGCGTAGGGCGACCTAAACCCTACTAGTAGTCGAGTAATCGACAAGACCAAAATCACATTGGAAACTTTTTCTGTAAAACCAATGGTGATTTGGGGATTGTAGGTTTATCGACATTAGGTTGATTTTAAGTATTTGATGATGTCTAACTTTATGATATTGAATTTATTGCGATACACTGGTTGAGATATTCCATTATATGTGACGTATTATTTTCGGTGTTTGAATATTTCCTGATATTGTGTTATGCAAGATCTACCTGGTTTTTAATATTGTGCTTAGTTGATTCTTAAGCAAAGATATGTGTAGTTCGGATGTTGTTGGTTTGGGTGAGAGGATAATGGTGACTTAGAGGTGCCTAGCCTAAACTAATTATTTCAAAGAGGAGTTGTGACATAGAACATGTGTTGAGGTTTTGATGGAAGGTTAAGGCACTAGGTTGTAGTTAATGTTGGTCGGTGAGATTCATGTGTTTGCATTATTGGTCACAACCATGTATTTGGAATACACGAGGTCAGGAGTTCTCGCTAGACCGTTCCACCTTAGATATAGGTTGTGCAGCTATAGTGTCTTTGAATTTCATGAGCACCCTCGGGAGTGGACAGGGTGCGCACCGGGATAATTGTGCAGCTATAGTATCATTGCTTTGCGTGAGCATTCTCACCATGGAAGAGAATGTGCACCGGGAATTTGGAACCTGTCGCTTGAACAACTGACTGACATTCCCAACGAGGAATGTGTGAAGGAATTGGTAGTGGCCACGTCAGCATAAAGTGTTAGATTGCATGAGTTGAGGGTAGAGGATGATATATATTGAATTATGGATGATTGTTGATTTATAGTAATGTTTGTCTGTGACTTTTATTATATTATGTACTATGAATATGTTCCGTTTTTTATGGTAGCATTGTTTCTTATCCCCTATATTTCTGTATTTTTGTGTGTCTACTTTATTTACGTTAGAAGACCCGATGGAGGAATATGTTGCCGAGGAGCTGGACGGAACTCTGTATCAAACAGAGGTTGCTGAGGAGTTGGATGGAACTCCTTACGAACCAAAGGCGGGAGGTCGAGATGTGATCCATGGTGATTAGAGTATAGATAGTATGGCCAGTGTGTCTAAGAAGTATTTTTATATTTTCTACTAAGTATAACAGTTTTTCTTTAAATATATGCCTGTGATGAATCCTACTGAGAGGATACCATCAATAGTGTTTTGTATTATACGTAAAAACATATGTGTGTATTCGCATTATAAATATGGTGTGTTGTTTTTATTTATTCAAAGTTATATGCTTATTAACTTAAGTTTTAAATTTTGACGTATTTTCACGTAAAGAACACGATTAAGAAATTAGATAATAAGGTTTTAATCTGATAACACAACGGGGCACAACGTGGTGTCTCATTTTGGTTTCAGAGCAGTTTGGTTCTAAAACGGACTGTGGGGTTATGTCCGACTAGAATCAAGGACTGTGAAGTTTAAGATGTTGTTACCGGCAGTGTCTAGTTGAATCCACATCGGATTTTGACTATGCTTAGAAGTTGGGTAGTGTGTCTGAACCCGATGCGAAAATTAATATTGGTATGGCATATGGTATGTATATACTTTTCTATGTAGTATTATATGTCATACTAACGACAGCGGGTGATATCTTTTTACATAATCATGGCACGAGGAAGAGGACGTCCATCCAACAGTGGTGACAGAACTCCGGAAAGAATTATAGGAGCTATCAACAATGACACCAATGGAGGAGAGTCATTTGGGACTCCCAATACCATGGAAATGATAGTTGCTGATATGTAATTACAAACACAGTAGAATGCTGAAATGTTCCAGATGTACAAAGAGCAGCTGGAAATAAAGAATCAGAGAAGAGCTACAGCAGTTGAAGATGCCGGAATGGCTGCATTCATGAAAGGGAAGCCACCTCAATTCTGAGGAGAGTATGACCCAGAAAAGGCTGAATGGTGGGTACAAGAGATAGAGAAGATATTCGGTACTGTGTGCTGCAGGGAGGATAGGAAGGTGACTTATGTTGCCTTCATGTTAACTGAAGGAGCAGAGTTATGGTGGAGAGGAAATAAAAGATTATTGGAAGCTGAGGACAGGATGATTACCTGGAAGTTATTCACCAACTGCTTCTTCTAAAAATATTTTTTGCGTCTAGTTCGACGTGAGAAGGAAAAGGAATTCACAAACCTCAAACAAGGCAATATGTCTGTGGGTGATTATGCATCACGTTTTGAGGCGCTGATTAAGTTTTCAGAGTACTATCAGAGGTTCCCGAATGAGGATTGGCAATGTAGGAGATTTGAGGAATGACTCAGAAATGAGCTGCAGAGGGCTGTAGTGTCTCTCGACATTCTAAGTTTCCCGGAACTGGTTGAGAGATATAGTGCTATTGAAAGTATAGATCTGAGGATGGCCAATGAACATAAACAATTGAGGAGTGGAGGTCCTAACAGACCAAATTTTAGAGGTGTGAAGGAAGTGGTTCTCAGTGGAGACAGAGACCATATGCTAGACCAGTACAGGCACCTGCATCAGCACTAGTGGCTGGAGCGGGTCAGCAACCGCAAGAATTAGTTTGCTTTAGATGTGGAGGACCGCATTATGCTAGAGACTGTATGAATAGTCCTAGTTGTTTCAACTGTGGGAAACCAAGTCAGATAGCACGAGCCTGCAGATAGCGGTTTGTGCAACAACCGACATCTGCGGGAAGAGGAGCTGGAAACAATAGAGGTGGAGCTGGAAGAGGAGTTACGGCAGCAAGACCACAAGTGGCCAGACCTCAAGCCACTGGAAGAGTTTTTACCGTGAGGGGATCTGAATCCTCTCAATCTGTGGATCTTATACAAGGTATGTGTTTGATAGCTGGTAGACTCTCGTCAGTATTGTTTGACTCAGGTGCTACACATTCCTTTATTTCACATGAATGTGTAGATCATTTGCAATTTCTTGTTTCTAAATTACCTTATACCCTTACCGTATCTACTCCAACTAGTAATCCTTTGACTATTATGTATGTTTGTTTATAGTGTCCTATAGTTGTTGAGAATAGGACATTTATTGTAGAACTTGTTTGTTTGCCTATGCAACAGATAGATGTTAATCTTGGCATGGATTGGCTTTCCTCTAACCATGCAGTTCTAGATTGTTCTAGCAAGACTTTATCATTTCTTGAACCTTCTAGTATAGTATCTTCCAATGAACGAGTATCTATGAAGAGTGACAACTCTCAGCAGTTCGTGATGCTTTTCGCTGTGGAAACTAATGAGACTCCTAGCATAGATTCTATGCCTATTGTGAGAGAGTTTCCTAAAGTTTTCCCTCCAGACGTTCCAGGTTTGCCACCTGAACGAGAGGTGGAATTCACCATAGATCTTGTACCGGGGACATGACCTATATCTATATCGCCCTATCGGATGTCACCGGTTGAGTTGACTGAGTTGAAGAAACAATTGGATGACATGTTAGGGAAAGAGTTCATCAGACAGAGTGTTTCACCTTGGGGAGCACCGGTGTAGTTTGTTAAAAAGAAGGCTGAAAGTGCTAGGTTGTGCATGGATTACAGGAAGTTAAATAAAGTGACAATTAAAAACAAGTATCTGTTGCCTAGGATAGATGATTTGATGGATTAGTTGAAAGGAGCGGCAGTGTTTTCCAAGATTGATTTGAGGTCTGGATACCATCATATTAGAGTAAGGAAATAAGATATACTTAAAACAGCTTTTAGGACGAGGTATGGGAATTACGAGTATTTAGTTATGCCTTTCGGTGTAACTAATGCGCCAACCGTGTTCATGGATTATATGAACATAATTTTAAGACCGTTCCTCGATAAGTTTGTCGTTGTGTTTATCGATGATATCCTTATATATTCTCGTACGCGAGAAGATCATGAGGTACATTTGAGAGTCGTACTACAAGTTTTGAAGGATAGGCAGCTTTATACCAAACTTTCTAAGAGTGAGTTTTGGCTGGAGGAAGTTCAGTTTCTAGGTCATGTGATCAATAAAGAAGGAATAGCAGTAGATCCGGCTAAGGTTGAGGTAGTTCTTAAGTGGGAACGGCCTAAGTCAGTAAGTGAGTTACGGAGTTTCCTAGGACTAGCTGGATATTATCGGAGGTTTATAGAGGGATTCTCGAAGATTGTGATGCCTATGATGCATTTAACGAGAAAGGATATTGCTTTTGTATGGACGGACAAGTGTGAACAAAGTTTTCAAAAGCTGAAGGACTGGTTGACTACATCACCTGTGTTGATCTTACCAGACCCATTAGGACAATTTGATGTATACTGTGATGCGTCATACCAAGGTCTAGGTTGTGTTCTGATGCAAAAGGGGAGAGTGGTGGCTTATGCTTCTCGACAGTTGAGAATTCATGAGAGGAATTATCCGACTCATGATTTGTAGTTAGCAGCCATAGTGTTCCCATTGAAGATATGGTGACACTTTTTGTATGGAGCAAAGTTCAATGTGAACACCCATTTTTGTCCGTCTTCATTTATTTTAATTTTGTTATGATATCATAATAGTGAGGAGAGAAAGAAGAAAAAGAAATAATAAAGAAAAGAGGGGGGCTCATAATTAACTTACTGTTGGACGCTGTCCAGTCCATTGGACTTGCTGTTGGACGGGATGGTCCAGTCCATTGCATTGGACTTGCTTTTGGACGCAGTCCAGTCCATTGCACTTACTGTTGGACGCGGTCCAGTCCATTGCACTTACTGTTGGACGCGGTCCAGTCCATTGCACTTGCTGTTGGATGGGGTGGTCCCGTCCATTGCTTTGCACTTGCTGTTGGACGTGGTCCAGTCCAGTCCATTGCACTTGCCCTTGGACGGGGTGGTCCCGTCCATTCCATTGAACTTGCTGTTGGACGAGGAGGTACCGTCCATCACTTTGGACCTGCTGATGGACGGGGTGGTCCCGTCCAGTCCATTACACTTGCTGTTGGACGGGGAGGTCCCGTCCATCACTTTGGACTTGCTGATAGACGGGGTGGTCCCGACCAGTCCATTTCACTTGCTAATGGACGGGGTGGACCCGTCCAGTCCAGTCCACTTGTTGTTGGACGGGGAGGTCTCGTCCATCACTTTGGACTTACTGATGGACGGGGTGCTCCCGTCCAGTCCATTACACTTGTTGTTGGACGGGGAGGTCCCGTCCATCACTTTGGACTTGCTGATAGACGTGGTGGTCCCGTCCAGTCCATTTCACTTGCTAATGGACGGGGTGGTCCCGTCCAGTCCAGTCCACTTGCTGTTGGACGGGGAGGTCCCGTCCATCACTTTGGGACCTGGCGATGGGCGGGGGTGGTCCCGTCCGTCCATTACACTTCTTTGTTGGGACGAGGAGGTCCCGTCCATCACTTTGGACTTGCTGATGGACGGGGTGGTCCCATCTAGTCCCTTGCACTTGCTGTTGGACGTGGTGGTCCCGTCCAGTCCACTGCAATTATCTATTTTTGTTGGACGATGAGGTCCGTCCAGTGTATGTCTACTTTTGCATATCTAAGTTCCTGTTGGATGAAGAGATTCCGTCCACTGCAATTTTATTTTCAGGCTGGAGGCTAAAGAATAAAGAGAGAAGAAGAGGAAGATAATGAAGAAAGGACGAAGAAAAGAAGGAGGAAAGGACAATCAACAGAAAGGAAAGAAGATTGAGTTACTTCTCCTAACCCTAAAAAATCCTATTTTACATATCAGACAAAACCCCCCATCTCCTTCTCTCTTCAAGCACGCAACCTTCACGATAAATCACCTCCTTTCTGCTACTCACGCCGCCCCATCTGGACACACGCTATTTCTTCTCAGAACCCCCTTGCACCTCCTCTACCCATTGGTCATTTTTCTTCCTCATCTCCTCCCTCGTCTTAACCTACTAGCCCTACTCCTAACCCTAAAAAGCCATCATACACATCAGACAAAACCCCCCATCTCCTTCTCTTTTCAAGCATGCAACCTTCACATCAAATCACCTCCTTTCCACTGCTCACGCCGCCCCCATCTGAACACATGCTATTGCTGCTCAGAACCGCCCAAGCCTTGGATTTCGTACAAACCAATCTTGAAGCCAATGGAGAAGAACCAAGAAGCCCTCTCCTCCGTCTATAAAAGGAGAGGAAAAAGAGAAAAACATTTTTTAGAGGGACTTATGATCTGATATTTTCTTGGTGAGAAAAGAGAAAAAGAGAGAGAGATTTTTATTGTGAGGAAGAGAGATTAGATATTTGAGTTTCCTTTTCTCTTCCCTATTATTAGAGTGGTTAAGAAGGAAGAGCTGAAGGAGCCAGTGAGATTGAATGTAAAGACTTCGATCTTGAAATCTTACCGCTGGGAATAAACAAAATCATTCTTATTCTGCTCTCATTTGGTAACCCTTATTCTTTTCATTGATATTATTTATAAATTTCTCTTGACATTCTTATTTTTCTGTGTCTCTGTTTACTGAATAAGTTAGTAAAACGTTTCACTTCTACGTTTCATTTCTCTCCTATTTTCAAGAGGCAAAATTATTTATTTTACATAAAAATAGAAGATGATCACTTGATTAAAACAATCTTATTTCTTGGGTTGCCCTATGACAAGTGTCATGTTCAACCCTTTAGATTTTGAGGTTGCCTTGTGGACTCATGCGCCATGTTCAACATCATTTAGTTTTAACAAAAATTTTCACAACTAAAGATGTTTTTCTTAAGAAAGCGATTTTGGGGTAAAACAAATATTTTCAAAGTTACTAATAATTTACACAACTAATTTTGGGTAACCATTTTATGGATGTTCTAGGGTGCCGTGGGGTTAAGTCTCCATGCCTTCCTTAGACATAATTGACTCCCGAACCCATAGCTTTTTCTTAAAGGGTTTTCCAACTTCCCTGAAATAAAATAAAGTTGGTGGCGACTCCACGTTTTCTCTCTAAAAGAAAAAACAGGTTTTTTTCTTTTTGGTCGCTACAGCAAAGATGGATGGAGTTTATCAAAGATTATGATTTTGAATTGTTTTACCATCCTGGAAAGGCGAATGTTGTAGCAGATGCTTTGAGTAGGAAATCTTTGCATGTATCTGCAATGATGGTTAAGGAGTTAGAGTTGTTTGAACAGTTCAGGGATTTGAACTTAGGAATTGAGTTGGTTGAGGATAAATTTTTTTTACGTGTGATCACTATTAGTAGTGATTTTATGAGGGAACTTAAAGATAAACAAGTTCATGATCTATATCTTCAGGAGATAGGTAAAGGAATAGATGAGGGTAAAGTTTGAGTTTAGTAGAGGAACAGATGGTGTGTTAAGGTTTAAAGATAGAATATGTGTGCCAGAGGATGCAGAACTTAGGAAAATGATTTTGGAGGAGGCACATAAGAGTAAGTTGAGTTTTCATCCTGGATCCACTAAGATGTATCAGGATTTGAAGAAAATGTTTTGGTGGACGAGGATGAAGAAAGAGGTAGCGGAGTATGTTTTATCTTATTTGGTGTGTCAGAAGGCTAAGATTGAGCATCAAAAGCCGGCAGGCTTATTACAATCTTTAGATATCCCGGAGTGGAAATGGGATATCATAGCTATGGATTTTGTGGTCGGATTACCACGAACTCCTAAGAAGCATGATGAGATTTGGGTTATCATTGATAGGTTGATGAAGTGTGCTCACTTCTTACCTATTGGTGAAAGTTATAGTTCAGAAAAGTTAACCCAGATCTACATCAAAGAAGTTATTAGGTTACATGGTGTACCATCAAGCATTGTCTCAGACCGAGATCCTAGATTTATATCTAGATTTTGGAGACAATTGCAAAATGCCTTAGGAACAAAGTTAAGAATGAGTTCTGATTATCATCCCCAGACCGACGGACAGTCAGAAAAGACAATTAAATCATTGGAAGGTCTTTTGAGAGCTTGTGTGTTGGATCACACTGGCAGTTGGGATGAATTCTTACCATTGATTGAATTTACTTATAACAATAGTTTCCACAGTAGTATCGGAATGGCACCATACGAGGATTTATATGGTAGAAAGTGTAGGACCTCGTTATATTGGTATGAGACTGGTGAGAACCAAGTTTTGGGTATAGAAGTGGTGCAACAGACTACGGAACAAGTCAGGAAGATAAGGGAAAAGATGAAGGAAGCACAGGATAGGCAAATGAGCTATAGTGACAAGAGGATGAGACCATTGGAATTCCAGGAAGGTGATCACGTATTTTTGAGAGTCGCTCGAAAAACTGGAATTGGCAGAGCTATCAAATCTAGAAAACTTACTCCTCGTTTCATTGGACCTTTTCAGATTCTTCGCCAGATTGGTCCAGTAGCTTACCATATTGCCTTACCACCTAATCTTTCCAACCTTCATGATGTCTTTCACGTCTCTCAGTTAAGAAAGTATTATCCTGATCCTTCTTATGTTATTGAATCTGAGTCTATACAACTGCGAGAGAATCTGTAGTATGAGGCTTTACCTGTAAGGATAGCAGATAGAGAGATTAATGAGCTTCACGGTAGACAAATTCCTTTGGTTAAGGTCATGTGGGATGAGACTAATGGAGATGCTACCTGGGAACGCGAGGCGGATATGCAACAACAATATCCACATCTTTTTTGAGGTACGTAAATTCCGAGGATGAAATTTTTTTCTAAGAGGGGTAGTAATGTAACAGCCTGATTTTAATTATGTTGTTTAACCAGTAAAAATATAATTATTTATATTTTAATATGATAGCAATAAAATTATTTTAAATAAAATAAAATCATATTCATAATCTATATTATGATAGAGAGTTAAGGTGAAATTTTGGGTTGAAAATTCAGACGGAGCCCGGTCTGCGTTTTCACCGACAGTAAGATTTTACTGAGAAGAAACCCTAATTTAGACTCGTGAATGAAACCATTAGGTTTTATATTTTGTCGCGGACAATTTTCCAACCTTCGAAAAAAATTCGTTAGGAGGTGAAATTAATATTATTTTATTCGGGCGTAATCGTTAAGAAAACACGTAAAACCTAAGTCAAGGGATAAGTCGGGTAAACAAAGGAGCCGATTATGGAGATGAGATACTAGTAGAGATTAATGTAGCAGAGAGCACAAGGAATCCGGCCTTAAATTTTAGTAATCGGGAATTTTCTAGTGAAATGACCAAAATATCCCTAAGCTTAACCTAACCGACGTTGAGTTAAATTTTAACCACGGTTAAGGAACCAAGGTTAGTTTGTGTGGACTAGGAGCTTTCACACCATTCAATTAATATGAGCCACATGATTTTAATCATGGTTAGCAACATAACCCTAGTTAAGTTAATTTTTAACCATAGTTAATCATATATTAATTAAATAATCACAAAACTCATTAATTCAAAAGCTAAGAACCAAACAAAGCCTAAGATCTATCCTATAAATAACGAGCGTCGCCACGCGCCAAAAAGAACGAGCGTTTATGAAAATAATGTAGTATAAAGCGACAACTCGGATCGTCTCTCAAGGACTCTTTAGGTGTTGTTATTATTAACAGAAAAAGTTAGAAATGGGGGGTTTTGGATTGAAACTAAAATAAAGAAAACAAAACAAAACAAAGAAAGAAAATAGAGCAGTAAAACAGATTAACAAATAAACTAAAGCGACTAACCTACTGCTTTTGGTTTCCCAACTATCATTGGTTCATGCAAATTCCTAGCCCTAAGCAGATTCTAATCCCCTCCCGGTTGTAGCAACAATTAACAAACGAAACCGCTACTATGGATATATGTTCCTATTCCCGAATTAAACAAACGGGGTTAAGCTCTCATGAACTAAACGAACATGAATGAGCACACGCGAATTAAACAAACGCGATTAAGTATAGGAACATAACATCACCGGAACGAATCAATACAATACTATACATTCCTGAATTAAACAAACAGAAATATAAAGCATGGCATTGAAAAGAGAAAAGGAAATGAAAACAGGAAATACATGAACCTCAAGTATGGATAGAAACCAATTACAGTAGATTAATCAAGGAGACTAGTTCTCCATTACAAAAGTAAAACAACAAACTAAGAAAAACAAAAGACTAACAAGCTCAGAAACTAGCCAAAACTGGCTAATTCTGACCAGACTCTTCCAGTTATGCCTAAGACTACTTATATACACATTTCTGGAATCCAAGTCCTCGCGAGGCGAAGCACTGCTCGCGAGGCGAATTATGCGAAAGGTCTGCAACTCTTGGTCTTCTCGCGAGGCGAGCATAAATTCGCGAGGCGAACTCTTCAAATTCCTAAACTGCAACGCCCGTGACCTTCCACACGGGCAAGCCGTGATCGTCTCTGACTTTTCATGGTTGGATGACTCGCGAGGCGAGACTTTTATTCGCGGGGCGAACCAGAGACTTTGCATTTTCTTGGAACAGTCAGCTTCGGGGTCGCGAGGCGAGTAGCCTTCTCGCGGGGCGAGAAACTCCAGAATTATTCATTTGTAGTTACCTGAAAACAGAAAATAAAAGTAAATACTTTATTCTCTCTAAATCAACTAAATTAACTTAAAAACAATTTACAGACTCAAAATACTACTTAAGGACAATCAAGTCTAATTTGGGTAAAAATGATATAAAATTAGCACAAAGCCAAGGTCTTTACTAGTTATAAAACCAGTCAAACAGAGGCTCATCACTCGGGTGGGGGAAAGAATCATTCTACCGTCAGAATGGATAAGTATATTCTATAATAATTGTGTAGGGCGACCTAAACCCTACTAGTAGTCGAGTAATCGACAAGACCAAAATCACATTGGAAACTTTTTCTGTAAAACCAATGGTGATTTGGGGATTGTAGGTTTATCGACATTAGGTTGATTTTAAGTATTTGATGATATCTGACTTAATGATATTGAATTTATTGTGATGCGCTGGTTGAGGTATTACATTGCATGTGACATATTATTTTCGGTGTTTGAATATTTCCTGATATTGTGTTATGCATGATCTGTCTGGTTTTTAATATTGTGCTTAGTTGATTTTTAAGCAAAGATATGTGTAGTTCAGATGTTGTTGGTTTGGGTGAGAGGATAATGGTGACTTAGGGGTGCCTAGCCTAAACTAATTATTTCAAAGAGGAGATGTGACATAGAACATGTGTTGAGGTTTTGATGGAAGGTTAAGGCACTACGTTGTTGTTAATGTGGGTCGGTGAGATTCATGTGTTTGCATTATTGTTCACAACTGTGTATTTGGAATACACGAGGTCAGGAGTTCTCCCTTGACCGTTCCACCTTAGATATAGGTTGTGCAGCTATAATGTCATCGAATTTCATGAGCACCCTCGGGAGTGGACAGGGTGTGCACCGGGATAATCGTGCATCTATAATGTCATTGCTTTGTGTGAGCATTCTCACCATGGAAGAGAATGTGCACCAGGAATTTGGAACCTGACGCTTGAACAACTGACTGACATTCCCAATGAGGAATGTGTGAAGGAATTGGTAGTGGCCACATCAGCATTAAGTGTTAGATTGCATGAGTTGAGGGTAGAGGATGATATATATTGAACTATGGATGATTGTTGATTTAGAGTAATGTTTGTCTATGACTTTTGTTATATTATATACTATGACTATGTTCTGTTTTTTAATGGTAGAATTGTTTCTTATCCCCTATATTTTTGTATTTTTGTCTGTCTACTTTATTTACGTTAGAAGACCCGATGGAGGAATATGTTGCCGAGGAGCTGGACAGAACTCTGTATGAAACAAAGGTTGCTGAGAAGTATTTTTATATTTTCCACTAAGTATAACAATTTGTTTAAAGATATGCCTGTGAGGGATCCTATTGAGAGGATACCCTCAACAGTGTTTTGTATTATGCGTAAAAACATATGTGTGTATTCGCATTATAAATATGGTGTGTTGTTTTTAATTATTCAGAGTTATATGTTTGTTAACTTAAGTTTTTAATTTAGACATATTTTCACATAAAGTGTGCTATTAAGAAATTACTTAATAAGGTTTTAATCTAATAACACAATGGGGCATGACGTGGTGTGTCATTTTGGTATCAGAGCAGTTTGGAAGAGCCTTTAAGAAATTCAATTTGAAAATCAAAAGCACTAAGAATTTCTTGCCATCTAGCAAAGATTTGTTTTGATGCCAAATTTTTAACATATTTTTGTAAAATATCTTTTGTAGATTTGAAATCTACTATAACAAAAAAAATTTGTTTAAGTAAATCGGATTGAAATTTTGAAACACCACAAGACTATTGTCAAAATATCTTTTTGGACAGTAGAATATTTTTTGTGTGCAAAATTCTAATGTTTAGAAGTATATGCAATGATATGTTCTTTTTCCTAAAATTCTTTGTTTCAAAGTACGGTAATAACCAATGTCAGAGGCATCAGTTTCAACAATTTTGAAGGCAGAAGGGTTTGGAAGACAAAAGCATGGAAGATCCTTTATCCTAGCTTTGATAGTATTGACAACCTTCGTATGTTCGTCTGTCCAAGGAGGTGGTTCCTTCCTAAGACGATTGTGCAAAGGTTTGATGATATTGCTTAGATTTGGGATAAAGTCAGCAACATAATTAAGACATCCTAGTAATATCTGATGCTGAGTTTTGCCTATTATTTGATCTGGAAATTTATCTGCAAATTCAATGGCTCTTCTGATTAGAATAATGGTTCCTTGATGTATATTGTGACCAAGGAATTTGATTTTGGTTTGAAATAGATTGACTTTTGATTTAGAAACAACTAAGTCATTTCTCTTAATAACTTCTATGAAGATATTAAGATGCTTAAAATGTTGATCTATGGAATGAGAAAAGACCAAAACATCATCAATGTAGACAATGGTAAAGCCTGAGTAGGGATTGAAAATCTCATTCATAATCTTCTAGAATTCTAAAGGATCATTTTTAAGGCCAAAGGGCATTACATTCCATTCATATTGCCCAAAGGGAATAGTGAAGGCTGTTTTGAAGTGTCACTATCTTTGATCTGTATTTGCCAATATCCAGACTTCATGTCAAATTCGGAAAATACTTTTACTGAGTTCAGGCGGTTAAGCAAATCCTTCTTGTTAGGAATAGGATATCTAATACACCTAAGAGCTTGATTCAAGGGTTTGTAATTCATTACTAAGCGAGGTGTTCCTCACTTAATTTCTGCTTATTTATTAACATAAAAAGCAGAGCACGGCCAAGGAGATTTACTCTCTCTAATTAATCCTTTCTTTAAGATATCATTAATCTCTTTTTGGCAGTACCGGAGAAGTTCATGATTAATTTGAATTGGTCTAGCCTTGGTAGGACTTTTCCTTTCATTGAAATCAAATTCATAAGGTACATCTACAACATATTTATTTCTATTCCAAAAGGCACTGGGCAAATCAAAACAGATAGATTTTTGAATATCATCAAGGAGGATCCGAATCCTATTTTTGATACTATCTTGTTGTAGGGTGAAGGCTAGGGTGGGAGACCTTTACATGTCTCCCACCATGAGCAAGGGTATTTTTGCAAGAAATTTTTTGTTTTTGTCCTTATGTATTTTCCGTACCACCCCAACCCCACCCCTCTCTTCTCTCCCCATGACTGTTCATCACACCCACCCCACCGCATTAGCCGTGCGGGCGACGTCATGAATGCCGACCCAAAGCAAAATCCATATTCTTTCATGGTGTCCATTATTACAACGATGTATATCAACCATTCGATCAAAAACATTTTTAGCACATTGTAAATGCCTACACTTGGCATACAAATCTATGAGGGCGTTCGTCACGATTGAATCGATTTCTTTTTTTCTTTTTTTTTTCGACGGGACGATTGAACCAATTTCAATCCCAGTAATACCATTCTTTAAGGAAATAGAAAGCAAGCTAACCAAACAAAACCCACTCCCAGGTTCTGCATTTCTTGAAACAACAAAATCACTTCTTTGCAGTAGCCCATTTTAGAACAACCAACAAAAATTCCACGAGACAAGAGTCCTATCAAAATATCATCAAACTATTGGCGTGCACTCTGTATCAAACGACAAGCAACATAAGCACTCAATAAAGTATTTTGTACACAGGCATGAGAACCCATTCCAAGCTTAATAATGGCATGAGCATGAGCATGAACAATAACAAGTTCCCAATAGGAAGGTTTGAAAGAACAGGATTTGACAACCAAGGGGATAGTGAAAACGTTTGGGGAAAGGCCAACACTAACCATTTGGCGGTAGAGCAACAAACACTTTGTTGGGTCATCAATTTTTGGACCCATAAAACTCCATTGAACCCTCAATATGGTTCACTTTGTCGACACGCTCCAACACCTCTTTTGGCCTCTTCCTGGTCATCGCGGCCTCGCGAACGGTCCTGTCGACCCTGACCCAGGCCACTCCGACGGCCATCGCTATCGACACAGAAGCGTTTATGGCAGCACAGAGGAAGACGAGGGAAAGCTTTTGAACCCCCTTGTCTATAGTTACGTAACCTCGGCGAGTCATTTCGCCACATCCGTGAAGGCACCGCCATGATTCGCACCAAGGGTAAGGCCGGCACCAGCAACATCATCCTGGTGGCGGTGGCTCGAGGAAGGTGAGAGAGGAAAGTCAGAGAAAAAGATGGGACAAATTTTATAATTTGGAAAAGTTTAAGGATTTAAAAATAATTAAAATTTTGCATAAAAGACCTTGCTCATGGTGGGAGACATGTGAAGGTCTACCACCCTAGACTTCACCCTTGTTGTAGTTGTAACTCAATGTTCTTAAAAGAAATTTCTTCTTTCACGAAATTAATTTGGTTGAGTTTATGATGGAGGAAATTTAAATCCCTAATAATTGGTTTTCTGATGAAGGGAAAGACTATATCTTTTCCTAGACGTTGGGTCGTTATCCCATAATGTGAAATAGATAGTGGGAAAAGGGATCTTATGAATGGTATTCCAAGAATCACTTCATTTTTTAGATTTTGACTAATAGAAAAGGGGTTTCAACTTGGAGACCTTGATTTTCTATTAATGCTTTCGACATTGTTGGAACCAAAAGTGATTTGGATTAATAATCTGAGTTTTGATGTTAACAAAAAGGATTAAATTTGCATGGCAAAGTCTAGTTGAGATCTAACACGCTTTATCTAGTCTTGCAGGAATGTTAAATTATATAATTTATGAAACCTTGAACAAGGTTCCTTATATCTGCTTGGACTGAGAAAGTGAATCCGCGTCCATTCATGTAGACGAGCTGCTCAAAACCTTGGTAATTTTATTTATTTAATATATTTGAGTAGATGGGAAAATAAAATGTTCTAAGTAGATGAGATCTATAGACGGGAACTTTAATTTCAATGAGTAGATAAGGTTAATTGCCACATCAGTAGACGAGATAAAAAATAACTCACTAAAATATAACAAGTCCAAAGACTTGATGATAGACGAGAGGATATGGCACGTCAGCAGACAAGCGAAAAATGCTAGTCCATAGACTTGATTTCACCATGAGCGTGTAGACGTAGATCTTAAGTAGATGAGCTCCTTTTTATATATGTTTTCATGTGCTCCGTCTAGCTTAGTAAATGTTACCCCGACCACATAGAAATATTTATTTTAAATGATTGATATTTATTTCAAATGAATGTTGGTCCTTTCTACTTGTTTTATCCGTTTTAATGCTTTGTTTCTTTGTGAGAGAAATATAGTACCATCAAGGAAATGCTAAAAGCAACATAGTACAATGGGAAAAGTAAAACGCTCTGTACCCTGTCACCTTTATCGCTAGAATAGCTGGAATTTACACAAAGGAGGAAAGTCAGTTTTTCAAGTTGCAATTACTCAGGTGTGTTCTTCCATATCGTGCAAAAGTGATAACCAAGAGTACATTTCACAATGGCCACGATCAAGCTACCAGTCATAACGGATATTATGCATTTAATGCTATCTCTAAACGGGTATATTCAAAATAACCGTTGAAGTTTTTTAAGAGAAGAAGAAGGTCACTATAAATAGAAGACCTCAATCACTGATGAACAACTTTTGCCAGGCCGAACTTTTGCAAGCTAAATTTTGGTCAATCCACAAGCTCTCTTTCATCTATTCTTTCAAGAAGCAAAAGTATGTATTCTTTAGTTTGAATATTGTTGTAATATTCAACCGATCTTAAACTTTCATATCCTCACACATAGTGAGTTAGAAGATCATAAGGAAACAATCTCGTTGTTAGAGTTAGAGCCTGAAAAGGCTTGGTAAGAAAATAATACTTGTAGCCTGGAGAGGTGTTGAATACTTGTTGCAATCTATTTGGATAAATAGTGGAGTAAAACCTTCAAGTCGAAGGGACTGGACGTAGCTCTTGGTTGGAAGAGAGTGAACCAGGATAAAACACTTGCGTGAATCTTCTTATCCCTTAACTCTTTCAGTTTTATTTGTTTTACTAATTGTGGGGATTTGAACTTGATTTTGTTAATCTTTTAAAAGATCATTTTCTGTGTGTGCTTCTGCCTTTTGTTCTTTGTGTGAGAAAATAAGTTTTGAAAAAGGTTGTTTGCGAAAATTATTAATAAACACAATTCAACCACCCTTCTTGTGTTTGCCTGTGTCAACTTCAGTTGGTATCAGAGCTCAGCCTCGAAAGGGTTGAGCATCTAACAAGTGCTGAGGGAGTACGATCCAACAACCATAGATGCAGAAGGACAAGCTATCAACAGACCTCCTCTCTTTGATGGAACTGATTATGACTAATGGAAGAAGAGGATGATGGCCTTCTTGGATGCACATAACGTAGATATTTGGGAGCTGATTGAAACCGGCTACACAAAGCCAAGAGGTGAAGCTGGAGCCGCTGTCCCTAAAGCTCAATGGACTCAAGAGCAGAAAAATCAACATCAGCTCAATCTAAAAGCTAAGCACTATCTCATATGTGCCATCACCAGATCTGAACATGACAAAGTTCACAGTTGTAACACTGCCAAAGAAATATGGGATACTCTTGTCCTAGCTCATGAGGGTTCATCTCAAGTAAAGGAATAAAAATTAAACATGTTGGTTCACCAGTATGAACTATTTAAAATGGCTGATCATGAAACAATAGATCAGATGCTTGGAAGATTTCAAACTATCACCAACAGTCTCAGATCTCTTGAAAAAACTTATGAAAATAGAGACCATGTAAGAAAGATTCTGAGAAGGGCTCTAATATTTTTCTTAAGCCTGCAATATTTGCTAATATGGCCAGATTTGCAAAAATTATAACAAACAATTGCTTTTTTAGAAAACTTATTGTCAGTTGCTGGTTTGGCTTAAACTCTTGTTTATGTTTTATATGAGGAGTACTTTTCTTATACTCAGTATACTTGGTATACTTAGACTTGTGGGTTTTATCCTTCATTTTGGTGGAAGATTTGGGCTTGTCTTTTGGGCAAGGAGGTATGCCGAATTGTTGGCAGAAGGATCCTAGATCCTTTTTGGCAACTTTCTCTTTTTTTGAATTGGTCACATACTTTGTCTTCCTTACAAAGTCTCGCTCCTATTTTTTGAATGACTGCAATGAGTTGCCCATAACTCAGTTGTTCATATGGAATATTTCCATCTGGAGATTGAGCTATAAGTTCATCCCTAACAACGTCTCCTAACGATGTCGGGAGGCCAGTTATGAATTTTTCTTTTCGGAATCTATTTTGTCAATCTTCCCTAGGGTAAACCATAGTTAGGAAAGTATCTTAATACCACCTAAAACTGGATAATGATCTATACTTAAGATTAGACAATAAATCAGCAGACCTATCTTTCCAAGTAGATGGGTTGCCCATAAAATATCCATAGATGGAGAAGATTAAGGTATTGATTGCATCTGGAACTGGTAGACCATCACTTATGAGGATTGGGGTTCCATCTGCTTCAGTTTTGATTGCAGGAATTTTTTGTCTTTTTGTTCCTTAGAGAAAGAATGATCCCACCATCCTTTCAATTGGCCTGTAAACCCGGTAGTCAATATGTTGCAAATGGCTTCTTCTGAACAGCCATTAGCAATTTGATATGCTATAGCCATCATTGTCATGTGCTGCATTGTGGTTAAGATTTGATACTCCGTTTGACCATCTATGTTCCATTCGTAGATGTTATTGACATTAAAGCTTTTGAAGGTTGGAGTCTTTTCTTCAAGAAGAAAATCTGGAGGAGTTGCCCTAGGATAATAACGCTTTGATGGTTTCTTCCAGGATTGACTAAAAACTGGATTAAGATTGATTGGTGGATTTTCCAATGTCTTTGGTTCAGAAGTAGTAGCCACAGATTCCGTTTGAGCTATCTTTATTTAGGACATTTATGGTTGATCCTTTGTTTCTTATAAGGGGTTGACATCCTTGGGACATCGGAGGTGTTTCAGGGGCCACTAGTTGTCTTAGTTTTTCATCAATTAAATCGATGATATCTTTTTCTTTTTTGATGGTATCTTTTTCCTTTTTTATTTCAGAATTATTAAGAAGTTTTAAACTTTCCTTGACTTTGTTATTAACCTTGAAAGGTTTGAATAACGGTTTTTCTAAGGGATTCTCTTTCTTAAACCCCGAGGGAGATACATAAGTAGAGGTATCTTCCCTAGTTAACCTAACACCAATAGTTTGTAAGTACTTGTTTGTATAGTTTGATTGCAGCATTAACTTTTGGATGTCTTGGGCTGAAATTGGATCATCAATATTTTTTTATTTGAATGGAGCGGTCATAATTGGTTTATTATTATTGTTGGTGTATTTAACACCAGGGAGCTTATAAGAGTTATTTGGAGGTAACTCAGCCTTAACCAACTCACCATTCTTCATGTGCCATATTGTAATGCCTTTAATGGTCTTATCTACAACTATCTTTGTTTGCGAAGGATAGTTTTTTGAATTTTTGACTGCCTAAGCACGAAACCAGTCAAAAAATGGGATATTATCTTAACCATGTTAAGAAATTGGTAATAATTTTCTTGGATGTTGTTCCTGTTTGCTCCCTAATATTCTCGCAAGAACCACTCTCTTTGAGGTTTCCATTCCTCGGAGTAAAAAGTCCTTTCTAAGGGATTCCTTATCTATAATGAACTCATAAATGATTATAAGATTCATTAAGGGAGGAATTCCAAGATCCATCTTTCTGGTAAGACTGCGTCCTTCCAGAAGATTGTTCTTGGGACAATTACGTTTGCTTTAGTAACATCAGTAAGAAAAATTGTTGTCTCTCATGATGTCCTAGTTTTGAGAACTTTAGAATTACAAGAATTCATAACCTTGAATTGAATTCTATAAAGCAAAGCTGCTGGAATCGATCCGGGTTTCATGTCTAAACCACAAATCTTGATGTTTAGAAATAAAGAGTCCATAATATTTCTATTCTTTAGACTTAATGTTCTATTTGGATAACAATTGAAGTAGATTGGACCCTGACTTAGACTAGTTTCCACAGAACCTATGAGAGAATCCTGAAATTTGTTATGCATAACATCTCTTAAGCACATCAAGATTGATGCATTTAATCCTTCACGAATTAAAGGTTCTAACAGCTACCTGAACACATCCTATATGCAGGTATATGTATTTTTGTTTGTAATTTTTTATCATATCCATTGAGAAAATATGAATTCCTCACTCTCTGGATTGATAAGAATGTTTTTTTCTACCGTTTTGGTGACATAGTCGGATAAGCAAAAAACTTGCCTTCTGGTTTGTATAATTCTTTTGTTGGAATTTTGGGAATTTCCCAATTATCAATATCTTGGTTGATGTCTTCAAAACAGATTTCCTCTTGAAAAATACTGCTTGGATTGTTAGGAATCTCTGATTCTTGTAGAGAAGAAGAAGAAGGTTGGGAGGAGCAAAAAGTAGGGATCGGGATAGCATAATATTCAATTATCTAATATCATTGTCTTCCTTTGGTTCCATAGCAACAGTAAATATAGATCTAAGCCTTATCTTGCTGAACAATTTTAATAAAAATTTACACAATTTTAAAATAACATTTTTATACAAAAGCATTAGATCTTATTATTCTTAACCATAGCTACACCTTCTTTCTTAACCAAAAGCTACCTCAAAGTGCTTATGGTTTGTTCATCTTCCTTAAGCATGAACAAATTAGACTGACTGCCTCGTTACCTTTCGAGGGTTTGCTACTACATCTTTTACAAGACATACAAAACATGAACACAGGTCCTTCCGAGTTAAGAGGTACACAAACCAGTTAAGCATAATAATTTCATTAAAAACTATTTTCTTTTGTGTTTTTTTTTTGGCTTAGCAAGGTATGGATCTTAGATCCATACAACAATTCCTACTTCCCCATCTGGCTCTGATACCAGATGTGTTATGAAGTTACAGGAAGGAGGAAGGGAAGAAGAGCATGATGAGAAGTAGGAGAAACGACGGAGATTTACATATATTAAGCTTTATGAGGTTTAGGTATGGATCCTTTTTTAGTAATCCTTTATCCTGTAAGTAATCCTTTTTTATCTTATTTTTATAAATATTAATTAGTTTTTCTTGTACATTTAACCCAACATAAAGTGATACTGTTTTCATCTCACTTTCGGGATTCTTGTGAGTCTTGAAGTGCATGCATCTCATATTCCACACGAATAAGTAAAAGACACGTGGTTCCATCATTTATTATAAGTCAAAAAGCATAGAGGATCAAGTTCTTCTGAAGGAATATTGGGCGAGGTCAAAAGCAGCCACCGAAGACACGAGACTTTTCATAGGACTGTGGTCCCATGTTCTCCTTCCTCCCCAAGTAAATGGACTTACCCTGTAATATTTTTTTTCCCTTTCTGTTTTTTTTTAATATAATCATATGTTGCTATAAATAGTCAAGTTTGCCTCAGTTCCATTCACTCACAACACAAGCTATTACAACTATTTCAGCTTTGCTCACCCAAACAGAATCCCCACTTCAATTTCAAAGTGCAAATGGCTCTGATGTCAGCTTTCTTCAATTGCTTTGCTCCCTCCACATCCTCAGCAGCTCAAGTATCTGATTATGCTGAAGGGTCTCAATTGAAATCACCATCTTCTGAGAAACAAAAAAGTAAAACAAAATCAAAGGGAGCACCAATTGTGGTTTCGTATTTCCCTGTCAACTCTTATCCCTCACGTTTGTAATGGGTGTTAATCTGCACCTAGGATTTTGACATAATTGATACCAAAACCTCATGGTTTTGCCACCTTTATGCTCTGATGTGTTAGAGCCAAGGGTTGAGTACTATTTTGAGTTTCAATTTGTCATCTTCTTAAGCTTATCTCTTCTTTGTAAGTCATCAGATAATAATTATCATTTATGATATTTGATATCTTTTTTGTTTAACATACTTATATAAAATATATTAAGAAACTACTTAAGATTGGACCAATGAAATGTCTTAGAGTCACAATTTTATCAATTCAATTGATTATATTTATTGTTAAATTATGTTTGAGACATGGTCTAACTGGGAACATAAATGATTCAGATAATTCAATCGGTTAAACCAAATGATTGATATGAGACAGTCCCCCAAAAAAGCAGGGGACACACTACACAGGAGCAAAGAACCAAATGAGGATAATTTTTATGACTCAGCAGGTCCACCACAGAAACTACAGGAGTTAGGAAGATAGCCACCAAGTGAGCGAGTGAACCTGTTTCACAAACCAATAAACAGTTGCAAAAATACCAGTAGCAAAGACAGAACCATGATACTTTTCTTTTATTTTAGATACTATTATATGCACGTATCTTGTGAATGATTGATAAGGTCTAAAATGTCAACATAATTGGAATGTCATTCTTTATTTTTTATTATGATGTTTTTGCACACTAATTTTGTTTTTGAAAAAATGCACGTATCTTACTTTATATACACTTTCTACACCATGTAACCTTGTAAAGTTGTACATAACAAAGTAAAGCATGTAATTGCTGTTTTTTCACTTTCCTTGATGGTTTGCTTTCTCTTGTGGTGTTGTTTGTAGCTGTGGGGCCACTGTTATAGCTTATGTTTGTATTAAGATTTGGTGTGTGGCCACTGTTAAGGCTTATTTTTTATGTAGGATAGAGTGTGGTGTTCTAATATTTTTTCTAGAATGGGGGACTTTGTAATTAGAACAGATTTGTAATTGTTTTAGTCCAGCTTTCTAGCAAATGATAGTGTGGGTCCTCTGCAACCCTTCCTAAAAAGTGGGTAGAGTTTGTTCACAATGATGTTGTAGCTGAACATTATTTAATGGATTTCTCAATTATGGGGAAAAAAAATCTGAATAGCCTATGTTCACGGTTAGAACATGACTCAAACATAATTTAACAATAAATTTAATCAATTGAATTAATAAAATCATGACTCAGACGTCTCATTGGTCCAATCTCGAAGTAGATTCTTAATATATTCTATATAAGTACCAAATATGATAAATGATAATTATTATCTGATGACTTATGAAGAATACGTTTGCGTAAGTTTCTATAAATATCATTACTATAAGAAGAGATAAGCTTAAGAAGACGACAATTTCAAACTCAAAATAATTGAAGTATTGCTGTATTGGAATCCTAGCAGATACTCAACCCCTTGGCTCTAACACATCAGAGCATAAAGGTGGCAGTAGATAAAGCTAATTATAATCCTAATACTCCAACAACTCATGAAAAAAATAAACAGCTTCAAAGAATGGTTAAATTACATATTCCATCGCTGTTACGATAATACGGCCGATGCGATCACAATTGTAGCAGCTGCGATGTGATTATGGAGACTACTAAATCCATAATATTCTATATCAATTATGTTAAAATCCTGGATGCAGATTAACACCCATTACAAGCGTGAGAGATAAGAGTTGACAGGGAAATAAGAAACCACAATTGGTGCTCCCTTTGATTTTGTTTTGCTCTTTGGTTTCTCAGAAGATGGAGATTTCGATTGAGATCCTTCATCATAATCAGATACTTGAGCTGCTGAGGATGTTGTGGAGGGAGAAAAGCAATTGAAGATAGCTGACATCAGAGCCATTTGGTGTTTCGATTCCTTCCCTTTTCTTTTCTTGGTGGATTAACCTAAAGTATCTGTGGCAATTGTAGTAAAGGCAATGAAAATTAAGTGCAATAGAATGAGGTGCAACTTGAAATTGAAGTGGGGATTCTGATTATAATGAGGGAGCAAAGCTGAAATAGTTGTAATGGGGCTAATGACTTGTGTTGTTGTGAGTGAATGGAACTGAGGCAAACTTGACTATTTATAGCAACATATGATTATATTTAAAGAAATAAAGGAAAAAAGAATAAGAAGTTACAAGGTAAGTCCATTTGCTTTGGGAGCAAGGAGAACATGGGACCACATATAGCTATGAAAAGTCTTGTGTCTTCAGAGGCTGCTTTTGACCGCGTCCAATATTTTCGGGGTCTATAATTCGTTGCTATGTTCTTATTTGAGAGTGTCATCAGCTCGAACCTGTCTTTTGAGTTTTGACTTATAAATGATGAAACCACATCTCTTTTACTTAAACGTGTGGAAGTGGAACTACATATGAGATGCATGCACTTCAAGAGTACTGAAAGTGAGATCAGGGTTTTAAATTGCGGTTGCGGTCATTGCGGTCGTTGCGATGCGTAATGCTGCCGCTGCGGCGTGAAACGATTTGAAAAATTCACAAAATGAAAATAAATCTTTTTTTTGTTGTAGTTCTTTATATATCTTTTATTAATGATGTTGCATAAATTTCTATTCATTTTTAATACATTGTATTATGTTTATGAATAATTTAAACTTAATTTAGTGAAAATAAATTATAAATAAAATATTGCGGTAACCGCAATATTGCGGCCGCATTAGCGGTTGCGGACCGCATTTTGAAACCCTGAGTGAGATGAAAATACTATCACTTTGTGTTGGTTTAAATGTACAAGAAAAACTTTTGACTAATTCTAAGTACTAGTTGTTACCACCATAAACTTTTGACTCAACTAAATGTCCAAAGTGAAACAATCAATTGATTGCAGAGACGGCCGGATGGCATAAGTAATTGCTGTTTATTTTAGTTTACTAGGGTGAGAAAGAGAATTGCATGTACCACTGAGAACCCATAAGGATCGATGAACAGAGAAATATTAATATAGTTGTCAGCAATGTTTTTTTTTTTCCTCAAAGACTAGCTCTTCATGAGGTAGTTATAATATTTGTATTGATAACCTGTTCAAGTGTGTACAAGAACAAACATAATAGTCCTATCATTTTTTTACCATGTGCAACATATCGAGATAAGCCCAATTAATCACTCATTTTTTTCCTTTTTAATTACCCACTTTCCTATTTGGTAGTAAGAAAGAGATTACATAGAGGTAAGTTCATAAAATAAAGACTTAGTTGTACTTTTGGTCCTCGGGAAATCACGATTGTGCATTTTTGGTCCTCTGGTTTTAATTGTGACAATTGGGTCCTACAGGTATCACGATTGTGCAATTTTAGTCTCTCGGGTTCCGATTGCGTCAATTGGGTCCTTCGGGTCTCATGATTATGCGATTTTGGTCCCTTAGATATCACGATCCTGCAATTTTCAAAACCAATGACCTACATGGCACACGTGGGACGAATTTGACACTTAGTGAGGCCAACTTGACAGCTTATATGACATTCGTATGCGGCATTATTGACACCTCAGACACTTTAATGATCACGTGTACGTCACATGAGTATAGAAGTCATTTGTTTCTATGCAAAGGACATTTATGAAGATTGGTTCCACGTGTGCTGAGTAGACTACTGGTATTAAAAATTGCACAATCGTGGTATCTGGGGACCAAAATTGCAAAATCGTGATATCTGGAGGACCCAATTGATGCAATTGGAACCCGAGGGACCAAAATTGCATAATCTTGATACTTGGACGACCAAAAATGCAAATAATCCTAAAACAAATAGGAAAACGGATAATTAGCAAGGAAAAAAGTGGGTAATTAATTGGGCTTATCATGTGGAAGGTTGCACACGTTAGAAAAATCATAGTCCTATTTATAGAGATAATGTACTCCTAATTCTGAACCAAATCAAGAGACATAATAAGGAGTAAATCCAGAGATATACCCCATAATACTATGAGATATAGTAATGATATTATGAGATATTTTCGGATAACAAATTAATATAGTCATCCATCAAATCTGCATATTTACAATAATTTCTATATTATTATTGTTGTTATTATTATTATTATTATTATTATTATTATTATTATTATTATTCACATTAGTTACCGTTATCACCCAAAATAAATATTTCTAGAGGAAGCAGGCTGAGACAAAGGCTAGTTAGGGGTGATTAGCCGAGGGCAAGATTAGCCGATGGAAAAGAAGCACATATCGGCTAGAGATGGATTGAGCTATGTTGCTGGGCTAGGTTTGAAAGGCATAATTGGGCTAAAGCACAATGGGCCACAAGCTGTTGGAAGTAGTCATAAGAATATGCAAGGATAAGGAAGAAAGTTGTTACCAACGGATGCCACAAGACATGCCGAGAAAATAGGGGCTGAGCTGTTGAGGGGTAGTCGTTGTGGCTATAGTGGTCAAGAGACGTTGGAAGTTGAGCTGAGGATAGTTGAATGTATTTAAGATGTTTAGCCAATTAGAAAAGGGTTGTTATTTGTTAGATTTAGCCTATAACTACTCATTGTACTTACTGTTAAACACATGACAAAATCCAATACAAATTTTAAGTTTTTCTTATTTTCACTTACCTTTACTTTCAGCTCTTTGTTAATTCTGCTTTTACTGAGTGCTATTTACTTTATGCAAGCTTATTTCCCTAGTCGATTAAGTTCTTATTCTTTAGTTCTTAGCCTTTTCTTGTTCACCTTGTTACCAAACACTTTCTTCTTATTATTATTATCATCATCATCATTATTATTATTATTATTATTATTATTATTATTATTATTATTATTCTTATTATTGTTATTCCATTAGTTACTGTTAGCACCCAAAATAAATATTTCTAGAGGAAGCAGGATGAGACAACGGCTAGCTGGGGGTGATTAGCCGAGGGCAAGATTAGCCGATGGAAAAGAAGCACATGTCAGCTAAAGATGGATTGGGCTATGTTGCTTGGCCAGGTTTGAAAGGTATAATTGGTCTAAAGCACACACTAGTGGAAATAATGTAATATACGGGAACGTTTTACGTCAGTTGACCATTTGTTTGACGTTAAAAATGAGGCAGTGACAGTTTTGTAAATATTTGCGTCAGTTGTGTAGTGAACTGACGTTAAAAGTGATTTGCAAGAATTATTAACACTTTTAACGTCAGTTGTTTATACAACTGACATTAAAAGTGTGATTTTTACTTCAGTTAAATAAATAACTGACGTAAATAATCCTATATTCCTATCTGAAACTCATTCCTATCTTTCTTTATCATCTCCCTGTTGTCACTCTTAACGCAGATCACTCCATATAGTGCAGTTTATTTCTAAACTTTTTTTTAAATAAGTTTATTTTTAATCTTAATTAATTAGCTTGAATTAGTAAACAAATTCTTGTGCAAATTAAAATAAATAAACACTTAACATAAAACAAGTTATATATGCATAATCAAATCGTATCTCATTGAAGCGATTCATAAGTTACAATTACATGATTAAAAGATAAAAAATTTCTGCAACATAGCCCTAAAATATAAAAAAGTTTCTTCTTCAACATCATTTTCTTCTCATGTCCTGTCCTCGGAAACTCCAATGGATGCATCTCCTCCCTCACTTGAATTCCTTGATGCTCCATCTGAATCCACAGTCACTTGCGGCCAAAGCGGAGTGAAAGGGATGACAGGGATGAAATAAAGTGAGGGAATCACATTACGTGATTCACTCAACCTTACCATCCATGTTACGTGATTAACCCAACCTCAGAAATTTTTTGACCATTAAGACAGAGACCTTTAAGTCTAGGTATAGGAAGAAATAACAAAATCTCAAATATGATAGAGGCATTTTGTGAAGGAATAGAAAACGCACAAAATATAGAGGAAAAGAAGGAGGGGGGGGGGGGGGGGGGTGTAATACAGACTGATACAGAAGAATGATACTTTATATAGAGAAGAGAGACTAGCTGATTTTCTTGAAAACTGATCTATAAACTTAATGCTCATTAAGAGGATTAAGTTACAAGGTGCATGGGTAAGTAGTACAGTAGTCAAAGGAATGAATGTTTTTGCAGAAACTTATACACTTTTAACGTCAGTTGTCTTCAACAACTGACGTTAAAAGTGTTTTTAAAATAAAAAATATTTATTTTTAACGTCAGTTGTTTATACAACTGACGTTAAAAGTGTGATTTTTACTTCAGTTAAATAAATAGCTGACGTAAATAATCCTATATCCCTATCTGAAATGCCCTGTTGTCACTCTTAACGCAGGTCACTCCATATAGTGCAGTTTATTTCTAAACTTTTTTTTAAACAAGTTTATTTTTAATCTTAATTAATTATCTTGAATTGGTAAACAAATTCTTGTGCAAATTAAAATAAATAAACACTTAACATAAAACAAGTTATATATGTATAATCAAATCGTATCTCATTGAAGCGATTCATAAGTTACAATTACATGATTAAAAGATAAAAAATTTCTGCAACATAGCCCTAAAATATATAAAAGTTTCTGCGTCAACATCATTTTTTCTTCTCAGTCCTGTCCTCAGAAACTCCAATGGATGCATCTCTTCCCTCACTTGAATTCCTTGATGCATCATCTTGAATCCACAGTCACTTGCTGCCAAAGCAGAGTGAAAGGGATGACTGGGATGAAATAAAGTGAGGGAATCACATTACGTGATTCACCCAACCTTACCATCCATGTTACGTGATTTACTCAACCTCAGAAGTTTTTTGACCATTAAGACAGAGACCTTTAAGTCTAGGTATAGAAAGAAATAACAAAATCTCAAATATGATAGAGCCATATTGTGAAGGAATAGAAAACGCACGAAATATAGAGGAAAAGAAGAGGGGGGTGTAATACGATCGATCTGAAAGAATGGTTCTTTATATAGAGAAGAGAGACTACCTGATTTTCTTGAAAACTGATCTATAAACTTAATGCTCATTAAGAGGATTAAGTTACAATGTGCATGGGTAAGCAGCACAGTAGTCAAAGAAATGAATATTTTTGCAAAAAGGTGTACACTTTTAACGTCAGTTGTCGGCAACAACTGACGTTAAAAGTGTTTTTAAAATAAAAAATATTTATTTTTAACATCAGTTGTTTAATACAACTGACGTTAAAAAATGACTTCTAACGTCATTTGTATTAAACAACTGACGTAAAATGTTGTTTTATTTTTGGTTTTTGATTATAACGTTTACTCCCGCGCGCCTTCTTCACTTCGCTCTGTACGTCTCTGCTCACTCTCCCTCTCACTCTCACTCTCACTCCCACTCTCACTCTCACTCTCACTCTGCCCTAATCGCGAGCTCGTCTCCACCGCAACCACCGCGAGGGCTTCTTCGCCACCACCGTGAGGTACACTCATAACCCTAACTCTGTCTTTCTCGCTCATTCTTTGCAATAACTTGACATTTCTCTTTCCCCTTCCCGCGCACTAACTCTCCTTGTCCCTCTTCTCTCAGTAACCACATCGAACGTTGGCCACCACTCGAGCTCCCCTCCCCACCACCACGCGAGCACCTATTTCTGGTGAGTCTTTAGGGCACATTTTTTTATTTTTGGTTTTGAGTGTATGTTGAAACTGTAGTCTCAGTAGTTGAAACTTGAAACTGTGAGTTTGAGTTGTTTAGAATGTCTCTATTTTTGGTTTTGAGTGTATGTTGCTCTGCTGGTTGCTCTGTCACGGCCGTGATGCTCATCACGGCTAGGCCGTGATCAGTTCTGCCTGTGAGGGTCTGGTTTAGTTGGCACGTTACGGTCGTGATGGACATCACTGCCAGGCCATGACCAGTTCTGACTTTTCCATTTTTTCTTTTAAGCTCTACTCGATCACGGCCGTGATGGGCTCTGTTTGGCTCAGTTTCCTTACGTTTTCAAACTACATCTTCATGCAAGCTCCATCATAATTGGTCATGAGCATTTTAAATCTTCATATCCAAATCAATATCTCCAAATTAATTGCCAAATCTTATCATATCCTTATTGTTGTGATAGGCAATTATTATCCAAATCAAAATTGATTAATTTGGATCCAATCTTTTATCTCAATGCCAATTGAATTATCTTTTAATCATAATAATCAAAATCCAAATTGATTTGGATTCAAATCTGTCATGTGGGCCCTTGCAATTTGCTTGGCAATCTTCAAAAACTAGTTTTCAATCTCCCGTATTGTCCTTATATTGGATATATGTTTTGTATATCTACAGAACCTATCTAGTTATGGATCGTAGTTGGATGGTTTGTAAGCGCACTAGTGCTGAGTATTTGAAGGGGTGGGAGAATTTATAGAATTTACTCAAAGGAATGTTCCTAATAGTAATGGAATGTTCGGTTGTCCTTGTGTCAAGTGTTTGAATACGAGGAAATGTACGGTGAAGGATATACGTACTCATTTGATTTGTGAAGGGATTTGCTTGAGTTATACAAGATGGATGTGGCATGGTGATGTGTTCTTGAGTAGTACGGCAAGTGTCTCCCAAAGTGAGGACGTTGACGTAGATATGGAGGATGATCGAGTAGAGGACATGATCCATGATATTGGACAAAAATCTTTTCATCGAGCTCTTGTGTATGATAGGTTGTGCGGTGATGCGGATAAGCCTTTATATCCAGGGTGTACTACTCATACGCGGTTGTCGGCGGTGCTAAAATTGGTTTGTGTGAAGGCGAGAAATGGTTGGACCAATAAAAGCTTCACGGAATTGCCTGAAGTGTTGAAAGACTTGCTTCCGGAGGACAACACATTGCCTGACTGTAACTATGAGGCCAAGAAGGTATTGTGTCCGATGGGTATGGAGTATAAGAAGATACACGCATGCCCCAATGATTGCATATTGTACACTGGTGTTCATGAAGACAATCATGATTGCCCCAAATGTGGGTTATCACGATACAAAGTGAAGGGTGGTGATGATGATGATGATCTTGATGATATGAGAAAAAACGGTCCTCCTGCGAAGGTGTTGTGGTATCTTCCAATAATTCCAATGTTCAAGCGATTGTTTGCCAATGCGAAAGATGCGAAGAATCTTAGATGGCATAATGATGAGAGGAAACGTGATGGAAAGGTTCGTCATCCTGCTGATTCTATGTAATGGAAGAATGTTGATACTATGTTTTCGGATTTCGCCGATGAGCCAAGAAACCTAAGGCTTGGACTTGCTACGGATGGAATGAATCCTTATGGTAACATGAGTAGTATTCATAGTTCATGACCTGTTCTGTTGATAATTTACAACCTGCCCCCTTGGTTGTGCATGAAGCGCAAATACATGATGTTGTCTATGATGATTTCGGGCCCAAAGCAACCGGGAAATGACTTGGATGTTTATCTAAGTCCCTTGATTGAAGACTTGAAAATGATGTGGGTGGAAGGTGTTGATGTAGTTGATGGGTATTCTCATGAGACTTTCAAGCTTCGTGCCATGTTATTTTGCACCATCAACAACTTTCCAGCATACGGTAACTTGTCCGGGTACAGTGTCAAGGGGCATAAAGCATGCCCTATATGTGAAGGGGCATAAAGCACGATGGATGGGTGGCACGCTCAAATCAACAGAGGATATTTTCCTTCTGTAGTGAAGATCTCGGGCACGCCTGCAGAGATAACGTCTGGATGGCCAGCACGGTTTTGAGTCTCTGGTGCACGTAAATTAATTTTAATTTTATAACTTATTTATTTTTGGTATTTTTATTTTTAATAATTTATTTTAATTTCAATATATATATTATGTAATTAACATCCACACCTTTTCATATCTTAGGTATTTCCATCGTCTTCAGCTTGATAAGGGCGTTGCATCAGTTTACGACTTCTTAGATCCGTCAATCCTTGTGCCCCAATTCTTTGCTGCCGATGCATTTAGTAAATACATAGGGAACTTGATGGGAGACAATCTGAAAGAATTATATCTGGCTCCCTACTGTATGAATAACCATTGGCAGTTGTTCGTACTTCACCCGTCTAGGCATACTGTCATATTCTTATGCTCTCTCCACCAAAACCCGCCACAGGAGGTGGTGGAAGCTGTAAATACGTAAGTAACTAATATTAAATTTAATTTAATTTTTAATATCATTTGTTTTTAGTTTATTACACACATGATATATGAATTTGTTAATTGACATGATTATTTGTTTATGATAGCGCGCTGAAGGCGAGTAGCATAAGTAGCACCAACGGGAGAAGTAGGACTTCAAGGGCTAAAGGAAATCCTGAATGGACCATCCTCAAGGTTTGGTAGTTAATTTATCAAATAATTAATATTATAATTACTAATTTATATGTATATTTAACTGACATTGAAATTAATTTTGTTTGTAGTCTCGATTTCAACCTGACGGGTGGTCGTGCGGCTATTATGTGATGCTTCATATGCTGAACATAGTCTCCGCATCTATTACGGATGGATGGAAGAAGGTAATATTTAAACAACTTGTTAAATTATATATCATAGTTTTGGTGATGACTTGCGTTAATGTTATTGTTATTATATTATTTGAACATGTGTAGGCATTTAACGACCAATCGCCTCTTCAAAAATATGAGTTTAGAGACTTGAGGATGCGCTTAGCAGAATTCTTCTTCAAATATGCGTCTGAAAAAGGAATTGACAAGATACCTCCGCAATACTTGGATGAATAGTTTTTTTTTAGACTTTAGAAGCTAATTAATAACATATATATATATATATATATACTTAGAGTGGTAGTTTTGTTTTTAGACATTAGAGACTAAAATTTATATATATATATATATACTTGTAGATAGTTATGTTTTTCCTATACATGGGTTTTGGTTTTAAGTCCCCCCATTGTTCCTTTGTATATTTCTTTTCTTTTTGTTAATATTGAAATTTAAGGGTAGTGTTTACAATTCTGTAATGTGTGTGATATTCTGTGTTACTGGGATATTTACTAAATGCAGGGATAGCTAAGGGGAGTGATATTTTAAAACTGAATTTAAAAAAAAAAGATCTATTAACTTCAGCTGTATCAAACAACTGACGTTAATAGTATTTTATAAAATATACGGTAGACTATTAACGTCAGTTGCATTAGGAAATTGACGTTAAAAATAAAACCTTTAACATCAGTTCTTTAACACAACTGACGTTAGTTTGAACAACATTAACGTCAGTTGTGTTAAAGAACTGACGTTAATAGTTTTATATTTAATGTCAGTTGTTTAAACAACTGACGTTAAAATATTCACTATTAACGTCAGCTGTATTTACGTCAGCAATATTCCGACGTATAAAATCAATTTTAACTAACGTAAAAAGCACTTATTGCACTAGTGACAATGGGCCACGAGTTGCTGGAAGGAGTCATGGGAATATGCAAGGATAAGGAAAGAAGCTGTTACCAACGGATACCACAAGACATGCCGAGAAAATAGGGGCTCAGCTGTTGAGGGGTAGACGTTGTGGCTATAGTGTTCATGAGACGTAGGAAGTTGAGCTGAGGATAGTTGCATGTATTTAGGATGTTTAGACAATTAGAAAAGGGTTGTTAATTGTTAGATTTAGCCTATAAATACTCATTGTACTTACTGTTAAACACACGACCAAATCCAATACAACTTTTAAGCTTTGCTTATTTTCACTTACCTTTACTTTCAGCTCTTTGTTAATTCTGCTTTTATTTATGATGAGTGTGATTTCACCTCATTTTCCTTGTGCATTTCTGCATGCATTTGCATATAGTTAGGCCATTTTAGTTTGATTTTGGTTAGTTTTTCCTTTGGAACAGATAAGGTGGTTTTGGGTGTTGTTTTGCAGGAATTTGTGATTAATTGCCTAAGATTTGGCCATGATGAAGCTTGGATGAAGATAGAGCATGAAAAGAGAAGAAATTGAGCCAAGCAGAATTCTGAAGCTTCGCCTCGCGAGACTGGATCTCGCCGCGCGAGCCTGAAGACCAGCTGATCAGCAACAGTCAGCCTTTCTGTCTCGCCACGCGAATCACGTTTCGCCATGCGAGCTTGAAGACCTGACTGTGCTGGAAGATGTCTCCCTTCTGCCTCGCCTCGTGAGTTACCTTCTCACCTCGCGAGAGGACGAATCCCTGAAGATCATATTTTTAATATTCGCCTCGCGATCTACCTCTCGCCCCGCGAGCGCGCGAAACTCAAAACCCCTGTTATAAGCTGTTTTAGGGCAGAACTGAAGGGGCATTGGATGGAGAGAGAAAGGAGGCGGTTACAAACCCTAAAAAGGCAAATTCTGCTGCTGTGGCTGCTGCTGGGCATCTTCCATGGAGTTCCTCTCTTCCTTCATCTTTGTATCTTTTTTTTTTTCCCTTTTACTTTGATGATGTGTAGCTAAACTCCCCCTTTGTTGGGGTTAGATAATGCTTCTTTGAACTTGGTTGTAATATGATATGGTAGTAATATAATTTCCTATTTCTTTATGAGTGTTTGATTCCATGCTTAATGCTTTCCTTGGTTTGATCATCCTAGGAATGATTTGTTGCTTTAATAGACAATTGAAAGGTTGATGTTAAGGCATGCTCATGAATCAAATGCCAAGCAGTTCATGAACCTAGACATAGGTTTTGGAGTGCTTGCAATCTTGTGAATCTTGACTCTTAATGCAATTTCTCATGTTAATCCACCTAAGACATTAGGGTTTAATTTGGGATTTTAGGCTCATTCCACCTAAGACATTAGGGTTTGAGTATTTGAAGAAGATTTGATTGTCATAATTGAAATAGGAATTGTGTTATTTACCATTTCATAGAACCAAGGGAGGATTAGCCTAGTCTAACCCTAACAATTCTATCCATTTGTTGTTCACATTTCTGTTTGCCCACTAAGTGTTTGATAAAATACCTAAAAGAACAAAAACATTTTATTCTTGTTTGTTTCATTAGATGTTAGAGCTACCTTCATTCCAAACAAGATTCGCCTAGATAGTAGTTCAATTTGTGAAGTGGTACTTGTCCACGATCCCTGAGGACGGTTTCCGGTTCTTACCGTTTTATTACTTGCAACGACCCGGTACACTTGCCGAGTCCGTGTCAAGTTTTTGGCGCCGTTGCCGGGGATCGGCGTGCCAATATCACGAGTACCAAAGGGGACTCCTAATTTAGGCATTTTTCATTGTTTTCCTATCGCTGTTTTTCTTTTCTGTTGTCTGTTTTCTTATTTTATGTTTTTTTCTGTTTTTTTTTCAGTGAAGCTGTGTAACTATCCATCTGTTGCTTAGCTTGTACGTGCTGTTTCGTTACTTTTCTACTGCTGTTTTTCTGTTTGTCTGTTCTTTTTCTGTGCTACTCTGTTTGTTCCTTGTATGCGAGGTACAATCGACCCAGGTGAACTTCAATTTGACCCTGAGATCGAGAGGTTTTGTAGACAGAATAGAAAGGAAGCCAAAGCAAGGAAAAACAGAGAAAGAGCATCTTCTAGTATACAAGAGCCACAAGTTGAGTTACCCAGTGTGCAAGAACCACAAGTTTAAGTAGCAGCTGTCACCATGGCTGAAGACAATGCACCAAGAAGGACAATGGGGTACTATACTTCCCCTAGAGTCGATAGATGTGGGACTCCAATCGTTAGACCTACAGTGGCTTGCAACAATTTTGAAATAAAGGCATCACTTCTCAATCTTGTGCAACAAAATCAGTTTGAAGGTTTGGAGAGTGAAGACCCTCATGCTCACATTGGCACATTCATTGAGTTGTGTGACACCATCAAGCTAAATGGAGCTTCCGATGAGGCCATTCGTTTAAGGCTTTTCCCTTTCTCTTTGAGGGATAGAGCTAAGTCATGGCTTCAATCTCATCCTCATGGGAGCATCATCACTTGGAATGATTTGGTGAGCAAGTTCTTATCTCGCTTCTTCCCTCCGGCAAGAATGATCAAGTTGAGATCCGAGATTAATGCCTTTGCACAAAGGGATGGTGAATCACTTTATGAAGCATGGGAGAGGTTCAAGTCTTTGCTCACAGCTTGTCCAAATCATGAGTTGGAAACATGGCAGCAAGTGGCAACCTTTGTCAATGGGCTCAACAGAAATTCTCGAAGCATGATTGAAGCGGCTGCAGGTGGGTCATTGAGTCAAAAGACACCCGAGGAAGCTAAGACCTTGATTGAAACTATGGCCAACAATGATTATCAAATGCCTAGTTCACGATCATTGGTCAAGAGAGGTGTTTTGGAGCTTGATGAAATTGGTGCTCTTAAGGCGCAAATGGCCATCCTTACCAAGCAATTGGGATCCGTTCAACTACAAAATTCTCAATTACAAGCGGTCCAAGTTCAAGCTACTTCAGTGTGTGATTTTTGTGGAGGTAACCATACAAATGGCAATTGTGAGATTAATGTGGTTGCAAGTTCTGGGCAAGAATAAGTGAACAACATGGGGAACCAAGGGCCTAAGAATGATACTTACTCTATCACCTACAATCCGGGGTGGCATAGCCATCCTAACTTTGGTTGGAGACAAGGGCAAGGCTCGAGTTCTCAAGCAAAACCCCCTCAAGAGAGTTCAAGCACGTTGGAGAATATTCTAGCCCAATTCATGCAAGCAACCCAAGATAACATGAAGAATCAAAATGCCTCCATCAAGAATCTTGAACACCAAATAGGCCAATTGGCAAAGCAAATGACAGAGAGACCTCAAGGACAATTGCCGGGAGATACTGAGAAGAATCCAAGGGAGGATTGCAAGGCAATTACTACTAGAAGCGGGAAAGTGTTAGTTCCACATGGAAAGGAAAGAGAAGAAAAGACAATTGGTGAGGGAGTTGATGAAGTGACTATTGAAGATGTAACCAATGAAGAACCCGAGACTTCCCAAGACACTACCTCTAATCCCATTGTTGTTGAAGCTGAAAAACCACAGAGAAAAATTGGTTGATGAAGAGTTTGCAAGAAAGAAGACTAGAAGGCAAATTCTTGAAGAAGTTGACAATCCCAAGGAGTTGCCACCATATTTCAAGATACCCTATCCTCAAAGGTTGAAGAAGGAGGCAAAAGACCAACAATTCTCTAAGTTCCTGGATGTATTTAAAAAGCTGCAAATTAACATCCCTTTTACCGAAGCTCTTCAACAAATGCCTTCCTATGCTAAGTTTATGAAGGAGATTCTTACTAACAAGAGAAGGTGGAAGGAGGAGACGGTCATGCTCACTGAAGAATGTAGTGCCATACTCCAAAGGAAGTTACCGGTGAAGATGAAGGATCCGGGAAGCTTTACTATCCCATGCACGATTGGTCATTTGAATATTGGAAGAGCTTTGTGTGATCTCGGTGCAAGTATCAACCTTATGCCTCTCTCCATTTTCAAGAAGCTGGGAATTGGTGAAGTCAAGCCAACTGGGATTTCTCTCCAATTGGCGGATCGCTCCATTACATATCCTTATGGTGTAGTGGAGGATTTGTTGGTCAAAGTAGACAAATTCATCTTTCCGGCAGATTTTGTGGTGTTGGATATAGCGGAAGATAGTGAGACTCCGTTGATTCTTGGAAGACCATTCCTAGCCACGGGTAGAGCTTTGATTGATGTAAATCAAGGGGAATTGGTGCTTCGAGTCCAAGATGAAAAGGTCACCTTCAATGTTTTTGAAGCAATGAGGCATCCAAGTGACAAGGGTACGTGTATGAGTGTGGACCTTGTTGATTCATTGACTGACAAGAGTGTGCAACAAACTTTTGAAGATTCATTGGAAGCGGCTCTTATGGTGGAGGATGTAGAAGGAGAGGTATGTGTGGAAGAAGTTGATTTCATGGTTAAATCCCTTGAGGCTTGTCTGGTGGTGAATAATGTTGAAGACAAAGTTGTGGAAGATGTGCGGATTGAAGACAAGGGTGAACCATCTGTGCTAGAGTTGAAAGAACTTCCATCCCATCTCCGTTATGCTTTCCTTGGGGTGAATTCTTCATTCCCGGTTATCATTAGTAGTGAATTGAACTCTTTAGAGGAAGAGAAACTGTTAAGGGTGCTCAGGGAGCACAAATATGCAATTGGGTGGTCTATGTCCGACTTGAAAGGGATAAGTCCCTCATTCTGTATGCACAAAATCCTCTTGGCGGAAAATTTCAAGCCGGTTAGACAACCCCAAAGAAGACTCAACCCGAATATGAAAGAAGTTGTAAGGAAGGAGGTTGTGAAGCTTTTGGATGCGGGAATAATCTATCCAATCTCCGATAGTCCATGGGTGAGTCCGGTCCAAGTTGTTCCCAAGAAAGGGGGGATGACGGTGGTGGCAAATGATAAAAATGAGCTCATCCCCTCAAGGACTGTTTCTGGATGGAGGGTGTGTATTGATTACAGAAGACTGAATGAGGCCACCAGAAAAGATCACTTTCCATTGCCCTTCATTGATCAGATGTTAGAGAGATTGGCGGGCCATGCCTTCTATTGCTTCCTTGATGGGTACTCAGGGTATAACCAGATTTTGGTTGACCCAAAGGACCAAGAGAAGACTGCTTCCACTTGTCCTTATGGCGTCTATGCATACTGGAGAATGCCATTCGGGTTGTGTAATGCACCCACCACTTTTCAAAGGTGCATGCTTTCCATATTCTCTGATATGACTGAAAAATTCATTGAGGTATTTATGGATGATTTTTCTGTGTTTGGTGATTCCTTTGATAATGTCTGAATAATCTTGCATGTGTTCTAAAAAGATGCCAAGAAACTAACCTTGTTTTAAATTGGGAAAAATGTCATTTCATGGTTAGAGAAGGTATAGTTCTTGGTCATAAAATTTCATCACGGGGGATGGAAGTTGATAAAGCAAAAATTGAAGTGATTGAAAAACTTCCCCCTCCCATAAATGTGAAAGGTGTTAGAAGCTTCCTAGGGCACGCGGATTTCTATAGGAGATTTATAAAAGATTTTTCAAAGATTGTGAAACCCTTATGCAAGCTCTTGGTAGTTGATACTCCTTTTGTATTTGATGATGAGTGCATGCATGCTTTCCAACTTTTGAAAGAAAAACTCACCACCGCACCGGTCATTACACCTCCAGGTTGGAGTTTACCATTTGAGTTAATGTGTGATGCAAGCGGTGGGAGCCATTTTGGGCCAAAGAAAAAATAAAGTGTTGTATGTCATTTACTATGTCAGTCGTGTGTTGAATGATGCCCAATTGAATTATACCACGACTGAAAAAGAATTGCTTGCTATGGTGTTTGCGTTTGATAAATTTATATCCTACTTGATTGGCTCTAAAACTACTGTCTACACTGATCATTCTGCTTTGAAGTATCTTATGACTAAACAGGATGCCAAGCTAAGGCTCATTAGGTGGATACTACTGCTCCAAGAATTTGATTTGGACATAAAGGACAAGAGAGGAGTGGAGAATGTGGTAGCCGACCATTTGTCTAGGCTTCCACAAGCAGATGTTCAAGCAAAAACTGAGTTGCCAATTCAAGAGGAATTCCCAGATGAAAAGCTGTTTATGGTACAAGTGGCACCTTGGTTTGTAGACATTGCAAATTATAAGGCCGCCAACAAAATTCCGAAGGACTTCACTTTGCAACAAAGGAAGAAGCTCATCCATGATGCCAAATACTATGTTTGGGATGAGCCTTACCTTTTCAAAAGAGGTTCGGATGGAATTCTGAGAAGATGCATTCCGGAAGAGGAGATTGAGGGGGTACTGACTCATTGCCACAACTCACCATATGGGGGACACTTTGGTGGTGAGAGGACCGCCATGAAGATCTTGCAATGCGGGTTATTTTGGCCCACTATTTTCAAAGGCTTCAGAGCTTGGGTGATGAAATGTGATAAGTGTCAGAGGACCGGAAGTATTTCCAAGCGAAATGACATGCCCTTGAAGGGTATTCTAGAGGTGGAGCTCTTTGATGTATGGGGGATCGACTTCATGAGTCCTTTCCCATCATCATACAACAACAAATATATTCTTGTTGCGGTGGACTATGTGAGCAAATGGGTAGAAGCTATCCCAACTGTGAAGGATGATGCAAAAGCGGTGATTAATTTTGTGAGGAAGAACATCTTCACCCGATTTGGAACCCCTAGAGCTATTATTAGTGATGGGGGTACTCATTTTTGCAACAAAGAGTTCAATGCAGTGCTTGCCAAGTTTGGGGTGAATCATAAAGTTGCCACACCATACCACCCTCAAACCAGTGGGCAAGTGGAGTTGTCCAATCGTGAATTGAAGAGGATTTTGGAGAAAACCGTAAACAATGCTAGAAAGGATTGGGCAAATAAACTGGATGATGCACTTTGGGCCTATCAGACTGCATATAAAACACCTATTGGTATGTCACCTTACCAATTAGTGTTTGAAAAATCATGCCACCTTCCGGTTGAGCTCCAACATCGTGCTTTTTGGGCAGTGAAGGCCCTGAACTTTGATACTAAGCTGGCCATGGACAAGAGACTGCTTCAATTGAATGAATTGGATGAATTCCGACTCTTGGCTTATGAGAGTGCAAGGATCTACAAGGAAAGAACAAAATTCTGGCATGACAAGTACATTCTTCCCAAGTAATTCGAAGAAGGCCAATCAGTTTTGCTCTTTAACTCACGACTCAAGCTCTTTCCAGGCAAACTGAGATCAAGGTGGTCGGGCCCATTCTATGTCAAGTCCGTTTCCCCATTTGGTGCAATTGAACTGGAAGACCCGTCATCCGGAGATACTTTCACTGTTAATGGGCAAAGGCTCAAGCACTACCTTGGAGGAGATTTTGATCGTCAAGCAGTCTCCGTCCCTCTTAAGGCACCATCTTAGAAATCACCCGTCAAGCTAGTGACGTTAAAGAAGAGCTTATTGGGAGGCAACCCAAGTTTTCTTTTCCTTTTCTCTTTTGTTTTTGATTTTCATCTCTTGAATAATTTGAGAAGATCAAGAGAGTGGTTAATAGTTTTTTTAAGTGCTTTCAGATCTTGAAGGAAGGAGGAGAAAAAGGGCAGGGAGAAACAAAGCCAGAAAGCATGTGATCCAGCACCCGCTACCACCTTGGTGAGTTGTTCCATTTTCACCCCTCTCCGACTTGATTATTTACATTGGGGACAATGTAAGTTTTTAAGCTTGGGGTAGGGATATTTTTGTAAATTTTTGAATTTTTGCATTGTTCATATTGCATTCATCTAGGCATACTTTTGCATGATTTGGTTACCCCTTCTTAGATTGAGCATCTGATTGTGAGAACTGAGTGCCAATTTAATTGTGATAGTGAATTTTTGAACCCTGATTTTTCTATTCTTGTGATATGGCTTCAAATAAATATTCTTGAGATGGTCTTGGATAGTTGATGATTAGCATGTGTTTCTGTAGACTTATGTTCCTCACTGATTTTTTGAACTGATAAATGTGATCTTTTGAGCCATTAAGGGGTACTCACTAAATCTACCCCATTTCTTGTGTTAGAGTGTTATTCCTCTTGGATTGTTTTTCTCTAGAACTTGACTTGAAACCATTTCAAAGCTTAAAAAAATTTTGAAAAATTTTGAAAATTATTGAGGCACTAGGTATTTTTTTTTCCGGCCTTCTGAGCTTTGAATGACAAAATGCTACCCCCTTAGTTGCCCAATTTTGAGCTTAAAAAAATAAAATGCTTTTCTTGGTACCTTGAATTACTTTGATGAACATGCTTGATAGGACACCTTTTAAAGTATTACAACAAAAGGGCAAAAAGGTAGTGGAAAAGTATGGGATGAGAAAATCAAAAAAAAAAAAGGAAAATAGTTTCTCTTGAGCTGAAAAATCTCCACTTCTCCAAATAAAAGAAAACGAAATAAAAGTATATGGAGAAGAGGATGACAAAAAGAAATGAGAAGCAAAATAAAAAGAAAGAAAGAAAGTAAGGTGGCAAAAGTAAATCGAAACCCAAAAGGGTATTTTAGAAGGTGTCATGATGTAATGCTTGATGTTTATGTAGCCTTTTGAAATGTCCTTTTCTTGATTTCCCCACCTAACGATAAATCCCATGGACCCGTTACAACCAAAGCAAAAGACCTTTTGATTCTTAGATGTTTTCATTAATAAAGTAGAGATTTGGTTGATAGTCAAGCCTATGGTAGAAATCATTCCTTGAGGAAAATGGAGCGAATTGTCATATCCTTAAACATTTGAGTGAGGTGAGAAAGAGAGCCAAGCAAATGAACAAGCTTGGGGTGATCTTCAAGTGAGCAAGAGTGCCTGAATTAGTGAGAATATGAGTCTAGGAAACCTAAGCCCTAATTGGACTTGAATTGATTGTCTCTTGCTGAATTATTTGAATGCCTGTTACTTGGATCATTTACTCGGGTTCTTAGTTCACTATCATTGCTCTGTTTGTTTTCATCTTCTGGCCTTGGTTTTTTCTTGAGGACAAGCAAAGTCTTAATCTTGGGGTGATTTGATGAGTGTGATTTCACCTCATTTTCCTTGTGCATTTCTGCATGCATTTGCATATAGTTAGGCCATTTTAGTTTGATTTTGGTTAGTTTTTCCTTTGGAACAGATAAGGTGGTTTTGGGTGTTGTTTTGCAGGAATTTGTGATTAATTGCCTAAGATTTGGCCATGATGAAGCTTGGATGAAGATAGAGCATGAAAAGAGAAGAAATTGAGCCAAGCAGAATTCTGAAGCTTTGCCTCGCGAGACTGGATCTCGCCGCGCGAGCCTGAAGACCAGCTGATCAGCAACAGTCAGCCTTTCTGTCTCGCCACGCGAATCACGTTTCGCCACGCGAGCCTGAAGGCCTGACTGTGCTGGAAGATGTCTCCCTTCTGCCTCGCCTCGCGAGTTACCTTCTCGCCTCGCGAGAGGATGAATCCCTGAAGATCAGATTTTTAATATTCGCCTCGCGATCTACCTCTCGCCCCGCGAGCGCGCGAAACTCAAAACTCCTGTTATAAGCTGTTTTAGGGCAGAACTGAAGGGGCATTGGATGGAGAGAGAAAGGAGGCGGCTACAAACCCTAAAAAGGCAAATTCTGCTGCTGTGGCTGCTGCTGGGCATCTTCCATGGAGTTCCTCTCTTCCTTCATCTTTGTATCTTTTCTTTTCCCTTTTACTTTGATGATGTGTAGCTAAACTCCCCCTTTGTTGGGGTTAGATAATGCTTCTTTGAACTTGGTTGTAATATGATATGGTAGTAATATAATTTCCTATTTCTTTGTGAGTGTTTGATTCCATGCTTAATGCTTTCCTTGGTTTGATCATCCTAGGAATGATTTGTTGCTTTAATAGACAATTGAAAGGTTGATGTTAAGGCATGCTCATGAATCAAATGCCAAGCAGTTCATGAACCTAGACATAGGTTTTGGGGTGCTTGCAATCTTGTGAATCTTGACTCTTAATGCAATTTCTCATGTTAATCCACCTAAGACATTAGGGTTTAATTTGGGATTTTAGGCTCATTCCACCTAAGACATTAGGGTTTGAGTATTTGAAGAAGATTTGATTGTCATAATTGAAATAGGAATTGTGTTATTTACCATTTCATAGCACCAAGGGAGGATTAGCCTAGTCTAACCCTAACAATTCTATCCATTTGTTGTTCACATTTCTGTTTGCCCACTAAGTGTTTCATAAAATACCTAAAAGAACAAAAACATTTTATTCTTGTTTGTTTCATTAGATGTTAGAGCTACCTTCATTCCAAACAAGATTCGCCTAGATAGTAGTTCAATTTGTGAAGTGGTACTTGTCCACAATCCCTGAGGACGATTTCCGGTTCTTACCGTTTTATTACTTGCAACGACCCGGTACACTTACCGAGTCCGTGTTAACTTAGTGCTATTTAGTTTATGTAAGCTTATTTCCCTAGTCGATTAAGTTCTTATTCTTTAGTTCTTAGCCTTTTCTTGTTCACCTTGTTACCAAATGCTTTCTTTAGTGAGTTTGGGAACCCTTTGCTAGGAGTTGGATTTCACTTCTAGTTCAAATCGCTTGATCACTTTAAAATCCGTACGTGAATCTCGGTTGAATTTCCAATTGGTTGATTAGCTAAATTTTCACGTAAACAAATTTGGTACGCTCGGTGGGACTCTCGAATGTGAACTAATTGAGAAGTTTCCGTCTCTCGGTTCAGATCATCATTGGCGTATGCTCCTAAGGTCCGACAAGAACCTTAGCAGTATGGATACTAGTCAATCGAGCAAGAAGAACGGGACCAAGATGACATCAGAGGGGGCTCCACAGCCTACTCTGGGGATACCGACCACTCCCCCCCAACCAGTGCATACTTCGACATATTCAACATTAACTGCTATCCCTGGGGTAGAAATTTCTGATCAGCCTCAGCCGATAATGTTGACCACTTCATTTATTCGGGATCAGATTGGTCAGGGGATGAATGACTGGATGTACCAGATGTCAAGGCAACTTGCAGAGATCGTGAAACCCATGGTGCATAATAAGCTACATTTTGTTAGAGAAACTGAGAAAAGACAATCCAATACGGGTGAGGCTTCGGCCCATTCGGCTGTAGCTGGCACTCCTGCTGGCGGACAAACTCACGCAGGACCACAACCAATGGTACAGCAGAGTCTGGGCATGCCACAAGTGGTTCCCATGTACCAGCCTCCACACCTTGATAGTACTGTGCAACCGAGCTTACAATTTGGGCAAGTACAAGTGCCTAGGAGGCTTCCCCAAGTAACATGAACAATTGGCTTGCCGTGTTGGCGCCTAACACTTCTGTGGTAGGTTCTAGTCCACAGGTGGCCATGATTGGGGTAACCAAATACTTGGCTGCTGCAGGCCCTACCAGGTACATTGCCGATTATATGGGAGACTTGCCCTGGTCCAATATCCCTCATACTCCAAGAGGTACTCCTGAAGGGTTTCCTTATGGGAAGACTATTCCTGTCAGAATGGATCAGCCATGGGCTAATGTATCCCCGGTGACCCCAATTCAGTCGATTCCTCAGTCATAGATGAATAATAATCCATACTCGGGTAATAACTAGGGGGCAATCCAAATTCAGGAGCAGCAATATCAAACGTCATATCAGCCAGGGGGTGCACCAGTTAGGCCGATTAGGGCTGTCCAGCCACCAGCACCAAATTATCTAGGTGACAGGGTTCCTCAGCTGATAGACCCAGAAATAATAGCTGAAACTATGAGGAGACATTTTGGAATCCAGCTAATATTGTTGGATAGGCTTGTGTACAAGAAGCCCTATCCTGAATGTGTGGATAGGATGATGCCTGGGGGATTCAAGACTCCTGACTTTACTACCTTCTCAGGGGAGGATGGTAAATCCATTTTGGAACACATCAGTAGGTTCACTGCCAGTGTGGGGAAGCCAATCAAAATGAGTTCTACAAGCTCCAGTTATTCCCTTTGTCTTTGACTGGAGCAACATTTACTTGGTATTCTGCCCTAGCCCCTAACTCCATTCAAAACTGGACTGACATGGAGCGATGTTTCCATGATAGATTCTATATGCATCAGCCAGATGTGACTGTGGTTGACATAATGAATCTGAGGCAGCTAGTGGATGAACCAATGGCTGATTATTTGGAAAGGTTCAGGAAATTAAGGAGCAAGTGTGATGTGCAGCTCACTGAGGCTGAATATTCTTATATGGCCATTAGCAACATGCATCCTCAGCTCAGGGAGAAGCTAGTAAGGCAGGATTGCACTGATCTAAGTTAGTTAGCTTCCAGGACCTCCAGAATTGAGCAATACATCTTGGAAAAGGAAAGAAGGAGGTCTGGTAGGAACATAGGGCCTCACCTAATCAGTGTGATTGATGTTGAGGATTCAGACTATATATCATGACTCAGTTGAGCAATCGGCAGACATCATGGCTGCTGAGATATTAAGAGGAAAACCATATTCCTGCCCAGCTTTAAAACCCACCAAAAGGAAGGAGCTACAAACTTCTGAGAGCAGGGTGGAATACTCGTTTGACATTTCTAAGGCAAACCAAATCTTTGATTTTCTCCTGAAGGACCAACAGATTAAGCTGAATGAAGGACACAAAATCCCCCCATTCGAGGAATTGAAGGGAAAGAAATATTGTAAGTGGCATAACTCTTACACTCATACTACTGTCAACTGCATGGTGTTTAGAAAGGCTATAAAAAAAAGCTATGAAAGAAGGAAGGTTTAAACTAGTCGAAAAGGAGATGATTGTCATTACTGATCCATTCCCTTCAGCTGGGGTTAATATGGTTTCATTTCCCAGGGAGACAGTATCTGGCTCACCATCCAAAAGATGGAAACAGCCAATACGTCGCCAATGGAGACAAAGAGGAGTGTTTGATGAGCCAAATGGGGCTGGAAGAGCTGTAGCTGTGTCTGATCAGTCCAAAACAATATATCATAAACCATATGTGTTCGACAGACTGAAGAGACCCTATATAAATAAGAAGTAGGAGGTCAAGAAAGATGCGCCAGCTTAACATAATAGGCCCACAATGTTCAGCAGGCTGGAAAGGTCTCAGCCGAGGCGACAGGCTGAAGACAAACAACATTCGGCAGACTGTGATGTATACAAAGGCCCAAATGGGAAGACCATTCTGGTCCCCAAAGACAGAGTATATGAGGTTAAGCCTGGGGTGTTTGGTAGATTGGATTTCTCAGGTGTGAGAAAGAATTTTGAAAGAACAAGAAATTCTGCACTCAGATTTGGGGAAGCAGAAAAGGTTCCGGTAAGGGACGTAGGAAAAAACATAACCGATAAGCAAGATAGTACTTCGGCTAATGGAAGGCTGCCTAGAAAGGACGAGACTCCTATACCATATAAAGGAAAAAGAATAACTTGTTTTGATGTGGAAAAGGGCATGACTACATTGAAGATTACCGTGAAGAATGAGGAAACTATCAGGCCCCAATGTACGGTTAAACCACCAGCCGAGGTGGAAAAGGAACACTGGTTTATCAACAGTTATACAAAAGGGAAAGAACCTGTGGTAAAGGAACCAATGGTTATGACCAGAACTCAGAAAAGAAGGGCCCAAAGGAACAAGTCAGTACAATGAATGAAACAAACCTTGGTCATGTTAGCCGAGGCAAAGAGAATTGATCGTGCTGAGATTAAATCATCTAGGGTGACTGAGATTCTAGAGGCTGCTTTTGGGCAACCGAAGCGAGAAACAGAAGCTGAAGAGAGAAAGCAGGAACCGGTGCCGTCAGGAAACCAAGATTGTTTAGGAAAGGAAGAACAGGTTTTCCAGCAAATGATTAATGAGATGGAGACAACCGAGTTGGAAGAGGTGCCAGTCATAATGTGACACCTTTCTACCCCGCATGTTAATATAAAACATTTACTTAAAAGAGGTAATATAAAAGTATGCATTCAATTGATAAAAATAAAACTTGATAGAAATATATCATAACACTTAACGCAGAAAGAACATAGTTTTAAAACAATAAAACATAAACAACATATAGCATAAACATAACCCAACCCCGATGTCATATACAGAGCAAGCATAACCGTTCCGGAATAAATCCTCGGAATACAACTGAAATAGCTAAACAAAACTAACAACTATAACTAAGCATCCTAACTAGAGTCGCGGCTCCTCAGAGTCACTCCTCCACTGGCTGCTCACCATCCTTTGCATAAGAGATACATGCAACAACAAAAACATGAAAACAAGAAGTAAGAAATCATGTAAACACATCGGCATGGAAGTAGTTAAGTAAGATGAACATACATCATAGCATGACATAGCAATACACAACATATAACATCAATATATAAAAAATCACATCAACATATCAACTCAACCAACATATGCTATGCGGTGCAACACTACCCTGCTACTCCGTTATGCATGTGGATCCAAACTACCATAGGAAGTCAACTTCGGAGTTACATATCCACATTGGTCATAAAAGCACCAACGCCGGCAGTTCACCTAACCATGGGTGAACCCCTTGGATAGCCGACGTATCATAACTGGATACGCCACCTCGGGGGCGCACGGTTCACCAAACCTTGGGTGAACCACCCGAGACTTAGGCCAGATCATCATAACTTGGACGACCTCCCCTATGTTGAACATCCCCCACTAACCAACTTCAACGTATGAATGCATGAGTAACGAAATACAAGGCAACCACCTCCTTTGCTTGGGCCAATAAGCACACAAGACTTATCACCATCAACAACATCAACACCTTAACCCTTCCGGGTCAAGGTCCCCCTTAGCCAAAAAGCACTAAGGTCCTACTCATCAACATCTCGACCAAAAGGCATCGAGAGCACCTTGACCAAAAAGCACCAAAGCATTACAACGTACGGTAACCCAAGGGTACCGACTTAACCAACTTATTATTCTCCGTTATCTTAATTAATCTTTTAATTAAGTTATCTAACTGTTATCCATTCAATTGGTGCGTTATTACATTATTGGGGACATTTGGGGTGAAACACCCCTTAATTCCTTTAATCTCAGATGCTGACCAGTAAGGGGAGCACGATCGTGCTCATCCCAGCATGGTCGTGCTCACCCCAGCACGGTCGTGTTGCCACTTAAGTGGAGCACAGTTGTGCTCACTGTCCTGCACTGCCGTGCTCAATGCGCAGCCTGCCTTCCAGCATGCAACCGGGAGCACAGGCATGCTCCCTGTTCGGTACGGTCGTGCTCCTGGACTAGCATACTGTTCTGGGCAGATTCATACGTGTTCTTAGAGTCAAAACTCCCTAACACTCTCAAATTAGATCCTAGGATCCTTGGACTAATCCAGTTGGCATAAGACCTCACCTCTCACTAACAGTTCATGTTTTGTGAAGCATTGGGGGAATTAACCCCTTAAGTCCTATGTTAACTAAGAGTCCTAATTAAAACTGATTAGGGTCTTAATAACGTGTTCGTGATAACAACAACTCAGTCTCATCCAGTCAACATTCAGTAAGTCAACGCATAGCAGCAGCAACATAACGATCATAATCAGATCATTAACAGATTCAACTATTATAAATCATTGGCAAACAACATGATAATGATAAACAATGAGCATACCATCAACCAATTAGCAATTATAACAATTACCTCATACAACCAGGTAGATCATGGCATCAACACAGTTTAGGCATAGTCATACTAAACGTAGCAATATCAATAGCAATTAATAACAACATATAACGAATAGGCATTCATAACAATTAACAACAATAACGGGGTTATGGGGACCCCTTATCTTACGCTACCCCTTTGCCTAATGTATACACTATCCTTCTCCCCATACATGGTATGAAGATTCCCAACGAAAGCTAAGAGGTAAACCAAACGCGTTCCCTCGAGCGGCTCGATGAGTTCCCCAAGCCTTGGTCAAAACATAAAAAGGGAAACCATTAATCCCCAATTCAAGAAGAAGAAAGGAGATTAATAAAAAGGATGACAAGGTTCACGAATTTTACCTGGTTTAGAGATCCAAACAGCAAACACAATGAACAAGTGTTCGCAACGGTGTTCACCAATTGAAGAACGGTGGAAAATAATGAATGGAATGGTCCCTAGAGAGATAGTTTTTTAGAGAAAAGAGATGAGACCTCAAAGAGAAAGGTGGAAGGTAGTTTGAGTGTTAGAGTCATGTAAACTATGGTTTAGGGTGTGACTTAGAGGTTTAAAACGAATTAGGAAGTAGTTGGGCCGAAACAGAAGCCCCAAAATGTTGTCAGCATCGTTAGGCCGGGCTTAAAAAATTTAGGCCGGGCTCAGAACCGGGCGGATTCTACAGAAAACCAGAATGTGAGTTTTTCAGCATTTTAGGTCGGGCTCATAAAATTTGGCCGGTCGGATCCCAGAAAACCAGAATTCACTATTACGACCCTCCCAAAGGCTAAACTACATCTAACATACACATATGCATAAATATCAAACATATCAAACATATAACAACATATATATGCCAAAACTAACACACATAAACATAAGGGTGAATCTTGAGGTGTTACAATTCCACTCCCTTATAAAAATTTCATCCTCGAAATTTCTACTCACCTCGATTGAAAAGGTGCGGATACAACTCCATCATCTTGCTTTCCAGCTCCCACGTATCACTTTCATCAGTAGCCCCACTCCAAACGACTTTGACCAAAGGTATCTCCTTGCCTCTTAGTTGCTTCACCCTCCTATCCTCGACTCGAATGGGCAGTGCTTCAAAAGTCAACTTCTCTTTTAACTGTATGGTATCAGGTACTATCACGTGACTAAGGTCATGAGCATACTTTGAGTTGAGACACATAAAAGACACTATGAAGGTTAGACAATAACGGTGGTTGGGCTCGTTGGTAGGCGACTTCGCCGACTCTTTTCAAAATTTGGTAAGGACCAATGAATCTCGGAGTAAGTTTCTTCGCTTTCGTCACTCTACCAACCCTAGTTGTCGGAGTAACTCTCAAGAACACATGGTCACCTTCCTGGAATTCGAGCGCCTTCCTCCTTTTGTCATGGTAGCTCTTTTGCCTACTCTGTGCCACTTTCATCTTTTCCTGAATCATCGTCACTTTTTCGGTGGTTTCTTGCACTACCTTAGGTCCTAACACAACACTATCACCAGGTTCACTCCATCACAAAGGTGTCCTACATTTCCTCCCATAAAGAGCTTCATAAGGTGCCATCCCAATACTGGAATGGAAACTATTGTTGTAGGTAAACTCTATTAGGGGTAAAAACTTATCCCAACTTCCTGATACATCTTGGTGGCACCTGGGTGCACACTCAATCCACTCCTATGTCCTTCTTCAAGAATCAACTTTCTAAGATCCGAAACGTCTGGTATACAGACTCTATCTTTGAACCTCAAAACCCCATCACTTCCTTCTTTAAAACTAAGGTTTCTACCCTGAGAGTGCAACTCTCTGGTCTAAGAGAAACTGGTCTATCTCCTGACCCTCTCTAACCTGATCCATCAAACTGTTGGTAACCTTCAAGGTTCCAAGCCTAATGCTCTTAAGGGAAACTTCCCAAGCTAAACTCAGGTCTCTAAACTCCTCAATCATATCCATCTCCCTAACCATCAAAGCGGAGACGTGCAAGGTTTTCCTACTTAAGGCATCTGCCACCACATTGGCTTTTCCTAGGTGGTAGGTTAGATCAAACTCATAATCCTTTAAAAGCTCCATCCACCTACGTTGTCTCATATTCAACTCCTTTTGATCAAAGATATACGTCAAACTCTTATGATCACTAAAGACCTCAAACTTTGATCCATAAAATTAATGCCTCCAGATCTTTAAGGCAAATACCACAGCTCCTAATTCTAGGTCATGAGTATGGTAGTTCTTCTCAAGGATTTTCAACTGCCTAGAAGCATAAGCCACTACCTTCCCATCTTCCATCAACACTCCACCTAGGCCTTGCTTCGATGCATCGCAGTACACTACGAAAGGTTTACTAGGATCTGGCAAAACTAACACTGACGCTGATGTCAACCTATTCTTAAGGTTTGGAAACTCTCTTCGCACTTAGTCCCACACAAACAAATGTCCCTTTTTGGTGAGATGGGTTAAGGGTAAATCTAACTGAGAGAAACCCTCTATAAACATTCAATAGTACCCTGCTAAACCCAAGAAACTCCTAATCTAAGTTATTGACTTCGGCACTTCCTACTGGAGCAATGTCTCAACCATAGCCGGGTCAACGGCTATCCCACCTTTAGAGATCACGTGTCCTACGAAGCTCACCTCTTCTAACCAAAACTCATACTTAGACAACTTAGCATACAACTGCTTCTATTTAAGGGTCTGCAAGACAACCCTCAAGTGCTCCTCATATTCCTCCTTGCTCTTGGAGTACACTAAGATGTCATCTATGAACACCACCACAAACTTAGCCAAGTAAGGGTGAAAGGTCTTGTTCATGTAGTCCATGAACACAGTAGGAGAATTGGTCACACCAAAAGGCATAACTAAGTACTCATAGTGACCATAACGCGTCTTAAACGCTATCTTCGGGATGTCCTCGAACTTAACCAGAATCTTATGGTATCTTGACCTCAAATCTATCTTCGAGAAAACACAAGCTCCGATCAACTGAACCATAAGATCATCAATCCTAGGGTGGGGATACCGATTCTTAATGTCACCTTGTTGAGCTGTCGATAGTTGACACACAACCTCATACTGTCATCCTTCGTCTTTACTAGCAACACTGGCGCACCCCACGGGGATATGCTAGGCCTAATAAACTACTTCTGGATAAGATCGTCTATTTGTTTCTTCAACTCGGCTAACTCTAGAGGAGACATTCTATAGGGCACTATGGATATTGGCCCGGTGCCAGGCACTAAGTCTATGGAGAACTCAACATCTCTCTCGGGGGGCAAGTTATAAACATCCCCCGGGAACACTTCATGAAATTCCTGCACAACAGGCACACTTCCAACATCAGGAGGGCTCTCTATTTCCAGGGAAGATAAAATCATCTACACTTGGGCCTCGTCTTTCATTGAAGCCTTAACTTGGTTGGCAGAGAGAAATCTCGGATCCTTAGACTCCACAGTTGTACCAAAAACTAAGGTCTTGTCAAAACAATTTAGAAGGACGTGGTTGGGAGATAACCAGTCCATGCCAAAAATAACATCAAGGTCCTTTAGGGGTAAGCATACAAGATCAACAACAAAGTTCTCATTATCAAATGATAATAGAACAACCTTTTTGAACACAAGAAGCACTCACGGGCTCCTTGGATCGTCCAAGACAACCCACCAAATGCAGTAAGTCAAGCCAAAGCGAAACTATAGGTACTTAGTACCACGTAACATTGTCTATATAAATATAGACAATTCAAACAAGATCACACAACAGACTCATAACAGACTCATACCACGGCCTGATAGGACAAACGTGCTCTGATAATTGTCAATGCATTAGTTACAAAACTGAACTAATAGTATCACTCCGGAATCTTTTCCCAAGATACCCATAGCAAATCTTGCTTTTAACACTAATTAAATCCACTTCATCAGGGCCATCTCTCATAACATAATGACAATGAAGCATTCTTCATACTTCGAGAAATACAAAAGACCAGAATGTATTTGCATTTACAGGTGCTTCATTTGCAAAGAAAGGTGATAATCAAATGATGAAAAGAATACATCATGTTGAAAATATCAATCCCCTAGAAAACAAGATATGTGATCGGATCATATACAGCAACATAAAGATAGATCATCCTAGTCTCCACATAGCTAAGGCGAGAAATAAAAAACTAACACCATGATTCTATCATTTTTCTTAATATGTTGATGATTCAAATTTCAAACAACAAACCATAAGTCATCACAGTCATCAAATAAAAAACATTGTGTTATTACAAATATATGGCCCAGGAAATTTTTTTACTCACATAATAAACTCACGCTGCAAGACATAAGAAAAGGAGAATTTCACTCAATCATTTGATTCTTAATACATAACAACATGGTACAATGGGTAGCCTTTTATAGGCAAATTTCATACTATAATATAATATTAAAATATTATACTTAAAGGCTAAGGAAAGTTTTTAGCTGTATTTTTTGACATTTATCACCATAAAGTCATAAACTAGAGGCGGTGAGTTTAACTTAAGATCTTTCTAGGTGTAAAATGTTTTTTCCAGATTATACAGTGCGGTTGCCCTTGCAGTGCGGTACCTCATTTTTTTACAGCTTGATTTAATTTTATAGAACATTGCATCCCTTAAATCAAGCTTATGTATTTATCATTTCAAGCATTTTATTCAACTTATAAAATAATTCAATTTTTAATGGCTTCGTAAAAATATCAGCAACTTGCTCTTCGGTGGGACAATACATGATCGCCACTTCTTTTTCTTCAACCAACTCTCGTATTTTGTGAAATCGGATATCTATATGCTTGGAACGCCCATGAAAAACTGGATTCTTACACAGTGGAATTGCAGACTTGTTATCACAAAATATTTTTGTTGGAGTGTTCTGCTATTGATATGATACTTCAAGAATTCTCCTTAGCCATATTGCTTGTGTAGCACAACTGGCTGCTGCTATATATTCTGTTTCTGCTGTATAGAGTGCAACAACTGGTTGTTTCTTTGATGACCATGATACAGCGTTTGTGCCAAGATGAAATGCGTACCCTGGTGTGCTTTTTCTCGTCCCTATATCTCCAGCCCAATCACTATCTGTGTATCCAACAAGCTTCACTTCATTATTATTGGCATAAAAAATTCCATCGGTCAGAGTACCTTTGATATAACGAAGAATTCTCTTGGCTCCTTGCAGATGAGAAACACGAGGCTCTTCCATGAATCTACTAAGCAATCCAACTCCAAAGACTATATCCGGTCTAGTCACGGTCAGATATCTCAGACTTCTGATCAAACTTTTATAATGAGTTGAATCTACTTTTTTGCCATCATTTTCTTTCTTCAACTTCAACCTTTCTTCAACCGGCGTGGAAATTGGTTTCAAATTCTCCATCTTGAATTTCTTTAAAATATCAGATGCATATTTCTTCTGAGAAATAAAGATTCCATCATTCTGTTGAACGACCTCAATGCCGAGAAAATAAGACATCAGGCCTGAATCTGTCATCTCAAAGCAACTTATCATAGCCTCCCTGAATTCTGCAATCAATCATCTTTGGATTATTGCCAGTGAAGATTGGATCATCAACATAAAGGAACACAATGAGAATATCTCCAGGATCAACAAATTTAATATATAAAGTATGCTCAAAAGGACATCTTTCAAAGCCATGTTGCACAAAATAGGAATCAATCTTCTTGTACCACGCTCTTGGTGCCTGCTTCAACCCATACAACGCTTTCTTCAATATGTAAACTTTGTCTTCTTTTCCTCTGATTACATATCCTGCAGGCTGTTGAACATATACTTCTTATTCCAAAGTACCATTCAGAAAAGCAAATTTAACATCCATTTGATATATTTTTCAATTATTTTGGGCAGAGAGAGAAATAATCATACGAATTGTATCTAACCTTGCAACTGGAGCAAATACTTCAAAATAATCAACACCTGACTTTTGTTTATATCCTTTCGCAACCAAACTCGCTTTAAAGCGATCAATCTCTCCATTGGGCTTGTACTTTGTCTTATACATCCACTTCACTACTGTTGGTCTTTTGTCTGCAGGCTAATCTGTCAGCTCCCACATTTCATTCTTTTCAATGGCATGAATTTCATCATTCATTGCTTTTCTCCAATTCTGGCTATTTGAGGCTTCTTCAAAAGTCACTGGCTCACAATATGCAAATAAGGCAAACTTGATAATTTCTTCATCAGATGGGTTATTATCGTTACCCACAACATAATCCTCAAATCTGGCTGGTAATCTACAGTTCCTCTGCGGTCTGTTGGATGTTTCTGGCTCATCGGGTGTTGGAACTTCATGTCCATTCTCCTCCTCATAATTGTCTGGAACTACCACTGCCTTCTTTGGGGCTTTCAAAGACCAGTCCCACATTCCTTCTTCATCAAATGTCATGTCTTGGCTGATAATCACCTTCTCCATCTCCGGATTATAAAGTTTGTACGCCTTTGAGTTTGTGTTGTAGCCAATGAAAATACACTTTTCACCTTTGTCATCCAATTTCTTCCTGAGCTAATCTGGTACGTGGGCGTATGCTATACACCCAAAAACTCGGAGGTGCCGTATTGAGGGTCTCCTTCCACTCCAAGCTTCTTCGGGTGTCGTGTCACGAACACTCTTTGTTAGACACCTGTTTAGAATATACATTATCGTAGCAACTGCTTCTACCCAAAATTCCTTAGGCATTTGTTTAGATCTCAGCATGCATCTCACCATGTCCATGATAGTTCTGTTCTTCCTTTCAACACCGCCATTCTGTTGAGGCATGTATCTAGTCGTTAATTAATGATGGACTCCATGCTGCTCAAAGAAATCTACACTGGCAAGATACTCTTGGCCTCTGTCTTTTCTAAGTGCTTTGATTCTATAGCTACTTTGCTTTTCTACATACGCCTTGACTGTCTTAAAGGCATCACATTCCACTACAAAAAAAAAGGTTATTTAGCGATCGAAAATAGTGACCGAATTTGTTGGTTGCTGTTTGCGACCGAAATGGCGACCGATTGTAGGATCTAAATCAAACACTGATGAGAGTTGATATTGCGACCGAAATAGTGGCCGAAATAGAGCGTAGCAGAGTTATCAGTCTCTATTTCAGTCGCAAAATAAAGGAAAATAAAAGTAAAAAAATTATGACTTTTTAGCGACCGAAATGGCGACTGAGTTAAATGCAACGGTTAAATTTATTTATCGTTGATACTAAATCGGTCCTTTTTTTCTTTCCCCATTTAGCGTCATTTCTTCTTTCTGTCCTTCCCCTCTTCCCCATTTCTCTCATTTCCTTTTTTTCTCTCGCGCCTCTTTGGTCCTCCCTGCCGCCACGCAACACAAAGCTCCAACCACCAAAACAACACCGCCACCACCCACATTCTCTCTCTGTAACCCTGTTCTCTATCTCTTTCTCCCTTCCTCGTTTTCTTTTCACTGATTTCCCCCTTTGTCTCTCCAGTGCACCACCACCAACACCGCCACCACTGCGCGGCCTCCGGTGACACCGCCACCACCACAGGTCCAAGTCAGTAGTGGCGCCGCGCGAATCACGCCTCCACCAAGGTAAGCACCGCGAGCCGTCGTTTTCGTGGTGGTTTCCACCATGTGGGTTCCTTCCAAGCTTCTTCTTCTTCCCTTGTGTTGATGTGTCTTCTTTCTCTCTTTGTTTTACAGAAAACCGCCTCTGCCACCGCTGTCACAGCCGTGCGCCGCCGCCATTAGCACCACCACAAGCTCATCTTCTTCATTGGGTGAGTGGTTTCCTCACTTCTTTGGTTCATTTTCAAGAAACCCCATATTTTCCCCAAACTCAAACCCTAACTTTAATTTCAGAGTTTGAATTTTGAAATTAATTGGTATTTTATGAAATTGGGATTATGATTAAGTGTTCCCCTAAATCAATTTTATCAGTCCCTTGTTTAATTGATTTTTCTCAATTTTCACCTTGAGCCTACAGACCCCCAAATCTGTTTTGACTTAAACCAATGAGATTTTTTAAGAAATTAAATATGCTATTGAGCTATACTTATAGTTTAATTGTTGAAAAATTATTTTGGCGATTTGTCTGGCTGTTTCTATGTTTGGATCGACTCTATCGGTTGTCGTTAGTGCTCGTGTTTGATTGACTTTATTATTATTGGATTGCTATGTTGTGCCGGTGGTGATAAATTACTTTGTGATATTTGAATATTTATGATTGTCTGTGTTATGCATGATCTGCCTGGATTATTTCTATGCTTAGTTGACTTTAAGTGAGGATATGTGTTGTTTGGAGATAATTGTTTGGGTGAGAATGAATTGACTTAGAGTTGCCCAGCCTAAACTAATTATTTAAAGATGAGTGGTGACATAGAACATGTGTTGAGGTTTTGGTGGAAGGTTAAGGCACTAAGTGGTTATTAATGTGGGTTGGTGAGATTCGTGTATTGGTATTGTCATTCGCGATCGTGTGTTGGGAACATGTGAGGTTGGAGTATCCGATCATGGACAAACTTAATGATGAGGGATTGGACGACACTCCCACTAGTGGAAACTATATATTAGACAGGAAAGGTTTACGTCGGTTAACCAAAAGCTAGACGTTAAAAAGGAGGCGGTGGCAGTTTTGTAAATATCAGACTTCATTAATTCAATTTTAACGCCAGCTGTTGTAAGGACTGATGTTAAAAGTTAAGTGACTCACTTTTAACGTCAGTTCAATAAACAACAGACGTTAAAAGTTCACTTTTAACGCCAGTTGTTTATTGAACTGACATTAAATGTGAGTACTTAACTTTTAACGTCTGTTCTTTCAGCAACAGACGTTAAATGTTATTTTAATAAATTTTTTTAGCTAGTAAACGTACCCTTCCGCATTGCCTTCCTCAAAGTTTCTGTTTCACTTGCTTTTATGTTTTGTGTTTCTGTTTTGAAAACTAAAATATATGTGCGAAGTATAAGTTGAATCAATAACCCAAACCGGATCTCATTCATGAAGTGTATCAATAATACAATTACAAGATACATTCAAAATTTTAAAATCCTATAAAAAGTTACATTGAAAGGGTTTAAAATCCTAAACGTTTGCTTCAACATCATTTTCTTCTCAGTCCTGTCCTCAGAAACTCCAATGGATGCATCTCCTCCCTCACTTGAATTCCATGATGCAAAGTGAATCCACAGTGAAATGGATCTTTGCATCTTCTCCTTCACTGGAATTCCTTGATGCATCGTCTTGAATCCACAGTCACTTGCTTCCAAAGCAAAGTGAAAGGGATGACGGGGATGAAATAAAGTGAGGGAATCACATTACGTGATTCACCCAACCTTACCATCCATGTTATGTGATTTACTCAACCTCAGAAGTTTTTTTACCATTAAGACAGAGACCTTTAAGTCTAGGAATAGGAAGAAATAACAACACCTCAAATATTATATAGGCATATTGTGAAGGAAAAAGCACGAAATATAGAGGAAAAGAGGGGGGTGTAATACAGATCGACCGATCTGAGGAAGAATATGGTTCTTTATATAGAGAAGAGAGACTACCTGAATTTCTTGAAAACTGATCTAAAAACTTAATGCTCATTAAGAGGATTAGGTTACAAGGTGAATGGGTAAGTAGTACAGTAGTCAAAGGAATGAATGTTTTTGTAGAAACTAATAAACTTTTAACGTCAGTTGTTTAATACAACTGACGTTAAAAGTGTTTTTTTAAAAAAATATTTGTTTTTAACGTGAGTTTTTTAAACAACTGACGTTAAAAGTTGGATTTTTACTTCAGTTAAATAAATAGCTGACGTAAATAATCCTATATCCCTATCTGAAATGCCCTGTTGTCACCCTTAACGCAGGCCACTCCATATATATAGTGCAGTTTATTTCTAAACTTTTTTTTAAACAAGTTTATGTTTAATCTTCATTAATTAGCTTGAATTAGTAAACATGTTCTTGTGAAAATTAAAATAGAGTCTCTCTGATTTTCTTGAAAACTTATCTATAAACTTAATGCTCATTAAGAGGATTAAGTTACAAGGTGCATGCATGGGTAAGTAGCACAGTAGTCAAAGGAATGAATGTTTTTACAGAAACTTATACACTTTTAACGTCAGTTGTCTTCAACAAGTGACGTTAAAATTGTTTTTAAAATAAAAAATATTTATTTTTAATGTCAGTTTTTTATACAATTGACGTTAAAAGTTGGATTTTTACTTCAATTAAATAAATAGCTGATGTAAATAATCCTATATCCCTATCTGAAATGCCCTGTTGTCACCCTCAACGCAGGTCACTCCATATATATAGTGCAGTTTATTTCTAAACTTTTTTTTTAAACAAGTTTATTTTTAATCTTAATTAATTTGATTGAATTAGTAATCAAATTATTGTGCAAATTAAAATAAATAAACACTTAACATAAAACAAGTTATATATGTATAATCAAATCGTATCTCATTGAAGCAATTCATAAGTTAATTAAAATAACATGATTAAAAGATAAAAAATTTCTGCAACAAAGCCCAAAAATATAAAAAAGTTTCTGCTTCAACATCATTTATTCTTCTCTGTCCTATCCTCACAAACTCCAATTAATGGATGCATCTCCTCCCTCACTTGAATTCCATGATGCATCGCGCGTGAATCCACAGTCACTAGCAGCGAAAGCAAAGTGAAAGGGATCTTTGCATCTCCTCATTCACTGGAATTCCTTACCATCCATGTTACGTGATTTACTCAACCTCGGAAGTTTTTTGACCATTAAGACAGAGACCTTTAAGTCTAGGTATAGGAAGAAATAAAAAAAGTCTCAGAGCCATTTTGAGAAGGAATAGAAAACGCACGAAATATAGAGGAAAAGAAGAGGTCAGATTACATGATTCTGAGAAAGAATGGTACTTTATATAGAGAAGAGAGACTGATTTTCTTGAAAACTGATCTATAAACTTAATGCTCAGGGGTAGGTAGCACAGTAGTCAAAGGAATTAATGTTTTTGCAGAAACTTATACACTTTTAACGTCAGTTGTCTTCAACAGCTGACGTTAAAAGTTTTTTTTTATTTTTAACGTCAGTTTCTTAAGACAACTGACGTTAAATAAATGACCTTTAACGTTAGTTTTTACAAACAACTGACGTAAAATTTTGTTTTATTTTGATTATAACGTTTACACCCGCGCGCCTTCTGCACTTCGCTCTGTACGTCTCTTTTCTCTTTTCATCACGCTCAACCCTCACTCTCACTCTCACTCTCACTCTCACTCTGCCCTAATCGCGAGCTCATCTCCACCACAACCACCGCGAGGGCTTCTTCGCCACCATCGTGAGGTACACTCTTAACCCCTAACTCTGTCTTTCCCGCTCATTCTTTGCAATAACTTGACATCTCTCTTTCCCCTTCCTGCGCACTAACTCTCCTTGTCCCTCTGCTCTCAGTAACCACATCGAACGTTGGCCACCACTCGAGCTCCCCACCCCACCACCACGCGAGCACCTATTTCTGGTGAATCTTTAGGGCACATTTTTTTATTTTTGGTTTTGAGTGTATGTTGAAACTGTAGTCTCAGTAGTTGAAACTTGAAACTGTGAGTTTGAGTTGTTTGGAATGTCTCTATTTTTGGTATTGAGTGTATGTTGAAACTGTAGTCTCAGTAGTTGAAACTTGAAACCGTGAGTTTGAGTTGTTTGGAATGTCTCTATTTTTGGTTTTGAGTGCATGTTGCTCTGCTGGTTGATCTGTCACGGTCGTGTTGCTCATCAAGGCTAGTCCGTGATCGATTCTGCCTGTGAGGGTCTGGTTCGATTGGCACGTTACGGCGTGATGGACATCACCGCCAGGCCGTGACCTGTGCTTGGCAATCTTCAAAAACTATAGTTTTCAATCTCCCGTATTGTCCTTATATTGGATATATGTTTTGTATATCTATAGGACCTATCTAGTTATTTTTATTTATACTTCTGTATTTATTTTGAGTTATAACCTATGTTAATAAATATATATTGTTTCTGAACAGGCATACATATGGATCAGTCGGATAGCCCACATGCACGGGAGGACACTGTGGGGGCTACGCAGGACTCGATCACGCCTACGCCTGATTCTAGTGTAAGTTTACATGTTATATACTATCTTTAGTCCTTTTTTTTAATGTAAGTTTATAATGTTACAACCCTCTATTTTATCATTTTTTTGTCCATACAGACATCACAGGCTCATAGGAAACGAGGTAGAGGAGCCACCTCGTTGAAGAAACTAGAGAAGGACAGGCAAAGAAGACAGAAGCTTGAGGTGTCCTTCGATGCTAATCTAAATTCCCAGGGACCCTGTGCTAAAGAATTTAATAAGTGGGTGTTTCTACAAGCGAAGCAGCACGTAAGCATCAACTACAACCACTGGAATGGCGTTCCACAGAACGTTAGGATCAGATTTGGGAGGCTATCACGGTATTTTACCATTACATTCATTTGATTTACATTATTAGATAATTATCCGAGTTATAATCCATCCAGTTGTTATGTATTTAATGTGTAGGTAGCTTGGACTGTGCCAAATGACGAGGATCATCGTCATAAATGTATGAAAATGGCATCAAAGCGTTGGAATGGGTTCAAGCATGATCTTACCAGGTACTATGTATCTGGGAAGAAGCGTCTTGATAAAATGTTCTCGGATTATCCCTGGATTGATCAGGATACTTGGGATATGTTTGCCAGGAGTCGACAGGATGGAGAATTTCAGGTTGGTTGATTAAGTTAATTTTGTATGCTTCTTATAGATAATTTAACTGTATTTAATTATGTGTTTTTGTTTGAATAGGCTAAAGGCGGATAAGGGTCGGCGGAATCGGGCGAAGAACGTCCACCGCCACACCATGTCTCGGGGTGGGTACCGGACTCGGATCGAGCGGATGATGGCGTAGATAGGTGGCGAAGGGAAGAGCACTCTGCTAGGATTGAAAGAGGAGAGGTGCCTGAGGGTACACCATTAAGTCCTCCGTCGGACATCGACCGCGAGGATGTCTGGTTAGCCGGCCGCATGACAAAGACGGGATCTTTTAAAGTTGATGCCACTCGCGAAGTGGCAGATAAGATTGTAAGTAAATAATTAACTTGATTTCAATTGATATTTGTATAGATATTTGCAACACTTTTCACTTGCACGTTTTTTCATTATTTTCATTGTAGATGGATCTTAAAGCACAATCCTCCCAGGGCTCATTCGTCCCTTTTGGACGGCGGGACGTCTTGATGACTGCTCTAGGCAAGAAAGACCATCCTGGTCGGGTTATCGGTGTTCCTGGGAACGTGACCATCAAAGAATATTATGGCAAGTCGCTTCACGAAAGCGGGTGGTCGATGAAGCATTAATTTTGGATGACATTACTCAGCACCTCATGTCCAACTCAGCTATTACAACACATCTGATGCAAAGCTTAATATCCAACCCAAAATTCAAGCAGACGCTTGCCAGAGAGCTTTCCTCCGTCGGTTCATCCCAGGACACCGCAGGGCATGCCAACCCTTCACATGTGAGCACAAAAGAGAGTTATAGTAGGGCACATGTGGAGGACGATGAGTTGGCAGCTAGGGAGCGGGAGTTCGAAGTCCAACGCCATGAGCATGAGTTGGAAATGAAAAGGCGTGAGCTTGAGTTGGACTTCAAACGACGTGAGCTCGAAATGTTAAAAAATATATGTATTCATTATTAATGTCGAAATTAGTCAAATAATTACTTGTGTTTTTTTTAATTATCAACAACTTATCTATTTTATTTTTCCTAAATTGAAGGCCAAGTCGGTGTCGCTGTCACCTGTCACTCGTTTGTTCTCACTTGGTGAGGATTATGCGTTTGAGATTTTTGAATGTCCATTGGAGCACGATGGATGGGTGGCACGCCCAGATCAACATAGGATATTTTCCTTCTGTGGTGACGATGTCGGGAATGCCTGCAGAAATAACGTCTGGATGGCCAGCACGATTTTGAGTCTCTGGTGCACGTAAGTTAATTTTAATTTTATAACTTATTTATTTTTGGTATTTTTCCATTTAATAATTTATTTTAATTTCAATATATATATATTATGTAATTAACATCCACACCTTTTCATATCTTAGGTATCTCCATCGTCTTCAGCTTGATAAGGGCGTTGCATCAGTTTACGGCTTCTTAGATTCGTCAATCCTTCTGCCCAAATTCTTTGCTGGCGATGCATTGAGTAAATACTTAGGGAACTTGTTGGGAGACAATCAGAAAGAATTATATCTGGCTCCCTACTGTATGGAAAGCCATTGGCAGTTGTTCGTACTTCACCCATCTAGGCATACTGTCATATTCTTATGCTCTCTCCACCAAAAGCCGCCACAGGAGGTGGTGGAAGCTGTAAATAAGTAAGTAACTAATCTTAAATTTAATTTAAGTTTTAATATCAGTTGTTTTTAGTTTATTACACACATGATATATGAATTTGTTAATTGATCGACATGATTATTTGTTTATGATAGTGCGCTGAAGGCAAGTAGCATAAGTTGCGCCAACGGGAGAAGTAGAACTTCTAAGGCTAAAGCAAATCCTGAATGGAACATCCTCAAGGTTTGGTAGTTTATTTATCAAATAATTAATATTATAATTACTAATTTATATGTATATTCAACTGACATTGAAATTAATTTTGTTGGTAGTCTCGATTTCAAATTGACGGGTGGTCGTGCGGCTATTATGTGATGCTTCATATGCTGAACATAGTCTCTACATCTATTACGGATGTATGGAATAAGGTAATATTTAAACAACTTGTCAAATTATATATTATAGTTTTGAAGATGACTTGCATTGATGTTATTGTTATTATTTGAACGTGTGTAGGCATTTAACGACCAATCGCCTATCCATGAAGATGAGTTAAGAGACTTGAGGATGCGCTTCGCTGAATTCTTCTTCAAGTATGCGGCTGAAAAAGGAATTGACAAGATACCTCCGCACTACTTAGATGAATAGTTTTTTTGTTAGACTTTAGAAATTAATTAATAACATGTATATATATATGTATATATATATATATATATATATCCTTAGATTGGTAGTTTTGTTTTTAGACATTGGAGACTAAAATTTATATATATATACTTGTAGATAGTTATGTTTTTCCTATACATGGGTTTTGGTTTTAAGTCCCCCCATTGTTCCATTTTTCCTTTGCAATTCTGTAATGTGTGTGATATTCTGTGTTACTGGGATATTTACCGAATGCAGGGATAGCTGAGGGGGGTGATATTTTAAAACTGGATTTAAAAAAAAAAAATCTATTAATGTCAGTTGTATCAAACAACTGACGTTAATAGTATTTTATAAAATATACAGTACACTATTAACGTCAGTTGTAATAAGCAACTGACGTTAAAATTAAAACCTTTAACGTCAGTTCTTTACAACAACTGACGTTAGTTTTAACAAAATTAACGTCCGTTGGGTTAAAGAACTGACGTTAATAGTTTTATGTTTAACGTCAGTTGTTTAAACAACTGACATTAATTTTAAAAAAATTAACGTCAGTTGTGTTAAAGAACTGACGTTAATAGTTTTATATTTAACGTCAGTTCTCAACTGACGTTAAAATATTAACTATTAACGTCAGCTGTATTTACGTCAGATAGTATTCTGACGTAAAAAATCAATTTTAACTGACGTAAAAAACACTTATTGTACTAGTGTCCTTATGAGCCGGATGCCGGAGCTCGAGTCTTAACCCATGGTGATTAGGGTCAAGGTAGTATATGGCCAGTGCGTCTTGTGAGACATTTTAGATGTTTTCAGTTTATTAGTATTTTTGTCTAAGTCTATGCCTGTGAGGGCTCCTACCGAGAGGATACCCTCAACAGTGTTTTGGCAATGTAATAGATAAACATGGGGTATTTATATATTATAACCTTGCGAATATTTTATGTTATTAATGAAAACTGTGTATGTGCATGACAAACCAATTTGGGATTACTGTATCTATTTATTTCCCAAGTCTTTATCACGACTGGAGTTTGTGTATTTATTTTTCCGCTCCTGGCAGTTGATGTAAGACCAGAGACCAATTATGGTTGGATAAAGTTTTGAAGTTATAAACTGTCTATCAGGTGTTTTTCCGACGTCATACAAATCTCCGATTTTTTAAAGGGGACATTTCCAAAATGAATTATGAAAATCTCTAACTCTAAACATGCGATTAAGGAATTAATTAATAAGGTTTTAATCTAATAAAACACCGGGGCACAACGAGGTGTCTCATTGATGACCTTACTAGGTTATCTAGGCATTTCCAGTAGGAAAAGTCCTCTCTATGACCAACCTTCAAAACGACGTAAAAGCATCTGCTTTCCTGAAAACTACTATGTTTGCTAATCTGTAAAGTTGCATGTGAAGTTGCATTTCTTTGTTCTATTTTAACATGCTAGTATGCTACATGGATCTTTCCATCTTTTCTTATTATCACTTGATGAAGTTTAGACATATGACTTGTTTTCCTTATCGTTTTATCAGAAAATGGATCCGACTAAATGTTTTGAGACAACCATCCATATAGACCAGGTACAGTATCTCATCAACTTAAGAATAACGATCGGATTCACGTAATGATGGTTAAGGCATAAACTAATCATTACTAAATTGTTCTTGTGTATTTGCAGGATTTGATTTCAATCCCGCGATCATTCTACCGTCGTTGGGGATAAGAAATACCGCGTGTTGTGACTATTGAAGAAAAAAGCGGAAATCTGTTCAATGGGAATATAGTAATCCATGAGGATCGTCCATATTTTGCAACAGATACAAATGGTATCATGGAGTTGTATTTGTTGTCCACTGGTGCATTGGCAAAGTTTAAGTACCTTGGGGGTTCTCGCTTCTACATGTTCATCCCTTTGGAAGATTGATGAGTTTTGATATTTTGATTAGTACTTATTGACTGTGGTGTGTTTTTATGTTTTGATCGTTAATTAGTACATTATTAAACTTTTTTTTATAAACAATTATTAAACTTGCGTTAATTAATGTAAATGTTTTCTTGATCATATTGACTGTGGTGTTTTGGATCGTTAGTACATCATATTTACGTTTTCTATTTATTAAAAAAAAATATTGGTGTATTTTGTTTATATCATAAATTAAAAATCAATGGGGTAATAGTTGAAAAACAAAATTTGGTCGGTAGGATTAAGTTACAGGAAAATTTTTATAAAAAAAAATTCAAAATTTGTGACCGAAATAGCGACCGAATATCGGTCACCAAATTCGGTTATCTGAGCATGCGACCAACTATACGGCGACCGAAATATATAATTTTGTGACCGAAATATCGGTCGCAAATTTGCAACCGAAATACAAATTCGATCACTAAACATTTAGCCACCAAGGTTTCTGCTACCCCCTTAATTCAGTCTCTAATTCGGCCGCTACACAGTATAGCAACCGAATTATCATGTTTTGCGACCGAAATCTTCGGTCGCTAAATAGGTTTTTTTTGTAGTGTTCTTTTGATTTCTGCTTCAAGAAATACACCCAAGTCTTTCTGCTAAAATCATCAATAAAAGTAATAAAATACCTGCAACCACCATGTGTTGGCACCTCAACCATACATAAATTTGAGTGAAAAATCTCCGGCAACTTTCTCGCCCTCCAAGATTTTCCGGTTGGAAATGATTCTCTGTGCTTCTTTCTCATTTGACAAGCTTCACATACTCCAGTAGGAATATTCACAACAGGCAAACCTGAAACATATTCTTTTCGTGATAGAAAATTGAATCCAGAAAAGTGAGAATGCCCAAAACGCATATGCCACAACCAATCATCATTTGGAATTACAGAACTTAAACAAGAAAATTTTTTATGTCGAATTTTCAAAGGGAATAGGCGATTCGAAGTCATCTTTACCTTGGCAATGAATCTCACATTTCTGTCGATTAACGTCAAGTGGCCATAATGAATCTGCATGTTGTAACCTTTCTCTGATAGTTGTCCCATACTCATTAGATTATGATGAAGACCGGGAGCATAGAAAATATCAGATATAAAGTTTCGAGAACCATCCTTCAATCTAATAGCAATTCGGCCTTTCCCCAAAATCGGAATATTTGTGTTGTTACCAAATTTTACTTCTGACTGGACATTTTCATCTAATGTGGAAAACAACTCCTTTTTCCCACACATGTGAGTACTACAACTAGTATCCAACACTAGTGCAAAATATACTTTTTACATCGGGGTGTTAACATCGGTTTTAAGAAAACCGATGTGAAAAAGAAGGCGGTGGCATTTTTGAAATTAAATCGAAAATTTTTAAAATCGGTTTTCTATTTAACCGATGTAATAAAGGTTTTAACATTGGTTTTTTTTAAACCGATGTTGAAAACTGAACCAAAAATAAAAAATTAAAAAATGCATACTTTAACACGTCGGTTTCGTGATAACCGATGTGGAAATGTGTATGTTTTAACATCGGTTTTTTGATAAACCGATGTGGAAAAACGAATAAAAAAATTAAGGAAATAAATAATATAATTTTTAACATCGGTTATAAAATAACCGATGTGTAAAACTTTATAACATCGGTTTTCTATTAACCGATGTGTATTGTTATCTACATTTTTAATTCCCTCTTCCCCCCTTTTCATTTTCGCACTGAGACCTTTTCATCTGCATGCCTGTGAGCTCATTCTACCTCCTTTTCGTTTTGATTTCCTTTTCATCTGTTCTTCAACCCTAGCTTACACCAACAGCGGCGGCCGTGAAAGTGCTGACCTCTAACCCTAGATTATACTGGTTGCTGCGCCTGCAACTTAAGGAGACCCACCACTCCGTTCGTGCATCCGCGAAGAGGACCGTTACTCACAAACCACCACTCCGGTCTCTTAGCATCTCACAACTCTGGTATGTTCTCTCTGCTGAAAATATTGTCTAGGCTCTATCATGAGTGTGTTAGTGCCTTGTTGTGACCCCTTTGATGAAGTTTGTGTCTTGAGTCCTTGTTCTGTGTATACTTGTGTTGTTCTGTGTCTGAAGTGTTATAAAGTGGGAATCTATGTCTAATCCACCTGGACATCACGGGCTGGCCGTGACCAGTTCTGACTTTTTCAACTCTATTGTATCATGGCCGTGATGACTGTCACGGCTAGGCCGTGATGGGCACTGTTTGGCTCATTTTCTTCACTTTTCAAGCTCCATCTTCATGCAAGCTACATAATTAGTAAAGCCTTAGTTTCCCGTTTGAGATGCAATACTAATGAGCACACGTGTATGTGCTTAATGTACCGCTCATTGTGTTGGATCTTGAATTGTCCAAGTTGGACAATTTGGGAAAAAACTTTTTCTTAATTCAGTTAAAATAGTTATTCATTGATTCTAATGTTATATACTTGATGAAAGTTCGGATTGATACATTTCGTTTCATTCTCCGGGTGCATACTTTATCTTGGTGGATGTCATCGCGTTCAAGTAGTGTACGTCGGAGACCGAAGGGAAATGCTGCCGAAATTTTGTCGAGTATAAGCATGAGAGTTAAGGACTAACTGTTAACCGAATGTTGAAAAAGTTTCTTCTCGAATGGGATAGGGCCATACCCTGTCATAAGAAGTGGTTGATGAATATGTTGGACTAAGTACGAAGTTATTGGTTTAGTCATGGATCGCGGTTGGATGAATGCTAGACGAACAAGTGATGAGTATGAGAATGGAGTGGAAGATTTTCTACAGTTTGCAAAAACAAATGCTCCTGATAGTGGTAACGGAAGGTTTTATTGTCCTTGTGTTAACTGTTTGAATGAGAGATGACTAGAAGCTGAGGAGATACGTGATCATCTTATTTGTGAGGGGATTTGCAAGAGTTATACAACATGGATATGTCATGGTGAATCGTTAGACAGGCCGAGGGTGTCAGATAGAGAGGAAGTTGATGACAGGGAAATGGACGATGGACTAGAGGACATGATCCGTGATGTTGGGAAAGAGTCTTTTCGGCGCGCACATGTGTATGATACTTTGTGCAGTGATGCGGAAGTGGCTTTGTATCCGGGGTGCACTAATTTCACACGGTTGTCAGCGGTGTTAAGATTGTTCAATGTGAAGGCGAGAAATGGGTGGAGCGATAAAAGCTTTACCGAATTGCTTGAGTTGTTGAAAGACATGCTTCCATAAGGCAACACATTGCCATCTCGAAACTATGAGGCGAAGAAGATATTGTGTCCGATGGGTATGGAGTATAAGAAAATACACGCTTGCCCCAATGATTGCATATTGTGCAGGAAAGGGTTTGAAGAGATGCACGAGTGCCCCAGGTGTGGGGTATCATGCTACAAAGTGAAGGATGGTGAATCTAGTTGTGATGTGGTCACCAAAGGTCCTCCTGCGAAGGTGTTATGGTATCTTCCCGTGATTCCGCGGTTCAAGTGATTGTTTGCTAATGTAAATGACGCAAAGAACATTAGATGGCATGCAGATGAGAGTAAGTGTGATTGACAGCTTCGGCATCCGGTCGATTCTTTGCAATGGAAGAGAATTGATAGTTTGTTTCCGGATTTCGGCAATGAGCCCAGAAACCTCAGACTTGGACTTGCTACCGATGGAATGAATCCATATGGAAACTTAAGTAGTATTCATAGTTCATGGCCTGTTCTCCTGGTAATTTACAACCTGTCTCCTTGGTTATGCATGAAGTGCAAATACATTATGTTAAGTATGATGATTTCGGGTCCTAAATAGCCAGGAAATGATATTGATGTTTATCTGAGTCCCTTGATTGAAGACTTTAGAATGTTGTGGGATGAAGGCATTGATGTGATCGATGGGTATTGCCGTCAGACATTCAGATTGCGTGCCATGTTATTTTGCACCATCAATGACTTTCCAGCATACGGGAACCTGTGTGGGTATAGTGTTAAGGGGCATAAAGCATGTCCAATATGTGAAGAAGGCACATGTTACCATCAACTGTAACATGGAAGGAAGACAGTTTACCTTGGGCATCGGAGATTTCTCCGACGTAATCATCCTTATCGTAGATTGAGAAAAGCTTTCAATGGACTTCCGGAGAATGAAATTGCTCCGGTGGCCTTGACTGGAGAGCAAGTTTATGAAAAGGTGAACAACACTAATGTTATCTATGGGAAGACCCAGAAGAAGGCTACCGAGAAGAAAATATGGAAGAAGAGGTCAATCTTCTTTGATCTTCCATACTGGTGCAAGCTTGATGTAAGACATTTATTGATGTGATGCATGTGGAGAAAAGTCCCAGGATGACAAAAGTACAATGCAAAACAGTGGGGTTATGGTCGTCGTTGAGTCCATGCATTTCTCTAGTTCGAAAGATAAAAACCCTGTTATGGCATCCGTTTCATACTTTGGAATCATTGAAGAGATATGGGAGGTTGATTACACAAAGTTTAGAGTACCTGTTTTTAAATGTCAGTGGGTCGACAGTAACAATGGTGTGCATACCGATGAGTTAGGATTCAAATTGGTGGACCTTAATAAGGTAGGTAATAAAGAGGAGCCTTTCATCATGGCATCCCAAGCAAAACAAGTGTTTTATATCCGTGATCCTTCTAACAAAAGGTGGTCAGTGGTTCTCCAGGGAAAAAACATGTATAATGGTAGTGAGGGAAATCACGATTCAACTCTTGATATTTCTGATACTCCTTCTTTCTCAACACGAGTGCCTAATTTCAATGAGGAAAATGAAGTGGATGATGTACATGCTACTCGTAATGATCACCAAGAAGGGTTATGGGAGAACTTTACTAATTGACCACAAAGTAAGTTTAGTTTGAGTTATGTTTAAAGGCATATTATATGTTTACGTTGATATTTATAAGTTATGTTTACGTATGTTGATCGATATTTATAAGTTATGTTTGATATTTATCCTGACATACTAACAAGTTTTTTTTTTGTTTAAACAGGTATACATGGATGATCGTGAGGATATCCTTCCTTCATGCAGTGGGTCGGAGACCCCGTCTACTGGTAGAAAGGGTAGATGTGCCACACGAATGAGGAATTTGACTGCCTGATAGTGTGATTTTACATGATGTTTGCTGTACACTTTTGCATGCATTTGTCATATAGATTAGGCATTATTTAGTTGATTTTGTTAGATTTTCCCTTGGAACGGGTGAAGGTGGTTTTGTGTGTTGTTTTGCAGGAATCACTGAAAAATCTGGTTAACTTAGAGCCAAGGGAATGAAGAAACAGTGGAGAATGAAATTCTGGGAATGCTCGCCCCGCGAGAGGATAATCGCCCCGCGACTGCAGACAGCCAGAAACAGCAGAATGTCATCCTTTCTGTCTCGCCTCGCGACCCTGAAAGATAACTGTGCCAGGAAAATGCAACCTGTTCTATATCGCCACACGAATAGTGTCTCGCCTCGCGAGAGTTCCAATCACTAAAGACCAGAAGTTTAATATTCGCCTCGCGAGAAACATCTCGCCCCGCGAGTATGCGAAAATCAGAATCACTGTTATAAGCTGTTTAAGGCAGAATTGGAAGGGACACCTTGGAGACATTGGAGGCTACGAGTTTGGAAACCCAAAAGACTCTTGGAACCAGAGGCAGCTTCTGGAGGATTGCCCCCACGGAATCCCTTCTCTCCTTCATCTATGTTTCTTTGGTTGTGGATATTAGTATGAGTAGCTAAAACTCCATTGTTGGGGTTAGGGTAGCTATTTCTAAATTCTCATGTATTTGATTTAATCTTGCAATACAGTTTCTGCTTTGTTATTGAGTGGTTGATTTCTGTACTTAATGCTTGTTGTGGCTAGCACCCCCATGACTCGATTTGTGTTTTGATATGCAATTGGAAAATTCGTGTTAAAACCGGAACTGAGATTAATCACCTAGTAAGCCTTGTATCTAGGAATGGAACTGGGTTTGTTAGCAATCGCATGATCCCTAATCTTAATGCGAACTCACTAATCTAGGCCACCTAAGGAATTAGGGTCTATTAGTGGGTTTAGGCTCTTGTCATCCGAGGGATCGGGACTTGAGTAATTTAGTGGATTGATTGTCATAATTGAAGTAGAAACTGTTTGTTAGTTGTTTCATTGCATGAGGATGAAGATTAGTGAACCTAATCCCAACAGCTTTTATCATATTTGAAAACCTTCTTTTATTGCCTTCCAAGTATTTGAGAAAATTACAAAAAGAGTTGTTTTTCTTATTTTGTTAGTTTTAACTTTTGTTAGCATAGAACGCTCTTCAATCCAGGAATCGCTTAGATAGTAGTTGAATTGGTACGTGCTAGTACTTGTTGCAGTCCTCGTGGGAACGATAAAACGGTCTCACCACCGTATTACTTGCACGACTGGGTATACTTGCCCAGATTCGTCAACACTGCCAACCGTGGTTCAAATCAAAGGATAAGAATAGACTTTGATAATAACTGCAATCCTATTGGGTCAATGACAGAGCAGTTTAACAACTCATTGATATTTGGAAAGATGTACGGGCGGACGTGAAGGATTAGATATGGGAGAGTATTCTGGTATCTATACTTTTACGTCCTGTGTTTGTCTGTATCTACTTTATTTTTATCTTAATAATATCATACAGTAATTCGTTGATTCTTTTGGTCTTAATGTAGCTGACCTTTGACATACCGGATACGTACGTTATGAAGAAGCGTTTACTAAAGTATGCTGGTGAGCGTTGGAGGGGTTTTAAGGCCGACCTGGGAAGATACTATGTATTCAATCCAAAATGTAAAAAGAACCCACTTGAGGTGTACCCGTTTCTTGACCAGGCGACGTGGGATCGCTTTGTTCAGAGTCGACATGATCCCAGCTTTCAGGTTAACTTATTTGATTTGTCTCTAAATTTATGTAATTTCATTAATTTTATTTACTTATGTAATTTAATTGTCTTCTATTTATAACAGGAGAAGAGGAAAAAGGGGCAGAAAAACCAAAGCAAGAATGTCTACCCCCATGTCATGTCTCGTGGGGGATATAAAAAGCTCATTCAGAAAATGGTTGAAGAGGAAAAGAAAGCACGTCAGGAAGCAGCATCTTAGGCGGATCCTAATGCTGAAAATCGTCCAGAGGTTGTTGATCCACCTCCACCCCCACGCCATCATAAATGGAAGAGGGCCCGACAAAGAAAAAGGGGACAATATACATCTGAGGAGGCCCGCCAAGTAGCTGAGAAGATTGTAAGTATAGTTTGAATTGTAATTGTCATTTTAAGATTGTTACCGAATTGTAATGTGACCTGATATTTTATGTGATAGGATGCCTTGGACGATCAGGTAACCCAAGGAACCTTTGTTCCTAGAAGGCGCGAGGATATCTTAGCCGCTGCCATCGGTAAACTAGACCACCCGGGCCGTGTCATTGGTGTTGGATGGGGCATCGGCATTCGCCAATACCATGGTTCATCTTCACACCAATGCCACAGGTATGTTGATGCAGATAGAGCACGGCTAAAACAGGAGATTGCAGCTAAGCTTCGACAGGAGATGGCCGAGCAGTTTGCCCAGCAGATGGCAATATTGACTTCTATGTCCCAGCAGATGACAGCCGGTGTCCAACCCTCTGTCCATGTGAGCACTAAGGGCTCATGTGATCCTCCTCATCATCCTGAAAATGATGATGATGGTGATGATGATGATGATGATGATGATGATGATGACGACCCGATAGGTGTGAGCCGTATGTTGATGATCATCATCATCGCCGCTTAGTGGCATTGGGGAGGGCACATAATAACTTAGGTAATACCATACACCATCGTTTATTACCGGATGATCAGCTGAGGGTCGTTGTTGAGATTATTCGAGATGCTGATGCTCGAGTCCCTGTGCCCACTGAGGAGGTTGAAATAGTGGGTCAAGCCCCCGGTAACTTCATCCTTTGGCCAAGAAGGCTGGTCAGCTTTGTTGTTGCATCTGAGGTATTCAGTTAGTTGTGTTTTTCTATATTCATAGTTGAAATAATTTATTATTGTTTAAAGATAATGCTTTATTTTTATTCGTTATAGGATGTTGGAAATGATATTGTGCCTAAAAGGTCGGATCCAGGAAGACCAGATGTCTGCTCCTGTCAAGGTATTCATTTGACCATTTAGTTAATTACGAATTAAATAACTTAATTATCCGTGATTACTAATATATATCTATGTTGTTTAGGGGATCGACAAAGGGGCACCTGGCCATGGTGATGTTTTTAAAATTCTGGCTATACAGGTTGTCACCATGGAGAATGACGTAGCCTTGGTAAGGTTGGAACATGATGCCAGTCCAGGTGATGAACTGTATATCCCAAAGAAGGAACTTATGGAGATGGTACTCAATAAAGAAATGGCTAGTTCTGCACACATATCATTAAGGTGCACGTAAGTACATTTTATTCATAAGTTAAGTAATTAATTTTTACATACTATGATAATTAACATGTTTTCCAATATATTAGGTATCTGCATCGTATGTTAGTTGATTAGGGTAACCTCGCACTTTATGGGTTCATTGACCCCATGTTCATTCAGGGTGATGTTCTCCTAGCATCAGAAGACCCAGTCACTACCATACATGATATACTTACCCGAGACGATCATCAATTCTACCTTGCGCCTTATCTCAATAAGTAAGTACCGGTTATTTAAGTATAACTATATATGACTTAGTCACTAACTGTTCCGCAAATACAGCCAGCATTGGCAACTGTTGATCTTGTACCCTAGGATGAACGTCGTGGTCTTCTTCTTCTCATTGGGAAATAAGCCGACGAATGAACTGAAGACGATCATCAAAACATAAGCATTAAAATATTTTATAATCAGTAATGCAGTTGTTTTACTTATCTGAAATCTATTAGATATACTTTAATTAATGTTTTTGTCATGATAGGTCTATTAACGCAAACCACATGTTGCGTGGTGAAAGGCGTACTCGGGCTATCAGATGGATTATTCCTAGCGTAAGATATTTATTAGTTCAAATGCATCAAATGCAGTGGGTATAATTATTGATTTCTATTTAATTGCCCATATTCTAATTGGGTTTCATTTGTATGTAGTCACGTATACAACGTGGATCATGGGAATGTGGCTACTATGTGATGCAGTGGATGTTGGAAATTATCTCCTCCAGGATCACTGAAAGATGGCATGAGGTAAATGTTAATTGACACAATTAGAAGTAATAGTTATAGATTCGTTATATGTTTTATATTAGTTTATTACTTAAAAGATATAATCTTTTGTCCAATTAAACTTGCAGATATTCAACAATCCAACTCCATTATCTGATTCCGACATCAACAACATAAAGAGGCGTTGGGCAACTTTCTTGCTTGAAGTGTACCAACCATAGTTTGTATATATGTAGTTAGTTTAAAAACTTATCATGTACTAGCTATAGTGTACTTTTGACTAATCATATGTATTGTGATATGAAATCTATAATATATCATGTAGTTTTTTGGTTTCTAATTATCTTTGTTGTCTGAATGTAATTGAACGTACATATGTATTGTTGGTAATAAATTCAGTATATATTAGTTGTGTTGAGAATATTTACAGTATGTTATTCTGGTATTGATCTGCATTACTGAAACAGGGGATAGGAATGATAGAAATGTAAATAATATAGTAAAAAAAATGAGACTTTATACATCGGTTTTACAAAAACCGATGTGGAAAGTTAAATTTCCAATAGGTTACCAATTGACAAATTAATTTTCCACATCGGTTAAGGTCAAAACCGCTGTTAAAAATATATTATAAACATCGGTTTTAAAACCGATGAGAAAAGTGGAAATAAACCACATCGGTCATTTCAACATCAGTTTGAAAACCGATGTGAAAAGCCAAAAATAACTACCGTGGAATCCCTTTTCTGGACTAGTGCAAGTCCCCTTTTCTGGACTAGTGCAAGTACCAAATATTTCAATCTTTTGAAAATGTATTACTTGCCAAAAATAAACTTTGTGGGCTATCATAATTCTCACCAATATTTTGATGATGATTTTCTGCAACGTTTGCTTGATAATTATTCTGTTTTCTGAATCTACAATCTGCAGCTTCATGTCCAAACTTTACACATTGAAAGCAATTAAAATTAATTCTTTCCTGGTAGTATTTTCCTCGTCCTCTTCCACGGTTGAAAGGATAGAAATTATTTCCACCTCTTCCTTGGTTTGGTGATCTGACATTGTAGTCTCACCCTTGGTTGAAATTTCCACGACCTCTTCCTCTTCCTCTGAAATTTCCTCTGCTTGTGCCTCTATAGTTTCCTCTTCCCCTACTGTTGAAATCAGCACGACCTCTTCCTTATGTGCTTTGGTTGGATTCTACAATATTGTTGAAACCTGGCTTTTCAAAGCTTCTTCATTCACTTTTATTTTGTCTTCTCCAAGATCACTACAACAGATTAGACTTTAGATAGCGTTTCCGTATGCCTTTTAATAGCGTTTGTAACCGCTATCTATTCTACCGCTATTAAAACTCGTTAGCAAAGATAGCATTTAGGAACTGCTATTAATAGGTGACTTTAGATAGCGTTTGTACACGGAAACGCTATCTAAAGTCAGACTTTAGATAGCGTTTGTACAAGGAAACGCTATCTAAAGCCCCTTTTTTTTTTTTAATTTTATTTCTTAACTTTTACATCCATTATTCCTGCATATTTACACAAAAAAACCACAATTGTTGCAGTCAACACAATTGTTCAAAATGTGTTCAAAATATAAGTGTTCAATGCAAGACTTTGCATGTGTTTGTCAAACAAACCGTAAGAACTATACAATCAAAGTGCAACACTCTATACAGCAACTATATATATATATATAACCAGATATAAGTACACCACTGCTGTTTCTAAAGTATTCAAATTCACACGAGTAAGACAAAATCAAAGTGCAGCAACTATACCGGATCTCAATCATTAAGAAACCAAAATCGAAAAAACCAACATACATCTACAATTAATCTACATTTACAAACTTCTGTTTGTTTTTCATGAGACCAAGACAACACCAAAGTAATGTGTCGAAATGTGATCCAAAGACTCTGTAGCATACATACTGCATTTCCACCACAAAGACTAACTTTGTTACATTGGGATACAATGAGACTAATTAGGTAAATACTACCTGGCAAGAAACAGAATTCAAATCAAGCATTAACAAAGTGTAACAAAAATAATAAGTTTGAACTTATTTTCTCTCTAGCAGCGCACATCAACTCGAAGGCATGTACCAAGGAAAAACAAATACATAGATAGTTTGGGGTTGATAAATATAAAGCATTATTCACATACCAATGAGTATTGCTGCAACTCATCGTGATCAATTTGACATAATCAAACGAACTTTTCAACAATATAGCGACACCACTCTTCCTTGACTTGAGATAGTTGAGCGGTGGAGTATGTGGAGCATTTGAAGTCGTGGAAGTACTGCGACATAAAAATTAAATAAATGAAGTTACAATTGCTAAAACATTTGAACAAATCCACGATTAAAAGCTAAGTAAACAACATACCGCCATTGGTATTTTAACTTGGTTCTGCAAGATAGTCTCCTTCATGAAACGCATGACATAGTACCCACAATCTGTCTTTGTTGGGTTGTCTTGGGCACTATAAAAAATAAAATAGTAAATCAATATAGTTTTTTTTATCTAATTGCGCATTAAGTTTTTGCAAATATACCTGTATCTGAATCCATTTAATGTTGGTTGCCTTTAAACGCGGCACCTTAGCTCCGATATTTGCGCGATAAACTTGCAAACCACTAATCACAAAATCAAACAGACTTCATTAAGAAACATATTTTCAATCATCACAAACACACGCATGCTCACGTATCGAACGGAATCATAGAAAATCTGTAATATAAAAACATGCTTACTTATCGTACAGATTCTTTAATTCTGGGCGATCCCTAGGATCAACATACAAGGGATCCAGATAGTAAATAATCTCTTCAACAATATTTATCGCACACAGCACCCAATGATTCCTACAAAAATGTTGAGATAACAAATCCTAAGCACCTCAACTTTTATGTAATTCATTATTGTGAATTAAGTCCTATAGGATAAGCGACTCACCCAACATTGCATGGCGCTAAAAACAAGGGCTGATATTCTCTTTCTTTAGTTGCAAACCGGGTCAGACTAGATACGTTGTCCGTGAATCCCTCCCGAAGTAGCCGTATGTATTTGTTTGGTGTGGGGACAAGAACAGAAACCTCCTCGTTATTTCCTTTGGAAGCAACAATTCTTCATACAAATACCTTCAATTAAAATATAAAAATGGATTACACCAATGACATACATCAATATTTAAATGGAAAGACTAAAAAAATATTGTACACTTTAAACCTGATTTATTACCTGATATATGCGGAAATAACGGAGGCAGATACCCATTCATGATTTACAACTTCTCTGATATTTTCAGTATTGAGCATCTCAATGAAATGGTTGCCAAAAATATTTTGTTCCATCTCTACGTACAATTGGTCAGCATTTTTCATATTCTTTCGTTCATGTATTTTAAGGAAATTCAAATATTCCGGAGAAGTTGTAGTTGAACCAGTGTAGGTGGGTTGGCCTCAGAGTTGCCTCCTTTATTTTCTGGGGTTGTAATTGACTCCTTTGTATATCCAGACACTCTGCCCTTGCCTTTAGCTTTTGCGGGTGCCTGGAAATTTTGCATTTCAACATGCCAGTTAGTGATCAACTAATGTAATCCATATATGCCGTATATGAAAAGGTGGAAAAATGCAATTACATACCATATTAATTACAACCACGAGATCAATTGGCCATGCCACATAAGTACCTATTGCATCTCCTACTGTCATCACATCTGCATCAACGATAGGTACCGGCAATGGCGCATCCCCCTCAGTTGCAACATCAACTCCAACTTTCACATGGTTAAGGGTGCTGGTCCAGGTGTGCAGTGTAACACCCGACTCATTGTATACTTTACCCATAGCAACCATACGATAGTTTGGGGTCGATAAATATAGCTGACATGAGTTGACGCCCTAATCCAATGATAGATTAATAAGCTGTGAATTAAGGCATCCAATTGAATGTATTTAATCTGCGAATGCAATACTAGTAAAAAAAAAAGGCATGCATTACCTCTCGAAGCCTTTGTGCGATGGTAGAGTGTATCTTTCTTTGACGCTTGGTTGGGGTGTGTATTTTGCCTGGCTCTCCTGATCTTGCTTTTGTTTCTGGTTTTCTTGCATATTGTTGATTCTATCTGAGAGTTGTGAGACGATTGTCTCCCACTTTATCGTTTCCCTGTTATTTCTTGCACGACCTTCGGGTGGGAAGTAATCTTTTTGTGAGACGCCGAAACCCACACCCCAAACACGCCCAGGGTAATCTGGCACACCAATGGCTTTCGCAAGAATATCCTGGCGACCAAAGACTTCAAACTCTCCCTCTACCGCAGACTGTGACAGTTCCTCCTGACACATAGTTATTGGTGAAATGCAAATGTTAAAATTATTATATATTATCATATGAAAATAACAATTGATAATGTAATCGTTAGTCTACTAACACATTTATTCCACACGGTCTGCGTATTTTTGTTGTCAATTACACCCGCCTTGTTCTCGCGGGCTTTCCTCCACACAATATGGCGTTTAATTTTCTTAACTTCTGGCCCCGCCTCCTGTATCTGTATATTGAGATAATATAAATTAACCAAACAGTTTAAAAATCATATTTACCACAAATGCAGTTAAATATATATATATATATATATATATATATATATATATATATATATCATACCAATTCATCCTCAATGTCGCATACCCCTTACGTGATGCTTTGTAAGGGCATGCGAGGATCTAACGCCCTGTTGCGATTTTCATTGCTTAATTTCTATTCAGACACATATAAGTAATATTAATACATGGTTAATGTCATATGTACGTATTGCTATAAAATTATAAGGACTAACGTGATATTAAACATACCAGGAATTGAGCATCTCCTCTGTGCGTATTGCTATAAAAATCTGTCCACTCATCCCTTGATATGTGTGGATATTTTGATGGAGGCTCCTCATTGATATTCCCGTTGGCATCTCTTAGAAATTTTTTGGTCAATCTAGTTCTGAATGCCCTATGTAGGTTACCACTTCTGAAGTACAAATTTTTTCCGAGATTCATCAACATTAAAAGACATCCGCAAAACAATATAAACAACGTGTCAAAGTAAGTATGTTTACATAGTTTACAATATAATTTATAAATTTTAACAATTACCTGTACATCAGCCCATATGCTCTCTTTGAAACCATCCAAAGCTTCATCCTTCCAATTAGAACAAATAATTGGGACCGTTTGCCGAACAACGGCCCCAATGTAACTCTTCAATATTTTACCATTAGCACGAATAGGTTGGTCCAAAGAATTCCATTCAACCTAATAAAAATAATAAAGTAATTAAATCTAGATATCAAACAACATTATGAAATCCTTAGATTAGTAAGTAAATTACATCAAATTTTTGTCCTTTACTCCGTGCGCGATGACCGCCTTCATAATTGTTGGCCCACGTCTCGCCGCTTTGGCATCACTAGAATTACTTGAAGATGCCATTTACCTACAAAAATATTAGATACAAGTAAAACATCAATGGACATTAATATAACATTAATTGATGCAAAATATAAAACAACTATGAATAACAAAATCAACACTAGCATTACCTGAAGATGCTAACTATAATATAAAAGGATCGAAAGTTCATTTAAACACAAACACTACATACATGTTTAAGTCAACCTTTTTCTTTTCTTCATTTGATTGAGATTTGTTTGTCCTTTATTAGTACGAAATGGTGGATTGACCAAAAGCCCCTCATCATGATCATCTCTCATATACATACCATCATCCCTAGTTGGATCAATCTCAAGTGATTGTAATGTCCCGACGAAAGGATCATCTTCAATATCAACATCTCGATGGTCTTGATCATCAACATTAGTAATTATTTTGTTAGTCAAAAGAACAATGGACCTTTTCATATCAGCTGGATCAGTGACATAGAACACTTGTTGAGCTTGAGATGCTAATATAAAAGGCTCATCTTTATACCCCACCCTATTAAGATCCACCCGCATGAACCCCGACTCATCAATCGAACACCGTTATTATTGTCAACCCACTTGCAACCAAACACACCAACCTTAAACTTTGTGTAATCCAACTCCCATATGCGTTCAATGACGCTGAAGTATGACATATTTGCATATATCAGGTTTCTGTCTTTGGCACTTGAGATATGCATCGACTGAGCTACTAGAGTCACACCACTGTTTTGCATTGTACTCCGACCATCTTGTTCTTTTGTATAGAATGTGTACCCATTAATTTGATAACCGTGGTAAGAGAACACATGCAAACTTGGACCTTTGGCTAACCATCTCAATCTATTTGAAACTGAAGTATCATTTTCAGTCAAACTCTGTATAAATGTGATCTCTTAGCCACGTTATAAAACAACGATTGTGTTCTCTAGTTAGCCAATTTTGATTCTTATTTGGATACAAACTCTTAAGCATGTCCTTGTGTTTTTCAACATATGGCTCAACCTCATCGGCATTGTGCGAGAACATATAAGTGTGCTTGCTCCCATTCTGTCCTTGTTATAGTCACTATTTCATTTCCAAGAATTCCTTGCCCCATCATTCTCCATGTGTGACGAGACTTTGGCAGCCCTATAGATTCAGCATTGGATAGGTATTCGTGCACAGAATTCAACAGCTTCTTCGACAATATACCGTTCAACAATACAACCTTCCTGGTCGTGATCGGTTTTTCACATACCCTTTTAATATCTTCATATAACGCTCAATCGGGTACATCCATCTCATATAAGCTGGCCCACACAGTTGTGTCTCTCTAACAAGGTGAATGGTTAGATGAACCATTATGTCAAAGAATGAAGGTGGAAAGTACATCTCAAGCTCGCATAAAGTCACAACAATTTCTCTTTGCAATGATGGCAACTTCCCAGGGTCAATCACTTTGCTGCAAATTGCCTTGAAGAAGAAACAGAGTTTAGTTAAGGCCCCCGCACTTTGTTAGGTAAAATAGACCGTATACCAATGGGTATCAACTGCTCCATGAGAACATGACAATCGTGGGACTTTAGACCTTTTAACTTGAGATCTTTCATCGATACGAGGTTCCTAATGTTTGAAGAGTACCCTTCCGAACCTTAACTCCTTCAAGAAACTTACAAAAAACAGTTTTTCTTTTCTAGATAGAGTGTAATCAGCCGGAGGAAGATATGTACTTTTAACCTTCTTCGTCGGTCCAAATTCTCTTCTTATTCCCATACTAACCAAGTCCAACCTTGCATTGATGCCATCTTTAGTCTTCCCCGGCACATTGAGTAACGCATCCAATGACACTATCACATATATTTTTTTCAACGTGCATCACATCGAGGAAATGTCTTACATATAATGATTTCCAATATGGCAACTCAAAGAAAATCGACCTTTTCTTCCACCCTCTTGTGACAATATCTCTCGCAAAAGGTTTACCGAATTGGATATTCAAATCCTTTACCTTTTCAAAAAGTTGATCACCCGTCAAAGGTGAAGGCGCTCTACCTTCTTCCGAGTTCCCATTGAACGCCTTTCTCCACCACCGGTAATGATGACTTGGATGCAAAAATCTACGATGCCCAAGAAAGACATTCTTCTTACAATGTTCTAACCGCATCCAATCTGTACCCTCTTCACATATAGGGCATGCACACCGACCCTTGATGCTATATCCCGACAGATTACCGTAGGCTGGAAAATCATTAATTGTCCCAAACAACATAGCTCTCAAATTGAAACTTTCTTCCTTATACCCATCATACACCTCCACACCTGTCTCCCACAGTTGTTTCAAGTCTTCAATCAAAGGAGTCAAATAGACGTCTATATCATTTCCTGGTTGTTTGGGCCCAGAAATTAACATAGATAACATCATAAATTTGCGCTTCATGCATAGCCATGGGGATAGGTTGTAAATCACCAAAATCACAGGCCATGTCTTGTGAGAGCTACTTTGAACACCATGCGGGTTAAATCCGTCGAAGAGCCAATGCAAGTCGTAGGTTTCTTGAATCTTGCCCAAAATCCGGATACTCATGATCAAAGTTCTTCCATTGCGGAGAATCTGCCGGGTGCCGCAGGTTGCCATCTTTGATCCTTTCATCCTCATGCCATGTCAAGTGCTTTGAATCTTCGAACTACGGTACATGCGCCTAAATCTGGGTATTATGGGAAAATACCACACAACCTTCTCTCGGATCTGATTCTTTCTTCTTATATCGTGAGGCATTACATTTAGGACACATCCGTAACGATGCATATTCATTCCAAATAAAATGCAATCGTTAGGACAAGCATGTATCCTCTCGTAGCTCATGCCAATAGAGCGTGACATTTGTTTAGCCTCGTATGTCCGACTAGGAAGCACATTATCATCTGGCAACATGTCTTTCAATAGTGTGAGTAAGTCAGTAAAGCTCTTTATCGGTCCATCCGTTGCCCGATTTCAAGTTATACAACTTTAACATCGCCGACAATCTTGTGAATTTAGTACATCCATCATACAATGGTTGCTCTGCATCACTTACCAACCTCCCAAACATTTGTGGACAATCCCGAAGATCCTCTTCAACAAGCATTTGCAATGTCTTCAAAACGATCGCCCTCATAAGTATTTACCTGTGGTATCGTATGATGAATATCTCACACGATTCCTCATTTCACTAGACTCAGCTCTTGTCTCACCATGTTTTGTCCAACATGTATAACTTTGATCGATTCCATTACACACTAAATGTTCTTCCAAATCGGCTGCACTAACTCGCCTTGCATAACAACAATCTAAACAAGGACATATGATTGTATTAGGGTTTTTCGTATGCCGAACTGCAAAACTAATGAACTCTTTCACCCCATCCTCATACTCCTTCGTTAAACGATTGGCAGACATCCATTTCCGATCCATGCTGAAAAAGAAGAAAGACGAAGTCGAGTTCATCACGGCCGGCCGTGATATCCATCACGGCCGTGACCCAAAACCACCACAAGTCGAGCACATCACGGCCCAGTAGTGAAATTCTTCACAGCCATAACAGAGACCGTCACGGCCTGGCCGTGATATCCATCACGGCCGTGACCCAAAACCACCACAAGTCGAGCACATCACGGCCCGGTAGTGAAATTCTTCACGGCCATAACAGACCGTCACGGCCTGGCCGTGATGGACATCACGCCGTGACGCGCATTACTTGGACCTGAAGAAACCAAAATAGATCAGATTTTGAGTTGGTTTGGGACTCTAACTTCCCAATTTCTATAAATAAGGATCAAGGCATCGATCGGGGGATACACAATACACATTGGATGAGATCCATAACAACTAGGACTTGGGCATAGGTTATTATGCACACTATAATAACTATATATTATATTATATATACCTCAATACACACTCATTCACTACTTGCTTCTATTTCCTCATGGAGCTTGAGAGACCTATATGCCTCTTCTTGGTTCTCATTAGTCTCTTCTCAAGCTCCCAAGCCTACAAATTCTATGTTGGTGGAAAAGATGGATGGGTGTTGAACCCTTCGTGGATTATAATCAATGGTCATGAAGGAGCAGGGTTCCAAGTTAGTGACTCTCTAGGTAAGCAAAGATCAATTACTATGGCTGATCCACATGAGTTTAAGCTAGATCTACATATATAATGGTTTCTCAAAACTTATGAAGCCAAAACAGGATATAAATGCAAAATGAAAGCACCAAAGAAGGGGCAAACGAAAGATCAATATAAGTGCAAGAATCAAACCCAGACCCATAGCTCACAAAACAAACTCAATTTTATTAAAATCAATTCTACAAAATAAATTATATCCAAAATCACATTTGTCAAACGCTCATCCAAACACACACTATAAAGAATTAAAGATAAAACTTCATAGCACAAGTAGAAAACCAATTGTAAACAGCACAAGAGTAACACAACCAAAACACACAAAGAATACGAGAAGAGAGAGGGAGCTGGCGATCGAAAGTTGTGAGAACCAATATAAGTGGTCCATCCGGACTCACTTCCATTGAGTTCCCCTGCGATGCTAAATCTCTAGAAGGCTCCATAGAGAAGCGTGACTTGAGAACAAAGAAGCTTAAAAAAAAAACTCCAAGAAACTTGGAAGTTGGGTTTGCCTTTCTATTTTGCGAGAGAATTGCACTGATATTTTATTATCTTAGCTCTCACCCTTCTTCCAATTCCAAATGCTAACTTTCAGTTTTACAGATAGGGACAAAAGGCCAATCTCAACAAGTGCACCGGGGTTTAACCCTCATTATTGAATGTGCGATGTACCATTGTTCCAATCACCTAAGACATGTTTTTTGGTAAGAATACATTAAAAGTAGAACAAGAAACAATGCACCCTAATCTAGAAGAGAAAAAAATTTGGCTACCTCACTTCACTACGAGCTCGACATTCAACACACCCGACTTCTAATTTACGAAAATCACGTTCCAGGTTAAAACTTTTCCCACTTTACTTCCATTTTCAAGCAACCAAAACTACCTCAAAAACTCAAAGCATTCCGCACCAAACAAATCACAAACCTACAAATCTAGAGCATACCCAGATGGCACATCAAGCATAAAAAGCTAAATTTGCAACGAAGAAGAGAGAAATAACCTGCAACTTGAGCTAACCCAACGAAACCTGCAATGGCGAAGCAGCGGCGGAGACCTAAGAAATGAGGAAGGAAAAAGAGATGGCATGCAGAGGGAAGGAAACAGGGAGGGAAGGCCGAGCGCGCGTATTTTTTTACTGGGAAGACCTAAGATAGCGTTTCCTTCAGGAAACGCTATCTTAGGTATCACCTAAGATAGCGTTTCCGTGTGGAACCGCTATCTTTTCCTAAGTGACACTTTTAATAGCGGTTCCACACGGAAACGCTATCTTAGGTTATACCTAAGATAGCGTTTCCCTTAGGGAAACGCTATTAAAAGTCCCCCATCACTTTTAATAGCATTTCCACACGGAAATGCTATTAAAGGTGCGTTATTAAAAGTCTATTTTGTTGTAGTGGATTTTGCTCACATGGCTTTCAACGCTTCCTTGCAACTCTGCAATCGTCATGATATCTACGTTGTGGGACTCTTGTATTGTAGTCACCACATGGTAAAACTTCATCGGCATCGTACGTAGAATTTTTTCCAACACCTTACTTTCAGGGATGACTTCTCCATACACCCTCATCTTTTTGGCAAGATCTGTGACTCGAGAAAACAAATATATCTTGCATTGCGGCGCCTCATCTTTTTTACAACTTGATTTAATTTTATATAACACATGATAATGGTTCCGAAGCTTCTAAAATAGAATAAGGGTGTAAATAATTTTCATTTCCAACATCCTAAATTCTGATAGGAAGTTGCTATTTCGATCACTAAATTGATCAACCTAAGTCAATTTAGCGATTAAATTAACGTTTGTTTAATCAGTCGCTAAGTTGAGAATTACAATATAGTGAGTCACATATTCGTTCATTAAGCTAGTAATTATTGATTTACTGATTTCTATTATAAAAACAAATAAAAATTATAAATTTATAAAACCAAAAAGAATGATAAAATTTATATTTATTAACAAAATATAAATAATTTTACAATAAACAAATATATAAAGTAAATGAAACTAACAATGTATAAAACAGGCGACACGCTACACAGTAGCAAAGAACCAAATGAGGATAATTTTTATGACTCAGCTGGTCCACCACAGGAGTTAGGAAGATAGCCACCAAGTGAGCGAGTAACCTGTTTCACAAGCCAATAAACAGTTGCAAAAAGACCAGTAGCAAAGACAACCATGAGCCACATTTCCGCCAACAGATATGAAAACTGATGTCAACACACCTGATACTTTTCTTTTATTTTACATACTATTATATGCACGTATCTTGCAAATGATTGATAAGGTCTAAAGTGTCAACATAATTAGAATGTCTTTTCTTACTGTGATGTTTTTGTACACTAATTTTGTTTTTAAAAAAATGCACGTATCTTACTTTATATACACTTTCTACACCCTGCAACCTTGTAAAGTTGTACATAACAAAGTAAAGAATGTAATTGCTGTTTTTTCACTTTCCTTGATGGTTTGCTTTCTCTTGTGGTGTTGTTTGTAGCTGTGGGGCCACTGTTATAGCTTATGTTTGTATTAAGATTTGGTGTGTGGCCACTGTTAAGGCTTATTTTTTATGTAGGATAGAGTGTGGTGTTCTAATATTTTTTCTAGAATGGGGGACTTTGTAATTAGAACAGATTTGTAATTGTTTTAGTCTAGCTTTCTAGCAAATGATAGTGTGGGTCCTCTGCAACCTTCCTAGAAGGTGGGTAGAGTTTGTTCACAATGATGCTGCAGCTGAACATTATTTAATGGATTTCTCAATTATGGGAAAAAAAATCTGAATAGCCTATGTTCACAGTTAGAACATGACTCAAACATAATTTAACAATAAATTTAATCAATTGAATTAATAAAATCATGACTCAGACGTCTCATTGGTCCAATCTCAAAGTAGATTCTTAATATATTCTGTATAAGTACCAAATATGATAAATGATAATTATTATCTGATGACTTATGAAGAATACGTTTGCGTAAGTTTCTATAAATATCATTACTATAAGAAGAGATAAGCTTAAGAAGATGACAATTTCAAACTCAAAATAATTGAAGTATTGCTGTATTGGAATCCTCGCAGATACTCAACCCCTTGGCTCTAACACATCAGAGCATAAAGGTGGCAGTAGATAAAGCTAATTATAATCCTAATACTGCAACAACTCATGAAAAAAATAAACAGCTTCAAAGAATGGTTAAATTACATATTCCATCGCTGTTACGATAATACGGCCGATGCGATCACAATTGTAGCAGCTGCGATGTGATTATGGAGACTACTAAATCCATAATATTCTATATCAATTATGTTAAAATCCTGGATGCAGATTAACACCCATTACAAGCGTGAGAGATAAGAGTTGACAGGGAAATAAGAAACCACAATTGGTGCTCCCTTTGATTTTGTTTTGCTCTTTGGTTTCTCAGAAGATGGAGATTTCGATTGAGATCCTTCATCATAATCAGATACTTGAGCTGCTGAGGATGTTGTGGAGGGAGAAAAGCAATTGAAGATAGCTGACATCAGAGCCATTTGGTGTTTCGATTCCTTCCCTTTTCTTTTCTTGGTGGATTAACCTAAAGTATCTGTGGCAATTGTAGTAAAGGCAATGAAAATTAAGTGCAATAGAATGAGGTGCAACTTGAAATTGAAGTGGGGATTCTGATTATAATGAGGGAGCAAAGCTGAAATAGTTGTAATGGGGCTAATGACTTGTGTTGTTGTGAGTGAATGGAACTGAGGCAAACTTGACTATTTATAGCAACATATGATTATATTTAAAGAAATAAAGGAAAAAAGAATAAGAAGTTACAAGGTAAGTCCATTTGCTTTGGGAGCAAGGAGAACATGGGACCACATATAGCTATGAAAAGTCTTGTGTCTTCAGAGGCTGCTTTTGACCGCGTCCAATATTTTCGGGGTCTATAATTCGTTGCTATGTTCTTATTTGAGAGTGCCATCAGCTCGAACCTGTCTTTTGAGTTTTGACTTATAAATGATGAAACCACATCTCTTTTACTTAAACGTGTGGAAGTGGAACTACATATGAGATGCATGCACTTCAAGAGTACTGAAAGTGAGATGAAAATACTATCACTTTGTGTTGGTTTAAATGTACAAGAAAAACTTTTGACTAATTCTAAGTACTAGTTGTTACCACCATAAACTTTTGACTCAACTAAATGTCCAAAGTGAATCAATCAATTGATTGCAGAGACGGCCGGATGGCATAAGTAATTGCTGTTTATTTTAGTTTACTAGGGTGAGAAAGAGAATTGCATGTACCACTGAGAACCCATAAGGATCGATGAACAGAGAAATATTAATATAGTTGTCAGCAATGGTTTTTTTTTTCCTCAAAGACTAGTTCTTCATGAGGTTTATAGCTATAATATTTGTATTGATAACCTGATCAAGTGTGTACAAGAACAAACATAATAGTCCTATCATTTTTTTACCATGTGCAACATATCGAGATAAGCCCAATTAATCACTCATTTTTTTCCTTTTTAATTACCCACTTTCCTATTTGGTAGTAAGAAAGAGATTACATAGAGGTAAGTTCATAAAATAAAGACTTAATTGTACTTTTAGTCCTCGAGAAATCACGATTGTGCATTTTTGGTCCTCTGGTTTTAATTGTGACAATTGGGTCCTACAGGTATCACGATTGTGCAATTTTAGTCTCTCGGGTTCCGATTGCGTCAATTGGGTCCTTCGGGTCTCATGATTATGCGATTTTGGTCCCTTAGATATCACGATCCTGCAATTTTCAAAACCAGTGACCTACGTGGCATACGTGAGACTAATTTGACACTTAGTGAGGCCAACTTGACAGTTTATATGGCATTTGTATGCGGCATTATTGACACCTCAGCCACTTTAATGATCACGTGTACATCACATGAGTATAGAAGTCATTTGTTTCTATGCAAAGGACATTTCTAAAGATCGGTTCCACGTGTGGTGCGTAGACTACTGGCATTAAAAATTGCACAATCGTGGTATCTGGGGACCAAAATTGCAAAATCGTGATATCTGGAGGACCCAATTGGTGCAATTGGAACCCGAGGGACCAAAATTGCACAATCTTGATACTTGGAGGACCAAAAGTGCAAATAATCCTAAAACAAATAGGAAAGGAGATAATTAGTAAGGAAAAAAGTGGGTAATTAATTGGGCCTATCATGTGCAACGTTGCACACGTTAGAAAAATCATAGTCCTATTTATAGAGATAATGTACTCCTAATTCTGAACCAAATCAAGAGACATAAATAAGGAGTAAATCCAGAGATATACCCCATAATACTATGAGATATAGTAATGATATTATGAGATATTTTCGGATAACAAATTAATATAGTCATACATCAAATCTGCATATTTACAATAATTTCTATATTATTATTATTATTATTATTATTATTCACATTAGTTACTGTTATCACCCAAAATAAATATTTCTAGAGGAAGCAGGCTGAGACAAAGGCTAGCTGGGGGTGATTAGCCGAGGGCAAGATTAGCCGATGGAAAAGAAGCACATATCGGCTAGAGATGGATTGAGCTATGTTGCTGGGCCAGGTTTGAAAGGCATAATTGGGCTAAAGCACAATGGGCCACAAGCTTTTGGAAGTAGTCATAGGAATATGCAAGGATAAGGAAGAAAGCTGTTACCAACGGATGCCACAAGACATGCCGAGAAAATAGGGGCTGAGCTGTTGAGGGGTAGCCGTTGTGGCTATAGTGGTCAAGAGACGTTGGAAGTTGAGCTGAGGATAGTTGAATGTATTTAAGATGTTTAGCCAATTAGAAAAGGGTTGTTATTTGTTAGATTTAGCCTATAAATACTCATTGTACTTACTGTTAAACACATGACAAAATCCAATACAAATTTTAAGTTTTGCTTATTTTCACTTACCTTTACTTTCAACTCTTTGTTAATTCTGCTTTTACTGAGTGCTATTTACTTTATGCAAGCTTATTTCCCTAGTCGATTAAGTTCTTATTCTTTAGTTCTTAGCCTTTTCTTGTTCACCTTGTTACCAAACACTTTCTTATTATTATTATTATTATTATTATTATTATTATTATTATTATTATTATTATTATTATTATTATTATTATTATTATTATTATTATTATTCCATTAGTTACTGTTAGCACCCAAAATAAATATTTCTAGAGGAAGCAGGATGAGACAACGACTAGCTGGGGGTGATTAGCCGAGGGCAAGATTAGCCGATGGAAAAGAAGCACATATCAGCTAGAGATGGATTGGGCTATGTTGCTTGGCCAGGTTTGAAAGGTATAATTGGGCTAAAGCACACACTAGTGGAAATAATGTAATATACGGGAACGTTTTACGTCAGTTGACCATATGTTTGACGTTAAAAATGAGGCAGTGGCAGTTTTGTAAATATTTGCGTCAGTTGTGTAGTGAACTGACGTTAAAAGTGATTTGCAAGAATTATTAACACTTTTAACGTCAGTTGTTTATACAACTGACATTAAAAGTGTGATTTTTACTTCAGTTAAATAAAAAACTGACGTAAATAATCCTATATTCCTATCTGAAACTCATTCCTATCTTTCTTTATCATCTCCCTGTTGTCACTCTTAACGTAGATCACTCCATTTAGTGCAGTTTATTTCTAAACATTTTTTTTAAATAAGTTTATTTTTAATCTTAATTAATTAGCTTGAATTAGTAAACAAATTCTTGTGCAAATTAAAATAAATAAACACTTAACATAAAACAAGTTATATATGTATAATCAAATCGTATCTCATTGAAGTGATTCATAAGTTACAATTACATGATTAAAAGATAAAAAATTTCTGCAACATAGCCCTAAAATATAAAAAAGTTTCTGCTTCAACATCATTTTCTTCTCATGTCCTGTCCTCAGAAACTCCAATGGATGCATCTCCTCCCTCACTTGAATTCCTTGATGCTCCATCTGAATCCACAGTCACTTGCGGCCAAAGCGGAGTGAAAGGGATGATGGGGATGAAATAAAGTGAGGGAATCACATTACGTGATTCACTCAACCTTACCATCCATGTTACGTGATTAACTCAACCTTAGAAGTTTTTTGACCATTAAGACAGAGACCTTTAAGTCTAGGTATAGGAAGAAATAACAAAATCTCAAATATGATAGAGGCATATTGTGAAGGAATAGAAAACGCACAAAATATAGAGGAAAAGAAGAGGGGGGTGTAATACAGACTGATACAGAAGAATGGTACTTTATATAGAGAAGAAAGACTAGCTGATTTTCTTGAAAACTGATCTATAAACTTAATGCTCATTAAGAGGATGAAGTTACAAGGTGCATGGGTAAGTAGCACAGTAGTCAAAGGAATGAATGTTTTTGCAGAAACTTATACACTTTTAACGTCAGTTGTCTTCAACAACTGACGTTAAAAGTGTTTTTAAAATAAAAAATATTTATTTTTAACGTCAGTTGTTTATACAACTGACGTTAAAAGTGTGATTTTTACTTCAGTTAAATAAATAGGCGCGTAAATAATCCTATATCCCTATCTGAAATGCCCTGTTGTCACTCTTAACGCAGGTCACTCCATATAGTGCAGTTTATTTCTAAACTTTTTTTTAAACAAGTTTATTTTTAATCTTAATTAATTATCTTGAATTGGTAAACAAATTCTTGTGCAAATTAAAATAAATAAACACTTAACATAAAAAAAGTTATATATGTATAATCAAATCGTATCTCATTGAAGCGATTCATAAGTTACAATTACATGATTAAAAGATAAAAAATTTCTACAACATAGCCCTAAAATATATAAAAGTTTCTGCGTCAACATCATTTTTTCTTCTCAGTCCTGTGCTCAGAAACTCCAATGGATGCATCTCCTTCCTCACTTGAATTCCTTGATGCATCATCTTGAATCCACAGTCACTTGCTGCCAAAGCAGAGTGAAAAGGATGACTGGGATGAAATAAAGTGAGGTAATAACATTACGTGATTCACCCAACCTTACCATCCATGTTACGTGATTTACTCAACCTCAGAAGTTTTTTGACCATTAAGACAGAGACCTTTAAGTCTAGGTATAGAAAGAAATAACAAAATCCCAAATATGATAGAGTCATACTGTGAAGGAATAGAAAACGCACGAAATATAGAGGAAAAGAAGAGGGGGGTGTAATACAGACTGATACAGAAGAATGGTTCTTTATATAGAGAAGAGAGACTACCTGATTTTCTTGAAAACCGATCTATAAACTTAATGCTCATTAAGAGGATTAAGTTACAATGTGCATTGGTAAGTAGCACAGTAGTCAAAGAAATGAATATTTTTGCAAAAAGGTGTACACTTTTAATGTCAGTTGTTGCTGACAACTGACGTTAAAAGTGTTTTTAAAATAAAAAATATTTATTTTTAATATCAGTTGTTTAATACAACTGACGTTAAAAAATGACTTCTAACGTCATTTGTATTAAACAACTGACGTAAAATGTTTTTTTATTTTTGGTTTTTGATTATAACGTTTACACCCGCGCGCCTTCTTCACTTCGCTTTGTACGTCTCTGCTCACTCTCACTCTCACTCTCACTCTGCCCTAATCGCGAGCTCATCTCCACCGCAACCACCGCGAGGGCTTCTTCGCCACCACCGTGAGGTACACTCTTAACCCTAACTCTGTCTTTCCCGCTCATTCTTTGCAATAACTTGACATCTCTCTTTCCCCTTCCCGCGCACTAACTCTCCTTGTCCCTCTGCTCTCAGTAACCACATCGAACATTGGCCACCACTCGAGCTCCCCTCCCCACCACCTCGCGAGCACCTATTTCCGGTGAGTCTTTAGGGCACATTTTTTTATTTTTGGTTTTGAGTGTATGTTGAAACTGTAGTCTCAGTAGTTGAAACTTGAAATAGTGAGTTTGAGTTGTTTAGAATGTCTCTATTTTTGGTTTTGAGTGTATGTTGCTCTGTTGGTTGGTCTGTCACGGCCGTGATGCTCATCACGGCTAGGCCGTGATCAGTTCTGCCTGTGAGGGTCTGGTTTAGTTGGCACGTTACGGCCGTGATGGACATCACTGCCAGGCCGTGACCAGTTCTGACTTTTCCATTTTTTTCTTTTAAGCTCTACTCGATCACGGCCGTGATGGGCTCTGTTTGGCTCAGTTTCCTTACGTTTTCAAACTACATCTTCATGCAAGCTCCATCATAATTGGTCATAAGCATTTTAAATCTTCATATCCAAATCAATATCTCCAAATTAATTGCCAAATCTTATCATATCCTTATTGTTGTGATAGGCAATTATTATCCAAATCAAAATTGATTAATTTGGATTCAATCTTTTATCTCAATGCCAATTGAATTATCTTTTAATCATAATAATCCAAATCCAAATTGATTTGGATTCAAATCTGTCACGTGGGCCCTTGCAATTTGCTTGGCAATCTTCAAAAACTAGTTTTCAATCTCCCGTATTGTCCTTATATTGGATATATGTTTTGTATATCTACAGAACCTATCTAGTTATGGATCGTAGTTGGATGGTTTGTAAGCGCACTAGTGCTGAGTATTTGAAGGGGGTGGGAGAATTTATAGAATTTGCTCAAAGGAATGTTCCTAATAGTAATGGAATGTTCGGTTGTCCTTGTGTCAAGTGTTTGAATACGAGGAAATGTACGGTGAAGGATATACGTACTCATTTGATTTGTGAAGGGATTTGCTTGAGTTATACAAGATGGATGTGGCATGGTGATGTGTTGTTGAGTAGTACGGCAAGTGTCCCCCAAAGTGAGGATGTTGACGTAGATATGGAGGATGATCGAGTAGAGGACATGATCCGTGATATTGGACTAAAATCTTTTCATCGAGCTCGTGTGTATGATAGGTTGTGCGGTGATACGGATAAGCCTTTATATCCAGGGTGTACTACTCATACGCGGTTGTCGGCGGTGCTAAAATTGGTTTGTGTGAAGGCGAGAAATGGTTGGACCGATAAAAGCTTCACGGAATTGCCTGAAGTGTTGAAAGACTTGCTTCCGGAGGACAACACATTGCCTGACCGTAACTATGAGGCCAAGAAGGTATTGTGTCAGATGGGTATGGAGTATAAGAAGATACACGCATGCCCCAATGATTGCATATTGTACACTGGTGTTCATGAAGACAATCACGATTGCCCCAAATGTGGTTTATCACGATACAAAGTGAAGGGTGGTGATGATGATGATGATCTTGATGATATGAGAAAAAAGGGTCCTCCTGCCAAGGTGTTGTGGTATCTTCCAATAATTCCAAGGTTCAAGCGATTGTTTGCCAATGCGAAAGATGCGAATAATCTTAGATGGCATAATGATGAGAGGAAACGTGATGGAAAGGTTCGTCATCCTGCTGATTCTATGTAATGGAATAATATTGATACTATGTTTCCGGATTTCGCCGATGAGCCAAGAAACTTAAGGATTGGACTTGCTACGGATGGAATGAATCCTTATGGTAACATGAGTAGTATTCATAGTTCATGACCTGTTCTGTTGATAATTTACAACCTGCCCCCTTGGTTGTGCATGAAGCGCAAATACATGATGTTGTCTATGATGATTTCGGGCCCAAAGCAACCGGGAAATGACTTAGATGTTTATCTAAGTCCCTTGATTGAAGACTTGAAAATGCTGTGGGTGAAAGGTGTTGATGTAGTTGATGGGTATTCTCATGAGACTTTCAAGCTTCGTGCCATGTTATTTTGCACCATCAACGACTTTCCAGCATACGGTAACTTGTCCGGGTACAGTGTCAAGGGGCATAAAGCATGCCCTATATGTGAAGGGGCATAAATCACGATGGATGGGTGGCACGCCCAAATCAACAGAGGATATTTTCCTTCTGTGGTGAAGATCTTGGGCACGCCTGCAGAGATAACGTCTGGATGGCTAGCACGGTTTTGAGTCTCTGGTGCACGTAAATTAATTTTAATTTTATAACTTATTTATTTTTGGTATTTTTCCATTTAATAATTTATTTTAATTTCAATATATATATATTATGTAATTAACATCCACACCTTTTCATATCTTAGGTATCTCCATCGTCTTCAGCTTGATAAGGGCGTTGCATCAGTTTACGGCTTCTTAGATCCGTCAATCCTTGTGCCCCAATTCTTTGTTGCCGATGCATTTAGTAAATACATAGGGAACTTGATGGGAGACAATCTGAAAGAATTATATATGGCTCCCTACTGTATGAATAACCATTGGCAGTTGTTCGTACTTCACCCGTCTAGGCATACTGTCATATTCTTATGCTCTCTCCACCAAAACCCGCCACAGGAGGTGGTGGAAGCTGTAAATACGTAAGTAACTAATATTAAATTTAATTTAAGTTTTAATATCATTTGTTTTTAGTTTATTACACACATGATATATGAATTTGTTAATTGACATGATTATTTGTTTATGATAGCGCGCTGAAGGCGAGTAGCATAAGTAGCGCCAACGGGAGAAGTTGGACTTCAAGGGCTAAAGGAAATCCTGAATGGACCATCCTCAAGGTTTGGTAGTTAATTTATCAAATAATTAATATTATAATTACTAATTTATATGTATATTTAACTGACATTGAAATTAATTTTGTTTGTAGTCTCGATTTCAACCTGATGGGTGGTCGTGCGGCTATTATGTGATGCTTCATATGTTGAACATAGTCTCTGCATCTAATACGGATGGATGGAAGAAGGTAATATTTAAACAACTTGTTAAATTATACATCATAGTTTTGGTGATGACTTGTGTTAATGTTATTGTTATTATATTATTTGAACATGTGTAGGCATTTAACGACCAATCGCCTCTTCAAAAAGATGAGTTTAGAGACTTGAGGATGCGCTTAGCAAAATTCTTCTTCAAGTATGCGGCTGAAAAAGGAATTGACAAGATACCTCCGCAATACTTGGATGAATAGTTTTTTTTGTTAGACTTTAGAAGCTAATTAATAACATGTATATATATATATATATATATATATATATATACTTAGATTGGTAGTTTTGTTTTTAGACATTAAAGACTAAAATTTATATATATATACTTGTAGATAATTATGTTTTTCCTATACATGGATTTTGGTTTTAAGTCCCCCCATTGTTCCTTTGTATATTTCTTTTCTTTTTGTTAATATTGAAATTTAAGGGTAGTGTTTGCAATTCTGTAATGTGTGTGATATTCTGTGTTACTGGGATATTTACTGAATGCAGGGATAGCTAAGGGGAGTGATATTTTAAAACTGAATTTAAAAAAAAAAAGATCTATTAACTTCAGTTGTATCAAACAACTGACGTTAATAGTATTTTATAAAATATACAGTAGACTATTAACGTCAGTTGCATTAGGAAACTGACGTTAAAAATAAAACCTTTAACATCGGTTCTTTAACACAACTGACGTTAGTTTGAACAACATTAACGTCAGTTGTGTTAAAGAACTGACGTTAATAGTTTTATATTTAACGTCAGTTGTTTAAACAACTGACGTTAAAATATTAACTATTAACGTCAGCTGTATTTACGTCAGCAATATTCTGACGTATAAAATCAATTTTAACTGACGTAAAAAGCACTTATTGCACTAGTGACAATGGGCCACGAGTTTTTGGAAGGAGTCATGGGAATATGCAAGGATAAGGAAAGAAGCTGTTACCAACGGATGCCACAAGACATGCTGAGAAAATAGGGGCTTAGCTGTTGAGGGGTAGCCGTTGTGACTATAGTGGTCAAGAGACGTAGGAAGTTGAGCTGAGGATAGTTGCATGTATTTAGGATGTTTAGCCAATTAGAAAAGGGTTGTTAATTGTTAGATTTAGCCTATAAATACTCATTGTACTTACTATTAAACACACGACCAAATCCAATACAACTTTTAAGCTTTGCTTATTTTCACTTACCTTTACTTTCAGCTCTTTGTTAATTCTGCTTTTACTTATGATGAGTGTGATTTCACCTCATTTTCCTTGTGCATTTCTGCATGCATTTGCATATAGTTAGGCCATTTTAGTTTGATTTTGGTTAGTTTTTCCTTTGGAACAGATAAGGTGGTTTTGGGTGTTGTTTTGAAGGAATTTGTGATTAATTGCCTAAGATTTGGCCATGATGAAGCTTGGATGAAGATAGAGCATGAAAATAGAAGAAATTGAGCCAAGTAGAATTCTGAAGCTTCGCCTCGTGAGACTGGATCTCGCCGCGCGAGCCTGAAGACCAGCTGATCAGCAACAGTCAGCCTTTTTGTCTCGCCACGCGAATCACGTTTCGCCATGCGAGCCTGAAGGCCTGACTGTGCTGGAAGATGTCTCCCTTCTGCCTCGCCTCGCGAGTTACCTTCTCGCCTCGCGAGAGGACGAATCTCTGAAGATCAGATTTTTAATATTCGCCTCACGATCTACCTCTCGCCCCGCGAGCGCGCGAAACTCAAAACCCCTGTTATAAGCTGTTTTAGGGCAGAACTGAAGGGGCATTGGATGGAGAGAGAAAGGAGGCGGCTACAAACCCTAAAAAGGCAAATTCTGCTGCTGTGGCTGCTGCTGGGCATCTTCCATGGAGTTCCTCTCTTCCTTCATCTTTGTATCTTTTCTTTTCCCTTTTACTTTGATGATGTGTAGCTAAACTCCCCCTTTGTTGGGGTTAGATAATGCTTCTTTGAACTTGGTTGTAATATGATATGGTAGTAATATAATTTCCTATTTCTTTATGAGTGTTTGATTCCTTGGTTTGATCATCCTAGGAATGATTTATTTCTTTAATAGACAATTGAAAGGTTGATATTAAGGCATGCTCATGAATCAAATACCAAGCAGTTCATGAACCTAGACATAGGTTTTGGGGTGCTTGCAATCTTGTGAATCTTGACTCTTAATGCAATTTCTCATGTTAATCCACCTAAGATATTAGGGTTTAATTTGGGATTTTAGGCTTATTCCACCTAAGACATTAGGGTTTGAGTATTTGAAGAAGATTTGATTGTCATAATTGAAATAGGAATTGTGTTATTTACCATTTCATAGCACCAAGGGAGGATTAGCCTAGTCTAACCCTAACAATTCTATCCATTTGTTGTTCACATTTCTGTTTGCCCACTAAGTGTTTGATAAAATACCTAAAAGAACAAAAACATTTTATTCTTGTTTGTTTCATCAGATGTTAGAGCTACCTTCATTCCAAACAAGATTTGCCTAGATAGTAGTTCAATTTGTGAAGTGGTACTTGTCCACGATCCCTGAGGACGATTTCCGGTTCTTACCGTTTTATTACTTGCAACGACCCGGTACACTTGCCGAGTCCGTGTCAAGTTTTTGGCGCCGTTGCCGGGGATCGGTGTGCCAATATCACGAGTACCAAAGGGGACTCCTAATTTAGGCATTTTTCATTGTTTTCCTATCGCTGTTTTTCTTTTCTGTTTTCTGTTTTCTTATTTTCAGTTTTGTTCTGTTTTTTTTTTCAGTGAAGTTGTGTAATTATCCATCTGTTGCTTAGCTTGTACGTGCTGTTTCGTTACTTTTCTACTGCCGTTTTTCTGTTTGTCTGTTCTTTTTCTGTGCTACTCTGTTTGTTCCTTGTATGCGAGGTACAATCGACCCAGGTGAACTTCAATTTGACCCTGAGATCGAGAGGTTTTTTAGACAAAATAGAAAGGAAGCCAAAGCAAGGAAAAACAGAGAAAGAGCATCTTCTAGTATACAAGAGCCACAAGTTGAGTTACCCAGTGTGCAAGAACCACAAGTTTAAGTAGCAGCTGTCACCATGGCTGAAGACAATGCACCAAGAAGGACAATGGGGTACTATAGTTCCCCTAGAGTCGATAGATGTGGGACTCCAATCGTTAGACCTACAGTGGCTTGCAACAATTTTGAAATAAAGGCATCACTTCTCAATCTTGTGCAACAAAATCAGTTTGGAGGTTTGGAGAGTGAAGACCCTCATGCTCACATTGGCACATTCATTGAGTTGTGTGACACCATCAAACTAAATGGAGCTTCCGATGAGGCCATTCGTTTAAGGCTTTTCCCTTTGTCTTTGAGGGATAGAGCTAAGTCATGGCTTCAATCTTATCCTCATGGGAGCATCATCACTTGGAATGATTTGGTGAGCAAGTTCTTATCTCGCTTCTTCCCTCCGTCAAGAATGATCAAGTTGAGATCCGAGATTAATGCCTTTGCACAGAGGGATGATGAATCACTTTATGAAGCATGGGAGAGGTTCAAGTCTTTGCTCACAGCTTGTCCAAATCATGAGTTGGAAACATGGCAGCAAGTGGCAACCTTTGTCAATGGGCTCAACAGAAATTCTCGAAGCATGATTGAAGCGGCTGCAGGTGGGTCATTGAGCCAAAAGACACCCGAGGAAGCTAAGACCTTGATTGAAACTATAGCCAACAATGATTATCAAATTCCTAGTTCACGATCATTGGTCAAGATAGGTGTTTTGGAGCTTGATGAAATTGGTGCTCTTAAGGCGCAAATGGACATCCTTACCAAGCAATTGGGATCCGTTCAACTACAAAATTCTCAATTACAAGCGGTCCAAGTTCAAGCTACTTCAGTGTGTGATTTTTGTGGAGGTAACCATGCAAATGGCAATTGTGAGATTAATGTGGTTGGAAGTTCTGGGCAAGAAGAAGTGAACTACATGGGGAACCAAGGGCCTAAGAATGATCCTTACTCTAACACCTACAATCCGGGGTGGCGTAGCCGTCCTAACTTTGGTTGGAGACAAGGGCAAGGCTCGAGTTCTCAAGCAAAGCCCCCTCAAGAGAGTTCAAGCACATTGAAGAATATTCTAGCCCAATTCATGCAAGCAACCCAAGATAACATGAAGAATCAAAATGCCTCCATCAAGAATCTTGAACACCAAATAGGCCAATTGGCAAAGCAAATGACAGAGAGACCTCAAGGACAATTGCCGGGAGATACTGAGAAGAATCCAAGGGAGGATTGCAAGGCAATTACTACTAGAAGCGGAAAAGTGTTAGTTCCACATGGAAAGGAAAGAGAAGAAAAGACAATTGGTGAGGGAGTTGATGAAGTGACTGTTGAGATGTAACCAATGAAGAACCCGATACTTCCCAAGCCACTACCTCTAGTCCCATTGTTGTTGAAGCTGAAAAATCACAGAGATAAAAATTGGTTGATGAAGAGTTTGCAAGAAAGAAGACTACAAGGCAAATTCTTGAAGAAGTTGACAATCCCAAGGAGTTGCCACCATATTTCAAGATACCCTATCCTCATAGGTTGAAGAAGGAGGCAAAAGACCAACAATTCTCTAAGTTCCTGGATGTATTTAAAAAGCTGAAAATTAACATCCCTTTTGCCGAAGCTCTTCAACAAATGCCTTCCTATGCTAAGTTTATGAAGGAGATTCTTACTAACAAGAGAAGGTGGAAGGAGGAGACGGTCATGCTCACTGAAGAATGTAGTTCCATACTCCAAAGGAAGTTACCGGTGAAGATGAAGGATCCGAGAAGCTTTACTATCCCATGCACGATTGGTCATTTGAATATTGGAAGAGCTTTGTGTGATCTCGGTGCAAGTATCAACCTTATGCCTCTCTCCATTTTCAAGAAGCTGGGAATTGGTGAAGTCAAGCCAACTGGGATTTCTCTCCAATTGGCGGATCGCTCCATTACATATCCTTATGGTGTAGTGGAGGATTTGTTGGTCAAAGTAGACAAATTCATCTTTCCGGCAGATTTTGTGGTGTTGGATATAGCGGAAGATAGTGAGACTCCGTTGATTCTTGGAAGACTATTCCTAGCCACGGGTAGAGCTTTGATTGATGTAAATCAAGGGGAATTGGTGCTTCGAGTCCAAGATGAAAAGGTCACCTTCAATGTTTTTGAAGCAATGAGGCATCCAAGTGACAAGGGTACGTGTATGAGTGTGGACCTTGTTGATTCATTGACAGACAAGAGTGTGCAACAAACTTTTGAAGATTCATTGGAAGCGGCTCTTATGGTGGAGGATGTAGAAGGAGAGGTATGTGCGGAAGAAGTTGATTTCATGGTTAAATCTCTTGAGGCTTGTCTGGTGGTGAATAATGTTGAAGACAAAGTTGTGGAAGATGTGCGGATTGAAGACAAGGGTGAACCATCTGTGCTAGAGTTGAAAGAACTTCCATCCCATCTCCATTATGCTTTCCTTGGGGTGAATTCTTCATTCCCGGTTATCATTAGTAGTGAATTGAACTCTTTAGAGGAAGAGAAACTGTTAAGGGTGCTCAGGGAGCACAAATATGCAATTGGGTGGTCTATGTCCGACTTGAAAGGGATAAGTCCCTCATTCTGTATGCACAAAATCCTCTTGGAGGAAAATTTCAAGCCGGTTAGACAACCCCAAAGAAAACTCAACCCGAATATGAAAGAAGTTGTAAGGAAGGAGGTTGTGAAGCTTTTGGATGCAGGAATAATCTATCCAATCTCCGATAGTCCATGGGTGAGTCCGGTCCAAGTTGTTGCCAAGAAAGGGGGGATGACGGTGGTGGAAAATGATAAAAACCCCTCAAGGACCGTTTCTGGATGGAGGGTGTGTATTGATTACAGAAGACTGAATGAGGCCACCAGAAAATATCACTTTCCATTGCCCTTCATTGATCAGATGTTAGAGAGATTGGCGGGCCATGCCTTCTATTGCTTCCTTGATGGGTACTCAGGGTATAACCAGATTTTGGTTGACCCAAAGGACCAAGAGAAGACTACTTTCGCTTGTCCTTATGGCGTCTATGCATACCGGAGAATGCCATTCGGGTTGTGTAATGCACCCGCCACTTTTCAAAGGTGCATGCTTTCCATATTCTCTAATATGACTGAAAAATTCATTGAGGTATTTATGGATGATTCCTTTGATAATGTCTGAATAATCTTGCATGTGTTCTAAAAAGATGCCAAGAAACTAACCTTGTTTTTAAATTGGGAAAAATGTCATTTCATGGTTAGAGAAGGTATAGTTCTTGGTCATAAAATTTCATCACGGGGGATGGAAGTTGATAAAGCAAAAATTGAAGTGATTGAAAAACTCCCCCCTCCTATAAATGTGAAAGGTGTTAGAAGCTTCCTAGGGCACGTGGGTTTCTATAGGAGAATTATAAAAGATTTTTCAAAGATTGTAAAACCCTTATGCAAGCTCTTGGTAGTTGATACTCCTTTTGTATTTGATGATGAGTGCATGCATGCTTTCCAACTTTTGAAAGAAAACTCACCACCGCACTGGTCATTGCACCTCCAGATTGGAGTTTACCATTTGAGTTAATGTGTGATGCAAGCGACTATACGGTCGGAGCCATTTTGGGCCAACGAAAAAATAAAGTGTTGCATGTCATTTACTATGCCAGTCGTGTGTTGAATGATGCCCAATTGAATTATACCACGACTGAAAAAGAATTGCTTGCTGTGGTGTTTGCGTTTGATAAATTTAGATCCTACTTGATTGGCTCTAAAACTACTGTCTACACTGATCATTCTGCTTTGAAGTATCTTATGACTAAACAGGATGCCAAGCCAAGGCTCATTAGGTGGATACTACTGCTCCAAGAATTTGATTTGGACATAAAGGACAAGAGAGGTGTGGAGAATGTGGTAGCCGACCATTTGTCTAGGCTTCCACAAGCAGATGTTCAAGCAAAAGCTGAGTTGCCAATTCAAGAGGAATTCCCAGATGAAAAGCTGTTTATGGTACAAGTGGCACCTTGGTTTACAGACATTGCAAATTATAAGGCCGCCAACAAAATTCCGAAGGACTTCACTTCGCAACAAAGGAAGAAGCTCATCCATGATGCCAAATACTATGTTTGGGATGAGCCTTACCTTTTCAAAAGAGGTTCGGATGGAATTCTGAGAAGATGCATTCCGGAAGAGGAGATTGAGGGGGTACTGACTCATTGCCACAACTCACCATATGGGGGACAATTTGGTGGTGAGAGGACCGCCATGAAGATCTTGCAATGCGGGTTATTTTGGCCCACTATTTTCAAAGGCTCCAGAGCTTGGGTGATGAAATGTGATAAGTGTCAGAGGACCGGAAGTATTTCCAAGCGAAATGAGATGCCCTTGAAGGGTATTCTAGAGGTGGAGCTCTTTGATGTATGGGGGATCGACTTCATGGGTCCTTTCCCATCATCATACAACAACAAATATATTCTTGTTGCGGTGGACTATGTGAGCAAATGGGTAGAAGTTGTCCCAACTGTGAAGGATGATGCAAAAACGGTGATTAATTTTGTGAGGAAGAACATCTTCACCCGATTTGGAACCCCTAGAGCTATTATTAGTGATGGGGGTACTCATTTTTGCAACAAAGAGTTCAATGCAGTGCTTGCCAAGTTTGGGGTGAATCATAAAGTTGCCACACCATACCATCCTCAAACCAGTGGGCAAGTGGAGTTGTCCAATCAGGAATTGAAGAGGATTTTGGAGAAAACCGTAAACAATGCTAGAAAGGATTGGGCAACGAAACTGGATGATGCACTTTGGGCCTATCGGACTGCATATAAAACACCTATTGGTATGTCACCTTACCAATTAGTGTTTGGAAAATCATGCCACCTTCCGGTAGAGCTCCAACATCGTGCTTTTAGGGCAGTGAAGGCCCTGAACTTTGATACTAAGCTGGCCATGGACAAGAGACTGCTTCAATTGAATGAGTTGGATGAATTCCGACTCTTGGCTTATGAGAGTGCAAGGATCTACAAGGAAAGAACAAAATTCTGGCATGACAAGTACATTCTTCCCAAGTAATTCGAAGAAGGCCAATCAGTTTTGCTCTTTAACTCACGACTCAAGCTCTTTCCAGGCAAACTGAGATCAAGGTGGCCGGGCCCATTCTATGTCAAGTCCGTTTCCCCATTTGGTGCAATTGAACTGGAAGACCCGTCATCTGGAGATACTTTCACTGTTAATGGGCAAAGGCTTAAGCACTACCTTGGAGGAGATTTTGATCGTCAAGAAGTCTCCGTCCCTCTTAAGGCACCATCTTAGAAATCACCCGTCAAGCTAGTGACGTTAAAGAAGCGCTTATTGGGAGGCAACCCAAGTTTTCTTTTCCTTTTCTCTTTTGTTTTTGATTTTCATATCTTGAATAATTTGAGAAGATCAAGAGATTGGTTAATAGTTTTGTTAAGTGCTTTCAGATTTTGAAGGAAGGAGGAGAAAAAGGGCAGGGAGAAACAAAGCCAGAAAACATGTGATCCAGCACCCGCTACCACCTTGGTGAGTTGTTCCATTTTCACCCCTCTCCGACTTGATTATTTACATTGGGGACAATGTAAGTTTTTAAGCTTGGGGTAGGGGCATTTTTGTAAATTTTTGAATTTTTGCATTGTTCATATTGCATTCATCTAGGCATAGTTTTGCATGATTGCATGATTCGGTTACCCCTGCTTAGATTGAGCATCTGATTGTGAGAACTGAGTGCCAATTTAATTGTGATAGTGAATTTTTGAACCCTGATTTTTCTATTATTGTGATATGGCTTCAAATAAATATTCTTGAGATGGTCTTGGATAGTTGATGATTAGCATGCGTTTCTGTAGACTTGTGTTCCTCACTGATTTTTTGAACTGATAAATGTGAGCTTTTGAGCCATTAAGGGGTACTCACTAAATCTACCCCATTTCTTGTGTTAGAGTGTTATTCCTCTTGGATTGTTTTTCTCTAGAACTTGACTTGAAACCATTTCAAAGCTTAAAAAATTTTTGAAAACATTTTTGAAAATGATTGAGGCACTAGGTATTTTTTTTTCTGGCCTTCTGAGCTTTGAATGACAAAATGCTACCCCCCTTAGTTGCCCAATTTTGAGCTTAAAAAAATAAAATGCTTTTCTTGGTACCTTGAATTACTTTGATGAACATGCTTGATAGGACACCTTTTAAAGTATTACAACAAAAGGGCAAAAAGGTAGTGGAAAAGTATGGGATGAGACAATCAAAAAAAAAAAAAAAAGGAAAATAGTTTCTCTTGAGCTGAAAAATATCCACTTATCCAAATAAAAGAAAAAGAAATAAAAGTATATGGAGAAGAGGATGACAAAAAGAAATGAGAAGCAAAATAAAAAGAAAGAAGGAAAGTAAGGTGGCAAAAGTAAATCGAAACCCAAAAGGGTATTTTAGAAGGTGTCATGATTTGTAATGCTTGATGTTTATGTAGCCTTTTGAAATGTCCTTTTCTTGATTTCCCCACCTAACGATAAATCCCATGGCCCCGTTACAACCAAAGCAAAAGACCTCTTGATTCTAAGATGTTTTCATTAATAAAGTAGATATTTGGTTGATAGCCAAGACTATGGTAGAAATCATTCCTTGAGGAAAATGGAGCGAATTGTCATATCCTTAAACATTTGAGTGAGGTGAGAAAGAGAGCCAAGCAAATGAACAAGCTTGGGGTGATCTTCAAGTGAGCAAGAGTGCCCGAATTAGTGAGATTATGAGTCTAGGAAACCTAAGCCCTAATTGGACTTGAATTGATTGTCTCTTGCTGAATTATTTGAATGCCTGTTACTTGGATCATTTACTCGGGTTCTTAGTTCACTATCATTGCTCTGTTTGTTTTCATCTTCTGGCCTTGGTTTTTGCTTGAGGACTAGCAAAGTCTTAAGCTTGGGGTGATTTTATGAGTGTGATTTCACCTCATTTTCCTTGTGCATTTCTGCATGCATTTGCATATAGTTAGGCCATTTTAGTTTTATTTTGGTTAGTTTTTCCTTTGGAACAGATAAGGTGGTTTTGGGTGTTGTTTTGCAGGAATTTGTGATTAATTGCCTAAGATTTGGCCATGATGAAGCTTGGATGAAGATAGAGCATGAAAAGAGAAGAAATTGAGCCAAGCAGAATTTTGAAGCTTCGCCTCGCGAGACTGGATCTCGCCGCGCGAGCCTGAAGACCAGCTGATCAGCAACAGTCAGCCTTTCTGTCTCGCCACGCGAATCACGTTTCGCCACGCGAGCCTGAAGGCCTGACTGTGCTGGAAGATGTCTCCCTTATGCCTCGCCTCGCGAGTTACCTTCTCGCCTCGCGAGAGGACGAATCCCTGAAGATCAGATTTTTAATATTCGCCTCGCGATCTACCTCTCGCCCCGCGAGCGCGCGAAACTCAGAACCCCTGTTATAAGTTGTTTTAGGGCAGAACTGAAGGGGCATTGGATGGAGAGAGAAAGGAGGCACCTACAAACCCTAAAAAGGCAAATTCTGCTGCTGTGGCTGCTGCTGGGCATCTTCCATGGAGTTCCTCTCTTCCTTCATCCTTGTATCTTTTCTTTTCCCTTTTACTTTGATGATGTGTAGCTAAACTCCCCCTTTGTTGGGGTTAGATAATGCTTCTTTGAACTTGGTTGTAATATGATATGGTAGTAATATAATTTCCTATTACTTTATGGGTGTTTGATTCCATGCTTAAAGCTTTCCTTGGTTTGATCATCCTAGGAATGATTTGTTGCTTTAAGAGACAATTGAAAGGTTGATGTTAAGGCATGCTCATGAATCAAATGCCAAGCAGTTCATGAACCTAGACATAGGTTTTGGGGTGCTTGCAATCTTGTGAATCTTGACTCTTAATGCAATTTCTCATGTTAATCCACCTAAGACATTAGGGTTTAATTTGGGATTTTAGGCTCATTCCACCTAAGACATTAGGGTTTGAGTATTTGAAGAAGATTTGATTGTCATAATTGAAATAGGAATTGTGTTATTTACCATTTCATAGCAACAAGGGAGGATTAGCCTAGTCTAACCCTAACAATTCTATCCATTTGTTGTTCACATTTCTGTTTGCCCACTAAGTGTTTGATAAAATACCTAAAAGAACAAAAACATTTTATTCTTGTTTGTTTCATTAGATGTTAGAGCTACCTTCATTCCAAACAAGATTTGCCTAGATAGTAGTTCAATTTGTGAAGTGGTACTTGTCCATAATCCCTGAGGACGATTTCCGGTTCTTACTGTTTTATTACTTGCAACGACCCGGTACACTTGCCAAGTCCGTGTCAACTTAGTGCTATTTAGTTTATGTAAGCTTATTTCCCTAGTCGATTAAGTTCTTATTCTTTAGTTCTTAGCCTTTTCTTGTTCACCTTGTTACCAAATGCTTTCTTTAGTGAGTTTGGGAACCCTTTGCTAGGAGTTGGATTTCACTTCTAGTTCAAATCGCTCGATCACTTTAAAATCCGTACGTGAATCTCGGCTGAATTTCCAATTGGTTGATTAGCTAAATTTTCACGTAAACAAATTTGGCACGCTCGATGGGACTCTCGAATGTGAACTAATTGAGAAGTTTTCGTCTCTCGGTTCAGATCATCATTGGCGTATGCTCCTAAGGTCCGGCAAGAACCTTAGCAGTATGGATACTAGTCAACCGAGCAAGAAGAACGGGACCAAGATGACATCAGAGGGGGCTCCACAGCCTACTCTGGGGATACCGACCACTCCCCCCCAACAAGTGCATACTTCGACATCTTCAACATTAACTGCTATCCCTGGGGTAGAAATTTCTGATAAGCCTCAGCCGATAATGTTGACCACTTCATTTATTCGGGATCAGATTGATCAGGGGATGAATGACTGGATGTACCAGATGTCAAGGCAACTTGCAGAGATCGTGAAACCCATGGTGCATAATAAGCTACATTTTGTTAGAGAAACTGAGAAAAGACAATCCAATACGGGTGAGGCTTCGGCCCATTCAGCTGTAGCTGGCACTCCTGCTGGCGGACAAACTCACGCAGGACCACAACCAATGGTCCAACAGAGTCTGGGCATGCCACAAGTGGTTCCCATGTACCAGCCTCCACACCCTGATAGTACTGTGCAACCGAGCTTACAATTTGGGCAAGTACAAGTGCCTAGGAGGCTTCCCCAAGTAACATGAACAATTGGCTTGCCGTGTTTGGCGCCTAACACTTTCCCAAGTGTTTAGCGTACTGTTCTGGGCAGATTCATACGTGTTCTTAGAGTCAAAACTCCCTAACCCTCTCAAATTAGATCATAGGATCCTTGGACTAATCCAGTGGGCATAAGACCTCACCTCTTACTAACAGTTCATGTTTTGTGAAGCATTGGGGGAATTAACCCCTTAAGTCCTATGTTAACTAAGAGTCCTAATTAAAACTGATTAGGGTCTTATTAACGTGTTCGTGATAACAACAACTCAGCCTCATCCAGTCAACATTCAGTCAGTCAACGCATAGCAGCAGCAACATAACGATCATAATCAGATCAAGAACAGATTCAACTATTATAAATCATTGGCAAACAACATGATAATGATAAACAATGAGCATACCATCAACCAATTAGCAATTATAACAATTAACTCATACAACCAGGTAGATCATGGCATCAACACAGTTTAGGCATAGTCATACTAAACGTAGCAATATCAATAACAATTAATAACAACATATAACGAATAGGCATTCATAACAATTAACAACAATAACGGGGTTATGGGGACCCCTTATCTTACGCTACCCCTTTTCCTAATGTATACACTATCCTTCTCCCCATACATGGTATGAAGATTCCCAACGAAAGCTAAGAGGTAAACCAAACGCGTTCCCTCGAGCGGCTCGATGAGTTCCCCAAGCCTTGGTCAAAATGTAAAAATGGAAACCATTAATCCCCAATTCAAGAAGAAGAAAGGAGATTAATAAAAAGGATGACAAGGTGCATGAATTTTACCTGGTTTAGAGATCCAAACAGCAAACACAACGAACAAGTGTTCGCAACGATGTTCCCCAATTGAAGAACGGTGGAAAATAATGAATGGAATGGTCCCTAGAGAGATAGTTTTTTAGAGAAAATAGATGAGACCTCAAAGAGAAAGGTGGAAGGTAGTTTGAGTGTTAGAGTCATGTAAACTATGGTTTAGGGTGTGACTTAGAGGTTTAAAACGAATTAGGAAGCAACTGGGCCGAAACAGAAGCCCCAAAATGTTGTCAGCATCGTTAGGCTGGGCTCAGAAAATTTAGGCCGGGCTCAGAACGGGGAGGATTCTACAAAAAACCAGAATGTGAGTTTTTCAGCATTTTAGGCCGGGCTCATAAAATTTGGCCGGTCGGATCCCAGAAAACCAGAATTCACTATTACGACCCTCCCAAAGGCTAAACTACATCTAACATACACATATGCATAAATATCAAACATATCAAACATATAACAACATATATATGCCAAAACTAACACACATAAACATAAGGGTGAATCTTGAGGTGTTACAATTCCACTCCCTTATAAAAATTTCGTCCTCGAAATTTCTACTCACCTCGATTGAAAAGGTGAGGATACAAATCCATCATCTTGCTTTCCAGCTCCCACGTATCACTTTCATCAGTAGCCCCACTCCAAACGACTTTGACCAAAGGTATCTCCTTGCCTCTTAGTTGCTTCACCCTCCTATCCTCGACTCGAATGGGCAGTGCTTCAAAAGTCAACTTCTCTTTTAACTGTATGGTATCAGGTACTATCACGTGACCAGGGTCATGAACATACTTTGAGTTGAGACACATAAAAGACACTATGAAGGTTAGACAAAAACGGTGGTAGGGCTCATTGGTAGGAGACTTCGCCGACTCTTTTCAAAATTTGGTAAGGACCAATGAATCTCGGAGTAAGTTTCTTCACTTTCGTCACTCTACCAACCCTAGTTGTCGGAGTAACTCTCAAGAACACATGGTCACCTTCCTGGAATTCGAGCGCCTTCCTCCTTTTGTCATGGTAGCTCTTTTGCCTACTCTGTGCCACTTTCATCTTTTCCTGAATCATCGTCACTTTTTTGGTGGTTTCTTGCACTACCTTAGGTCCTAACGCAACACTATCACCAGGTTCACTCCATCACAAGGGTGTCCTACATCTCCTTCCATTAGAAGCTTCATAAGGTGCCATCCCAATACTGGAATGGAAACTATTGTTGTAGGTAAACTCTATTAGGGGTAAAAACTTATCCCAACTTCCTGACTGTTCTAGTACATAAGCTCTAAGCAAGTCCTCTAAGAACTGGATGGTTCTCTCAGACTGACCATCAGTCTATGGGTGATAAGCTGAACTAAGCCTAAGCTTCGTTCCTAAGGCCTATTGCAAACTATTCCAAAACCTAGAGGTAAACCTCGGGTCTTTATCTGAAACTATGCTAGAAGGTACACCATGTAACCTAACTATCTCTCTGATGTACAGCTTAGCCAACTTGTCCAAAGGATATTCCATGTTCATAGGGATGAAATAGGCGAACTTAGTCAATCTATTCACAACAACCCATATAGCCTCAAAACCAGCTGGAGTCCTAGGGAATCCAAACACAAAATCTATGGAAATACTATCCCACTTCTATTCTGGGATACTCAAAGGTTCAACTTTCCTGATGGCTTAAGGTGTTCTATCTTAGCCTTTTGGCATACTAAACATGCGTACACAAACTCATCCATATCTTTCTTCATCCTAGTCCACCAAAACATCCTCTTAAGATCCTGATACATCTTGGTGGCACCTGGGTGCACACTCAATCCACTCCTATGTCCTTCAAGAATCAACTTTCTAAGCTCCGAAACGTCTGGTATACAGACTCTATCTTTGAACCTCAAAACCCCATCACTTCCTTCTTTAAAACTAAGGTTTCTACCCTGAGAGTGCAACTCTCTGGTCTAAGAGAAACTGGTCTATCTCCTGACCCTCTCTAACCTGATCCATCAAACTGTTGGTAACCTTCAAGGTTCCAAGCCTAATGCTCTTAAGGGCAACTTCCCAAGCTAAACTCATGTCTCTAAACTCCTAAATCAGATCCATCTCCCTAACCATCAAAGCGGAGACGTGCAAGGTTTTCCTACTTAAGGCATCTGCCACCACATTGGCTTTTCCTGGGTGGTAGGTTAGATCAAACTCATAATCCTTTAAAAACTCCATCCACCTACGTTGTCTCATATTCAACTCCTTTTGATCAAAGATATACGTCAAACTCTTATGATCACTAAAGACCTCAAACTTTGCTCCATAAAATTAATGCCTCCAGATCTTTAAGGCAAATACCACAGCTCCTAATTCTGGGTCATGAGTATGGTAGTTCTTCTCATGGATTTTCAACTGCCTAGAAGCATAAGCCACTACCTTCCCATCTTCCATCAACACTCCACCTAGGCCTTGCTTCGATGCATCGCAGTACACTACGAAAGGTTTACTAGGATCTGGCAAAACTAACACTGACGCTGATGTCAACCTATTCTTAAGGGTTTGGAAACTCTCTTCGCACTTTGTCCCGCACAAACAAATGTCCCTTTTTGGTGAGATGGGTTAAGGGTAAATCTAACTGAGAGAAACCCTCTATAAACATCCAATAGTACCCTGCTAAACCCAAGAAAATCCAAATCTAAGTTATTGACTTCGGCACTTCCTACTGGAGCAATGTCTCAACCATAGCCGGGTCAACGGCTATCCCACCTTTAGAGATCACGTGTCCTACGAAACTCACCTCTTCTAACCAAAACTCATACTTAGACAACTTAGCATACAACTGCTTCTACTTAAGGGTCTGCAAGACAACCCTTAAGTGCTCCTCATATTCCTCCTTGCTCTTGGAGTACACTAAGATGTCATCTATGAACACCACCACAAACTTAGCCAAGTAAGGGTGAAAGGTCTTGTTCATGTAGTCCATGAACACAGTAGGAGCATTGGTCACACCAAAAGGCATAACTAAGTACTCATAGTGACCATAACGCGTCTTAAACGCTATCTTCGGGATGTCCTCGAACTTAACCAGAATCTTATGGTATCCTGACCTCAAATCTATCTTCGAGAAAACACAAGCTCCGATCAACTGAACCATAAGATCATCAATCCTAGGGTGGGGATACCGATTCTTAATGTCACCTTGTTGAGCTGTCGATAGTCGACACACAACCTCATACTGTCATCCTTCGTCTTTACTAGCAACACTGGTGCACCCCACGGGGATACGCTAGGCCTAATAAACTACTTCTGGATAAGATCGTCAATTTGTTTCTTCAACTCGGCTAACTCTAGAGGAGACATTCTATAGGGCATTATGGATATTGGCCCGGTGCCAGGCACTAAGTCTATGGTGAACTCAACATCTCTCTCGGGGGGCAAGTTATAAACATCCCCCGGGAACACTTCATGAAATTCTTGCACAACAGGCACACTTCCAACATCAGGAGGGCTCTCTACTTCCAGGGAAGATAGCATCATCTACACTTGGGCCTCGTCTTTCATTGAAGCCTTAACTTGGTTGGATGAGAGAAATCTCGGATCCTTAGACTCCACAGTTGTACCAAAAACTAAGGTCTTGTCAAAACAATTTAGAAAGATGTGGTTGGGAGATAACCAGTCCATGCCAAAAATAACATCAAGGTCCTCTAGGGATAAGCATACTAGATCAACACAAAGTTCTCATTATCAAATGATAATAGAACAAACCTTTTGAACACAAGAAGCACTCACGGGCTCCTTGGATCGTCCAAGACAACCCACCAAATGCAGTAAGTCAAGCCAAAGCGAAACTATAGGTACTTAGTACCACGTAACATTGTCTATATAAATATAGACAATTCAAACAAGATCACACAATAGACTCATAACAGACTCATACCACGGCCTGATAGGACAAACGTGCTCTGATAATTGTCAATGCATTAGTTACAAAACTGAACTAATAGTATCACTCCGGAATCTTTTCCCAAGATACCCATAGCAAATCTTGCTTTTAACACTAATTAAATCCACTTCATCAGGGCCATCTCTCATAACATAATGACAATGAAGCATTCTTCATACTTCGAGAAATACAAAAGACCAGAATGTATTTGCATTTACAGGTGCTTCATTTGCAAAGAAAGGTGATAATCAAATGATGAAAAGAATACATCATGTTGAAAATATCAATCCACTAGAAAACAAGATATGTGATCGGATCATATACAGCAACATAAAGATAGATCATCCTAGTCTCCACATAGCTAAGGCGAGAAATAAAAAACTAACACCATGATTCTATCATTTTTCTTAATATGTTGATGATTCAAATTTCAAACAACAAACCATAAGTCATCACAGTGATCAAATAAAAAACATTGTGTTATTACAAATATATGGCCCAGGAAATTTTTTTACTCACATAGTAAACTCACGCTGCAAGACATAAGAAAAGGAGAATTTCACTCAATCATTTGATTCTTAATACATAACAACATGGTACAATGGGTAGCCTTTTATAGGCAAGTTTCATACTATAATATAATATTAAAATATTATACTTAAAGGCTAAGGAAAGTTTTTAGCTGTATTTTTTGACATTTATCACCATAAAGTCATAAACTAGAGGCGGTGAGTTTAACTCAAGATCTTTCTAGGTGTAAAATGTTTTTTCCAGATTATACAAAGCGGCTGCCCTTGCAGTGCGGTACCTCATTTTTTTACAGCTTGATTTAATTTTATAGAACATTGCATCCCTTAAATCAAGCTTATGTATTTATCATTTCAAGCATTTTATTCAACTTATAAAATAATTCAATTTTTAATGGCTTCGTAAAAATATCAGCAACTTGCTCTTCGGTGGGACAATACATGATCGGCACTTCTTTTTCTTCAACCAACTCTCGTATTTTGTAAAATCGGATATCTATATGCTTGAAACGCCCATGAAAAGCTGGATTCTTACACAGTGGAATTGCAGACTTGTTATCACAAAATATTTTTGTTGGAGTGTTCTGCTATTGATATGATACTTCAAGAATTCTCCTTAGCCATATTGCTTGTGTAGCACAACTGGCTGCTGCTATATATTCTGTTTCTACTGTATAGAGTGCAATAACTGGTTGTTTCTTTGATGACCATGATACAGCGTCTGTGCCAAGATGAAATGCGTACCCTGGTGTGCTTTTTCTCGTCCCTATATCTCCAGCCCAATCACTATCTGTGTATCCAACAAGCTTCACTTCATTATTATTGGCATAAAAAATTCCATCGGTCAGAGTACCTTTGATGTAATGAAGAATTCTCTTGGCTCCTTGCAGACGAGAAACACGAGGCTCTTCCATGAATCTACTAAGCAATCCAACTCCAAAGACTATATCCGGTCTAGTCACAGTCAGATATCTCAGACTTCTGATCAAACTTTTATAATGAGTTGAATCTACTTTTTTGCCATCATTTTCTTTCTTCAACTTCAACCTTTCTTCAACCGGCGTGGAAATTGGTTTCAAATTCTCCATCTTGAATTTCTTTAAAATATCACATGCATATTTCTTCTGAGAAATAAAGATTCCATCATTCTGTTGAATGACCTCAATGCCAAGAAAATAAGACATCAGGCCTGAATCTGTCATCTCAAAGCAACTTATCATAGCCTCCCTGAATTCTGCAATCAATCATCTTTGGATTATTGCCAGTGAAGATTGGATCATCAACATAAAGGAACACAATGAGAATATCTCCAGGATCAACAAATTTAATATATAAAGTATGCTCAAAAGGACATCTTTCAAAGCCATGTTGCACAAAATAGGAATCAATCTTCTTGTACCACGCTCTTGGTGCCTGCTTCAACCCATACAACGCTTTCTTCAATATGTAAACTTTGTCTTCTTTTCCTCTGATTACATATCCTGCAGGCTGTTGAACATATACTTCTTCTTCCAAAGTACCATTCAGAAAAGCAGATTTAACATCCATTTGATATATTTTTCAATTATTTTGGGCAGAGAGAGAAATAATCATACGAATTGTATCTAACCTTGCAACTGGAGCAAATACTTCAAAATAATCAACACCTGACTTTTGTTTATATCCTTTCGCAACCAAACTCGCTTTAAAGCGATCAATCTCTCCATTGGGCTTGTACTTTGTCTTATACATATCCACTTCACTACTATTGGTCTTTTGTCTGCAGGCTAATCTGTCAGCTCCCACATTTCAATCTTTTCAATGGCATGAATTTCATCATTCATTGCTTTTCTCCAATTCTGGCTATTTGAGGCTTCTTCAAAAGTCACTGGCTCACAATATGCAAATAAGGCAAACTTGATAATTTCTTCATCAGATGGGTTATTATCGTTACCCACAACATAATCCTCAAATCTGGCTGGTAATCTACAGTTCCTCTGCGGTTTGTTGGATGTTTCTGGCTCATCAGGTGTTGGAACTTCATGTCCATTCTCCTCCTCATAATTGTCTGGAACTACCACCGCCTTCTTTGGAGCTTTCAAAGACCAGTCCCACATTCCTTCTTCATCAAATGTCATGTCTCGGCTGATAATCACCTTCTCCATCTCCGGATTATAAAGTTTGTACGCCTTTGAGTTTGTGTTGTAGCCAATGAAAATACACTTTTCACCTTTGTCATCCAATTTCTTCTTGAGCTAATCTGGTACGTGGGCGTATGCTATACACCCAAAAACTCGGAGGTGCCGTATTGAGGGTCTCCTTCCACTCCAAGCTTCTTCGGGTGTCGTGTCACAAACACTCTTTGTTAGACACCTGTTTAGAATATACACTATCGTAGCAACTGCTTCTACCCAAAATTCCTTAGCCATTTGTTTAGATCTCAGCATGCATCTCACCATGTCCATGATAGTTCTGTTCTTCCTTTCAACACCGCCATTCTGTTGAGGCGTGTATCTAGTCGTTAATTAATGATGGACTCCATGCTGCTCAAAGAAATCTACACTGGCAAGATACTCTTGGCCTCTGTCTTTTCTAAGTGCTTTGATTCTATAGCTACTTTGCTTTTCTACATACGCCTTGAATTTCTTAAAGGCATCACATTCCACTACAAAAAAAAGGTTATTTAGCGACCGAAAATAGTGACCGAATTTGTTGGTTGCTGTTTGCGACCGAAATGGCAACCGATTGTAGGATCTAAATCAAACACTGATGAGATTTGATATTGCGACCGAAATAGCGACCGAAATAGAGCGTAGCAGAGTTATCAGTCTCTATTTCAGTTGCAAAATAAAGGAAAATAAAAGTAAAAAAATTATGACTTTTTAGCGACCGAAATGGCGACCGAGTTAAATGCAACGGTTAAATTTATTTATCGTTGCGACCGATACTAAATCGGTCGCTAAATTTATGAATTCAAATTTCAAACTAACCCATTTAGCGACCGATTTAGCGACCGAATAATTCGGTCACTAAAACTGAAATCCCTAAATCGCGAGTCCTTCCCCTTTCTTCCCCATTTCTCTCATTTCTTCTTTGTTCTTCTCTCTCGCGCCTCCTTGGTCCTCCCTGCCGCCACGCAACACAAAGCTCCAACCACCAAAACAACACCGCCACCACCCACATTCTCTCTCTGTAACCCTGTTCTCTATCTCTTTCTCCCTTCCTCTTTTTCTTTTCACTGATTTCCCCCTTTGTCTCTCCAGTGCACCACCACCAACACCGCCACCACTGCGCGGCCTCCGGTGACACCGCCACCACCACCGGTCCAAGTCAGTAGTGGCGCCACGTGAATCACGCCTCCACCAAGGTAAGCACCGCGAGCCGTCGTTTTCGTGGTGGTTTCCACCATGTAGGTTCCTTCCAAGCTTCTTCTTCTTCCCTTGTGTTGATGTGTCTTCTTTCTCTCTTTGTTTTACAGAAAACCGCCTCTGCCACCGCTGTCACAGTCGTGCGCCGCAGCCATTAGCACCACCACAAGCTCATCTTCTTCATTGGGTGAGTGGTTTCCTCACTTCTTTGGTTCATTTTCAAGAAACCCCATGTTTTCCCCAAACTCAAACCCTAACTTTAATTTCAGAGTTTGAATTTTGAAATTAATTGGTATTTTATGAAATTGGGATTATGATTAAGTGTTCCCCTAAATCAATTTTATCAGTCCCTTGTTTAATTGATTTTTCTCAATTTTCACCTTGAGCCTATAGACCCCCAAATCTGTTTTGACTTAAATCAATGAGATTTTTTAAGAAATTAAATATGCTATTGAGCTATACTTATAGTGTAATTGTTGAGATATAATTTTGGCGATTTGTCCAGTGTTTCTATGTTTGGATCGACTCTATCGGTTGTCGTTAGTGCTCGTGTTTGATTGACTTTATTATTATTGGATTGCTATGTTGTGCTGGTGGTGATAAATTACTTTGTGATATTTGAATATTTATGATTGTCTGTGTTATGCATGATCTTCCTGGATTATTTCTATGCTTAGTTGACTTTAAGTGAGGATATGTGTTGTTTGGAGATAATTGTTTGGGTGAGAATGAATTGACTTAGAGTTGCCCAGCCTAAACTAATTATTTAAAGATCAGTGGTGACATAGAACATGTGTTGAGGTTTTGGTGGAAGGTTAAGGCACTAGGTGATTATTAATGTGGGTTGGTGAGATTCGTGTATTGGTATTGTCATTCGCGATCGTGTGTTGGGAACATGTGAGGTTGGAGTATCCGATCATGGACAAACTTAATGATGAGGGATTGGACGAGACTCCCACTAGTGGAAAATATACATTAGACGGGAAAGGTTTACGTTAGTTAACCAAAAGCTAGACGTTAAAAAGGAGGCGGTGGCAGTTTTGTAAATATCAGACTTCATTAATTCAATTTTAACGCCAGTTGTTGTAAGGACTGACGTTAAAAGTTAAGTGACTCACTTTTAACGTCAGGTCAATAAACAACTGACGTTAAAAGTTCACTTTTAACGTCAGTTGTTTATTGAACTGACGTTAAATGTGAGTACTTAACTTTTAACGTCTGTTCTTTCATCAACAGACGTTAAATGTTATTTTAATAAAATTTTTTAGCTAGTAAACATACCCTTCCGCATTGCCTTCCTCAAAGTTTCTGTTTCACTTGCTTTTAAGTTTTGTGTTTCTGTTTTGAAAACTAAAATATATGTGTGAAGTATAAGTTGAATCAATAACCCAAACTGGATCTCATTCATGAAGTGTATCAATAATACAATTACAAGATACATTCAAAATTTTAAAATCCTATAAAAAGTTACATTGAAAGGGTTTAAAATCTTAAACGTTTGCTTCAACATCATTTTCTTCTCAGTCCTGTCCTCAGAAACTCCAATGGATGCATCTCCTCCCTCACTTGAATTCCATGATGCAAAGTGAATCCACAGTGAAATGGATCTTTGCATCTTCTCCTTCACTGGAATTCCTTGATGCATCGTCTTGAATCCACAGTCACTTGCTTCCAAAGCAAAGTGAAAGGGATGACGGGGATGAAATAAAGTGAGGGAATCACATTACGTGATTCACCCAACCTTACCATCCATGTTATGTGATTTACTCAACCTCAGAAGTTTTTTTACCATTAAGACAGAGACCTTTAAGTCTAGGAATAGGAAGAAATAACAACACCTCAAATATGATATAGGCATATTGTGAAGGAAAAAGCATGAAATATAGAGGAAAAGAGGGGGGTAATATACAGATCGACTGATACAGAAGAATATGGTTCTTTATATAGAGAAGAGAGACTACCTGAATTTCTTGAAAACTGATCTAAAAACTTAATGCTCATTAAGAGGATTAGGTTACAAGGTGAATGGGTAAGTAGCACAGTAGTCAAAGGAATGAATGTTTTTGCAGAAACTAATAAACTTTTAACGTTAGTTGTTTAATACAACTGATGTTAAAAGTGTTTTTTTTAAAAAAATATTTATTTTTAACGTGAGTTTTTTAAAGAACAGACGTTAAAAGTTGGATTTTTACTTCAGTTAAATAAATAGCTGACGTAAATAATCCTATATCCCTATCTGAAATGCCCTGTTGTCACCCTTAATGCAGGCCACTCCATATATATAATGCAGTTTATTTCTAAACTTTTTTTTTAAACAAGTTTATATTTAATCTTCATTAATTAGCTTGAATTAGTAAATATATTCTTGTGAAAATTAAAATAGAGTCTCTCTGATTTTCTTGAAAACTTATCTATAAACTTAATGCTCATTAAGAGAATTAAGTTACAAGGTGCATGCATGGGTAAGTAGCACAGTAGTCAAATGAATGAATGTTTTTGCAGAAACTTATACACTTTTAACGTCAGTTGTCTTCAACAACTGACGTTAAAATTGTTTTTAAAATAAAAAATATTTATTTTTAACGTCAGTTTTTTATACAATTGACGTTAAAAGTTGGATTTTTACTTCAATTAAATAAATAGTTGACATAAATAATCCTATATCCCTATCTGAAATGCCCTGTTGTCACCCTCAACGCAGGTCACTCCATATATATAGTGCAGTTTATTTCTAAACTTTTTTTTAAACAAGTTTATTTTTAATCTTAATTAATTTGATTGAATTAGTAATCAAATTATTGTGCAAATTAAAATAAATAAACACTTAACATAAAACAAGTTATATATGTATAATCAAATCGTATCTCACTGAAGCAATTCATAAGTTAATTAAAATAACATGATTAAAAGATAAAAAATTTCTGCAACAAAGCCCTAAAATATAAAAAAGTTTCTGCTTCAACATCATTTATTCTTCTCAGTCCTATCCTCACAAACTCCAATTAATTGATGCATCTCCTCCCTCACTTGAATTCCATGATGCATCGTGCGTGAATCCACAGTCACTAGCAGCGCAAGCAAAGTGAAAGGGATCTTTGCATCACCTCATTCACTGGAATTCCTTACCATCCATGTTACGTGATTTACTCAACCTCGGAAGTTTTTTGACCATTAAGACAGAGACCTTTAAGTCTAGGTATAGGAAGAAATAACAAAAGTCTCAGAGCCATTTTGTGAAGGAATAGAAAACGCACGAAATATAGAGGAAAAGAAGAGGTCAGATTCTGATCATTCTCAAGAATGGTACTTTATATAGAGAAGAGAGACTGATTTTCTTGAAAACTGATCTATAAACTTAATGCTCGGGGGTAGGTAGCACAGTAGTAAAAGGAATTAATGTTTTTGCAGAAACTTATACACTTTTAACGTCAGTTGTCTTCAACAGCTGACGTTAAAAGTTTTTTTTTATTTTTAACGTCAGTTTCTTAAGACAACTGACGTTAAATAAATGACCTTTATCGTCAGTTTTTACAAACAACTGACGTAAAATTTTGTTTTATTTTGATTATAACGTTTACACCCGCGCGCCTTCTGCACTTCGCTCTGTACGTCTCTTTTCTCTTTTCATCACGCTCAACCCTCACTCTCACTCTCAACCCTCACTCTCACTCTCACTCTCACTCTGCCCTAATCGCGAGCTCATCTCTACCACAACCACCGCGAGGGCTTTTTCGCCACCATCGTGAGGTACACTCTTAACCCCTAACTCTGTCTTTCCCGCTCATTCTTTGCAATAACTTGACATCTCTCTTTCCCCTTCCTGCGCACTAACTCTCCTTGTCCCTCTGCTCTCAGTAACCACATCGAACGTTGGCCATCACTCGAGCTCCCCTCCCCACCACCACGCGAGCACCTATTTCTGGTGAGTCTTTAGGGCACATTTTTTTATTTTTGGTTTTGAGTGTATGTTGAAACTGTAGTCTCAGTAGTTGAAACTTGAAACCGTGAGTTTGAGTTGTTTGGAATGTCTCTATTTTTGGTTTTGGGTGCATGTTGCTCTGCTGGTTGATCTGTCACGGCCGTGATGCTCATCAAGGCTAGGCCGTGATCAGTTCTGCCTGTGAGGGTCTGGTTCAGTTGGCACGTTACGGTAGTGATGGACATCACTTTGCCAGGTAGTGACCGATGCTTGGCAATCTTCAAAAACTATAGTTTTCAATCTCCCGTATTGTCCTTATATTGGATATATGTTTTGTATATCTATAGGACCTATCTAGTTATTTTTATTTATACTTCTGTATTTATTTTGAGTTATAACCTATGTTAATAAATATATATTGTTTCTGAACAGGCATACATATGGATCAGTCGGATAGCCCACATGCACGGGAGGACACTGTGGGGGCTACGCAGGACCCGATCACGCCTACGCCTGATTCTAGTGTAAGTTTATATGTTATATACTATCTTTAGTCCTTCTTTTTAATGTAAGTTTATAATGTTACAACCCTCTATTTTATCATTTTTTTTGTCCATACAGACATTACAGGCTCATAGGAAACGGGGTAGAGGAGCCACCTCGTTGAAGAAACTAGAGAAGGATAGGCAAAGTGGACAGAAGCTTGAGGTGTCCTTCGATGCTAATCTAAATGCCCAGGGACCCTGTGCTAAAGAATTTAATAAGTGGGTGTTTCTACAAGCGAAGCAGCATGTAAGCATCAACTACAACCACTGGAATAACGTTCCACAGAACGTTAGGATCAGATTTGGGAGGCTATCACGGTATTTTACCTTTATATTCGATTGATTTACATTATTAGATAATTATCCGAGTTATAATCCATCCATTTGTTATGTATTTACTGTGTAGGTAGCTTGGACTGTGCCAAATGACGAGGATCATCGTCATAAATGTATGAAAATGGCATCAAAGCGTTGGAATGGGTTCAAGCATGATCTTACCAGGTACTATGTAGCTGGGAAGAAGCGTCTTGGCGTCTTGATAAAATGTTCTCGGATTATCCCTGGATTGATCAGGATACTTGGGATATGTTTGCCAGGAGTCGACAGGATGGAGAATTTCAGGTTGGTTGATTAAGTTAATTTTGTATGCTTCTTATAGATCATTTAACTGTATTTAATTATGTGTTTTTGTTTGAATAGGCTAAGGCAGATAAGGGTCGGCAGAATCAGGCGAAGAACGTCCACCGCCACACCATGTCTCGGGGTGGGTACCAGACTCGGATCGAGCAGATGATGGCGGATAGGCTGAGGGCGAAGCAGGAAGAGCACTCTGCTAGGATTGAAAGAGGAGAGGTGCCTGAGGGTATACCATTAAGTCCTCCGTCGGACATCGACCGCGAGGATGTCTGGTTAGCCGGCCGCATGACAAAGACGTCTTTTAAAGTTGATGCCACTCGCGAAGTGGCAAATAAGATTGTAAGTAAATAATTAACTTGATTTCAATTGATCTTTGTATAGATATTTGCAACACTTTTCACTTGCACGCTTTTTCATTATTTTCATTGTAGATGGATCTTAAAGCACAATCCTCCCAGGGCTCATTCGTCCCTTCTGGACGGCGGGACGTCTTGATGACTGCTCTAGGCAAGAAATGTAACATCCTAAAATTTTAACGTAATTATTTTTAATAAAGGTTAAGGTAATATGAAGTTTAGTGTAGAAAGTTGGTAGTATAAGAATTTATTGGAGTTGTTAGTAATTAAAATAATAAAAAATTGGATATATTTATAATAATAATAAAAGTAATGGTAAAGATAAGCCATTCACGTCCAGTACATGTACATGTTTGCTTTTGGTTTGAAAATAATTAAGAACATATAATGAAATGGGATTGTAAAAAAAAAAAAAAGGACAAAATTAAATAATCAAAGCACTGGAGGCCCACGCTCCAGTACGTATTGTACATTTAGCCAACCCTTTCAGTTTTTAATTCTTTGGAATTAAAAGTGGGGCCTACTTAAAATTGGGTTTATTGGGTTTAGATGGCCTTTAATTAGGAGATGGCATTATATACAGCAGCATGACCTATTTTGAGGGTGGTAGCGCCGCACAGTAGAAAAAAATTATAGTAAGAGGAGACTGAGCAGTGTAAGAAAGGGAGCCACACAGATCAAAGAACACCACCGAACGAGAGAGAAATTTTTAGGGAAGCACAAATCCCTATCATACGTGATTTCTAGAGCACAGTAGAGAGCTGCAAAATATGAGTAAAAATATTTTTCTCACACTTTCATGGTACAAATAATTTGAAGTTTGATAAACTGATTTGAATAATATAATTCCTATTGAATTTATAAATAAGTAGTTTTGTTTTTAATTTGTATTTTTTTTGTGCACATTCTCTTAAAGTTCTCGTCTTTGTTAGATTAAGAAGATTTCCATCCAGATTGTTGCTTCTTACGCTACTACTGAGTTTTTTTTTCTATTGATGGCAAATTGCAAGTAGACTTTTTACTGGACAATTTCTAAATCATTCCCATTTGCATAACCTCACGTGAATTGGGTTATATTTTGTCTCCAACCTCCAATTGCCAAAGCCAATTCACGTGGTAATTATATTATAGTTTGATTGCAACTTTAATTATTGTTAAGAAATATGTTTGATTTATATGAATTGTGGTTGATTGGCATGATAGATGATGTTATAGTGTTGCTTTAGCATGACATAATATTTTTTATTGAAGCATAGAGTTTGAAAACCTTGATAGTCATCTGGGATGACATATCGCATTACACATGAGTTGGTCATCACCTTCTGGGAAGGGATGATGGTATACATTCTATTCCGGGAATAGGATGGAGATATCACCATCTGGGATGGGATATCAGATGATTAAAATATTCACATCTGGGATGGAATATTACTAGATACCTCCATCTGGGATGGGGAAGGCAGTGGGACGCCATTGCATGGATATGAGCTCATAGACCTTAGTGGATCTGGGATTCACACCGGTTCTGGGAACCAAAGAGTCAAGTGAAGTGATTCTGGGAATCACTGAGTCATGTTCATGAAGTTGCATTACATAGGACTTGCATAGTGAATGTGATTAAATGTGATGAGATGTGACCGTAGTTGATTTTATGAGCTTGTGGTTTGACTGTTTGATATTGATTAGTTTATATGTTATATTTTTCGAGGATTTATTAAATTAAAAATCAGCGGGTACCATGAATGTTTTTCCGGTTACCGCACCGGCTGAGGACAATACTATTTGCGAACCTTTTTATTAAATGATTTTTATTCACTGGGATTATATCTCATAAAAGTGTTGTTTTCAGAGCACGAGGACGAAATCATTGAAGCTGAAGAGGATTGAAGACTTAGCGAATCTACTTATTTATTATCTAGCTTGTTAGTATTTTATTTTGAATAAGGAGCTGTTTGTGACTAGACATATTTATTTTATTTTTTTTTATAATTTATCGTTGGGTTTATTAGTAGACGCCCGATTTTGAGGCTTGAGATTTTTATTTGGATGTATGGATTTATTATAATTGTCTGTCCGAATTCAGGAACAATAACCCGCCTGTTTTTCGAGGCACCACCGATCCTATTGAGGCAGAGGAATGGTTGATGAAATTAGAGAAGATCTTCCGGGCCATGAGGTGCTCTGATGCTCAGAAGGTGGATTTTGTCACCTATATGCTGGAGTCGGATGCAGAGCACTGGTGGGACTGTGCTAGGGGCGGGTTGCTTGCTTCTGGCGTCCCTATCACATGGGACCGATTCAAGGAGGTTTTCCTGGAAAAATACTTTCCGCACAGTGTCCGGATACAGAAGGAGATGGAGTTTCTATAGTTTCGTCAGGGGAGTATGACAGTGGCTGAATATGTGGCCAAGTTCGAGAGCCTTGCCAGGTTCTCTGCTCAAGTGAGGGATAATCCTGACGGTCAATGGAAAGCGATTAAGTTCGAGCAGGGTTTGAGGCCAGAGTTGCAGAGCCTTATCGGACTCCTAGAAATTCGGGACTACCCCACTCTTGTGAACAAGTGTAGGGTGGCAGAGCATAATATACAAGTTGTATTGGCCGAGAGGCAAAAGGAGAAAATTCTTAGCGATGGAAAGAGATTTCAGGGCAAGGATGGGAAATTTCAGAAGCATTTGCGGCCAGTCTCCTCCATCAAGAAAGGGAAGCAAGTGCATGGAGCCCGGACTGACACAGGCGCCGAGTGTCACAGGTGTGGGTTGAATCATGGAGATCGCACGTGTCCAGCGGCACAGACCACTTGCTACAAGTGTGGTAAAGTGGGGCACTATGCCAGAAACTGCAGGAGTGGAGGACCAGTCCAACCGAGACCACTGAGCCAAGGGGAGAGTCTTTACGCTCCAAGGGGAAAAGGTGAAGGAGTCAGATGGCCTGATACAAGGTATGGGTTTAATTAAAGAAAGAAAAATCAATTTATTGTTTGATTCAGGGGCAACTCATTCATTCATATCTCTAGAGTGTGTGAAAAATCTATCTTTGTCTGTTACTAAGTTGCCATATGATTTGAGTGTCGGTACTCCTGCAAATGATAAACTTGTTTCCTCTATTGCTTGCTTGAATTGTCCCTTAGTGTACCATGGTGTACCTTATTTTGTTGATCTTATATGCTTGCCCATGTCTGGGTTAGATGTCATTCTTGGTATGGATTGGTTGTCTGCAAATCATGCTGTCATAAATTGTTCTGATAAAACTATCTCCATTCCTATACAACCAATGTCTAATGATTTTCCCGTGCCAGTTCTATTGTTTCTGCTTTGCTTGTCATAAGTGCTTAGTTGAGGGAGCTCAAGGATATGTACTCTTGTTCTCTGCTAAGATAGAGGCTGTGATGATGTGACGGCTATACATGGTGTGTGAATTCCGGTGATGTTTTCCCTAAGGATGTCTCTAGCTTGCCTCCGAATAGGGAAGTTGAGTTTAACATAGATCTAGTGCCGGGAGTGGACCGGTGTCGATAGCGCCTTATAGAATAGCACCTTTAGAGTTGAGCGAGCTTAAGAAACAGATTAGAGGAGATGCTAGGGAAGGGGGTTATTAGGCCTAGTGTGTCACCTTGGGGGAGCACTGTCCTCGGTGAAAAAGAAGGATGGGAGCATGAGGCTATGTGTTGACTATAGGCGGTTGAACAAAGTGACCATCAAGAATAAATACCCTTTGCCTAGGATAGATGACCTCTTAGACCAGGTGAGGGAGCGTCGGTGTTTTCCAAAATAGATCTAAGGTCGGGATACCATCAAATTAGAGTTAGGGATGAGGACATTCCTAAGACAACCTTTAGGACAAGGTATGGGCACTATGAGTATGTAGTGATGCCCTTTGGTGTGACCAATGCCCCAGCCGTTTTCATGGACTACATGAATCGGATCTTTAGGCCATTCTTGGACATCTTTGTGGTGGTGTTCATAGATGATATTTTGATATACTCTAGGACACCAGAGGATCATGAGGAGCATTTGAGGTTAGTGTTGCAGGTTCTAAGGGAAGAACAACTGTATGCAAAGCCAGAAAAATGTGAATTTTGGCTTGATGAGGTGAAGTTTTTAGGACATACCATATCTAGGAGTGGTGTAGCGATCGACTCTAGTAAGGTTGATGCAGTGCTTGGATGGGAGCAGCCTAAGTCAGTGACAGAAGTGAGGAGTTTCCTAGGACCGGCAGGTTACTATAGGAAATTCATAGAAGGGTTCTCTAGGCTAGCTTTACCTCTTTCCTAGTTGACTAGGAAAGGAAAATCTTTCGAGTGGGATAAGGAATGCGAAGAGGATTTTGAGGAGCTTAAGAGGAGATTAGCGTCATCACCGGTCTTAACCATTCCAGATCTAGCAGTGAGCTTTGTGGTATATTGTGACGCTTCTAAGAATGGTTTAGGTTGTGTGTTGATGCAGGAAGGCAAGGTAGTGGCTTATGCATCTAGGCAGCTTAGGACACATAAGGTGAATTACCCTACTCATGACCTTGAGTTAGCGGCAGTAGTTTTTGCTCTTAAGATTTGGAGGCACTATTTGTACGGTGCAAAGTTTGAGGTTTTTAGTGATCATAAGAGCCTTAAGTATTTGTTTGACCAAAAGGAATTGAATATGAGGCAAATGAGGTGGATGGAATTTCTTAAGGACTATGATTTTGAATTGAAGTACCATCCAAGGAAAGCCAATGTGGTGGCTGATGCACTCAGTAGGAAAACCTTACATGTGTCTCGTTTAATGGTCCAAGAGATGAATATGTTAGAGGAGTTCAGAGACATGAATCTAGATGTATCTCTGACACGCTGTCGCGCACGCGTCAAAAGATGAGCGGTTAGTAAAAATGTAGTTTAGTGTGCGACAACTCGGGTATCGTATCGCAAGGACTCTCGTAGTGCTATTATCGCAGAAAATAAGTTTCTTGGGGGGGTGTTTGGTTTGAAATTGATTGGAAAAACAGAATGAAAACAGAGCGTAAAAACAGAGCAAATTACGTGATTATCAAATAAGACTAAGACGATCAATCTGCTGTTTCGTTTCCCACTATCATCGGTTCATGTAATTCCATGCCCTAAGCGAGTCTAATCCCTTTTTCGATTGTAGCATCGATTAACAAGCGAAACCGACGCTACGGGACATATATTCCTAATTCCGAATTAAGCAAACGGATGAAGCCCTTCGTGAATTAAGCAAACACGAATTGAACGCACGCGAATTAAGCAAACGCGATTAAGTTTAGGAACATACAATCATCGAAACAAATCAATACCCATTCGATACAAACTGAATTAAGCAAACAGAGAATATAGAATAGATATTGAAAGAGAGAAGAGAATTAAATCAGAAATTACAAGACCTCAAGTGTTGGTGGAAGCCGACATACAGGATCAACCTAGGGAGATTAGTTCTCCATCAAAACGCAATACAAACAGAGAAAATTCGAAAACAAGGATTAGCAAAAGATCATTACTCATTACGCCTCTAAACAGCTATTTATAACTTTCTGAAACTGCGCATTCTCGCGAGGCGAGTGGTCTCTCGCGAGGCGAATATTAAAATGGCGCCTTCTTGAATTTGTATTCTCGCGAGGCGAGTCTTCAAAACCTGGGTTGTCACAGCCGTGATGCCTATCACGGCCAGACCGTGATGGTCTCTGTCTTCGGGTGCTTATCCGTCATGGCGTGACCTTCATCACGCCAGGCGTGATGGTCTCTGTCTTGAGGGGTTTCTCTTCACGCCGTGATGGGTGTCACGGGATGACCGTAATGCTTGCTGACTTCGAGGCTCGCGAGGCGAGCAATAGCTCTGGCGAGGCGAGAACATGATTTTTCCGCACTTTGCTGGTCCTCACTCTCGCGGGGCGAGTATCTGCTCGCGTGGCGAGTGTTTCCAGATTGCAATTTCCATTGTTTCCTTCATTCCTTGGACTCTAAGTCAACCTGAAAACATGAAATAGCCATAAGTGCTTTATTTGACTCAAAAATTGACTAAATAACCCTAAAACTACTTAAGGGACTCAAAACCTTGCTGGAGGACAATCAGGCCTAATTTGGGTGAAAACGAGATATAATCGGCACAAAACCACGGTCATACTAGTCATAAAACTAGATGAGCCAGAGGCTTATCAATCTCTTAGTGCTCTAAGCTTGAAGTTGAACAGGCTGGAAATTTGCAGTGACCTTAGAGAAATGATTAGGCGAGAACAGCTTTTAGACCAGGAGTTACAATCTCTTTTAGACCAAGAGAATTATGTGTTGTCTACTGATGGTCTAGTGTTGTTTAAGAATAAAATCGTTGTTCCTAAGGAGGGGAGCCTTAGAGAGAAAGTTTTAGAGGAAGCGCATAAGGGGAAGTTCACCATACATCCAGGGATAACCAAGATGTACCAAGATCTAAAGAAGATGTATTGGTGGCCAGGAATGAAACGGGATGTGGCTAGCTTTGTAGCCAAGTGTCTAGTGTGTCAAAAGGTTAAGATAGAACATCAGAGACCTTCGGGTTTGTTGCAGCCTTTAGAAATTCCTCAATGGAAATGGGAGAGGATTTCTATGGATTTTGTGATGGGGTTACCTAGGACTCGTTTGGGATTGGATGCCATATGGGTAATTGTGGATAGGTTGACCAAGTCTGCTCTCTTCTTGCCAATTAAGGCAACCTATAGTTTGAGAAAGTTAGAAGACTTATACATTAAGGAGATAGTAAGGCTTCATGGCATACCTACCTCTATAGTGTCAGATAGGGACCCACGGTTTACCTCTAGATTCTGGAGGGCTTTCCAACAGGCTTTTGGTTCTAAGTTGAGTTTTAGCACAACCTATCATCCCCAAATGGATGGTCAGTCGGAGAGGACCATTCAAACGCTTGAGGACATGCTTAGAGCATGCGTTTTAGATGAAGGTGAGGGTTGGGATAAATTTCTACCTCTTATAGAGTTTGCTTATAACAACAGTTATCATGCTAGCATCGGCATGGCACCCTACGAAGCTCTTTATGGGAGGAAGTGTAGGTCCCCTTTATGTTGGTGTGAGGTGGGTGAGAAGACCCTGCTAGGACCAGAATTAGTCCAGGAGACCACCGAGAGGATTAAAGTCATTAGGGAAAGGATGCGCACTGCACAGAGTAGGCAAAAGAGTTATGCCGACAAGAGAAGGAAGCCTTTAGAATTTCAGGAAGAGGAACATGTATTCTTGAGAGTCACTCCTAAGACTGGGGTGGGGAGGTCAATGAAAGTCAAAAAGCTCAACCCTCGTTTCATGGGTCCGTTTCAAATCCTAAAAAGAGTCGGGCCTGTTGCTTACCAATTGGCTCTTCCACCACAGTTGTCGAATCTCCATGACGTCTTGCATGTGTCTCAACTCCGGAAGTACGTATCAGATATTTCATACGTGATAGCTCCTGAGTCAATACAATTTAAGGATAATTTAATCTTTAAGCCCAGGCCTATTCAGATCATTGACAAGAGCACAAAGACTCTGAGGAACAAGATGATCCCATTGGTGAAAGTGATTTGGGAAGGGTTGGCTCCAGAGGAAGCTACTTGGGAACTAGAGGAAGATGTTAGACAACATCATCCAGATTTTTTTAATACAGGTACATAACTTAGTGTAGTAATAATTTTAATCTTGTATTGTTTGGATGTGACGTGTTAATTTCGTGGACGAAATTCTATAAGGAGGGGAGAAAATGTAACATCCTAAAATTTTAACGTAATTATTTTTAATAAAGGTTAAGGTAATATGAAGTTTAGTGTAGAAAGTTGGTAGTATAAGAATTTATTGGAGTTGTTAGTAATTAAAATAACACAAAATTGGATATATTTATAATAATAATAAAAGTAATGGTAAAGATAAGCCATTCACGTCCAGTACATGTACATGTTTGCTTTTGGTTTGAAAATAATTAAGAACATATAATGAAATGGGATTGTAAAAAAAAAAGGACAAAATTAAATAATCAAAGCACTGGAGGCCCACGCTCCCGTACGTATTGTACATTTAGCCAACCCTTTCAGTTTTTAATTCTTTGGAATTAAAAGTGGGGCCTACTTACAATTGGGTTTATTGTGTTTAGATGGCCTTTAATTAGGAGATGGCATTATATACAGCAGCATGACCTATTTTGAGGGTGGTAGCGCCGCACAGTAGAAAAAAATAATAGTAAGAGGAGACTGAGCAATGTAAGAAAGGGAGCCACACAGATCCAAGAACACCACCGAACGAGAGAGAAATTTTTAGGGAAGCACAAATCCCTATCATACGTGATTTCTAGAGCACAGTAGAGAGCTGCAAAATGTGAGTAAAAATATTTTTCTCACACTTTCATGGTACAAATAATTTGAAGTTTGATAAACTGATTTGAATAATATAATTCCTATTGAATTTATAAATAATTAGTTTTGTTTTTAATTTGTATTTTTTTTGTGCACATTCTCTTAAAGTTCTCGTCTTTGTTAGATTAAGAAGATTTCCATCCAGATTGTTGCTTCTTACGCTACTACTGAGTTTTTTTTCTATTGATGGCAAATTGCAAGTAGACTTTTTACTGGACAATTTCTAAATCATTCCCATTTGCATAACCTCACGTGAATTGGGTTATATTTTGTCTCCAACCTCCAATTGCCAACACGTGGTAATTATATTATAGTTTGATTGCAACTTTAATTATTGTTAAGAAATATGTTTGATTTATATGAATTGTGGTTGATTGGCATGATAGATGATGTTATAGTGTTGCTTTAGCATGACATAATATTTGTTATTGAAGCATAGAGTTTGAAAACCTTGATAGTCATCTGGGATGACATATCGCATTACACATGAGTTGGTCATCACCTTCTGGGAAGGGATGATGGTATACATTCTATTCCGGGAATAGGATGGAGATATCACCATCTGGGATGGGATATCAGATGATTAAAATATTCACATCTGGGATGGAATATTACTAGATACCTCCATCTGGGATGGGGAAGGCAGTGGGACGCCATTGCATGGATATGAGCTCATAGACCTTAGTGGATCTGGGATTCACACCGGTTCTGGGAACCAAAGAGTCAAGTGAAGTGATTCTGGGAATCACTGAGTCATGTTCATGAAGTTGCATTACATAGGACTTGCATAGTGAATGTGATTAAATGTGATGAGATGTGACCGTAGTTGATTTTATGAGCTTGTGGTTTGACTGTTTGATATTGATTAGTTTATATGTTATATTTTTCGAGGATTTATTAAATTAAAAATCAGCGGGTACCATGAATGTTTTTCCGGTTACCGCACCGGCTGAGGACAACACTATTTGCGAACCTTTTTATTAAATGATTTTTATTCACTGGGATTATATCTCATAAAAGTATTGTTTTCAGAGCACGAGGACGAAATCATTGAAGCTGAAGAGGATTGAAGACTTAGCGAATCTACTTATTTATTATCTAGCTTGTTAGTATTTTATTTTGAATAAGGAGCCGTTTGTGACTAGACATAGTTCTTTTATTTTATTTTATAATTTATCGTTGGGTTTATTAGTAGACGCCCGGTTTTGAGGCTTGAGATTTTTATTTGGATGTATGGATTTATTAATTATTACTTTGCTACATTATTACTATTTTATTTAATAAGAGACATTTTCCAGACTTATATAATTGTTAAAAATTTTATGATTAACATATTTTAATTAAATGTATTAAATGATTTTTATACAATTTGTTTTGGGTTACTAATGTAACGACGGGCGTTACATTTATGGTATCAGAGCAGTTCGATTCTAAATCGGACTGTGGTATTGGGGCTTTTTCTAAAACAAAACTTGGGCGTGTAGGATGCTTGGTTGTGTTATAATTCTGCATTCTATTCTTTTGGATATTGGACTTGATCAACCCACTGTTTGATTGGTGGTATGCAGATTATGGCAGCAAACAGGCGAGGGAGAAATGATGCACTTGTCGCGCCTTTGGCTCGAATGGCCAGAGTTATGCAGGAGCAGACGGAGACTCTCCGTCAGATGAGGGATGATGGGGACGTGCTTAACATGGTGCCGGCTGCAGCTCCAGATCCACAGTACAGGGGTCTGTCCGAATTCAGGAACAATAACCCGCCTGTTTTTCGAGGCACCACCGATCCTATTGAGGCAGAGGAATGGTTGATGAAATTAGAGAAGATCTTCCGGGCCATGAGGTGCTCTGATGCTCAGAAGGTGGATTTTGTCACCTATATGCTGGAGTCGGATGCAGAGCACTGGGGGGACTGTGCTAGGGGCGGGTTGCTTGCTTCGGGCGTCCCTATCACATGGGACCGATTCAAGGAGGTTTTCCTGGAAAAATACTTTCCGCACAGTGTCCGGATACAGAAGGAGATGGAGTTTCTACAGTTTCGTCAGGGGAGTATGACAGTGGCTGAATATGTGGCCAAGTTCGAGAGCCTTGCCGTGTTCTCTGCTCATGTGAGGATAATCCCGACGGTCAATGGAAAGCGATTAAGTTCGAGCGGGGTTTGAGGCCGAGGCTGCAGAGCCTTATCGGACTCCTAGAAATTCGGGACTACCCCACTCTTGTGAACAAGTGTAGGGTGGCAGAGCATAATATGCAAGTTGTATTGGCCGAGAGGCAAAAGGAGAAAATTCTTAGCGATGGAAAGAGATTTCAGGGCAAGGATGGGAAATTTCAGAAGCATTTGCGGCCAGTCTCCTCCATCAACAAAGGGAAGCAAGTGCATGGAGCCCGGACTGACACAGGCGCCGAGTGTCACAGGTGTGGGTTGAATCATGGAGATCGCACGTGTCCAAGGCAGACGCACCACTTGCTACAAGTGTGGTAAAGTGGGCACTATGCCGAAACTGCAGGAGTGGAGGACCAGTCCAACCTAGACCACTGAGCCAAGGGAGAGTCTTTACGCTCCAAGGGGAAAAGGTGAAGGAGTCAGATGGCCTGATACAAGGTATGGGTTTAATTAAAGAAAGAAAAATCAATTTATTGTTTGATTCAGGGGCAACTCATTCATTCATATCTCTAGAGTGTGTGAAAAATCTATCTTTGTCTCACTAAGTTGCCATATGATTTGAGTTTGGTACTCCTGCAAATGATAAACTTGTTACCTCTATTGCTTGCTTGAATTGTCCCTTAGTGTACCAAGGTGTACCTTATTTTGTTGATCTTATATGCTTTCCCATGTCTGGGTTAGATGTCATTCTTGGTATGGATTGGTTGTCTGCAAATCATGCTGTCATAAATTGTTCTGATAAAACTATCTCCATTCCTATACAACCAATGTCTAATGATTTTCCCGTACCCAGTTCTATTGTTTCTGCTGTTGCTTGTCATAAGTGCTTAGTTGAGGGAGCTCAAGGATATGTACTCTTGTTCTCTGCTAAGATAGAGGTCGACAAGTGATGTGACGCTATACCTGTGGTGTGTGAATTCCAGGATGTTTTCCCTAAGGATGTCTCTAGCTTGCCTCCGAATAGGGAAGTTGAGTTTAACATAGATCTAGTGCCAGGGAGTGGACCAGTGTCGGTAGCGCCTTATAGAATGGCACCTTTAGAGTTGAGCGAGCTTAAGAAACAGTTAGAGGAGATGCTAGGGAAGGGGGTTATTAGGCCTAGTGTGTCACCTTGGGGAGCACCTGTCCTACTGGTGAAAAAGAAGGATGGGAGCATGAGGCTATGTGTTGACTATAGGCAGTTGAACAAAGTGACCATCAAGAATAAATACCCTTTGCCTAGGATAGATGACCTCTTAGACCAGCTGAGGGGAGCGTCGGTGTTTTCCAAAATAGATCTAAGGTCGGGATACCATCAAATTAGAGTTAGGGATGAGGACATTCCTAAGACAACCTTTAGGACAAGGTATGGGCACTATGAGTATGTAGTGATGCCCTTTGGTGTGACCAATGCCCCAGCCGTTTTCATGGACTACATGAATCGGATCTTTAGGCCATTCTTGGACATCTTTGTGGTGGTGTTCATAGATGATATTTTGATATACTCTAGGACACCAGAGGATCATGAGGAGCATTTGAGGTTAGTGTTGCAGGTTCTAAGGGAAGAACAACTGTATGCAAAGCCAGAAAAATGTGAATTTTGGCTTGATGAGGTGAAGTTTTTAGGACATACCATATCTAGGAGTGGTGTAGCGGTCGACTCTAGTAAGGTTGATGCAGTGCTTGGATGGGAGCAGCCTAAGTCAGTGACAGAAGTGAGGAGTTTCCTAGGACTGGCAGGTTACTATAGGAAATTCATAGAAGGGTTCTCTAGGCTAGCTTTACCTCTTACCAAGTTGACTAGGAAAGGAAAACCTTTCGAGTGGGATAAGGAATGCGAAGAGAATTTTGAGGAGCTTAAGAGGAGATTAGTGTCATCACCGGTCTTAACCATTCCAGATCTAGCAGTGAGCTTTGTGGTATATTGTGACGCTTCTAAGAATGGTTTAGGTTGTGTGTTGATGCAGGAAGGCAAGGTAGTGGCTTATGCATCTAGGCAGCTTAGGACACATGAGGTGAATTACCCTACTCATGACCTTGAGTTAGCGGCAGTAGTTTTTGCTCTTAAGATTTGGAGGCACTATTTGTACGGTGCAAAGTTTGAGGTTTTTAGTGATCATAAGAGCCTTAAGTATTTGTTTGACCAAAAGGAATTGAATATGAGGCAAATGAGGTGGATGGAATTTCTTAAGGACTATGATTTTGAATTGAAGTACCATCCAAGGAAAGCCAATGTGGTGGCTGATGCACTCAGTAGGAAAACCTTACATGTGTCCCGTTTAATGGTCCAAGAGATGAATATGTTAGAGGAGTTCAGAGACATGAATCTAGATGTATCTCTTAGTGCTCTAAGCTTGAAGTTGAACAGGCTGGAAATTTGCAGTGACCTTAGAGAAATGATTAGGCGAGAACAGCTTTTAGACCAGGAGTTACAATCTCTTTTAGACCAAGAGAATTATGTGTTGTCTACTGATGGTCTAGTGTTGTTTAAGAATAAAATCGTTGTTCCTAAGGAGGGGAGCCTTAGAGAGAAAGTTTTAGAGGAAGCGCATAAGGGGAAGTTCACCATACATCCAGGGATAACCAAGATGTACCAAGATCTAAAGAAGATGTATTGGTGGCCAGGAATGAAACGGGATGTGGCTAGCTTTGTAGCCAAGTGTCTAGTGTGTCAAAAGGTTAAGATAGAACATCAGAGACCTTCGGGTTTGTTGCAGCCTTTAGAAATTCCTCAATGGAAATGGGAGAGGATTTCTATGGATTTTGTGATGGGGTTACCTAGGACTCGTTTGGGATTGGATGCCATATGGGTAATTGTGGATAGGTTGACCAAGTCTGCTCTCTTCTTGCCAATTAAGGCAACCTATAGTTTGAGAAAGTTAGAAGACTTATACATTAAGGAGATAGTAAGGCTTCATGGCATACCTACCTCTATAGTGTCAGATAGGGACCCACGGTTTACCTCTAGATTCTGGAGGGCTTTCCAACAGGCTTTTGGTTCTAAGTTGAGTTTTAGCACAACCTATCATCCCCAAACGGATGGTCAGTCGGAGAGGACCATTCAGACGCTTGAGGACATGCTTAGAGCATGCGTTTTAGATGAAGGTGAGGGTTGGGATAAATTTCTACCTCTTATAGAGTTTGCTTATAACAACAGTTATCATGCTAGCATCGGCATGGCACCCTACGAAGCTCTTTATGGGAGGAAGTGTAGGTCCCCTTTATGTTGGTGTGAGGTGGGTGAGAAGACCCTGCTAGGACCAGAATTAGTCCAGGAGACCACCGAGAGGATTAAAGTCATTAGAGAAAGGATGCGCACTGCACAGAGTAGGCAAAAGAGTTATGCCGACAAGAGAAGGAAGCCTTTAGAATTTCAGGAAGAGGAACATGTATTCTTGAGAGTCACTCCTAAGACTGGGGTGGGGAGGTCAATGAAAGTCAAAAAGCTCAACCCTCGTTTCATGGGTCCGTTTCAAATCCTAAAAAGAGTCGGGCCTGTTGCTTACCAATTGGCTCTTCCACGACAGTTGTCGAATCTCCATGACGTCTTCCATGTGTCTCAACTCCTAAGAACGTGACGGATATTTCATACGTGATAGCTCCTGAGTCAATACAATTGAAGGATAATTTAATCTTTAAGCCCAGGCCTATTCAGATCATTGACAAGAGCACAAAGACTCTGAGGAACAAGATGATCCCATTGGTGAAAGTGATTTGGGAAGGGTTGACTCCAGAGGAAGCTACTTGGGAACTAGAGGAAGATGTTAGACAACATCATCCAGATCTTTTTAATACAGGTACATAACTTAGTGTAGTAATAATTTTAATCTTGTATTGTTTGGATGTGACGTGTTAATTTCGTGGACGAAATTCTATAAGGAGGGGAGAAAATGTAACATCCTAAAATTTTAACGTAATTATTTTTAATAAAGGTTAAGGTAATATGAAGTTTAGTGTAGAAAGTTGGTAGTATAAGAATTTATTGGAGTTGTTAGTAATTAAAATAACACAAAATTGGATATATTTATAATAATAATAAAAGTAATGGTAAAGATAAGCCATTCACGTCCAGTACATGTACATGTTTGCTTTTGGTTTGAAAATAATTAAGAACATATAATGAAATGGGATTGTAAAAAAAAAAAAGGACAAAATTAAATAATCAAAGCACTGGAGGCCCATGCTCCAGTACGTATTGTACATTTAGCCAACCCTTTCAGTTTTTAATTCTTTGGAATTAAAAGTGGGGCCTACTTACAATTGGGTTTATTGGGTTTAGATGGCCTTTAATTAGGAGATGGCATTATATACAGCAGCATGACCTATTTTGAGGGTGGTAGCGCCGCACAGTAGAAAAAAATAATAGTAAGAGGAGATTGAGCAGTGTAAGAAAGGGAGCCACACAGATCCAAGAACACCACCGAACGAGAGAGAAATTTTTAGGGAAGCACAAATCCCTATCATACGTGATTTCTAGAGCACAGTAGAGAGCTGCAAAATGTGAGTAAAAATATTTTTCTCACACTTTCATGGTACAAATAATTTGAAGTTTGATAAACTGATTTGAATAATATAATTCCTATTGAATTTATAAATAAGTAGTTTTGTTTTTAATTTGTATTTTTTTTGTGCACATTCTCTTAAAGTTCTCGTCTTTGTTAGATTAAGAAGATTTCCATCCAGATTGTTGCTTCTTACGCTACTACTGAGTTTTTTTTTTCTATTGATGGCAAATTGCAAGTAGACTTTTTACTGGACAATTTCTAAATCATTCCCATTTGCATAACCTCACGTGAATTGGGTTATATTTTGTCTCCAACCTCCAATTGCCAAAGCCAATTCACGTGGTAATTATATTATAGTTTGATTGCAACTTTAATTATTGTTAAGAAATATGTTTGATTTATATGAATTGTGGTTGATTGGCATGATAGATGATGTTATAGTGTTGCTTTAGCATGACATAATATTTGTTATTGAAGCATAGAGTTTGAAAACCTTGATAGTCATCTGGGATGACATATCGCATTACACATGAGTTGGTCATCACCTTCTGGGAAGGGATGATGGTATACATTCTATTCCGGGAATAGGATGGAGATATCACCATCTGGGATGGGATATCAGATGATTAAAATATTCACATCCGGGATGGAATATTACTAGATACCTCCATCCGGGATGGGGAAGGCAAGTGGGACGCCATTGCATGGATATGAGCTCATAGACCTTAGTGGATCTGGGATTCACACCGGTTCTGGGAACCAAAGAGTCAAGTGAAGTGATTCTGGGAATCACTGAGTCATGTTCATGAAGTTGCATTACATAGGACTTGCATAGTGAATGTGATTAAATGTGATGAGATGTGACCGTAGTTGATTTTATGAGCTTGTGGTTTGACTGTTTGATATTGATTAGTTTATATGTTATATTTTTCGAGGATTTATTAAATTAAAAATCAGCGGGTACCATGAATGTTTTTCCTTACATACCGCACCTACTGAGGACAACACTATTTGCGAACCTTTTTATTAAATGATTTTTATTCACTGGGATTATATCTCATAAAAGTATTGTTTTCAGAGCACGAGGACGAAATCATTGAAGCTGAAGAGGATTGAAGACTTAGCGAATCTACTTATTTATTATCTAGCTTGTTAGTATTTTATTTTGAATAAGGAGCCGTTTGTGACTAGACATATTTATTTTATTTTATTTTATAATTTATCGTTGGGTTTATTAGTAGACGCCCGGTTTTGAGGCTTGAGATTTTTATTTGGATGTATGGATTTATTAATTATTACTTTGCTACATTATTACTATTTTATTTAATAAGAGACATTTTCCAGACTTATATAATTGTTAAAAATTTTATGATTAACATATTTTAATTAAATGTATTAAAGGATTTTTATACAATTTGTTTTGGGTTACTAATGTAACGAAGGGCGTTACAAGAAAGACCATCCTGGTCGGGTTATCGGTGTTCCTGGGAACGTGACCATCAAAGAATATTATGGCAAGTCTGCTTCATGAAAGCGGGTGGTCGATGAAGCATCAATTTTGGATGACATTACTCAGCACCTCATGTCCAACTCAGCTATTACAACACATCTGATGCAAAGCTTAATATCCAACCCAAAATTCAAGTAGGCGCTTTCCAGAGAGCTTTCCTCCGTCGGTTCATCCCAGGACACCGCAGGGCATGCCAACCCTTCACATGTGAGCACAAAAGAGATATAGTAGGGCACATGTGGAGGACGATGAGTTGGCAGCTAGGGAGCGGGAGTTCGAAGTCCAACGCCATGAGCATGAGTTGGAAATGAAAAGGCGTGAGCTTGAGTTGGACTTCAAACGACGTGAGCTCGAAATGTTAAAAAAGATATGTATTCATTATTAATGTCCAAATTAGTCAAATAATTACTTGTGTTTTTTTTAATTATCAACAACTTATCTATTTTATTTTTCCTAAATTGAAGGCCAAGTCGACGTCGGTGTCGCTGTCATCTGTCACTCGTTTGTTCTCACTTGGTAAGGATTATGCGTTTGAGATTTTTGAATGTCCATTGGAGCACGATGGATGGGTGGCACGCCCAGATCAACAGAGGATATTTTCCTTCTGTGGTGACGATGTCGGGAACGCTGCGAAATAACGTCCGGATGGCCAAGTACGGTTTTGAGTCTCTGGTGCACGTAAGTTAATTTTAATTTTATAACTTATTTATTTTTGGTATTTTTCCATTTAATAATTTATTTTAATTTCAATATATATATTATGTAATTAACATCCACACCTTTTCATATCTTAGGTATCTCCATCGTCTTCAGCTTGATAAGGGCGTTGCATCAGTTTACGGCTTCTTAGATCCGTCAATCCTTTTGCCCAAATTCTTTGCTGGCGATGCATTGAGTAAATACTTAGGGAACTTGTTGGGAGACAATCAGAAAGAATTATATCTTGCTCCCTACTGTATGGAAAGCCATTGGCAGTTGTTTGTACTTCACCCATCTAGGCATACTGTCATATTCTTATGCTCTCTCCACCAAAAGCCGCCTCAGGAGGTGGTGAAAGCTGTAAATAAATAAGTAACTAATCTTAAATTTAATTTAAGTTTTAATATCATTTGTTTTTAGTTTATTACACACATGATATATGAATTTGTTAATTGATCGACATGATTATTTGTTTATGATAGCGCGCTGAAGGCGAGTAGCATAAGTTGCGCCAACGGGAGAAGTAGGACTTCTAAGGCTAAAGCAAATCCTGAATGGAACATCCTAAAGGTTTGGTAGTTTATTTATCAAATAATTAATATTATAATTACTAATTTATATGTATATTCAACTGACATTGAAATTAATTTTGTTGGTAGTCTCGATTTCAAATTGACGGGTGGTCGTGCGGCTATTATGTGATGCTTCATATGCTGAACATAGTCTCTGCATCTATTACGGATGGATGGAATAAGGTAATATTTAAACAACTTGTTAAATTATATATTATAGTTTTGAAGATGACTTGCATTGATGTTATTGTTATTATTTGAACGTGTGTAGGCATTTAACGACCAATCGCCTATCCATGAAGATGAGTTAAGAGACTTGAAGATGCGCTTCGCTGAATTCTTCTTCAAGTATGCGGCTGAAAAAGGAATTGACAAGATACCTCCGCACTACTTAGATGAATAGTTTTTTTGTTAGACTTTAGAAACTAATTAATAACATGTATATATATATATATATATATATATATATATATATATATATATATATCCTTAGATTGGTAGTTTTGTTTTTAGACATTGGAGACTAAAATTTATATATATATACTTGTAGATAGTTATGTTTTTCCTATACATGGGTTTTGGTTTTAAGTCCCCCCATTGTTCCATTTTTCCTTTGCAATTCTGTAATGTGTGTGATATTCTCGTATTCTTGGGATATTTACTTGAATGCGGGAATAGGCGAGGGGGTGATATTTTAAAACTAATTTTTTTTAAAACAAAATCTATTAACGTCAGTTGTATCAAACAACTGACGTTAATAGTATTTTATAAAATATACAGTACACTATTAACGTCAGTTGTAATAAACAACTGACGTTAAAAATAAAACCTTTAACGTCAGTTCTTTACAACAACTGACGTTAGTTTTAACAAAATTAACGTCCGTTGTGTTAAAGAACTGACGTTAATAGTTTTATGTTTAACGTCAGTTGTTTAAACAACTGATGTTAATTTTAACAAAATTAACGTCAGTTGTGTTAAAGAACTGACGTTAATAGTTTTATATTTAACACCAATTCTCAACTGACGCTAAAATATTAACTATTAACGTCAGCTGTATTTACGTCAGACAGTATTCTGACGTAAAAAATCAATTTTAACTGACGTAAAAAACATTTATTGTACTAGTGTCCCTATGAGCCGGATGCCGGAGCTCGAGTCTTAACCCATGGTGATTAGGGTCAAGGTAGTATATGGCCAGTGCGTCTTGTGAGACGTTTTAGATGTTTTCAGTTTATTAGTATTTTTGTCTAAGTCTATGCCTGTGAGGGCTCCTACCGAGAGGATACCCTCAACAGTGTTTTGGTAATGTAATAGATAAACATGGGGTATTTATATATTATAACCTTGCGAATATTTTACGTTATTAATGAAAACTGTGTATGTGCATGACAAACCAATTTGGGATTACTATATCTATTTATTTCCTAAGTCTTTATCACGACTGGAGTTTGTGTATTTATTTTTCCGCTCCTGGCAGTTGATGCAAGACCAGAGACCAATTATGGTTGGATAAAGTTTTGAAGTTATAAACTGTCTATCAGGTGTTTTTCCGACGTCATACAAATCTCCGATTTTTTAAAGGGGGCATTTCGAAAATGAATTATGAAAATCTCTAACTCTAAACGTGCGATTAAGGAATTAATTAATAAGGTTTTAATCTAATAAAACACCGGGGCACAACGAGGTGTCTCATTGATGACCTTACTAGGTTATCTAGGCATTTCCAGTAGGAAAAGTCCTCTCTATGACCAACCTTCAAAACGACGTAAAAGCATCTGCTTTCCTGAAAACTACTATGTTTGCTAATCTGTAAAGTTGCATGTGAAGTTGCATTTCTTTGTTCTATTTTAACATGCTAGTATGCTACATGGATCTATCCATCTTTTCTTATTATCACTTGATGAAGTTTAGACATATGACTTGTTTTCCTTATCGTTTAATCAGAAAATGGATCCGACTAAATGTTTTGAGACAACCATCCATATAGACCAGTGCAGATGATCTCATCAACTTAAGAATAATGATCGGATTCACGTAATGATGGTTAAGGCATAAACTAATCATTACTAAATTGTTCTTGTGTATTTGCAAGATTTGATTTCAATCCCGCGATCATTCTACCGTCGTTGGGGACAAGAAATACCGCGTGTTGTGACTATTGAAGACAAAAGCGAAAATCTGTTCAATGGGAATATAGTAATCCATGAGGATCGCCCATATTTTGCAACAGATACAAATGGTATCATGGAGTTGTATTTGTTGTCCACTGGTGCATTGGCAAAGTTTAAGTACCTTGGGGGTTCTCGCTTCTACATGTTCATCCCTTTGGAAGATTGATGAGTTTTGATATTTTGATTAATACTTATTGACTGTGGTGTGTTTTTATGTTTTGATCGTTAATTAGTACATTATTAAACTTTTTTTATAAACAATTATTAAACTTGCGTTAATTAATGTAAATGTTTTCTTGATCATATTGACTGTGGTGTTTTGGATCGTTAGTACATCATATTTACGTTTTCTATTTATTAAAAAAAATATTGGTGTATTTTGTTTATATCAGAAATTAAAAATCAATGGGGTAATAGTTGAAAAACAAAATTTGGTCGGTAGGATTAAGTTATAGGAAATTTTTTATAAAAAAAATTCAAAATTTACGACCGAAATAGAGACCGAATATCGGTCACCAAATTCGGTTATCTGAGCATGTGACCAACTATACGGCGATCGAAATATATAATTTTGTGACCGAAATATCGGTCGCAAATTTGCAACCGAAATACAAATTCGGTCGCTAAACATTTAGCCACCAGGGTTTCTGCTACCCCCTTAATTCAGTCACTAATTCGGTCGCTACACAGTATAGCAACCGAATTATCATGTTTTGCAACCGAAATCTTCGGTCGCTAAATAGGTTTTTTTTTGTAGTGTTCTTTTGATTTTTGCTTCAAGAAACACACCCAAGTCTTTCTGCTAAAATCATCAATAAAAGTAATAAAATACCTGCAACCACCATGTGTTGGCACCTCAACCATACATAAATCTGAGTGAAAAATCTCCGGCAACTTTCTCGCCCTCCAAGATTTTCCGGTTGGAAATGATTCTCTGTGCTTCTTTCTCATTTGACAAGCTTCACATACTCCAGTAGGAATATTCACAATAGGAAAACCTGAAACATATTCTTTTCGTGATAGAAAATTGAATCCAAAAAAGTGAGAATGCCCAAAACGCATATGCCACAACCAATCATCATTTGGAATTACAGAACTTAAACAAGAAAATTTTTGTTGTCTAATTTTCAAAGGGAATAGGCGATTCGAAGTCATCTTTACCTTGGCAATGAATCTCACATTTCTGTCAATTAACGTCAAGTGGCCATAATGAATCTGCATGTTGTAACCTTTCTCTGATAGTTGTCCCATACTCATTAGATTATGATGAAGACCAGGAGCATAGAAAATATCAGATATAAAGTTTCGAGAACCATCCTTCAATCTAATAGCAATTCGACCTTTCCCCAAAATCGTAATATTTGTGTTGTTACCAAATTTTACTTCTGACTGAACATTTTCATCTAATGTGGAAAACAACTCCTTTTTCCCACACATGTGATTACTACAACTAGTATCCAACACTAGTGCAAAATATACTTTTTACATCGGGGTGTTAACTTCGGTTTTAAGAAAACCGATGTGAAAAAAGAGGCGGTGGCATTTTTGAAATTAAATCAAAAAATTTTAACATCGGTTTTCTTTTTAACCGATGTTATAAAGGTTTTAACATCGGTTTTTTTAAACCGATGTTGAAAATTGAACCAAAAATAAAAAATTAAAAAATGCATACTTTAACACATCGGTTTTGTGATAACCGATGTGGAAATGTGTATGTTTTAACATCGGTTTTTTGATAAACCGATGTGGAAAAACGAATAAAAAAATTAAGCAAATAAATAATATAATTTTTAACATCGGTTATAAAATAACCGATGTGTAAAACTTTATAACATCGGTTTTCTATTAACCGATGTGTATTGTTATCTACATTTTTAATTCCCTCTTCCCCCCTTTTCATTTTCGCGCTGAGACCTTTTCATATGCATGCCTGTGAGCTCATTCTCCCTCCTTTTTGTTTTGATTTCCTTTTCATCTGTTCTTCAACCCTAGCTTACACCAACAGCAGCGGTCATGAAAGTGCTGACCTCTAACCCTAGCTTATACTGGTTGCTGCGCCTGCAACTTAAGGAGACCCACCACTCCGTTCGTGCTTCCGCGAAGAGGACCGTTACTCATGAACCACCACTCCGGTCTCTTAGCATCTCACAACTCTGATATGTTCTCTCTGCTGAAAATATTGTCTAGGCTCTATCATGAGTGTGTTAGTGCCTTGTTGTGACCCCTTTGATGAAGTTTGTGTCTTGAGTCCTTGTTCTGTGTATACTTGTGTTGTTATGTGTCTGAAGTGTTATAAAGTGGGAATCTATGTCTAATCCACCTGGAAATTGCACCAAGACTGGATTTTTCCAGTGGTGGTATCACGCTTCACGACCGTGATGCCTGTCACGGCTAGGCCGTGACGGATTCTGCCTTGGAGGTTGCTTCACTAGTTGGTCTGTCACGGTCGTGACCACCATCACGGCTAGGCCGTGATCAGTTCTGCCTATGAGGGTCTGGTTCAGATGGAATGTCACGGCCGTGATGGACATCACGGGCTGGCCGTGACCAGTTCTGACTTTTTCAACTCTATTGTATCATGGCCGTGATGGTTGTCACGGCTAGGCCGTGATGGGCACTGTTTGGCTCATTTTCTTCACTTTTCAAGCTCCATCTTCATGCAAGCTACATAATTAGTAAAGCCTTAGTTTCCCGTTTGAGATGCAATACTAATGAGCACACGTGTATGTGCTTAATGTACCGCTCATTGTGTTGGATCTTGAATTGTCCAAAGTTGGACAGTTTGGGAAAAAACTTTTTCTTAATTCAGTTAAAATAGTTATTCATTGATTCTAATGTTATATACTTGATTAAAGTTCGGATTGATACATTTCCTTTCGTTCTCCGGGTGCATACTTTATCGTGGTGGATGTCATCGCGTTCAAGTACTGTACGTCGGAGACCGAAGGGAAATGTTGCCGAAATTTTGTCGAGTATGAGCATGAGAGTTAAGGACTAACTGTTAACCGAATGTTGAAAAAGTTTCTTCTCGAATGGGATAGGGCCATACCCTGTCATAAGAAGTGGTTGATGAATATGTTAGACTAAGTACGAAGTTATTGGTTTAGTCATGGATCGCGTTTGGATGAATGCTAGACGAACAAGTGATGAGTATGAGAATGGAGTGGAAGATTTTCTACAGTTTGCAAAAACAAATGCTCCTGATAGTGGTAACGGAAGGTTTTATTGTCCTTGTGTTAACTGTTTGAATGAGAGACGACTAGAAGCTGAGGAGATACGTGATCATCTTATTTGTGAGGGGATTTGCAAGAGTTATACAACATGGATATGTCATGGTGAATCGTTAGACAGGCCGAGGGTGTCAGATAGAGAGGAAGTTGATGACGTGGAAATGGACGATGGACTAGAGGACATGATCCGTGATGTTGGGCAAGAGTCTTTTCGGCGCGCACATATGTATGATACTTTGTGCAGTGATGCGGAAGTGGCTTTGTATCCGGGGTGCACTAATTTCACACGGTTGTCAGCGGTGTTAAGATTGTTCAATGTGAAGGCGAGAAATGGGTGGAGCGATAAAAGCTTTACCGAATTGCTTGAGTTGTTGAAAGACATGCTTCCAGAAGGCAACACATTGCCATCTCGAAACTATGAGGCGAAGAAGATATTGTGTCCGATGGGTATGGAGTATAAGAAAATACACGCTTGCCCCAATGATTGCATATTGTACAGGAAAGAGTTTGAAGAGATGCACAAGTGCCCCAGGTGTGGGGTATCACGCTACAAAGTGAAGGATGGTGAATCTAGTTGTGATGTGGTCACCAAAGGTCCTCCTGCGAAGGTGTTATGGTATCTTCCAGTGATTCCGCGGTTCAAGCGATTGTTTGCTAATGTAAATGACGCAAAGAACATTAGATGGCATGCAGATGAGAGGAAGTGTGATTGACAGCTTCGGCATCCGGTCGATTCTTTGCAATGGAAGAGAATTGATAGTTTGTTTCCGGATTTCGGCAATGAGCCCAGAAACCTCAGGCTTGGACTTGCTACCGATGGAATGAATCCATATGGAAACTTAAGTAGTATTCATAGTTCATGACTTGTTCTCCTGGTAATTTACAACCTGTCTCCTTGGTTGTGCATGAAGCACAAATACATTATGTTAAGTATGATGATTTCGGGTCCTAAATAGCCAGGAAATGATATTGATGTTTATCTGAGTCCCTTGATTGAAGACTTGAGAATGTTGTGGGATGAAGGCGTTGATGTGATCGACGGGTATTGCCGTCAGACATTCAGATTGCGTGCCATGTTATTTTGCACCATCAATGACTTTCCAGCATACGAGAACCTGTGTGGGTATAGTGTTAAGGGGCATAAAGCATGTCCAATATGTGAAGAAGGCACATGTTACCATCAACTGCAACATGGAAGGAAGACGGTTTACCTTGGGCATCGGAGATTTCTCTGACGCAATCATCCTTATCGTAGATTGAGAAAAGCTTTCAATGGACTTCCGGAGAATGAAATTGCTCCGGTGGCCTTGACTGGAGAGCAAGTTTATGAAAAGGTGAACAACACTAATGTTATCTATGGGAAGACCCAGAAGAAGGCTACCGAGAAGAAAATATGGAAGAAGAGGTCAATCTTCTTTGATCTTCCATACTGGTGCAAGCTTGATGTAAGACATTGTATTGATGTGATGCATGTGGAGAAAAATGTGTGTGACAGTTTAATCGGAACGCTTCTCAACATTCAAGGAAATACAAAGGATGGTGTGAATGCTTGTCTGGATCTAGTTGCGATGGGTATACGAGAGCAGTTAGCTCCACTTAAAGTGGGGGATAAGAAGACTTATTTGCCCCCAGCGTGTCATACTTTATCATAAAAAGAGAAAAGAAATTTCTGTGAATGTCTACGGGGAGTCAAAGTGCCACAGGGTTACTCTTCAAATATCAAAAGACTTGTCTCAATGAAAGATATCAAATTAGTTGGCTTAAAGTCTCATGATTGTCATGTCTTGATGCAACAACTACTACCGGTGGCCATTCGTGACATATTGCCTAAAAAAGTCAGACATGCCATTACTAGGTTATGCTTATTCTTCAATGCTATATGTATCAAGGTCATTGACACTAAAAAGTTGGATGACTTGGAAAATGAGGCAGTCATTATATTGTGCCAATTGGAGATGTATTTTCCACCTTCATTTTTTGACATCATGGTTCATTTGATTGTTCATCTAGTGAGGGAGATTAGATTGTGTGGCCCCGTTTATTTAAGGTGGATGTACCCGGTTGAGCGATACATGAAGATCTTGAAAGTATATATGAAAAATCCACACCGTCCCGAAGCATCTATTGTTGAAAGGTATGTTGCAGAAGAAGCTATTGAGTTTTGTACAGACTACATGTCAGAAGCGGAACCTGTAGGGCTTCTGAAGTCTCGTCACGAAGGAAGATATGATGGTAAGGGTACACGAGGTATCACTGTTAAAAGCATGGATCGGGAGGAAGTGCTTCAAGCACATTTGTATATATTGAATAACACTGATGAGGTTGAACCATACTTATGTGAGCATAAAAGCATCATCAATGAAACTTACCCTAGAATGAATGAAAAATGGTGTTTGAACAAGCATAACAAGACTTTCTTGAAATGGTTTAAAGAAAAAATTGCAAAGGAATGTATTGCTTCTGATACATTAAAATGGCTAGCACAGGGGCCTAACTTTGATGTCATATGCTGGAGTGGGTATGATATCAATAAGTTTTCCTTCTATACAAAGTCCCAGGATGACAAAAGTTCAATACAAAACAGTGGGGTTATGGTCGTCGCTGAGTCCATGCATTTCTCTAGTTCGAAAGATAAAAACCCTGTTATGGCATCCGTTTCATACTTTGGAATCATTGAAGAGATATGGGAGGTTGATTACACGAAGTTTAGAGTACCTGTTTTTAAATGTCAGTGGGTCGACAGTAACAATGGTGTGCAAACCGATGAGTTAGGATTCAAATTGGTGGACCTAAATAAGGTAGGTAATAAAGAGGAGCCTTTCATCATGGCATTCCAAGCAAAACAAGTGTTTTATATCCGTGATCCTTCTAACAAAAGGTGGTCAGTGGTTCTCCAGGGAAAAAACATGTATAATGGTAGTGAGGGAAATCATGATTCAACTCTTGATATTTCTGATACTCCTTCTTTCTCAACACGAGTGCCTAATTTCAATGAGGAAAATGAAGTGGATGATGTACATGCTACTCGTAATGATCACCAAGAAGGGTTATGGGAGAACTTTACTAATTGACCACAAAGTAAGTTTAGTTTGAGTTATGTTTAAAGGCATATTATATGTTTACGTTGATATTTATAAGTTATGTTTACGTACGTTGATCGATATTTATAAGTAATGTTTGATATTTATCCTGACATATGCACAAAGTTTTTTTTTTTTTGTTTAAACAGGTATACATGGTTGATCGTGAGGATATCCCTCCTTCATGCAGCGGGTCGGAGACCCCATCTATTGGTAGAAAGGGTAGATGTGCCACACGAATGAGGAATTTGACTGCCAACCGTGGTTCAAATCAAAGGATAAGAATAGAATTTGATAATAATCGCAATCCTATTGGGCCAATGACAACATTTTAACAGTTTTGTGGCGAGTCTTGCTAGGAGCAGGCCTAGTATACTCATTGATATTTGGAAAGATGTACCGTCGGACGTGAAGGATCAGATATGGGAGAGTATTCTGGTATCTATAATTTTACGTCCTGTGTTTGTCTATATCTACTTTATTTTTATCTTAATAATATCATACAGTAATTCGTTGATTCTTTTGGTCTTAATGAAGCTGACCTTTGACATACCGGATACGTACGTTATGAAGAAGTGTTTGCTAAAGTATGCTGGTGAGCGTTGGAGGGGTTTTAAGGCCGACCTGGGCAGATACTATGTATTCAATCCAAAACGTAAAAAGAACCCACTTGAGGTGTACCCGTTTCTTGACCAGGCGACGTGGGATCGCTTTGTTCAGAGCCGACATGATCCCAGCTTTCAGGTTAACTTATTTGATTTGTCTCTAAATTTATGTAATTTCATTAATTTTATTTACTTATGTAATTTAATTGTCTTCTATTTATAACAGGAGAAGACGAAAAAGGGGCAGAAAAACCAAAGCAAGAATGTCTACCCTCATGCCATGTCTCGTGGGGGATATATAAAGCTCATTCAGAAAATGGTTGAAGAGGAAAAGAAAGCACGTCAGGAAGAAGCATCTCAGGCGGATCCTAATGCTGAAAATCATCCAGAGGTTGTTGATCCACCTCCACCCCCACGCCATCGTAAATGGAAGAGGGTCCGACAAAGAAAAATGGGACAATATACATCTGAGGAGGCCCGCCAAGTAGCTGAGAAGATTGTAAGTATAGTTTGAATTGTAATTGTCATTTTAAGATTGTTACCGAATTGTAATGTGACCTGATATTTTATGTGATAGGATGCCTTGGACGAGCAGGTAACCCAAGGAACCTTTGTTCCTAGAGGACGCGAGGATATCTTAGCTGCGCCATCGGTAAACCAGACCACCCGGGCCGTGTCATTGGTGTTGGATGGGGCGTCGGCATTCGCCAATACCATGGATCATCTTCACACCAATGCCACAGGGATGTTGATGCAGATAGAGCAGGGCTAAAACAGGAGATTGCAGCTGAGCTTCGACAGGAGATGGCCGAGCAGTTTGCCCAGCAGATGGCAATATTGACTTCTATGTCCCAGCAGATGACAGCCGGTGTCCAACCCTCTGTCCATGTGAGCACTAAGGGCTCATGTGATCCTCCTCATCATCCTGAAAATGATGATGATGGTGATGGTGATGGTGATGATGATGATGATGATGATGATGATGATGATGACGACCCTGATAGGTGTGAGCTGTATGTTGATGATCATCATCATCGCCGCTTAGTGGCATTGGGGAGGGCACATAATAACTTAGGTAATACCATACACCATCATTTATTACCGGAGGATCAGCTGAGGGTCGTTGTTGAGATTATTCGAGATGCTGATGCTCGAGTCCCTGTGCCCACTGAGGAGGTTGAAACAGTGGGTCAGGCCCCCGGTAACTTCATCCTTTGTCCAAGACGACTGGTCAGCTTTGTTGTTGCATCTGAGGTATTCAGTTAGTTGTGTTTTTCTATATTCATAGTTGAAATAATTTATTATTGTTTAAAGATAATGCTTTATTTTTATTCGTTATAGGATGTTGGAAATGATATTGTGCCTAAAAGGTCGGATCCAGGAAGACCAGAGATGTCTGCTCCTGTCAAGGTATTCATTTGACCATTTAGTTAATTACGAATTAAATAACTTAATTATCCGTGATTACTAATATATATCTATGTTGTTTAGGGGATCGACAAAGGGGCACCTGGCCATGGTGATGTTTTTAAAGTTCTGGCTATACAGGTTGTCACCATGGAGAATGACGTAGCCTTGGTAAGGTTGGAACATGATGCCAGTCCAGGTGATGAGCTGTATATCCCAAAGAAGGAACTTATGGAGATGGTACTCAATAAAGAAATGGATAGTTCTGCACACATATCGTTATGGTGCACATAAGTACATTTTATTCATAAGTTAAGTAATTAATTTTTACATACTATGATAATTAACATGTTTTTCCAATATATTAGGTATCTGCATCGTATGTTAGTTGATTAGGGTAACCTCACCCTTTATGGGTTCATTGACCCCATGTTCATTCAGGGTGACGTTCTCCTAGCATCAGAAGACCCGGTCACTACCATACATGATATACTTGCCCGAGACGATCATCAATTCTACCTTGCGCCTTATCTCAATAAATAAGTACCGGTTATTTAAGTATAACTATATATGACTTAGTCACTAACTGTTCATAAATACAGCCAAAGATTGGCAACTGTTGATCTTATACCCTAGGCTGAACGTCGTGGTCTTCTTCTGCTCATTGGGAAATAAGCCGGCGAATGAACTGAAGACGATCATCGAAACGTAAGCATTAAAATATTTTATAATCAGTAATGCAGTTGTTTTACTTATCTGAAATCTATTAGATATACTTTAATTAATGTTTTTGTCATGATAGGTCTATTAATGCAAACCACATGTTGCGTGGTGAAAGGCGTACTCGGGCTATCAGATGGATTATTCCTAGCGTAAGATATTTATTAGTTCAAATGCATCAAATGCAGTGGGTATAATTATTGATTTCTATTCAATTGCTCATATTCTAATTGGGTTTCATTTGTACGTAGTCACGTATACAACGTGGATCATGGGAATGTGGCTACTATGTGATGCAGTGGATGTTGGAAATTATCTCCTCCGAGATCACTGAAAGATGGCACGAGGTAAATGTTAATTGACACAATTAGAAGTAATAGTTATAGATTCGTTATATGTTTTATATTAGTTTATTACTTAAAAGATATAATCTTTTGTCCAATTAAACTTGCAGATATTCAACAATCCAACTCCATTATCTGATTCCGACATCAACAACATAAAGAGGCGTTGGGCAACTTTCTTTCTTGAAGTGTACCAACCATAGTTTGTATATATGTAGTTAGTTTAAAAACTTATCATGTGCTAGCTATAGTGTACTTTTGACTGATCATATGTATTGTGATATGAAATCTATAATATATCATGTAGCTTTTTGGTTTCTAATTATCTTTGTTGTCTGAATGTAATTGAACGTACATATGTATTGTTGGTAATAAATTCAGTATATATTAGTTGTGTTGAGAATATTTACAGTATGTTATTCTGGTATTGATCTTCATTACTGAAACAGGGGAAAGGAATGATAGAAATATAAATAATATAGTAAAAAAAAATGAGACTTTACACATCGGTTTTCAAAACCGATGTGGAAAGTTAAATTTCCAATAGGTTACCAATTGACAAATTAATTTTCCACATCGGTTAAGGTCAAAACCGCTGTTAAAAATATATTATAAACATCGGTTTTAAAATCGATGTGAAAAGTGGAAATAAACCACATCGGTCATTTCAACATCAGTTTGAAAACCGATGTGAGAAGCCAAAAATAACTGATGTGGAATCCCTTTTCTGGACTAGTGCAAGTACCAAATATTTCCATCTTCTGAAAATGTATTACTTGCCAAAAATAAACTTTGTGGGCTATCATAATTCTCACCAATATTTTGATGATGATTTTCTGCAACGTTTGCTTGATAATTATTCTGTTTTCTGAATCTACAATCTGCAGCTTCATGTCCAAACTTTACACATTGAAAGCAATTAAAATTAATTCTTTCCTGGTAGTATTTTCCTCGTCCTCTTCCACGGTTGAAAGGATAGAAATTATTTCCACCTCTTCCTTGGTTTGGTGATCTGAAATTGTTGTCTCACCCTTGGTTGAAATTTCCACGACCTCTTCCTCTTCCTCTGAAATTTCCTCTGCTTGTGCCTCTATAGTTTCCTCTTCCTCTACTGTTGAAATCAGCACGACCTCTTCCTTCTGTGCTTTGGCTGGATTCTACAATATTGTTGAAACCTGGCTTTTCAAAGCTTCTTCATTCACTTTTTTTTTTGTCTTCTCCAATATTTTTCTCACATGGCTTTCAACGCTTCCTTGCAACTTTGCAATCGTCATGATATCTATGTTGTGGGACTCTTGTATTGTAGTCACCACATGGTAAAACTTCATCGGCATCGTACGTAGAATTTTTTCCAACACCTTACTTTCAGGGATGACTACTCCATACACCCTCATCTTATTGGCAAGATCTGTGACTCGAGAAAACAAATATATCTTGCATTGCAGCGCCTCATCTTTTTTACAGCTTGATTTAATTTTATATAACACATGATAATGGTTCTGAAGTTTCTAAAATAGAATAAGGGTGCAAATAATTTTCATTTGCAACATCCTAAATTCTGATAGGAAGTTGCTATTTCGATCACTAAATTGATCAACCTAAGTCAATTTAGCGATTAAATTAACGTTTGTTTAATCAGTCGCTAAGTTGAGAATTACAATATAGTGAGTCACATATTCGTTCATTAAGCTAGTAATTATTGATTTACTGATTTCTATTATAAAAACAAATAAAAATTATAAATTTATAAAACCAAAAAGAATGATAAAATTTATACTTATTAACAAAATATAAATAATTTTACAATAAACAAATATATAAAGTAAATGAAACTAACAATATATAAAACAGGGGACACGCTACACAGTAGCAAAGAACCAAATGAGGATAATTTTTATGACTCAGCTGGTCCACCACAGGAGTTAGGAAGATAGCCACCAAGTGAGCGAGTAACCTGTTTCACAAGCCAATAAACAGTTGCAAAAAGACCAGTAGCAAAGACAGAACCATGAGCCACATTTCCGCCAACAGATATGAAAACTGATATATATCAACACACCTGATACTTTTATTTTATTTTACATACTATTACATGCACGTATCTTGCAAATGATTGATAAGGTCTAAAGTGTCAATATAATTAGAATGTCTTTTCTTACTGTAATGTTTTTGTACACTAATTTTGTTTTTAAAAAAATGCACGTATCTTACTTTATATACACTTTCTACACCATGCAACCTTGTAAAGTTGTACATAACAAAGTAAAGAATGTAATTGCTGTTTTTTCACTTTCCTTGATGGTTTGCTTTCTCTTGTGGTGTTGTTTGTAGCTGTGGGGCCACTGTTATAGCTTATGTTTGTATTAAGATTTGGTGTGTGGCCACTGTTAAGGCTTATTTTTTATGTAGGATAGAGTGTGGTGTTCTAATATTTTTTCTAGAATGGGGGACTTTGTAATTAGAACAGATTTGTAATTGTTTTAGTCTAGCTTTCTAGCAAATGATAGTGTGGGTCCCGTGCAACCCTTCCTAGAAGGTGGGTAGAGTTTGTTCACAATGATGCTGTAGCTGAACATTATTTAATGGATTTCTCAATTATGGGAAAAAAAATCTGAATAGCCTATGTTCACAGTTAGAACATGACTCAAACATAATTTAACAATAAATTTAATCAATTGAATTAATAAAATTATGACTCAGACGTCTCATTGGTCCAATCTCGAAGTAGATTCTTAATATATTCTATATAAGTACCAAATATGATAAATGATAATTATTATCTGATGACTTATGAAGAATACGTTTGCGTAAGTTTCTATAAATATCATTACTATAAGAAGAGATAAGCTTAAGAAGACGACAATTTCAAACTCAAAATAATTGAAGAATTGCTGTATTGGAATCCTTGCAGATACTCAACCCCTTGGCTCTAACACATCAGAGCATAAAGGTGGCAGTAGATAAAGCTAATTATAATCCTAATACTGCAACAACTCATGAAAAAAATAAACAGCTTCAAAGAATGGTTAAATTACATATTCCATCGCTGTTACGATAATACGGCCGACGCGATCACAATTGTAGCAGCTGCGATGTGATTATGGAGACTACTAAATCCATAATATTCTATATCAATTATGTTAAAATCCTGGATGCAGATTAACACCCATTACAAGCGTGAGAGATAAGAGTTGACAGGGAAATAAGAAACCACAATTGGTGCTCCCTTTGATTTTGTTTTGCTCTTTGGTTTCTCAGAAGATGGAGATTTCGATTGAGATCCTTCATCATAATCAGATACTTGAGCTGCTGAGGATGTTGTGGAGGGAGAAAAGCAATTGAAGATAGCTGACATCAGAGCCATTTGGTGTTTCGATTCCTTCCCTTTTCTTTTCTTGGTGGATTAACCTAAAGTATCTGTGGCAATTGTAGTAAAGGCAATGAAAATTAAGTGCAATAGAATGAGGTGCAACTTGAAATTGAAGTGGGGATTCTGATTATAATGAGGGAGCAAAGCTGAAATAGTTGTAATGGGGCTAATGACTTGTGTTGTTGTGAGTGAATGGAACTGAGGCAAACTTGACTATTTATAACAACATATGATTATATTTAAAGAAATAAAGGAAAAAAGAATAAGAAGTTACAAGGTAAGTCCATTTGCTTTGGGAGCAAGGAGAACATGGGACCACATATAGCTATGAAAAGTCTTGTGTCTTCAGAGGCTGCTTTTGACCGCGTCCAATATTTTCGGGGTCTATAATTCGTTGCTATGTTCTTATTTGAGAGTGTCATCAGCTCGAACCTGTCTTTTGAGTTTTGACTTATAAATGATGAAACCACATCTCTTTTACTTAAACGTGTGGAAGTGGAACTACATATGAGATGCATGCACTTCAAGAGTACTGAAAGTGAGATGAAAATACTATCACTTTGTGTTGGTTTAAATGTACAAGAAAAACTTTTGACTAATTCTAAGTACTAGTTGTTACCACCATAAACTTTTACTCAACTAAATGTCCAAAGTGAATCAATCAATTGATTGCGTCAATTGGGTCCTTCGGGTCTCATGATTATGCGATTTTGGTCCCTTAGATATCACGATCCTGCAATTTTCAAAACCAATGACCTACATGGCACAGGTGGGACTAATTTGACACTTAGTGAGGCCAACTTGACAGCTTATATGACATTCGTATGCGACATTATTGACACCTCAGACACTTTAATGATCACGTGTACGTCACATGAGTATAGAAGTCATTTGTTTCTATGCAAAGGACGTTTATGAAGATTGGTTCCACGTGTGCTGAGTAGACTACTGGCATTAAAAATTGCACAATCGTGGTATCTGGGGACCAAAATTGCAAAATCGTGATATCTAGAGGACCCAATTGATGCAATTGGAACCCGAGGGACCAAAATTGCATAATCTTGATACTTGGAGGACCAAAAATGCAAATAATCCTAAAACAAATAGGAAAACAGATAATTAGTAAGGAAAAAAGTGGGTAATTAATTGGGCTTATCATGTGGAAGGTTGCACATGTTAGAAAAATCATAGTCCTATTTATAGAGATAATGTACTCCTAATTCTGAACCAAATCAAGAGACATAAATAAGGAGTAAATCCAGAGATATACTCCATAATACTATGAGATATAGTAATAATATTATGAGATATTTTCAGATAACAAATTAACATAGTCATACATCAAATCTGTATATTTACAATAATTTATATAATAATAATAATAATAATAATAATAATAATATTATTATTATTATTATTATTATTATTATTATTATTATTATTATTCACATTAGTTCCTGTTATCACCCAAAGTAAATATTTCTAGAGGAAGCAAGCTAAGACAAAGGCTAGCTGGGGGTGATTAGCCGAGGGGAAGATTAGCCGATGGAAAAGAAGCACATATCGGTTAGAGATGGATTGGGCTATGTTACTGGGCCAGGTTTGAAAGGCATAATTATGCTAAAGCACAATGGGCCACGAGCTGTTGGAAGGAGTCGTAGGAATATGCAAGGATAATGAAGAAAGCTGTTACCAACGGATGCCACAAGACATGCCGTGAAAATAGGGGCTGAGCTGTTGAGGGGTAGCCATTGTGGCTATAGTGGTCAAGAGACGTGGGAAGTTGAGCTGAGCATAGTTGAATGTATTTAGGATGTTTAGCCAATTAGAAAAGGGTTGTTAATTGTTAGATTTAGCCTATAAATACTGATTGTGCTTATTGTTAAACACATGACAAAATCCAATACAACTTTTAAGCTTTGCTTATTTTCACTTACCTTTACTTTCAGCTTTTTATTAATTCTGCTTTTACTTGTTCTATTTACTTTATGCAAGCTTATTTCCCTAGTCGATTAAGTTCTTATTCTTTAGTTCTTAGCCTTTTCTTGTTCACCTTGTTACCAAACGCTTTCTTATTTTATTATTGTTATTATTATTATTATTATTATTATTATTATTATTATTATTATTATTATTATTATTATTATTATTATTCCATTAGTTACTGTTAGCACCCAAAATAAATATTTCTAGAGGAAGCAGGCTGAGACAAACGGCTAGCTGGGGGTGATTAGCCGAGGGCAAGATTAGCCGATGGAAAAGAAGCATATATCGACTAGAGATGGATTGGGCTATGTTGCTTGGCCAGGTTTGAAAGGTATAATTGGGCTAAAGCACAATGGGCCACAAGCTGCTGGAAGGAGTCATGGGAATATGCAAGGATAAGGAAAGAAGCTGTTACCAACGAATGCCACAAGACATGCCAAGAAAATAGGGGCTGAGCTGTTGAGGGGTAGTCGTTGTGGCTATAGTGGTCAAGAGATGTAGGAAGTTGAGCTGAGGATAGTTGCATGTATTTAGGATGTATAGCCAATTAGAAAAGGGTTGTTAATTGTTAGATTTAGCCCACTACAAAAAAAAGGTTGTTTAGCGACCGAAAATAGTGACCGAATTTTTCGGTTGCTTTTTGCGACCGAAATAGCGACCGAAATAGAGCGTAGCAGGGCTATCGGTCGCTATGTCCGTCGCTATATGAAGGAACTTAAAAGTCAGTAATTTTATCCCTTCTTAGCGACCGAAATAGCGACCGACTTAAATGCAACGGTTGAAAGCCAGAAATTTTATGTATTCTTAGCGACCGAAATAGCGACCGAATTAAATGCAACGGTTAAATTTTATTTACATTTGCGACCGATATTAATTTGGTCGCTAAACGGCGGGGAAAAAAATTAAAATCGCGCGTGTTAGCGACCGATTGAGTTCTCCGTCGCTAAATTTATGAATTCAAATTTCAAATTAACTCATCCCGCGACCGAATTTAGCGACCATTTTTTATTTAAGTGATTGGCGACCGATTTAGCGACCGATTATTTCGGTCGCTAAATTATAAATCCATAAAATCGTGAAATCTTCCCCTTCTTCCTCATTTCTGCCTTCTCTTCCTTCCTCCCTCACCCATCTTCGATCTTCTCCCTCGCGTTCAGGCCGCCACCACCGTGCAGTGGGCACCGCCACCACCGCCGTCTCCGGTAAGCCTCCGTCCTCCTCCTCCTCTTCTTCCATCTCTTCCCTCTTCCTCTCCTCTCTTCCTTTCCCCTCTTCCTGCTCTGTTTTTAATCCCCACCACATTTTCATGCCGCAATACTCCGCCCCCTCTGTTTCGAGCCGCCATACGCAGCTCTCCTGGGTCACCACGCACGGCAGAGCTCCTCCTACCCTCTTCTCTCCTCGGTTTGTGCATTCCCTGCTCTGCCTTGAGGTAACCATGCATGGACTCTCTATGTATAATTTTTTATTTTGCTTCATTGTTTCATTGCTTGCTTTATTGCTTACTACTGAGAAGAGCTACTTGTGTATTTCATGTGAGTTGTGATATAGGTGGCTGTGATTGAGTAGAACACCTTACCATTGTTTCTAATGTAAGTTGTGATTAATGTTGATGTAAATTCCTATTTAAAAGTTACTGTGGTTTTCAATTTTCATTCATATATTTATATCATGTAATGAATATTAAGATACATATAATAGATGTCATTATATGAGATGTGAGATTTGTTTAAAATAAGACCTTACCATTGTTTCTAATGTACACGACTTGCTTGTTTATAAAAAAAAATTATGGTGGTTAGTGGTTACTTGTCAAGTTTAATTCTTATGGGTTATAAATACTTGTTTGGGGGAATTGGTAAAGGTATATGAAGGGGTGACATTAATTGAGATGTGTTGTAGAGATGTAGAGATAATGGCAATAAATTGTGGATAAAAGAGATTGAGACTGATATTACAGACATTAATTTGTAATTAATCTTGTTAATAGATTCATATCTTATATTTAATACTGAGATTTGTGGAAGATATGTTTTGATATGAGATATGTGAGATTTGTTTGAACTAGAAAATTAAGAATATGATACGGGTTGCTTAAGAGAAGGTAAAATTACAGGGAGAGCAAAGAGTTTTGACAGGAGAGTAAGTGTGGCTACTTTGCCAATTACGTTTTTTTGCTTGAGTATTGGTAATTGTTTCCTATTTATTACCCATCTCATTTTTTTGTTTCGTTTTGTGAGAGAAGTCATAAGATTAATTGTTGCACGGTTGCGAATATGAGGGGTATATATGGTTATCAAGCTTTATCTATTAATTTAATTTAACATTTGTTACTTGAAGTCTATAACTTTATGTAAGTAATTTAAACCATTCTATTGATAGGTTATTCACCCATGGTTCTTCAGTTTCTGAATCACTTCTTTTTGGTGATTGATGATTTCAGAAAGCACATGAAATGACCATGGTCTATTTCATTGTATTTGAGTGTACCTTATTTGATGTAAATTTATTGAAGGATGGTACTTATATCTGAGCATGTTCATACATTTGGATTGCTATGAAGAATAGTTTATTCTCTTTAAAATAAAAATCTTTCAATAACAATGAATCAATGTAATTAGAATAATTTGATATGTATTTATTGATAACTTGTTTGGAAATGATTATGGAATCATATTTGTATATATTTACATTATAAGCATTGGAATGAATTGATAAAGTGTTATTAGTTCGTAAATGGCATGACTTTGTTGTTGTTAATATTCATTTACTAATTTAAAGTCCATGAGCTTAATTAGAAAGTCTCTTCTTGAAGCCAACAAAAGCGAGTCTCTTAGATAATGAAGGATTAAGTATAGGGTTAGATAAAATGAAGGGCTAGGCACAGTTTGCCAGGCACATGCATGACGGGCCGTCATCATTAAAACATTATTCACATTAGAAAGCAGACTTTGTACACAATATTATGAAAACAACTCTGGTTTTTTACTCATTTGTTTTATTAGGAAATGGAGCTTTCCAGAAATAGTTGTTGATGACCATCCTTACTAGGTTATCTAGGCACTTCCGTAGGAAAAGTCCTCTCTATGACCATCCTTCAAAACGACGTAAAAGCATCTCGCTTTCGAAAACTACTATGTTTGCTAATATGTAAAGTTGCATGTGAAGTTGCATTTCTTTGTTCTATTTTAACATGATAGTATGCTACATGGATCTTTCCATCTTTTCTTATTATCACTACTATATATCTTGTTGTTTGTTAGTGGAGAGCCGAGCTCAATAGGAAGGTATCCTGCACTGAAAGGCAAGATGCCGATTGTGTCTTGATAATTTAATATTTATGCATGCATTTGCAATTATGTGTTGTTTGCATGTGTATTGTAATTTGGTTTTGATTTTGTGATGGTGTTGATATGCCAATATGTGAGAATAGATATGTTAAAGGATCTTGCTTGACAGTGTGTTTGTTATATTGTTTACAAGGAGATGTTATAGTTGTCTTTCCCGAAAACCCGTATGGACATAGGTTCAGTGTTTTCCTTATAACTGTTTCTGTAGAACTATTTTGTTTATGATTCGTATTTTATGTCATTAGTTGTTAAGCGATAGATTGAGAGATTATAGAATGCTTATGTGAATGGTTTATGTGTTTTGTTTTATGTCATTAGTTGTTAAGCGATAGATTGATTTATGAGTTAAGTTATTCAATCTTATGATTAAATGATTGTGAAACACCATTTGGCATCCAAAGGTAGTAACCATGCTAATCCTCTCTATGACCATCCTTCAAAACGACGTAAAAGCATCTGCTTTCCTGAAAACTACTATGTTTGCTAATATGTAAAGTTGCATGTGAAGTTGCATTTCTTTGTTCTATTTTAACATGATAGTATGTTACATGGATCTTTCCATCTTTTCTTATTATCACTTGATGAAGTTTAGACATATGACTTGTTTTCCTTATCGTTTTATCGAAAAAATGGACCCGACTAAATGTTTTGAGACAGCCATCCATATAGATCGTGCATGATATCTCATCAACTTAAGAATAACGATCGGATTCACGTAATGATGGTTAAGGCATAAACTAATCATTTACTAAATTGTTCTTGTGTATTTGCAGGATTTGATTTCAATCCCGCGATCATTCTACCGTCGTTGGGGACAACAAATACCGCGTGTTGTGACTATTGAAGACAAAAGCGTAAACTGTTCAATGGGAATATAGTAATCCATGAGGATCGCCCATATTTTGCAAATGGATACAAATGGTATCGGGGAGTTGTATTTGTTGTCCACTGGTGCATTGGCAAAGTTTAAGTACCTTGGGGGTTCTCGTTTCTACATGTTCATCCCTTTGGAAGATTGATGAGTTTTGATATTTTGATTAGTACTTATTGACTGTGGTGTATTTTTATGTTTTGATCGTTAATTAATACTTATTAAACTTTTTTTTATAAGCCATTATTAAACTTGCGTTAATTAATGTATATATTTTCTTGATCATATTGACTGTGGTGTTTTGGATCGTTAGTATATCATATTTATGTTTTCTATTTATTTAAAAAAAATATTGGTGTGTTTTGTTTATATCAGAAATTAAAAATCAATGGGGTAATAGTTGAAAAACTATATTTGGTCGGTAGGATCATTACAGGAAAAAAAATCAAAATTTTGCGACCGAAATAGCGACCGAATATCGGTCACCAAATTAGGCGAGCTGGTATGCGACCAACTATACGGCGACCGAAATATATACTTTTGCAACCGAAATATCGGTCGCAGATTTGCGACCGAAATATAATTTCGGTCGCTAAACATTTAGCGACCAGGGTTTCTGCTACCCCCTTAATTCGGTCGCTAATTCGGTCGCTATACAGTATAGCAACCGAATTATCATGTTTAGCGACCGAAATCTTCGGTCGCTAAATAGGTTTTTTTTTGTAGTGGCCTATAAATACTCATTGTACTTATTGTTAAGCATACGACCAAATCCAATACAACTTTTAAGCTTTGCTTATTTTCAGTTACCTTTACTTTCAGCTTTTTGTTAATTCTGCTTTTACTTAGTGCTATTTACTTTATGTAAGCTTATTTCCCTAGTCGATTAAGTTCTTATTCTTTAGTTCTTTGCCTTTTCTTGTTCACCTTGTTACCAAACACTTTCTTTAAAGAGTTTGGGAACCCTTTGCTAGGAGTTGGATTTTACTTCTAGTTCAAATCGCTTGATCACTTTAAAATCCGTACGTGAATCTCGGCTGAATTTCCAATCGGCTGATTAACTAATTTTTCACGTAAACAAATTTGGCACGCTTGGTGGGACTCTCGAAGGTAAACTAATTGAGAAGTTTCCGTCTCTCGGTTCAGATCATCATTGGCGTATGCACCTAAGGTCCGGCAAGAACCTTAGCAATATGGATACTAGTCAACCGAGCAAGAAGAACGGGACCAAGAAGACATCAGAGGGGGCTCCACAGCCTACTCTGGGGATGCCAACCACTCCCCCCAACCAGTGTGTACCTCGACATCTTCAACATTAACTGCTATCCCTGGGGTAGAAATTTCTGATTAGCCTCAGCCGATAATGATGACCACTTCATTTATTCGTGATCAGATTGATCAGGGGATGAATGACTGGATGTACCAGATGTCAAGGCAACTTGCAGAGATCGTGAAACCCATGGTGCATAATGAGCTACATTTTGTTAGAGAAACTGAGAAAAGACAATCCAATACGGGTGAAGCTTCGGCCCATTTAGATGTAGCTGGCACTCCTGCTAGCGGACAAACTCAGGCAGGACCACAACCAATGGTCCAGCAGAGTCTAGGCAAGCCACAAGCGGTTCCCATGTACCAGCCTCCACACCCTGACATTACTGTGCAACCGAGCTTACAATTTAGGCAAGTACAAGTGCCCAGGAGGCTTCCCCAAGTAATAGGAACAATTGGCTTGCAATGTTTGGCACCTAACACTTTTGTGGTAGGTGCTAGTGCACAGGTGGCCATGACTGGGGTAACCAACTACTCGGCTGCTGCAGGCCCTACCACCACATTGCCAATTATATGGGACGCCCTGGTCCAATATCCCTCCTACTCCAGTAGGTACTCCTGAAGGGTTTCCTTATGGGAAGACTATTCCTGTCAGAATGGATCAGCCATAGGCTAATGTATCCCAGGTGACCCCAATTCAATCGATTCCTCAGTCATAGATGAATAATCATCCATGCCTGGGTAATAACCAGGGGGCAATCCCCATTTAGGAGCAGCAATATCCGACGCCATATTAGCCAAGGGGTGCACCGGTTAGGCCTATTAGGGCTGTCCAGCAACCAGCACCAAATTATCCAGGTGACAGCGGTCCTCAGCTGATAGACCCAGAAATGATAGCTGAAACCATGAGGAGACATTTTGGAATCCAGCTAATATTGTTGGATAGGCTTGTGTACAAGAAGCCCTATTCTGAATGTGTGGATAGGATGATGCCTAGGGGATTCAAGACTCCTGACTTTACTACCTTCTCAGGGGAGGATGGTAAGTCCATTATGGAACACATCGGCAGGTTCACTGCCAGTGCGGGGAAGCCAATCAAAATGAGTTCTACAAGCTCCAGTTATTCCCTTTGTCTTTGACTGGAGCAACATTTACTTGGTATTCTGCCCTAACCCCTAACTCCATTCAAAACTGGACTGACATGGAGCGATGTTTCCATGATAGATTCTATATGCATCAGCCAGAATGTGGCTGACATAATGAATCCGAGGCAGCTAGTGGATGAACCAATGGCTGATTATTTGGAAAGGTTCGGGAAATTAAGGAGCAAGTGTGCTATGCAGCTCCCTAAGGCTGAATATTCTTATATGACCATTAGCAACATGCATCCTCTGCTCAGGGAGAAGCTAGTAAGGCAGGATTACACTGATCTAAGTTAGTTAGCTTCCAGGACCTCCAGAATTGAGTAATACATCATGGAAAAGGAAAGAAGGGGTCTGGTAGGAACAAAGGGCCTCACCTAATCAGTGTGATTGATGTTGAGGATTCAGACTATATATAAGATGACTCAGTCGAGCAATCGACAGACATCATGACTGCTGAGATATTAAGAGGAAAACCATATTCCTGCCCAGCTTTAAAACCCATCAAAAGGAAGGAGCTACAAACTTCTAAGAGCAGGGTGGAATACTCGTTTGACATTTCTAAGGCAAACCAAATCTTTGATTATCTCCTGAAGGACCAACAGATTAAGCTGAATGAAGGACACAAAATCTCCCCATCCAAGGAATTGAAGGGAAAGAAATATTGTAAGTGGCATAACTCTTACACTCATACTACTGTCAACTGTATGGTGTTCAGAAAAGCTATAAAAAAAGCTATGAAAGAAGGAAGGGTTAAACTAGTCGAAAATGAGATGATTGTCATTAATGATCCATTCCCTTCAGCTGGGGTTAATATGGTTTCCTTTCCCAGGAAGATAGTATATGGTTCACCATCCAAAAGATGGAAACAGTTAATACGTCGCCAATGGAGACAAAGGGGAGTGTTTGATGAGCCAAATGGGGCTGGAAGAGCTGTAGCTGTGTCTGATCAGTCCAAAACAATATATCATAAACCATCTGTGTTCGACAGATTGAAGAGACCCTATATAAATAAGAAGTAGGAGGTCAAGAAAGATGCGCCAGCTGAACATAATAGGCCCACAATGTTCAGCAGGCTGGAAAGGTCTCAGCCGAGGAGACAGGCTGAAGCCAAACAACATTCGGCAGACTGTGATGTATACAAATGCCCAAATGGGAAGACCATTTTGGTCCCCAAAGACAAAGTAGATGAGGTTAAGCCTGGGGTGTTTGGTAGATTGGATTTCTCAGGTGTGAGAAAGAATTTTGAAAGAACAAGAAACTCTGCATTCAGATTTGGGGAAGCAACAAAGGCCCTGGGAAGGGACGTAGGGAAAAACGTAGCCGATAAGCAAGATAGTACTTCGGCTAATGGAAGGCTGGCTAGAATGGACGAGACTCCTATACCAGATAAAGGAAAAAGAATAGCTCGTTTTGATGTGGAAAAGGGCATGTCTACATTGAAGATTACCATGAAGAATGAGGAAACTAACAGGCCCCAATGTACGGTTAAACCACCAGCCGAGGTGGAAAAGGAACACTGGTTTATCAACAGTTATACAAAAGGGAAAGAACCTGTGGTAAAGGAGCCAATGGTTATGACTAGAACTCAGAAAAGAAGGGCCCAAAGGAACAAGTCAGTACAACAAATGAAACAAACCTTGGCCATGTTAGCCGAGGCAAAGAGAATTGATCGTGCTGAGATTAAATCTCCTAGGGTGGCTAATTCTAGAGGCTGCTTTTGGGCAACCGAAGGGAGAAACGGCTGCTGAGGAGAGAAAGCAGGAACCAGTGCCGTCAGGAAACCAAGATTGTTTAGGAAAGGAAGAACAGGATTTCCAGCAAATGATTAATGAGTTGGAGACAACCGAATTGGAAGAGGTGCCAGTCATAATGTGACACCTTTCTACCCCGCATGTTAATATAATACATTTACTTAACAAAGGTAATATAAAAGCATGCATTCAATTGATAAAAATAAAACTTGATAGAAATATATTGTAACACTTAACGCGGAAAGAACATAGTTTTAAAACAATAAAACATAAACATCGTATAGCATAAACATAACCCAACCCCGATGTCATATACAGAGCAGGTACAACCGTTCCGGAATAAATCCTCGGAATACAACTAAAATGACTAAACAAAACTAACAACTATAACTAAGCATCATAACTAGAGTCGAGGCTCCTCAAAGTCACTCCTCCATTGGCTGCTCACCGTCCTCTGCATAAGAGATACATGCAACAACAGAAACAGGAAAATAGGAAGTAAGAAACCATGTAAACACATCGGCATGGAAGTAGTTAAGCAAGATGAACATACATCATAGGATGACATAGCAATACACAACATATAACATCAATATATAAAAAATCACATCAACATATCAACTCAACCAACATATGTTATGCGGTGCAACATTACCCCGCTACTCCGTTATGCATGCGGATCCAAACTACCATAGGAAGTCAACTTCGGAGTTACATATCCACATTGGCCATAAAAGCACCAACGTCGGTAGTTCACCAAACCATGGGTGAACCCCTTAGATAGCCGACGTATCATAACTGGATACTCCACCTCGGGGGCGCACGGTTCACCAAACCTTGGGTGAACCACCCAAGACTTAGGCCAGATCATCATAAATTGGACGACCTCCCCTATGTTGAACATCCCCCACTAACCAACTTCAACGTATGAATGCATGAGTAACGACATACAAGGCAACCACCTCCTTTGCTTGGGCCAATAAGCACCCAAGACTTATCACCATCATCAACATCAACACCTTAACCCTTCCGGGTCAAGGTCCCCCTTAGCCAAAAAGCACTAAGGTCCTACTCATCAACATCTCGACCAAAAGGCATCGAGAGCACCTTGACCAAAAAGCACTAAAGCGTTACAACGTATGGTAACCCAAGGGTCCCGACTTAACCAACTTATTATTCTCCGTTATCTTAATTAATCTTTTAATTAAGTTATCTAACTGTTATCCATTCGATTGGTGCATTATTACATTATCGGGGACATTTGGGGTGAAACACCCCTTAATCCCTTTAATCTCAGATGCTGACCAGTAAGGGGAGCACAGGCGTGCTCACCCCAGCACTGTCGTGTTGCCACTTAAGTGGAGCACGATTGTGCTCACTGTCCTGCACGGCCAGCCTTCCAGCATGCAACCGGGAGCACAGGCGTGCTCCCTGTTCAGAACGGTCGTGATCCTGGACTAGCCGTGCTGTTCTGGGCAGATTCATACGTGTTCTTAGAGTCAAAACTCCCTAACACTCTCAAATCAGATCCTAGGGTCCTTTGACTAATCCAGTTGGCATAAGACCTCACCTCTCACTAACAGTTCATGTTTTGTGAAGCATTGGGGAATTAACCCTTTAAGTCCTATGTTAACTAAGAGTCCTAATTAAAACTGATTAGGGTCTTATTAACGTGTTCGTCATAACAACAACTCGGCCTCATCCAATCAACATTCAGCCAGTAAACGCATAGCAACAGCAACATAACGATCATAATCAGATCATGAACAGATTCAACTATTATAAATCATTGGCAAACAACATGATAATCATAAACATTGAGCATACCATCAACCAATTAGCAATTATAACAATTAACTCATACAACCAGGTAGATCATGGTATCAACACAGTTTAGGCATAGTCATACTAAACGTAGCAATATCAATAACAATTGATAACAACATATAACGAATAGGCATTCATAGCAATTAACAACAATAACGGGGTTATGGGGACCCCTCATCTTACGCTACCCCTTTGCCTAATGTATCCACTATCCTTCTCTCCATACATGGTATGAAGATTCCCAACGAAAGCTAAGTAGTAAACCAAACGCGTTCCCTCGAGCGGCTCGATGAGTTCCCCAAGCCTTGGTCAAAACATAAAAAGGGAAACCATTAATCCCCAATTCAAGAAGAAGAAATGAGATTAACAAAAGGGATGACAAGGTGCACGAATTTTACCTGGTTTAGAGATCCAAACAGCAAACACAATGAACAAGTGTTCGTAACGGTGTTCCCCACGGTGGAAAATAATGAACAGAATGGTCCCTAGAGAGATAGTGTTTTATAGAAAAGAGATGAGACCTCAAAGAGAAAGGTGGGAGGCAGTTTCTGAGTGTTAGAGTCATATAAACTATGGTTTAGGGTGTGACTTAGAGGTTTAAAACGAATTAGGAAGCAGTTGGGCCGAAACATAAGCCCCAAAATGCTGTCAGCGTCGTTAGGCCGGGCTCAGAAAATTTAGGCCAAGCGTAGACGCTTAGGCCGGGCTCAGAACCGGGCGAATTCTGTAGAAAACCAGAATGTGAGTCTTTCTGCATTTTAGGCCGGGCTCATAAAATTAGGCCGATCGGATCCCATAAAACCATAATTCACTATTACGACCCTCCTAAAGGCTAAACTACCTCTAACATACACATATGCATAAATATCAAACATATAACAACATATATATGCCAAAACAAACACACATAAACATAAGGGTCAATCTTGGGGGTGTTACAATTCCACCCCCCTTATAAAAATTTCGTCCTCAAAACTTCTACTCACCTCGATTGAAAAGGTGTGGATACAACTCCATGATCTTGCTTTCCAGCTCCCACGTAGCACTTTCCTAAGTAGCCCCACTCCAAACGACTTTGACCAAAGGTATCTCCTTGCCTCTTAGCTGCTTCACCCTCCTATCCTCGACTCGAAGGGGCAGTGCTTCAAAAGTCAACTTCTCTTTTAACTGTATGGTATCGGGTATTATCACGTGACTAGGGTCATGAACATACTTTCTGAGTCGAGACACATAAAAGACACTATGAAGGTTAGACAAGAACGGTGGTAGGGCTAGTTGGAAGGCGACTTCGCCGACTCTTTTCAAAATTTGGTTAGGACCAATGAATCTCGGAGTAAGTTTCTACGCTTTCATCACTCTACCAACCCCAGTTGTCAGAGTAACTCTCAAGAACACATGGTCACCTTCCTGGAATTCGAGGGCCTTCCTCTTTTTGTCAGGGTAGCTCTTTTGCCTACTCTGCCACTTTCATCTTTTCCTGGATCATCCTCACTTTTTCGGTGGTTTCTTGCACTACCTCAGGTCCTAACACAACACTAGCACCAGTTTCACTCCAACACAAGGGTGTCCTACATCTCCTCCCATAAAGAGCTTCATAAGGTGCCATCCCAATACTGGAATGGAAACTATTGTTGTAGGTAAACTCTATTAGGGGTAAAAACTTGTCCCAACTTCCCGACTGTTCTAGTACACAAGCTCTAAGCAAGTCCTCTAAGGACTGGATGGTTCTCTCAGACTGGCCATCAGTCTGTGGGTGATAAGCTGAACTAAGACTAAGCTTCGTTCCTAAGGCCTATTGCAAACTATTCCAAAACCTAGAGGTAAACCTCGGGTCTCTATCTGAAACTATGCTAGAAGGTACACCATGTAACCTAACTATCTCTCTGATGTACAGCTTAGCCAACTTGTCCAAAGGATATTCCATGTTCATAGGGAATCCAAACACAAAATCCATGGAAATACTATCCCACTTCTATTCTGGGATACTCAAAGGTTCAACTTTCCCGATGGCTTATGGTGTTCTATCTTAGCCTTTTGGCATACTAAACAAACGTACACAAACTCAGCCATATCTTTCTTCATCCTAGGCCACAAAACATCCTCTTAAGATCCTGATACATCTTGGTGGCACCTGGGTGCACACTCAATCAACTCCTATGTCTTTCTTCAATGATCAACTTTCTAAGCTCTGGAACGTCTGGTATACAAACTCTAATTTTGAACCTCAAAACCCCATCACTTCCTTCTTTAAAACTAAGTTTTCTACCCTGAGAGTGCAACTCTCTGGTCTAAGAGAAACTGGTCTATCTCCCGACCCTCTCGAACCTGATCCATCAAATTGTTGGTAACCTTCAAGGTTCCAAGCCTAATGCTCTTAGGGGAAACTTCCCAAGCTAAACTCAGGTCTCTAAACTCCTCAATCAGATCCATCTCCCTAACCATCAAAGCGGAGACGTGCAAGGTTTTCCTACTTAAGGCATCTGCCACCACATTGGCTTTTCATGGGTGTTACGTTAGATCAAACTCATAATCCTTTAAAAACTCCATCCACCTACGTTGTCTCATATTCAACTCCTTTTGATCAAAGATATACTTCAAACTCTTATGATCAGTAAAGACCTCAAACTTCGCTCCATAAAAGTAATGCCTCCAGATCTTTAAGGCAAATACCACAGCTCCTAATTCTAGGTCATGGGTATGGTAGTTCTTCTCATGTATTTTCAACTGCCTAGAAGCATAAGCCACTACCTTCCCATCTTGCATCAACACTCCACCTAGGCCTTGCTTCGATGCATCGCAGTACATTACGAAAGGTTTACTAGGATCTGGCAAAACTAATACTGACGCTGATGTCAACCTATTCTTAAGGGTTTGGAAACTCTCTTCGCACTTAGAGTCCCACACAAACAAATGTCCCTTTTTGGTGAGACGGGTTAAGGGTAAATCTAACTTAGAGAAACCCTCTATAAACATCCTATAGTACCCTGCTAAACCCAAGAAACTCCTAATCTAAGTTACTGACTTCGGCACTTCCCACTAGAGCACCGTCTCAACCATAGCTGGGTCAACGGCTATCCCACCTTTAGAGATTACGTGTCCTACGAAACTCACCTCTTCTAACCAAAACTCACACTTAGACAACTTAGCATACAACTGCTTCTACTTAAGGGTCTGCAAGACAACCCTCAAGTGCTCCTCATGTTCCTCCTTGGTCTTGGAGTACACTAAGATGTCATCTATGAACACCACCACAAACTTATCCAAGTAAGGGCGAAAGGTCTTGTCCATGTAGTCCATGAACACAGCAGGAGCATTGGTCACACCAAAGGGCATAACCAAGTACTCATAGTGACCATAACACGTCCTAAACGCTATCTTAGGGATGTCCTCAGACTTAACCCAAATCTGATGGTATCCTGACCTCAAATCTATCTTCGAGAAAACACAAGCTCCGATCAACTGATCCATAAGATCATCAATCCTAGGGAGGGGATACCGATTCTTAATGTCACCTTGTTGAGTTGTCGATAGTCGACACACAACCTCATACTGTCATCCTTCTTCTTTACTAGCAACACTGGCGCACCCCACAGGGATACGCTAGGCCTAATAAACTACTTCTGGATAAGATCCTCTATCTGTTTCTTCAACTCGGCTAACTCTAGAGGAAACATTCTATAGGGCACTATGGATATTGGCCCGGTGCCAAGCACTAAGTCTATGGTGAACTCAACATCTCTCTCAGGGGGCAAGTTATAAACATCCCCAGGGAACACTTCATGAAATTCCCGCACAACAGGCACACTTCCAACATCAGGAGGGCTCTCTACTTCCAGGGAAGATAACATCATCTACACTTGGGCCTCGTCTTTCATTGAACCCTTAACTTGGTTGGCAGAGAGAAATATCAGATCCTTAGACTCCACAGTTGTACCAAAAACTAAGGTCTTGTCAAAACAATTTAGAAGGACGTGGTTGGGAGATAACCAGTCCATGCCATGAATAACATCAAGATCCTCTAGGGGTAAGCATACAAGATCAACAACAAAGTTCTCATTATCAAATGATAATAGAACAACCTTTTTGAACACAAGAAGCACTCGTGGGCTCCTTGGATCGTCCAAAGACAAACCGCAGTAAGTCAAGCCAAAGCAAAACTATATGTACTTAGTACCACGTAACATTGTCTATATAAATATAGACAATTCAAACAAGAGCACACAACAAACTCATAACAGACTCATTCCACGGCCTGATAGGACAGACGTGCTGTGATAATTGTCAATGCATTAGTTACAAAACTGAACTAATAGTATCACTCCGGAATCTTTTCCCAAGATACCCATAGCAAATCTTGCTTTTAACACTAAATCCACTTCATCAGGGCCATCTCTCATAACATAATGACAATGAAGCATTCTTCATACTTCGAGAAATACAAAAGACCAGAATGTATTTGCATTTACAGGTGCTTCATTTGCAAAGAAAGGTGATAATCAAATGATGAAAAGAATACATTATATTGAAAATATCAATCCACTAGAAAACAAGATATGTGATCGGATCATATACAGCAACATAAAGATAGATCATCCTAGTCTCCACAAAGCTAAGGCGAGAAATAAAAAACTAACCACATGATTCTATCATTTTTCTTAATATGTTGATGATTCAAATTTCAAACAACAAACCATAAGTCATCTCAGTCATCAAATAAAAAACATTGTGTTATTACAAATATATGGCCCAGGTAAATTTTTTACTCACATAATAAACTCACGCTGCAAGACATAAGAAAAGGAGAATTGCACTCATTCATTTGATTCTTGATACATAACAACATGGTACAATGGGTAGCCTTTTATAGGCAAATTTCATACTATAATATAATATTAAAATATTATACTTAATGGCTAAGGAAAGTTTTTAGTAAGGGTGGCAAATGGATGGATCGGATAAATTTTTATTCGGATCTTAACGGATGGATTAAAAACAATCCATTAATCCATTATAATCCATTAGAAATTCATTAGAAAAAATCAAATCCATCCATGATCCATTAAATAAAATCCATCCGATCCATCCATTAACAACTTTTCATGGATGGATATCCAATCCATCCACTAAAATTTATTTTAAGAAATTAAATAATTTTATATCTCTTTTATCCATCCATAAAATATTTTTAAAAATAAAATAATTTGTAAAAAAATTAAAATATTATTTCTATCTCACCCTCGCTCTCCTCTTTCTTCCTCTCTCTACCCTTTCTCTCTGTCCCTTTTTTTCCCACTCTCTCTTTACTCTCTCTCCATTCTTTCTCGGTCATTTTTCTATTATTATATGGGAGTTATTGATTATGTGCATCTACAGAGGTTGTTTTGCCACAACGTTTCATGATATTGTATTACGAAACTTGTTACGACTTTCTGTGATAATGTGGACTACAACTGGTGCTTGAGAACAATTAATTAGTTAATAATTAATGTAACAAAAAAAACAGATAAATAAAATAACAAATAGTGAAAAAAATAATAGGGAACGAAATAAAAAATTAGATTGAGTGTTTTTTTTGTTACAAATGGAGTTTTTTTATTTTGTGAAAAATAATATAAAAAAAATAAATTGGTTTTTGAATGGATAAAAGTTGATCCATTACATTTTTTATTGTTGGTCCAATGGAATTTAAAAAATATTGGATGGATCATAAACCATCCACTAAAAAAATAATCCAATCCATCCAATCCATTTATATTATTTTTTTATAAATGGATGGATTGAATGGATTTTCTCATGGATGGACTGGATGGATGGTGGACAAATGGATCATTTTGCCACCCCTAGTTTTAGCTGTATTTTTTGACATTTATCACCATAAAGTCATAAACTACAGGCGGTGAGTTTAACTTAAGATCTTTCTAGGTGTAAAATGTTTTTTCCAGACTCTACAGTGCGGCTCCCCTTGCAGTGCGGTACCTCATCTTTTTTACAGCTTGATTTAATTTTATATAACATTGCCTTCCTTAAATCAAGCTTATATATTTATCATTTCAAGCATTTTATTCAACTTATAAAATAATTCAACCTTTAATGGCTTTGTATCAGCAACTTGCTCTTCGGTGGGACAATACATGATCGATCGCCACTTCTTTTTCTTCAACCAACTCTCGTATTTTGTGAAATCGGATATCTATATGCTTGGAACATCCATGAAAAACTGGATTCTTACACAGTGGAATTGCAGACTTATTATCACAAAATATTTTTGTTGGAGTGTTCTGCTATTGATGTGATACTTCAAGAATTCTCCTTAGCCATATTGCTTGTGTAGCACAATTGGCTGCTGCTATATATTGTTTCTGGTGTAGATAGTGCAACAACTGGTTGTTTCTTTGATGACCATGATACAACGTCTGTGCCAAGATGAAATGCGTACCCTGGTGTGCTTTTTCTCGTCTCTATATCTCCAGCCCAATCACTACCTGTGTATCCAACAAGCTTCACTTCATTATTATTGACATAAAAAATTCCATCGGTCAGAGTACCTTTGATGTAACGAAGAATTCTCTTGGCTCCTTGCAGATGAGAAACACGAGGCTCTTCCATGAATCTACTAAGCAATCCAACTCCAAAGACTATATCCAGTCTAGTAGCGGTCAAATATCTCAGACTTCCGATCAAACTTTTATAATGAGTTGAATCTACTTTTTTGCTATCATTGGCGTGGACATTGGTTTCAAATTCTCCATCTTGAATTTCTTTAAAATATCACATGCATATTTCTTCTGAGAAATAAAGATTCCATCATTCTGTTGAACGACCTCAATGCCGAGAAAATAAGACATCAGGCCTAAATCTGTCATCTCAAAGCAACTTATCATAGCCTCCCTGAATTCTGCAATCATCTTTGGATTATTGCCAGTGAAGATTGGATCATCAACATAAAGGCACACAATGAGGATATCTCCACGATCAACAAATTTAATATATAAAGTATGCTCAAAAGGACATCTTTCAAAGCCATGTTGCACAAAATAGGAATCAATCTTCTTGTACCACGCTCTTGGTGACTACTTCAACCCATACAACGCTTTCTTCAATATGTAAACTTTGTCTTCTTTTCCTCTGATTACATATCTTGCAGGCTGTGGAACATATACTTCTTCTTCCAAAGTACCATTCAGAAAAGCAGATTTAACATCCATTTGATATATTTTTCAATTATTTGGTCAGAGAGAGAAATAATCATACGAATTGTATCTAACCATGCAACTGGAGCAAATACTTCAAAATAATCAACACCTGACTTTTGTTTATATCCTTTCACAACCAAACTCGCTTTAAAGCAATCAATCTCTCCATTGGGCTTGTACTTTGTCTTGTACATCCACTTCACTACTATTGGTCTTTTGTCTGCAGGCTAATCTGTTAGCTCCCACATTTCATTCTTTTCAATGGCATGAATTTCATCATTCATTGCTTTTCTCCAATTCTGGCTATTTGAGGCTTCTTCAAATGTCACTGGCTCACAATATGCAAATAAGGTAAAGTTGACAATTTCTTCATCGGATGGGTTATTATCGTTACCCACAACATAATCCTCCAATATGGCTGGTAATCTACAGTTCCTCTGCGGTCTGTTGGATGTTTCTGGCTCATTAGGGGCTGGAACTCCATGTCCATTCTCCTCCTCATAATTGTCTTGAACTACCACTGCCTTCTTTGGGACTTTCAAAGACCAGTCCCACATTCCTTCTTCATTGAATGTCATGTCTCGGCTGATAATCACCTTCTCCATCTCCGGATTATAAAGTTTGTATGCCTTTGAGTTTGTGCTGTAGCCAATGAAAATACACTTTTCACCTTTGTCATCCAATTTCTTCCTGAGCTAATCTGGCACGTGAGCGTATGCTATACACCCAAAAACTCGGAGGTGCCGTATTGAGGGTCTCCTTCCACTCCAAGCTTCTTCGGGTGTCTTGTCACGAACACTCTTTGTTAGACACCTGTTTAGAATATACACTGTCGTAGCAACTGCTTCTACCCAAAATTCCTTAGGCATTTGTTTAGATCTCAGCATGCATCTCACCATGTCCATGATAGTTCCGTTCTTCCTTTCAACACCGCCATTCTATTGAGGCGTGTATCTAGTCGTTAATTGATGATGGACTCCATGTTGCTCAAAGAAATCTACACTGGCAAGATACTCTTGGCCCCTGTCTGTTTTGAGTGCTTTGATTCTATAGCCACTTTGCTTTTCTACATACGCCTTGAATGTCTTAAAGGTATCACTTTCTTCTGATTTCTACTTCAAGAAATACACCCAAGTCTTTCTGCTAAAATCATCAATAAAAGTAATAAAACACCTGCAACCACCATGTGTTGGCACCTCAACCATACATAAATCTGAGTGAAAAATCTCCGGCAACTTTCTCGCCCTCCAAGATTTTCCGGTTGGAAATGATTCTCTGTGCTTCTTTCTCATTTGACAAGCTTCACATACTCCAGTAGGAATATTCACAACAGGCAAACCAGAAACATATTCTTTTCGTGATAGAAAATTGAATCCAGAAAAGTGAGAATGCCCAAAACGCATATGCCACAACCAATCATCATTTGGAATTACAAAACTTAAACAAGAAAATTTTTCATGTCGAATTTTCAAAGGGAATAGGCGATTCGAAGTCATCTTTACCTTGGCAATGAATCTCACATTTCTGTCGATTAACGTCAAGTGACCATGATGAATCTGCATGTTGTAACCTTTCTCTGATAGTTGTCCCATACTCAATAGATTATGATGAAGACCGGGAGCATAGAAAATATCAGAGATAAAGTTTCGAGAACCATCCTTCAATCTAATACCAATTCGGCCTTTCCCCAAAATCGGAATATTTGTGTTGTTACCAAATTTTACTTCTGACTGGACATTTTCATCTAATGTGGAAAACAACTCCTTTTTCCCACACATGTGATTACTACAACTAGTATCCAAGTACCAAATATTTCCATCTTCTGAAAATGTATTTCTTGCCAAAAATAAACTTTGTGGGCTATCATAATTCTCACCAATATTTTGATGATGATTTTATGCAACGTTTGCTTGATAATTATTCTGTTTTTTGAATCTACAATCTGCAGCTTTATGTCCAAACTTTACACATTGAAAGCAATTAAAATTAATTCTTTCCTGGTAGTATTTTCCTCGTCCTCTTCCGCGGTTGATAGGATATAAATTATTTCCACCTCTTCCTTGGTTTGGTGATCTGAAATTGTTGTCTCTCCCTTGGTTGAAATTGCCACGACCTCTTCCTCTGAAATTTCCTCTGCTTCTGCCTCTATAGTTTCCTCTTCCTCTACTGTTGAAATCACGACCTCTTCCTTCTGTGCTTTGGCTGGATTCTACAATATTGTTGAAACCTGGCTTTTCAAAGCTTCTTCTTTCACTTTTTTTTGTCTTCTCCAAGATTTTTCTCACATGGCTTTCAATGCTTCCTTGCAACTCTACAATCGTCATGATATCTATGTTGTGGGACTCTTGTATTGTAGTCACCACATGGTAAAACTTCATTGGCATCGTACGTAAAATTTTCTCCACCACCTTACTATCAGGGATGACTTCTCCATACACCCTCATCTTATGGCAAGATCTGTGACTCGAGAAAACAAATATATCTTGCATTGCGGTGCCTCATCTTTTTTACAGCTTGATTTAATTTTATATAACACATGATAATGGTTCCGAAGCTTCTAAAATAGAATAAGGGTGCAAATAATTTTCATTTGCAACATCCTAAATTCTGATAGGCGGTTGCTATTTCAATCGCTAAATTGATCAACCTAAGTCAATTTAGCGATTAAATTAACGTTCGTTCAATCGGTCGCTAAGTTGAGAATTACAATATAGTGAGTCATATATTCGTTCATTAAGCTAGTAATTATTGTTTTACTGATTTCTATTATAAAAACAAATAAAAATTATAAATTTATAAAACCAAAAAGAATGATAAAATTTATATTTATTAATAAAATATAAATAATTTTACAATAAAAAAAATATATAAAGTAAATGAAACTAACAATAAAATAAAAAAGTAAAATGTCCTAAATCACGCACTACAAAAAATAGAGCTTTAGTAACCGTAATATTGGGTCGTTAATTGTATAAATAACACCCATTACAAGCGTGAGAGATAAGAGTTGACAGGGAAATAAGAAACCACAATTGGTGCTCCCTTTGATTTTGTTTTGCTCTTTGGTTTCTCAGAAGATGGAGATTTCAACTGCGACCCTTCAACATAATCAGATACTTGAGCTGCTGAGGATGTGGAAGGAGAGAAGCAATTGAAGAAAGCTGACATCAGAGCCATTTGTTTGTGGATTCAGCTAAAGGCAATTGTAGTTCCTATTTCTAAGGAAGCTGGAAGTGATTTGCAGAAGCTAAAGGCAATGAATTAAAGTTAAGGGCAACAGAGTGAGGTGCAATTTGAAATTGAAGTGGGGATTCTGTTTCTGAATGAGAAGAGCTGAAATAGTTGTAATGGCTTGTGTTGTGTTGTGATTGAATTGAACTTAGGTAAACTTGACTATTTATAGCAACATATCATTATATTTTAAAAAACAAAGGAAAAAATAATAAGAAGCTACTGGGTAAGTCCATTTACTTAGGGAGCAAGGAGAACATGGGACCACATATAATACCTATGAAAAGTCTAGTGTCTTCAGGGGCTGCTTCTGTTTTGACCATGTCCAAAAATTTTCGGGGTCTATAATGCGTTGCTCTGTTCTTTTTTGCGAGGGTCAGCAGCTCGAACCTTCCTTAAGTTGAGAAGAACTTGTTTCTCATCTATGTCTTTTTTGACTTATAAATGATGAAACCACGTGTCTTTGACTTAAACGTGTGGAACTAGTGAACTACGGGTTGGACTAAGGTGTATCACCTATATTTTGTACTACCCACTATATCATTCATATGTGGTAAATTTTGGACCAATCAAATTAACACATGGGTTTGGTCAAAATTTCAAACTTTCTAGTTGTATTTCTACTGTAGTCAAATATATGAATACAATATATTGTAGTATAGTATATGTACTATTTGTATTTGTAAATTTAACCCACATTAAAATAATGTTTTTTGATTAAAAAAACTGATTATATTACAAAATAATATTTTAATATGAATTAAAATATTTTGCAATATAATCAGTTTTTTTAATCAAAAAACATTAGTTTAATATGAGTTAAATTTGTAAATACAAAAGGCACATATATTATACTACAATATATTGTATTCATATAGTTTGACTATAGTATAATACAACTAGAAAGTTTGGAATTTTGACCAACCTATGTGGCAATTTCATTGATCCAAAATTTACCACATAAATAATATAATAGGTGATATAAAATATGGGTGGTGCACCATAATCCAACCCATCACTACAACAGAAATGACTTTAGATAGCGTTTCCGGATGCCTTTTAATAGCGTTTGTAACCGTTATCTATGCCACTGCTATTAAAAGTCGTTAGCAAAGATAGCATTTAAGAAGTGTTATTAAAATGTGACCTTAGATAGCGTTTCCGTGTACAAACGCTATCTAAAGTCTGCCTTTAGATAGCGTTTGCACACGGAACCGCTATCTAAAGTCTGCCTTTAGATAGCATTTGTTAATACAAATGCTATCTAAAGTCAGCCTTTAGATAGCGTTTGTTTTAACAAATGCTATCTAAAGGTAGACTTTAGATAGCGTTTGTACACGGAACCGCTATCTAAAGTCTGACTTTAGATAGCATTTGTATTAACAAATGCTATCTAAAGTCTGACTTTAGATAGCATTTGTTAAAACAAACGCTATCTATTCCCTTTTTTTTTTAGTTTACATATTTCTTAACTTTACCTATTCCTGCATATTGTTTATAAAAAACAGAAGGTTTACACAAAGAAATGAAGCACAATCCATATGCATATATACCAAGCTACTTTGACAATCCATACTCATTGATAATATTAACAATGATCAATAAACTCAAATCATCATCATCATCCGTGCATTCTAAGCATTTGAAGATTCTACAGAACTTCTAGGAAAACTCTAATTGAAAGGAATAAAATTACAAGATGTAAATATAGATATTAATTTATAAGTATCTCAGATATCCGAACTATTTTACAACCAAACAGTTTTATAATACAATTTCTCCTTATTTCATATCATTTAACCGATTTAACAATATTCTCGTGGTTATTCGGAGCTGAGCAGAGTTATTGGCGATGGCTCCAAAGATCATTGAGAAGGGGAATCGCTTGACCTGCCCGGTGTTTCTCCAAAACAACGCAAGACCCAAGTGATAAAATGTTAAAAAGACCAAAAATGAAGATAGAAAAGTAACAATTTATTTGGCCTTCCCCTCAATAGTCATGGAAGATAAAGCAGATAGGGACTGAATAGAAAGGAAGCAAAAGGGAGGGTGGCTTTACTGGCACAACCACCAATGTGGTTTCCTCCAATAAACACGTTAGGCACAGTCCTAAGTCCTGTCCACTCAGCTAGTGCTAACTGGATATCACCCCCATCACCTTCAAATAGGTAAAGAAAATGATTGAAAAACCAAATGCTAACAAATTAGTTTGTTGAAATTAATGAATAACAGCCCTCCGAGCAGATCGAAGAGAATAGACCCCAATTTAGGGGTTAGATAGACTTTATTTTTGCATATTCCACATTCATAATGCAAAAAGCATAGCATAAAGCAGATAATGAGTGCTAACAGAAAGCAAAGTAACTCTGGACTCAAGGCAATTTTATAACTTTACAATTATCATAAAATCTTCAAACTTCAAAAGACGGAAAGAGTTAATTCCTGACAAGAGACGTAAAAAGAGGGGAAAGGAAAACAAAAGCAAAAAGCAGGTAACTAAGATAACGAAATTGATATTATGTACCAAAGTATGAGGCATGAAATCAATTGAAAGCGCAACCAAAGGAGACTTACTTTCCTCATCCAATTCAATGGCCTTGTAGGCTGCTCCTAGCTGTGTGAGAAGATCCTTGAAATCTGATTATCAAAGAAAAAAAAATAAAGACTAAAAAACTGATTATCAAAGAAAAAAAAATAAAGACTAAAAATTAATAAACATGGGCAAATAGACAGTGAAGGCACCGTTGAATTGCTTCCCAACCAACTTTTGATGCTTTGAGCGATCAACGCGGCCAAATAGAACATGGCTTGCAATAGCATTGTCAGGTTCAGTCTTGTACAAAGTTTCATTTCACATGACATCAATGTACAAGACTACCCCTTGTTCTGCTTAACCAGATAAATAAGTTAGTAGTAGTCTACATGCATAATATGCCTATCTTGGTAATAAAATCTTTGCTTATATACCACTTTATCAAGTGAATCTAGAGAAATTGGAATATGGTACTTATGCTGGAATTTTTAATAAGTCAAAGGTTACAAATTTAGTAGGGAAATTTACTGCGCTTTAGTGATCAATGTTTTTTTTTTTAAGATAGAAACTGGAGTTATGGATATATCACCACAGTTTTGTAAAATTGGATAAGTAGTTTTTCTTTTTCTTTTTTCAGATGGTATTTATATTTGTTTGTGATAATGTAGAAAGGTGATTTAATTTGCACATATATTATACTTACACTAAGCATATGGCAGGATAGGATTTGTGACACAAGATGATGTTCTGTTTCCTCACCTAACTGTGAAAGAAACACTGACCTACGCAGCAAGGCTAAGACTGCCAAAGACATTCACCAAGGAGCAAAAGGAAAAACGAGCCTTAGATGTCATCTCTGAGCTTGGCTTGGAGAGGTAAATGGTTCCATCCTTAACAATGATGTTCCAAATTATTATGTGCACATAAGTCATAACCATAGAAAGAAATGGTAAAGAATAGATCTATATAACCAATTTATACATATTATTACTAAAATATATAGGTCAGTAACTCAATAGTCTATGTATGAAAACAGGTGCCAAGACACTATGATAGGTGGTTCCTATGTTCGTGGAGTATCTGGTGGAGAGAGGAAGAGAGTTTGTATTGGAAATGAGATCATAATCAATCCCTCTCTTCTGTTTCTTGATGAACCAACATCTGGTTTGGATTCTACAACTGCCTTGAGGATTGTTCAGATGCTGCAAGACATAGCAGAGGTACTTGTCTCATCCTTCTCTCCATGATCGATAAGATTGAAGCCTTGCATCCAAGCAAGCCAGTTTGAAAGATAAAACTACCAAATGTTAAGATTTTAGGCCATAAGCTTGCTAGCATATTATTGAATCAAATTGATCATCATGAATCATGAAAATGACATTCTTCACAATTCATTTTAAATTCTTTTGGACTCTCACTGACTCTTTTTCGCTATTTATTTTTGCTTCATGTTAGTGGCATAGTTTAATCCTATCTGATTTTATCTATTCATAGGTGCATTTAATTCTATGCTTTAGCAATGAAACAGCTTGATATCTTCCCCATGACTTGATTTTTTTATCACTAAACTTGTAATTATATGGCAGGCTGGTAAAACAGTAGTGACAACAATCCACCAACCATCAAGCAGACTCTTTCACAAATTTGACAAGTTAATCCTTCTTGGAAAAGGGAGTTTGCTTTACTTTGGAAAAGCATCAGAAGCAATGAATTACTTCCAATCTATAGGATGTTCACCACTTATTTCCATGAACCCAATAGAGTTTTTACCAGACCTTGCTATTTTGTTTTATCATAAAATTAATATCAAGATTAAAAGCAAGAAAAGAAAGTTGAAGTCCAAGGAACCATATCACCTGACGATTTTATCAAGCACTTGGCGTGTTCCCATATGCACAAATCCGCTCCTTCGTATTGAACCAACATCCAGACAAATCCCTCAATTACATGCTCTTTAAACATCCAAATGAGCTTGGGCTCTTTTCCAATAGCTTCTGATTTGCATTCCATGGGATTTTATCAAACACAAGGTGTGCTTCCAGTAAAACAAATCCAGATTCAAACTCCTGGTGATTTAGCAGCCTACCATTTTCATGAATTTAGCCGTAATCCTGTAGAGAAGAACATGGGAAATAGCACCTGGTGAAGAAGATTACACTTGAAAATGCAACTATGGCATAAACAGCATTAAAGAAAACAATAGTAATGAATATTTTAAAAGAATGAAGGATATTTTGCTGGTTATTTTGTTCAAATCTGCTGCTCGGAGGCGGTTTAGGGCATGACGGCAGTTCCGTGCTACGACGGTCACAGGCGGTGGTTAGAGGCACGACGGCGGATCTGAGAAGCGGAGGAAATCGCGACGACGACTGTAAGCTCGAAGAAGGAAATGGATCTAGCAACAACATCGTCTTCTCTTTGGTCTCCACATCACGGCGGCGCAAAGTCGCTGAACAAGCACCTCGGCGGCGGCGTTCATTGAAGAAAGTGATTGGCCGCGAAAGTCACTGAACAAGCACCCTGGCGGCGACGTCAGTCGTGCAGGACGGCGTCATTGAGTTTCTACGTTTTTGCGTGAGAGGGTGTTTCCGCGGGTGTTCACCAGTTCCGGGACGACGATGGTAGCGGTGTGTTGATGTGTGTGTTCGAGAGAGAGAGAGAGAGTTTTTTTTTTAAAGCGTGAAGGGAAAAGTGAAGGGACGACGGCGTCAGAGTGAGAGGTCTGAGGCTTGAGCAAGAGTGAGAGGGAGAAGGCTCTCTGGTTGACAACCCTAGACTTGAACTGAGAAACTGCGAATTGAAGGATGAAAGGATACGCGCGCGGGGGTAATTCTCACCTAAGATAGCGTTTCTAATTTTAAACGCTATCTAAACGTTACCTTTTAATAGCATTTCAATTTACAAATGCTATTAAAAGTTGCTTTTATTTTATTTATTTATTGCAAATTAGAAAAGATATACCTAAGATAGCGTTTCCTTAAGGAACCACTATTAAAAGTCTCCCCATCACTTTTAATAGCATTTCCGCATGGAAATGCTATAAAAGGTGCGCTATTAAAAGTCCAATCTGTTGTAGTGCATGATGAACATATGAGATGCATGCATTCAAGAATACTGAAAGTGAGATGAAAATAATACTAAATATAAGAATACAAAGTTGCCCTCTCAAAAACTATTTGTATAAGGTAGTCTTTCATGTGGCTAATTCTAATTAGTAGTTGTTACCACCATAAACTTTTGACTCAACTAGATGTCCAAAGTGAATCAATCAATTGATTGCAGAGACGGATGGCACAAGCAATTGCAGTTTATTTTAATTCAGAGAAATGTTTTTGGCACACCAATTTTTAATATCCATGGACGACACCTACACTGTAGTGTTATTGTAGAGTTATTTATTTATTTATTTTAATTTTTCTTTTTTTAAAAAAAATTAGCTTTTTTGAATATTAACATTTTTAGTTAATAATGTACAAATATTTGGTTAATCCAATATAAATATCTGATTAATTCAGTTCATTATATGGTTAACGAGTCATCCTGAAGCTTACAATCATATTCCACAACCATGTAAATATTTGGTTAATCACGTGCAAATATCTGGTTAATTCAGTTCATTATATGGTTAATGGGTCATATTGAAGCTTATAATCATTTTCTACAAGCATGTAAATATATGGTTAATCACATGCAAATTTTTGGTTAATTCAGTTCATTATATGGTTAATGGGTCATCCTAAAGCTTACAATCATTTTTCACAACCATGTAAATATATGGTTAATCACGTACAAATATTTGATTAATTCAGTTCATTATATGGTTAATGGGTCATCCTGAAGCTTACAATCATTTTTCACCATGTAAATATTTGGTTAATCATGTGCAAATATATGGTTAATTCAGTTCATTATATGGTTAATTTGTGTGGAAAATTATTATAAGTTTCAGGATGACCCATTAACCATATAATAAACTGAATTAACCAGATATTTGTAGGTGATTAACAAAAAATGTTAGTATTCAAAAAAGCTAAAATTTAAAAAAAAAACTACAATAGCGCTACAGTAGTGATATAATGCCCAGATATCTCATCCGAGTGTGCAAATAACATAGCTGTTTAGTTTACTAGTGTGAGAGAGAATTGCATGTACCAATGAGAACCTAGAGGGACCCGTGAACAGAGAAACATTAATATAGAAGTTGCCACCAATGTTTTTTTTGGGGAAGATCCAAATTGATCCATGAAAAATGTTAGGGATCCATTTTTAATCCCTGAAAAAAATAAGTTAATTATTCCGTTCCTCAAAATTTCAAATTAGGACACATTGGTCCATAGATTTTATTCTGATGTTTATTTACTTGCACATGTGTTCCATTAACCATGAAAAATTTGGGGAAGATCCAAATTGATCCATTAAAAATGTTAGGGATCCATTTTTAATCCCTGAAAAAAATAAGTTAATTATTTAGTTCCTCAAATTTTCAAATTAGGACACATTGGTCCATAGATTTTATTCTGATGTTTATTTACTTGCATATGTGTTCCATTAACCATCCTACTTGATCAATTGGTGGTCTTGTGTGGCTTGTGACGAATTCATATGTAAATAACAAATAAAAAGGTGGAAAACACGAGCCAACGAAGGTTGGTCCAGTTGGCAAAGAAATTAGCTCATAACCCACAAGGTCGTGAGTTCAAATCCCTTTACCGATGTGATGACCTCGTTGGTGGGTAATCTGTGAGTACCCCTGTAAGCGCTCTTTGAGCCGTGAGACCTGCTCTGGTCCCGGTGAGCCCCCAGGACACAAGTCACCTAAACTTTTTTATACCAAAAACAAAAGTTGGAAAACATGTACAATTTTAAAATTCAAATACTTGAAAATTATGTACCTTTTTTTATCACTTTTGCATTAATTTTTCATGACAGAAATTCGTTATATGGCAAGCAGTACTACTAGCGGGCCAAGTAGGATAGTTAATAGTACGCATAGGTAATTAAATGGACGTCGGAACTAAATATAGGGACTAATATGTCACGGGTTGAAAATATGAGGGATTAAATGACTATTTTATTTTTTTCATGGACTAAAAGTGGATCTCCAAAATTTTTGAGGGACCAATTTAGGACTCCACTCTTTTTTTTTTTTTGTGGTTTTTGAAAACAAGATCAATCTTAGAAATCAGTTACGAATAGGAAAGATATTAAACATCTACATTACTTATTTTACAGTTGATACATCACGTTAGTTGTGCTAAATTTTTAAGTTTTTACCCCTTTGAATATTTAGAAAAGGAATATGGATTAATATTTACAAAAATAAGAAAAAATAAAGATTATATATATATATATATATATATATATATATATATATATATTTAAAATATGGATGAGCCGTAAGCAAAATTTAACATGGTACTTAAGTTCATAGAACATTTTCTAATAAGTTAAACATGTTGCACCTAACACTTATACTTTGTTTGTTTGAGTAGAAAATAAGAAGAGAGAAAACAAGAAGAGAGAAAAAAAAGGAGAACATGCATTTTTCTCTTGTTTGGTGAATGAGAGAAATATGGAAGAAGAACAAAATTGGTCAGACCCACCTCAAATTTTTCTCTCCCCAAGTGGGAAAAAAATGGAGGAGGGAGAGAGTGTTTCATCTAAAATGACTTTTCTACCATTCTTTTTGGGTTCTTATTCAATTATTTAATAAAATTTAAAGAAATTGAATTAAATTAGTCAATTATTTAATTAAATTAAATTGAAGGGAGAATTTGGAGAAATCCATCGAGCCATCTCACGTTCGTCTCTGCCTAACCATCTGTATGCCTAATGTACAGGGAATCTGTTCTTCATGGCTGATGGCAAACCGATATGCCCATGGGGCTTCCTTGGTCCGAGTTTGTCCTCATCACGCAAAACTTTTGCTCAAGCTTTAAAAAACTCCTTTGACATCCCTTTAAGTCAATTGCCTCGCCCGTGTTTGAAAGGTAATTCAATCTCGATCAAGATCTAACAAGAAGAGTATCAACGTGGACTGGAGTATTGTAAGAATAATCTTCATGGAATATTGATTTTGTCGAAGGGAGATAGACTGCTTAAAGCTAGTGTTCTCCATAGCAAGTTCATGCAACTATGGAAACTGATTGGCTCATGGAGAATGATCTCTCTTGGCAAGGGCTATTATAAATTCAATTTTGCATCACCTGAGGATCTAAACAGTGTTTGGGCAGCAAGGACTTGGAATATAGGCATGGTATTCTACAATTATCACAGTGGACACCTGAATTCAATCAGAATAAGCAGAAGCAAACTCACGCTCAATGCTGGGTGATGATTCATAAATTACCTCAAGAATATTGGAGGCCGAGGATCCTTTTTGAAATTGTTGGTGGATTAGGTACACCTATCTCTTTAGATGATGCCACTGGCAATAGAACTTTCGGTCAGTTTGCTCGGATTCTTATTGATCTTGATCTCATAAGTAGATTGTATGAGGACATAATGGTTGAAAGAGAAGGTTTTACCTTTTATGTTGGTATTGAATATGAGAATCTTCCACATTTCTGCCATCATTGCCAAGCTATTGGTCACTCACTTTCCAATTGTAAAAATAATTCTGGTAATGCCTCTTCAAAGCTTCATAAAGAAGTTGCTATAAAAAAAGATAAGGTAATATCAGCCCCTACATATATCCCTAAAGTTGTTCTTGTTGATAAAGTGGGAAACGATGGCTCATCTTATGATTTTAAATCAGTGGATCATGACATTTTAGGCAATAATGTGTATGTTGAGATTGATGGAGATGCTAATTCTGCTAAAACAGTCTATGAAACCGATATCCTTGTACTCGGAATCACTAGTCGAGAAGGATAATGTTGTACCTCATTTTAATGTAGCCATCACTGTTAGTGGTAATGGAATACACGATTGTAGCCTAGAAGATCATAGAGTTGATTGTAGTATTGATCAGAACAAAAGTATTGCCTCTGCTTCAGTTCCGGAGGTGGTTCCTGTAACACCCCGTTTTCTCGTCTCTTGACCGGTAATTATATTTTATATTATTACCGAGGATCCAAAAAAAGATTTTGAGAAAAACAAAATCATAGTTGGGACCTATCATATTGTGGGAAGTTACGGTGAAATTTTAGGTTTAAAACTCAGACGGAAACCGATCTGCGTTTTAGTTGACGACAGTATAATTTGGTACCGGTCAAAAAAACCCTAATGTGACCCAAAACTGAAAAAAATTTAGATTATATCATTATTTTAGTGATAAAGTCTATTTCTAAAATTTTCGCTCAAAAATAAAATTTTATATTTTATTCGGGCGAATTTTCGAAGAAATCACGCGAAAAACCTAAATTGAGTAAACGACGGAGCAGAATACGGAACTGTGGAGATAAATCTGGATGCTGGGATTGATGGGACAACACATCACCTCAAGTGGTGAGTCACCACCATGACTCACCCTTGTAATGATGGCTTCTGATAAAATATCTAGATATTTTAAATATCTAGTCATGAAAAGACCAAAATGCCCTTAACCTTCTTTATTAATTCCAATTTGATCCAACAAATTTTGGACCAAAATACCCTCCCCTCTCCCTTGATGTTTTCGTGCCATAGGGTGTTGGAAACACCATCTCACTTCATTTTTCATAAGAACATTAAAGTTGTCAAGTTTTCTAGCTATTAAGGATCAAAAACACTTAGTTTCTTTTCTCTTCTCCCAACCTCCATGAATTTCGTCCAAGGCTTGATGGAGATCATCCAAGCCTTGTTTCAGTATTTTAACATCATATTCTCACTTCCCTTGATCATTCATACACTTTTTATCTCAAATAAATTTCCATTTGGAGCACTTTTACCATGTGGGTTTTTCTAGAGCTCCCAAGTGTTCTTGATTTGTTCTTCACAATTTCCTTATTTCTCATCATCCTAGAGGTGAACTTTCATGATCTAAGATCATCTCATCATTTTTCCTTCATGATTCCTTTCATTTCCATGAACTTAGTTCAAGTTTCCATTTTCATTGGTTTTCATGGAAATATTTCTAGAAAATCATAGAATGAATTTGTGAATTATGACACCTTTTCTCTACTATCTAAGACCCTAACTTCTTGTATTTAAAAGTTTGAAGAAAATGGAAAACCCTAGCCTCTTTTGCATGACTTGGCCGAACCCTAGCTCGGTAGGTCAATGAACTTCTTTTGTTTGTTTAACATGTATTATGTGTTGTTTGGATGAAGGTTGAGACCTTAGCTTGTTTGCAAAATGGGTTTTCCTACCCTCACTTTGTTTATCACTTTCTCATCAATCAAGGGGTAATCTCTCTTGCCTCTAGTTAGTAACTTTGTTCCTTGTTTCATTAACTTCATATATATGTAATTTATTTCAAGTTACATATTCTTGAAAATTTATGTATTAATTCATAGATAATCACATGAATTGATTCTTGGACTTATGATAATTTTCCTAGCCTAGTTATGACCTTGTCATCATGTATGTCCAAGCTTGAAATGAACAAAAATTCCTAGCTACCTAATCTGTACATGGTTGTGGGAAACCTCTGGGGTTTAGCCTTGGATCTTACTTGTTTTAACTAGTTTTATTGTTGGTTGATAAAGGTTTGGTGTTAGAGTCAGTTTGGTGTAACTTTGTGGACGGAGTTTGTTGGTAACAAGCAATCGAATATAGAAACGAGAAATGTAAACACACCCAAGAACACAAGAGAATTTGCCAACGAGGTTTGGCCAATTGTGCCTATGTCCCCGGGAGCGTTTGGACGGCTCTGTATTATTAGAGATAATAGAAATAGGGTTTACAATGTTTGTATATATATCTCATTCACCCCGCTCCGCTCTGCTCCAGTGACAACCCAACTTATAACAATTATGAGCCATACACAACAATCTCCACCTTGGCGAATATCAAGCTCCTTAGAAGATCAAACTCTCTATTTGGGTTGGGGGTGCTTCGAAGTCTAGCATTGGCGAATGTTCAACAAGCCCAAGCAATGCTTGAACTTGTCTGTGGTAACTATCTTGGTTAACATATCAGCTGCATTCTCAGAAGTGCGAACCTTTTGAAGTAGTATCTGCTCAGAAGCTACTCTCTGAACTTGTGAAACCTCGTATCAATATGCTTGGTCCTAGCATGGTACACCTGATTCTTTGCCAAGTAGATAGCGCTCTGATTGTCACAATGCAACTGAACACCACCTTGCTCAATGCCTAACTCCTTTACCAGTCCTGTAAGCCACAGAGCTTCCTTGGAAGCCTCAGCAACTGTCATGTACTCTGCTTCAGTTGTGAACATAGAAACAACAGACTGGACTGATGATCCTTGCACACCCCTATCATCCATATCACCTGTAACACCCCCCGGTATTACTACGTGACACATGTGGAAGTAAATTAAAAAGATAATTTCCTGGTTGCTTTCGGAAAATTGTTTTCTTTTAAGTAAGAAAACTGGGGTATAAAATTTTTCTTCAAGGATAACTATGAAATCCATAATACATACATTTAAAACATAAAGTCACATTCGTAACCAAGTTACCATGACATACAACATTTCTCTAAGTTTCCATTTTCGAAAGAAAAAGTTTACACTACGGATGGATGTACATAACACTACATTCACCGACCTCTTTAGATATACAACCCAACTCAGACTCCTAAGCTGGTCATTCTATCAAATATTCATTGGAGAGACCCCCAATCAGAATACTTTCCCAACCTCTTACAACACTAGGTCTTCAAGTGACTTAGAAAGGCTCCTCTGCAACATCGGTACTAGAGTACCAAGGTACTACAGCAAAACCCGAAGAGACCTGATATAACTGTAAGAGTGAGACACCGACAAATGGATATATCATACAAAAACCATATACATGATACATACAATACATTGGCATATTAGCATTTAAGCATTATTCATAGATAAAACAACAAGTGTTATATCAGTGGTTCTCATACCCGAATCAAACAATTTTGTGAAGATAATGCATGACACTTCAATCATCAGGCTTTAAACCTAATCTCATGAGATACCATCACTGTTTTATCATCAAGAAAGAAAGAGTTGATCAGGCTCGTATGCCACATTTGGCAAGTTGTCTCCGTCACCTCATGCACCCGGATCAACATCATCACGAATCCCTAATAACGGCCATTCGGATGTATACCTCTTCGAATACCACATCTTAAGCGGGTATTCGGTTAACTCAAGCACATCTACTAAGGGGAAATGCATATGAATAAAATACTTTTCATTATCAAGACTTTTCTTTGTGTTCACTCTTTTCCGTTGTCGAAGTCTGAAGCTAACGACTATTCATAATTTTCATTACTTGAAAATCAATAATACAGGACAACAGTCCAAGTGCTCAATGAGACACCCCGGTGTGCCCCATTGTATTATTACATTAAATCCTTAATTAGTTATTTACTTAATGTCGCGCGCTTATCGTTGAAAATACGTAAAAAATTAAAAACTTAATTAATAATTAGATAACTTCTACAAATATACAACACACCAACTATTTTACATAAATACACACCTAAGTATCCTTTATCTTACACAACATTCTTATAACTAACGGAAACAAAACATCTTATGTGACTCACTGTCCTTAAACTAACTACACCACATTATTAGGATCAGTAGGTTGTTCTTCAGCATCAACTTCATGCGGAACGTCGTTCAACTCTTCAACTATCTCCGTCTCGTATGGGATTCCATCCATCTCCTCCGTAACATAGTCGTCCATATGGTCTTCTAACGTACAAAATAGACAGACACCAAAAATACAGAAATAGGGAGATAAGAAACAGTTCTATCATCATAAGTGGAAAGGATTCATAGCATATAATACAATAATAGTCACAGACACGCATCATTCAAAATCAACAATCATCCTCAATTCACTATATATCATCCTCTACCCTTCAACTCATGCAACTAGACCTTTATGCTGATGTGGCCACTACTACTCCTGTCACACATCCCTCGTTAGGGATGCCAGTCAGTCGTCCAAGTGACACGTTCCCCACGCCGGTGCACATTCTTATCCATGCTAAGAATGCTCATGCAAAGCAATGACACTATAGCTGCACTGTATCGTCGGTGCACACCCTGATTCTCTCTCTCACTCTGTCAAGGGTGCTCATGCAAAGCAATGACACTATAGTTGCACAACCTAAATTCTAATTTGGAACGGTCCACAAGAACTTCGGACCTCGTGTATCTCAAATACACGGTTATGAACACCAATGCAACATATGATTCTCACTGACTTTTATCAATAACAACCTAGTACCTCAAGCTTTTCCTCATAACCTCCACTTACATACTATATCACATTACTTCTATACCATAATAGCGAGGCACTTCTAATTCATATTCAAAACTCTCACCCAAACAAAATACCTCCGAGCAATATTTATCTTTCCTTAAAATCATCTAAGCATAGTATCAAACCCAGACAGATCATGCATAACACATTAATGAACAGAATATTCAAATATCTCAATATCATATAAGGCAATTTATCACAACCAAATCATAATAGTTCAACCAAAAAAATAACAAATTCAGACTCTGTCACGCCCAGGCCGTGATAGCCATCACTACCGTGACAAACAACAAAGACAAGAATCCTACAACACGTAACCTGTCACGGCCTGGCCATGACAACCATCACTACCGTGATGATAAAGAAACATCCTCAATATCATAATTATTCAAACACCGAAACAATACGTCACATGCAGATGGAATACCTCAACCAGCGTATCACAAACAGTCAAAAGTAAATAATTCAAACATCCTCAAATATGAATAATCAACCTAAGGCGATAAACCCACAATTCCCAAATCGTCATTGGTTTTACGGAAAAGATTTCAATACGATTTTGGTATTGTCGATTACTCGACCACTAGTAGGGTTTAGGTCGCCCTACACCATTATTATAAATTATATACTACTTATCGATTCCGACGATGGAATGGTTCTTTCTCCCACCTGAGTTTGCACCGAAAACACGTACACAACGATCCTCGTTATCCCGCCACGAGTTAACACAATCACCTTCAACCAAACAACATAATTATAATTAATCAACTAACACCCATCTATGGCACTTTAGGGCTAGGTTCGGCCAAGACTTAGAATTAGGTTTAGGATTATCTTCTTAATGTCATCTTTTGGATCCTAATTACTAGAGTCTTAATTAACATAGATTACTTATTACATGACTAAAATTTGAAACAAAATCCTCTAACCTTTAGGGTTAGGGTTTCGGCCAAGGGCTGATTTTTAGGGTTCAAAATCCTTAAAATTCCTAATCATGATTAAGTCATAGATTAATGATCCTTGATTAACCTAAATCATTGATTAGTGACTAAACAACTAAAGTTGAAACTCAAAACTTTCTAGCTCTTTTATACATAGATTCGGCCTCAACATAATCTTAGGGTTAGGGTTCTTAGTTTAATAAACCAACTTGGATTTATTAATCATACATACTAATAGCTTGATTAACAAGATCATTAATGAAAACCATGAACAAAAACTCTACCAAACCTACTTTGATAGATTCGGCCAAGGCTAGGTTTTCAAGAAAGAAATTTTTGATTGCTTCATGCTCTTGGATTTAGATAATAGACATGATATCTAGAAGATAGAAAGTAGTTTCATCATCATTAGATTTTCCTAGGATTTATTATGATTTTTCAAAGTTCTAGGGTTTGAAACTTGAAAATGATGAACCACCATGATATAAGTCTTGAATCAAGAAACTATCTAAAGAACATAGACATGATTTAAGACAAAGATTAGGATTTACCTCTTGAGAATCAATGATGAAGACAATCCAAGAACTTGCTTTGAGAAACTTAGAACTAAGAACTTAGAACTTTAGAGTTTTAGAAGACAACTAACCAAAGAACTAAATGAAAAGTGAGAGAAGGGTATTTATAGTGTGAGTGGTGACATTTCAAGAAGGATCTAGATGAGATGAGTTGTCATGTTAAAAGGATTAAAGTGCAATTAAGTTCCAAGGACCAAATTGCAAAGATTCCAATAGTTGAAGGACTAGTTTGCAAATAGACAATAGAATGTCATGATGATGAGTTTAATCACATTAAATGCTAGCTTATCTTTGACTTAGTTGGCTGATTTGATGAGTCAAGGATAAGTTTAGACAAATTCAAGAACATTTGAGAATAATCTAGAATGTTGAAGAAAACCAAGAATGATGTAGAAAAGTGTGGAACATTCTAGAAAAATCTTGATTCATCCATCAAATGAGAAAGTCATCTTCTCTCATGGGCTTATGTATTTGGGCTTGACACATTTGGGCTTAGTTTCATTTTCTTGTTTGTTGTGGGGCCCACTTGAAGATTTAAGCCTTTAAACCTAAGATAAGAAACTTAAATGGGCTTTATGGACTCAACTATGAACTAGAAAAGTTTGGGCTTCTAAGCCACGACCATTTAAGGTTAGAAACAAGGATTCTAGCCCAATCCACTTGAAAAAACGAAAAAAACTAATTTAGGGACAAAAGGGTAATTTACGAAAAGTTCGGGGACTTAACCGTAAATTTCAAATTTTCTATTTAACCCTGAAAAACCTTCTAGACTTAAAAATATGATTCATCCCATTGAATCATCTCAAAATCCTAAGATAAACCCTCTATCCACTCTTAGAAACTCTAATTTCCCTTCCGTCGTCCCGCCCGATTCGTGTTCCGCGAAAAACGTAAATTATTTTATTTTTTTTGAAAAAATTCTATCAATACAGAATCGTAGAAAATAAAATACCAAACTTAAGTCTTTCGTTCACGAATTAAAATTTGGTTTTCTCGAGCAAGAAACTTTTACTTGTCGAAAAACACAAAACGGCAAACCGCTTCCGTCTCAATTTTCAACCAAAAACTTCCCCGTAACCTTATGAAAATAAGTATAACAAGGAAATGACCTTGGTTTATCCAAAATCATTTTCTAAGTCTCGGATAAAAATATATTTTTATATATTTATTACCGATATTACAAAACAAAGAAAAAATCGGGGTGTTACATTACTACCCCACTTAAAAAAAAATTCGTCCTCGAAATTTACATACTTTAGAAAAGATGTGGATATCGTTGTTGCATATCCGCTTCACGTTCCCAAGTAGCATCTCCAGTATTTTCATCCCATATGACCTTAACCAAAGGAATTTGTCTACCACGAAGCTCCTTAATCTCTTTATCTCGCTATCCTTACAGTGTAGAGCCTCATACTCTAGATTCTCTCGCAGTTGTATAGACTCGAGACTCAATAACATGTGAAGGATCGGGATAATATTTTCTCAACTCGAGACACGTGAAAGACGTCATGAAGGTTTGCTAGGTTAGGTGGTAAAGCAATATGATAAGCTCTTGGACCAATCCTTCGAATAATCTGGAAAGGTCCGATGAATCTAGGAGTAAGTTTTCTAGTTTTGACAGCCCTGCCAATTCCGGTCTTCGGAGTGACTCTCAAAAACACGTGATCGCCCTCCTGGAATTCTAAAGGTCTCCTTCTCTTATTACTGTAGCTCCTTTGCCTATCATGTGCTTCCTTCATCTTTTCCCTTATCTTCCTAACTTGTTCCGTAGTCAGTTGCACCACAACAGGACCCAAGACTTGATTTTCACCAATCTCATACCAACATAACGGGGTCCTACACTTCCTACCATACAAAGCCTCATATGGTGACATCCCTATACTACTGTGAAAACTATTGTTGTAAGTAAATTCTATCAATGGCAAGAACTCATTCCAACTGCCAGTGTGTTCCTAAACACAAGCTCTTAAAAGGTCCTCCAATGATTGAATCGTCCTTTCTCGATCGGCCCATCTGTTTGGGGATGGTAAGCGTAACTCATCCTCAACTTGGTCCCTAAAGCATGATGCAATCTGTTTCCAAAATCTAGATGTAAATCTAGGATCTCGGTGAAAACAATGCTCGATGGCACACCATGCAACCTAACAATTTCTTTGATGTAGATTTGGGTCAACTTCTCCAAACTGTAACTTTCTCCCATAGGTAAGAAGTGAGCACACTTCGTCAACCTATCAATGATAACCCAAATCGCATCATGTCTCTTAGGAGTTCGTGGTAGTCCAACCACAAAATCCATAGCGATGCTATCCCATTTCCATTCTGGGATATCTAATGATTGCAATAAACCAGCTGGCTTTTGATGCTCTATCTTAGCCTTCTGACACACCAGGCAAGATAAAACATACTCTGCTACCTCTTTCTTCATCCTTGTCCACCAAAACAATTTCTTTAGATCCTGATACATTTTAGTGGATCCAGGATGAATACTCAACTTACTCTTATGTGCTTCTTCTAATATCAACTTCCTAAGTTCTAAATCCTCAGGCACGCATATTCTATCCCTAAACCTCAGTACACCATTTATTTCTCTACTAAACTCAGAATTTTTACCTTCATCTATACCTCTACTTATCTCCTGTAAATATGGATCCTGAGCCTGTTTATCCTTAAGATCTCTCATAAAATCACTACTAATAGTGATCATACCTAAGCAAATTTTATCCTCAACCAACTCCATTCCTAAGTTCAAATCTCTGAACTGTTCCAATAATTCCAACTCTTTAACCATCATTGCGGACACATGCAATGATTTCCTACTCAAGGCATCCGCTACTACATTCGCCTTCCCAGGATGGTATAGTAAATCAAACTCATAATCTTTGATAAACTCCATCCATCTTCGTTGTCTCATATTCAACTCCTTTTGGTCAAATAGATACTTCAGACTTTTATGGTCACTGTAAACATTAAATTTTGCTCCATATAGAAAGTGTCGCCATATTTTTAATGCGAACACTATGGCTGCTAATTCCAAATCATGAGTCGGATAGTTCCTCTCATGAATTCTCAATTGTCGGGAAGCATAAGCCACCACTCTTCCCTCTTGCATTAGAACACAACCTAAACCTTGGTATGACGCATCACAAGATATCGTCCAAACGGTCCTAATGGATCCGTAAAGTCAACACAGGTGATGTGGTCAACCTTTCCTTCAGCTTTTGGAAACTCTGCTCACGCTTGTCCGTCCATACAAAAGCTGTATTTTTCCTCGTCAACTGCGCGTCATAGGCAACGCAATCTTCGAGAAACCCTCTATAAACCTCCGATAATATCCAGCTAACCCTAGAAAGCTTCGTACTTCACTTCATCGACTTAGGTCGTTCCCATTTAAGAACTGCCTCAACCTTTGCTGGATCTCTTTGCTATACCTTCCTTGGTGATCACATGTCCTAGAAATTGGACTTCTTCCATCCAAAACTCACACTTGGAAAGTTTAGCATAAAGTCGCCTATCCTTCAAAACTTGCAAAGACTATCCTTAAATGTTTCTCATGATCTTCCCATGTACGAGAATAGATAAGGATGTCGTCGATGAATACAACAACAAACTTATCAAGGTACGGTCTAAATATCCTGTTCATATAATCCATGAACATCGCTTGGCGCATTAGTCACACCGAACGGCATAACTAAATACTCGTAATGTCCATACCTTGTTCTAAAAGCCGTTTTTAGTATATCTTCCTTCTTTACTCTAATCTGATGGTATCCAGATCTCAAATCAATCTTGGAAAATACTGCGGCTCCTTTCAATTGATCCATCAGATCATCTATCCTAGGCAACGGATACTTATTCCTAATTGTTACCTTGTTTAACTGTCTATAATCTGTGCACAACCTAGCACTTCCATCTTTCTTCTTAACAAACAACACTGGAGCTCCCCATGGTGAAACACTCGGCCTTATGAATTCTTTTCCCAACATATCATCCAACTGTTTCTTCAGCTCCGCCAATTCTATAGGTGACATCCGATAGGGCGCCATAGATATAGGTCCTGTCCCTGGTACAAGATCTATGGTGAATTCCACTTCTCGTTCTGGTGGTAAACCTGGAACTTCGGGAGGGAAAACTTCAGGAAACTCTCTCACGATAGGCATAGAATCTATACTAGGGGTCTCAATAGTTTCCACCGCGAACAGCATCACGTACTGCCGAGAATCGTCACTCCTCATGGATACTCCTTCATTGGCATTGACTATACTAGAAAACTCAAGAAATGATAAGGTCTTACTAGAACAGTCTAGCATTACATGGTTAGCCGAGAGCCAATCCATGCCAAGAATAATATCTATCTGTTGCATAGGCAAACAGATAAGGTCTACAATAAATGTTCTATTCTCAACAACTATAGGACATTGTAAACAAATAGACATAGTAGTCAAAGGATTACTAGTTGGAGTAGATATTGTAAGGGTATAAGGTAATTGAGAAACAGTTAATTTTAATTGATCCACACACTCATATGAAATAAATGAATGTGTAGCGCTGAGTCAAATAACACGTACGAGAGTCTACCAGCTATCAAACACATACCTTGTATAAGATCAGCAGATTGAGAGGATTCGGCTCCCTTCACGGTAAACACTCTTCCAGTGGCCTGAGGTCTTGCTCCTTGTTGCCCTGCTGATATAACTCCTCTCCCAGCTCCACCCCTATTGCCTCCATTTCCTCTTCCTGCAGCTATCGGTGGTCGCCTAGCCTGCTGTCTGCAATCTCGGGCCATATGACCTATTTTCCCACAATTAAAACAACCAGGTCGCTCCCTGCAGTCTCTAAGATAATGCGGTCCTCCACATCTGAAACAAGATAGACCTTGCTGCTGTTGACCAGTTCTAACCACCGATCTTTGGTCTTGGTGTCCCACACCGATCGGGCATACGGTCTCTGTCTCCATTGAGAGTTACTACCTCCTCGCCTCTCGAAAACCCGGTCGAGTAGGACCCCCACTCCTTAATTGTTTCGCTCATTAGCTAGCCTCGGATCTAGACTTTCGATTGCCTTGCAACGTTCCACTAGCTCGAAAAACTCGGATATCAAGAGATACTATAGCCCTCTCAAGTTCATGTCGGAGTCCTTCCTCAAACCTTCTACATTGCCAATCTTCATCTGGGAATCTATGATAAAATTCGGAATACTTAATCAGAGCCTCGAATCGTGATGCATAATCACCAACAGTCATGTTGCCCTGTTTGAGACTCATGAATTCCCTTTCTTTCTCAGGTCGAACTAGACGCGGAAAATAATTCTCAGAGAAGCAGTCACTAAACAGCTGCCGATTGATAACTCTGCCTTGGCATCCAGCAATCTTCGCTTGCCTCTCCACCAAGACTCGCTCCTCCAGGTTAGCATGAAAGCAAGATACGTCACTTTCCTATCCTCTCTGCAGCGGCGCATGGTATCGAATATCTTTTCGATCTCTTGTATCCACCATTCTGCCTTCTCTGGATCATAATCTCCTCGGAATTGAGGTGGCTTCCCTTTCAGAAAGTAGCCATTCCAGGCATCTTCATCTCGCTGCAGCCTCTCCTTTGGTTCTCATTGTTCCTGCTTGTTCTTTGTTCATCTCAGAGCATCTCAAGATTCTGCTGTGTTTGTAACAACAGAGCAAGAACTATGTTTTTCATAGTATCTTGAGTCTCGATGACTCTCCTCCACTTCCGGTATGATTATTTTCCACATTGTTAGCTCCCATAATTCTTTCGGGAGTTCTCACATTCTTGTCAATCGATCGCGTCCTTTTCCACGAGCCATGATTCTGTAAAAGAAATCATTTGCTCTTATCAGTATGACATATAATACCACATAGACAAGTATATAAATACCATATGCCATACTAATGCTAATTATCGCATCGGGTTCGGACACACTACCCAACTTCTAAGCATAGTTAAAATCCGATGTGGATTCAACTAGACACGGCCAGTAACAACTTCCTAGACCTCACAGTCCGATTAGAATCGAACTGCTCTGATACCACCAAATGAGACACCCCGGTGTGCCCCATTGTATTATTACATTAAATCCTTAATTAGTTATTTACTTAATGTCGCGCGCTTATCGTTGAAAATACGTAAAAATTAAAAACTTAATTAATAATTAGATAACTTCTACAAATATACAACACACCAACTATTTTACATAAATACACACCTAAGTATCCTTTATCTTACACAACATTCTTATAACTAACGGAAACAAAACATCTTATGTGACTCACTGGCCTTAAACTAACTACACCACATTATTAGGATCAGTAGGTTGTTCTTCAGCATCAACTTCATGCGGAACGTCGTTCAACTCTTCAACTATCTCCGTCTCGTATGGGATTCCATCCATCTCCTCCGTAACATAGTCGTCCATATGGTCTTCTAACGTACAAAATAGACAGACACCAAAAATACAGAAATAGGGAGATAAGAAACAGTTCTATCATCATAAGTGGAAAGGATTCATAGCATATAATACAATAATAGTCACAGACACGCATCATTCAAAATCAACAATCATCCTCAATTCACTATATATCATCCTCTACCCTTCAACTCATGCAACTAGACCTTTATGCTGATGTGGCCACTACTACTCCTGTCACACATCCCTCGTTAGGGATGCCAGTCAGTCGTCCAAGTGACACGTTCCCCACGCCGGTGCACATTCATATCCATGGTAAGAATGCTCATGCAAAGCAATGACACTATAGCTGCACAGTATCGTCTGTGCACACCCTGATTCTCTCTCTCACTCTGTCAAGGGTGCTCATGCAAAGCAATGACACTATAGTTGCACAACCTAAATTCTAATTTGGAACGGTCCACAAGAACTTCGGACCTCGTGTATCTCAAATACACGGTTATGAACACCAATGCAACATATGATTCTCACTGACTTTTATCAATAACAACCTAGTACCTCAAGCTTTTCCTCATAACCTCCACTTACATACTATATCACATTACTTCTATACCATAATAGCGAGGCACTTCTAATTCATATTCAAAACTCTCACCCAAACAAAATACCTCCGAGCAATATTTATCTTTCCTTAAAATCATCTAAGCATAGTATCAAACCCAGACAGATCATGCATAACACATTAATGAACAGAATATTCAAATATCTCAATATCATATAAGGCAATTTATCACAACCAAATCATAATAGTTCAACCAAATAAATAACAAAGTCAGACTCTGTCACGGCCTGGCCGTGATAGCCATCACGGCCGTGACAAACAACAAAGACAAGAATCCTACAACACAGAACCTGTCACGGCCTGGCCATGACAACCATCACGGCCGTGACAGACAGCAAACATCCTCAATATCATAATTATTCAAACACCGAAACAATACGTCACATGCAGATGGAATACCTCAACCAGCGTATCACAAACAGTCAAAAGTAAATAATTCAAACATCCTCAAATATGAATAATCAACCTAAGGCGATAAACCCACAATTCCCAAATCGTCATTGGTTTTACGGAAAAGATTTCAATACGATTTTGGTATTGTCGATTACTCGACCACTAGTAGGGTTTAGGTCGCCCTACACCATTATTATAAATTATATACTACTTATCGATTCCGACGATGGAATGGTTCTTTCTCCCACCTGAGTTTGCACCGAAAACACGTACACAACGATCCTCGTTATCCCGCCACGAGTTAACACAATCACCTTCAACCAAACAACATAATTATAATTAATCAACTAACACCCATCTATGGCACTTTAGGGCTAGGTTCGGCCAAGACTTAGAATTAGGTTTAGGATTATCTTCTTAATGTCATCTTTTGGATCCTAATTACTAGAGTCTTAATTAACATAGATTACTTATTACATGACTAAAATTTGAAACAAAATCCTCTAACCTTTAGGGTTAGGGTTTCGGCCAAGGGCTGACTTTTAGGGTTCAAAATCCTTAAAATTCCTAATCATGATTAAGTCATAGATTAATGATCCTTGATTAACCTAAATCATTGATTAGTGACTAAACAACTAAAGTTGAAACTCAAAACTTTCTAGCTCTTTTATACATAGATTCGGCCTCAACATAATCTTAGGGTTAGGGTTCTTAGTTTAATAAACCAACTTGGATTTATTAATCATACATACTAATAGCTTGATTAACAAGATCATTAATGAAAACCATGAACAAAAACTCTACCAAACCTACTTTGATAGATTCGGCCAAGGCTAGGTTTTCAAGAAAGAAATTTTTGATGGCTTCATGCTCTTGGATTTAGATAATAGACATGATATCTAGAAGATAGAAAGTAGTTTCATCATCATTAGATTTTCCTAGGATTTATTATGATTTTTCAAAGTTCTAGGGTTTGAAACTTGAAAATGATGAACCACCATGATATAAGTCTTGAATCAAGAAACTATCTAAAGAACATAGACATGATTTAAGACAAATATTAGGATTTACCTCTTGAGAATCAATGATGAAGACAATCCAAGAACTTGCTTTGAGAAACTTAGAACTAAGAACTTAGAACTTTAGAGTTTTAGAAGACAACTAACCAAAGAACTAAATGAAAAGTGAGAGAAGGGTATTTATAGTGTGAGTGGCGACATTTCAAGAAGGATCTAGATGAGATGAGTTGTCATGTTAAAAGGATTAAAGTGCAATTAAGTTCCAAGGACCAAATTGCAAAGATTCCAATAGTTGAAGGACTAGTTTGCAAATAGACAATAGAATGTCATGATGATGAGTTTAATCACATTAAATGCTAGCTTAGCTTTGACTTAGTTGGCTGATTTGATGAGTCAAGGATAAGTTTAGACAAATTCAAGAACATTTGAGAATAATCTAGAATGTTGAAGAAAACCAAGAATGATGTAGAAAAGTGTGGAACATGCTAGAAAAATCTTGATTCATCCATCAAATGAGAAAGTCATCTTCTCTCATGGGCTTATGTATTTGGGCTTGACACATTTGGGCTTAGTTTCATTTTCTTGTTTGTTGTGGGGCCCACTTGAAGATTTAAGCCTTTAAACCTAAGATAAGAAACTTAAATGGGCTTTATGGACTCAACTATGAACTAGAAAAGTTTGGGCTTCTAAGCCACGACCATTTAAGGTTAGAAACAAGGATTCTAGCCCAATCCACTTGAAAAAACGAAAAAAACTAATTTAGGGACAAAAGGGTAATTTACATAAAGTTAAGGGACTTAACCGTAAATTTGAAATTTTCTATTTAACCCTGAAAAACCTTCTAGACTTAAAAATATGATTCATCCCATTGAATCATCTCAAAATCCTAAGATAAACCCTCTATCCACTCTTAGAAACTCTAATTTCCCTTCCGTCGGTCCCTTAGATTACGTGTTCCGCCTGAAAAACGTAAATTATTTTATTTTTTTCTGAAAAAATTCTATCAATACAGAATCGTAGAAAATAAAATACCAAACTTAAGTCTTTCGTTCACGAATTAAAATTTGGTTTTCTGAGCAGTAAACTTTTACTGTCAGCGAAAACACAGAAAACGGCAAACCGGCTTCCGTCTGAATTTTCAACCAAAAACTTCCCCGTAACCTTATGAAAATAAGTATAACAAGGAAATGACCTTGGTTTATCCAAAATCATTTTCTAAGTCTCGGATAAAAATATATTTTTATATATTTATTACCGATATTACAAAACAGCAAAAATCGGGGTGTTACACTCAATCACAACACCTTAGACCGATGCCGCAGTCCAAGGTTGTGGTCGTAGAAACAATTATAATTTTATCTATGTTTTATTTCAACATGATAAGGACTCCTAGTCCATAACAACGAAATCAGGACACACAGTCCTCAATTCCAAAATTAGGACTCCTAGCCCATAATATCACGATTAGGACCCTTGGTCCATAATTCTTGACACGGATCCCAGATCACGTACATAAACTGAATACTAGAGGCAACGTCTCACGAACTAGTATTCTCTTTCACATGTGCTTACTTTTAGCTCAGTGAAAAATCAAAAACCAAAACAAAACCTCGGTCACTTATCCAAGTAACCGGAACGTTTCTAAATCATTTAGGAGAAAATCTTTTCCTTTACAAAGTCTTTTATAAAACATTTGGAAATTCGTTTGCTTTCGAAATCCTTGATGGAATGAAGCCAAACATTTTCAAAGGGGTTTTTCCTTTATAAAACACATAGTTCGAAAAAGGTTTTCTCTCATACAAACTTTGGATCATAAAAAGATAATTTCTATTTATTTAAAAACACTTCAACGTTTTTTTTCAAAACTAGAATCTCATTCTCTTGAAGTAAGCATTTTAAACAAGGAATTTTTATAAATAAAACCAATACTTTCAAAGTTCTATTCAAGGCTTATTAAGGCTTTTAACCCTTATAATCATTGTGCACAGACTCAAGTCCGGCTTCTCAAACTTCAATCAACAGTAATATATTCTCAATAATAATATCACAGTTAACGACAGTTCATCACATATATACAACTCATGATACTTTAAGGCAAGTAATAATCAACTTCAAGTAATAATCACAATAGTTCAAGTAAACAAGTCGTTCAAGTATTTGCCCCATATCATAATAATATTCAAATCACTCAAGTAAACACATACACACATGCATATAGTCATTGAATATCCCTAGGCAATCCCCTCCTACCTTCTATGAAGGTAAGGAGATTAGATGCTCGAAGAGGTATACCACGAACGTCCTTGTTTCCTCCGCGATGAAAGTCTAAGGTTATGAACACAAAATCACAAGTTAAAATCAAACAAGAACACTAAACCACAAGGTATAGGTTCGGCCAAGACTAGTTCTTAGGGTTAGAGATTCCCGAAAATATACAACTCAAGGATTTATGATCCTTAAGTGTTAGGAGTTCATAAACAATGATCATTTAACAAAGTTGAATTAAAATCCCACTAAGTTATAAACTTAGAGTATTCGGTCAAGGCTAGTAAAATAGGCTAGCATTCACTAAACTTTCCAATCTCTTAGGTTTAGCATCCATATGTATTAAGTATCTCAAAACCATGATCATTTTGGAAAAATAAGAACAAAGTATCCTAGGTCCATAACCTTCTAGCTTCTGCCTTCATAAGATTTATAGGCTAGAAATCTTTAAAATTTTCAATCTCTTAGACTTAGCATCCAAATATCTTATGGAGCTCAAGTCCATGATCATTTTGAAAAACAATGGAAACTTAAACATTCCAATCTCTTAGACTTAGCATCCAAATATCTTATGGAGCTCAAGTCCATGATCATCTTGGAAAACAATGGAAACTTAAACATTCTAATCTCTTAGACTTAGCATCCAAATATCGTATGGAGCTCAAGTCCATGATCATCTTGGAAAAATGAAAGTAATATATACTAGCTTTAATAACATAGAATAAACAAATTAGAAATCCTTAAACTTTCCAATCTCTTAGACTTAGCATCCAAATATCTTATGGAGCTCAAGTCCATGATCATTTTGGAAAAATAAAAACTCAAACATCCTGGCACCTAAACTCTAAGTTTCGGCCATCATAGGATGATGAGGAAAATATTCTTTGTTAAACAATAACTCTTAGGTTTAGAATCACAAGGTATTAAGAGTTCTAAATCTATGATCATACTTGGAAAGTTGAAACATAGTATCCTAGGCTTACTTATACATATTTTTTGCCATCATAAGAACAAGTTATCAAAATTTCCAAGATTTATAGATTCAAGATCAAGGGATAGTTAGAAACTCAAACACATGATCATATTCCAAAAGTTGACACCAAAACTTCATAGGTCACAAATGCAAGCATTCGGCCTTCATTGGAAGAGATGGGTAGAAATTTTTGTTTTACACAACCTCTTAGTATGTGAAATTATAAGTTAATACAAGACTATAGAAAGTGGTTTCAACTCAAAAGGAGTTTTCTACCATTTTAGAGAGATTTTATAAGTTTAAAGCAAATAAAGAACACATAAAGTAAACTAAGAAATAAAAGATGAAACTTGCAAAAAGATTCATATGAGAGCATTACCCTTAGTATAAGGAATAACTTTAATGAAGAACTCAAGTAGAAAAGATGAATAAAAACTAAAGCTTTAAGAGCTTGAACTTTTAAAAGAAATGAAGAAGATGGTTTAATGGAGTTCGAAGAAGGAAGATGATGAAGTGAAAATGAGAGGGATATATATAGAGAGGGGAGAGAGTGGCACGAAAGTGAGGATAGAGGAATGAGCTTGGAGAGCAAGTTTTGACCTTGTGCCTTGTTTGGTTTGAGAAGAGAGAGAAAAATGGGTTTTTAGAATATAATATGTCATATTTCAAAAAGTGCCATCATGACCACTTTTTAGGAAGTAGCTTAGGCCATACCTCTAGTGAGTCACCTCACTCCCTCATCTCATCTCAAGTCTTTTATGTCTCCTATTCTGCTCCATTTCGTACCCAGTAGCATTTTCGATCGTAAATCTTCTGACGTTTTCGCCCGAATAAAATATTATATTTTATTTCCGAACCCAAAATTTTGAAAATTTACAATATCCTACAAAACATCATAAAAACACTAACCGTTTCATTCACGAGTCAAAATTAGGTTTTCTGCTTAGTAAACTTGTACCGGTAGTGAAAACGCAGACCGGCTTCCGTCTGAATTTTCAATCGAAATTTTTACCGTAACTTCATATGATATAACAACACAAGAAAATGATTTTAGTTTATTTAAAATCATCCTCTGATTTTAATCTAAAATAAACACATTTAAATATGTGATTACTGCTACAGAAAGTGATGCGTGCAAAACAACACACTTAGGACAAGTTCACCCTGTCGCAATAGTAATAAAGGAATTTGAGTTCCAAATATTGTACCCACAGGGATTAATTAATAATTACCAAACGAGAGAAATTCTTATGTTATTTAGACAAATCAAATTGGTGAAATGATGAATTTTAGAAAGGAACAATAAAGACAAGAGTTCGCAAGCAAGAACACAAATATACAGAAAGGAGGATTCAATTATGAGAAAGCCTAGGGTCAAGGTTTCACTTGTACTTTTAATTCCCAATTCCTAATTCTTTATGATTTTTGAATTAAGCAACATATATCAATCCCTCAACGAATTCTATTAATACGTTTTTGGTCATTCACTATTAATAATCTTTTCCCCGAATTAATTTCCTATTCGGTCATGTAAAAAATTCAAATCCTGAGAAAGCATAAAGCACGAAGAGGTTGATTAATCTAATTGATTAACCTGATTGAAAGATTAGGATTAAAGTTTGATCATGCAATAATCCTAACATCGATTATTCTATATGTCTGTCAATTAATTGCGGTACGGCCGTCGATCAATCAATCAATCAACTCAAATATGCCAAGAGTGATCAAAAAACTTAACATGAATTAAAGCAATAGAATAATCTATATGAAAGCAAAATCATGAAATCATATTAAATTAGGAAAAGAATTTCAAGTAGCAAGATCCACCATAACCCTAGTAATGGTATTTAGCTATCCATAGAATAAAAGAGAACCAAATCCAAATAAAGGTACATGAAGAAACAAGGAAAAATAACCCCTTTTACAGTAGTAATCTCCGCTCTGATTCTTCAAGCGCATTGCCTTGCTCTTGAATCGCTCCAAAGGTTTGGAAGAACTCTCCAAAATAGCCAAAACCCCAAGAACAATGTTTTTAGCCGTCTCTAGCCTCTCGAAAATGATCGTCCACTAAACAAAGGTTCTAACCCTATTTAAAACTAAAATAAAAAGGGTAAAACTGATATTTTAAAAAAAACAGAATTGACACAGCTGTGTCTATTAGGGGACACAACTGTGTCTCTTGGCAAAACCACGCTCCAGGGACTAGACACAGCTGTGTCTATTAGGAGACACAGTTGTGTCTCTCGGAAGAACAACGCATGCGATGATTAGACACAGCTGTGTCTATATAGAAACACAGCTGTGTCGAACTCCGGGGAGAGAAATTCCACTTTTTGGAGACACAACTATGTCTATCAGGACACACAGCCGTGTCTCATGCCCCAACTCTTAATTCACCCCATTTTTAAGCTCCAAAAATACAATTTTTCCTCCAATTATGCTCCAACTTAGTCCACTCTTAATAATCTGCAAAAGTAATCACAATTTATGAGAATCCATCTCTTTAATAGCCAAAAATCAATGAATAATTGCAATGAGGACATGGTTTTAAGCTATATAAAATCATGTTATCAAACCACCTACACTTGAGTTTTGCTTGTCCTCAAGCAAAGAAATAACATTAAACTCGGGATTAACTTCAGCTTCCAAAGACATAAATTAAAGGGCTTTCATAACAAATGAATTCAGTCAAGCCAAGGATCAAAATCAGTCAAATATGAGCAATCAATACCTAGTACAATTAGAAGCTTGAGTTTAACTAGCATCACTTCCTAATCAACAAATAAGGTCACTCAACTTTCCATCACTCAACTGATTAAGGACAAAGAGATCACTCCAAACTTCTTCTAGGAAGATGCGTTATCATAGGCTTGATTGTCAATCTCATCTCCACTTTCTTATTCACATGCACAACATGAATCAAAAGGACTTGCAATGGTTGTAACGGGGCTACGGGGGAACAATAATAGGTAGGATAAAAAGGATGAAGATAATTAGGATAAGTCACAACATAGTAAAATCAGGTTGAAAAGAAAACAAGTGAAACTCAATGCACAAGCACATAATAATCTTTCACTTCCAACCTTATTTCCATTATACTTCACCAAAAATCTCCCTTTTATCATACTTTTTTATTTGAATCCATATGGATTGAATTTTTTTCTTTCTTCTTTTCTTTTTGTTTTTTTTTTCTTTTTTTCTTTTTTTTTTCACTTTCTGCTTTTCTATCCATCAACACACAAATAACCTTCAATGACCTTTTATCAACCCATTTACATGCTTCACCCAATGTCAAGAATAATCAAAATAATCAAATACATTCAACCTGAAATTCTCAAAAAGGGGTAAGCAAGGAAATTTCATATCAAGCTCAAATGGGGCAACTAAGGGAATAATTTTGTCAACGCAACTCAGGAGGTCAAGAAAAATAAATCCTAATTGCCTTAATCACCTTCGAGCGTGCATGCGAATTATTGAAGTCTCAACAAGATATCAAAGCAAGTTCTAGAACACATAAACCTAGAGAAGTATCACTCCCAAAAGAAAATTGGATTCAAAATGAAAATCCACTTAATTTGGCTCAAAACTCACTTTCTGGGGCTAAGTTGAGAAGAAAAGCAAATGCAAGCAAACAGGCTAATTTTCAACTAGGATCACATCATGTCATATCAAACTGGAAAAGGATCACTTAGCAAAACAATCTCTCATAAGCAATGAAGCCCCCTTCGAAAAATATCCCTATCTGCCTAACATTAATTCCAAAAATTCAAAGTCACATCTTGCCTAATTATTCACAATACTCAAGTGTAGTTCTTCACATTTTCAAAAATAAATGGGGGACCAGAAATAAATTTTCAAAAAAAACATTGGTACCCCACCACCTACACTTAAACCCAACATTGTCCTCAATGTTACAAATAAAGCATAAAAAGTAAGTCCGAAAGAGAGTAAAGAGGACTTCCCTGAGACAACTTGCATCGTAAGCTCCTTTGCTAAAAGAAAATAAAAATAAAGCAAAAATAAAATAAACCAAAATAAAAACTAAGATGAAAAACACCACAGGTTGCCTCCTGTGAAGAGCTTGTTTAACGTCTTGAGCCTGATGGTACCTCAAAAGTGATCAATCAGGGGGCTCTCCAAGTGCAAAATTTACCTTTAAGGCATTGCCCCTTCTTAATTTTCCAACCATGTGGTTCATGTGGTTTTTCCGTTTCACATGTGGTGGATGAGCTTCAAAAGATGATGACATTTTAGTTTTCTCACAACCCACCAATATGCTAGGATCCTGCAAAGTAAGAATTTTTTCCATAGGGTCCTGCATCCTTAGATCACAAAAATCGTTAGAAACGACCACATCATTAACAAAATAGGAAGAAACAAAAGGAGAAGTGTTTTGGGTAGAATTTAAAACCTTTAAAACATCCTCTTCCTTACCACACCTTAAAGTTACCATTCCCTTTTGAACTTCAATTACAACGTCACCTATGGCTAAGAGAGTCTGCCCCCAAAAAATTGGGACTTCCTTCTTTTTCTCCGTGTCTGGAAAAACAAGGTCAATCTCATTTTCCACGAGAATGCTCCTTTCGGTGAAAGCTTCATCCCTCTCTATGGACGTCCGTCCCTCATGCTTAAGCTCTTCATACAACTCTTTACCACTCCTAAGAGTGATAACTTGAGCTTCTACATCTAGATTGGGCTCAACTTTAGTGGGCAGTGATTCTTGAACCTCTTGAGACATCAATTTAACAAGGTTGGAGAATTGAGTCTCCAAAGTCTTACTATTAATCATCTCCATAGATTTAATCATAATCTCCTCAAAGTCTGGTTCTCGCTCCTCTTGTTTTGACCACTGATTTTGCAAGTAAGGTGGCTTATTGACATTATCCCAGTAAGAATCATACCGGCCCCAGTTGGAATGGCTCTCATAGTTAATCCAAGGATTTCTTTCTAGCTCCATAGTGGATATGAGATAATATTTAACAGTTCTCCTCTCATCCATGATTCTTGTCTGTTTCCTAACTGCAAAATAGGATCAACTGCAAACAGGCTCTTGGGAAAGTGTTAGCATAAACAAATAAAAACAAGAATAATTTTTTTTAAAGTCTAAATTAACGGTGGAATCTTTCGTTCAATATTGTTGATTAATCCCCGACAACGGCGCCAAAAACTTGATGCGTGCAGAACACACTTAGGACAAGTGCACCCTGTCACAATAGTAATAAAGGAATTTGAGTTCCAGATATCGTACCCACAGGGATTAATTAATAATTACCAAACGAGAGAAATTCTTATGTTATTTAGACAAATCAAATTGGTGAAATGATGAATTTTAGAAAGGAACAACAAAGACAAGAGTTCTCAAGCAAGAACACAAATATACAGAAAGGAGGATTCAATTATGAGAAAGCCTAGGGTCAAGGTTTTTCTTGCACTTTTAATTCCCAATTCCTAATTCTTTATGATTTTTGAATTAAGCAACATATATCAATCCCTCAACGAATTCTATTAATACGTTTGGTCATTCACTATTAATAATCTTTTCCCCGAATTAATTTCCTATTTGGTCATGTAAGAAATTCAAATCCTGAGAAAGCATAAAGCACGAAGAGGTTGATTAATCTAATTGATTAACCTGATTGAAAGACTAGGATTAAAGTTTGATCATGCAATAATCTTAACATCGATTATTCTATATGTCTGTCAATTAATTGCGGTACGGCCGCCGATCAATCAATCAACTCAAACATGCCAAGAGTGATTAAAACTTAACATGAATTAAAGCAATAGAATAATCTATATGAAAGCAAAGTCATGAAATCATATTAAATTAGGAAAAGAGTTTCAAGTAGCAAGATCCACCATAACCCTAGTAATGGTATTTAGCTATCCATAGAATAAAGCAGAACCAAATCCAAATAAAGGTACATGAAGAAACAAGGAAAAAGAACCCCTTTTACAGTAGTAATCTCCGCTCTGATTCTGCAAGTGCCTTGCCTTGCTCTTGAATCGCTCCAAAGGTTTGGAAGAACTCTCCAAAATAGCCAAAACCCCAAGAACAGTGTTTTTAGCCGTCTCCAGCCTCTCGAAAAAGATCGTCCACTAAACAAACGTTCTAACCCTATTTAAAACTAAAATAAAAAGGGTAAAACCGATATTTTCAGAACAAATAGAATAGACACAGCTGTGTCTATTAGGGGACACAGCTGTGTCTCTTGGCAAAACCACGCTCCAGGGACTAGACACAAATGTGTCTATTAGGAGACACAGCTGTGTCTCTCGGAAGAACAACGCATGCGATGATTAGACACAGCTGTGTCTATATAGAGACACAGCTGTGTCGAACTCCGGGGAGAGAAATTCCATTTTTTGGAGACACAACTGTGTCTATCAGGACACACAGCTGTGTCTTATGCCCCAACTCTTAATTCTCCTCGTTTTTAAGCTCCAAAAATACAATTTTTCCTCCAATTATGCTCCAACTTAGTCTACTCTTAATAATCTGCAAAAGTAATCACAATTTATGAGAATCCATCTCTTTAATAGCCAAAAATCAATGAATAATTGCAATGAGGACATGGTTTTAAGCTATATAAAATCATGTTATCAGTATGACTACAACGATAGTTGGATAGTTGTCACAAGGGACCGTATGATTAAGCTACAATAGCTGTTTGAGTGGCTATCATACGAAGTCGGATAATATTTATGCATAACTGCAATAGCTATTTGAGTGGTTATGTATCTGTGTACAACTGCAATAGCTGTTTGAGTAGTTGTCATAGAGGGGTCATGTGCACAGTTGCAATATCTATTTGAGCAATTGTCACATGAGGTTGAGGTGGATTATCCGAAAATGTAACTTTGTGTGCAAATCGCAATAAATTTGTTTGAGTGGTTGTCACAGAGGAGTCATGTGAACAGTTGCAATAGCTGTTTGAGCAATGGTCACATGAGGTTGAGATGAACGTGTTTTTGAGCCTGATCAGCTCATTTGAAAGAAGTTGGGATCTCCGGAGATTAGGTATCAAAATAGAGACTGAATATTGAAGTGTCATGCATTTTTATAAAAATGACGATGACTGTCGGGTATGAAACCCTGTGGATAAAATTATTCTACTGCTTGGATAATTTTTGTATGCTGTGAATATATGGAATATGCTATTTGTGTGTCGTGCATGAGATTGTCTTGTCGAAACTCATATATTGGTAACTCATCCTTGCATGTTTGTTTGTTGTTCCCTCTACTGTGTGTGTGTGTGTGTGTGTGTGTGTGTGTGTGTGTGTGTGTGTGTGTGTATATATATATATATATATGAGTACAGATGAACTTCGAGGAGACGAACCTGTCGTACTTAAAGATCAGATCCTTGATCTGTGTGAATGCCGACAATGGTGAGGCTTGGGTGACCAACACGGGAGCCAGTAATGCTACTTACACCGGACTAGTTTGTATCGTTGAGGGTAATAATTCAGGACCTACATCACGTATGTACCAGACTTTGACGGTGGAGATACCTTTACCACCTCTCTGGTTATTTACCGATTTTCTCGTAGATCAGGAACTGTTAAGTTCTGATACTTCCATAGTTCCATAAGTAGAGATATCCTCACCGGATATCCCGATAGGAAGGGAAAACCAGGGTGGTCTTCCCAACCGTGATTACTAGTATTGACCAGTTGTAGGACTTTTGGTATCTTATGGAGTAATGGTATTTTGTTAGTCTGGATGTTTCGCTATTGAGAGTCCTTCTTTTGAGTTGTGATTCCATATTACCGCTACGTTAAATTACGTCTTTACTTTCTTATGTTATGACTTTTGCCACTTTCCATTTGTTTTGCCTTCCTTGCAGGATTCCTAATCTTTCATTTTTCTTTATTTTCTCATCAATTCTTATTCAACTGATATTATCCCCCAGTGTAGGGGTGATCCTTGCCCAAGGTTCTTTTGAAAAAAATTTAAGCTCAAAAAGGGAAACAAGGGATATTGTCAATACACGAACGATAATGAAAGATGACCAATCATCACTTCAAATCATGGTTGTTCATTTTCAAGAATTTTAAATTAAAGACAAAAAGTAGTGCTCATCAACATTATTTTTCATTTTTTTTTCAATTTTTTAAAAATGTTCTTTTGATTTTCTTCAATTGATGAAATATGATTTGTATCGACGGGCTTCCTGATTCTGATTCTGCTTCTGTAACACCCTCAAGGAAAGGATTTGAACTTCTTATTGGTTGCTATTATTAGTATTTTTTAAATAAAAAAGGAGTGCAAAAGCATCAAAATAGAGACTGACATCCCAACTAGATTGGCACCCCAGCCATTATCCATCATTTGCAGCACACCTTAATATTATTAAAAAAGAGGGAAAAAGAATACAAAAACATGGGGGCATAAACCTGACCCATGAGGAAAAGAAATTAAAAGAACCTAAAATTAGGGAGACCCAACCTATTATGGTTAAAATCACCCCTAATGAAATAAGGAACTAAATCCCACCAATGATACCCTTGAACAATAGTACCATAATTAGTTAACTTGTCAGCACAAGAGTTACCATCTCTATAAATATGAGAACAAATAAAATTAATACTCTTAACTAAGACAAGACAATTCCTCCATTTGTTTCTAAGCTTCCAAGGAACAACCTTTTTTGTGAGTTGTCTCTATTGCTATCATATCACCAAAATGTTCAGCTTGGAAACCATTAGTTATCCCAAGACTAACGGCAAAGCATCCAAGAATGACTGCACTCATATCTCTGAAAATGCCACCACAAGCAGCCAGGCCAGGAGCACCCTTGGCTGCACCATCAGTATTGCACTAGATCCAGTAGGCTTTTGGAGGGAACTAAGAAACCTTCTTAATTAGAGGGGCATTCGAAGGTTTCCCACTAATTGAAAGGGCTTTCATAGACATAAACTCTTGCAGAGAGGAGGACATGTGACCTTTACTACTGTTACCCGATAAGGACACGTTGGCAACATTTAAATTGATAGCAACCTTAACTGGAATTTTCTTATTTTCAAAACGAGCATTGTTCCTACAATGCCAAATTACCCAGAATATGTTAACAATGCCAGCATTGACAATATACTTAAACTGAGAGCTCCAACCTTTGTCACAAGAAGAGAGGATATTCTGCACATTAGAGGAGTCTAAGCAAGAGTTAATGATGCTCCAAACCAATTCCATAATTCCTTGGCAAATTGGTAATTAAAGAACAAATGAGCAGTAGTTTCTACATTACTGCCACATAAGTAGTACTTAGAGGCCAAGCTACAACCTCTAGAGCAAAGCTGCTCATCTGTAGGCTTACGGTTATGGATGATCCTCCGTAAAACAAAAGATTTCGATGGGGGGATGCAACCAATCCAAATCAATTTAGACCATGGCAGAACCTGACCAGGAGGATTTAGGAATTGGAAGGCATCTTTGAAGGACAGAAAACCAGAATCTGTGTTACTCCATAACAATTGATCAACTAAGTGAAACTTAGGAATTTCCACATGCTGCAACTCAAGTTTAATAGCAGGATAGGCTTGCAGAATAGAAGATGGTATGCACCACTTTGTGAATGAAATCACTAACCTTACTCTCCCCATCAAAGACAGCAGCTTACCCTTCCAAGTTACTAACTCACATTTAATTTTATCTGCTATTGGTTGCAGATGAGCTCTTCTTGGCTTTCCTTTAAACAAAGATTCACCAAGGTAGTTAAAAGGGATTGTACCAGCTGAGAAACCAAGCAATTGAGCTATACCAAACAGCCTATTATTGGAAACAGGGCCTGCATAAAATTTAGACTTCTCAGGACTGATAACCTGACACGAGGCTTACTCATACTGCTTGAAAACAGAAATCAGACTAAGCAAACTTTTCTTGGAACCTCTGCAAAAGATCATCAAGTCATCAACATACATAATATGAGATGGCATTTTGAAACCTCTCGGGCCAGCCATCAGTTGGAGCTCTCCCTCGTCCACTAACTTGCAGATTTCTCTACTTCACACTTCTTCAGCTAGACAAAACAGAAGAGGGGATAAGGGATCTCCCTATCTAACCCCTCTCTTGCAAGAGAAAAAACCAGCAGCATGGCCATTTACTAAAAAATATAGCTTGGCTGGATGTAAGATGACTTGGATCCAATTACAGAACTTGGCATCAAAACCAAAAGTGCTTAGAACATTCAAAATGAAATTCCAATCCATGGTATCAAAAGCCTTCTTGATGTCCATTTTCATAGCCAATTGACCACCAAAAGTTCTTTTGTCTAGAAGATTGATAGCCTCAGAGGCAATGCAGATACAGTAATGAATGTGCCTTCCCTTAATGAAGCCTCTTTGGTTTTCTGTTATAATTTTAGGAGCCACTAAAGCAAGCCTATCTGCCATTACTTTGGTGATTATTTTGAACTGGAAATTGGCTAAGGCTATAGGTCTATATTGTTCTATTCTGTCAGCCCCTTGCAATTTAGGAATAAGAACAACCGGGTTTGAATTCATATTGGGAAGAATCCAGCCTTGAGAAAATAATTGAAGAACAGCTTTGAAAACATCCTCTGCCACAACATCCCAATACCTTTGATAGAAATGACCATTGAAGCCATCTGGCCCTTGAGCACCATCACTGTTTAAACTGAAAACAACATTTTTAACCTCTTCTTTTGAAGGTAAATTAGTTAGCATGATGTTGTCCTCATCTGAAACAATATTAGGAATGACCCTGGAGATAAGGTCATTACTCTGACAATTGTTAACTGAAGCAAATAAGCCTTTATAGAAGTCCAGTATGTGATTTTCTATGTCCTTGGAATTGTGCAGCAGCTGGTCATCCTTCTTAGGAACATATATTTTCTTTCAAACTGAGCTTACCCTTGTTATCTTATGGAAGAAAGCAGTATTTCTGTCACCTTCAAAGTGCCATTTAATCCTAGATTTCTCTTTCCAGAAAACCTCTTCATAATTCAAAGCTTGTTGCAGCTGTAACTGTGCTTGCAGTTCCTGAACCAGAAGATCATCATTACATCCCAAAGTATCAATCTGATCCTGGATGTGATTCACACTTGCCATAGCTGAATCCACTTGAGCATGGACATTGCCAAAGACTGACTTGTTCCACTCTTTCAAGGCTATCTTAAGAGACTTCAATTTCTGTGAAAGAATATACATAGGACACCCCATAACAGGCTTGTTCCATACTTGAGAAATTACTCTTGAGCAGTCTGGGTGACTTGACCACATTCATAGAAATTTAAAAGAGGATCCAAATGATCTCACCTCTTTATTAACAGAAAGAAGGATAGGAAAAAGGTCTGAGTTACATTTGGTAATAGTACAGCATGCAATGCTACTCCAAAAGTTCATCCAATCATCATTGCACAAAGATCTATCTAACCGTTTTTCTGTGATGCCTCTTCCCCTCCTTCCATTTGACCAAGTAAACTGAGCTCCTCGGGTTGGTAGGTGAGTAAGGTTGGAACTATCAGACCATAATCTAAATTCATCATAAGGCAGCCTCAAAGGAGTTCTAGTACATCTTTGTTCATGAGCACCAAGAACCACATTTAAGTCTCCAATGAAGCCCCAAGGCCCTTGGAAAGCTTGCTGCAGATTATTTAACTCCAACCAAAGTTGTCTTCTATTAATATATGAAGTAGAAGCATAAACAGCCGAAGTATATAATTTGACACCATCAATTTCAAAACAAAAAGATACCTGCTGGCTTGAACTACCAATTACTGTAGGAGACAGAGATTCTGAGCAGACACCATAGAAATCAAAGAGTCTCCTCTATCATTAACAGCAAAGAGCTTTAGGTGCGGATTGCTCCAAATCCAAGGCTCCGAGATGAATAAGAAGTCTGGCTTATGCAGATTGCAAAGATTAGTGATAAACAACCTTGTGTCAAGGTTACCAATGCCTCTAGCATTCCAAAATAGGAACTTCATTAAGCAAAGTTTTGGGGGACTTGCCCTTGATCGGGCTTTATTAATCTCTGCCTTTTTCAGCTGGTTCTTTTTCTGTCTCATTTTCTTTTTGAGGCTTGGATAAGACTTTTGTATAAGAGGGACTTCCTTGAGCTGCATTCTCCTTTGAGATATCCTGAACCTCCAAAGATTCCTCTTCACATCTATCTGCCCAGAATTTAGATAGAATCCTGACATCTTTCCTAATTGCTGGTGGCATTACATTATCATTCATAGAGTCCACTACTACATTTCCATGAGCAAAAGAGTCATGATAATTTGCAGCTTGAGTACCTGAATCATTCCTTAGAGACTGATTTATATTGGGGGATAAAGAGTCATTAACATGACTTATTGAATCTTGAATATCGTGATCTGGAGTTTTACTGACATGACTTGGAGTTAAACAACCTTAATATTCTCATCCTCATCTCCATCCTCCTTTTGAGTTTGGTGATTCTGAATATGAATCTCCCCATTTTGAACACAGACAGGTTAAGGAGGATTTTCTTCAAATTGAACAACTGGATCATATAATTCACTCTATTTGACTGAATCACCACATCAGGACCATTAATAGGGTCAATGTCCCGAATTCCATCTTGATCATTATTGTCTGCACTATCCTTTAGACCGCTGGATCATTCTCCATCTTTAGAAAGATCTATAACCTCTTTGTTCTTTGCCACATAAGTTGAAACCGGTTTCTTAACCACAGTGTCATGATCTTTCCCTTTTTGCACACGAGCAGAATTTGAATTTATGGGATCTTTCTTCTTACAATTGGCCAAAGTATGACCAATGTTCTGAAAAAAAAGAACAGAAAGGAGGGAGTTTTTCATAGTGAAATTCAACATAAAAAGTAAACTCTTCCCTCTCAACTCTGATTTTTTCAAGCAAGACTCCATTTAGATCAACATCAACTAGAACCCTTGCGAAGTGACCAAAAGACTTTTTGCTTGTTGCGTCATCCAAAACAATTGGTATACCAGCCCCTCTTGCGATCTCAAAAAGAATCTTGGACCTCCAATATTCTTGAGGCAATCCAAGAATCCTTATCCAACATTGAGAGTTGTTTGTTTTCGAAGACGCGGATTAAAATCCGGGATCCAAGAATAATATAAACGAAGGATACCAGGCTTGAGATTCCATGATCCAATGGACCATACACTCCTCAAATCCTCAGGTGAAGAGAAACTGAACTCATAGAACCCTTTTCCTAGAGGGATCGCTCGCCATGGACCTATAGGTTTCAAAAGGTTGGACAACTTAGATCTCAAGTCATCAACCCTAATAGGGGAATCACCATTAGAGAGAATTATTTGATTGTGAAGACTGTTTTTGCATGCTTCTAAGCCTGCACGGTACTCAGTTTCAGATATCTTGATTGCGAATTCATCACTTTTCAAACGCGGTTTAGGGAATTGGCTCAGAGGGAAATCAAAGGAGTTGTTGAGCGCTTGGGCAAACGATTTGTGTTGGGGAGAAACATAAGCAATTGGAGGAGGTGGGGAGAGAGGGGAAAGAAATTTCCATGGGCACACCTAGGCAGCCATGGAGGTCAAGAACGTGCACCAATCTCAATTCTCATGCAAACCCTAGCAGAGCAACGTAGGGTTTTTGACCTCAAAGTCTAACTATTATTATTATTATTATTATTATTATTATTATTATTATTATTAATAATGAAGCTAGTATTGTTATTTATATAATTGATAATGTAATTGTAATTAGTGTTGTAGTATTTTTATGCATATATATATATATATATATATATATATATATATATATAATTACATATGATAATATGTATATATGTATAATATGATTCTAATGTTGATGGCATGCTTTAATTATTGTACTGTTTGATGTTAATTATTGATGATGCTATTACGATGATGATGATGTTGTTATGATGATGAGAATTCTGTTATGAATGAGTGTTGATATATTGTTGAGGCTGTTATGCCAACAATGACATTAATAAGGCTATAACCAATTAATAGGGCTTGTTAATGATGTTAAGACATTAGAAGATGTTAACAATGATGAAAGAGAATTAAGGGATGTTTTCCCAGTTTGTTCATAAGACATGAATATAGTATGAGAGACAAGGTTATGTTCATAGGGCTTAGTCAAAGACCCTAGGATTCATTAATGAGTGTTTAAAGGACGTTAGTAATGAAGTTGGAAGTAAAAGACATGGGAACAATTTAAGATAAGGAAACTTATGATTGATGGTGTAGCTTAAACCAATAGGTTTGATCTTTGAATGCCCTAGGAAATTTGGTAAGGATTGTTCAACCCTTCTGCCCAGAAACAGTACGACCACGCTCCATTAAGCACGGCCATGCTCAACAGTCAGCACGACTGTGCTTGACTTAACAGTCAGCACGCCCTTGCTGAGAGGGAAGCACGGGCATGCTTCCCTGTACAGATCAGAACGCAGATCGGTAACAAGGGGTGTTTTACCCCCAAACGCTTATAATAATGAAGAAGACACAAAACCAAGTAAAGACAAGTTAGATAACTTAAAGATAATAATGTACCTTGGTAGCCGAGTGGCCAAGGGGGCCTTGATGCTTAATGGTCAAGGTCTGGAGCTCTGGTGCCTATGGACCAGAGTGTTAATAACTAAAGTGAAAAGATGTTGTTCTGTATCTTGGTAGTCGAGTGGCCAAGGGGGCCTCAATAGCCTAGTGGTCGAGGTGTTGAGCTCTGGTGCTTATTGGCCAGAGTGTTGTTGTTCTGTACCTTGGTAGCCGAGTGGCCAAGGGGGCCTTGATGCCTAATGTCAAGATGTTGCTAAAAGATATTGGACCTTGGTAGCCGAGTGGCCAAGGGGGCCTTGATGCTTAATGGTTAAGGTGTTGAGCTCTGGTGCTTTTTGGCCTGAGTGTAAGTGAAAAGATTATGTGGTAAAAGATTAAAGACTAAATATGAAAGATAACGTTGATGATGATGATGAACTTGGGTAGCCGAGTGATCCAAGCAGAGGTGGTGATTGTTGGTTGTGCACTGTGTTGCTCATTTCATGCATTGGAGTAGTGGAGTAGCGTTCCATCGCATAACATACTTTGTTTGGAATGACATATATATATATATATGATATTGATGTGATGAGATTTTTATGTTTGATATGCTATGTTTTTATCATGCATGTTCATCTTGCTAACTACTTTCATGCCGTTGTGTTGATACATATGTTTCTTACTCCCCGTATTTTGTTGTTTGTTTGCATGTATCTTTTTGGATGTGCAGAGGACGGTGAGCAGCTTGCTGAGGAGTGACTCTGAGGAGCCGTTACTCGTAGTTTAGTTTATGTTCAGTTTTAGTTTGTTAATCCGAGTTGTTTTGTCGAATTGGTTATACCAGCTCTGAAATGTGACACCGGGGTTAGGTTCGTTATATATTTCCTGTAATTTTTCTTTTAAACAGGTTTTAGTTTTTCCACGTTGAAGTTATGTTACAATGCGGCAGCCTCTGCCCGGTTTTTATTATTATGATATATATGAATGTATTCTTTTCCTTTTTATCTCTGTTATGCTTTACGAATGCATGCGGCGTAGAGGGTGTCACACATACTGAAAAGGAAACACATGAGCCCATATTACAAAAAGACCCTAAAGCCTTGGTCTGAGCTATAGTATTAGCATTACATAATTACTCTAAGAAAGATTCAAAGGTCTAGGAAAGTTGATGATCTCCCAATTGTTCCAAAATGCACTTGAGGACTTGTGAACTCCCTTGACCACGTCCACATTACCCTTATCGAATTGATACCCCACTTGCACAAAATGACTCTCATGGGAGACTTGACAACCATTGCCTGACTTATAAGATGATAGTCCGACAACTTATCAATGGCATTCACCCCCCGAACTTTCATGATTAAGCAAAAGGCTATGGTCCACATTAGAAGTGTTTTCTTTAAAAGTCAACAAATTTGCATTGATTAGTTCTTCTACCTTATACTTTAAGATCTTGCAATTTTCAGTGGAATGGCCTATCACTCCTGCATGATAATCACAATTGGAATTTGGGTCAAACCATTTTGGGTATGGGGGTTCCATTGTCTTGGCTGGAACAGGGACCAACAAAGATTTGCTAACGAGTTCAGGAAACAACTCAGTGTAGGTCATAGGGATAGGATCAAATTGTATGGGTTTCTTTTCTGGGTCGTTAGATCTTCTTTGGTTTGGGTAAGGGTTTCGAACCAACGATTGTGTAGGTCGGGATGACATGGCAGCAGGGGCCTGATTTAGGATTGGGAACGATGTTTGGCAAGGCGTCATTAGGTGATAAGGGACTTGGGAATATGGAGCTTGCGGGTGATAAGGAATGTAGGGGGCTTGAAAAGAGGATGGAGGGTTTATGGGTATTTGATTGGATTTTCCTCTCATAAAATTCTTCCTTTCAGATGCGGTAGCATTGGTTTCCCCTTCCGTTTTCTTCATAAATGGGTGCTTCCTCACACTAGTTGATACAACTGAACCTTCAGGAATTTTACCGTTTCTCATCCCACTCTCAATCCTTTCTCCAATGATGACAATGTCAGAAAAGTTTGATGATGCGCTTCTAATCATCCTATCATAAAAAGGCGACTGGAGTGTATCAATAAACATGGTGACCATCTCGTTTTCTGATAACGGGGGTTCCACTTGAGCAGCTAGTTCTCTCCACCGTTGAGCATAACTCTTAAAAGTCTCATTGTCCCTTTTCATCATATTTTGCAGTTGCATCCGATCAGGGGCCATGTCAACATTATACTTATATTGTTTAAAAAATGCATCAGCCGAGTCCTTCCAAGAGCGGATCCGGCCTCGCTCAAGGTGAATATACCAACTCAAAGCTGCCCTAGTCAAGCTCTCTTGAAAAAAGTGGATTAGAAGTTTGTCATCATGTGCATGGGAAGCCATCTTTCTATAGTACATGATCAGATGGTTCTTTGGACAACTGACACCCTTGTACTTATCAAACTCGGGCACTGTGAACTTTGGAGGGATTACCACATCAGGGACCAAGCACAGGTTAAAAGCATCTAAACCATAATGGCCGCTTCCTTCGATTGCTCTAAGTCGCCCTTCCAAAATCTGTAGTTTCTCTCTTGATTGAGTATCTTCAACAAAGGAAAGAGGTGGTTGCAAATTCTGAGGGCTTGGTGTTACAATAAGCCTTTTTCCCAATGGGAAAATGTTGTGGTGTCGATGATGTCTCATTTGTGGTAGGTTATGGGTCTTGTGGCTGAGTTGAACTTGGAGGATCAGAATTAGAGATTGGTGGGTTATTTTCTGGGATAGTAGGGGCCGCAGGTGGAGTGTAACCAGGAGGTAAATGTAACACCCTGCTTTTTATATACGCGGTATTACCGGTTAAGATCTAATTATTTATATTTTTATCTGAGACCAAGAAAATGATTTTTGATAAAACAAGATCATATCCATACTCTACTTTATGGTAGAGGGTTACGGTGAATTTTTGGTTGACAGTAAGATTTAATTGATCAGAAAACCTAATCTGAACTCTTGAACGAAACAATTTAGGTTTAAATCATATTTTCAATGATATTGGTTTTTTTGAAAATTTCCGGGTAAAACTAAAATCTTATATTTTATTCGGGTGAAATCTTCAAAGGAAACGCACGTACAACCCAAGTCGGGTAAACGACGGGGCCGGATACGGAGCTGAGGTGATGGAAGTCACTGATGAGACTGAGGGGACAAGCATTTAATGCAAGCCATCATGACAAAATCTAGATATTTTATACTATGAAAAGACTATTTTACCCTTGGACTTTCTAAGTAATTCCAACCTTGCCCATAAGTGTTTTGGACCAAAATACCCCCCCTCACTCACTCAACCTCACGGCTGCCCACCCTCCCCCCACACTTAGCCAAATTTCATTTCATTCTAAGTCATTTTCTTCCAATAACACCAAGAACTCTATAGTTGTTCTTGCTAAGTTCTTCATTTTTCTTCAAGTTCTTCATCAAATCTCTTCATTCCAAGGTGAGGAATCCATTCCTTCTCCATTTTTATCAACTATTTCTCCAATTTCAATTCCTAGATCTATTTTTTCAAAAATTCACCAAAAATCGTAGAAAAATGTTTTGGGTGTTCTGCCACTTGATCTTACCTCTCTACTACCTCTAGTTGTTAAATCTAGAATCTTGAAATCAAAAGAAATTCCTAGCTAATTTTTCTAAGGTTGACCGAATCTATGTACTTGTAGTCAAATGTGATGTTGTTCAATTTTTAACTTAGATGGGGTTGGTTATAAGCTATCTAGGGTTTCTATATTCTAAATCCAAGAGATTAGAATCAAAAGAAATTTCTAGCCATGTTTTCTTCCCTTGGCCGAAATCCTGGATGTGTGGGTAAATGAGTTTCCTTCAATTTTTACTTGAATGGTGACTTTCTAAGCTAGTTAAGGTCTCTAGGTTATAGGTCCAAGAGTTTGTGAGCAAAAGAAATTTCTAACTAAGTTTTGTTCTCTTGGCCGAAACCCCAACCCTTTTGGTTAGAGGATTTTGTTTCAAATTTTTAACTTGTAACACTTGATCTATGTTAGTTAATACTCTAGTAACTAGGATCCAAAAGATGGAATTGAGAAAATAACCCTAGCCCTATTTTTGAGTCATGGATGAACCTAACATAATATAGTCATAGTTGGATTTTGTTTGATTAATTTGTTGTTATGTTGTTTTGGATGAAGGTTAATCTGGTAATTGTGGTGTAGTAACGAGGATCTGAAAGTTCGTGATTTCGGTGTTAGTTTCGGTGGGAGAAAGATTCATCCTGTCATCGGAATGGATCAGTAGTATATATTATAATAATGGTGTAGGGCGACCTAAACCCTACTAGTGGTTGAGTAATCGACAAGATCAAAATCATATTAGGAACTACCCCGTAGTGCCAATGATGATTTGGGGGATTGTAGGTTTATCGTCGCGAGGATAATTTTAGAATATTCAATGATGTCTGACTTTATTATTATTGAACTATTCGTGATGCACTGGTTGAGGTAATCTACTGTGTTTGGACGTTTTATTTGTCTGGGTATTTTATGATTATTGTATTATGTATGATCTGTCTGGTTTAATAACATGATTAGCCGGCTTTTAGGCAAGGATATGGGTTATCCGGGAGATATTCGTGTGGGTGAGAGAATGGATGTAACTCAGAGGTGCCTAGCCTAATTAAATTTTTTAATAGATGAGATGTGACATGAAATGTGTGTTGAAGTTGTGATGGAAGATTGAGGCACTAGGAAGTATCCGATGCGGGTCAGTGAGATTCATATAGATGTATTGTTATTCACAGCCGTGTGAGTGGAAGACACGAGGTCAGGATATCCTATTTTGGATACCGGATATTGTGGGTGAGTGCCCCACGGATGTTGATGCCGAGGTAGGCTACCATAATACTTTTTAGTCCTGGACGCGTTGCCATGAGTATTCTATCTGGGATAGAAATACTATGTATCTTGGCATGACTGCATAAGTATTTTGGCACTACGGCATATATAATGCGGCTATTTCCAATGGGGGAATAGTGATGGCCACGTCAGCATAAAGGTTTAGTTATATTATATGATTCTTTTCTGCTTATGATGATAGAACTGTTTCTTATCTCCCTATTTCTGTATTTTGTGTATGTTTACTTTATTCGATGAGAAGACTATATGGAAGAACCAGTTGCTGAGGAGTTGGATGGAACTCCATGTGAACCTGAAGTGGGAGGAGGAGCAGTGGATTCTTGTAATATAGTCTAGTGTATAAGGCCAGTGCGTCTTGTTAGACGTTTTTATTTTCCGTTAAGTATAACAGTTTCTATAATTATGTATCTGTGAGGGATCCTACTGATGGGATGCCCTAAATAGTGTTTTGTATGGTGATGGATAAACATAATTGTATGCGTAATATAACTATGGTGTGTTTAATTTTCAGAAGTGTATGTGTTGTACTTAAGTTTTTAATTTCTTCGTATTTTCAGGTTATGTTTAACGTTAATAACGCGAGAAAATGTAAATAAATAATTAATGGAACAGTGAGGCACAACGGGGTGTCTCATTTGGTGATATAAAAGCAGTTTGATTCTGTTCAGACTATGAGGTTTAGGATGTTGTTGCTGGCCGTGTCTAGTTAAATCCACATCGGATATTGACTATTCTTAGAAGTTGTGTAATGAGTCCGAATGCGATAACAAAAATTTATATGACATATAGTATTTATATTCCAGCTTAATGTGGTATTATATGTCATATTGATGTGAGCTGATGATTTCCTTAATAGGATCATGGCTAGAGGTAGAGGACGTGGTACAAGTAGTGGTGATGGATCACCCGAGAGAATTACTAGCGTCAGCTGAGACTTTCAAGACCATCAGGGATTTAGCTACTGTTATGCTACAACAGAATGCAGAGATGCTGCAAATGGCCAAAGAGCAGTAAGAACTACAGAATCAGAGAAAAGCTGCGGAAGCCGAGGATGCAGGAATGAATACTTTCCTGAAGGGGAAGCCACCACAGTTTCGGGGAGATTATGACCCAGAAAAGGCATAGCGGTGGGTACAAGAATTAGAGAAGATATTCAGTACCATGCACTGCAGAGAGGATAAGAAGGTGACTGATCCAGCCTTCATGCTGACAGGAGGAGCAGAGTCTTGGTGGAGAGGCAAGAGGAGATTACTAGAAGCAGAAGGCAGATTGATCAGCTAGCAATTATTTCGTGGTTGTTTCCTCGATAAATATTTTATGCGACTGACCCGACGCGAGAAAGAGAGGGAGTTCATGAATCTGAAACAGGGCAACATCACTATTAGGGAGTATGTGTCACGCTTTGAGGCTCTGATTCAGTTTTCAGAGTTCTATCAGAGATACCCAGATGAGGATTGGCAGTGTAGAAGATTTGAGGAGGGACTGCGACACGAACTACCGAGAGCAATTGTGTCTCTTGATATTCAGAGTTTTTCGGAGCTGGTTGAGAGATGCAGTGCCATTGAAAGCATAGATCAGAGGCAAGCTGCTGAACAGAGACAACGAAGGAGTGGAGGCCCTGTTCGATAAGGTTTTTAGAGGAGAGTAGGTAGTGGTTCCCAGTGGAGACGGGGACCATATATCTCGACCGATGTAGGCGGTTGTACCAGGACCGATTCTTGCTACAACACAAGTGGTAGGAACGGGCCAAAGAACAACAAGGCTTAATTTGTTTCGGATCTGATGGCGGCATTATGTTAGAGATTACAGGGAGGGATCCAGGTTGTTTCCACTTGTGGAAAACCCGGTCATTTTGCTCATGATTGTAGACAAAGGGGTATGCGGAACCCGGTGATCTGGCGATAAAGGAGCCAATGTTTAGAGAGGTGGAGCTAGAAGAGGAGTCCCAGCAGCAGGACAACAGGTGGCTAGACCTCAGGTCACTGGAAGAGTGCTTACCGTGAGGGGAGTTGAATCCTCTCGATCTATGGATCTTATACAAGGTATGTGTTTGATATCAGGAAGACTCTCATAAGTATTGTTTGACTCATCAGGTGCTACATATTCCTTTATTTAGCATGTGTGTAGATAATTTACAATTGCTTGTTTCTAAATTAACTTATACTCTTACCGTATCTACTCCGACTAGTGGTTCTTTGACTACCATGTCTGTTTGTTTACAATGTCCTATAGTTGTTGAGAATATGATATTTACTGTAGACCTTGTCTGTTTACCTATGCAACAGATAGATGTTATCCTTGGTATAAATTGGCTTTCGGCAAACCATGTAATAGTAGATTGTTCTAGTAAGACCTTATCATTTCTTGAGTCTTCTAGCATAGTATATGCCATTGAAGGAGTATCCTTGAGGAGTGGTGATTCTCGGTAGTACGTGATGCTGTTCGCAGTGGAGGCTAATAAGACTCCTAGTATAGATTCGATGCCTATTGTGAGAGAGTTTCCTGAAGTTTTCCCTCTCGACGTTCCAGGTTTGCCACCAGAGAGAAAGGTGGAATTCACCATAGATCTTGTACCGGGGACAAGACCTATATCTAAAGCGCCCTTTCGAATGTCACCCGTAGAGTTGACGAAGTTAAAGAAACAATTGGATGACATGTTGGGGAAAGAATTCATCAGACCGAGTGTTTCACCATGGGGAGCTCCGGTGTTGTTTGTTAATAAAAAGGATGGAAGTGCTAGGTTGTGCACGGATTGCAGACAATTGAACAAGGTGACGATCAAGAACAAGTATTTGTTTCCTAGGATAGATGATCTGATGGATCGGCTGAAAGGAGCAGCAGTGTTTTCTAAGATTTATTTGAGGTCTGGATACCATCAGATTAGAGTAAGGAAGGAAGATATACTTTAAACATCTTTTAGGGAGAGGTACGGGCATTACGAGTATTTAGTTATGCCTTTCGGTGTGACTAATGCTCGAGCCATGTTCATGGATTACATGAACATAATCTTTAGACCATTTCTCGACAAGTTTGTTGTTGTGTCCATCGACGATATCCTTATCTATTCTCGTACGCGGGAAGATCATAAGGAATATTTGAGAGTGGTGCTGCAAGTTTTGAATGATAGAAGCTTTATGCTAAACTTTCCAAGTGTGAGATTTTGATGGAAGAAGTCTAGTTTCTTGGACATTCGATTAATAAGGAAGGTATAGCAGTAGATCCGGCTAAGGTTGAGGCAGTTCTTAAGTGGGAATGGCCTAAGTCAGTAAGTGAGATACGAAGTTTTCTAGGATTAGATGGATATTGTCGGAGTTTTATAGAGGGTTTTTCAAAGATTGTGTTATCTATGAAGCAATTGATGACGAAAAATACAGCTTTTGTATGGACAGGCAAGCGTGAGCAGAGTTTTCAAAAGCTGAAGGACAGGTTGACTATATCACCCGTGTTGACTTTACCCGGTCCTTAAGGACAATTTGACGTATACTGTGATGCGTCATACCAAGGTTTAGGTTGTGTTCTAATGCAAGAGGGAAGAGTTGTGGCTTATGCTTCCCGACAATTGAGAATTCATGAGAGGAACTATTCGACTCATGATTTGGAGTTGGCAGTCATAGTGTTCGCAATAAAGATATGCCGACACTTTCTGTATGGAGTGAAGTTTAATGTTTATAGTGACCATAAATCTCTGAAGTATTTGTTTGATAAAAAAGAATTGAATATGAGAGAGCGGAGATGGATGGAATTTATCAAAGATTGTGAGTTTGATATACTATACCATCCTGGGAAGGCGAATGTTGTAGCGGATGCTTTGAGGAGGAAGTCATTGCATATGTCCGCGATGATGGTTAAGGAGATGGAATTGCTTGAACAGTTCAGAGATCTGAACTTAGGGATGGAGTTGGTTGATGATAAAATTTGCTTAGGTATGATCACTATTAGTAGTGATTTAATGAAAGAGCTTAAGGATAAACAGGTTTAGGATCAATACCTACAAGATGAGAGTAAGATTTCTGAGTTTAGCCGGGGAACAGATGGTGTGTTGAGGTTCAGAGATAGGATATGTGTGTCAGAGGATTTAGAGCATAAGAAGATGATTTTGGAAGAAGCACATAAGAGTAAGTTGAGTTTTCATCCTGGATCCACTAAGATGTATCGGGATCTGAAGAAAATGTTTTGGTGGACGAGGATGAAGAAAGAGGTAGCAGAGTATGTTTTATCTAGCCTGGTGTGTCGGAAGGCTAAGATAGAGCATCAAAAGCTGGCACGGTTATTGCAATCACTGGATATCCCAGAGTGGAAATGGGATAACATAGATATGGATTTTGTGGTTGGATTACCACGAACTTCGAAGAGGCATGATGCGATTTGGGTTATCATTGATAGGTTGACGAAGTGTGCTCATTTCTTACCCATTGGTGAGAGTTATAGTTTGGAAAAGTTGACCCAGATTTATATTAAGGAAGTAGTTCGATTGCATGTCATGCCGTCGAGCATTATTTCAGACCGAGATCCTAGATTCACATCTAGATTTTGGAGACAGTTGCACAATGCTTTGGGGACTAAGTTGAGGATGAGTTCTGCTTATCATCCCCAAACAGATGGACAGTCAGAAAGGACGATTCAATCATTGGAGGATCTTTTGAGAGCTTGTGTTTTGGAACACACGGGCAGTTGGGATGAGTTTTTGCCATTGATTGAATTTACTTATAGCAATTGTTTCCATAGTAGTATTGGAATGGCACCATACGAGACTTTGTATGGCAAGAAGTGTAGGACCCCATTATGTTGGTATAAGACTGGTGAGAACCAAGTTTTGGGTCCTGGATGTGGTGCAAACAGGACTACGTAACAAGTTAGGAAAATAAGGGAAAAGATGAAGGAAGCACATGATAGGTAGAGAAGCTATAATAACAAGAGGAGAAGACCTTTAGAATTCCGGGGAGGGTGATCGGTGTTTTTGAGAGTCACTTCAAAGACCGGAATTGGCTAGGCTATTAAGTCTAGAAAACTTACTCCTAGATTCATCGGACCTTTCCAGTTCTTCGACGGATTGGTCCAAAGAGCTTACCATATTGCTTTACCACCTAACCTTGCTAACCTTCATGACGTCTTTCATGTTTCTCAGTTGAGAAAATATTATCCTGATTCTTCACATGTTATTGAGTTCGAGTCTATACAACTGCGAGAGAATCTAGAGTATGAGGCTTTACTTGTTAAGATAGCAGATAGGCGGATTAAGGAACTTCGCAGTAGACAAATTCCATTGGTTAAGGTTATATGGGATGCGACCACTGGAGATGCTACATGGGAACGTGAAACGGATATGCAGCAGCAGTATCCACATCTTTTATGAGGTACGTAAATTCCGAGGACGAAATTTTGTTCTAAGTGGGGTAGTAATATAACACCCTGCTTTTTATATACGCGGTATTACCGGTTAAGATATAATTATTTATATTTTTATCTGAGACCAAGAAAATGATTTTTGATAAAACAAGATCATATTCATACTCTACCTTATGGTAGATGGTTATGGTGAAATTTTGGGTTAAAAATTCAGATGGAAACTGATCTGCGTTTTCACTGACAGTAAGATTTTACTGATCAGAAAACCTAATCTAGACTCGTGAATGAAACGGTTTAGGTTTAAATCATATTTTCAACGATATTGGTATTTTTGAAAATTTCTGGGTAAAAATAAAATCTTATATTTTATTCGGGAGAAATCTTCAAAGGAAACGCGCGTAAAACCTAAATCGGGTAAACGACGGAGCCGAATATGGAGCTGAGGTGATGGAAGTGACTGATGAGACTGAGGGGACAAGCATTAAATGCGAGAGGACAAGCATTTAATGCAAGGCATCATGACAAAATAAATATCTAGATATTTTATACTATGAAAAGACTATTTTGCCCTTGGACTTTATAAGTAATTCCAACCTTGCCCTTAAGGGTTTTGGAAAACAATACCCCCCCCCCCCCCCTCAACCTCACGGCTGCCCAACCTCCCCCCACACTAAGCCAAATTTCATTTCATTCTAAGTCATTTTCTTCCAAAAACACTAAGAACACCATAGTTGTTCTTGCTAAGTTCTTCATTTTTCTTCAAGTTCTTTATCAAATCTCTTCGTTCCAAGGTGATGAATCCATTCCTCATCATCTTAGCTTCATTAATCATAAAAAAATCTCCATTTTTATCAACTATTTCTCCAATTTCAATTCCTAGATCTAGTTTTTCAAAAATTCACCAAAAATCATAGAAAAATGTTTTGGGTGTTGTGCCACTTGATCTTACCTCTCTACTACCTCTGGTTGTTAAATCTAGAATCTTGAAATCAAAAGAAATTCCTAGCTAATTTTTATAGGGTTGACCGAATCTATGTACTTGTAGTCAAATGAGATGTTGTTCAATTTTTAACTTAGATGGGGTTGATTATAAGCTATCTAGGGTTTCTATATTCTAAATCCAAGAGATTAGAATCAAAAGAAATTTCTAGCCATGTTTTCTTCCCTTGGCGAAATCCTAGATGCGTGGGTAAATGAGTTTCCTTCAATTTTTACTTGAATGATGACTTGTCTAAGCTAGTTAAGGTCTCTGGGTTATAGATCCAAGAGTTTTGTGAGCAAAAGAAATTTCTAACTAAGTTTTTTTCTCTTGGCCGAAACCCCAACCCTTTTGGTTAGAGGATTTTGTTTCAAATTTTTAACTTGTAACACTTGATCTATGTTAGTTAATACTCTAGTAACTAGGATCCAAAAGATGGAATTGAGAAAATAACCCTAGCCCTATTTTTGAGTCATGATCGAACCTAACTTAATATAATCATAGTTGGATTTTGTTTGACTAATTTGTTGTTATGTTGTTTTGGTTGAAGGTTAATCTGGTAATTGTGGTGTAGTAACGAGGATCTGAAAGTTCGTGATTTCAGTGTTAGTTCAGTGGGAGAAAGATTCATCCTATCGTCGGAATGAATAAGTAGTATATATTATAATAATGGTGTAGGGTGACCTAAACCCTACTAGTGGTCGAGTAATCAACAAGACCAAAATCACATTGGGAACTACCCCGTAGTACCAATGATGATTTGGGGATTGTAGGTTTATCGCCGAGAGGATAATTTTAGAATATTCAATGATGTCATGACTTTATTATTATTGAACTATTCGTGATGCGCTGGTTGAGATAATCTAATGTGTGTGACATTTTATTTGTCTCGAATATTTTATGATTATTGTATTATGTATGACCTGCCTGGTTTAATAACATGCTTAGTCGACTTTTAGGCAAAGATATGGGTTATTCGGGAGATATTCGTGTGGGTGAGAGAATGGATGTAACTTAGAGGTGCCTAGCCTAATTAAAGTGTTTAATAGATGAGATGTGACATGAAATATGTGTTGAGATTGTGATGGAAGGTTGAGGCACTAGGTAGAAAGTGTTGTTTCAATATGAAGAAAATATATCGTTTCCTCATTCAAGCACTGTGAGTTTGTGGTAGTTACAACTTCAATAGTGTCTGTTGGAATAAACACTATTAAATGCGTAGGTTACAATATCGTTTCCTCGGTAAAGCAATAATGATATTTGACCTTTTTTTCAAAATAAGATATCGGGTAAATAAAGCGTTTTCTTGGGAAATGCTTTTAAAGATATAACTTTTAATAGCATTTGGAAAGTGATATAAAAGCCTCCGTACATTTTTTTAAAGTGGTTCCTCCCAAAACCGCTATAAGTGTGTACTATTAAAGACCGAGTCTAATGTGTGTATATTTTATATTATATTTGTCATGTGATTTTACTTCCTTGCTTCCACCCTAATTAACTCAAAAAGCTCATCATTTCATTTCTTACTTCCTCCCTAATTAACTCAAAAATCTATGTATTTTTTATTTGCTATCCAATACCTTTCATAAAACTTTTTTTTTAAATGGCATGCAAAAACATCACAATAGCAACAAACATCCCAACTATGTAGGCACCCCTGAAACTATCTATCATCTGCAGCATACCATAAATTTATTAATAAAAAGAAAAGAATACAAAAAGCAAAGGGGAACATAAACCAAAACCCTTGCAAAAGCATTATTTAAACCTATAATTAGGGAGACCTATCCTATTACGATAAAAATCATCCCTAATAAATATAGGAATAATATTCCACCAAAAAAATCCAAGAGAAGAAATACCATATAAGGCTAATTTATCTGCACAATTATTGTCTTCATGAAAAATCATCAGAATAAACAAAATCCATCCTAGAAGACAACTCTAAACAATTCCTCCGCCTATTTCTTAGCTTCCAGTGAACAATAGAAATGGATTTGAAAGCAAGAATCACAAGATTGGAATCACATTCCAACCAAAGATTATGCCGACCATTTTTATATGCCAATTCTATAGCCATCATAGCTCCAATAAGTTCAGCATTGAGGGCATACTTGATTCCTAAATTAGCAGCAAAACATCCCAAAGTGGCTGCACTTCGATCGATCCCTAAAGATACCACCACAAGTTGCCAATCCTGGGGAACCTATTACAACTCCATCAGTATTGCACTTGATCCAATTATAAGAAGGAGGCTGCCAACAAACTTCTTTGATCAAAGGGGTATTGTCGAGTTTGCCATCAATTGAAAAAGCTTTTAGAATGACAAACTCTTGCATTGAAGAAAACATAGAACCATTATTGAAGAAACCTAAGAGGAAACACTTGCAACTATGCTGTTTAATGCAGCCTTGAAGGGAACACTTGCAACTATGCTGTCCAAAAGTGAATCATGGTAATTACCTGAACTAAGCTGCCATAACAGATTGTTCATCACAATACAAGTGAATCTTTGGTCCTACCCAAATTGAAGATCTAATGTGATAGCTCACCAGGCAATTATTTTTATACACTCAGTAAATGAATAATTAAAGAAAATAATTTTATGTGTACCACTTATAATATTTTGATTTTTCCAAAATAAAGATTATTAGTATTTAAATTAAAATTTATGATGTTGAGTTAATCATTACAATATTCTCTTGTCGAAAAAATATGGGATGTGACATTTTCTCCCCCACTTAAAAAGAATTTCGCCCCTAAAGGTTTGTACCATCTCCGCTTATATGTATGTTTGCAGATTGATAAGCAAGTGAACACTTATTCTCAAAGGAGTTGTATAGTAGCTAGATAATGAATTAGTTGTTGCAGTAACAACACAAGGACATAAAAGGTGCCCAAAAATAGTGAATAATAAAAATGCAACATAATTAACCGAGTATATTTATTTATAACAACTGAATTGGATTTGCAGTAATTGAAGCTCAGAATTAAGTACTAGAGTGTATCTTGAAGCTTGTTACAAAAATTATCAAGACAAGAAGACTCAAATTTGTTGCTTAGTAAGAAATTCCTCAATTTGGTATGATTTGCTCTAACTTCTCTTCCAAGCTCATTCCCATCATCCATCACAATTTTCACAGCTTTGCATACACTTTCTTTTGTGAACAAACCATCTTCTTCACCTTTCTCCACTTCAACCCCAACCCTTAACTTTCCACTCATCATTCTTGCATTCATGATATGATCAGCACCTAGGCGTGGCAACAACACTACTTGACACTCACTCACAAGGGCCTCAGTTACAGAAGCTGCCCCACAATGTGTTATAAAGCACCCAATAGAGGGGTGTGCTAAAATCAATTGTTGTTGCACCCAACCTCCATATGCAACACCTCTTCCTTGGACCCTTTCTTTGAACCCTTGTGGTAGAGCTTCGTCAATTGACTCAAATTCACTAGGGTGCTTAAGTGCTGCAAGAAATGGAAAACCTGTTAGCTCAAGACCAAGCAACAACTCTTGGAATTCATTAATCTTTAAAGGGCTTTCACTTCCATATGCACAATAAATCACAGAACCAGCCTCAAATTTCCCAAGCCATTCAACCCATTTTTCCTCCAAAGTAGAGTTTGGTGGCTCAGGTAAAATAGGCCCAGAAAGCAAAACAGGCTTCCCATATAAACTCTCAATATAATCAGCATAAGGCCCATCAATTTCTCTGCAACCTTTGAACCCAATTGCATCTGACAAACTTGCACCAATAGCTATTCTATCATATAAGAAAACCCCACTTCCAAACTCAAATTTCCTTGTGGCAGATAGGAACCTAAGTTCATGTGCATGAAGCTTGACATATGAATCAGGGAACCCTTGTGGTGGTTTCATAAGTTCAGCTTCAGTTAAACCTTTTCCAAGACACCGTCTTGGTACACATCCTAGGTATGCTATTGAAAATGGATACACTATCATGTACTGCATGCACTTGATACCAAGGTTTTTAGTCAAGTTGGGTAGCCAATATTGGAAATCAAAGAGAACAACTTGTGGTTTCAGCTCTCTAAGGAGAAGTTCTGTGTCCTTCACTGTTTGATCCATGGCTGTGGCAATGAGTGGATATAAAGAAAAGGGAACATCTGCTGTGGTTTCTGCATCATGAGGAAGGCCATCTATGTGAGGAACAGTGATGGGGACAAAGGTGATGAGATGTGGGTGGAGGTTGAGATGTTGGATTTTGGTTTGTGTTCTTTTGGGGATGAAGAAGGAGATTTTGTGACCTCTCTTTGCTAACTTGTTTGAGAGGTGGAGATTTGGGGTTATGTGCCCCATAGCAAACCATGGATATATGGCTATGTGTAAAGGATTTGCATCCATGGCTACCTTGACCTGTTTGCAGTGTCACAGACTCTCAGCTGCTATATTAATAAGAATGAAGATGTTATATATAAATATTAAAAATATATTAACTGAGGTGTCAAAATTTTGAGTGTTAAATAGGGAAATGTCCCTTTACTTAAAAATGTTTATCTCACACTAGTTTTGCTAACACTGCTTTTTTTCACACACTTTATAATCAATGATCAAAACAATTGTACTCTGAAAACAAAATCTTTTGTTGAATGATTATAAAATATGTTAAAAAATAGTGTTGACAAAACTAATGTAAAAATATAGTTAATCACTATAAAATATGTTGAAGAGATCCTCAAGATGCATTCTGATATAAAGAAATAAAAATAAAATGATAAATAAAAATTGATATAATATAAAATATTATTTTACAAATCTGATATTTCAAATATCACGGCCGGCAGCATAAAAAAGCCAACACAAAGTCCAGATGGTTCTCTCTCCGAAGCTCTTTTTCCTATTTTACTTTGTTTATTTGGAGTAAGGACAAAAATAATGGTGATGATCATGCTGTTGTTAGGTGAGATGAGGTGTCCTGCTCATTTTCCACCAAACTCTTTGTTCCTTTCTTTGTGCCTCCAGAGAGTCAAGACAATTATTTTTCAGAAATGCTAATTGAACACAAATTTGACACTATACGATTGACACAGTATATATGAGGGGTATTTTCGTAATTTTGTGGAAAATTTGTTTTCCCTCCTTCATTTAGTCTGAAAGAATTTCTTCCCTCTCTCACTTGACTCAACTCCTCTCTACGCTCTAATCCTTTCCTCCTGCATTCGCGGAATGCCACCACCCACTAGCAAAGCCCGAAGTGCAGTGCACCAAAACACCGCCACCCACCACTCATCGACGGCGAACCCCCACCACAAATACATGTGAGGAAAAACCCTCCTTTCTTCCTTCCCATTTTCTCTTGATCTCTCACATCGCCACCCACCACCAAACAAACAAACCCTTGCTCACTCACTCTCCCAATCCCGCATCCAGTCTCTCCAATCGGCATCGGCGCTTCACTTCCCTTTCTCTGTTCTATCTTGGCTTGCTCTCATTACCACTCGCATAACCCAACAAAAAGTTGCAATCTGCACATGAGGGAAGGAGAATAGCGTTGAAGATGATTTTAAAGACACAGTCATCCCTCGTGAAGATTTGGGTGATGACACTCTCATCCCTTGGGCAGTACTGAAGCTATAGCTAGGTAAGCTTTGTCTATTATCCCTAGGGTTTATTTGCTATTTATATTGTTTTTAAGGTTTATTTGCTAATCACCTTGTTTATTTACTATTTCTTTCATGGCTTTATCGCTTGAGGCTTTAATTATGTCCCTGTGGTTATTTTGTTGCTGATATATGATGAAAAGAGGAAGTGCTTGCGTTGAGTGGAAAATGGTAGGTTGGTGAATGTAGGGTTGAAAATAATGAATGCGTCTTGTTCTTATTTGCTGATAAATAATGAGAGGTTGGTAAATATAGGTTCTTATTTTGCTGATATATGATGAATGTGTCTTGGTAAATGGGGAAAGAATGATGGATCCATAATCAATGAAAGAAAAGGAAAGTTATTGTTGGCTTTAAATCCAGTTAGTTCTTTTTTGCAATGTAAGAAAAGGAAAGAAATAGTTGATGAATATATGATATGATTTGTTTCCTGTAAAACAATACTAGTTGTAGTTTGAAGTAAGTAATGGACCATGGGATATAATTCCATCACACAATTTGCCTTGATAAAATTAATACATTATGAGGGAAGAGATTGAGGAAGAACAAATAAGTTGTAGGATCTTGTACTATGAGAGGCATTTTTTTTATAATTAGATGGGGGTGACAATCATTTTCTGGTGTTTATAATATTTTCAGATAATATTGGAACCCAAGTCTTCATGTCTATGCCTCAGCTGTTGTCAGATAATATTGGAACTCAAATCTTTATGTTTATGCCTCAGCTATTGTCCTGTTGTTGTTCTCTTTTAAAGCGGCTTAGGTTCCTGCCCAATAATTACATGAATAGTGATCATATACATATGATGTCCTGTTGTTGTTCTCTTTTAAATCGGTTTAGGTTCCTGTTGTGTTCTCTTTGGTGAATCAAACATTTCCTGTGTTCTCTTTGGTGAATCAGTTTTTGGAAACATAATTTGACACATTTGGTTATAGAGATCCAAATGGAGTTGCACTCATGCATTTAACTTGGAAATTGGTATACTATCTCATTTTAGGATATAAAATCTGTTTTCAAAATATCTAGCCTCATTCCGTTGCAAAAAAATGGCATCAATACTCAAACCCCACTTTTGGAGACTATTAGCTTACTTTTTGGCACTTATAGGGCAAATCAAGTTCCTCAATCCCATTCAATCTAATTTTTTACATGGAGCATCCTTTTACCATAGCAATATTGTGTACCAAATTCCAAATTTAGATTCAATTCCTAACTACACTTGTTATCAATATCTAGGTTTTAGGCCAATACTTGTGTGTCTTACACTTTTGGGGGCTAATTAGAGTTATGATAAACCATTTGACTTGGTTTTTGGTATAAGGTCCTAATTGAAGGCAATGAAAACTGTGGAAAAAAAGTTCCATTCAAAAACTCCTTATGGTTTGAGAGTGGTACCATTTTACCCTCTTTTCGGCTTAAATTAGCTTAAAGTTGGAACCTATAGGGCAATTCTGCGTTCTAATGCTTATATTGGTTTACCCCCTTGCATCCAAATTAATTTTCATCTATATGGACTATTGGTGAAGGGTTTAGGGAGTTTCTACATCATACTTGAGATTTGACCCTTCAAGCTACTCATTTAATCCTTAAAGTTATGAATTTGGGTCTAGGGGTTCAATCTAAGCTATTGTTGTCTAAATAAGTTTATTTTGAGGCGTGCACCTAGGGTGTGGCAAATGGAAACCGCAACAAAAAAACCCGTACCAAAATATATTTTAGTTTGGGAGTTATGCCGCATTGAAGTAAGGTCTTAAATAATAATTTGCTACTTTGTACTACGAGTTCATTATAGGCTATGCTCGTAGTTTGGCCCTAATATTTGGCGAAGATATTTCTTATGATATTTCTGAGTTGTGTGATAGCAAGAATAGATATTTGAGTTTGACTATATAGATTTCGTATCAATTGACTAAAGGTCTGAGTTCAAGGTAATTCCAAAGTAAACTCATGAACTAGGTGCTTAACTTTCCCCAAAACTAATTTCACACTTTTTCCAGGTTAACAATATTCATACTTAGGTTCACATTCTGCATAGTTATGCAGAATCTGTCCTAAAATCAGAAAAGTCACAGGAGGTTCCACCAACACTTGTATTCATGCTTATTGATCCTCTAACTAAATGTTACGGTGCCCTTGCATCTATTTACTCTTCCACCAGATTTTAATTCTCTTTCATACTCAAAAACATGTGTGTATAAATGTTAGTTCTAGCTTCTTGTAATTTATCTTTGAAGCATTTTGTTTGCATCAAAGTTTTGATTTTTTCTTAGGCCGATATAATTTTAGTTTGTCATGACTTTGTCTCTACCATTCCTTATGAGATGATTTCTATATGTACCATATAATTAACTTAGAAAAACAATTGTAGTTAGTACAAAAAGATTTTAATGTGATTCTAACTTATCATGTGCTGGATCGTCTATAAATAGGTAAACAAAAAGCAAAGAAAAATGGTTGGATCAGCGAGATATTAATGTAAGGAAACTTCATTTGTATTTGAATTTACTAATGTGCAATGTATTTACAATCAACTGAACTTTCATGTAATGATACTTGGCAGGTTCGAATGAGGCATGCTTCTATGCAAGAATCTTGATTTATTTCAACAAGACACTTTTAGAGGAGCATCGTGCTTTGTTGGATATGACCCCATTCAAATGGGTTAGTAAAATGACTAAGGAACCCTAATATTTCAAGCATCATATTGTGGGAGCTTGTGAGGAGGTGGGATGAGGGTGGTCGAGCATTCAATGTTAGAGTGCCGTCGGTCCATTTTACCCTGGCGATGTATGTCGGCTGCAGGACTTCACAACACGGGTGAACCTATGGTAGAGTGCAGGTGATGAGCGATTACTATATCTTGTCTTATTTTTGGGGCTGATATAACTTGTAGAGGCTATACTTGACAATATGCCCGCCATTCAGAGTGTAATGTGGGGATTTTTGTGGGGGCATATATCTGCTTACTTTGGGAGTCTTTTACTTTGTGAGGACAAGAGAATTGGTCTTCACGGATTATGCCTGGCTCTTTGGATGACCCACGGATGCCAGCCATAGCTTCAATTGGGCATGTGCAGTTCATGAATTCTTGGTTGCGAGTTTGAGCGGAGCTCACATTGTCAATAGCGAAGGTCAAATGACCATGAAATACATCTATGTGGCTATGCACCCATCCTACAGGTATGTATTTTTCATATGTTATATCACCATCTAATGATTTGTTAACAAAATTTTCTGCTACTAATGATGTCAATCTTTTTGGTAGATCCGGGCGATGAACCATATCTCGATTGGCTATACACCTAGCACTTCTTCGGGCACCCTTTTCCATGGTTTTGAACTGGCCAATTGTTACATTGAGAAGAAGAGAATGAAGGAAGCATTCATGAATACAAGAGGTACAAACGATACCATATTTTATAATATGTTGAAAATTGATATACCCAATGTTGATTGATGTGATTGATGTTTGCAGGTAATGGTTGCTTTAATAGCATGAGATCTGACTCAACTACCCATTGTCCGGGATGCATTACGGGGGGCCAACAGCACCAATATGTACATGTTGATGAATATCAAAAAAGTATTGGCGACGACTTGGGAGCCAAGCAGAGAAGAATTTGGGCAACAAGAGAGGATCTTGGCTCTAGGCGGGATGTTGCCATTTTGAAAGATGGTCCACTCGTCACCGATCAAACATAGCCCCAGTCCAATGAGTATGTGGGATGTTCCATTTTAGGTGGACAAGATGCATCCCCTCTTCACTAAACTCCCTAAGCGGATATTTATCTTTGACATGGGTGGTGTAGGGTCTTGGTGTTCAAATAGGTGGTGGTTACTAAACCGGCTAGTTGCCTATTTTGTAATTTGTGTTTGTGGTTTACTTGATGAAAGCATATTGAGAATCATTGTATATACGGTGTAGAAATGCCAATTTCTCTGCGGATGGAGGGGATGATGCTGTTGTAGATCCTCCGGGGTGGCGATGGGTGCTCCAAATGAAGCTCCGGTTGAAGTCCTTGTTAAAGTAATGATTTGCATGTTCACAATGAAAAGTACCATTGTATTAAAAATAAAGCCTCACATACCATCTACCATTGTGGTATTGTTTGTAGGTGAACATAATGTGGAGGGTGCTCGGAGGTGGAGTCAGACATAGCAAAAGGGTGAAGGGTAGCCATAGGATGCTGAAGCAATCTTCTGGACTTGATCCCCATATACCAAGTCATACATGAGAAAGGATAAGGCAACAAAGGAATAGTTTTTATTTGTATATTGAACATGAAAACTTGATATGTACATTTGTTGTTTGTCATTTAGGAGTAGTATGTAATTTCTCGGGTGGTAGCTTTGGATTATATGATCGAAACTTTAAAATAGATATTAACTATTGTGCAATATATCTTACGACATTGCTATGAGGTTTGACATTCTTTACATGGTTGTGTGAAACTAATTTAAGTGTCAGGATAAGTCATTAAATGGATAACGACACAGATAAGTGAAGTTCAGTCAAGACATGCTGATTTGTTCAAGACTTGGTGGTAAGATACATCATTTACCAAATAATTTAAAGCATTCACCAAATAATTGAAGCATCCACGGATAAGCAAACTACGTTCACCCGGATAATTAAAGGCATCCAAAACTTCATTTTAATATCAATGAATTGATGTCATTCCCAAATAATTGAAGACATTCACGGATAAGTGAACTACATTCACCGATAATCTAAGGCATCCAAAACTGTTTTAGCATAGACATTCACGGATAATTGAAGGCATTCACGGATAAGTGAACTATTCACTCGGATAATCAAAGGCATCCAAACTTTTAGTATTGGCATTCACCAGATAAATAAAGGTATTCACCGGATAAGTGAACTACATTCACCGGATAATCTAAGGTATCAAAACTTGGTTTTAGTATCAATGAATTGATGGCATTCACCAGATAATTGAAGGCATTTCTGGATAAGTGAACTTCGTTCAAAGGCATCAAAAACTTGGTTTTATAGGCATTCACCAAATAATTGAAGGAATTCAGATAAATGAACTACATTCACGAGATAATCTAATCCATCAAAACTTGTTTAGTATAGGCATTCACTAGATAATTGAAGGCATTCACGGATAAGTGAACTATGTTCACGGATAATCAAAGGCATCAAAACTTGGTTTTAGTATTGGCATTCACCACATAATTGAAGGCATTCACCGAGATAAGTGAACTCGTTCACCGGATAATCAAGAGCATCCAAAACTTGGTTTTATATAGGCATTACCCCATAAGTGAAGGCATTATGAGATAATTGAAGGAATTCACGGGATAAATCAACTCGTTCACGAGATAGTTAAAGGCGTTCAATACTTGGCTTAAGTATCCATGTAGTATGTGTCATTCACCGGATAATTGAAGGCATTCACGGATAATTCACTCCATTCACGAGATAAATGAACTACATTCACCATATAATTAAAGGCATTCCAACACTTGGCCTAATAATCCGGGAATAAGACATTCACGGATAAATGAAGGCATTCACGAGATAATTCAACTACATTCACGGATAATTAAAAGGCGTTCACCACTTGGCTTAAGTATCCATGTAAACTAATAAACAATCAACATAAATTTTCATCTCATTGTCCCACAAAAGCGCATGAGATTACGTGAAAGTATAGATCACGGGGAGTTTACAATCCATCAAATTGCTAAAATTTAGCAAACACACATAATAAACCAAAGTCTACCGTTAAACACAATCGATATTGGACCTGACCCACGGTGCTTGTATCCGACAATTATCCCTGGGTAATGTATCAAGGGATGATTCTACCGGATGTTGTTTTCATGTGATTACCCCCATTCCATTGTTTGCCTCTGCACATTTTAGAAATGTTGTTGTTGAGACTTACATGTTCAGTGGATTTTTGGTTAGAGGTTCAAGTTACTCATTAATCATGTGGTGTGTATAGTTGTCGAAATTTATGGAGGAAAAAATACCTTGGTAGTCTCTTTGTCTTGAGTATGTTGTGACGTTCTTCGCCACTTTGCACTTTTTCAACTACCCTTATTTTTCTATTTATGTGGGGTGAGTCCCTTCGTTTGTCCATGATGGGTGCGAATGTGGGAGCATTGTTTGGTTGAGTCAGACGATGGGACTTTTGTTAACGTCCCGCATTGTAGCATCACTGTGATTAGACTTTAGATAGCGTTTACGTATGCCTTTTAATGGCGTTTTGTAACGCTATCTATCCTCACCTTATTAAAGCTTCGTTAGCATAAGATAGCATTTAGGAAGTGCTATTAATGGGTGACTTTAGATAGCGTTTGTACAGCTATCTAGGATCGGGACTTTAGATAGCGTTTGTACCGACTTATCTAAAGTCGACTTTAGATAAGCGTTTCCTTGTACCTGAGTATCTAAAATCTGACTTTAGATAAGCGTTTGTACAGGAACGCTATCTAAAGTCGGACTTTAGAATATAGCGTTTCCGTACACAAGCTATCTAAAGTCTGACTTTAGATAGCGTTTGTATCAATAAACGCTATCTATTCCCCTTTTTTTTTTTAATTTTATTTTTTAACTTTTACATCCATTATTCATGCATATTGAACTACACCAAAAAAAACACAATTGTTGCAGTCAATACAATTGTTCAAAATGTGTTCAAAATATAAGTGTTCAATGCAGCACTGTGTTTGTGCAGCACTGCATGTGTTTGTGAAGCAAACCAGTAACTATACAATCAAAGTACAACACTCTATAAAGCAACTATATATATAACCAGATATAAGTACACCCACTCTGTTTCTAAAGTATTCAAATTCACAAGGTAAGACAAAATCAAAGTGCAGCAACTATACCGGATCTAAATCCTTAAGAAACCAAAATCAGAAAAACCAACATCCATCTACAATTAATCTATATTTGAGCTTGTTTGTTTTTCATGAGACCAAGACAACACCAAAGTAATGTGTGAAGTGTGATCCAAAGCCTCTGTAGCACCCATCTTGCATTTCCACCACAAAGACTAACTTTGTTACATTGGGATACGATGGAGCTAATTAGGTAAATACTCTTTGGCAAGAAAGCAGAATTCAAATCAAGCATAACAAGTCTAACAAAAATAATAGCAAGAAACAAATCATGTATGTATAAATAATTAAATGTGATCATACCATCTCAAGAGAATCAGCTCCAAGTAATTCCATGTTGCGGTGGTTGATAATCGATTATTTCCAGATTATGTGTTCAGTAATCTAAACATTGGCATCAATGGCAGGCAGCTACTAGATAGGTTGAGCAGTGGGGCATATCAAGCTGACATATCAAAACATCCCAAATGGTTCTTTACCATGTTTAGATTTTTCTCCCCAATGTTCTAACTAAATATGAGAGATAAAAACTTCTCGGCTCAAGTTAATCATTCTGCTCACATGTCTAAAAAAAGTGTGGCACAAGTATAAAATGAAACCCGAAACCCTTAAGTTTCTATAACTAAGCAATTAACATAATTAAGACTCTTATCAGTTATTCATATCATTGTCAACCTGTGTAACTAATTCAATGCACTCATGCGGACAAACTACATAGATCTCATAACAAATTAACACGGATAGAATACCTATATGTAGCTTGGCTGTTAGAGGCCTTCTTGTTAAAGATGGTTTGCACTCTCCCTTGGCGATTTAGGTGCGGTGACAAGCTAAGCGGTTTGATCTTCCTTGGGAGAGTGGTCCGACTTATTTATGGATGATCTTTGGCAAGTTTTGCTGCGATGGTCAGTTAGAAAATGAGATGTGAAGAGTAAAATGCGATGTAAGAATATAGATGACAAGATATCAAAGTTGTAAGAACAGTTTGGCGAGCAATTAACGTATAAGTTCAATGGCAATAGCACTTTACCCGGTAGAAACAACATGACACCATTCTACTCTCGAGAAGCATTAAGTGCACATGTAAAAATTAAAAAAGCATCAACATTTCCTTTATATGACAGATAGGTACCTCTATTGTTCATCATCATAAAACTATAGGCTCCTCCTACCCCAGTTCATTGATAACATATTTGAAGCAGGCCTATGGTGAACCAGGTTTCCTAAAGCATCTCCAAATGACAAAATAACCGCTCCCCATTTTTAAATTTATAACATAAGAAGCATTCTTTGATCAAAAATAAATTTTGGGATTTCTTCAGAAACGATGAAGATTATATATTATGCAAGTTAAGCACTTTCAACGGGGAAACGAGCAAATATGATATCATCGATTAGGCTTAGTTGACTCACAAGATATTTGTGTACATATAGATTATCAACATTCACATTGAACACATTGCCAGCCTTTTTAAATAGAAGAAATAAGTCGAGACTTGAAAAGAAAATCCCAAGGATATTGGAGGATAAGGGATCTGAATAACTATTATTTTGTTGGTGGGGGAGATAAAATGAGGATTAAAAAGAACACAAGAATGGAGCAATGCTTTCAATTCTTCTACAAATCTGTTAGGAAATCCTAAAACATGTGCCATCACAAAATAGAAGTTAATCACCTAATCTAATCACTAATCGGTTTGCTCGATTAAATGGCATTGATTAGTTGCTCAACCAAATAGCATTGATCACATAATGCCAAGAAAATTTACTCCACTACAACCAAAACTATTAAGTTTAGTAACCAAATGTTGGTCCAAAGACCTAGACATTCACCAAAAAGGCCAACCAAGTATTACATTAAGAGCGACGGGGAATGTAAGAAGCAGATAAAGGGGTGATTAAAAAGGTGCTGACTCTATCTTATAAACCCTTTGCCCGTTCAAAGACTAGCAGCCTCCAAAGTCAACAATGGAAATCATGATATGGGTCATTTCGGAGAATGGTTTGAGATAAACTCGGGCCAGAGTCTAGTCTTAATTAAAACTTCAAGTCAATTACAGAATCTCCTTTTGAACCATAATAATACATTGGAGCTTGACTTTTGAACCATAATAATACATTTTAAGCGGCAGTCTTGAAAATCTCCTTTATTAAGTAAAGAGAACCATGATGACAAGTGTGGTGAGGATGAGTTACGCAAAAAAAAAAAAAAAAACCACTTTTACAAAGGCTGTTTTCAGAGACATAAAGCAAGAATTACGAGTATTCAAATCCACAGGGAGAAATGTGTGATTTAGTATGTCACCCTTTTTCATATAAAAGAGTTCAGTGAAATAGTTCCAGTGAATAGCTCACAGAAAATCACCGAATATAGTAGAAAAAGGGTAAATAAATTGAGGGGGTTCAGCAGGAATGCCCCTGTGACATGTCCAGGACCCAAACAGTGTGAAGCTCTTAGTATGAGACTCGTGTAAAATAGAGGTTGATGTTGGTGGCTCTTCTATGGCCGATAGGTATGGAGAGAACTCGTGGTGGTGTAGGAGCAGCGCACGGGGGTTTGGGTTCAGTGGGTTCTTTCTCTTTCCGGAGTAACGGCGAGCAATGAGGTGAGGAAGAAAAAAAGGTGGCAAGCGGAATACAATGTGGAGAATGAAAATTTAAATAACCTTGTTAGAATGAAGAGGCAAGCGGAGGAAGAAGCAATTCCCATGCGTAGCCGTTTTATTTTCCTCTGAAGACCTAAGATAAGCGTTTCCTGAGGAAACGCTATCCCAGAATATCACTAAGATGGCGTTTAGGTGTGGAACGCTGTCTTTTCCCTAATGCTTTTCAATAGCGGTTCCACCGCAGTATATATTAGATACCTAGATAGCGTTTTACGAAACTATTGTTAGACCCAATCCTTTAATAGCATTTCCACGGGAAATACTATAAAGTGCGTTATTAAAAATCTAATCTGTTGTAGTGCATCCATGGTGGGCAAATTAGAACTAAACTCGTGTAGCACTTTCATGGGTGCCCTACTTACGACAGGCTGCGGAGACTTGACTTCGTAGAAATGCTTTTACATCAGTCTAATCTTTCCATTTGTGGCTTCAATTCCTATCCACGGATGTGCTCTTAATATATGAATATTTCCTTTTAATATTTTCTTCCGTCTTGCTAAAGCATCTTGTCAGACACATTTTAAGCTATCTGTGAGTCTGGACACAAAACTACGTGGCGACCGGAGTGCCTGAAGCTCAACAACGAACATTCTGACAGCTTCTTGGTTCTCACGATTAAACACAACCATATATACCGTTCTTTTGTTCTATCTGAAACTAGGACCTCCTCTCGTACACCTGGTAGTGGCAAGCAACATCACGGTCTTGAAAATACACCCGATTAATCTTTGATCTAAGCTGGCCAACCTCCTTAAACTTGGCATGAGTATACTCACATTGGAGACTTTTCAGTTGGAGTTGGTTCTGCGAGCTTGTATCCATGCATTGAAAATCAGCTTGAAACTCCTTTTTAGAAGCTCTAGCTAAAGGCATTATCATACTACTTTACAAATTGATTAGGACTTGTTGTTTGAATTGATATGCCACGTCAAGAGTGCATGTATGCTCTTAAACCGCTGCGTTGTTGACATACGCCCAAGTTCCTTACAAGTGAAAAACCATTAACCAATTATGATAACCATGGACATTATGAGAAACTGCTTTACAACAAAAGTATGAGAAGGTGAAAAATGCATCTAACTAACATAATCCCCAGGATATAGCACTTAATGAGAATAGTTCAAACTTTTTATTTGTTATTTATTTTTCAGCTACTCATTTTCTACCTGCACACAACAAGAAAGACTTTAAGTGTGAAAAGCAGAAAGTAGATGACATATATTAGCCAGTATTGAGTATCATACATTAGAAAGAGCAACAATACTTTGTACAAAAAAGTCAATGCCTTGTTTATCGATATTGCTGATCCTTTTAAAAAAATAAAACATCACAATCTCGCCCAAAATCACCATGATTTCTTTGATGGAAATTGGATAACTCATAAAAGCAAGCGATGCGGATCATCAAATCCAAAAATATCGTAGTCTTTAAATATTGAAGCATTTGAGCAAAGGCAGACCAAGTTTTAGGCCATTACCTGCCCGAAAATATTTAACGGCCATGGTTGGTGCCCATCTACTCAGCGTTCCTTGTACAGCCCATCCAACCGGTCATTCTATCCAAGGTCAAATTTGTATATGGAAGTCATCTATCTTCCAAAATCATTTCTTTGTGAGCTGTATCATAAACCATATTTTTATTGCAGACTTAATCTTCTTATATTCACCCATTATCCGCTAAGTTTTCGGAATTTTTTCATTATATGCCATAAACACCTATGGCGAGTTGTAGGGAAGACTAGCTCAATGGCATTTTGCATAGCCTTGTTGGTCGGTGAAATGGCCCCGTAGAGCTTTCCCTAAATACAGTAAATATCTTTGGAAAAGCCAGACAAATGACTCTGTATATTACGCAGCAGACCACATCGAAGTAAGTGATTGACAATGATGAGTTCACCCAATAAGCAACAAAGGCATGTCATACTTATTGTGATCAATGCTGTGCATCAAATAAAACGTCTCCAAAATGTCCTCCGATAGCTACCTTCTTAAATCAGCCAATACATTCGACATGAAAATCATCATCCATATCTATGGCGCGAAGAAATCATATTTTATCCGTCATTCGAGAAAAATAGCTTAGTAAGGCCTCGGCATCGCCTTCTTTTTCCCAATCATACGCCTTTAACTTTTGTTGACATAATTTCTCCGTCTTGCCACCGAAAGGAGTATATGATCATCATCTCACTCCGTCTTTAACGGTAGAAAGTCTGTTTAATCCCCTCACTCTGCGTCATCATTGATTTGGATTCTTCTTTTGTGGAGGTTCATTTCTTGTTTGCCTTGAAAAACTGACCTTGCCTTTGTGGTGATCTCGTGAGAATGGTTGGGTTCAAATTTATTAATGTACACAGTCCATGTTTTCTGACTTAATATTAATTTTGCCGGACAATTCTTCACCTTAGTCGGACGTGTCATCAGCATTAAGGAATTTACGACACTCGGGACCCTCTCTTTGAACATACTAGAATTAAGTAGCTAATCGCCATCATCTCCCCTTTTCTTGATACAGTCTTCTGACCCAAGAGCCACTTTCTTAAAGCATACTCTCGATAAAATGATTTAACATCTCTATGGAAAGAAAAACACGTCCACTGTTGTGACTCCCACTTTCTTGGTCATAAATTAACAATATCAACTCCATTTAGCCCGCTATCACCACCTTGCCAGTCCACATAATCATTTACAGTATCTATGTATATCCAATTGTGGATGCACCACACGAAACTACCTGAAAAGATCTTTTCATAAGTAATGTCCATAAACCAATCATGGATTCCTTCAAAACACTCATACATGAATTAATGTTGACAAACTAAATATATATATACAGCACAACTAGTACATGTTAGGTATACTACAAAAATATAACCTTCTATTATAGAAAATCTTAACAATGCATTATTATAACTTATAACATGTTAGTTTATTAAATATATTAAACATAACATATAACGAGGACCAAAAGTAATTAAAGTATGAAAATCACAGCTGAAGTACTAAGTAAAAAACAAGCAATTTATTACATTGAAAAGGTAAAAACAATGTTTTCAAAGAATGAGTAATAACACCTACGAATTGCTATGTACTAAAAATACAAGCTAAGTCTTCGAATTAAATCAAGCAGTGTGCCTTCCCCGAGAAATGAAATGAGTGGTTGGAAAAGCGTTGGAAAGTATGAATTATTCACTGCATGTATTGAGTATCTACTGTGCATCTAACTACTTCAAGTTTGAAGACAATGCATCCAGCAAACCAATGACACATACATTGACCTTGATGCTGATTAATGTTAATAATATGCGATAAATTGTGTCCCGGATTAAATTGTTTAGTTAAAGCCACCAATTCAAACACACAATTGTAGATTAGGGAACATATAATAGCCATAGTGTCGTGATGTGTTAACAAAAAGCTTCATCATTATAACTGCAAGCATACAAAAGCTGGAACTATAAAATAGTAAAGTAAAACATGAACCCTGCAGGCTTAGAAGGAATCTTCCACACCCAGTAAGAAAACAACCACCCAACAGCACTTTCAGTCATCGCCATTACACGGTATCTATACATCAACCAACTTGAGATACCTGACCATTATAGGAACTTCAATTTACGGGATTATAAAAACCATCATTTGCATCCTCGATCCTTAACTCATGAAACAGACAAGTACTTTCTGATAAAGAAACATTTACAGCTGTCGTACACCAGAGCGGTACAAATCATAACATCGTTCCATCGAGCGGAAAAACGAGAGGTTTCTAACATTCCACCGTCATTGCATCCTCTGTACTTTCTGCTCCTCATCCCCTAACTTTCGACCATTTCCCTCCTTTAAGCACTTCTCTTTTCATCATATACTCGGCAACAAAATAGCCACAAAGGACATAATTAAAGCCTCAGCTGATAAAGCCATGAAAGAAATAGTAAATAAACAAGGTGAATAGCAAATAAACCTTAAAAACAACATAAATAGCAAATAAACCCTAGGGATAATAGACAAAAGCTTACTGTTATAAGCTTAAATAACGAGGATGAAAGGCGTCGCCTAGTCTTCACGGCATTTGTGTCTTCAAAATAAGTCTTGACATTTTCTCTTCCTCACGTGCAGATTGCACTTTTTGTTGGAGTTGCTCTGGTTAGGTAATGAGCAAGCCAAAGATGAGCAGGAGAAGAAGTGAAGCGTCGATGCAGTGGAGAGGCCGGATGCGGGATTAGGGTGTGGTGACCAGGGTTTGTTTGTTTGGTGATGGTAGGCGTCGTGGCGATGTGAGAGATCAAGAGAAAAGGGGAAGGGAAGAAAGGAGGGTTTTCCTCACATGTACTTGTGGTGGGGTTACTTCGTCGGTGAGTGGTGGGTGGCGCGTTTCATTGTGAGCCCTAGCCTTTGGGCTTTGTAAAGTGGGTGGTAGCAGTACTGCGAATGCAGAGGAAAAGATTAGAGCGTAGAGAGAGTCAAGTGAGGAAGGAAGAAATTCTTCGAGACTAAATGAAGAGGAAAACAAATTTTCCACAGAATTGAAAATGCCCACTCACATATATGGTGTCAACAAGTGTAGTGTCAATTTACATGTTCAATTAGCATTCTGATTATTTTTTTCATGAAAATCCCAAGCTATGATCATTGAATACTTTATATTCTTTTAATAAATATTTTAACATATATAAAAACTCATTTAAAAATAAACATATATGAAAAAAATTATAATAAATAAAATCTTTAGCCTTTTTTTTTGAAATATTTAAAAAGAAAAGTAAGTTACCTGATAATCAAGATGCTGTCACACGTATTGGCAGCAGGGACGTAACTATGTATATCTCAAGGAGCACCTTGACTCTCCTAACTTTTTTTTTTTCCTCAAATGAGTGTAAGTTACTAATATTTTAAAAATATTAATTTTTATGTTGGAGAAAAAAATACAAAAGTAAAATTTTATTGTATCATGTATAAAGTGTTAACTCTTGTCTCATACTTCACGAATTTCTATAGCTACTACATAGCAATATTTTTTAACTATGAATATATTTGAAACTACACTTAGTGATAAGATGAAATGTGAATTTTGATTGTTGTTTACTTTAGTATGAAAAAAATTACCCAAAATTAAGTGCATACTTAATTATAGATGTTTAAGTAACATATAAAAAAAATGGTATGTTTTAATAAATTATTAATATAGTGTAACATTTAGAACGCATAATTACGAATAATTTGTCTGCAATGTCATGCATATTTGATTACTTTATTTAGATGAATTTGAATTTTATGATCGCCCTCCCAGTCAAAGCCAATGTCTGCCTCAAACCACACGTGATGGATGATTACTTATGCACCTATTATTGAGTAGGAAGCATTAATATTTTGTCGTTATTTTTTAAATTAGAACTAAGACTCGTGCCATGTAATAAATAATTAAATATAACTGTTATTTTATATTATGTTTGTGATTATATTTGTTTAATAAAATGAATAAATATTTATATATCATTTATTTGCTAATAATGATTTTAAAAGGAAATATTTCTTAAAGAAAAGAAGTGAAATGATTGAAATTATCATTGTGGCATAAAAAAATATTTGTAACTTTGCTTGTATTCGAAAATCAAATATTCTTTCAAGTCTATATTCGATGAGTTTTGTTCTATCATAGACATTAGAGATATCATTTACTCGCCAATAAATAAGATCATCAAATATTAAGTTAATTATAAAATTCTTGTATTGATTAAGTATTTAATGAAAATTATTTACTTACTAATTTAAATAGGCTTTAAAAGGAATTTTAGAATATGTACAAATCTTTATTTTATCATTAAATTTGTTTAATTAATTTAATTAAAACAATTTATTAGGTAAAATACATTAATAATGAATTCAGTGGTGAATCTGTTCAAAGAAATGGAAATTTTGGAACCATCTGTCATGTGATTCTTCATGCATCCTTTTTTTCAGCTAATATTTGATTTCTTTTGTGGGAAAAATGTGTAACACTCTTGACTACTTACAAATACGTGCGGAAATAAATTAAAAGTAATTCGTTGATTCTTTAGGAAAATGTAATATTTTCTTAGAGATTTGTTATAAATCTCTTCCAGCAGTGATAAATATTTTTTTTTCTTCTTTTTCTTTTCAACAACGTTGGAAACCTTATGACAAGCGTAAGTATAACTGAATATATATATATATATATATATATATATATATATATATATATATATATAT